>NADL03000450.1:0-1418584 GCA_002205965.3 Kappaphycus alvarezii | reverse complement strand
CACTCATGGCCCATATATAAAAAATTTGATCGATGAAAAACGACAAAATTGGTGTTTTTGTCCACTTTGTATAGTCTTGATGTGACCACTTTCAGCATTCAGTCAGTATTTACTCCGCGCCATATCGCAACCAGGTCGATGGAAGACACTCAGCACTAACAGAGTCGAACGGCGAAAAAAGCTAATAGTATGCGCTACCTGTCATGAAGAGAATATGTATCGAAATTGGCATTTACGAGCATATCTGGTCGACTGGACTCCAGGCGCTTCATGGCGTTCAAAATTGTGCGTAGTCGAAAACATTTGAAAAAGCATTTTGGGTCTTTTCGTCGCCATCAGATTCGTGTTGTTCGCTGGGGACCATTTCGGAGTGTGATGATAAGAAATTACGTTGGTCCTGCGGAAGACTTTTGACCATGAGATTTGATGTCGGCGCAGAGGTTTCAATGTTAATTGAAATGTCGGGGAAGGGCGGGTGAAAGGGTGGAATGATTTCTTTCAGGCGATGTTGACCTCCTATTTGGATGTGAAGAGGGAAGAAATGGATCGGCATAACTACTCAAGAAACAGTCAGTAGGGTGTCGCCGAATTCGCTTGAACCAGGAATTCGACGCAGTGTTTTGGATATAAATTCGTTCACCTCATCCCCAACAAGCCCAAATAGGAAGGGTGACCTCCACAAGCTGTCTCCCAAGGTGCGGCAAGTGAATCTTCGTCGCACCCTATCCACCCTTTTCTCCTCGCTTTCCTCCTCTCTCAAATGTTTCATTCCTCCTTAGCAAATGATAGAGGAGACTACAGGATGCAGTGTCAATTCGAAAGATACTGTATGTGGGTAGGGATATTGGTAACAAGGGCGCTTTGCTTCGTTGAGCAGGTAGGAGCTAGAGCTAAGAGCTAGTCGGAGAAGCGGAAGGGATTAGCCAGAACACAGTAAAATACGTTGTCACACACAGACACGGCTAAATGTTAGAAATTGCGGCATCGCTCCCAGGCGTGCCATTTGTATACTCCTCCTGATTACGTGTATTTCGAAAATTGTTAGTTACACGTGTCAATAGTTCAGTGATTGCCGCGTGCTCCCGGCTTGCCCTTTTTTTCATTATCAATTTATGGTTATTTGTGGTACTTTTTCCACGTGTATTTCGAAAAATTGTAATCTACACGTTGCAAACTCCGCCTGGGGGTCGGTGGAGGTCGGGTCCCAGCGTATGTGAGACCCCCATCGGCCTGGTTGGTATATGGCGCGGAGTGAGATCTGACTGGACGGGGAGAAACGGTGATGGGTGGAAGGAGGATTCAGAGTGGCAATAGAAGGCGTCGTACGCTGATTGTGTATGTTGGAAGAAGGAGCCGGCGCCGGCGCAGACGAAGGTTGCATGCGAACCGGCTATGGGCTGCGGTGTCGGGCCACACGTACTAGGAAGTGGTGAGGAACATGGGAAAACGTCGCACCACGTGTTTTTCGAAAAATTGTAAATTACACGTGGCATAGATGCTCTCTCTGAAATGGATTTTGGGATCACTGATGTGGCGCAGTCCTGTAATCTGGTTATTAAATTAGAAAATCACTTTACCCGCTATGGCTCATCAACAGTTGATAAACATTTCGAAGAAAATGTTTTGCGTAGCCGAAAAACCGTCTCAAAGTATTCCCCAACGCTCTAGCTCATCTTACCCATCTACCTTTCCGGCAGTGGTATTCGACTACGAGGAGTACAACACCGAATATAGGGTTTTCGCGCCACCAAGCCTTCGTCTGAAAGGATTTATTCGCAATCGGACCGGAGTTCTTTCTCTGGTGACATTAGTCCATTTTCCGAACGCCGCCTCTCCCGAAATTATTGAGGGTGCCTTGTCCTGGCAAAGGAAGAGTTCCGCCTGAAAGAAAACCAACATATGTACTGGCGGTTGAACTTCGAACCTTGCAGACTTATCAACATTCAAATTCTTTTGATAACATATGCGACTGGATACAACGTCAGGTGTCCAATACTCTCCGACCACTCAGAACTCCCTATGATGAAACTACAGACGAGCAATATCGGCCAATTTTATGATCAAGACAGTTCTTTGAATGGAGAGCGGATTGCCAAGGAATGGATTGCGGCGCTAACCGTCATTCACCACATGAGCACACGTGCTTTATTAGAAATATGCATGAATCGTCCTAAAAAAGCGCAAGCCTTTGTTCCAACGAAAGTTAATCGAGAGGGGAACCTTTTTGTGTGGTGGCAAACTCCAAAGCCACTGAATTTAAGGGAGTTTATACGAAATGTCTATTCCATGAAAAGAGTCCCAATTCATATTGCTACTCCTTTGCTACGGTCTTTTCCTCATTATACTGGTTTCTACTCAGCTGTCGTGGGGAACGATAAGATCTACCTGGATGACGAATCGGACGCTCCCTACCCTATAGTGGACACTTCAGATCTTCTTTATGATGATGTGGCCTCTATTTCAGTGACGGTACCTATTGCATTTCATCTGAAAGTAGAAGGAACGCAAATAGCGGAGATATCGTTTGAACATAAGTCTGTGAACCTTGTTTTCATTAACTCATCTCTAGAAACATGCATTGGGGCTGGTGTGGTAAGGTCTCAGAGCTACCAGTGGACGAGAAAGGCATGGTGCGATAATGTTGCAAAAGAAGTGGACGCCAATCGTCAGAAAACCCTAGTACGCCAAGGTTTAAAGAACCTATCTTCGTTCCTTGATATTCGTAAACTAGTGAAAACGACCATAGTGGTGAAAAGATAAATAAATTTTATTCTGTTTCTGTGCTACTCATCTACTACTTTCCATAGCATTGATAATCCCAGTAGCCCCTCTGCCTCGAAACATTGTCGCAGCGGGCCGGCAAGTTTCCGAGACGGACCAAGGCGGTGGTCCGTCCAAAGCGCAGCCTCCTGGGGCGACATCAAGGGGTTACTAACAGGACTGAAAGAGCATGGGAGCTTATGGAACGATGTTTCACAAGGAAACTCGTCTGCCGACCCAGTGATCGCTGGCATCCCAGTATGAAGAGGACTGTCCTGCTGGGAGAGGAATAACAGATGCGTTTTGCAGCGTCATTCGGACTCTTTTCAAACAATTAGGCCCAAACTTATTCGCCTCCAACGATTCATCCCTCCCAGAAGTGACCGTGATCTCATATTGAAGGAACGACTCTGTGTGCCAGAGAATCATGATATCATGGTCATTATCGTCCTTCTTGACCTCTTCCGACAGCAAAATCCGATAGAACCCTGAGCGAAATGGATGTGTTTCACAGAGGACTTCTTTCAGATAATCGAACGATAGCTTTTCCTGATCGTAAAGGCAATTGAGGAAAGCACCTAAATCTACTGGTTTCGATAAAGACCACCATATCCAGCAAATGAATGGTGCAGATTCATCAATAGCTTGGTCATCTCCATTTTCTGCTTCCACTTGTTGGTAAAGTGCATTCTGCGCATCCCAGGGAAGCTTCATGACGCGTAAGAGCTCTTGAAGGCATGCAGCTTGGTGGAGAATGAGGCATCCGATCCAAGTTTTCGCCAGATCCACTCCCCGAAAGGAATGGAAGAATGGATGTAGCAGCTCCCACGAAACCTTCCATTCAGTATCCGATCTATGTGATTCCCCATTCGTATCCCTTAATATTCCAGTGGGTACAGGAATCTCCCTAAATGGGAATTTCGCAGAGAGGCAGCGGTTATTGTCGCTTTTATGCGAGTCCATATCCACGGCTGCCGACGTCCCATCTGGAAGAAGAAGATTGATTGTACCTTCCTTCACAAAAATGTGGCAATTCACAACTGTGGAGCTTCAGAAGGACCTGTCTTGTAATAAACAAGCATCAATTCGGGTAGGCAGTTGTGGGTGAGTAATAGACGAATGTCGTCCCTTAATACCGCAGAAAGTGGCCATGTGTTTCGAGTAGGACGAGTTCTGGAAGGATTGGAATAGTACAAAAGGATACCACATACACTGGAGCCAGCAAGTTCGGTGGTGATAAACATTGCTGCTAGCGTATAGGTTTCAGTAGAGGGTGAGTGAAAGAAAGAGTGGGCGTGTGTTCTGTAAAAATTGTGGCAGGTCGGCCAAGATAAATGAGTGGGTGTGCCGATAAGAGTTGGAGGACGGGTAAGTGGGGGGGTATGGAAAGGTGGCCGGGGGTGTGAAAGAGCCGTTGATTAAGAATGGGGCGGGAAGAGAAGAGTGATGACGTTGACCTGTAATTCTGCATAATTCTGAAAAATTCAGAACACACGTGTAAATCGAAAAAATTCAAATTACACGTGGACACACGTGGACATTGAAATAGATATATACCACGCCCATCCTTCCACTTGACACACTGCGAGTCCCAGTCCCATCGCTACCAAAATCCATCCATGTACATTCACCCTTCTGCTTTACCATCCATCTTTCTGCTTTACCATCCATCTTCCTCCTCTACCATCCATCTTCTCTACCATCCATCTTCCTCCTCTACATCCATCTACATTCAGCCTCCTCCTTTACCATCTCCCCATGTTTTCCAAACTCACCAACATCTCTAACAGTAAGAGCTTGAGTGGCATTCTCTTCTTCAATGACGATAGTCGCACGATGATGGAGCCTGGCACCCCGCAAGCCCTTCTCCTTGCTGAATATCTCCCAAAAATTAACGTTGGCGCTGTACAGATCCCCGTCGTTCTTCTCAAAGGGCAAAGAAATTCCCAATTCAATACCTGGTTTCGTCACTCGATCCCCTGAAAATGAACTCCGCCTAGTGGACACGACATCACGAACGGAGTACAGCTTGGATGTCCAGTGCTACGAGAACAAAAACTCTTTACTTAGTGACTATTCGGGAGAAAATGGATCGCAAAACTTCAAACTCAACCTTAATATGCTAAAAATTGAAAAATTCGAAGACGGCGACATTCGCCCCGGAAAGGAGGCAGCGATGATTTGGATAGGGACTCTTGCAGTGAGCCGCTTCGTTCTGACACGTGCATTTCTCACCGTGTGCGTATTGCCGAAGGCGAATCGTGATCAGCTGGATCGCAAACTGCCTATGAAAGGATGCAAGACGCAAAATCAATGGGTGATGTGGTATCCGTCCGCTACCCCTCGATCGCTCGTGAAGTGGATTGAGTTTCTTTCAAAGGGAAGGGGATATGACTCGAACGACCTGCTGAACATATTACCGTCCCTAGAAGGTTTCTACAGGTTCACGCTTCCCAGTCAGGGCCCTAAGGAGCTCATGAGAGTCGTTTTTGACGAAGAGCCCCTGGACTCAAATGGACTTCAAGCTTACGAAGTGGAGCAAGGATCCAGCCGATTCCTTCAAATCACGCTCCCCTTGAATATTGACGTTCCCAAGTCTTCCTCTCCGCCAGGGGCGTCAGTTTTCTCCTTTAATGAGGTGTGGACTGCTTCGTGCTTCCCCTAAATCCTTTAATTTTTTCTGGATGTCTCGGCCCATATCGATCCGCAGTGCATGGTTCTAATGCCTCCGATCGTTGGTCATCGTTCATGAAGAAGTTGAAAGTAGACCAAAGGGCAGCCGGCGTTGAGAGGAACGCTGTGGACAACCTCCAACAAATCATATCATCTTTACCTGGGTTCATTATGGGGTCAAAAATCGGTTGGAATGAGAACGACCATTCCAAGCTGAAAGAAGTGTCGTCGAAAGCGCGTCCGGTCTCAGGGTCCACCGTTCCCAAAAGCAGTAAAGGACCCAAAAATGACACTACGAATAGTTCGCGAGAAGTTTCTGCTGTTCATGAAGCGTCTAAGGAAAGTTTTTCCGAAAAAGGGACTACTAAGTCATCGGCACCCGCAAAATCTACTCTCAAGAAAATACGCCCCAAGAAGAGACCTTTCCAAAGAGACACAGCAGGTACCTCTGGCTCTCCTAAACTTAAACGGAGCAAAAAAGGTTCAGTTTCTAAGACCACAGCTCAGAGGAAAAACGAATCGCCACCGGGTGAGAGTGATGCCCAGTCAAGCAGGAAAGAAATTGTTCAGAAGGAACCTGTGATGAAAACGAAATCCGCGATAAGCCGAGGTCCTCCTAAGGATAATAGGAGCGAATGTTCCTCTCAAAAGAGCTCCGAGAGCGATGAGAGTAGTTATATGGACTTTGACGAAGAAATGGATCGCCAAATTGACGAAGAATTGAAAAAGCTATAACTGTTAGTTTCTAATTAAATTGCTCTACTTTTTTCTCTTCACTGCCCGATATAAATTACTTTTGTTAGCTGAGACCCCAGTTCTTTAGGTTTAGGAGAGTAGCGCAATGTCATCTAAGGCGTTGCCTTGGTTGTCGAAGAGCCACCTCAACAAGGAAACGTGCTGCTTCACTGCGCTAAGTGCTGCAGAAAAAATGCCTGAAACAGTTAGACAGCGATACCGACAACTCGATTGGGGACGACTGGACCCCTAATTTTGCCGTTTGGTACACAAAACCATTGATGTAACCCAGCGAAAGGATGATAGTCCAGGAGTTTTCAAGACCGCCACCGGTTAGGAGGTTTTTCTTACCATATCTCGTCACATAACCCCTGTTTACAGGGAGCCTTTTTGCCACGTGTAATTGGCAATTTTTTGGAATACACGTGTCATGGTGCTCTGAAAAATAAGCTCTTCTAACTTAACTGTTTGGTTGCGAGTTGTTTACCCTTTAGCACCTCCCCATTGCTTCGGATTACATTCTTTACTCCCAAGTTGATGACACGCTAAGTGAATGTGTAACTTGCTCCATAGTCTACTAGTAGTTCTACAGCACCACATATAGGACATTCGTAGCATTGTTTGGACTTCAACAGCCTTTCCAATAGCTTGGGGTACAACATCGGAACAACAAGGTGGTTCTTTTTTAGCGCTTTCGTTCCTTCTGAGTATATTTCCGTGAGCTGTGCGGGGTCCAGCTGCCGTTCGTAGACAACGCAACTGCCGTCACTGTTGTGGTTGAATTTAGAAGCTAGGCTATCGTCATGGAAAAAGAGCCAGTACAGCTTATCTGTTATACCGCTTACAAACAGCTCCCGCTGTTCAAACGGCGATAGGCGATGCTTGTGATCCTTGACGCCACTCTCTGAGTCAACTAAATATGCCTGCCCAAGAACCAATGGCAAAGGCCTTTCCCCACGCTGGATTATTTCCCTGGCCTGCTCCTTCGAAATGAAAGCGCCAAGTTCCACCGGAGTTCCATCATCGTTGAACCTCTTGTAACAGTCTGACTCTGATGTAGGGGTGTTCTTACTTAGAAAAATGCTTACATGTGCCTTCAAACCAATTTCGGAAATCACTCTATCCGACTGATGCAGTGTCATCAGAAAAGGAACAGAAACAGATCTGTCAAGGTTATCTCTTTCAGGATGGCGGTTGAAAGCACCTTCATTATGTTTTCCAAGGACCGAATGACCACCACAATGGCACTTCTTCAGGACAATAGATCTCAACGCCTCGAAGACCCCAATTGATGTCGACCTCCGGCCATCGAACACCCATGCCATGACCTTTCGGAAAACTGTCGGAGATGATGGACGGGTCACGGTGAGAAATTCCTTGAGAACCTCCGTATCCTCGCCGGTGACGTCGAGAATTTTATAACGAGGGAATCTCTGCATGATTTTGCTAAACTCCAATTTGAGAAATGCGTGAAGGTCACTTTCTAAACCCTCGGAGCTCAACGACTGAATTTTAAGCGATGTTTGGATCTCAGGGATATTAGCGTAAACCAAAAAGTGGCAGATGCATGTCGAAGCAATATTCGACAAAGACCCATCGAACTCTGGCGAGACAACGATCGTCTGAGAGTATAATTTAAGCTTTCCATTTCCAAATGACTTCTCAGGAGACATAACGGCAGTCTCGTTCATTATTATGGCATACTCCATGTTATAGTTCTTAAGGAAAATCTCTTCAAGTACTTCGGAGACAGTATGTCCGTAGCAGTTATCATAGGACTTGAAGAAGCCAATCCATTTCGCTCCATTGTGGAGAGGTTCCGGCTCGATTTCGAGAATTCTCTCTTCATGCTGCGATACCTGAACGATTTCGATTTGTTGTAGGTATTTATCAGCCAGCTCGAGACAGTTTGAGGCGCACGCAATTTTGCGTCGAACTTCTGGATCAATACGTCCACATGAACTCGACGGTTGAGGGGTAGGCTCAGATGCCCGTTTTCCCGGAAGTTCTTTCGTTTGGCCTTTTGCGAGGGGACCTGTTCGCGCTGCGTCTTGACCTCATTACTGCGATGGGAATCGCAGAAGTCCCTTTTAGAGCGAGCCTTTCGCTACTCCGAGTCTTTCTAACACTTAAATGAGTATTTTCTCGGTGCCTGCGGGCGCTTGAAGGCAGAATCATAATTGCAGCATCGTCTTCGGTTCGGTCTGCAACCTCTTCATCAGCTTCCTCACGTGCTGGCATATGCATCTTCACTTTCTCCACGTTCCGAACATCAAGACACTCTCGTCCGTGCTTCCAACGCTATCATCAGATATTTGAAGAATCTTTTCCCTCCCCATAACTTCTTTTGACGTAAGATGTACCACCTTTGCGACCGAGGCGCGTTTCTCCCTTACTTTCAAAATAGGTTCCACCACCTCGAGCTTTGGATTGGTATCCACGGTGTTTTGGGGGATCGGAGCAACAATGACGTTGGGACTACTCCCCGTTGGTATGTATTCGGAGATCGTTTCGGTGATTTCGTCAGCAGCCTCTTGAGATTTCCCCTCAACAATTACGTCAGATACGTCATGACTTTCGACTCGCATTTTCTTTTTTGGAGGGGATGTTGCTTCATCTGGCTTCTTTGTGCCCTTCCCAATTTTCATGCCACGAGCTGGTGAGGAAAGACGAGACTGGATGGAGTCGAATAGATGTTTTGCTGGTGCAAGATTTCACAAGCAAATTCGACCGAACCCACACCCTGCAACACCTCGCGAAATTTAGAATGAGCTTGTTCCAAATCTTGATCAAATGGGCAGTGGAAGAAATCGAAGTCACAAAAAGCGCCCAAAACATTTTCTGTGCATCTGATAGACTGTTGTTTTCGGCTTTCCATCTCGGTAGTATATCCAGCATAGCGATCGTAATGCTGCTGGATACCCTTTCAAGAACTCCCGCGGCGCTTAAGGAGCCATTTTTCTTGTGAACCTGCCGGTAGACAACAACAATAGCGGCGAACACAAATCCTTGCATAGCCAACATCAAACGGGAATGAGAATACAGAAGCTGCGTGAAGAGATGAGCAAAGTGCGCTCTTTCTTCCCCTTCGCATCATCGTCAATCTGATGGTACCAGGCGAAAAAGCATGCAAAAGAGTCCATAGCATTCTGTTTCCCCTGTCCATGATGTTAGATAGCGAGAAGAGGCCCAAAGAGCGCCAACGCTGGATCACTCTCTGTGAAAGGGGAGTAATGCAGGCATTCAAATGCTTCAGAACGGATACCTGTTTCTTCGACAACCTCATCGCAGAATGTAATTGGTGCTTGGACTTCTGGCCTCTCATACAGATCAACTCGTCGAGAAAGCACGGAACTGACGATTTCGCAATGCGAGATGCGTTGTAAGACATCACTAAGGCCTGGCTTGTAGGTATATTGAGGAAAACATCAAAGTACAAGTACGTTTCCAGTATGTCATCCCGATCGGAGAAGGCCTGAACAATGCTCCTGTGTCGGTGACGGCCATCAATAAAAATGAATTCTTTCAGATCCGACTCGGCGTCCGCTTGTGAGGTGCATAGATCTATGGATGGAAGTGCTTCTAATTCCCTGGCGCTCAAGTTCCAAACCATTCCCTTCATAGAGCCGGGCGCGACATCGTTGAAGTGAGCTCTATGCGAAGTCTTGTTCCCATGATAAATGTTCCTCTCTTCGCTTGGTCAAAACCAAAACTTTTCATGTCCTCCGCAATAACTTCGACAGTGGCATTATCGACAGGACGAAGAGCCTTCTCTGACATCGCATCGGAGATGATGTTGAGCTGCTTGATGCTAAAACAGGCACGGAACATTTGCGCCATTTGGAAGAGAGATGTTTAGAGAGGTATGCAACGAGTTAAGTTAGTAGAGAAATATAATCTGTTGATTCTGATATAGGTGCGGGGGAGATGCAGGGTAGATGTAGATATGTTTGGAGAGGGAGAAGGAAGAGACGGAAGAAAAACGTTGGACTTTAAGTACCCAAATTAATTGCAAGCGCAGAATCAAATCAAAGCAAATAGTAACTGACTATTGATTTTACAGTTGTAATTCTAAAAATTGTGATATACACGTGGCAACTGAAATCAAGAATGAAACCCAAATTGAAAACCCCTAAATCCAAGAACTATATGTGCAGCCTGCTCTGAACTCTCTCCATTGCAACCCGCCAGCTCCTGGCCGTTTTATTTAGACGTTATGAACATGTTTTTGGAAGTAAAACCGAAAATTACACACTACGAATCCCCCGCCGTATATGATGGACGTTATGGCCATTTTTATGTAAACAGAACCGGGAAAGACTTTGTATTTCACAGAAAGTCGTTGTTGTCCAAAACCTCTTTCGCATGGTGAAATCATGTCAGATAGAAATATGTCCGGATGATCTTCGCTGCCATTTCTTTCAAAACACAATATGCAGAAATGACGGCTCGCTCCAAATTCTCTCATTCCGAACTGAAATTTCAAGGCCATGCAAGGTAGACTTTATGATCATTGTTTTGCAAGTAAGACCAGGAATGGCAAACTACAATCTCTCTGTTGTAATAAATACCCTAAAACCCTGCCGTTTGTGATAGATTTTATGATCATTTTTATAGAAATAGAGCCTAGAATGACGCTCAAGTTCTATGAGCCTTGTAGAGGTCAAAAATCTCTTTACCATTGCTACATCATGTCAGTTAGAAACAAGTGCGGATGGCCCTCAATGTCATTTATCCATAAGTCCTATGTTTCTTAAGCAGTCCGTATGAACGTAAATGGCAAAATTCCTCCTTCCAACATGACTCTCACTCCTAGATCGCGTAAGACTTTGATATTCATGAGAATGATAAAAGCTCTCCATCCATGCTCGAAAGGCTCACACTGAGCGTCCTTTAAAAATTCATTTTGAGGACAATCGCTCCAACGGATTTCAAGGCATATATTCCCACCCCACCATTAGCCTGAACCTCACATTACGAGCACCATGCAAATACTTACTAAGGTGATCTGCTGTATTCATCAGGTTGCAACTGAAAACACACGCATCAACTAAATTGAATAAAGACCATAAGGTATTTGTACGTCACGTTTCTCATTTAGGAAGCATTGAACCAGCCAATGACTTGATTAAAGACAAATACATTCTCCAAATCCTTACATCCCGGACAGCATCATACTTTTCCTACTCTTGTGATATAAGCAATCCAACGGATTTCAAGTCATATTTATCCCCAAATGGATCTAGTAAACACAAAAAGGTCGCTCTGTGTCATTTTTTATCGACACCAATCACCGGAGCATTACATTCCACGCACCGAAAACAAGGCATACTAATACCAACTGCTCCATTTATCAGGATTTAGGAATTATTTCTCTACCAAATGGATTCAAGGATTCAATAAAGGCAAGACGGTATTCAGTTTTTACTTTTCTCAGTTAGGAAGCAATTTATAAACAAATGCTTTGAGTGCGTCACCTATGTAAATTCAGCAGATCCTCATGTTCAGGAAACCTTACCCAATTTCTTACTACTAACGATTCCTTGCGTAGTTTTTCGGCTAAAAGCTAATTTTGTATCCAGCTCACTTTACAAGGTCCCAAGAACACACTAAGAGCACATTGGATCACTTGTTCGCAAACAGAGCCGTCATCACTTCCGCTTGGAGAGCAAGTTTTTTGCATGGCCACTTTTATGCAGAGTTTGAATTGCAGCGTATCCAACATAAACCTTACTAATATCAACTGTTCGTTTCATCGGGTTTCACTGCAATCTCAAAAACTGGATGTAGTAGGGAAAATCAGGTAGCCCCGACCCATATCACTGCGTAGGCCATGATCGCAGCACACAAATATAATATAGACGCTGAATACCACTATCAATAGACCACCTCAGCACAAGATTAATGCGTTAATTGAACAAACACTCCACAAAATCGAGTTTACCGGCAAAACCGCCTTAAAACATGGCAACACCACGAGTCTGCATGACGCTATCTTTGCACACTTTTTCATAAAATTGTTGTGATACACTGCCTACTCCATTCATATCTTAAATAATGACGGGTTAATATAGGTCTGTAATCCATTTCCTAGAAAAAACGGTACAACCGCAACAGAAATAGGCAAAATCGACATTTTCGAAAAATTGTCATAACCCAAAATATTTTTTTTTCTATGGCTTGAACATTCATTAGAAAGACAATGAAGCACTCCTGAACACTTTCGAGGACCATACAAGCCTTATTGAAACATATAAATAACATGTGCAACAAATCAACTCGGTCACCCAAATCCCCACCACGCCGGTAACTAAATCCCCTTAAAAACCTCTAACTGCTTAAGGACCTTGGCATCTCCGCAGATCTCTTCCAAAAAAGGTCTGACAGCCTGTTTGACATCACGCAACGTGAAAGGCAGATCACCTGTGGACATTGTGGAGGAGAAGGATGGGGGGAAGCAGGACGAGCGGGAGTAGGATGGGAGGGAGTAGGATGGGTGGGGGAGTAGGACAGGGGAAGTAGGATGGGGGGGAGAAGGATGGGGGAAGGGAAAGAAAGGAACCCAGAAAGCGAGAGATACTAATTTATAGAGCCTTGTGGAGAGGCTGCGCTGGAAATACAAACACCAAAACATGACGAGACATTATCCTACACATTCATGCGTCCGTGAATTTGTCGTCTGACCATTCAAAAAGTACTCTCAATACATTTTTGCTACCAATGACACATACCTTTCTTATAGACAGCAGTTGGTAGAGTGATAGGTACTAGTACCTACCTGAAAAGTACTCTGTAGTAGGTACTAGTGCCTACTTTTTATTAGGAGCAGTAGGTGCGAATAAATGTCCTGATAAGCCATATAAGGATACTAAATGTTCCAAGTGCGGTAATACCGGACACTCGGAAGCCACATGCTAGAGTAGCGGGAGGGAGGTTCCCGTCGCAGGGAAGGTATACGTGGCAATAGAAGGATGTAGTGATGATAGCTCGGACGAAGACGAAAGGGAGACCGTTTTTGTTGTTATTGGCTCGGATAATTGGTGTGTTCTTGCTTTCGAACATACATCGGACGGAGAACTCCTTCAAAAGTTAGTTCCTGGAGCGCTGGGTGCTCAGATTGAGGCGACTTTTAACCCTCGCTCGGCCCGGCCATCTAGACTCCGGAGTTTGACGAAGCCTCGTTACGGAGTAGTAAGTCGGAAAAAAATACTCCTAACAAGGGCAAGACGTCGACTGGGAAAAAGAACAAGGCCAAATCAGTCAAAAAGAAGGACCATATAGCTATGAAAGATAGGGAAATCTCTGAGATGGTCCCAAAGTACGACTTCCTCAACGCGTTGGCGAATGCCTCAGCCAGTCTCTCATTTGTTCAACTCCTACGTGGTGACGCTATACAGGCGCAAGTTGTTCTTAAGGAAATTTTCAGTGGCGGAGTTGTTAGCATCGTCAACGGTAAGGCACAGAAGGGGAGGCGCTGCCTGAAAGTGGTGGAAGTGAGTGTTTATGGTACTAAGGCGCATGCACTATGCGATACTGAGGCAACATCGGATACTATTTCCGCAGAGTTTGCCGAAAAAGTATCGGTCGAACTGAGAGTCGTCAACCGTACGATCATCATCGCTACAGGAGTGAAATGTCAAGTGAATGCAATCATGGGAAACACCCACATCTCCTTCTAGGGGCTCGTCATATGCTTGAATTTTATCGTCGTTGAAGGATCTCCCTTCAACGTCCTCATCAGCGAACCGGCAGTGGAGGCTTGAATGGCCACGCCCGACTATGGAACACCGTGACGCTTAAGTATTACTGTAAGTTTGCTGCGCTCGACTGGCTTCCCGAGCTCGCCCGCTTAACGACAGAGGACCTCGTGAAAGAAGGTTACGAGACGGACAGCTAAGACTTTAACTCATCGTCTTCAGCAACCTTTTCTAAGTAAAATGACTCCTAAGGAGCGGAAGAAGAGGAAAACGAGGACGTAAGGCTCGTGTTGACGATTCAAGGGGATCTAGAAGAGCCATTACATAATGCAGCACCTCTCAAAACTTCGATCAGATGCTGTGACACTTACCCATTACCAAGAATGGACAGTTTAAGAAAGTCCTCTCCGAGGGCATTGTCATCGCTGAGTCCCTAATCGATCTTCGACCTTGGAGCGTCCCGATAGAACACTCTTTCGAGCTTACGGACGCGAAGCACATCTATACGAGAGGACGCCGCCTACCTTCGAAACAAAACCAAATGGTCAGAGAGTAATTGGATAAGATGCTTGAGCCCGGCATAATTAGGCCCGTATCGTCCGCTTAGTCTTTTTTGTTGTTCATAGCTACCAATAGGGACGTGAGACCTCGCTTTTGTGTCGATTACCGGACGCTTAATAAGAAGATGAACTGCGACCGTTGGCCAATCTCCAAGATAAATGAAATCTTTCACGCCCTTCGCGGGGCGACGATATTTACTTCATTAGACCTGTTCAGTGGATACTGGCAGGTCCGTCTAGAAGATTCCTGCAAAGAAAGGACGACATTCGTGGGCCGTTTCGGCACTCATCAGGTCGGCAATTATCAGTTTAACATCATGCTGTTTGGAATCATGAACGTGCCATCGACTTTCCAGCGAATGATGGACCATGTGTTACCAGGTATGGACTTTGCCCGCGTTTATCTGGACGATATTGTAGTCTTTTCTAGTAATTTGGAGGAACATTTGGAGCACGTTTCCACGGTCAAAAAAGTCATTGCCAAGTACGGGCTAAAGCTCAGGCTGGCCAAATGCCAATTTGCGCAAAGACAGATAAGTGTTTTGGGTCACCTGGTTGATGAGCGTGGGGTTCGTGTGGACCCGGGGAAAGTAGGGGAGATTCAAGCATTACCAAGTCCAGTGAAAATCACACAGGTACGCAGTTTCCTCGGGCTGGCAGGATATTATAGGAGATTAATTAAGGATTTGTAGGGGAAGGCGGCTGTCTTACACCCGGTGACCTCGTCAAAAAAGAAGATTGTATGGGGCGACCGTGAAGAAGAGGCGTTCCGCTCGCTAAAGGAGGCTCTTATCTCCCCACCTGTTCTAGCATTTGCTGACTTTGAAAAATCGTTTACCGTCGAGACTGATGCTTATTCCACGGCTATAGGAGCTGTTTTGTCGCAAAAGCAGTCGAACGGCAAAATACACTGGGTCCAACACGCCAGCAAGGCGATAAACCCGGTGGATAAGCAATACTCAGCCTGCGAGAGGGAATCATTGGCGTTCGTTTTCGGACTACGGAAGTTTCGAGTTTACCTTTAATCGAGTCACCCTTTCCAGCTCATTACCAACCAACAGTCGCGAAAGGACGCCTTTGTGCGCAAAGACATACACGAAAGGCTAGCCCGTTGGCTCGACTTCCTAACGTAATAAGACTATATCATTCGTTATCGGCCGGGAAAAATTAATAGTATTACGGATGGGTTATCTAGACTGGCAATAGAAGTCGAAGTCACCACCGAGCACGATGAAGGAGACCCCCTACTATACGTGAGGGGCCCTCTGAAGAAATCGTAATTGCCGATCTAGAACCACACCTCACACTATTTCAGAGGTACCTGTCTGTAAGTGATATTTCCTACGCCACACCGAAAGATCGGTTGAAGGCTGGGAGGGCAGCCAAGAATCTCATAATATGGGATGGACACCTCTTAGGCCGTACGTAGAATGGTCCGGAGATCTTCGCCAAAATATATCAAAGCGTGCAGGCATCTTTCGTTTCCTTCACGACAATTTCGGCCATTGGGACACTCGGACTACCCTTAGGTTCATACAAGACAGGTTTTGGTGGCCTAGGATGATATCAGATATACATGGGTACGTACGTTCGTGCGATTCTTGCCAAAGGATGCGTGGACTGCCCAAGTACACACCGATAATAGGAAAGCGGCTACATGCATTGTTTTCGACATTCTGTATTGATTTGGCAGGTCCTTTGCTGCGGTCCGAGGACAGTCATCAATTTATATTGATTTGTGTCGAACACCTCACTGGGTGGCCAACCGCTATTCCCAACAGTAACCCTACAGCGCCCACAGTCATAAGGTTTATTGAAGAGGACTTGATTCGCTCTTTTGGCCCACCTCGGGAGATAGTTGCGACAACGGCTTTGCTTCAGGGCCATCGCGCTTGTGGATTATATGACAAGATATAGGATCAAATGGCGTACATTCATTGCATACGCACCGGTGTCCAACAGGTAGGCGGAGAGGATGGTTCGTACGCTTAAGTTTGGGATAGGAAAATCCATCCGTAATGGCCCGAATTGGGCGGAAGCCCTCCATAAGTGCGTTTTGGGGTATCGTCTGCGCCCAGGACCGACAGAAGTTGCCCCGTTTGAGCTTCTGTATGGAGTTAAACCCCGTCTTGAAGGGGATGTGTACATCAGTTTGCTGCAGACGCAGCATGCTGAAGACAGCTCTATCGAGACCTAGACATTCGCGGTCCTTCGCGCGAAACTAGTCCTGGATTCAGGAAAGGCCAATAAGGATACTACTCAGGTGCAACGGTTCGCCGTGGGGAACCAGGTCCTGTTTGCTCGTGGTAAGTCATTCCAAGGAACTAAGTGACCGGCCCTGCAGTCGAAATATTTCGGTCCTTGCGAGGTGGCGCGAGCTTCCCACCCTCACCATGTCCTGCGCTCTCACCATGGGAGATTCTCGCGCCAAGCCATTCATGCTCGACGTTTGACCAGGCACCACCCGCGCCCGGACCACCTCGAGTAGACTCAGAATTTAGTACCAACCTTCTTACGCAATTATCTTGTATGCTTCACTCATATCTACCCCCATTATTGATAAAGACGTAAGGGAAGTTCAGTGAGTGACATGGGATGAAATCTTGAACCCGCATGGCTCTTTTGTTGTCTTACGGTGCCCTAGAAGATTTACGGACGCCCCAGAAAAGGTTATCTTCTGTTGGATTCCAAAGAAGTTAGTACCCACCACATCGCCACAGAAACCTGGATGAATTTGCAGACACCAGAACGGGAAGGATAACAATCAACTCCGCCATGCCCTGCCCCATGTTGACTTGGTCTCTGTTTGCTTTGTCTCACTCTCTACGATTCACCCACCGGTCGAGACCGAACCGACACTACTGGAAGCTCACGACCAATAACACGTGCAAAAAAGACGCACGACATGCCGAGAGAAGGATGACAGGCAAGGTTAAGGCCCCGCCGATGTTGTGCTGTGGGGAGTAGGAGGTGTTGGGGACGATTTGGAATGCGAGGGGGACACTTGAGCGCAGTACTGTACTCGCTTGATGAGAATTGGGGGAACTCAAGGATAATGGGAGGAAAATAGCGGCAAGGAATTAGACGGACGGTTGGGAGGGTCGGAGGTGCGGGGGTCCGAGATATTTGTGGCGCATAAGTACTGTGTCGCACCTCGCCCGCACTGTATGCCACCCAAGAACCTCACGTAGCACACTTTTCTACTGCTGCAAACTTCGCTGATACTGCACTGCAGCTCGTTTGTTTTGACACTGTACAGTTCGATATATCCCGTAATTCCTGGATGGATAAAGGATATATTATATAACTTAAATTGTCAACAATTCCTCTGTTTTGTGGGCCAAGCATCCAATTGCTTTAATTTTATTGGTTGAAAGATTTGACGGTTAGAAAGAACAGTCCAATAGCTGTCAGCTATCCAAATCGTGATAGACATTGAAATGATCGCTGCACAGATGTACATCGCACTATCCACATTTGCATGATGCTTACGCGGTTTGGGAAAATCGGCGACCTGGTCCGGATTCTCCTTGATGAACAAGGCTTTCAAGTACGAACAATATCTGCAGGTCCGTTATTGCTTTGTGACAACACGTTGGAGTATGTGGGAAGGACTATCTTTCTTCTTAAACTCAGAGTGGGATCTAATCCTTTGTTACGAAATATTTTCCCTGCGCCACCCTCGCTAGTTCCCGAAGGTACGTCTCCTGTTTTAGAGGCCCTGTTTTCTCTCCTGGAGGCAATTTGTAGATGTATTGACCGCGCCCGGGTTCGCAAAACAGAAACCATTGACAATACTGTGTTCTTATGCACGTTATTGCCAACACTTTTGGTTGATAGATCCTTTTGTACTGCCACCGTATTGTTTCTAATGATATGAAAGCATTGAGGAAACATCAGAATTCAGGTCCTACGGCATCTTAGGTGAGCTGCATAACACGCTATTCTCTGGTCTGCCAGATCCAACCCTCCCATCCAGTTGGTTTAATCGTCTACCATGCGAGAAATTGCAACACTTCGAAGCGTTCTTTGTCCCCGTATCTGCTGCAGATGATTACGGTTCGTGGCTTTCGGTCTAGGTCTCCTTCGCATTGTTGGTGTGTGCACTGCGCTCACTAAGATAACTACATTGTTATCAATCTAACGGCTCGTAAGTGTTTCATGGTCCTCAAAACAGTAGTAAAGATCACTAAAAGTTGCCATACTTGATACAGACAGAGCAGTAGGCGGCCAGTCGCGCTTAGGTCTTTAAGTTCCAACACATTCAATTCCCATCTCCCGCAACATTGGCATCACGTTTGGCAACGTGAAGTAGTTGTCCATCGCAACTAAAAATGGTACATTTCCCTCTTTATGTGGTTTGGTCACTTTCTTAACGAACATCCTCACTATAGCAGCTGTTTTGACAGTGTTCCTTCACTTCTAAATTTGTTTCTACCAGCGCCATCTTGAATATTGCGATTGGCAGCAAGACGCCCATCTGGCAAGAGGTAGCAAAAGAAACCTTTTTTAGCATTTTCTATAGAAAAAAACTTGTAGCCCTTGCATATTGGCTTGTTTTGCATACGATGAGTTTCCCCTGAACGACCGTTGAAGCACACCATCAACTCATCAATTTAGAGTGAGAATCCCGGAATCTTCAGCAGGGTCATTGAAACATTTCCTACATGGTTTACTAACAGAGACACCTTTGCAAACCATACCTAGTCGCAGTCTTGCAAATCAGTGAGTTGCTCATTTGCGTTGTCACCAATCCTCCATGAGGCGATTAGCGTTTCTTCATCATCTGTACCTTCTTCATCATCAGAGGAGCATGATCCTTCGTTGCCATCAACAGCGGACACGGGTTCCACCAATGCAATATTCCTCCAAACATAGCTGAACCGATCTCTTGACATGCCGTGTTCATTTGCAATTGCGTGTAGTGGCATCTCCGGATGGGTGGACCAAAGATTCAGCTTTCCTGGAAGTCGCACCACGCCCAAATAGAAGATGATAGCGATGAACAGCAGCACATCCGTTTCAGTTATAGGACGTTGAGAACGAGATGAAGTTACGTTAGGAGCAATATGTTTGTTAGAACATAGGACAGTTTCACTAATCAAACTTTCCGGAAGATAAAAATGCACAAGGGCGTCAACCTTTGAGTTCACTTGTGGTCGAACCCTGAGAATCTCGAGCCCCGCTCTCCGATCCACGTACGTGCATTCCAAATCAAAGAGAAGATTATAAGAGGCATTTTTTGCGTGGACATTCCAATACTCTCGGCGCTAAATCAAGCGGGCTGTCAGTGGAGTCTACGATTTGTGGCTGCGGTTGAATTTCACTGGAATCGTTACTGGGAGACCAAAGTAATTCTGAAAGTTCGATCATCTTCAGTTTCGCCGATGGTCGATGATTATGATGATGCGGACAAAGTTGGGATAAAGAAGAGGTCGCTGAGCTTGTTGTGAAATGGACGGCTGCTCAGAACTGCTGTGTATCGTCAAATGGATGCATTTTAGGGTGGAGGCGGCCTTCTTCCCGATCCTGTCATTGATTGGCTACCGTAAGTGAGATATTGTATTGCACGGCCCAATTTGATAAATTGGTGATGTGAGGAAACTCTAATTTTAGTTATTTTTTTACATCCTGGCATCCGGCTGGCATGCAGAGGAGGTCATTTCAGCACCATTTATCTGGCTCAATTTTAAAAAAATCTTGCCATTCAATGGAACACGTTCAAGTCAGATAGTACGCCAAATGGTATCAGCTCATTGGGTTTTTTCTGTGGTTTCGCCCCGAATATGAGGGGGGGAGAGAGCCGAATCTCGACCAATTGGTTTGTGCTATACCGAGCACAATAATGGGGGGGAAGGAGGCACACGAGTTTTTCTGTTGTTGTCGTTTTGTTCGTTGATGATGTTGTTGTTGGTGACGGTGTGCGGGATGCAACACTATCACTCTCTTTATACAGTAGAATACCCTGCCTGAGGTGCCCAGGTCAGGAGTATACTGTGGACAAGCTGATAGTATATTGTAGACTAGGTGAAAAAACACAGTACAGTTGCATAACCTAACTGACAGTATGTAGCACAGTGAATTGATCTAAAATATATCAATTCTAGTGATCATACGTAATGAATTGGAACTACTGTCAGTTGGAATTGTTCTGCTGACAAAAATATCTTCTAATTCTAACATTCCCACCCTCTTTGTTCGTTTGAATCAAACTAATTTAGCTTTCTGTATCAATCCATTGCTCAATTGGATGACTAATGCGACCATCTCGGATGATGCGGTGTAGAATTGCGTCACTTTTGAATTTTGTTAGAGCGTCAGCAGGGGTGAACTCCGAGCGAATAAAGTTGATTTTCTGGAGTTCTGACTTGTATGAATTCTTAACAGTAGCAATATCTATCACGAGACGTTTCTCACTAGTCGTAGTTGCCCTAGTAATGACATCGAAAAGACACAAGCTACGTCGGTATTACTCCAAGCCCAGTTGAGGTCCAGGACTCTTGGGATTTGCCCCAGGTCCAGGATCCCCAGGATTCCTGGGGTCGGCTGGGAACAACTCCTGGCCAGGAATCCTGGGCCATTTTCCTGTGCCAAACCTGGGCTAATTCCTGGGGCAAGAACGGCCGTGATCAGCTTCGAAAAGTGCATGGCAAGCAGTCTCAGAGCCCAGGAATTACAGAAACCAACAGGATTCCTGGGCACTACCACAGGTTCTCTGACCATCACAGAAGAATAAGCAAAAATTACGTTAGATTTCATAAGCATAATGATCCCTATGAATCACCACAATGCTACGTAGCTGATTACCAAATTAACTTAAATCAAATATTAAATCGCATATGTAGTACGCTATCACACAGTCGTGAAGGTTTCGCACTTTTAGAAAGAGACGAATCATCGGATGCGTAAGAAATTCTCAAAAACTGCAAAACAGCGTGCATACGTACGTTATGCTTGAATGCATTTCCAGTCCGGGTCGCAAACATTTCATCAGCCCCGGGGACTTATCACGCGCAATGTATCGGAAATAACGGGTTGCACACATTTCGAAATAAAACCCGTAATAATTATTTGTGAGTATTCGAGTGTTGATTTTTTCCAAAAGATACCGTCTCCTACATACCTGGTCGAAAACAGTAGCGTACGTTAGGTTGGAGTTCTGTCGGTAACACAGTCATTTCTTGAGGGAGTATAGTTTGGAGATTAATTCTGTGAGAATAGTGGAATGGGACACTTACTACATGACCTCATGGGTTCAACATAAGAACCTATTGGATTTGGATGAGAACCGTGACTCAATCACGGGCAGGTTTTTCCTCACAACTGTGGACACAAATATTGTCTTCACACTCGTGTTTGGGGATGGGTACTACGACTCCTGGTTGACCGCAGAGAATATGGGAGGGGATTGCCGAGTGATCACAAGGTGAGATAACAAAGATACGGAAAGCGAGTTAGATTTGTCGTCACAAAGGAATGCCATGCCAACGCTTACTGTGTCGTCGAGTTAGTTGACTTACCTTTTCTTGGACATGGCAATTCACGCGGTGTTGAGGATGGCAAAGCACATTGATCGCGATGGATAAAATGGGCTACGGCAGAGTAATCGTTCAAAGGGAGGGAGGACAGTGAGAGTGACGGAGAGTGGTGGGAGGGAGGTCAGTGAGAATGACGGAGGTTGGTGCAAATGACCTGCCGAGTGATCGCCGACCGCAGCAATCCATGACTTGGGGTACTGAACTTCAGCCTGTGTAATTTCAAATTGGCTCGCACAACGGCCCTGCCTAAATCTGTTATGGGTGATCAGCAAAATAACGTAATATCTCGTCACCTCTAAAATTTAATTACTTTTTGCAATTTAATTAAAAGTTTTTTAGCCAGCACAGTTGAGAACACCACTGGGAGATCTCGCCAACAACGCCGCCGGATAGCTTCTGTGAACTTGTAGGTTGAACCTACAAGTCACGGGTGGACTTGTACTGACATAATAGAATACACATAATTTGAGCCACATTATAGCTCCGGTACCATAACCAATGAATCAATTATTATCGATCTCCATTGCAAAAGAACATCCCTCTCCTGAATCTCCGACTAATCTGCCCTGTGGAGAAATTATACGTCCATCAACTTGTGAGGCTGTGATGATGGCCGAATCTTGAACTGCAACACAGATCCATTACCGACTCGACTCTGGCGCAAGCGCAAAACCGAATTTTTGTAGTCTCCATGAACCACATCCACTCACTTGAGCATTTGCGTGGGTAGTGGAACCTGGATATCATCGCAGAATATTATTCTCATCCGAAGGTCAGGTCAAGAAATGGGGAAAATAGGCAACCGGACTTTGCGATGTCCGCAAAAACCTTGCCCGTACAATACTTGTTCTCCAATTTGTATGACTTCCCACATTGCCAATTGCTCTTTTCTAACAGTTTCAGTCAGAAGGGAATCTACGTAACACAGGGACAAGGCTCCAAGTAGTGATATCGCCGTCAAATTGGGAGGTGTGGGACGTCAATTGCCGATCGATCGTGTTCTGTTTGAGGATCAGGAAGGAATAACTGGTTTGATTGGCGATAACTTAAATGAGAAGCTCGCATTTTCTGCTGCACTAACTGCTGCGGGTCTCAGGGATGCTACATCTGGAAATGGAACTGAACGAAATACGGGAGCGGAAACTTACTGCTATATGGAAGTTGCTTCCGTAGTTTGCGAAGTTGCTCGAAAATGTGGACACAAGTTGGGTACAAAGGTGGCAGATATGCTTTACTATCCTCAATTTTGTGCTGATGATTTCCGAGAACGGTTCCCAACATTCTCAGATATATTGGATGTGTAGAGGAGAGAAGATACGGAATGCGTATACGGGAAAAATTGTTTCACCTCTGCTAAAATATCTTCACGTGCGGGCGGAAGTGACTGCCACTCAAAGTCAGGTTGAACCTACAAGTCACGGGTGGACTTGTACTGACATAATAGAATACACATAATTTGAGCCACATTATAGCTCCGGTACCATAACCAATGAATCAATTATTATCGATCTCCATTGCAAAAGAACATCCCTCTCCTGAATCTCCGACTAATCTGCCCTGTGGAGAAATTATACGTCCATCAACTTGTGAGGCTGTGATGATGGCCGAATCTTGAACTGCAACACAGATCCATTACCGACTCGACTCTGGCGCAAGCGCAAAACCGAATTTTTGTAGTCTCCATGAACCACATCCACTCACTTGAGCATTTGCGTGGGTAGTGGAACATGGATATCATCGCAGAATATTATTCTCATCCGAAGGTCAGGTCAAGAAATGGGGAAAATAGGCAACCGGACTTTGCGATGTCCGCAAAAACCTTGCCCGTACAATACTTGTTCTCCAATTTGTATGACTTCCCACATTGCCAATTGCTCTTTTCTAACAGTTTCAGTCAGAAGGGAATCTACGTAACACAGGGACAAGGCTCCAAGTAGTGATATCGCCGTCAAATTGGGAGGTGTGGGACGTCAATTGCCGATCGATCGTGTTCTGTTTGAGGATCAGGAAGGAATAACTGGTTTGATTGGCGATAACTTAAATGAGAAGCTCGCATTTTCTGCTGCACTAACTGCTGCGGGTCTCAGGGATGCTACATCTGGAAATGGAACTGAACGAAATACGGGAGCGGAAACTTACTGCTATATGGAAGTTGCTTCCGTAGTTTGCGAAGTTGCTCGAAAATGTGGACACAAGTTGGGTACAAAGGTGGCAGATATGCTTTACTATCCTCAATTTTGTGCTGATGATTTCCGAGAACGGTTCCCAACATTCTCAGATATATTGGATGTGTAGAGGAGAGAAGATACGGAATGCGTATACGGGAAAAATTGTTTCACCTCTGCTAAAATATCTTCACGTGCGGGCAGAAGTGACTGCCACTCAAAGTATTACGAAAGATATATAGTAGAGAATTTGAGAGATCAAATAAGTTGTGTAACGACTAAGGACATTTTGATGAAACCAGTAGAATATAATAGTTCAACTCACCCCATACATGCACAGGTTGGACAACAAAGTATACCTGTTGTCCGAAAGGCCATAATGTGAGATTCAGACAGCGATACGCGGTGGTGCAAGATGCAGAAAGATGTTAAACAGTCAATTTTTCTCCTGTTAGAGTTCTACAGTGACAACTCGGTTACCTCACTGAAGCATTCTCGATTAACATTTTACCCTTTTCACGTCACCATTCTTAATTTTGCCGAGCAGAGACGACGTAATCTTATAAATGAGGGAAAGACTATTGCAGCGTTCTTACCAACCAACAACAGCTACAACCAGAACATGATTACGAGTGATAGAATGGAATTTACTCTGGATGCTATAGCATCCGTTGTGCAACCACTGAAAGAAGTTGCCAAAAAAGGCTTCTCTGCCACTGATGCAGATGACGTAGACTGGCTGTGTCATATGGTTATTACAAGCTACGTCGCTGATTTGCCAGAGGCGAAGATGCTACTATGCGTTCGAGGCGGAACCTCAACAGCTCTACCATGCCACCGCTGTATGGCCTCAAAAGAAACGTTCCCGGGGTGGACTGATTCTACGAGAAGAACAGGTGGAGATACAGCCGCAGTTTTCCATGAGTACAATAACCTCCTTTGCTCCGCAGATTTGGATAAACAGGCGCACCCAGCACGGTCCCGTGAAAAGAAACAGAGAGCCAAAGACCTTCTCTCAGGTGTGTCCTTACATCCACATATGCCACCATTCCATGATTTTCCGTTTGTAGGGAAGTGTCCGTCACTGGACATCTACAAAGTATTTTGCTTTGAACCAATTCATAATTTCTACCTCGGTATATCACGACTATTGAAGCAGGCCGCGATGGAGAGACTTTGATCTGAAGAGTATTTTTCATCCGCTCTTTCAGTCAGGCCTTCTGTTCCTAGAACATATCGCAGTATAAGAGGAGAGGTTACTCGTGAGCTCAACTATTTACTATCCTGTATTAGCCAAGAACCAGTTGGTTACAATCTACAATTAGATTTCTCAATTGACAGTTGGAAGACTGGTTTCAATAGACTATTTCGAGATGAAGGACTCTCCGGGATGTTAGAAGCGAAAGATTACAAATTGTTTGATCAAGTCTCCCCTTTCGTAGGAGCAATGATAGACTGGTATTGTGATGACTCTGATGCTGCTCCGATAACTAAGTTATTCGTCCAATATGCTGACCTCCTTCGTATTTTCGTTCCTACAGGGGGTGGTCTATATGGGTGGGATGAATTAAGACTCGGTTTGCCACTAATGCTATCAAAAAGCTCAAAGAGCTAGTGGTGAGGATACTCGATGACTATCAGAAATCCGCTATGAGTACTTTAAAATGGCATATGCTAGATCACATTATCGAGGACTTGAGACGAATGGGTAGTTTGCAGTATGGAGACAGTGGAATTTTTGAATATGCCCATGTCATATACAAGCGACTCTATCAAATGACCTCGAAAAGAAAAATATCTGTAATGAATGAAACTATTCAACGATTATCTACGAAAAGAAAAAGAGATGAATGGTCTTCGGAGTCAGAGAAGAGAAATAATGGGGAAAACAAATCAAGAAAGAAGGCAGCCCAGTCTGATACATCCTGTATGGTTCAAGGGCCTTTCGAGATATCCCTCCATGACCTCCTTAACCTGAAATCTGGCGAGAGCAAAATGCAGGAAGTAGCGCATTGTCCAGGTAATGGAAGGAGGGCTCGATCGAAAATTTTCCGAGTACTAATGTTGCAAACTTTTAACAAAGAACAACTGGAGAATATGAAGGCTTCCATTCTTGAAACAGTGGAGCAATCTTCTTGTTACGGGCGTTCCTCATCTCACGTGAAGATAAAATTCTCTCCGTCAGCCTTTTTATCCGGCTACGAAGTACCCTCTCTCTCTGACTGTATTAGGAGAAAAGGAATTGCAACTGTAGAGAAAAGTTTCAGTCGTATCTCACAAAGAGTAGTTGCAGCCCCGTCCTGGTATGTATCAGACAAGCAGAAGCTTGATATAGTGATGGTTGAAGAAGACCAGACTTGTCGATCTGAACTTCCACCTAATCGCATCCCTTTGCGGTTTCGGAAACTCCGGGGTCTGATTACTATTTCCTTTACAGAAAGGATTTGGCCTGGTACAAATAGATGCATAACTCATAATGCACCTCAATGCTCTGATTGTAAACCTGATACAATTGGGGAATATTTCTTTTTCAATTCTATGACATTATAAGTGATACGGTTCTGTCTCCTGATGCTATAGAGCGAGCCTTAGATTGCATTCGACTGCGATGGTCTAGGCAAGGTGGTGAAGAACTGGAAGCAGGCTGGACTGGGATATATGATTTATGCCCACTTGGCAGTGTGCGTGGTCTGGTTCATATTGTCCGTGGTGACGTAATTAACAGGAAACTGAGGAAGCACACTACCAGAATGAAAATGCTTGCAGAATTCACGGGGATGCTGGCGGTTGGCTATCTGAGATGTTCTATGTGAATAGAACTTACAACGATAGGGGTGTTCCGTTTTCAGTAGATCCTGCTGAGAAATAAAAAGAAGGAGGTTAGTTGTAAATAGATCATGTTATGCTTTGGATAATCAAAGCACCGGTTGCAGCCTACGATGGATAAGGTCGAAGGCATGGTTGCACGAAAAGCGCCCAGTCCGATCGTGTACGGCGATTCCCTCTTGACGATCAAATAGGGATGGGCACAATCCCAGTGCTCTGGGAACAAGCCTGCACATTTCCAATCGAGCACAGCAATGAGAATGTTGCGCATATTGAGATTGGAATACGAAAAAAAAACTTGACGGGTTGTCCATGAGCGATTCTCGCAGCATGTTGATACAGTACTGCTGCACGAGAGCCTCATTTTAGTTCCTTTTCAGTTCTCAACGGAGGTCCGCAGATGATCCCTGTTCTAAGAGACCCGACCATACACGGAAGTCGGTCCAAAGCGCTTTGCGTTAATGTCAACTAGAACTAGAACCTCACCTACATGGTAATTGTGCTACACAGTAAGGTGGGCAATGCGAGCAAAGTTTGAGGAGTGTTGGTTCTTTTCAACCATCACGCACACCGCCGCCTCTGTACCACTAATTCGTGCGGTTTTTTGCTGCTCCTTGTAAACAGTACCTTTATGGAGTTCTTAGTCTAAAGGTAATCCACTGATGGTCAGTTTGTGGTGACGGCGAGTACCTTATCATGCAAAGGTTGTATTGGGATACCTGCGACAGATATTTCTGTCATGCCAAAGAATACAAAGCCGTTTTCAAAGACATTCTATTATTTCAAATTACTTTTAGAGAGCGGAGGTACCTTTGAACCCTGTTCATACGTGGTGATTTGGAGGGATAAGGTCTAATCGGGGTTAGTAACCCCGATTATACCGTATGCAGTCAGGACCTTTTCGGTAATCTTTGTTGCACTTTTCGAAAGCTTTAATGACGATCCTCGTTAATAGGACACTTAGCGTCGTGATTCATATGCAGAGAATCCAGCCTATCAACACAAGGTTGGGTGCAACAGGTGTATTGTTCTGCAGTTCAATTTGTTACCATTCCTCCCAAATTTTCCCCTCGGCGCTGTCTGTCCGGTTTTTTTGCGATTGAAACCCCACCACGAATGGGCGTCTGTTTTTCTTGTTAAGTAAATCCCGTGAAGTAGAAAACTTATAACCTCACAGTGAATGAACTAGGGATCTACATGTTCTCCGCCGCGAACACACTAGTACACTGTCCCATTGGTCCCGTTCAAGGATACTTTTCTCCATTCCCATGCAATTTCGTGGTATTGCAGTACGCCGAATCTGAGTGATGTTCACAACGATACATATGTCACATGGCTCCTGCTACAGACAGAGGCCTCTTTCATTTTCCACTATTTCCCATTTCTTTTGTAAAAATCCTGTCAGTGCATACCTCGTAGCAGCCTCTTCTCTAGTGTCCCATGTTTATAGCCCTCAACCAAGGTTTTTGAACACTACAAAAATGACCAAAACCCTGAGCCTTTTCGCAAAGCTATTGCTGTGCAAATATCGACGCAGACATTTGTCATGGGCAGCGCATAACACCGACCTTGCGCCTCCTTCCTGGATACCTGGTACTCCGCTCCCCCTTCAAGGATCCTTTTCTTCGTCATCAACTTCTGCGACTGGCGGCCTCCCTTTTAAACTGAGGATAATGAATGCTAAAGGCTCTAGCCTAGAGCCTTTAGGGACACGCCTGGGCTGAGCCCAGGCGATGACATCCGGGAAGCCCTCTGCAAACTCTTAAGTAAACTGAATTTTGGTGGACACTTTGTACACTGGTTACGCAACCATTTCTTATCCACTATAAATAATATGTTTTTCTGCTGAAATTATGAATAAGTTAGACAGTTTACACAACAGGTGCTGTTCCAATAACCTGTTTATGTAACCAAAGACACCAATGACTCTTAAGACCTGAAATAGCCAATTTCTTGGTCTATCCTTGTGTACAAAAAAGGCATATCAGGCAGTGTAAATGAAAAAGAGCTAAACGCAATCTTTTTCTTCATTTTTTTGTCACGGACAACAACTCTGGTACAGGAACTGGTGGTCATACCAGCACCGAAGGGTAATCATCAGAGAGATCGTGGATTATTTCAGTTGTCCTAGAAGAGAACTGGAATGTTGTATTCCTCAGTAAATGCCTCCATTTTTCCACCCGGGGATGGATTATGGCAAATGTAACAATCCATGACGTGTCCAACCCAACTGCAAACAACTTCTGTAAAGTATTCATGTCGGACGCTGATGTACTTTATATGTGACCATTGCGAGGATACTTGAACGCTGTGGTAAAAAGCCGGTGGTGGGTTCCCAATGAGTCAGGTAGAGAGCTGCCTTTTGGGACAGTTAATTCATCATTTTAGTCGTCGTTCCCTGCCTCCTCTTTGCGCTTCGCAAACTGTTGAGATACGACTGCACCGCAGAATTTTAGAAGAGACGCAGTCGCGGCAGGTAATAGTTCCTCGAACCTTCCTTTCATGAAAATAGTCTCGTTCCCTCCTTTTGAAGTGCCACTCTTCTTACGGGGTAAATCTTCAATTAACGCTGTCATTCAGGCGTCCAGGCGGGCAAAAGTCATAATGCTCATCTCACAATCGCCCTCCATGAGATCCCCGTGAAAAGCCTCTAAGGCCAAACGCGCCAGCTCGTTTCCGAATAATATATCCGGTCCTTTCAGGTATCTATCCTCCATAGTCTCCATTCCCTCGGTACATATTTCTGCGAATGTAGCAATTCTCCACCAGGAAGCCACAACCCTTCCGTCCCTATCTTTCTTGTAGAGCTTGGATAACGCCTCGTCGAATTGCTTCTCTCGATCTCCAAGATTAGAACAAGCTGTGTTCTTGTTAGAAACAATTAACGAATAGCCCAGCTCTTGGAAGAAAATGTTCTTCAATGCCTTTTTGCGACTGCCGATATTCTCCCTGCAGCAAATTCTTAGCCGTCGGGTGAGAATGGTGCTCTTTCCTGCAAGGTTTGAGATATTACTTTTTCTATTCTTCGGGACGCTCTTATCAGACTAAAGCATGTAGATGCAGTTTCTGCAACGCACAGGTATGTCAGATACTTACTGGTAAAATAGAAATCCCCATCCCTGGAGAGCTCCATCGGACAACGACGAACACTATCATTGGTATAAATAATGCCTCCGTATACCTCTTCGTACGATTGAAATATAGCACTTGTCCTGCTCCCGTCATTTAACTTTTCGTATACAGTGTCATCTGAGTACTGCAGACTCTCCACTCTTGTACGCCAATCTCTCTGTAGGATTCCATGGGAGTAGGTGTTATTGGAGTGCCACACATCGGCGTTGTGGAAGTCTGCAAACTCCGACCGGACAGTCTCGGTGGCCAAAAACCTCGCAATCCTCGGCATTTGGTCATGAATATTCGCCAATATTAAAATCCATTCGTCGTCGCAACCATCCATCTTCAGTCCGTTACAAAGAAAAAGCAGTTTTTTCTCCAATCCATGATATATTTCCGCATGAACATCTGATGGAGATCTCACACTGGACTTCGATGCACACCTGAGTATATCAAGTTCGCTTCGAATGGATGCGTTTTGTGATCTTTCCTGTTCGAGATTGGAATGGAGGAGGTCAATAGTCTTATGTAGTTGACGCAACATTTGGTTCGTCCTATTCAGCTCCCCTTTTGCATCGTTCAAATGTTGTCGCAACACCTCCGTATCATTGTGGACAATGTCATGCGATTAATGCCGCTCCATAGAGGAACTCTCATTGGTAACGTCAGGATTGGATTTCTTTCGAGATCGACTGAGAACGTCTTGTGTTTCCCGTACTTGGTCGCGGGACCGATTGTCAGCCCTCAGAAGTAAACCTAACCTCTGACCGGTTTTTTTGGAACTTTGATCGCGCTTTTTCGACTGATGTTCATTTCCTTTTCCCATATTGCGCCGGCTTATTGCTCTGTCCTCTTCCGCACCGAATATGGATCCAATATTCCCTCCACCACGTTCCGTTTGTTCCTTTGTTACTTGGATGGAATCGCAGTTGTCCTTCTGACAATCCAATGTCCTCTCACACTCGGGAAGATTTTCCGTATGACTGCCTTCACCATCATCCTCCACCTGTACATCTCCTGAAACAACAGGGTTCACTGTCACGGCATCTTGAGATGTGCTTCCGAGACGAGGAGTAGTATTACTCTCATTTGGTCCATAAGACACGTTCTCAAGATTATTTCGCGGCGATGGATGATCAGGCTCTGAATGTCGTACATGGGCAGCATGTCCGGTGACAGTCGCTATAGTCGTCGAGGACTCTTTGGTCATCTTCTCGCCTTCCTCAGGCCTATCCATCGTGGAGGCGACGTCATCTTCATCCACACTTTTTCGTGGTAATCCTTTTACCTGTGTGCTTTTGATTCGAAGAGACATCTTCTTCACCGGCAATGCATGTTTCGGGGCTATTACTGGAACTTGCCAGGGTAACCCCCATGGTCAATGGATCGGGAGTACTTGTCGTTCGCGTCTGGGTCTTCGATGAAATACGCAGGGATCCAGTTGCGTATCGTCCGGACACACCTGCAGATTCCCCTCTGCTCTTCGAGATCAGATTTGACTTCCTGTGGTTTGATACAGTCCGCTAGATTACTGGGGCCTTCCTCTTTTTCGACTGTCCGGTCATGTTTTTCACCTTGAAGAAGCAAGGGTCGTAAACTTTCGCAGGGCTTGTGAGAACTGATTGAAGGAGTTGATGGGATATGTATCACTTGAGTGGGGGCGTGCCGCGGTGAGAGGGTCCGGCTACAGTACACTCCAGGAGCTTGGTATCACGATAAACGTTGCAACAATATTCATAGAATTCCGCGGGCGGATTGACACGCTTCTGAAACGACAAATAAACAGTAGTAGGGTACATTGGCACTGGTCGTGCAGATTCAAGTAGGAATACTATCAAGTCAGTACTGTCAAGGTAGTAGCCCCAGGTAGGTTGTGATTCCTATCACTCGTAAGTCTAGGAAAAGTTTTAAAACGGTCTAGGTGTCCCAAATTGCATCGGCGATAATGAACGCAATCCAAAAACATTATATTTTAGTAGGGTTTGTGGAGGAATATTTTAAAGCCAATGTAAAGTTGGGTATGGAATATCAACATTGCGCATTACACACTGTGCAAAACTAAAAGGTCTGTGGCACAGACCTTTTAAACTTAAACAAATATTGAGGACCAAAGGTACATATAATTGGTTCTGGAATAGTAGCAATATAATTTCAAAAACTAAGTATTATGTTTATTATATTTTAAGGTATGATTTTTTGATTATGGTGTGATTTTGTGGAAGCCGACCTGGATAAATACGAAATTTTCTGGGGTAGCCTGCCAGCACTTGGGGTAACCTGGAGGGTATTCCCCAGGTTGAGCTGGGGATAATTATATATTCCAGGGTCTTTTTGTTGGGACGTAGTGGGCATTCCTGGGTGGTTCCTGGGATCCACCTGGACATTCCTGGGTGTTTCCTGGGATCAGCCTGAATATTCCTGGGTTGCAACTCTGGATAGTCTCTCGGGTACTTGGGATCACCGTGAGGAATATTGGGGTTGTAGCGATATTATTTTATACACACTGTGTGGTGGCACCAAGGAGCTCCTGAAGCCTAAATGGTAAATCCAAGGGGTTCCTCCAAATTCCTGGGATCATCCTCGAGAATCCTGGGGGTATCTTGCGGTTATCTTGGGCCTATACTTGGCGAGCCTGGGGTCAAACTGGATATCCCTGGGGCTATCCTGTACGTTCCTTGGATCAATCTGGAGAATCATAGGGATATCCTGGAGGGTTCTCGTGTTGGGTGCTTATTGGACAAAGCTGGGGAATTCTGTGCCTGTCGTTAGGCTACCATACTTTTTCCTGGGATAAACCTGCATACTATGCAGGAAAAATCTGGATATTTATCCCGCGGAATGCATAAATCATATCGGGATTACTAATGCATAAATCAAATCGGGATTAGTAATCCCAATATGATTTGTTCGTTCCGCGGAGTCCTTTCGATTAACCTGGGAATCCTGGGCTTATCCTGGGAATTCCTGGGCGGTTTTGGGATCATCCTGGGAAAACCTGGACATGTCCTGGGTAATCATGGGTTTTCCAGTATTCAATTTGGGGATTCAATCCCTGGCCTTATCCTGCGCATTCCTGGGCGTTCCTCGAATCAGAATGGGGGATCTTGAAGCTCTTATAGTTGGCAGTGGGGGTCAACGCGATCAATTTGTTGGGTTTTTAGCTTGAAGCTAAAAACTCCCAGGAATGCCCAGGTTTAGTTAACCTGGGCATTCCTGGGAGTTCCGGGTACCTTCTCGGGCCCTCCAGGAGAATTCCTGGAGATATTCGGAGGTAGAATCCAGGCATTTGGTATTTCTCTTGGACATTTAGTTGACCGTTCTCGGGATAGGGTCGTCATGCTTGTTGATTAAATAACTGCAGACAGTCCTCCGGCCTGGCAGTGACTTGGATCCCTATATTCTATATAATTTGGGAATTTCTGGGGGTTTCCGGGAACCCTGGGATCAACCCCAGGATTCCTGGGGTTGGAGTCCAGGATTCTTGGGAAGTAACTATGTCTTATTTCATCGAAAAACTTATAATTTCGATTTTCTGGTCGCAACAAAATTCCTGGGGTTCTTGGGAAGTAACTATGTCTTATTTCATCGAGAAACTTATAATTTCGATTTTTTGGTCGCAACAAAATTCCTGGGGTTTGGTCCCAGGATTTTCAAAAAAATCCTGGCGAGGAACCCAGGATCGACCCCCAGGATCGACCCCTAGGATTCCTGGGACGCACCCCAAGAATCCTGGTCAGGAATTTTGAAAGACGCAGGATGGTGTCTACATGCGTTTCCCGAGACCCAGGATTTTTCCCCAGGTGGAAAGTCCAGGATGCCAGGATTCCTAGGATTCAATCCTGGTCCAAAATCTCACACCTGGGAAGCTGGGGAATTTCCTGGAAAATTCCTGGGCTTGGACTAATTATGACGCATCCGTAAACATGATGATAGGAACAGGTCTTAATAACGTTTTTTGTAAGTCATGTTTCAAGGCGTAGGACATATCGAATGCATCAGCTAATGCCATAACTTCACTGCCTAGTACGGACCTTGTGACACGTTTTGATTTGTGAGATGGCCATTAAAGGGGTTGACACCTGTCAGTTTCATCTACCAAGAAAATAATGTATCCAATCTGTGATGATCCGTCGATATTTGTAGATTCCATTCCAAGATCCGAATTTAAATGTTCGTAAATTGTTCTTTTCCAGTAGTCAACACTGTCAGAGAGTCCGGAGAGGTGCTTAAGAAGCTTAAGCATTGCATCGGGACCAAGCTCAAACTCCTTTGTCGCTTTTACATAGATGTCTCTGAGGAGTTTCTCAGCGCTTTGCAGATATCCTTTTGTAACATCCGTTTAGAAGAGTTTGAAGCCGATAATAGATGCAAGTCCAACTAGTATTCTGATCGAATGTTGACGAGCCGTGCTAGTGTCATGGACAAGAAATTCTTTCATTTTATCCCTATGACGTTGTACGACGAATCTAGCTTTCTACACTTCACGATTTGTACCAGAATCTTTGATGGCGAGTACAAACCTTCCACTTAGAGCAATTGCGTTAGATGGTACTCTATCCTTGCATACTACTATACATGTGCCACGTTCAATCAGTATCATGATTTCCTTTCGTTTCGCTGAACCGAACTCAGCTGTGCGTGGATCTTTAGGATGAATAATTTCTGTAAGATGAGTAGAGAAGAGGGGACTAGGGGGTTGTTTTGAGAACAGAATGGTTTCAACATAGTTTGATAGAGTTCAGATAGGGTGGAGAATTCCGAAGGGTCGACAACTTCTTCCCTAATTTCGCGAAAGTACGGTTTCGCCTGTTGTGTGTTGAAACGTTGAATCGGTGAATTTCCCCTTTGAACATGAACAACTTTGTCATGGAAATCGATTACTGTATAAGGGCCTATCCATTCCTTCTCGTTCTCTCTGAAGATGAGAACTTCGTCACCGGGATAGTAAACTCTGTCCGAAGCAGAAGGGACATTACTACTTAACACAGTTGTAATACGTCTTTCTGCAATAATAATTTTCATTTCCACCATGGCATTGGCAATAATTTTCATGCCTTCACTTTGCTGGGGTAGTCTTGAATTTACAATTGGGAACCTCGGTTGGATTCCAAATACCAGAAATGAAGGTACTAAACCATTTTCTGCAATGGTGTCATTCATGACTTTGTTAGCAATCTCGAGGAGAAGCTCCTTTCTGATGTGGGGGTACATTCGATGAAACTTTCGAAAGAAACGGCGTAGCGGAGCATGAATTCGTTCCCTTATACCGAGAGAGTTATGGGCTTCAACACCAGAAATTCTAAGCTTGATTCCACATCCATTCAATATTTTTTTCCATCGGGGAGAGTCAAATACTGATCCTGCGTCGTTCCGAATCTGATTAGGGTATCCAGAGTACTTTAGACAGCAGACCTCAAGAAAACCAAACCAGATTCCTTCAACACTCTGATTGTATCCTGAGCTCGAGTCTAAGAAAACGGCGCTTGAAAAGTGAATGGCTGTATCGATAACATGGAGGAAAGGATGATTGTTGATAAACATTAAATCTAGAGATAGTTCGTCACCAAAAACCAGTTCATCTGTATCTTGGATGGATACCTTGAAGCGAATGGGAGTAGGACCAAGACGTTGACATGTATCGCAATGTCGCGAAATTTTCTGGAGGATTTGTTTCATATTAGTGTCACACTTTTCCGTTCGGGCCTCTTTGAGAAGATTCAATAATTTTTCAGTGGAAGGGTGATGAACACTCGATAGAGTTTAGTCAGCTCGCTATGGGTAAAGTTGATGCCACTTTGGTTCCATAGAAGGCAAGCATGACCATTTTTGCGAACAACAGGCATCTTCCATTGCAGGACTGGATTACACATAGTGTTTTCCACGTTGTTGAAATAAACCTGTATCCTGTCAATGTCAAGTCCAAGCAAAAATGGTGTATCAGAATTGATGACATCAACCTGAAAAGATAAAGGAGATGTAGGCAGAGGGATCAGAATACCAATCGAGCCGATAGAACGCTGAAAGTGTTGTCCAAACCTGTACAGGTTTCTACTTTTCTTCATCTTGAATTTATTACCCATGAATTACAATACGCACGGGCTTGCTGAAGACCAATGACTGTTATTTGAGCACCAGAGTCAATATATGCCCCTTGCCATTCCGTTTGACCCTTCAGGCCCAATTTTCTGTGGAAGGCAACCGTTTCTGCACCAGTCAAGAAAACATCATGAGGAAGTATGTGTTTTTGATGAAATTGGATACGTCGACTGAAGTTAGAACTTATATCGACTCTAGATGGAGTCCTACTTTTCTGGAGAGCAGTACCGAATGAAAACATTTTCATATGGGAGGGTGATTTACTGTTCCTTAAAGAAAATTTTCAGGACCAAAGTCTACATCAAAGCTCTCTGTATAGGATGCCGTGATGTCATTGTAAAAGTTTTCAGCCGTAACTGGGATTTCTTGCTCATTGGGGACATTATTTCCTTCATCTTCATTGGAGCAGTCAATTTTCTCCTCAGTGTCGTTGAACGGATCTTCTGTGTCCTTATTATCACTAAAAATGGCATCTTCGACTTGTTGACATAGTTCGAAGAGGATTTGCTTAGCACGACCTGGATTTCTGCTTAACGCATTGCTGACATTATTCATGACATTCCGAAGCATAGGGCATTCTCGAATGAAATGATTTTTGTCTCCACAATTGTTACATCGGCGAACATTTCCGAAGCGGTGAAGACCATTTTTGCCGGTTGTATCCTTACGATAGCCATTGGAACGATTGGATTGTTCTTGACGGCGTAGATATGACGCGGGAGCAGACGAACGCGATCTTGGTTTACGGGGCTTACCATATGTTCAGTGGTTGAAGTAGAGACCAGGAGTATTCGGAATTGTCGGAGGTGCGTTCGTTCTCAATGAGGGTTCCGAACGACCAGGAGCTTTGGCATCTCTCTGGTTTCCTTCAATCTCTTCTTGATTTATCAACCAACTTGAATCCAGAGAAGTGTACAGCTGCTGAAAATTCCACTGTGGTTTTTCCGATAGAGCATTTGCGATTGATGCTTTAGCATAGGGCACACCAACGACAGCCTTGTAAAGGTACTCTACTTTATCTTCCTCAGACCTGTGCTGCGGAGGACCTGTCGGAGCAAATTTGTTGATTGCCTCCCTTAGTTCTTCCAACGCCTCAGGCACAGTACAATGCTTGCTTTAGATTACAGCGGAAAGTCTCAAGCTTTGAAGGTGTTTACAAATTCGATTCTGACGGGTAGAACTATTGTATTCTTCCCTCATAGGAGCTGCCGCTTCTGAAAATATTTCACAGCGCCCAGAGATATGCTCACGGTAGAGCCGTTTCGCTTCACCTTCGAAAACGTTGTGGAAGTATTGCAACTTCTTATCGTTAGGGATTTCATAATCCGTGGTGGCATCGAGGTAGTTGGATATGTATTCGTTGATATCCTCACCAAGGTTACCTGTAAATTTTCCGCGTATTTGAAACGAGTTGTAAGGTTGTGAGCAACCCTCTAATCGTCAACATAGCGAGATTTCTCATTAACTTGAGAGGTTGAATGGACTTTATTATGTCTTTTCGCACTAGCGAGTACGGCATATGCTTCTTTCTTATCCTGTTCCGACCGATAAAGCATTGATGGGATTCCCCAAGAAATACGCGAATTTTCTGGATGCTGAGTGTACTCCAGCCCTTTTAGTTGCAAGTAGTCGCGGAGAAGCCTGAACAGTACCGCAGGGCCAGAAAGAAATTCTGTTTTGTAAAGGATTTCCACAACAAGATCTTCGCGAAGGCCAATTATCGCATCTTCATGCGAAGGTTGCGGGTCTGCATTTATGTAAAGAGAAAGAGCAGCATTAACGTTACAATGTGACCGAGAAATTGGTTTATATGCGTTAAGGCATTTCTGGATATACTCCAGAGTGACCATCTTGAGGTACCCCTTTTTCAACGGCTCCTGATGATAGAGGAATTTAGTCTTTAGGGTGTATTGAGGGGGCTTGGAACTATTTAAAGAAGTCCTTAGCGGAGTCGTTCGTTCTTGACGTGATTCTTGGTGAGAATATGACTATTGGCGTCAGGCTTGTTGTGGATGGTGATATTGCACAACTCGCAGTGGAATCCCCTCGGGTTTTCGAGTTTCCAGACCTTGTAAATGTGGTCCTTACCTTTGTTGTGGACATTGAGCTGCAGGTGAGATGAAAAATTGCGGTCGCAAGTGTCGCACTGGGCTTGACGTGTCTTGCCTTTTTTTTTCCTGATGCGGTCGTTCTCTACGCTGTAAATGTGGTGCGAAAGCCCTTCTTCTATCGGCCTCAGCTGACGAGAGCTAGAAGCACGGGCGCGCGTAGCTTCGGGCGTCGCGGTAGGGACTGGGAGCCTTGGGATTCAGGACGGTGGGTGTGGAGGAGGAGGAGGATAGGCAGCGGTAGAAGGCGGTGCGGGAAGAGGCGGAGCACGAGAAGAGGAAGCCACGGTGAGAGTTCTTCCAGAAGGGAGGGGGGCGGTGTCTAAATTTACTACCAGTGTTGCCGGGGTGGAGAGGATATTGTCACTGGGCGTTGACGTAGAGGAGAAGGAACGTTCTCCCGGTACTTCCTCCGCGGCTCTCACTGTCTCGTGATCGATGAGAGCAGGGGCCACGTTCCGTTCCTCGTCAGAGTCAAGCTCTGAGCCAAAGACGTTCTCCAGGTGTTCACGTAGCGTAGACACTATGTAGAAACCCACTGGTCAGTATGTTAGATACCTTTTGTTTACCTGCAATAAAAGCAAAGGTTAACTTACTAGTTATAAGATACCCTGCAGTGATACCTAGAACAGCTAGGTGACCAAAGCAAGCTAGAACTTAAAACAAAAAGGCACAAACGGTTAAACAAATGTGGCAATAGCTTCCAAGAACAAAGTAGCCAACCACAACCAGCTAGCCAAGTAGATATCCAACCAGTACCAAGAGCGCGTAGAACCACAGCTAAACGACAGCCAGGCACAGTGTAGGAGTAGACAGACCCAAGCGAACACCACAGCACCAGACCAACACAGTAGACCAAAATCAGGAACTCCAGACAGTAAAGAGAAAGCAGATGAGCACAAAGAATGTACAGAACAGAGACCAAGCTGCAAATACCAAGACCAAGAGGGAAAGCGAAACCAGAACCGATACCAGCACCAAGACAAAAAACCAGGCTAGAATAGTTACCACTGACCAAGCCTAACACCAAAACAGCAGAGACGCAGCAAGAGTTTTCAAAGAAGCAATGGAGAGGCAATACGATTCAAGTCAGCAGGGCGGGGAGGGCGAAAGTTAAATTCCGGAATGTGGTTTCGCCCCGGTGATGAGTGGGGGCGAGAGCCGAATCTCGACCAATTGGTTTGTGCTATACCGAGCACAATAATGGGGGGAAGGAGGCACACAAGTTTAGCTGTTGTCGTCGTTTTGTTCGTTGATGATGTTGTTGTTGGTGATGGTGTGCGGGATGTAACACCATCACTCTCCTTATACTGTAGATTACCCTGCCTGAGGTGCCCAGGTCAGGAGTATACTGTAGACTAGCTGACAAAATACAGTACAGTTGCATAGCCTAAGTGACAGTATAAAGCACAGTAAATTAATCTAAAATATATCAATTCTAGTGATCATACGAAATGAATTGGAACTACTGTCGGTTGGCATTGTCCGGCTGACAAAAACATCTTCTAATTCTAACATTTTCGCCTATTTTCTTTGCATTTTACTTGAACCGTCAACTTTTAGGGGATATATTATATCCCTTACGTAATTAAGGGATAATAACCCTAGCGAGGGAGAGAGTGGAGAGAGAAAAAGGTGCAACCACAACCACACCAAAATCAACACTTTGCCAAACTCCGGCACACCTTATATCCCTTCTCCGAAATACCACCCCCTTTCTCCGCGTGACGCTCCCTCCCCGAACTCACACGCGCGACCCTGCACTGGCGCCCTCAACATAGGCCGTTAAAATTGATTAGCTTTTGAGGGGGAGGCAAACATCTGCATGTTGCAGGCTACGACCAATCACTGAAGCTGCACATGTGAACTAAATGGCATGGCTCGGCTTGTGATGAAGCCGAAATGACCCTTTCGCGTTAGAGCTTGTGATACGGGCCGCGGCATACTCGTCGACTACCTTTGATGTGGTCACCGACGGACATCCCAGGGAGTCGAAGGCTAGCGGCACAAACTGCGAGCCGAGTTGTGGACGTCCAGGTAAAGCCTGGCTAGGAAAAGCAGCGATTTTGGTCGCAGAGTCCCTCAGTTTCCGTCGTCCTGCCGCATTGGCGGCAGCGCGCGCTTCCCGGGCTCCCTTGGAAATAAAGCACGGTTGCAAGGGTGAGTAGACTGTGATGTCAGAAGCAACCGGGAGACTTATGGGAAGTTTCGAGCGGTGCTAACTAACAGGCACGCTGCCGCCGCCATTATTTCCAGTGCGGCATGCCTGGTCACCGGCATTGAGCCAGCCCTTTCGGGAGAGTTATTTAGTGTTACCCAGTGACGACTTGTCCTGCGCAATGCACTTCGAGCGGCGTGGATACAACCGATCACATCTTCCATACATTAAAATAACCCAAACATTTCCCCTTCCTGGTCCGCGACGACGTTCTAGACAGTTTACCAATACACGGTCACTGTCGCGACTTGCAATGATGGCTCGGAGGGAGAAGTGAAGACCTGGCTCCACCAACGGCTGAGACAGGTCATTTCGAACACATGCGCAGAGGATTTAGTACGTCGCGCCCCGCTGAATGCATAGGTGAGCGACCTTACTGAAACTTAAATTTATAGATATTTCTGTCGAGATTTCAATAGGGCCTTGAACGACATTTACTGCTGCACTTACCAGACGTGCTTTCATGTTGACGCAATCTTTTCAGAAGTCCACTCGGAAAAGGTGAACCTGAAGGTTGTGGGCAGATGAAGAACAGATTACGGCAGTTAGTTTCTGTGTTGGCCACTGCGGGATCCGACCACGCAGCTCGGAACGATCGATTAAATTTTTCTTTCTGACAATCTCTCATGCGGCCCTGCCATTACGTCACTGCCTTCTAAGTACGTAGACTATTCCGCAAGGCGCCTCCATTGGATGTCTAAGGTTGCTATCGTTCCCTGTTCGATCTGAGGCTCGGGAAGAGAAATTATTGGTGTCAGTGATTAGCAAAAAGCCACGCGGAAAATGACTTTCGAAACAGCGCTCGTGAGCTCCCCAAGGGGACACTTCAATTTCTCTGGCCTCACTGCAGTATAGGACAGTATATGGCCTATTTGTTGGATGTTGGCAGCACGAGGGTTGCTTTATTTTGGCTACGGTTTTGTGAGGCTTGTATTGTAGTACGTACAACCGTTGCACCAAATTTGGTTGGGTAATAGTAGTGACAAAGCCTCGTCATTTCTCCACTGCCCCTTTCCCCACACTGCGCTATGCAACTACGGTATACAGTGCAGTACAGCAGACGATTTGCAGAAATTTGCCTGAAACTCAAATGAGGGAATTAATAAACTTTGATTTGCCGTCGTCAAGTATAGTAGGGTCGTACATAATGACGTGAATTTTTGTGCAAATTCTAGAAAACTCTAATGAAATTTACTGTTCATGGTAACGATATCCCTATTGCTAATTTAAGATGTCATCCGGAGGTCGAAATCCTTTGATCTCCCTCTTGTAAGGTAGTCATTGGCACTTACAGTACCCTTTGTTGGTTACCCCATGCTGACCACTTGTACCAACTATTTGATGCGCGTTGGAACATAGTCTAACCTTTTTTCATTCATTAAAATTCCCCTCCCTTACAGTAAACCTAGTTGCAAACAGCAGAGAGAAAAGTGAGAAAAAGTTGGTTTACTGTGAGTAATAATGGAAAGGTTAGGAGTCCTCTGTACTTGTAATGAATCCATTGGCAGGACCTATATTGCAAGTGCTTGAGCGTGTGTACCAACTAGAAAGTAGCTGGTGTGGTGAACATTTATTTAAAACTCCTGACTAATAAAAGCCGACTAGTGGGCTATGTTGTCAGGGTAATCTTGCAAGAGAAATACTGTAATGCATGCGGAGAAACTTGTTCGGATGGACTTTGGTGTGTATCTTAGCGGCCGTTTGGGGCCAGCGACAGGAGAGAGATGCAATGAAGTGGCCGCTAGTAGACCGAGAGAGAGACAGAGAGAAGTGTCGCGCAAGTTTGGTGTCACGTTACTCGCAGCGTCGCTGACTGATTGGACCGGTTCGCCCGTACAGTATACAGTGGTAATGTACGGTGTACGGGCACGATACACGAGCAGAAACCCCGGATCGGCAGCCTCTGAACGACGAGAGGGTTGCCGGAATGCTGAGGAAGGGGAGGGTGGGTTCCGCTTGTCCGCAGAAAGAAGAATACTGTAAACGGAAGACAAGCATTTCAAGAAGTTTACTTGAGTAAGTGTGAGGTGCAATAAAGTACATCCTGTAGAATCAAATCTGCAAAGTTCCACATGGGAACGAGTAAATCCATCCTCGACCGCAGAAGCACGAAATCAAGCAAAGCAAGAACGGGCAAGATCAAACACAAGCTCAGGCACTGACTCTCAGACAGGACTACCTCATACTCTAAGAATTCCGCGAGGAAGAGCAATAGACGAGGCGGATTTACATCGAGTTCATGGCCTGCTTTTTTCCTACTGGCTTTTTTTGGGCCTGCGCATGGACCCACTCGACGCCGCACCGAAAACTCTATGGTTACCATCTTAGTTTTCCCCGACAACATAGCCCTAGATGGCTCTTCGTCGCGAGTGAAATGTTCATCACACCTCATACTTTGTTCGTTCATACTGTACGTACTGTAGCAAGCTCTGGACTGTGCTGCACCGTGTAGGGTGCGGTACATCTTGGTGACAATAACCTTGGTTATCATACACAATGGAGCACCAATTACAGTATTACTCGGGTGTGGTGTGGTGAACAATTATTTATTAAATCCTGACTAAAAGCCGCCTACTCGTCTAGAAAGCTATGTTGTCAGGGTAATCATGAAACATTTGACTCCGGACGAAAAGCCGCCAAGAGCGCTATATTGTCAGGATAGCTATTTTCCTGGGCACTAATGGCGTTCGGTACAGTGCGTACATATGTAAGCGGTAAGTGCACAGGTTAATGTGGAATGATTTAATATTAAATATTAAATCGCTCTACATTTACCCCCACAGTATCTTGGCGCTGTTTTGTATTGCTGCAAAAGTACTGTATGTTGTTCTAATGCCAACGATGCACAGACGGATATTCTTGCGTTAAATTATGTCATTCGGTTCCGATCAGCAGGCGAAAACGCTACAGTCATCTAGTTTGCACCTAAACTGGAGCCCCTGGTTCATGCAAGGGAAGAAACTGCGGTACAGTGCTGTATTCGTTCGTCATCGTTTCACTGCGCAACTGAATCTGTCTATGTTGGCATCAATGTCAAATGATAGCACTCATCTACAAGCTTGTCCTTATAATGTCGGTTGGCAACTGTTGCTCCATTCTATTGAAGCCGTAAAGTTACAGCTTACATTTGTACTTCTCTGGCCGGTTGTAAATTGGCGAAGCAACCGGCATCTCACTCACCTCATTCCGTTCGTACGAACATGCCCCTCGTTTCCGTGCCAACATGACATCGGTACCCAGAAAACTTGTACTTTCTCCGTACGTCTTAACCGACAACCAAGGGAACCCCTACTTTTGGTACAATGCCTCAGATATTAACCGTAGATCTGCTATCCCATTCGATCCTAACATTTCAAGCACCGACGTTGCCAGCTTCCTTTCTGAAAGAATCGCAGTGTCCCAACGCAGCTCTACCCGCTTCTCTGTCGACCTCACTTCCCGCGATGATCTTATTCTCACCATCCTTTCCCTCCTCTTGCTTCTTGTGATCGAGGCCATTCTCACTACAATACTTCTTCGCACCTACAAGGGCCATGTCTCCAACTTCGGCTTCTCCATCAAGCAATTCATCGAACTCGCCCGCGATTTCAAATTTCGCCGTCTCATCCGGGGAAGACCTGTTCCGGACGGCCGCCCACCTCGCAAAATCAACATCCGCCTTTTGCTTGTTGCCTCCGCCACCCTGATCTTCACCTTTGGAGTAGAGGTGGGTGTGCTCTGGCTGTCAACTCCGGAATTCACGGAAGTGACCAATCGTTTAGCTGCCTTCAGCTACATCGAGAATCTGCAACCCGATTGGAATGTCATCCGTGACAATGCCGGTAGTGCCGCCAATCGGCCGTGTCTCTCCGTCACCATTGTCAGTAACAGCAGTGGTACCATCGAACAGGGCAACACTAGGATCACACCTTGCCTTGCTGCAACAGGTGACCTCTCGGCATCAGTTGGCTTTCAAACCGTCTCGGATGAGGTCGACCTAAAGATAGAGACGAGAAACCATTTGTTTGGCGCGGAGCACCGAATCACTATTGGAAATTCGTCGGCAAGCTACAAGATGATTGTCTATTACACGTTGAATGACCGGAGACGCAAAATCATGTACAAGAGGTCCTACTTTTTAAATCATGACGCTGGAACGTTTTATCTTCATCGCCAATTTGTCGCCTTCCTCTTTAATGAATATGTGCGACGTACGAACGATACACGAATGGACCTAGACCGACTGGCAGCGTTGGAATCATCGTTCAACAGTACCTTTCAGGACGGTGGTGAAGTCGTCGTGTCGCAAATCAATCGACAACAAAGATTCAGGACGGTAACTTCGACCCTTCTTACCACCACGGTCCGAGGTGTACTGCCGAGAGGGGATGCCGCGTTAAGATTTGCTGTGGCTTTCTTAAAGGGCTCATCTGGGATTGCAGTACAGGGACCTGACCTAAACGACATGGACGTTGGCTCGGCTAATACGTGGGCATCCGAGCGGCGGATGTGGCTGGAGGAGAGCCGGAGGTTAAACTGGTTGACAATGACGATTCTATTGGCGTCCGGAATAGCCGTCTTGATATTCTTGAGGTTCTTGCTGAAGCCCATCGGCACGGCAGAAATCGCTGGGGCATATGTAAGCCAACAGGTGGGTGCAGAATTTGGGAGACCGGTTGCGCTAATGGATAGGGACGAGAAAACGACATTTAGTTTGGTCTTGGAATCGAAAGAGGGGACAGAGAAGGTTTCCGACACTCTAAGCAACTATAGCGATGAGGGACCGAGTCGTCTCGGGAGCATGATATGGGCAACAGGTAGCGGAGAAAGTTACACTTCTCATTGAAGATTAGACTTCCCTTCGAATGCCCCGCCAAGTTGCTAAGATCGCACTTCCGTGGATATAGATACGTGTCGGGATCTTAGGGGCAGGTGATGGAAACTGTAAACAAGCTTTCGGGCGACCGTGGTGGCTGACTCCGCGCCACTTCCGGCCCGTTCTGCCATCCTGGTCCAGGTCTCCGCCTCGGACTTCCGCGATTTGTCCACCCTTGTCCTTGGCCTCACCAAATCGGCCCTGCCCTCCGCGGTCGCCGAGATCCTCACCGGCTGCGACCTCCGCGCAGACCCCCACAGTCAGGAAGAACGACTCGTGTCCTCCGTTGGGCCTGTACAGTCCCTTTGGCCACGTATCGGCATCCAAAGAAGGTGATCTCCATAGGCATCGTCTCTTCTAGCAACCCCCGTCGTACCTTGCGCTCGTACGATCACGTGCAGAAGGCCTTCCTCGCCATTGTGACTTTCGCTGGCCTCGCAATGCCCTCCCACGTGCTGCCCCTTTTTAGCAGGAGAGCATGCGTGTTCATCCTAGAACCTACTCTTCCGCGGCTCTGACGCATCGTAACGCATCTGCGCTTTTCTGTTGAAGACCTCCAGGTGAACAGATGCACCCGTCCCGACTCCCTGGACTGCCTCCTCGCCCGTGCTGCGCGCGGCACCGCTGCTTTCCTTGCCGGAGAAAGGCGGGCCATCATAAGCCGCTCCGTCCCCACCACGGTCCCCCCAGAGACTCGCCAAGCACTCCGCGACGCACTAGTTACATCGTGCTAGGCCCTCGAGACCGCCCTCAATGCGAAGCGCAACGCCACCCGGGCTATCGCCACGGCCTCCGACCCAGGTCCCAAGACTCCCACTGCTACAAACCTGACCTCCCGCTCCACTGCTCCTCAAAACCAAGCTGCACCTTGCCCTACCAACGCATCCCAATCCACCCCGCGGTCCCTACCTCGGCCGCTTCTTCCCCCATCTTCCCCTGTGTGCCTCAGGGCAGCGAACGCCCTTCTGCCAAACCTCCTAACTCGCCGCCCACCACAAGACCACCCGGCACCCCGTCCGAGGATGCCACCACAAGTTTCCCGGCGGCTCCCCGGCGGCTACTAAACCTCGCTGCTCGATGGTGCCGCCTACCGCCGCTCCGGACCATGAATACGCGGTTGACATCCGCATGGTGCCGCCCCTCCCTACCCTCCCGGCTGCACGGCATCAGCGGGGCCCCAAACGATCATCGGTTGTCCCCGCCGACCGGCACCGTACCCCTCCCGTAACCGACGCGGACTCCGCCATGACGGACGTCCCGCCGGTGCCCCAAGAAGACAGAAGCCCCGATCCCGGGTGAGGTCCGCGCCTTGGACGACGTGGTGCCTGTCTTACCCCACCCTCTCACAAGCCCCAGCACACCTGCAGGGCCACTCTTCGTTATCCCCCATGTCATCCCATCTCAATGGTTCCTCTACCCTATCCCTCCCCCACATCTCCGACAACAACACTCTCGCTCACATTTCCCCTTGATGTTGTTCCCACAGCATTCTCTGAAGCTGACATCGTCCAGAATATTCTTCCCGTGACTCAAGCTCTTCATCCTCCCTTTTATCAAACTGATCCGTGCGGTGGCGAACGCTCGGTGCGATAAAGCCACCTATCGTGCCTTTTTCCACCACTACATGCTCCCCGCCGCGGTCATGAACCGCATCCTTCTGGGGAAGAGGGATGACAGCGCCCCAAGGGCCAACAAGCAGCTCTCAGCTCTCGCATCCGACGGGCATCCGACGGGCCCATAACGGCAGTGAGTGAACAGCCCCTTGCCTGATGCCTGATTGGAATAATTCGGCACGTATGACACTGCAGGAAACAATTATCCTGGGACGGAGATGCTGCAAGCGAAAAAGGGGGAAATTTTGGGGTGCTTTACTGATCAGGGATGCAGGACGGCTATTTTCCGAAGGCTGAGGGGGCAGGTCTATGTAATGGAGAGTCTGGAAATGAGGCCGAGTCCTGAGGTACTACCTCACAGGGCTGGTGTGATGCCAGCCGTAAGACATGCTGCGTTGGGCGAAACCGTCGCCGCAGCCTGTGAAAAAGTGCTACCGAAGTACAAATACGGGAGCGCAAACAGGCCGGCAAGGAAGATGAGTAAAGGGGACTATAACGGAGAATAGGAGGGGTAGTGTCTACTGTGGTTGGCATTCGTAAGAGAAACGCCTCCTGGGTCACACCAATTACCGGATTAAGATTGGGGCCCATAGAAATATGCAGTTAAGAAATGCGCCCATAGAAATATGCACCCAATACGATTATGCACCCAATACGATTATGCACCCAATACGATTATGCACCCAATACGAAATGTGCTGGCCCAGTTCAACAATGCAACAGCAAAAATTCAATAATGCAACAGCAAAATGGGGGGAAATGTGGGGTGATTTAATATTTGAAAAATATGGTCGGTTTTGGCCCGCCTAAACAAGGGTACTGCAATAACCTTGGTAAATCCAATCCAACTCGATCCTACGCTTACTCGTCACCGGTCTCCTTCTCACATCCCTCCTCTCCCTCTGCGTCAGCAATGTCATCATCGATGTCATTACCTTCTTCAGAGTTCAAATCGTTCCAATCCATCCAACTTACCGGCACCCACAACTCGGTGCTCGTACTGGCCCCACTCTCTCGCCAAGTTGACGCCGACCCATACACGCCCTGGGGTTTGTTTGAAATAACGGCGGCTTCCGGAGATTCGGAAGATTGGAGCTGCTCGCCACCAGAAGGTGGCGAGCTTGGGGTTTTCGGTTGTTGCACCGGGATTGTAGAGGGCCTGTTCTTTTGGGGAACAGATGGCGGTACTGTGAACACGGGTATCGACGAGAGCGGGGCGGCGAGAGCGCAGCGGTCGTGGCCTATTAATCTGCACGAGAAACCCGCTAGACCGGCGGAAGTGGCCGCGCCCGCACCCGACGACCAGTCGCACGGGGCGGGCACCGAAAGCGGCGAAATTTTGAAGCTGCGAAGTTGTTGGGTTGAGTGATGAGAGGGGAGAGTGTGGAGGACGGGGTTCTGTGAGGGCCAAATGCATTAGAGGGTTTACGGAGTGCGAATTTCGTACCTTTTTCGTGAGAGCTTATGTACACGTGCGCCATGTTGAACAGTTGGCGTCGACATACGAAATTTGGCCTTGCGAAATTCGCAACGCTACGACGGCCATTTCGTACCCCGAGGAGAACCCCGGCGGCAAGGTGATGGACCGAACCGCGACCGCGGGTGACGGTGAGCGTGCAGACGAGCCGACCTCGACTGGCAACAACCTCGCCCCTTCCCCACAGGGTGCTGCCGTTGTGCGCCCAACGATGACTGCGCTCAAGAAGTTCGTCTTCTCCGCAGAGCTGAAGCATCAGCTCGTGCAGTGCGTCCATATGGTCGATGCGCACCTCTATGGGCACGGGGACAAAGATGAGCGCTTCAAGGAAGTCCTTTACCTTTTCCTATCCCAAGTTTCGGCTGGTGTCTGGTCGCGCTGCCAGAAACCGACCGTCAAAACTTTGCGCGATAAGTTTCGGGCGTTTCTGAAGAGTCGCTAAGACAAGAATAGCGCGAACGAGCGTGTGTCCGACATACCGGAGGAGATCACTCGCAGCGATATTCTTCTCGGTGACTTCCTTCTCGAGATTAAGGAGCGAGACGAGGAGCGCCGAACGAAGGCCGACGAGCTGAAGCATGCTGAAGCGAAACTCGTCGCCGCTGGGGAGGAGATCAAAGTCCAGGTACTGGACCGGCAAGTACGGGAGCCGAGTTCTGTGGCAAAGAAGCGGAACCGCAAGGCGAATGACGATGACTTCGGTGACTGGGTGGTGGAAATGAAAGATGATTTGCGAGAGCAGTAGAAGCTCCGAGTAGCAGAGCTTGAGACTCGAACGCGCGAAGCGGAGTTGCAGGGGAAGCGTTTCGAGGAGGAGAAGAAGGACCGTGAAGCTAGACTTGCTGAGCAGAGTGCTACTCTAGATTTACTCAGGGTTTTAACCGAGAAGCTGAAGTAACGTTTTGCCCTTTAAGACGCGAGATAATCTTCGAAGCTAGGAGGGTCGACTTGGAACTTGTCCATCACTTGGCCACCCTTGTATGCACAAGTTCGCAAGTTCCACAGAAGTGGACTCGCTATATATATCAGCGTCTTTGAGATTACGTGCAAAGTCTTGACTTACCCATATTTTTTTGAGATCCTTATAGTTGTGCTCAACTGCAACACGCATGCTGCTCATCACCGCATTGAATTGCGTTTGTTCAGGAATGAGGTCGCCGACAAAAGGGCGCATCATCCAAGGTCGCAGTATGTATGCTGAGTTTCCAGAAAAGTTAGTATTGGCGCGTTGCAGTGCTCAGGCTACCCTGTAAAATGCCTTCCCATCCACTGTTGCGTAGGAGCGTAAGATCGTGACGTCTTCCAACCACCGGACCAAAGAGTGCGAAAATAAGACTATCGGGCGTGCTTAACGTCTGGTAGTTGAGGTAGTGAAAGCGCTTATGACTAGAATAGCACGCCCGTTGATTGAGTCCACTGCCTCCTGGGCGCTGCATTATAATTTTCGTGCAGTCTATGAAGCCGAAACAATCATGAGCAGGGGCTCCGGCATCAAGAATAGCGATAGCATATCTCTCGGCTCGCATGAGTAGCTGCACACCACAAAATTCCAGCCTATGTCCAAGCTTCGGAAGAGGCTTGATAGCCCGAGGCTCAGAGGTCCACGCCTTCAAAACTCTTTTATCCATCCATTCTTTTGGATTAGGAGGGTAGCGAACACCAGGTAAATTGTCCTGAAAACAACTTATATGATACAATCTGTTTTAGGTTTGAAGGTTGACATTTGCTTCTCGATGCGAGCATTCAACCCCGAATAATCGGACCGTCAATGTTATAGACCCTCCTCGAGACGCGATATCAGCATACTTCACATCTGAATCGACTTTAAAATCCCAAGTCTTCCCGTTATCCATGTTAAATACAAAGTGAGTTTCATCGGCATTTTCAATTCGATTCTCATAAATTTTTTCTTCAAAACATATATTGAATTCACCAAAATAAAATTATAGACCATTCAATGTATAGCGTTTTTGAAAAGCATTTCAACATTTTTCCAGTCTGGGCCCGGAGCACTATTCTCTTAGAGTTCATAAAATTTTGAACCCTCGAATTCTAATATGCCGAGAAATCGGAAAGCGTTTGTAAAGATTAGAGGAGTAAAAACCACACCCCTTTTCAGCTTTGGCAATTAATTTCCTCACGTGAAGCTGCAATACTGATGCCGAAAACCTGACCCCAACCATTCGATGTCTTTGAAACTCACTTAATAACTCTGCGTAAAGAGTCGCCGCCCACTCACTCCTCGTCCTTCCTCTCCCTGACAGTGCTTTAAATTGCGCTCTATTAACCCCCCTGTCGTCTCGTTTGATATTCCATTTCCTGTGGGTCTATCAGATTTGAGCTGTAGTATTTGAACACGATTCCGCCACCATATGCTCCCTTTTTCGGGTTTTTTTCCCTGTTCCAGGAAATAATTGTAGTAATTGCTGGACAGTTCTGGAAAAAATGTCTTACTCTCCATCTTTTTCCGCAGATTGTACCATGCACTGTGAAACATTAAATCGAGCACTGACAGTGCAGACGTGGAACTTTTGGCGATTGGTTCTTAGTTCCAAATTGACTGAGGTTGCGCTATTCTTTACACAAACCGGATTTTTCAGGTGCTTTTTGTTGGTCCGTGGAGGCGTGTTTTGCAGCGTAGGGCGCGCGCTGTCTCAGTGCAGCAGCGATAGCTCAATAGGGACATCACTGCCCATTCTGTTGATTAGAGCGCTTTGTGGTAGTATTTGTCGGATTGCAGGGGTAGTGGTCATGTGTTCTGATGTGCAGATGGGCATGTGCAAGGGATAGGCATGTGCAAGTGACGTACATGGTGATCTCGTAAAAAAATCGAGAGAGTGGAGTTACGCTTGTGATTTTTACATGAGGGTTTCTCTGGGTTTCAGGTACGTCAGTTTAATCCGCTGGCGGTACTGTGAAGGTCAAAAATTACAATTAAGGCAAGTTATGGAAGACATCATTTTTCTGGTGGTGTTCAATAATTGGAATGGTCCATTTTAATTCTGCCCCATCTTAATATTTTCACCCAATCTAAATCCGTTATTTGATGTCAGAAGCTAACTTTCAACTTCTCAACTAATTAAGTCTTCATTTAAAATTGTCCACAAACTTTGTTCACATCTCCCAGAGGGAGCTGTTTACTCAGTTTATACAGACTTTTCGGCTCACCCGAAAAGTCTCAAACAAAAATACTTGATAACATAAAATGCAGCTTAGGGAATTATATGGAAGAAAATGATGATGAGGAAAATATTTCGTCGAGATAATTATATATGTCATTACAGTAAGTCAGTTACACTACCAACTTTCATTATTTACTCGACCAAATCTTCGCTGTCTTTGGGCTCACCTGGTCGTTAGAACGTGCAGTATAAATATTGCGCCGCCCATTGTCGCTTATAGCGCTTCCCGGCTTCGAAGTCACAGGGTGTTTATTGTTTTGTATCTACGAGTAACTTAGCTGGAACTCACCGCCGTTCGTTCAACCCGGCGCCAGCTTTTCCGCACTTTTAACGATCCTAGACACGACTGTATCCGACGAATCCATCGCACATTTCGACCCTCGCGATTGCACAGAGGTGATCACGGGACAATCTGAGTGCTATACCTATCCCCTCGAGCTATCAGTCAAGAGTGCAAAAGAAGTAGCCAATATAGGGCTTTCAGAATCACACCTGGTGTCTACCAGAAATTTAAAGTTCTCTCAAGTTAATTACTGCCGTTGTGTCATACATTAATAAAAAACCATGAAATTTTCACACTCAAGTAAATAACAAAATGTCTTACAAATTCAGATGCAGGACTCATATTTGGTCCTCAATCCTAATATTTTTTCTGTGCGTGAAATTTAGTTCACTTCAAAGCCCTCCGTGCACATCATGCCCGCATTGATTGGATGTAACAGCTCCACCCACAGCCCGGGAAAGGCATTAAAATCGGTTCACAATGCCCCGCTGGCTGACTTCAAAGATCCTGAAATCATCTAAGCACTTCAAACCCTACATCTACACACCCGCGCCCAATCATACCCCTCCCACCGCCGCCTGTTTTCACAAGTGATTCCGTCGAGAGCGCCATTCGCCGCCTTTACTGGGATATGGCAGCTGACTTTGACCACACTCCTTCGCGCTGGATATATCTTCTTTTCAAGACGCCAGTCAAACAGGAAGCAGGTATTTAGGGCGAGGACGAGTTCACGTAACTCGTCGCTCGGATCGCGAGAGGTGACCAACCAACTTCGGTCCTGCCGTTCTAGGCTGCAAAAAAACCTCCTCCTTCTGTGGCTTAATTCATAAGAGAGACTACCAATTGCCGTGGTCAAGATCTCCCGCCGCTTGGTAACCAAAACATTTCTTCTTGCCCCAATTGACAATTCTCGTTACTTTCTCGCCACATTCCAAAAAGATATCGGAATCAGGGCCAGGATGGACGCGATCATTCATGACACGCGCATACTACTCCTTCGCTTAACAGACCGCATTTAAAACGCTACAGTTCTCGATGACGGCAATAAAGCCTTCAACCGCGTTGGTCGCAAGTCAATTCTAGATTATCTGCCGTCAGTCGACCCAAGTCTCGCTCAGTTCATGAACATTGTTGTGCACGCACTCATCGCAACTGATCGTTCCGAGACGTTACAAAATGACCATATCGAGAGCCCAAAGCACCCAATAGGGCGACGTTGCCAGCATGCTCCGGTTTCATTTAAAAATATAGCTCCTCATCTGCAGGATTAATGAAAATTCAGGCATAGTCTTAAATCAGTGCTCTCCTGACGACAGTACATTGATGGAAACCCTCTCAGACCTCCGACATGCCCTTTGCATCCTCCGGGAAGAGGGATATATCTATTAAATTCATCTCAACACGGAGAAACTCCGCATCTTTTGGCCAATATCCCGTGCTAAGAGTGCTAGTTTTTTCTGCAGGAGGTTAGCCTTTCCGAACCCTCCCGGAAAGACTCGAACTTCTGGGAGTCCCGCTCGACAATCTGAGTTTTATCGACGCTTTCCTCCGAGAGAAGCTTGTGAGCTGTCGCCGAACCCTTCAGCCCCCGCCCATTGTAAATGACTCTTGCGTGCATTTTCGTATGCACTGCTTTTGCGCGTCAGCCTATCTCGTGGACAACTCCTTAAAACTCTCTGACTCATGTGATGTCCGTATGGCCTCCGGAGGCTTCTGTATGCTGCTCATAAAGTCCCTGTCCGAGCTCCATGGTTTATAGCGCACAGACAAAGCGTGTTCGTAGTAAATCTTTTCCTTGTGACGTAGTTTTCTTGGCTCCAATCTAGTCCCACCATTCATAGATCGTGTCGCCGCCGCGAGTATCATCGATGCCGCATCGGCATGTCCAGCTCCAATAGTGACTCAAAATCAAGATTAACCGCGAATGATTCGTTGACAGGTGTTACAGCGGATTGAAATACCCTTCAGCGTTGGAAGTGGCTAATGAATGGCTTCTTCCGGTCTTTGTTGATGGTGGTGTCCCCCAACTACTTGGAAGCAGTCTGGTGAAATAAGGCCATCCAGACGTCTTCTCACTTCTGTTGGACATCTCACTGCCTACAACAGTACCTCAAGTCACAGTAAATGAGAAAATTTGGAGTTTTTTACTCTGTTCCATTCACAGAATGGGTTTAAACCATTCCAAGATCCATGAAACCGTTGACAGCGCCCATTATTTTTTTTGTTATCTTCTGGACTCCATTTTGAGGGCGCTAGGCACACTCAACAAGCATTCTATCCATTTTTTCTATGATTTTATTCATTCTTTCTAAGCATTCTTTCCCTTCTCTTCATCCATATACTTTAGTTTCTTCTATGGCCAACATTCTCTTAATTTTTGCCTCAACTTTTCTGCAAGCTCGCGCTAGTAAGCAAAGCGCGCTTGGCAAACCTCCAAGTTCCTTTCCTCAACCTCCGGAAAAAAGCTTACAGTTCTCGGTAAAGGCATCGTTCACGATTTAAATCACATAATAATAGCCCTTCTTGCCCTTCCTTCGCTCCTCTTCCCATTCTCCTCCCCTAACTACTACCATTTCTCTCAAGAATGAGATTCTTGCGCTTACACTCAACTATAATATCTCCAATCGCATTAATTACCACAAATAACTTCCTTTTCGCCTCCCCTTCCTCTTCACCCTCCCTCCTCGCCGCTTCCTCAAATCCGTCCAAATCCAGAATTAGATCATACATCAGCTATTCCTTCTCGGTTAACATCTATGCTATCCTAGATAAAGAAGCAGTGCGCTTCTTGTCCTTGTAGCGAATATTGACGGGAAAGTTGAAGCGGTCATAAAGATATTTAGAGCTTGGCTTCGCTAGGTACTTAAATACTATAGAAGGCAGCTCGGCTAGGAAGAACTCCTTCACTTTGTCGTGAGCCTTAACTTTTTTCTCACTGAATAGCCTCAATCGTATCGAGACTACGCAAAGACCTTCGTCAGATAGAAATCAAAATTGCTTTAGTCAAATCTCTTGAGTATGGTTTTGCTCTCTTTAGAAGCCCCATCCATCACAACGATATCATTATCGTCGACATTAACCACTTATACTCCATGTAGAACGTTCATGGAGCCATAGCTGCGTGAAGTATGTATCAAAGGCATTGCTATAGCCGTAGAAGATTCGACGGAGTCAACAATGATCGCATTAGATTTCTTCCCGATTAGAACGGACAGCGGGTTGGAGAGTATAAGCAACGAGAGGAGTGGTACATCAGCTGCATTAGCTTGCGCAGTCGAAGCCGGCACATCGCTGGTAGCGGTATTGGTTTTCGTTGTTACGACTGGCTGCATACTTTGGGAGTTCAAATGTCTTTGGTATTAAAGTGGGAATTGTAATGAGAGTACCGTTAGAGGTAACCGCTGGGGTGGGTTGGTAACGCGGATGTGGGTAGTTCGTGTGCCTGCGTGTGTGAGGGTTGTGGTCGCGGGAGCTTGTGGGGATGGGGGGTTGTGGGTGGGGGTGTTTGTGGGGGTGTTTGTTAGGGTGGGGGTTGCGGGTGCGGGTGCTTGTGGGAGTGGGGGTTGCGGGTGCGGGAGCGGGGATAGGGGCTGAGAATAGTGAGTCGAGGTCTATATATTGATGAAACATCATGGGTTTTTCGGTAATAGGATACGGTGTGACAAACGTATCTTCTGCCGTTTGTACTAAATCTTCAACGTTACTCCAAGTGACTTCCGTAAGTTTTTTTTCGCTTGTCGTACATGCCTATAAAAACAACTTGAAAAACGTACCGCATCATTCCTCTATTTTATGTGCTAGCATATACAGTAATTTACTCTAAGCAGTAGATAAGCTAAATCAAGAAAACTTTTCGGTACCTTTTTCCCATCCAATGACGTTCGATTTTAATTTCAATTTACCACATTTTATATTTTCAGTGGGCTGATCCTGAAAACACAGAGTCTTTTTGATAGGTTAAATTTATCATTGATACGAGAATACAGTAAAAAATACTCCGAGGTGGTTGAGACTCCCCGACGGAGCAGTTGTATCCATAACCCAAATGTTTAGCCGTCCACTTCAAATACTTGTTATGGAAAATATGGTGCCGGTAGACTTTCTTAAACCTCTGCAAAACTGTGATTCTCCACTTTTCAGTGCCATAAGCAGTACCTTAATATCCTTAATAGGTCAGAAGCAATTTAAATTTTATATTTCTTCTGTAAGAATGATCCATATTTTTTAAAGTCGCTCCAGTGTTGAGAAAATCAACCGTTCAGACCAGCAACAACTTTTTGAGGGCCCGACCCTGGAGAATATGAGCTCTCCACTGCCCGAAGCAACATCTTTCATCCCTCCCGAACGGCCGCGATTCTATTACAAACGCTCACCAACATGGACCCTAGCAACATCTTATGTGAATCGAAGGAAACCCAGTAATCCGATCTACTCCACCCCACTGCACTTTCCAAAGAGCCACCCACAGGGACCCTTTAAATAGCGGAAAAGACAGCTGCTATTTTATTGATGTGACGCAATCTACCAATATCGACGATGAAGATGCCACAACCGGACGGGTACCCACTGCTTAAAGACAAACGCCCTTCAAAATTTACAGCAGTAAATGGCCGGGTATGCATCTTCCATAGAGTTCACATTCGATAGCACACAGGACCTCGCTCTCAGCATCGCATCAATGAACGAAGCAACCCGAACAGGCACCATCCGCTCCAAACTTTCAGTTTTCACCGCCAAGACTGGAGAGGCCAATCAAGTGGCCGTATGGAATCCCGATTACTCTCATAATCGGAGAAAAAGCGGCGCTCTAATGATGACACCCGGCGCATCACAGCTCATCTTGCATTTCGAGGTAGAGATTTGTGCTTTTCTTCGTTTGCAGCAATTTTGCAGTCACATCCACGCCTTGTGACTCACTACGCTGGTGACCTGTCTAACTAGAGCGGCTTTGTTATCCATTCTACGCAAGAATCAACTGATAGAACGGTGTTTTCACTATCCAAACGCAGGTGGCGCTAATGTTCTTTCAAATTTATGCATAAACATTGTCTGGAATGTCCTACAGGTCACAGCTCCTCCACGGACTTCCTGCTCATACTTATCTCCAGGAATAAGACGAGGTTACGAGTTCACCAAGAGTATACGGAACGTTGGGGTGAACTGCCGGGCGATGAAATGTTGCAATTCAAGAGACACATCACCCGTCCACCTTCACCACTTACCAAAGATGCCTGTTGTAAAGTTTTGAATCGCAGTCTCCATACTTTCAAAAACATATTGGCTGCTAGTGATTTTTGTGATAAGTGCACTAAACTTGCGAATTACGTCTCAACAGTGGATGATGCCCCGACCGAGAGCTGTTTGATGGAAGCACGGAATAAGCATAGAGTCGAAGCAGCTATTAAGTTTAAGGTATGTAGAGAACTACAAAAATCCTCTAGGGACAATGCAGGTAGCGCAATCCATGTTATATTCGATTTTGCGGAGAATGTGCTACTACCTAATCCACTCCGGCAGTCAGGCTAGTTTAACTTTGGAACTGGACTGAAATTTGATTTTTTGGGATCCAACCAGCATCCTGGGAAAAGCGTGCGTCGTTGGGCTTCCGGAGGGCCATTGGTCTGGCGGCAAAACGGCGAACTAGGTTGCCTCCATGCTATATTGATCTTTGGCGTTACATAAAAACGGTTACTCACCACTGAGCGCTGTTCGGATACTTAATCTACATACAGACAATTGCAGCAGCCAGATCAAAAATAGGTTCATGCTGTGGTATTTTACGTGGCGCGTAATAATAGGTTGTGAGGACGAAGTCACTGCTTACTTTTTAGCAGCAGGAGGTCCGGTAGCACAGAGAGAAGGTAGAGCACAGAGCACGCGTGACGGATACGGAGGAAAGGAAGGCACCCGCCGCAGCGAGCTTAGCGGAGCGGAGTTCGATGCCAATTGTTGACTAGCGGGGCCCATATGGTGCAAGAGTAAGTTGTAATTTTCGAACAGTGTTGGAGTCCAGAATCCCTCCCATCAACCCCCGCAGCGTGTCCTCCAACAGGGGCGTCGGATACAGCTGCCCATTTAGGAGTTGAATGAGGTGGAACTACACCTCACAGCTAGTTGATCCGACATACACCAAAGCAGGCCCGCGGTAGATGGAGAGCGAACAGGTATTTGATGAGAGGCTGTAGCGAGGTGATGTGCTTTGAAAACTCGCGCTCCACGAATAGGTCCGACCCGATGGTTGCGCGGAGCACTGTTGTCCATACTCAGCGGATTCGTCATGCTCCTCATAAAGTCGCCGTATATCGTGTGTAACTGCCTCAGATCCTTCTGGCGTTGATACTCCCAACTGTATTGGCTGAAATTATTCGAAAGACTTGTCGGAAATGCGAGTCAGCAATCACCTGCCCACCAAGTGACGTAAGGTCTCGCCCACGGCGATCGGTCTGATTCCTCCTTCTGGTGTCAGAAGAGCCTTAAGCGGCGCACCTGCGATCCGTACAGACATAGCCGCAAGGCCCTTCCCGTTGGCTAGCAATTTGACGACACTAGTCAGAGCAGCTAGTAAGCTTCTTCCATCATTGACAACTGGAAGGACCTGTAAGAGCTCAACGAGGAATTTTAGGCGCAGTTCGGATCCCCTTACGGGGCTACCCCTTGGAAAGCTCCAGACGCATATGGAGAACAAGTTCTGGAGTGAAGTGGGGGCAAGGAGGCAATGAGTCAGGGGAAGCGGGTGGGTACGACTCCGTAGTTGGAGAGCACTGCGGTTGTTTCTCCCGAAGAATAGAAACCACCTCTGTGGAGGGGCATGCGATCCCCGAAGATCCCAGCGCGCGCGCTGCCTTGCCGTAAGCGCCCTCCTTTGCGAGCCTGAGGGCGCGCCGCTTATTTATCCCCGCTAAATTTTAGAGTAAATGGTGTGGTTTACCTAAATATTTGGGTAAATCGGGTGGTACCGACTTCTTAAATGGTAGGGTTAAATGGGGGGTGGGTCTTTTAATGTGTTCAAAAACTTGAACCATACAGGTAGTGGCAGAAATGGGGTGGTTTGCCTATATTGTAGGGTAAATGGAGTGGTTTACTTAAATGTTAAGGTAAGTAGGGTGGTCCCAGCGAATGTTAAAGTGCATCTGCTTATACCTCAAATGCACATTTTGTTACACGTGGATCACAATTTAGTCTGCTCTTCAAGGCAATTAACAATTAAGTTTCTTGATTTCAAGGTGCTTCATTCATTGACTTTTTTTAAAATTTCCGGCGTAAACTGTAGCATCTTGCAAGCCAATTGTGTAAGTCGTACAATTTGTATGATGCAAACCCAAATTATGAAACAAATTCTGCGCACTGTTCCCTGCTCCCTCAGGTAGCCTCTCTGTGCTCTACAGCCGTATACATGCCGCATGTGCCTTTTGCACCCCGTACTGTGCACTCTCCATCCCCTGCTTTCCATTATCAATTGACAACTCACTGCTTTTATACGCCCCTCTCCTAACCTCACCGCTCAGCAAGCCATCTTCAACCCTCCACGCTTCATACCTTACTCGACGTGCAAAACTTCTACTGCGACCCATCCCGTTCCGCTTCCCCACAAGCGACGCACTTTGTTCATCCGCCCGAACTATAAACTGACAACCCTCACATCCCTCCCACCTTTTGCTGTTCACCTTGCGACCTGTGCCCTGTGCCCTGTGACTTCTTTCCTTTGCCATCTGACATTGACCTCCGCTTTCCTACCCTTCCGCCCAGTACATCCATTATCTCAACCTATTTCACATATTGATGCTTTTCGTCTCTCCCGTACCTTTTCCTGTTTACCCTGCTCCCAGCACCCTGCATCCTGCAACTCGCGTCGTCCGCCCCGCGGAATCTTACTGTTCACTTTTCCCTCCCCGCTCTGCTCTCTTTCACTCCGATCTGAATTTTATTCTTCCATTTATACTTTATTTTACCTTCCTTCCCCATTTATTTTTACTAAAAATTATCTTGCGCTTCCCCACCTTTGCCCCACTCTGTTCAGCATCTCAATCTAGTTCACATATTGATGTCTTCCGTCTCTCTCGTGCAATTTCTTTTTCAATTTGCTCCCGGTACACTGTATCCTGCTGCTTGCGTCATGCGCCCCGCGTCCCGTGCCCTGCACTTTTCTTCCTCGGCCACCATCATACCTTGAACACAGACAGCCTCAGGCGCGATCAAAGCCATCATCATCCGAACCATCAAATATGCCGTCTGAAATGTTTTCGTCGTTATCACTTTCATCTAGGCTGAGAAAACTTCCCCCACCAGAAGAAGAATTCAAACTTCCTCTTGACTCTCTTCAATTTGCATCAGGGCTGCTGCAAGTCGTGAAAACATCGCTGAATTCCTCCGTGAGTTGATCTTTCGGAGCCTCGTCGTTCCACATGATCATGCGATCCGATAAACCGGCTGACAGTTTTACGCGTAAGTTCCAATAGCAGTACATCAACTTGGCTGCCTTCTCATTCTTTAGACGATTTCGGAGCTTTGTATGTATTCGCTTAAAAGCGCTGAAGCTTCTCTCCACGGCTGTTAAAGAAGGATGTGAGGACAACACACGTCGCGCGAATTCTCTGAAGTCATGGTCCCTGCAAGAGTAAGAGTTCCAATACTACAAAGGCTTACCTACGTAATATTTCAGTCCTACACTTTGGTCTGACAGCTTTACAATGTCCCAAGAGCTCTGCTCTTTCTCGAAAGAGCTCATCATTTGCTCTACCTTAAAAAAACGCTGCCGAACGTCACTGTACTTCAATTTGCTAACTTTTGATCTCATTTCTAAGTTTTTCTTTGTAAACTTCTTCCCTAATCTCGACATGTCAGAATTAGGATCTAAGATGTACGCCACCCAATGTATGTCTTGCAGTAGCAGCACCTTGGTGGACTGCGATGCACGTCCATCCCGGCGACGAAGGTATACTCTCATTATCTGATCCTTTCTTTCTTGTTCAATAGGGAGATTTTGAAAGTCTTTCTCCAACTATAATGTGAGAGGAAGGACTTTGAAAATCTGAGCGCCGTCAGAATCGAAGAACCGCAGGTATCGCCTGTAAACTTTCAACACCGCATGCACCTTCATAACCTCCATCAGGAACGATGGCGACACTATCGGATCGATAAATGTTGTTTTTCTATCCAGTTTCCTGCCAACAGAAACCCTGTACAAGCTCTCCTCGAACTATGTCCGCTCCTCAGCGTTTGGTCCAACGACTTTAAGCAGCGCAGGCCTGGCCCTGAGGAAGTAACTTAAAACGCGCTCGGCGATGGCAAATTGCGTGTTAGAACATTTTTCCACTATTAACGCAGGTCTGTGAAGCGTTCTGATTCTGATCAACTCTTGTTCAAGCTCCATTATTTTCTCCTAGCCATTAAAATACTGCCGCAATTCTGTCTCCTTCCTTCTTGGCCCTCTTTTCACCATCCTGTTGAACTCTTCAGCGCACTCAGCCAATATATTCTTGAGCCTCCTATGGTTGTGTATGGTGAATGCAATGTGAAAAACACTGTGAATGACTTCCTCTATCCACTCTAGCTCGACAATATTCTTGATCAGCAGATCTACGACGTGACTTTGGTCGTTAACACTGAAACTTACTGCATATGGTTCGGCGAACAACGTAGGAGCTTTCACACAGGACTGCTCGTTATCACTCATGACATCACAGATAAGACCGAAAATACCGCACTGTTCGACTGTACGCTCAAGGATGATGGAGTATTCCAACGCACCAAGCTTTCGGGAGCCAGCATACTCAGTCCTCAACGATAAAGGGATGGTGTCAGCGTAAGGTACTCCAGAGTCAATCTTGAGCATGAGATTTATTACTGACTGTCTCTTACCGTCCTCCAGCAGTCAAACAATTATGTTCCGAACCATCTGGTCAGGACTTCTTTGACATGATTTCCTATGTGTTCCGTCATGTCTATGTGGTACAAATCGAGTCCCTCAGATGAGAACGCCATCATGGAGGTAAAGTGAGCCTCTGTACCAGGGCATACGAGTTCTAGCAAATCTCTCTCAGGGCTGTTGAGATTTCCTTTCAGATTTTCAAACAAATGAAACGGCCTAGTCCTCAGAACAATGAATTTCATCACAGCTTTTTCCAGACAGGATCTCATTTCGTCCGTCCTCACTAAGGATTATCTTCTTCCCTAAACTGCTCCGGACGATTTTTTTCGTCGTTTCGTGCCGCGATTCATTTTTGCTTCTCCAGATTGTTTATGTACAGATGAAGGGGTTCCCAGAGACATTCAAGGTGCTTCTGCACACTCAGCTTCACGGCCCTTGCGTTGATCCCCTCAAGCTCAAATCAATGTTTCATTTTCGCATTGACTGACGAATTCAAAATTTGTTGAACTTAAATTCGGGAAATAGCACAGGGCATCCGCGTTGCATGACCCAATAGTTGTTGCAAATATCTATGCTGATATTTAACTTTGAATTTGCGGTTGGAGTGTCGGCATTCCCGATGAAGTACGTCTTGATCCTCACAAACTTTGGAATACTTCCAGTCATCTCCTCTCGGTTTTCTTCCGAAATGCATTCCATTTCTAACTGCAGATTGGTCACAAACTTCCATTATTTCTCGTGGAATTCGCTCATGCCCTCGAAAATTTAATAATATGTTCGAAACTTCATCGCTGCTGATGACAAAGTAGATACCCTGCCAGTATGGTGTACCATCTAGCTCAGACAAAATGAAAAATTAGAAAAACTCGAAGTTGCATAGAGGGGATGAGAATTAGGTGCAGATCCATTTTCTTCTACGTGTCTGTTGTTGACATTTGTAGTGCGGTATAATTCATCATAAAGTGTAAATCGTCCAAATGAAACAGTCATGGGCTTTGAAAGTAGTACTTTTACCGGCAATGGCCCGATGTTTCTAAGGGGACAATTGCAGGTAAAGAGACGGATGTAAAGTTACTTGGCCAGCAAAGGACTTCACCTGAGTCACGGTTAATTTGGCTTTCAGAAGTTTTAAAGTCGTTATTATCTGTATCTGCCGCACGAGAACTGGGAATCCTACAAGAAGTTTGACTTTCATTTACAACTGCATTCGCTCCATGCTCTTGCTTTGATTCCGCTTGTCCTGGTCCCTCCTTTTGAGTTTTTGAAGTTCCCACTATAGCTCCAAGCATAATATTCTTTGATTGATTGACTGGGTTCCGGAGAGCCCCTCTTAGATCTGCATCGGCTCTTTTCTCCGCACTAGGAAGCCGTTGGGGATCTTGAATCGGTGCTTTGTTTGATGACGACGTAGTGGAAGATACAGTAGGGATTAGGCCAAAATATAGATGCTTTCAAAATGTAATGGCCGTGTTCATGATATGGAGTAATGATTGTCGTGCTTTCACTTTTCAACAGGCCGTTGAAGATCGGGCTGCAGGTTTAGGTTGGTGTTGGTGGCGGTTACCGGTTGCAAAATTGTAGTACCTCTTTTGTAGCATGTATTCTGCTGGGCCGCCCATTTTTACTCGGGCCAATTTCGATTTGGAAGGTTTGGAAAGAGTTTGATAGCCTACATTATAGATGAAAGTGAGCTGCGTAGGAGTAGTATTTTAGATAATATTAAATCGATTCTGCGCCAGACTGAAACCTCTGAATTTGTTCCGTTATTAAGCACTTTCATATTACAAGTATGTAAGATATCTTTCCTTACGCTACAGCTTTGTTCCGATTTTACACGTGGAAATTACTTTTTGCCCAAGTTGTAAAGTGGTAATGGCCAACAATGCACTATTGTTCTTGTAGCCGTTACGGTATTTTTGTGCAAATACTGCATAATTTGCATTTATAATTTGCATTTACAATTTGCTATCGAACCCCCCGTGGTCCCGTGTACTTCAATTTCCTGATTAAGGCAATAGAGGCCTAATTTGGGTAACTACTTACATACCCTAAGGGCGGAGATATGGGCGTGCTACGGAATGTAAGTACAGTACAGTATTAATACGATGAAAAGAATTGTCTTCATATGAGTTTTTGATGTAAACTGTTACGTAAACTGTTATGAGGACGGAGTGTGCCTCGTGAGATGAGAGAAAATATGAGAGAAAAAGATACCATTTAATTCGTGGAGTTCAGGGGGTACCCTCTGTCCCACGTCTCGAGGTCAGATGGTGGGATATGTGAGCAGTTTTTGGCAATTCAGCCTGACAATAGAGTACCCTTCAGAGACGTGAGTAAAAATGATGTTAAAGTGTATTGTAGAACTGAGCCGAGACAAACATCTTCCTGGCGTTGTACAGGTCGAGGACTGGTGCGATCGCGAATAGACCCTAAATAGGACGTGGTATAGCCAAACCAGCCTTAATGATAAACGTGCAGTATTTGTGTTTCGGAAAAGCCTCAGTTGCAAATCTCAACGGAGGTGGTGAACAGTCATTTTGAGGCATCTATTGTCTACCCTGCGGGAAAGACTTGCTTAGATTCTCATCACATGCTATGTGGAGGTGTAATGATATTGTGGTGCATTCGGAGCATCCAATATCCCTGGAATGGTACACTCGTAAACTACTGTAATTAAATAGGGCTTTTTTTGCTGATGGCCAATGACGTTATCTGCAGTGCCCACTATTGTAATGGGCCAACATGGGATTTTCACCAGGATAATTGTGGGGTGTTGACCACATTGCTCTGCAATATATTTTCTAATCTTCACTTTATGATTTACCTTAATCATTAGGTATTAACCTCGTGGATATAACCGACCACATCTTCCATGCATTAAAATAACCCAAAAATTCCCCTTTATGATTTATCATTTCCTATGGTTTGGTGCAAATTTAGTGCGGTCGCACAGGCCCCTTGTGATCACAAAAAATGGTTTCTTTGTGCTGTAGTTTCTGATCTCGTGATCTGTTTCAAAAGATAGCCCGCAGATTTATCTAATAAAAAAAAATTGAAGTTTCCTGTGAAGTGTACTGTATGATTGTAATGCTTTTGGCTCCATTAAAGCATTACAATCATGTGCAGGAACACATTAAAAAATTCCCCCTCTGGTCAAAGCTTTGCTACATCTATGTGTAGAGTACAGTAGTGGAGAGAACAAGAGACCTTTATCCAACAGGGGAAGATCACGCACGAGCCCCGTCTAGGGGTCAGGTGGTTAAGTACAGTATGTTCGCAGAGGTAGAGTTCTAGCTTCACGAATCCATCTACGGAATTTTGAACCTTTGAAACGGGTGATTTGACTTGCGAAATTTACAAAAGGGGAAAATTTGGGGTGTTTCAATGATTGAAAAATAGGTTAGCCTATGTTCCAAAGCGCATCAAATAACTGGTGTAAGTGGTCGGCATGGGGGAACCAAGAAACGTAGTTGATCCGGCTCAAAATCGCTAGAGAAGGCCGACGCGAGACCAGCCCGTTACAAAAGGGGTAAAGGGGTGGTTTACTGTGAGTAATGGAAAGGTTGGGAGTCCTGGTACTTGTAATCAAACCATTGGCAGGACCTATAATGCAAGTGCTCGTTACAAAAGGGGGAAAATGTGGGGTGATTTAATATTTGAAAAATATGGTCGGTTGTGGCCCGAATATCCTACAGGGTGCGCAGTAATTACAAAAGTAAAGTCGTGTGTTTGTCTTTGATATTTCGCGAAAGTTAGCCAGTAGGTATTTGAGTAGAATTTAGGATGACAAAAGCAATGAAGTGATTTTTACTTATTTTTTCCTACAATATATGTAAGGAGCTATAATGTGCTGTGATGGCATTCATGCGGGTAAGGGAATTTTGGGGTTATTTTAATGTATGGGAGATGTGGCTGGTTGTATCTACGCCACTGGGAGTGCGTCACGGCAATCATTCCTCCCGTCTCACATGTCGTTAGCGGCCATTTCATTGCATCTCCCTACTACCTCTAACACCAAACGGCAGCTATTATACACTCTTAAGTTCAACGGAACATGATTCTCCGCATGCATTACAGTATTTCACCTGCAAGATTACCCTGACAACGTAGCCCACTAGTGTAGCCCACTAATAGCTAGCGGCGGCTTCTATTAGTCAGGAGTTAAAATAAATGTTCACCACACCTGTCTGGAAATCTCGTCAAAATTGCCATTGAGTAAGTACAGTACTGTACAGTACACGCGAGATAGAATTTACATTACAGAACCACTGTAAATTCTATCTTAAGTTGCTGTTTCAGATCAAACTTTACTTCATTGAGTATCTATCGTGTACACTGCAGGACTGACTATACGGCTAAGAACTAACCGGATGTTCCACGTCAGGCACGTGCAGTGGGGCTCGCGATAGAATCGCCATTGCAATAGAAGACCACAGTGTGCAACTAATGCGCTGATAAATACTTAATTTTTTTTTAGACCAGCCGTTCTGAGCAACTTAATAATAATATTTTTTGGAATCCGTGTCTCATTGAAGCTGAGGTTCAAAACGTCAGGAATGTTGAATAGACGCTCTTGCTCTCGATTTGTCACTCGTTGTAAGGCTGCTGCCGAGCATTACGTTCAGATTCTTTGCCTTTGCCTTTGTACAGCGGTGTGATGAACATTTTATTTACTCCTGACTAAGAGCCATCTGTAGGGCTATGTTGTCGGGAGTGGTGCACTGTATCACTTCTATTGCAGGACCCGGTCATGATTGGACAGATTATTATGGCCATCAATGCTTTTTTTTCCAGCGTAGGAATTTGGTGCATCCGTTTCATCTCACCAACGCAACCTCTTTGTCCTATCTTATTGCAGGAGTCCTCTTCAAAAACCAACCGTGCACCACGATCGTCATATTTGTAACAAGCGCAACTCGCATTCATACCCGTAGCAGCTCGGCAGTAAGTTTATGTTCATGTCTACGTTAGCTCTTTAAGTCCGTAGGAGAGTAGCCTGTTTCCACTTTCTCGCCGCCACAAAATCAACATGAACCACCCTTTTGTTGAAACTAACGACAACTTCAATGTCCCGCATTTCCAGCTTAACTTGAACGAAACCATCGCTCGCAACATATCCGTCATTCATCATAGGGGCGGAACGAACATGTATAACATTGCTAGCCTCGTTCTGCCCCTCGTCCGTGTCGAGAGACGTGCGTCTGGAAGGTTTCAGACAGATCTTACCACCCGCGATGACGTACTCCTCGCTTTTCTGTCCCTCATTGTCTTATTACTAATAGACAGCATCATTGCCGCATTTCTGCTACGCTCGAGACATGGCGCCATTAGCAATTTCGGCTTTTCGGTGAAACAAGTCATCGAACTCCTCAAGGATTTCAGCTTTCGGAGCGTCATACCTCGCCGCAAGCATAGGCATGGCAGAAGAATCAATATTCCGTTGCTGCTCCTTTCCTCTCTCATTCTCATGTCGTCTCTCGGTGTAGAGGTGGCAATTCTTTTTCTCACGAATTCCACCTTGGTAAGTGTTTCCAACCGTGTGGCCACTTTTCGAATTTTGCAACCAATCGTTCCCGAGTGGTCAAACTTGCGCTTCCACGCACGAGTCTCAATCAACCGCCCGTGCGAACCAGCCCTCCTATTAAATGTTGAGCAAGCATCCACAGGGATTAATGGCTGCACTGAAAGCACTGTAGATCCTACCCACGTCGAACTCTTCGAGGCAAACACCGAGGAAACGACTCTGAAAATTATATCCGACCTCCATGATTACGGAGCGGATCACTTTCTGAGTATTGGTAACCTAACCGCCAACTACTCTACGCGAGTCATATTCTTACTCGGAGACGGGCGGTCCCGCTTCATGAGGAGCACGGGTACTAGTGAATATGAATCGAGGCAAGTCGAATACGTGCACCTGCTGTTCGTCGCATACACTTTTAGTCTTTACGCGAGATCCATACCCGAAGACAAAGACATGAACTTGACCCGTCTGAGAAGCCTGGTATTCTCCTACGACGACACACAGGCTGGCTTGCAATACGATATCTTGCGGATTCCAAACTCCTCATTTCCCGTCAACTCGAGAAGATATATAACTGAGGTGTCTGGAGTAATACCAGATGGGTCGCCAGTATTGCGAGTAGCTCAGCATCACTTTCGAGCGGCTGCGGCTTTGGTCATAACCGACCCAGATCAGGAAGATCTATTTCTTGAGAGCGGTATCGAAACAAGTCAAGCTGAAGTATGGCAAGAGCGGGTCAGGGTTGTGAACTGGTTGTCTCTTTTCCTTGTAACCGTTGCTCTCCTTCTGCTCCTCGTTTCAATCCGTACCTTTGTTACGCCCGCGTCCACCCCTGATATTGCCAGTGTCTACGTCAAGCATGCAGTCGGGGCAGATCCCTCAAGGAGCCCCATGGAAATATCAAATAGTGAAAGCAACTCCTTTCGCATGAGCTTCTCGTCGAGTGAGATCTCGTACAGGGTCGGTGCGGAAACGGATGAAGACAGTCGCTGCGACTTGCAAGAAGAATATGCGTAGCAGAGCGCGCGTGTGGGATTGAAAAAGAAGCGAGCTGCAGTTTTGCGCAGCTTGGAAGAAATTCAGTTTGCTGGCTGGGCAAGGAGTCACAAATACTTGGAAGGCGTGCAACGCTGTCAGCTCCGCCGCAAGCGTTTTCGCTAAGGGTTTGATATTGTTTTGACTCGTGGTAAATCAGAAGCCCACTGAATGTGCCGCCATTACCGTCGCGTTCTCAAATTGGGTGATTGGGTGTTGTTGCCGTTACAGACGCCGAATTATCAGTGACTGTCGCCATTGCGTGGGTCCTCTTACTTCGGCGCACCGCCATGTACCGAATTTTGCTTCACGATCTGTAGATATATGGCTAAAATTTGTCAAAGGGATTTTCAGCTCTCAAGTACAGGGTTTTGAATTACGCAGGGGCATGGAATGGTAGATCTTTTGCGACTGTGGAAGACAACAAAAGGCGAGATCTAATGAAATCGCGCGCCAGCGTCAACGCACCAACCGATTATATTACATCTCCATTCAGTTGCAGTGACCCCTGAAAAGTAGCTTTCCACTGCATTGCAACCAATTCTGCTGTAACATGACAGAGTGTCTAATTGCTTTCTCTAGAAAACAGAGAGGTTGATTGCTTTGAGAAAATGATCGGGGTATCGTCAGACTTGGGTCCAACTCGCTGCATCCAACGCGACAGCAACCCGCGCTTGAGGGAGAGTTGGGGCAGTTCATGGTCCATTCAGTCGTAAAGCTAATGCAATAGTTACTGTGCTACAGTACGTACTCTAAATACAGCTGAGGCTGGTGTTTGATTTATTAATTTTATTGCATTAATTGGGGGATACTGTACTCTCGGTGATACTGTACTGTACTGTGCTGTATACAGAAGAATGACGCTTTATTGTTTGAAGTTTTTTTATGCCTCGCACTTCAGGCGGCACTTCCTATGACTAGCTTTTCTTCGCCACGCCCTGTATAGTGTACAGTATGTACAGTACTGTACAGTATGTAGTACCGATTTTCGTTGAGGTTAGTCACATGCTCGTCAACGGGCATGACCGTTGACGGTGATTTGATTTGATAAAGCTGGGGTCAAAGCGCCGATGACCGGCGCAAGTAGCATTCCCGACGACCGGTGTGCTTTCAGATTGGCGTTTCGTTTTACCTCTCTCTGGTTCCTTTTCTGAGTCTGTCTGCTATTCTTCTCTTTCGGGAACAGGCAGGACCAGTAGCGCATAAATACTCAGCAAACGCAAATACTTATTGCGTAATGGAGGGGAACGTTTTGGTTAAATGGGGTGGTTTACTTAATTTTCCTGATAGCAGCAATCGCAGACGGGGCCTAATGAGGGTAGCCACTTTCATACCCTGAGAACAGAGGTCCTCTGGAATATACACACTTTCAAATTGTGGCCTTAAGCGCCGCTTAAAACCCCTTCTAACTGACAACTGGCGTTATTCTGGACGAGTCTCGCCGCGTGACGAGCGAACAATGTTTGCCACGCATCAGCAATCGGAACGGCTGCCCGTGCGGCAATGTCAGTCGCAACTCGGTTGGCGACGCCCGGAGCAGTCGGGCCCAGCCCCCCACCGTGGAGAGTGGAAGGGCAATGAAGCGATTCCCAGGACCCTTGGAACGTATCAATTCGGCAAAGCGATGTCCTTGCCAAGGCGAGCATGGTTAAGGGGCTTGAGTGGGCATTGCGCCAGGGAGGGGAGGCGGGCGGGGGTCAAGGGATGGATGACGGTTACGTCATAATAGTCCGTACCCCCGTTCCCTCCAAGCGCCTTGATGTCCGGGCGAACTGCATGGCCGGGTTAGGGGGGCTCGAGGACAGGGTGTCGGGGGGCTTTGGAGAGGTCTGCGGCAAACAACCGTGTTTGCGAGTCGTGCTGCCACCCGCGGGTGGATCCGTAGGCACAGCACACAGCGTGTGGTCACCGTACTGATACTTGAGTGTCGTGCATCTGCCCTTGTGGCATTTTGAAGCGGGAGGAAACAGTGGTACCCTGCAATAGAACTGCAAGCATATCTTGTAATTGCGGTCCGAGATGTAGTGCCCAGTCCTGGAGCCGGTTGGCATGAAAGCCAGTCCTTGCAGCGATCCACTGGCAACGAGGCTTGGAATGCCACGGTCCTCTCATCCCCCTTTGGAATGGCGTGAAAGGACTTGTGCTCATCTGGGCGAGCGAGTTGCCCTTGCCCAAACCGCTCCCTTGAGTCGATAGCCGTGAACTGGACAACCCTCTCGGTTGCCACTTGTGTCTTCCACTCATCACGAGCCCGAACGGCGGATGTGTAAGATTGGAGAGCAGTGTCCGGTAGCACTGGAAGAAGGGTAAAGCGCTGGGAGCAGGGTATAGCACAGGGCACACGTGAGGGATACGGAGGAAAGGGAGGCAGCCGCCGCAGTGAGCATGGCGGAGCAGAGCCTGATGCTAAATATTGGCTAGCGGGGCCCAAATGGCACAAGAGGAAATTACAATTCCCGAAAAGTGTCGGCGTCCAGAATCCCGCCTATCAACCCCCGCAGCGTGTCTTCAACAGCGGCGTCGTATACAGTCGCTCCCTTAAGAGTGGAATGATGGGGAACTGCACGTAACAGGTAGTTGATCCGACATACACCCAAGCAGGTCTGCGGTAGGTGGAGAGTTATATGAGTAACTTTACCCTCCAGGGTTAAAAGGGATTTAAGGAGGGGCTGTTGCGAAGTGACGTGCTTTGAGAACTCGCGCTCCGTGAATAGGTCCGACCCGATGGTTGCGGGGAGCACTGTTGTCCCCGTGTCAGAGTTCTGGCGCAGCTCACGTGGGAGGGACTGCTGAACACGTGGGAGGGAGCGGTTGACCACCAGACAGCGGCTTTTATTAGTCAGGAGTTTTAAATAATTGTTCACCACACCAGACGGTACACTCATCCATGCGCAGGTGTAAACCCAAAGTGTGCACATCCGGGGAGGAGAGGAATTGCAGTGCCGTTCGAATAGCTTCAAGAGTGCCAACTACACAACCATCGTCCAAGTACCACAGCTGAAGGAGTAGAGAAGGCCTGCCTGTGGTGTCGCCACATTTTCCAGGCGGGTTTTGAGTTCTCGCGTCACTTTTTGCAGCACAAGGGAGAATAAAAGTGGACCCAGAGGATCCCCCTACTGCACACCCACCACGCTCCGGAGCATATCAAACCCACACCGCAGATGACTAGGTTTTATCGAATACGTGTAATGGACCCAAGGGAAGAGCTCCGAGAATCTCTGCTCGACCTCCTTCTAGGATGCACTGCGGCTGACCAAGTTGAAAGCGTTTTGAAGGTCAACGGTTAACAGTGCATACTCCGTCGATTCGCCATGCTCCCCATACAGTCGCTGTATAGCGTGGACAAATTCCTCAGATCCTCCTGACGTTGATACTCCCAACTGTGGCGGCTAAAATATTCGGAAGCCTTGTCGGAAATGCCAATCAGCAAACATCTGCCCACCAAGCAACGTGGGGTCTCGCCCACGGCGATCGCCCTGGTTCCTCCGTCCGGTTTCAGAAGAGCCGTACGCGGCGCACCTGCGATCCATGCAGATATAGCCGCAGGGCCCTTCCCGTTGGCTAGCAAGTTGACGAGACTTGTCAGTGCAGCAAGTAAGCTTCGTCCATCATTGACAACTGGTGGGACATGTGAGAGCTCAACAAGGTAGTTTGAGCGCAGTCCGGATCCCCCCGCGGCGCCAGTCCTTGGAAAGCTCCGAATACAATGGAGAACAAGTTCTGGAGTGAAGTGGGGGCAAGGAGGCAACGAGTCAGGGGAAGCGGGTTGGTACGACTCAGTAGTCGGAGAGCGCTGCGGGTGTTTCTCCCGAAGAATGGAAACCACCTCTGTGGAGGGGCATGCGATCCCCGAAGATCCCAGCGCGCGCGCTGCCTTGCCGTAAGCGCCCTCCTTTGCGAGCCTGAGGGCGCGCCGCTTATTTATCCCCTCTTGTTCCTCTTCATTTGCCTTGTGCAACGGGCAGAACGTTGCCAAGACATCTGCCCTTCGCATCAAAGTTTCGTACTGTCCATCACGCTACAGCTGAATGCGTTCAGCAAAAGTACGGGAATTTGATGCTGTGCCCGGAACGAGGGTTGGGAGGATGGAGGGCTTGGGATTGGCGAGGATCGCGGACGGGAATAGGGACAACTTGGTGAATGCCTCCACAGCTTGAGAAGAACCATGTGGTGCGTCCGCGCATTCTTCAAGGACAAGAGCTAGCTCCCTTGAAATCCGCTGGCGCTCACGTCGCGATTTGTGTTGCGCTAGCGGGACGTGAGTAGTGCAGATTGCGCGCAAGGGGAAAGCGGCTGTCTCCTCGGGCCGTTCAATAAGGGAGAGCAGTGGTGGGCAAGGGCGGAGGAGGAGTGGCATCCGGGATGGGCTGTGGATAAGGTGGATTGGGTGAGGCTGAAGCTGCCTCAAGAGGTGTCACCTCGTTCGGGGCACGAGCTGCAGGTAGTGCTAGAGGAGTGGAGTGAAGCTGCGTGGGTAAGAGCGGAGTGTACCGAGGATGGGTTGAGAACCTGTCGCCGTACTCTGGGCATGGCCGATAGGTGTAGGAATGAAGGCCATTTTGAAGCTTACGCCCAACCGTTGAGCTCATGTATCGCTTGTGGGCATAACAGCACCAGTATCCCTACGAAGATAAGCAGGTGTGAAAATGACTGGTACTGGGACCTACACTGTTGCTCGCTTGTGTTATCAATCAAATGATTGGTAGTAGTTGATTTACAGGGGAAAAGGTGACCTTTTATTCAAATGCATAATGAGGGGACCGAGCGGTCCCAGCTGGACCTAGTGGGGCTCAAAAGCGCTGAATTGACGCTGGTTGATCATAACGGCAGTGTAGCGTTGCTCGAAGGCAGACAACGTGGTGCAAAGTGCACAAAACTCCGTGAATGCGGGCTTCCCTCGTCTAGCGGCGAAACAAGTTGCGATGTCTTGGAGGAGTTGAAGGCCGGTGATGTCAATCTGGCCATAAACATCGAAGGGCAGGGGGCGCAAGTCGATGCCTTCAGACCGGCATGGGGGGCCATAATAGTTGTGCTTCTTGAGGGTTGCCCGCTCGAGCGTGGATGCACCGCCGTCGGCGAGGTCGCGGTAGGGGCGAGAGTGGGGGCTTACGATGGTGACGTCGATGCCTTGAGGGGAGGGAGCGAAGAGTGGATCGTCAATGACCAGGTCGAGCTTCCGTTGTTCGGCCGGGCTTTTGTGGAGGTCAGCCGCGAGGGGTCGTTCACGCGAGACGGACAGGGCGATAGCAGGGTGGGTTAGGTGACGGAAGAGATGATCGCGTAGGCGGTTATGTCGTCTCACCGCGCCCACTGCGCCCTTGCAGACGGATGCGTGGTGACCGGGAGCGTCTAGTATGGGGATGGGCTGGGCTGAACTTGTCGAGCACATCGGACAGAGACGAGAGCCATCGAATAGGGGGTTACCGAGGCGGACATCAACCATAGTGCGCCAGACTTCTGCCTCGACGTAGAGGTCGTTGCTGGAGAGCGGTAGGGTGTAGAATGGGGCGGAAGCAGCAATGGATGCGACGGCCGCCAGGCGGGCACGGTGATGGGGGGTGGAGGGGGTTTGATTTTGTAGACGGCGGAGAGTGTCAGTATGTAGGTGTGTGGTGATTTCGTCCTGTAGCTGCCAGGGGTGGGAGTCGACCGGTCTGGGCGTACGAGAGATGAGGTTCTCGAGTCGGAGATCCGGGGGGAGGTCGAGGTCGGTGGCAAGGGGGTCATAGGCGGGAGCGAGGAGGCGGGCGGGGTGGAGTCGGGTAGGGCCGAGAACTTGTTGGATGAGTGCGGAGTTAGTAAGGAGAGAAACGGTGTAGGCAATAATGTGAACGCCATGGGTCTGAGTAATCCCAAGTCCGCCGGAGCGAAAGGGGAGTGTGGCTTAGGTGCAGCCCGTGTTTGTTTGGCGGCGATGTATGCTTTCGAATACCCTTCGCATTCCCTCATCAAAGGACTTGGCAAGGGCAGCGGTTAAGTGCGGCGGGGTACTGCGGAAAAGATACATGAGCCGACATGACGAAGCGCAAAATCGTAGGATGTGAAACGCAAGATGGGGGTCATTCAACATGACGAGGGACGCCCAGAAGGTGCGGATGTTGGCAAGGGTTTCGTCCAAGAGACGATAACATCCGGCTTGGAGCCCAACTGGGCTACCAAGTACTCTGATGGCCTCCGCGGTGCTAAACTCGCACGGCAAGGCAAGGCGGCCGCATTGAGGAGTTCCGAGGGTGGGGCGGTCGGCCACCAAGCGGCAGTCTTGTGTGGGGAGAGGTTGACGTGAAAACCGGACTCCCGTCCCTGTGCGGTTAGAAAACCGAGCACCGAGCTTGCAATTTCCAGGGGCACGATGAGGTTACCATCGTCAGCGTACCAAACATTGAGGGGGAGGCTGGGAAATGTATTGCGGAGGTCGAGGAGCAGGGGTTGCAAGGCGAGGGCGAAGAGGAGCATACCCAGGGGGTCACCCTGTTGGGTACCTGTGCGGCTGCGGATGATGTGGCGGCCAAACATAAGTCGCGAGTCAGGGCCGTACAGGAAGTGCACAAAGCGGGAAGCCTCGGGCAGCCTTGCGATTGTTTCGGCGAGGATGATGCGACGTTCAATTGAGTTGAAAGCGTTTTGGGCATCCACCTGGATGAGGACGTGGGGAGTGGGGGCGGGCGTGAGCTGGCGGATTTGCTGACGAACGGCGTGGGCGATCACTTCGGTGGCTGAGGGCACACCCACTGCGAGTTGGAGCGGACGGAGGTAGGCAGACTGAGCCACGTTTTGTCGCGCACGTTTCATGATGAGGCGTCCGACGAGACGCCGGATGACTAGGCCAACTGCGATTGGGCGTAAGGTGCGACCTAGTGGGTCTTTGGGAAGACCCACAAGTGACGCTCCGGCGAAGTATTCCGCGAGGTCGGAGGGCGAGTCGCCGTCCACGAGGCAATTCAAAAGTTTGGTTAGCCAGTCGAGAGCGCTGTTGGACGGTTCAGCACCACCCGGAGCGTGGGAGACCGAACGCAGGATGGCGGGGCGGAGGCCGTCGGGTCCGGGGCTGGAGTGATGAGGAAGTCGACGGAGTTCGCGGCGTACTTCAGCAGCCGTGAATTTGAAGGCCCGAGGAAGGTGGGATCTGGGAGCGGCTTCGAACGGGAGCGCAGGTGCTGGGTGGAGGGGGATGAGTTTCGAGGCGTTGGCAGATGTGGGGACGACAGGTGGTACAGAGCTAAGTAGGGCCTGAGCAGCTTTCCGGGGGGAAACATTGAGCAGGGCGCGTCTGCAGCGCGCGGCCGGGGTCCCCGGTGGGGGGGGTTATGGTTTTGAATTGCAGCAAATGCATCCGTTGCTTCCTCAAGTAATTGGCGCCACTGGCCAGTGCGTGCGAGGAGGATCCGTCGCTTGATGGAGGCGGCAGCGCTAGGGCGGTGGCGGTTCCGCGGTTCGCCTCGGCCATTCTTGCGAAGAACTAGTTTGGGAAGGGCGAGCAGGCGGTGTAAGCATTCTCGACGCACGGAACATGCTCGTGATTCGACGTAGCGGCGGCAGAGCTGGGCAAGAAGGTCATGAAAAGGCACCCGCAAAGAGTTAGGGAGGAAAGGCAAGGTTGGTACAGGGAGGGAGAAGATAATGGAAGGGGGAGGGCAATGTTGGGGTTGTGTGGGTGGGGTCCCCCTCATTAGTTGGCTGGGGAGGCGGCGGCTGAGGTGGCCTCAGGGGTAGCGGATGTTGGGCCGTTGGGGCGAAGTCGCTTTGCGGCCGATTCATCTGGAGCGGGCGCGGGTGGAGGGGATGCCACGGCCGGAAATTGGCGGTGGATGTCGGAAATCGAGGATTCGAGAACCTCAACAAAGTACCGCCTGGGCTTCCACAGACAGGAAGGGTCCTGCAGGCGGTCGGCTTCGGCCCGGAGATGGGGAGGAGCGATCGGGCATCACCATCCGAAGTGCAGTGGGCGACAATGGGGGCAGGTGCGGAGACGGCAATTGGAGGGAGTGTGGCAGGGCAGTGTTGGCGGAAGGCGTCGTAGGCAGTTTGTGTGTGTGTGAGGGTATCCGCGGGTGCACACACGAAGGAGGTGTGGGGGTCGGCTGTGGGAACCACGGTCACGGATCCCGGGAAGCCTCCAGCCGTGAGGGCCTCCCGGAGGGAGAGTGCGTTGCGTAGGGGACGGGTTTCGCGGGGGGTGCAGACCTGGACGAACTGTTTTGGGCCGTTGTTCACGAGACGTGCGCCGATGCGGTTAATGCTTTTCTGGAGGGAGGGATGGATGAGTTACAGAAGTTTGAAATTAGTGGCGACGGCGCTGGCAATTAAAGGACCAAATCGTCGGCCGGGTGATGCCGAAACATCCCTGGCCGCATTCGTGTTGTTCGTAGAACCATCTCGTCTCGCGTTGTTCCGCCGACGGAAAGCGCGTCCCACGAGATAACAGGTCAGTCGAAGGCCTGTCTGCGGACGACGCAGTGCAACGACACTAATTAGTAAGTTGCATTCTACCCCCCTTCCCTTTATTGCTGCGCTCTCTCGACACCCCCCCTCCTTCCATCCGATCGACTACATTCCCGCCACCCCCCCCCTCTTCCACCGGCGGTGGTTGCTACTCTTGCAGCTATATTTCTGCACACTTGGACGAAGCTCGCTGAAGTCCTGGTCTTGCGTGGAGTGTTGTTTGGCTTGGTGGGGCAGCAGTCGACGATTGTGCGTGATCCGGTGTTGTCGGTGGGCTGAAGCTGTTAACGCCCTGCGCACCACAGGGTACAGTTATTCAGGGAGCAACTCCTACGCCACATACTGTGAGCTGCCGCCTGCGGTCACTTCAATCGCCCAGGCAAGGAGGGAAGTCCCAGTGGAAGTGGTCCTAACCCCCGCCTATCTGACTACTCTTTCGAGAGGGGATTGCACTCTGCTTCGTTGAAGAAACTCCCGAATAATCGCTGCACTGTCTACTGGCATATTGCGTGGGGACCACGGTTATCGCTGTATCGTTTCCTAAGTGCATTGAAGCACATCTACGCAGCTAGAGCTGAAGCCCGAGGAACTTAATACTGGAGATGATACATTACTAGGAACTAATCGGACGTGATTAGTTTTTGGACTGACTGTTGAGGCTTGTTGGGGAAAGTCGCGGCGAAACTCCTATAGGGTAAGGACCGGGCTAAGGCTGTCGTAGATAGCTCCGGGGGATATCCCAAACAGAGCAATAGCTACCTTGCACTGGGCCTGTGTAAGGTTAGACTACTGAAAGGGATCCCTCTCCGGAGTAAGGGCGACTCCGTGCCAAGGGTCAATACCCGAACCCTCCACCAGTAGGGGACTGGTCGCCAAGGGTCGGAGTACGCTGAACCCTCCGCCAGTAGGGGACTGGCCGCCCAGGGTCGGAGTACCCTTCTACCTCTCTATTCAAGATCAGAAGATTGGTTGTAAGGCTAGGAGTCAAGGATTCGATTACGGCATTGGGAATACACCTCCGCATCTGCAGAGCTCATCGCCTAAATTTCTGCCTTCGGGCGTGGTTTACGCGACGGAATAATGTCCTCCACACAGCATGGGGGGTCGGAGACGGGCACAGAGGCCCCAAAGTTCATGCGGTCCATCACAGAACAAGAGTTGTCGTCCCTCACCAGCGCCCAGAAGGGATTCATTATATCCTTGCGTTCATTGGATGCTGATCTTCAAGGGGCGCAACTCAAGGAAATGATTGCTTAGATTTTTCCTCCCGCAAGTCTGTTTGCCAAGGAGATCTGCGATCTTCCGTCCGTCTGGGTGGAACTCAGGAACCTCCCAAATTTCAGAGGTGCGAATCTCCATCAGCACTCCTCTCGCAGGGTAATTTTTTACGCATGCACACGGCATATACGACGATTCCGAAGACCGCGATGCTGCTGTTCACACTGCTCAGCTCATCTTTGCTGCAGGTCGCAGAGTCAGGTCTGACCTTCAGAACCAGGGAACGATCGTAATCGAGACAAATGATTCCGGAAATAGTGGAAGTAGCAATGGGAATTCTGGGAGCAGACTGGCTCATGGCATAGCTATGAGGCTCAAGGATTCGGACAAGAAGTTTTCCGGAGACCTTGGCGATTGTTGGATGGATTTGTGGACAAATACTCCCAGGTGGCGCGGGATTATGGATTAAGTCCCCAACAGAAGCTTCAATATCTACACAACCTGTTGTCCAAAGATGCGAAAAGGTTCTATCTTGCCGAGGTGGAGACATTTTCGCAAACGTTCCAACAGGCGGTGGATATGATCAACCATGAGTACAACTCCCCTGTGCGACAGACTCGCGTTAAAAAGTACTTGAATACTATGCGCGTGTCTGATTACGTGAAGAATGGACTAGAGGTTTCTGCAGCTTTGGCCAAGGTGTACAGGTTTATCACGAAGCTGTCTCGGCAAGTCCCAGCCTCCCATCGCGGTGACTCGCACAAAATCGAGTTTCTCAGGAACGCTACATTAGGATATCAATGGTCTCGTGAGCCACTTAGTCGTGTCGCCACTCACCAACTCACCTTTCAGATGCTATATGATGAGCTTGAGGCAGCGGTGCAGCTAGACAAAGAGGCCATGCTGGCCCTCGCGAGAGACAATGCCATTGGGCGCAGGACTTCATCATCGGATGAACAGCTGGGTATCCACTATGTTGGGCAGGGCCGATACATGTACAATCCCAAACATGTGAGGCCAAGACGTCAGTATGAAACGCGCTCACGTGGAAAGCCGCTAGACATTTCCCTATGTTTCAACTGCGGTGACCCTAGTCACATGGTTAAAGACTGCAAGAAGCCTTTGAATGCTGCTAGGGTTGGTGCAAAAAAGCTCGAGTACTACAAGAAAAAGGACTCGAAGAAACACACAGTACACATGGTTCTAGCGGAGCTCTGCGGGCAGCTCGATCACACAGTCGATGAGGGTTCCAATGATGATGAGGAGACTGATGATGTCAACATCTTCCAGTCCGCCCTAAGAGGTGAATATGATTCTGACAGTTCCAATGCACCGTCTCTTGGCCTTCCTGAGCTAGACCCTGAAGTCGATCCAGATCCCCATGAAATATTCGTCATGACATCCACCTGGGACAGACCAACCACGGAGGAATTCGAAGGTGCATGCGTAGACTCGGGCGCACAGAAGACTGTAATCGGAAAGCCTCAGGCAAGGCCTACTGTTCACTACTTAACACTGATTTGGCGAGCGAGGTGAAGGGAAAGAAATTGACATTTACTTTCGGAGAGTCTACCCACAAGGGAATTGGTCATATCTCAATCCGAATCCCTGTCTCCAATACTTTCTTCCTTTCTTTCAAAGCCGACGTTGTGGACGTTGACGTACCGTTACTCCTGGGACTAGATCTCCTCACTCAAGTACGACTTATCTTGGACTTTGCCGATGACTCTGTTCGTTCGAAAGCTGATGGATGGACTCTGCCATTAGTGCGTAAGCGGGAGTATGTCTACATATAATGGTGTGTTAATGTGTTTTTCACCTTTGAAGAGATTCGAAAAATACACCGACACTTCCACCATCCGCACCCAGGCAAACTGTACGCCGTAATGCGCAAAGCAGATCCCGAATCCGCATCTCCTGAGCTCATTGCAGACCTCGAACGCATAACTGCAACTTGTGAGGTATGCCAAAGGGAAGCTGATGCCCCACATAGATTCAAGGTGTCCCTTCCCAAAGGCGAATGCGTCTTCAATCGTACAGTCTGCCTTGACTTAATGAAGCTTGAGAAGAGCACCGTGCTGCATGTGGTTGATAAGGCGAGTCGACCAATGACACTTGGAACGCGTTTATGCACATATGGGTTTCACATATGTTGGTTTCCCGGAAAATATCGCAGTAGACCAAGGGCGTCAGTTCGAATCTTTGGAATGGAAGAACCTCGTGCAAGCCGCTGTTATAAAGAAGCAACCATCCGGTGTTGAAAGTCACAAGGGCTCGGAGTAGGAGAACGATACCACTCATACCTTCGCCGGGTCTACAACAAGGTTATCGCCGACGACCCGAGCATCAGACGCTGTCTCGCTCTGCAGCTGGCGGTAAAAGCCGTTAACGATACTGCAGGTCCATCTGGGCTCGTGCCAACTCTCTTAGTATTTGGCATCCTCCCGCGAATCCCACTCATGCCAAAGGATTTGCCCGACCACAGTAGCCGGATGAGAGCACTAAGCGAGGCCCGGAAAGAAATGACGAGAATCTCCCATATTTCCCGTCTTAGTACGGCGCTCAGGAGCAATGTCCCTGTGGCCGCTGACATGATGTACGACATTGGAGAAGAGGTACTTATGTACCGAGAGAAGCCGGTGGCAAAATGGGTAGGACCACTCGTTGTTAAGGATGTTCACGGCAAAATGCTTACGTTGGATAATGGTGATCGACTTTTGAGAGCTTCAATCGATAAGGTTAAGCGGTTCAAAGAGAAGGAATGTGCGATTGAGACAGATAGCTTGCAAAAGCTCCCTAGTCCTTATGAGATATGTTCTGATGCATTGCCCCATTAGTGGAAGACAGCAACTATCTCCTTGACGAGCCCCTGCCAGTGGACAGCTCAGATGTTGACGGCCGCTTAGGCACAGATGGTGAGCTCATGGATGTTTTCGCTGACATCCGACAAGCTGAACAGGACCAAAGGCGTATTCAAGATGCTCTAGACAGCCCGACGATTAACATCGGTTACATCGGCGTGCACATCACTGAGGTTCTGACACCAACTGATCCTCGCCGGAACAATTCAAAGTTTACTGCTGCGAAACTGTCCGAGATTAACGGTCTAAAAGAGCGGAAAGTCTGGAAGGTCGTCCCCAGAGACGAAGTCCCAAAGAACGCTAACATCCTCGGAGGACGCTTTGTTCTCTCCTAAAGAATGTTGAGGGCAAAGGAGAGAAAGAAAAGGCTAGGTACATCGCTCAAGGATACAAAGACAAAGAAAAGCCGTACATAGTTCACGATGCTGCCACCTTAAGGACCTCCTCTATTCGTCTGATACTCTCTGTTGCATCAATCAAGGGATTTAGAGTCTTCTCTCATGATGTCAACCAGGCCTACGTGCAAAGCAAAGATAAGATGTCCCGACGAATCTTCATTTTACCAAAGCGTAAAGACCTTGACATCATTGGTATTAACGATGGGGAGTTATTGGAGTTACTGCGCCCTCTGTACGGTTTGTGCGACGCAGGTGATTACTGGGGCGTCACAATCCACTTTCATGTCGAGAAGAACCTTGGAATGTCTCCCGCTATTGCTGATCCAGCCCTATATCTGAAAGTCTCTGACGGCGAGCTTGAGGGATTGATTGGCATCTACGTCGATGACAACCTTCATGCTGGTAACGAAGAATTCCAGAGAAGAACACTGGAGAGCCTTAAAAGATTTGATTCCAAGCCACGAGTATACGAAAATTTCGACTTCTTCGGTACAGTAATCAAAATAGTGAAGACAAGGGAATTCTCGATGACCCAAGAACGGCATGCCAAGCGCCTCGCTCCGATACCGAAAGAGTGTACTTTCGATGATTTTAGAAGGTACCATGCAATGCTGGCATGGCTAGCAAATACCCATCCCGAACTCTGCTGCTTCATTAACAGAGCTGCGCAAGTCACTGAAGCGACATTCTCGAAAGAAAAGATCGTAGAACTTAACAAGGCCGTCACGATCGCCAAGAGCGGAGATGTAACGGGATTAATTTATGGTAGATTGAACACTCCTTCCCTACGCGTGAAGATGTATGCGGATGCTGCCTTCGCATCGAACGATGATCTTTCTTCCCAACTTGGGTTTCTTATCCTCTTATGCGACGATTCTGGCAAGGCACAAATTCTGGACTACTCAAGCAAAAAGTCGAAGAGGGTTGTTCAATCGATCATGGGCGGAGAAATTTATGCCTTTGCTGATGGTTTTGACACTGCTTTCATGATCTGCAAGGACCTCGAGCGAATGATCGGCACGAAAGTTCTACTTCATTGCTTTAATGATTCAAAACTGGTCTTCGACTGTGTTACAAAGGGTCAACAGACTACTGAGAAGAGATTGATGATTGATGTAGTGGCTTCTCGCGAGTCGTACAGGAGCCATGAGATAACTCAAATTGGACTGGTAAGCACTGAAGAAAACTCTGCTGACGGGCTTTCTAAACTTCGAAATAACGGAGCACTAATGCAATTGCTTAAATCCGGGATTGAAAGCTGTTCTGTGCAGCAATGCATATTGAGACCTGCACAAGCTCCCAACATTGAAAGCGCGGGAGTGTGAAGATGACTGGAACTGGGACCTACACCGTTGCTCGCTTGTGCTATCAATCAAATGATTGGTAGTAGTTGATTTACAGTAGTTTGAAATTTGTGGCGACGGCGCTGGCAATTAAAGGACCAAATCGTCGGCCGGGTGATGCCGAAACATCCCCGGCCGCATTCGTGTTGTTCGTAGAACCATCTCGTCTCGCGTTGTTCCGCCGACGGAAAGCGCGTCCCACGAGATAACAGGTCAGTCGAAGGCCTGTCTGCGGACGACGCAGTGCAACGACAGCAGGCCTGCAGGCTTGGAACCTGTTGGCGTGATTTTTAATTAATTTTATGCGGAGCGAAATTTGATTTTTTTATGATTTATTTCCATTCGCGTGCGCCGCTGACAGTACAGAATCGGGGACATTTTCTGGCCTGAGGATCGATGGAGCAAGATACACGTGGCGAAGATACCGTGTATGGGGGGTCGCAACGGGGACCACAACGCACGTCTAGTTTTAACTAAAATTCATTCTTTTTACTGCAGGATTATTCTAGTCCAGTACTGTACGTGGCGTGGGCCGACTACTTCGACGGACCTGGTCAAGTACACACTGCGACCGCACCACATGGGGAGAGTGGTCATTATTTTTGCGTAAAGTGCCTCCTGCTTTGAGACTTTACCCCTTCCGCGGTACGAGAGAAAAAAAGCCACTAAAAGAACCTGCGTGAGCTTAGGGTAGCTACTCGTGGAGTTCTTGCCGGGTTTGTGCATTTGGCGGAGATGTACAACCAAACTATGCACCGTGGTCGCCGTCATGGATGCGCAACCCAAGGGAAAGTGCTGAGGGTTGTATGGGGCGCTCGGACGGCGGACAGAGTGGCTGAGGGCATAGCCATGTACGTGAATCACATGGATTGTGACGGGCCACCGCGTCAAAACTCGTACGGACAGCTCGCATTCTTAAATAATTACATAATAATAGTTATTCCTACTGCATAGTGGGCAATTGGTTCAGCCATTGCCTAGAGTCCTTCTAGCAGAACCCGCGGTGCTAGTGATGGCCGGTAATAAAAAAAAATTATTCCATGACAGGCACTTAATAAATAAAAATATTGCATTACCGGGTAATTTAATTCCCTCTCAGACTGAGACAGGAAATAATACCTCATAAGTAATTTATGAAGTCATAGTCAATAATTATGACTATGACTTCATATTTTAATGACCTAGCTGGTCATAATTATGACCAGCTAGGTCATTAATTCCCCAAAATTAATTCCCCTAGTCATGACGAACCGAATAGTTCCGCACTGTGCTATACAGTAGTGTACAGTGCTTACATCATAGTGTAAGGCCTACCAGGAACGTGCAACATGCAGTCATGCACTGAACTGTAAGTGAACCGAGTTCCTCATGTTGTTTTACATTCCCAGGTTCTGTGCTTTTCGTTCTAGGGTCGTTTAGTTTGAGCAAATACGTGAATAATTCTTCATAAGTGGCTTGTTCTGTTATATTTATTTAGTCTCATTCTGTATTAGGTCCATTATTATCTTGGATTTTGCAAATAAATTCACCCAAAGCTTGAAATAGATTATAAGCTGCCCTTTTTTGGCTCTGCACATCGTTCTTCTTGTACTTATTTACCTTATTAGTAGAGAAATAAACATACCTTCCCTTAACTTTGAGATTAAGAGTATTGCTGGTTATATTCAGGACTTCATAGAGGCCCTCCCAGGAGTCAGAATTCTCGCGGTACATTAGCAAATCGTCATAAATACTCAAATGAGTCATCTTGATAGTTGGTTTCGGAGCGCTTTTGAAACCCTTCTAGCCGCGGCAACCAGTACAATCTCCTTCTGTGCTTCGTCAAGAGCTTTCATGCGCTCAACTTGGATAGGGAAATAGGCTGGGGTTATTGTAATTCGTGGTATAACTCCACAAATCAGAAGTGCTCAAACCAGCCAGTTCGGCTCAGGTAGGTCGTTGAGTGCCTTAGCTAATGTATCTAGTACTTCTAGTCTTGAAATGTTCGGATCTTCCGACTTGACATTACGGTATATCTGTCGAAGAAAAGAATGATATCTTTCACCGACGCCTAGCGAACTGTGACTTTCAACTCCGGCTAGGATAAGCTTAACCCAGGCTAAACGACATAGGTTCTTGAACCGGAGTGTGAAAAACTGTGGCTCTGAGTATGCATTAAATTAATTTGGGTGTACAGTGTAACGAGTGATCCAGACACTGACGTAGCTTCTCCAGATCTCTTTCATATTCTTGTGGTGTTAAAGTGCTGCCGAATTGAACTTCGTGTCCTTTTCCACGATATGGAGGTCAGTATCACCCTCGAGCGAGGAGAGGTAACAGGTAGCAGCGCCGTTGAACACGTCGTCGTCCTTTTGTGCGCTAAATTGGAAACTAATAGGCTACCTACTAAGACTTTGAATGACGTCATAAAAGTCCTCAATAAGCTATAGAGTTTCCAGGGTGTATTGTGAGCGTTCTTCAGGTCTAGCCCGTCGCAAGAAGGAGAAAACTAGTTGTGAATCTGGGTGGTAAAAGTGTTGATGTGCTTTATGGAGCTCATCATCAGTGAATAGAATCTCTTTGTCTAAATTACAGACGATAAAAAAGTTTCCACTCTCTCTAGTGCGTTTAATTTCCCATTTTATACTACTAGGAGTGGTTTTATTACTTTCCGAGTCAATTGAAACTTCGTAATCATCGAAAAACTCAAATGTGACCAAAAGAGGAACATTGAAGTGTAAAACTTCAACCTCCAAAGCAAGAAAAATTCCAGTATTCGTGGGGACTTGAACATTGATGTAACAGATGATCTTGTATATGTTATTTCAAAACATGCAGAAACGATGTCGAGCTGCTTTCTTCCGGAAGAATGGAACTCTTGTCAACTCAAAATATGTTTTAGCTTTCTCAGTGGCAAGGACTGATTTTTTTGCGCTATCGTGTCAACACATGCCCCATGAAAGAGATGGTCCTCGTTGGCCTCGCTGGATAAGCATCGAACGTAGACTCGTTTTCACTAAGGATGTTGACCAAGGATTCCCTGGAAGCTTGGTCTTCTAAGATTCCCTTGTCTGTTGAATACAACTCAGGATTACTATAGTCTTCGTCCTCGTTAGAAAAAAACCGTTCGGTGACGGATCACAGAAGTTTTTCGTGGTGTAAATTGCAGTATTTGTGCTTCCATGCTTCACATTAGAATCTACAAAATCTGTTGGTCGACTGCTTGTCCTGAATACCTGGGGTTTCGGAGGCCAACAGCAGTTTGCTATTCGAGCTGGCGGCAGAGCTCAGCGAAGACATTATGAGTGCGATTCTCGATGTTCGAGTTATTCCTGGATTAATGCTCCAATTTGTTTGCAGCTGCTCGAGCAATGTTAAGAGGTCTATTTAACTCTTTACCAAGGTGATTCTTGTCCCCAAAATTGAAGAAATCTGAAACGGCGAGAATGTCAAACTGTTTTCTGCCTTTGTTGGATTTGCGGAACTGGCTTAAGCGTATTGCAGATGGATTTCTTCCATTCCTTCCTTGCCCATTAAACAGGATACCAGGAATATAATCATTTCGAGCCATCCCCGACGACTTTGCTTTGGTGAAGATATCATATTTGAGACGGGCAATGTAGGCCTCTTTGCTCAGTTGGAGCTGAGCTTCCAACTCGCCACAAAGTTGCTGCAAATTCAAGTTGCAAGTGGTGGCACGGGCATGCCGCTCTGTAGCCCATTCATAGCCGACTACCGCCGATGAAGACAATATAGGTGTGCATATCCGCGATGAGCAAGTAGAGCTTGATGAACGAGTTTTTCGATTACCCTATAAACCTTCTCTATAGCTGTGGGGGCTCTTATTACTTCCACGGCATACTTACTCACCGTCAGGGATTTCAAGAAAATTTTCATCTTGTTCTAGCGGACTGCTAAAATTGTACTCCCTTTCGATTTAGTCGACAGTTTGCTGAAATACTTGTGCATATCCATAAAAAGAATGTAGATAAACTAGCTTAGTGCCCCCACGTAAAAGATTGTGAAGGTAGTGGAGTCTCTGTGTAGAACTCTTGTTATAGTGACTGGAGATTTGACATTAATCATCCATAAATTTCTGCTAGCATTCACCTAAGTCCCTGAAAATTCTTTTCCAGTCTCTCAAATTCTCATAGCCATATTGTGTGCGAAGTTTTCTGAGATGGTCGTACTTGACTCATTTTGTGGACTCTGTGAGGTGAGAAATGCAGCCAATTTAATCTTTTGATTCAGTCTCCAAGCAGAGATGATTCCCTCCACAATTTCAACAACAGCATTCCTATCTTCCTCATTTTGATAGACATCAGTCGCCAGAGTTTTGAAAATTCTCCCTGACGAATTCTGAACTAGATTCGCCCTTTGACTGCCTAAGACATTCATCAACTCTGTATGTAAAGCGGGCACCGCGCGGAGGTTCGTCTCAAACAGAACTGCTGGTTGAAAACGTTCTGCGATTTTTTGCACTATTTTGGTCCTTTTCATAGAATCCTCCTACTCAAGAATGCAAGTAGGTGTCATGAATCCTTTCTGTATGGTTTCCATTGAGTCGAGGGCTTTTTATGGCGAAGATACCATAACTGAAGTAGTAATTTGATTTGAATGCCCAGCTGGATCCCCAATACACGACTCAAAGGGAAACATAAATGTCTTAGATTGAGTTTCCATGACTGGAATTGATGCAGTACTGATAGTTTGCTTCTTAAATTTTGGGATTTCTAGGCGACTGAATGCAAACCAGAGTGAACTGCGATGTAACATACTGTCTCAAAATCCGGCCCGCTGATACAATGTACTTAGCCGTTTATGTCAAGGTACGTTTTAAGCAACGCCAGACTGAGCTGATGGATACGAGTAGATACAGTAACCAGTTTCCCAGTTTTCCGCGCAGGCCTTTAGAAAGTGCTACCTCAGATGGCTCAATACCCAGGTCCACACGCAGGTCAACGCAATTGTAGACAGTACTTTAACCACCAGGTAGACTATCCTTTCTGTGATAGGTGCAAATAAACACTCCCAATCAGTTCATATTACCAATTGTATTCCGAACCAGTCTCGATTACCTAACATATTTGCACTCCAACCCAATATTCAGCAAGCTTTTTTATTCTATTGCAGAAGTGGTTCGATTGTTGAAATGAAATGAAACCGTTGGCAGATTCCGGAATGTGTTAAAACTGGGGTCGAGTGCCGAAACCTGGCGACAGCAGCAAACCCAACGACCGGGATGTTTTCAGCTTTGGTTTCATTTGACCTCTCTCTGAGTCCTTTTTCGAGTATGTCCGCTATTATTCCCTTTGAGGAACAGGGAGGACCAATAGCGCATATATATTCAGTAAACGCAAAATTTCATTGAGTAATGGTACTCGATGACATGACATTAAAATAACTAAAAATAGAAACAATAAAATGATATCAAGAAAGTAACACTTTGCAATAAAAGCCACGATTTCATAGTTGAGTTACCACGATAGAAGCATTTACAGGGAATACACTATTGGCTCTCTAGAAAAGTAACGGTTCATTCGTGTATTTTCTATAAACGTAGCTATATTCTATTATTAATGCATAGTATCAATATTACAGGATCTTATGGATATCCAGCATACTGAAATTGCTGCAATAATTAGGTGAAGAATACTGGCTCCGATTGTAAAAATTGGAAGACTGGAAATTGCAATAAAAATGACGCCTAGGAATGAGGCTTGCTACAGAGGGCAATTTTTCCAATTTTCTGCATTATAATCCTTGCGTGACGCACAAAGTGATAGTAACTGTTCAGAAAGCATCGCGATGGTTTGCTGCTGTAGCTTACAGCCAAAGAATACGTCTTTGTTCCGATTGTAACGAAGATCACCACACTGCAGCCTTTCATTGCTTTGATGTAGTATCCTTACAACGAACTGAGAGAGAATTGGTTGCTTTGAGAATGTCATGTGGACTGTCAATTTAAAAGAGATATGAAGCACGCTTTGGGTACCTGATTTCGTACTGTACGCTTTGATAGCTCAGGTCATGGGCATCCCAGAATATGTGACATTTATTTTTCATGGAGATCACTTTAGGACTGCACTGATAGAAAGCATATAGATGTAATTGTCCTGCTGCATGAAATGTCGTCATCTATTGAAGACCAATGACTGATAGAAGAAAATGGAATTGGGCAGATGTTCTTGTAAGTATATGGACGTAGGAAAAAGCTCAAAGCCAACAACAGAGCTCCTAAGCAGTAAAAAGAAGATATTTAAACTCTGATTAGTAACTGTATTTTTATGAAGAGAAATGAAGAATAATTTTTTCACGGAACACGGGAATTATTGACGTTGAAGGGAAATTTATCTATTTCACCACTTAAACAGTAATAAATGAAACTTAAAACTTGAAAAGCTTGCATCATTTACAGCAGAGTATGCTAGGATTACATTTTTCCCGCCCGAGCAAATATCTTGAATTCTGGCACTGGAATTACCACATTTCATTATTATTTTTCCAAGATCCTGCTGATATGTTTTAAGCTTGCAGGAGTTACTATAAGCAAAAATACATTAGTAAGTAGTCCTGGTGGCCTAATTACTCTCGCATACTCAGTTACACCGTTAGTATCAGTACAATATCCAATTATTGTATCAGCTGTTGAATCCTTTCTTCTCATGGAATATATCATCTGTCTCTTATTGGGAGTTCCGAGAACTTCATCTTCCCTTCGCTCGTTTAGGTCAGAAAGAGTGACTTGACGTCTAGAAGTTTTCAGACTATCCCTATGCGATGAAAACATCCTGGAAAGACATTTCATCGCAAAATTCCGTTATTTTACTCATTTGTTGTGTTTTGGAGAGATCCCTTGTAGAGAAGCTTCATTATGGCCAGTTAAAAAGATTTCAATTCGATACGAAAGGTCTCAAAACGGGTATTAGAATTGAATACTTTGGTTTTTACACCATAGGACTAAAATCTGCTTCTCCTTTTCCTCCGTCAATATCGCACCAGTCCTCACAAGGTATTCACGTGATTCTAAGCGCTCACACTACTTTAAGCTTGAGAAGGTTTAGCTGAAGATCTGCGATAAAATTTTCTTTCTTGGTGGTTCCGAACCAATCGCATATCTCCATTCGAACTTCATTCCGCTCGTGATTCTCTTTGGAGCCTTTTAAAGTTCCATAATGCAAACAAGATTGCTTTCCCATTTGAGTCGAGAAGTACAGTCAATCCACAAGAAGTTTTCTTACACTGCAAGGCAGTTTCCCAAGTTTTTGATTTGATTTCGCTGCCATTGCACAATAAGTTCTTATGAAAAAGAAAATATTCAGTACAGTAATAAATTTTCACTGTAATTCTTGATTTTCCCGATGCCCTCAAAAATTAAGAAGTTGTCACTTTTTGGAGCACTATAATGCATTTACGTTTTGACATTCCAGAAGATTCAAAGTTGGATTTCGTCTTGGATAAATTAGTGTAATGTATACCCCATCGACTAAAGTGCTTCCTTTTGCAACAGACAACCCTCTCAACTTTATCTCCTCCTGCCGCCAAGAGAATTGTTCATTAAGTTTAATTTCAGATTTATACCATAGGTTTGACAAGAATCTACCAATGTTATAAAATTCACAGTACACTGAAATCTCGGCTCGAATATACCCTACCGCGACCGCAGCCCAAGAAGAAATTTTTTATGAGCATTTCACAACAGGAAAGTGCTTATTCGGAGATCACTGGAAAATGAATGTCGGTCAAATGAGAATTGGAAAGTTAGCTTTCCCTGTGACTACATAGGAGATTCCCACAACCTTCACCTAAGACACGCGTAGCAATGAGATAAGGCTAGTAAAGTGTAACATTTATAACTGTAATATAATGAGTTTACAATGAATTTGGAAACTTCAGGTGGTACGAAGGCATTTGGAAGTGATTTTCTACAGGTTCAGGAGGTAGATTATAACGTAATTCATTACTCCGTATCTACCCCTGATATACTTAAACACGTCCACTTAAGTGCTGTTGGGGATGAAGCTATATAAATTGATAACGCTGAAATTGGAAACAGAAAATTTTTTGGCGAGGTTACATCATTTTTTAACACAGAAAGGGTGTATCTGTCACAAAAACGTATTAAATCCAATTTCGAAGTTGATTATGCGCCAGATTTGCGTATTTTTCTCGTTCAGAGTTGACATCAGAAGAGGTGCTCTCTAAGAGTGCACTTGAACACTATCCAACTATTGCGGCTTATTTGAAGTATAGTCATGGTGATGACAGAGATTCGTCCACACTGAGATATGTACATAAATGTTTTCAGAAATGGTATATGGCGTTGATTACTGATAAAATATCTCAAAATACGGAAAATTGAGGGCCCTCTTTATTCCTTGGACCCATGTTGCAGACAATGATGAGGCTTCAGAGGTCAATTTGCATCACTTTCAGTTCAAATAATCTATTGGGAAGAACGTGTGATTCTAAAATGTTGAACCTGAAAGATGAAAACCACTGCGAGCTTATCAACGCGCGTTTAAAGAAATATTCCTTGTCGGAGAATATTACCTGTCTGTTTCACGACCACAGATGCTTTGGTATTTTCATTGCTCAGGATCTGGGACACGAAAAAATCCCTTGTGCTAACTTTGAAAGGAGTGATTTGGAAAAAAATCATATTACAGATAACCAGGGCTGGTCATTTTGGATCTTTTTAGACATTGACAAGGGTTTTTTGTCCCATTTTTAAAAGCGAGACAAAATACATTTCAATGCATATTTTGATGCATAATTTGCAGCAGAAGAAACTCCGGGATCCCGTGATTGCACGAGCTCTCTTGTCTTCCCTACTATGAAAGGGAGAACTAAAATAATCCCTTGAAACCGATGATCAAGATGAAATTTGGAGCGGCAGCGGAGCTCTGGAAGATTTTGATAAATATCAGCTGTAGAAAGCTTAGAATGACGAAATTCCATTTCAGGCAGATCACATTGGACTATCTGTGAGGAAGAGCGGGTATTATTAAGGTCTTAAAGTTAAGCGAGGCATTGTTTGATGTACCACTTAGGCACGAAGTAACATTAAAATCATCAAGGACATCGAACTGAGCAAAAAAAATGGAAGGTTTTTTCTCTGCAGGAAAGAAATGAAGCACGTTGCCCATAAGTTTTATTAACATATAAAGAATTTGAAAATAATATCAGGCGAAAAATCAGGCTATTCACATTATTTCGCCGCTCCTAAACCACTGTGGGAGAGAATTGGGTATGTAGGAACTGTGTCAGGCTCGTAGGATACTACGGAAAGAAGCCTGTCATCTTTATTGATAGAAAGACTTATGCTTTTAATACTGAGCTCCTTTAATAATGGACTCACTAGGTGTGTTTACAGGGATTTCATTCAGGGCTGCCTACTCAATAACAAAGAATATACGCACGACGGGGAGTCTGTCACCGCCCCGCGAAGGGGATTGCCCAGGCTGTTCAGCCGGGTATTTTTTCGCCCGCTACGAAGTCATCAACATTTTCCCAATAATTACAGCGGCTTACAGTATCCAGTCGTGTTTGACGCGCGGTTCCGCGCTAACCTCGACACGAATCGAGCCAAGCAGACACTCGTCGAGCGGCCATCGCACCAACCGTCCACTCAACCGAACCTTGTTCCACCCATCATTAATCGCTCTAGTTTTTCTTTTTATTCTCCTCTTCTATGCTCGTTTCGCGCGTCACCTCCATCACCACGACACGAGATGCAATCTATCATCCCTATCTCTATCACGCGTTCATTAATCCATCTTCGCGCCCCCACCTGCTTTGAGCCACCCCACGAACGGCTTCATGCGATCCGCGTGACTCACTTTGGCACTAAACTTCCCATCAACTCTACGAAGTCGATAAGACGGGTGACGCGCCTCTATTATCGTGTATGGACCAAACCATTTTGGTTGCATTGGTCTCGGTCTTCCCACAACTCGCTTCAAAACCTTGTCACTAACTTCGAAACTTAGTTTGGCTTCGAAAACCTTGACCTCCCGGCTTGCTAGTGCGCCCCAGATATGAGGCAACGCAAATTCTCTCCCTACAGTCCTCATTTGGTCAGCCTCAAGTGCATGCATACTTTTGTTCTTAGTCGGGATCGGGATGCTCATTCTACCGAATTACCCTAGCATCCAAAAATCGGCGAATATCCGTCGGCTGCACGTCTATTGCAGTAGGCATGGACATGCCTGGGCGTGCAACACAGTCAGCTAAGCTGCAAGCGTTTTTGCTAAAGGTTTGATATTGTTTTGATTCGTGGTACATCTGAAACCAACAGAATGTTCCGCCATAACCATCCTAGTGTTATCAGATTTGTTGATTGGGTGTTGTTGACGTTACAGACGCCGAATTATCAGTGCCTCTCGCCAAAGCGTGCGCCATCTTACTTCGACCCACCTTCATGTACCGAATTGTGCTTCACGAACTGTTGATATTGGCAAAAATTTGTCAAAGGGATTCCCAGCTCGCAATTACAGGTGTTTGAATTGCGCAGGTGCAGGGAAAGTTAAATTTTTTGCGACTGTGAAGGATTAGGAAAAGAGAGCAAGATCTAGTCAAATCGCGCGCCAGCATCATCGTACCAAACGATTCGATTATACCGTACATATCTCCATTCAGTTGCAGTGACCCGTGAAAAATAGCTTTCCACTGCTTTGCAAACCATTCTGCTGTAACATTACCGAGTGTCTACGTGCTTTCCCTAGAAAAGAAAGAGGTTGATTGCCTTGAAAAATGACCAGGCTGTCGCCAGATTTGGGCCCAACTCGCGGCATCCAAATCACCAGCAACCGGCGTGTGAGATATGTTTGGGGCAGATTGTAGTCTTCTTCGTCGTAAAACTAAGGTAGTTGTTGATGTGCTGCTCTTCCTACTGTAATGAGTAATTATCCTCTTCGTTCTGAGTTAAAGTAAATCACAGTTTATAGTCGACTGGCTTTCAATCAATAAGAGTGAGATTATCCCTGAGTAATCCCCGGAGATCAGCAGTCTCGGAGCGAGTATGGCTGAATGCTAAGAGGCCATCTCAGGAGGACTTAGTCCTGGAGAATAAAGAGAGAAGAACGATGATTCTTACTTCTATATGATAGCATCGGCACCAACAATTTTTACTTTCGCACCTAAGTATTTGTTTGTTTTCTTGCTATTCAACACTTTACCTAAATCTTCTAAATCTCTCGGCGCCAAAACTCTAGATCTCATCCTTCTTCAGCAATGGATCCAATACAGGCACTCTGTTGTCATAAAAAAACCTTCCCACGAATTCAGTTAAAATGCGTTCCACTTTCACCTTCAAACCCTGTAAGATATTCCGGGCCACAACCGACCATACCTTTCAAATATTAAATCACCCTACATTTACCTCTTCAAATCTAAAAACGGTCCTTCCCACAAATTCAATTTCGTTCAAATCTAAAACGATCCTTCTCTCAAATTCATTTTCCTTCAAATCTAAAAACGGTCCTTCTGGCAAATTCATTTTCCTCTCATCCCAAGATCCACCGATGAACTCTACCGCCTAAAATCGATTTGCGACCTTCTTTTTTTAAAAAAGGAAACTCGAAAACGTTCTGCCCTTTGAATCTAAATGCAGTTCCTGTATTCTGTTGAAGAGATTCTTTTTCGAATTTGCGAGAATTAAAGATCACACCATGTCCTCATATTTTTATTTTTACCAAAGGCCATGGAAAGGATCAAAGCATGTCCCTACATAAAGCGCTATGGCAAAGTCATCTATGCACCACCATACCATCAAGAAACACACCAACTCATCTGAACACCCCCTCTCTTTCGCCAATCAACATGACCCACCTCCGCCCTTCTCTTACCATCCAAAAAGCAACGAGTCCCCCGCGTCCCATTAACAGTTTAGCTTTAATGGAAAATGTGCCAACGGACTACGACGAGTACTTCAGGAGGATGGACCGGGAGCGTGTTCGGGAGTTGGTTCGTCGACAATTCTGGGAGAAGGCGGAGGAGTGAGAGAATACCAAGGTGGCCATGGAGGGACCTTATGATGAGGGAGCCGGGGTAGATCCGTGGGAGGTGGTTATGTACAGCCGTGAGGAAGGTGTGGCACGGGACGAAGAGCAGAGTGAGGGTGTGATTAAAATCTCTAAAACTTCGGATGGAGGGGATGCTGAAGATTGCGAGAAAGGGTTGGAGGATCTTGATATTTCCGATGAGGCTATTTATCATTCTGAGCCGTTCGAGGGAATTTGTGGGGATTGTATTGGGGGTATGGATATTCTAGAGGAATTGCTCAGATCGGACCTTTATTATACGGATTGTAAGGCGAAGATATAGATATTTATCTCGGAAAAATCTCTTTGTTCGTCTCTATAGTCCACACGAATCCATTTGATGCATTTTATGGTTATAAGTACGTTTTTTTTGAGACTTTGGGGTTAGCCAAAAAGTCTATATGAGCTGAGCAAACTGATTCCTCTTGTGGAGGTCAAGCAAGGTAGCAGACAACTTCAAGTCAAGTCCCGAGTAGTAGGAAGTTGAGAGTCATCTTCAGACCCAAGAAAACTTTTTCTTACGCTAGTCGCAGAGCGTCGGTGGTAGACCCTGCCTTTTTTATACTTGCTTGTAGCTTCCTCAACTCTCTTCCATATCCACTCTCTTTTGTTCGTTCAACTATACCAAGGTAGAACTTTTGTCGCTTGCATCACCTCCTTCTTGGGGTAGTTGGTTCTGAGTATCTCTTCTCCGACTATTTACCCCTTCACACCCAAAGCCGCAAATGCAAGTAAAAAAATGAAAAAGCAGAAAGTTTCACACTTTTCTGGACGCGTTACAAAGGATGGAAATGGCTATTATACGGTATACGTGGTGGAACCTATTACGCCTGTGACTGCTGATACAAGGCAGCGAGTAACAATAAACCTGGCGAGGCCGTGGAAAATTTTCGTGGAAATCGAGGCCGTGGTCGTGGTCGTGGTGGATTCTATCCGCAACAAATATACCAAAAACCTTACATGAACGGTTCAATAACCAAGAAATTGGAACTCAGGCACATTGGAAGGGCCCTAATGGTGCAATCAATCAACATCACCCATTTGGTCCAAACTAAAATACGCCGTGACTCCAGCCTCCGCAAAGTAACTTTCATCATTTCGGAACGAATCAAATCCTTAAGGATCCAATCTAAACAATCCATTCAGAGGATTCATGGCACAAAGAAAAGTTCTAAGCTCGTATCAGTTAGCATCCCCAAGAACGGTGATGCTTTCATCGATTCTGGAATGACACATTTATCCTTCCATCCCACCAATTACTTTAAGTATTTTCAAAGAATTGAGCAGAAAGGAGTTCAATCAGCATCCGGAGTTTCAAGAATTATCTGTATTGGCACCATCTTCGCCCCACCCGTTGAAAGTGTGTATTTCGAAGCTTACCGTACACCAGAATCTGGTGAGAACATCCTCTCAGTTTCCAAGCTGAGCACATTCTTCAATATCCAATTATCAACAAACAAGTATGGAGACCAAAATGTATGCCAAATATTTTCGACGAAAACCGGAGAGTTAGTTTTCAAGAGTCTTGAAACGGACAGGCTGCGCAAAATGAATATTCCGAAAATGAGTTGTGATAAAAGTCACAAACAAACTTCCTTTGCTGCAGGCGTAAAAATATATCCCGAACCAACATCCTGCACTATCTCTGGTTCAACACATGCCACCGATTCCAGCACATTTCAACCTGTACCAAACTTTAATGAAAATAAACATTTGCAACAAAATTTTCAGACAGGACACCCTAACCCTGAAATATACTCAAGACTTTCGTGAACCATTCGAGACGTTCCTTATTTTCCAATCAGCACTTTGAACAATTTATTGTGCATACTGTGCCAATAAAAAAATAAAACGTTTCGCTGTGCAATCGACCTTCAACAAAAATTAACTCGCCCTTGGAGCTAGTTCATACCGATATATCTGTACCCGTCGTTCTTTTCTTCTACGGAATCATTTACGCTCTTTTTTTCCTAGATTCGAAGGCAGAGAAATGGGGCGTTTTTTTTCAAGAAGAAATGGGACCTCTCAACTTGCTTGATGAAGTACAAAGGACTATAAGAACTACAATCCGGATATCGATTGCAAAAGGCAAGATTGGTTGGCGCTGGCGAAACCTTCAGCGGCACTGTCGAAGCTTTTTGTATCCAGCATGGAATCCAACTGAAACCTTCGCCTCTGTATGCCCATCAGTTCAACTGTACTGCAGATCGACTCATTCAAGAGTTCTGGGCAAAAAAGTGGGTACTACTCTTCGCATCTGAACTACCGTTGTGATTATGGGCGGATGCGATGAACTACGCAAATTATTGCGTTGCCGTCTTCCGTCTCCTCTAGTTGATAACAGAATTAAGATTCTTTTGTGGAATCTTCAGACCATTCTCGGTTCTGGAATGTTCTTGTGTTTGAACAACCCGCTTTTGCGTTCAAGTACCGATCTTTAATCGTTCCTAACTAAACGTTTCTTGCTCACAGCTTTCACTTGCACTTACTAGGGATGGAAAGCGACAAAAAAATATCATTCACATGTATTTAACAGCAAAGAAATCATTATTTCTTATAACGATCCAAGAATTAAAACAGTATAGCGAGAAAAAAATGCAGGACTACCCTCTATAGTCGACGGCGTCGCTAGAAAAGTTGAAATAGGAGGGATTGAAAACTCTGACGGCTAAGCTGAAGTTGCCCTAATGGAAGGGTTCCAAACCTTTCTATCTCGCAGCAGCAAACACACAGCCTTCCCTGCAAACCTGGAAACTATTCCTAATTCCGTTCGTTCAAAGCTGATTGTAGAGTTCCACATTCTTTCAACGAAGCTGTACAAGATCTAAAGTAGAGATCTGCAATAGAACTTGTATAATTCTTTACGAAATTCAAAAGACTTTGGACTATGTCAGATATACCGCCGAAATGAATCTAGTTCCATTCACATGGGTATTAAGCTTAAAGGCTCTTGAAATCGAAGAAAATCAATTCTTGCGTAAGGTCAGATATGCCATTTGTTGTGAAAAACAAACGGCATACATTGATTTTGATCCAAACAACGTCTAAGCAACAGTAGCTTCCCATGAAGCAATCCGAATACTTCCAGCTTTTACAGCTTACCTGAACTTGCCCATGGAAGGGACGGACATAAGAAACGCTTATTTTTACGGCAAGATGGATATTACCATCATCAAGGAGCAACCAAGCAAACACTTCTACATACTCCATGCAGACTGCTGAGGCGGGAATTTGATTAGGCGATGATCTCAGTGATACTGCTCCGTATGCAGTATGTGCTACAGTGCTATGTATAGGGTAGTGCCGGCTTTCACCGAGCTAGTACTGTAGGGAGCAAATACTGTACTTTCAGCCCACTTTTCATCCCAATCAGTCATAATTAACTCGAGAGTGGGCTCTAGAAACCCAATGAACAACATGGAACCTGATAGGGTCGGAAATGTAAAATTTGAAAAGTTGGCGAACATAGGGGAGGGGAGGATTCTATCGAGTCGTCTTGTGTGTTCAATAATCAAAATACTGTAGAAAATATTAAAAATCACTCTACAATACACTAGCTGACAAAGTAGAAAAGTGAGAACAAAAAGCGTCATAAAAGTAGTGAAAAAAGGGTGATTTTTGGTGACCCCTCAGGAGCTACCAACACCACCCGGCCCCAGATGGAAGCCCGGCGCACCATACAGAACTGAAGTTTATGTAGATACAGGAAATAAGTAACCACACGCTCTACCCTCACGTTCCAGCTCCATACCGTCCGCTCCAAATACTTCCAACGCATCACTTCGACTCCACCACTGCCACTCGTCAAATTTAAACATATCTCCTTCCCAAACACGCGTTTCTTTCCCCGCTGTGATCGCACGTTGATTCAGGGCAGCTAAAGGCGTCTGGAATTTCCATACGTGTCAGTACGAACGATAGTTCATACTGCTTCAGACCCATCCGAAGAATCTCTCTGTGGAAAAATACGATGGCGAATACCATTTAAAACGCGAATAAGTCAACCGGAGGAAGTTAATCATGGCGCGAGTTGATGGGGAAGGCTTCTCGCATACGAGCAGTCCACCGCCTTCACACACGGTACCTCTTGCCAAGCTATAGATGACGGCAAAATCCGAAAACAAAAAAATTCGACGTTACCTGATGCAATTCAACTACACGACAGAATACCGAATCAAGTTGACAAATGGGGGTCCATTTTCACTAAATTCTGACGAAGACGTTTCGTATTCTGCCTAAAAGCGTGTTAGTCGGGTTCTTCCCGTCTTTGACCATTTTTATTGATCGAACACCTTTTTGCTTTCAAGCAGCCTCCATATTCAAGCAGCCTCCATATTGCAGCACAAGTTTTCTGGAGTTTAAAAAATGTGATGAGCTCAAATTGTATTCAGATGATAAAGAACTGACAGAAAGCAAACAAGAAAACGTGGGACAAACACCAGACAAATACGGGCCGTCGTCTATAGGACGGCTTCGGGAATTAATCCTGTCGTAAAAAGGGCACGAAGAATAAGGCACCAGGCGCCTCGCCTCGATAGCTTGTGAGAAATGCCTACCTCCGGAAAAGGTTAGCCAGTAAACAGGGTAATCTGCTTTCCAAAAGCGACACGGCCCGAAGAACGGGACTTGAAATCTGAAAGTTTAGCCATGGACGTTACAGAATTTTGATGTGCGACCAAAAAACAGTCTACAGTAGTAAAATTTCTGGATTGCACAGCACTATATTCCTTACTAAGCCGCTGCATTTGCTTATCGACCCTCTTCACGCAAAGCGCTAAGGTAGCCAGCATCTCTAGCTGGCAATGGTCTTCTGAAGGTTTTTTTCAACGAAGCGAGGCCAAACGGATCCATGCGCGATACCACCTCGAATACGAGTTCGAACAGGGAGGCACCTGCTCGAAGTTGTTGGCGGCGGTAGCAATAAAAAACGTTGGGGAGCCATTGTTCCACGTCGAATCCTTGTCCGATAACCATCTTCTTTAATGAAGTCTTGAAATTGCGCACTATACTTTCAGCGCGACCGTTTTACATTGGAGCACAGGCCAGAAAGGGACGGTGCTTCATTAAACCCAATTATTCTTCACAAATTTGACGAGTGTAGCGGCGGTAAAAAATCCAGCATTGTCAGATAAAGAAGTCTCCTGGGGACCAAAAAGGGAAATGATCTCCTTTTAAATAAATAATTTCACGACTTCTGTGGATGCGTTCTTCGTTGCGGTGGCCATTGGCCATCCCATCACATGCTCGAAGGCGATAAGAAGTGATTTTTTCTGACCTTCGACTTTGGGAAGTGTCCATCGAGGTGTATAGAGTAAGTCTCGAATATATTTTTGAGCGGGATGCTCATCGTAGTTCGATAAGAGATTAAAGGCTTGGCATTTTGACATCACACACAGATCTTTATGTGGTCTTGGACGTCCCAATGGACATTAGGCATCTAATATTGGTCGATAACGCTATTTTTGTTGTCTCTCTACACCAGTGCCCGACTTCGTCATGGAATATATTCAGAATCCAAGACCTGTCCTTGATTTTAGACATCACGCGGACGCCATTCTTCATACACCTCAACAGTTTTCATTCCAATACCATGAAGATTTTTGTGGCGCGTTTTGTCGAGCGGCGCCTATACGTATTCTTTTCTTGAATATTTTTTTCTTCGATGTAGAAAAAGACCTCTCCCAAACATGATTCAATTGCGGTAGTCTCTGTAAAGCTCCCAGAGCCAAATATGCTAATAAGGCATCCTTCTTCGACATTTGGGGCACCTCTGCGCCCTTCGTGCATTACGCGTGAAAGGAATTCTTTAGCTCCATTCCTTGTGCCCGGACGGCATTTCGCCTCAAACTCGTATTCAGCTAGGAACATCGTGCAAATCTTCCGTGGATTTCGATCTATCTAAAGGAGAACTGAAGAACATGATGTTCAGTTATGAGTATGAAAGGCTCCGTTGAAAGCAAATATACTCGGAACTTCCTAAGTGCGGAGATGACTGCAAGAGAATCCCTCTTATACGCGGAAAGCTCCGCTCGGCGAAGTTCATGGTGCGACTTCCATATTGCACGTGTTTTATCTTTCCGTCTTCTTTTTTCTGAGCAATTAATGCTCCCAAAGTGGCAGTGAAGGCATCAGTTTCCACGATAAACGGTGCGTCGAGGTCGGGAAATCTAGCACTGGCAGGGATGTGAGTATTTTAGCACCCCGAACGCCTCCTTAATTTCTTCTGTCCAACTGAAATTCTTATTTCTAGAAGTCAACGCATGAAGAGCAGTAGATAAAACCGAAAATTCTCGATAATGCGACGATAAAAACCTGCTAAGCCCAGGAAACTCCACTGCTCAGTCTTGTTTCTTGGTAAAGGCGCCTCCTCCATTCCGCTTGCCTCTTTTTTCTTTCGTTTAGACCCTCGTGCGCGTATCACACTCGATTCTTCGCACTATCGCTACCATTCGTGCGTTCCTTATCGCTGGTTCCTATAATAATATCGAACGGAGGTTTTGACACAAGGAGGAGGTCCAATTGACCGCTTGATCTCTAAATGTCGTTGGAACCATCAACAAAGAGCCAACACGTGAAGACGTTTCACCGTTCGCGACAGTAATTTTCTCTAATGTATAGCTCAGTGCAAAGTATAGCCGGAGAGACAAATCTGTGGACATCACATCAGGCACAGCTACAGAATCCAGAATAGGCCAGGGGGAATTTTTGGGTTATTTTAACGCATGGAAGTTGTGATTGGTTATAGCCCAGGCCACGTTACCTTAAAATTTGATCCAAACAAGTCGAAATAAAAGCGAACGTGAATTGAAAACGACTACGACACGTGAAATTGAGTGTTTTGTAAGCGCATAAATTTGGTAGCTCCTGTCGTATCTCCACGAATAAGCGGGCCAAAAGTTAAACCACAATTGTCGTTTGCAAGCTCTGATACAACGTCGTATTTTACGATGTAATCCTGAAGTTTGTTAGAGTTCTTCTTGACGCGGTTCGATTTCTTCGCCTTCATCTTACGGCTGATGATTCGAAATTATTCTGGTACTAGGGCGGGGCCGGCTGCATTGCGTGAGCTTGGGCCCAGTTACGAGGCGAGAGATCGGAATGCCCCCATGGTTGCCCTGATGAGGGGTTTTCGGCAGAGACTCTCCCTTGGCGTTTCACTTCTCGAATTTTTTACCTTCATCTTGTAGCAAATCAGTTTCAGACGTGTTTAATCGGACGAAATTTACTCGACTGCCTCATTCCCGGTCATCTTCTTCTCGGCGGCTTCTTCGTGATCTGCCGCCCTTTTTCCACCGGAAGACCAGCACGTAACCTCTGGGTGACCCACATTTCCACGAAGGGAACATCGGGTATTACAGAGCGGGCTATTTTAGAATTTAGGGGCTTTATGGCCAAGCTTGTTGCAGTAATAGCATTTGCGGACCCAGTTGCTCTTCTTCGGAGCTAAAGATGGTCTAGCTCCCTTATCTTTCTTATTCTTCTTCAGAGAAAGGGCCCACTTTGAGAGGTATTCAGCTACAGCCTCCAACCTTTCGATATTCCTCGACCTCGAAGAGCGATCTAACAGCCTTGCCGGCAGACTTTTAGCAGTACGACTCGAAGTTCCGGCAAAAGCAACAAGATTCGAGTGAAAATATTTCAGCTCCTTGACTATTCCTGAGTAATCTTTAGGTCCTCGGAATGCCAAGAATTGCTGAATCTCCTTGTATCGACAGGCGGCGCTGCGAATAAGTCAATACTTTGCTACATTGGCTGAATCTGCCTTCTCGTAGAGAAGCTCTCTCTGGTTCAACTAGTCGGGGATGTTTTGGGGTATTAAGCGCACTCGAGCAGATTTATGTTGAACTGTGGTTGAAAATTTGGTTGAGGCTGGCTGAGTTAAGCCGGCCGCTCCAAACCAGGGTTTATATAGATCTATAAATGGCTACATTCTTAAGAAAAATGTAGTGTAAAATTGGTAAATGCAAAAGGTTTCCCGTTGAAGTAACCCTGACGCTGTCGTAAATAGCGCTTTCAGAATTTTATTCGGCACGAGTGACATACTCTGACAAGATATAAGATATGCATCGGTCCAGGTGGCATGTGATGGCAAGGAAACTTTTGATTGGTAAAGCATTGATATGATATCCCAGTGTTGCAACTAGCCCGTAAATATTCCAAATGTGCCAATGGGGTCAAACGCTGTGTTCAAAAATGCAAGGAAAAGTGTAATGACAGCAAATTGCCCAGTGGCCCTAGTTGTAAGCTTACCGTTGGTTTGAATCTATATTGCAGCAGATGCAGCAAATTCGCGTAAAGCTGTAAGACCTGTGAGTTTAAATACAACAGACGTCTTCTCTGGCAACGACTTATAGAGCTTGCCGAATCACATCCTGGGGTCCTCTTCTTTGATAAATTCGGAGAAGAACTTCTTCTTTATGGCGATGTAGTTCTTTACTTCTCCTTTCAGTTCTCTATTTAAAGCAAGGGTGTAGTAATAGAAGTTGAAAGCGTCCCTGTTTTTGTACATTCTTTACTAACTTGTTCAATTGCTCTATTCTTTCCACTGATAATTTGGTTTCAGTCACTCGCGCGGCAATGTTAACTGTGCATCATATTTAAGTCTTTGCATGTGTTATGCAGACCATTCTATGTATTATAGATCTGAATTCTAGGAAAGAGGCACCCATCGGTAGAATACGTAATTTATTAACATACTGTTCCTGACTTAATTCAAACAGATAATCAGCTCTCTTTACTCTGACACATGCAAAAGCAGTGTCATCGAACTGCCTCTCTCTCGATTCAAATTTATCAAGAGTCCTACGGGACAACTTAACGAATTAATTATTGCCACAAGTTAATGAATATTACACACATGTTCGAACAAACACCTGAAGTTCTTCTTCTATATGCTTCGCGACAAGTATACACATCGTTTGGCTTCATACCGAGATCTTTCTTTACGTGTGAATTCATAATTCGACCCCGAGAGTCTCCTGGATCGGATAATATTTAAGGAGGTTTCAATAACTCGAGTAAGTGATTCTAGGTTATTCCAAAGTCTTTGATTGGTGCAAGGTAAACTCTACACATCAAACCTTTGAGCTGACTGTAAGTAAGCCTGTTTGACATGTTGAGACTTCATCCTGAAATAGTGAATTGAATCAATTTCAACAAACAAGCGGATGGAACACTGGCTTATAGTCGTAGTTTAATGTACAAGATAGCTCTTTTCCTTGTCCCTCTTACCATGTACTACACCCCGTTCTTTGTATATCTCTTTGTAAATGTTTTTATTTTTGACTGACAGAACGAACATTCCAGAAAGAATATTAACATTCTTTGGTATGTTTCTATGGCGATTATCTTACAGGTATTTCTCTTAAAAAGTGCCTCTATTTCTATCTGTTCTGCTTTCAGAATCTCGATAGAGTTGGATTTAATCTCGTAGATGGAAAAATTTATTGATTTTGAATTCATTGAGTTGAAAATATTTAGATTAATTTTTTAATTAATGCATGCAGAGTTTCAACTAGAGTTTCATTTGGATCATCGATATACTTCTTTACTTCAGAGTGTGAGCGCTGCACGTCCTCGCCATTTCTGTCAATTAGGACTTGTCTTTCATTAATTATCGTGATTTTGAAGGGTCCTGTCCAGTTAGGCTTGGACTTTTCACGATAGAATAGAACTTTACTTCTAATGATAATTCCATATTGAGCTACATTTAGAAGCTGAGAATTCTGTCCAGTTATGAGTTTGAGTTCTGAAAGGATAGTTTCCATCTCAGCTGTTTCCATTTGCAGCGATCTCAATCGTTCCACTTGATTGGGAAACTCGCTATTCACGGCCTGAAATATCGGCAGAACTACTAAGACAAGTAACTGTGGAACCAGTACTTCTTGGTTCATAGTATCGTTCATAGCCTTAACAGCGAGACTTAGAGCGAGTTCTATTTAAACCTCAGGCTCTAAATGGCGAAGGTTATGGTAAATACGGCGTATCATATCATGGTAAAGTTCATTAGAACCAATTGAATTATTAATTTCAACTCAAGATAGACTGATTTGACTCCATTAAATTTTTTCAAATCTTTCCGCGCTTTGGAAACGAATTAGTTGCCTTGATACAATTATTTCTATCAGCAAATTATGTTTAAAATGCAGCACAGCACTTAAGGAAAGAGTCCCTAATATATTTCGTACTTTGACTGTGCAAGAGTACGGCATTACCGTAATAGGTTTGTGTATCCACGAATGAAGTACAGTATATTCGTCAAGAGTCATAATATCAGGAGCTAACTCTTGGTTGAATATGATTCCATTGGGCGTACTAACCCGGAGTGATCCGAGACTCTGTTCAAAGTACTGGCATGTGCGGAATTGTTTGGGTATTGGAGAAATCAAATCTCGCGTGTCAGGCGTTGGTTCCTCTGCTTTACCTCTACTAATAAGATGTAGTAGCTTTGAGGCAGGCGGATGAAAATTGGAAATGGAGGCGCTTTGATTGAGACTTTGTGAACAGGATCTCAGAAAAATACCACACAACGTAAACATGACCGTGTTTGCGTGTGATTAGCATATTCCATACATGTATTTTAGATGCTAGTAGGTTGTGAACGTTTTCAGCAACAAGTCCAAATTTGTCTAAAGCTTTTAATATTTAATATTAATTTAATATTGTTATCAACTAAATTGACAAATAGCGGGCTAAGAGAACTATCAGGAGCTGGATTATGAATTGTAATATGTGACATACTTGAAAAGATTCCATGCATCCCCAAACTTGTAACCAGTTGTCACATGCTTACGTTTTATTCCAGCTCAGTAGAAATGTGATTTTCCTTGTGATGTTCCAATTATTGATTTCTAAACGCAAGTTTCGAAACAAACTCCGTGTAATTTCTCGGAGTTTTAGTGATTTGGAAATTTTATGCTCTCTTCAGTCAAAATCTCATGGATTTTTACGTGTCTATTATCCATTTTCTTTGGTTTCTTGGTAAAGAGACGAGTTTCAAGTCATAGGTGGGAGGCTTTTCGCGTTCCATAATAGTTTTCCTCTGGTTAGGAGCGCTTCGGCTTGTTTGAGTACCTCTAGTTAAAACTCCTTGTCATTCAAAAACAGTTAGTTCCTAACTGGAGTTTTAATTTGTTAAAATAACTTTTCGGAGACATGCATTGAGCCATCTTCATTCATATTTCCATTTTCAGAGTCCCCAGTATTACTATCACTGGTAACGTCCCCAATGAAATCCTGAGGAGGCAGTATTTACTCATCAACTGATTGATCAGCGTGTTCAAATTCCTAAAAGAGCTAAAAAATACTCATTTCGTGGCCTTAGTCAGATCTTCAAATGAAATTCTCTGATAGTACTAAAATTTACTAGCCAAATTCTCAGCCGTTGATTGGCTACATTAGCCTTCTGGCATGTATGGCACCAATTTACGTAGTGGCTGACGTCTTGATGTATCTGGGGCCACTATTATCTAAAGAAGACGAGAAGATTCTTCCTTTCCTTCTTCCAGTGCCCAACTACATCGTTGAAGGTCATTAATATCCCCGTTCCTGTCCTTAATGGCCGGCGGAGAGTGAAAGCCATTCTTTGCAGGCCTATGCAATTTTCATTCCCACATCATGAACTATTTTATTGACCATTTTATAAGTTGGCCCTGAGCTGTATCATGTTCAACTAGATACATCCTTAAACTTGGTGATTGAATTCAAGCTGAGAGAGCATCAAATCGGTGCCTTTCTCCGCAAGGGCTAATTTCACACAGTAATCAGGTCTCCCTCGTCGATATCGCGTGGTGGTCAGGTAAGAATGCTCGGGAAAGGCAGAAAACTGTCAATTATTTGCGCCTGGCTCATAACCTACCTCTAAATAATTCTTCACCATGGAATCCATTCAACGCACGAGGTTCCTATAGATGCCGTCTTCCTGAAGGATAAACTTATGGAATGATGGCCTGTTTACCAAATTGAACTGCTCGGTTGACGGAGATGAACCAGAAAATATTGAGAGCGAAGATAATTGAGAGGTCTTCTATTTCACGGGCGGAAATATCTCGCTCTGCAGAGTTTATTTTCCGACGCACGTGTTCAAAGGGATGCATTTTTCCTTCTTACCTCTTCTGGAAGAGAACAGCTCCTATAGAGACGCATGAGACGTCCGTTTTGAATAAAGGGAGACTCAAATTATTGAAAAGCCAGGTGATGAGATGAGACTTTTCATTGAGTTTTCTGAGTGTGATGAACATCCATTCCTACTATTTGAATACCTTTTTACTTGAAACTGAGGCACATAAAGCAAACATTCCTGGATATATCAGCTAGATATTTGATAAACCTGCAGTTATACGCAGGAAGGCCAAGAAAACCGCGGAGCTCGATTTTTTTTGTAGGAATTGGCTCTTCTTTTACGCCCTCGGTCTTTTCGTTATCGACGTGCACTCCATTCTTATCGAAATGATGCTAGAGAAACTTGAGTAATCAGTTAGCGAGTTCAAACTATGTAGTGTTGAGCTTTATCCTGGCGTTTTCAATGTATTAGAAGGATAATGCTATTGGTAGAAAATTTCACGGCATACTCGGAGAACATGACGAAATCATCCAATTTGACGCGGGGAAGGGGCAAAATTTGCAAGGTTTAGTCAAAATGCGTTAAGACGGTGTAAAATCGTTCATTGCACCAAACAAGGTTACCTTGAAATTAACGGAACCGAAACGGCTGACGAAAACACTCACATTCTGCTTTGCTAAAGTACTCTTCATTCTTCCGTAGTTCCATAGAGTAGAGAAAATATGTGGTTCTCAAGCCCCCATAGAGATAAAGGTATCTTGATATATCGAGGCTACTTTGAAGTATTACGCTCACGACAGGCGCTATGTGGTGATCATTTCGTTAAAATTTGAGTGCTTTAGGATTCCAGTAGGCTGTTAGGACATTCAGGGAATTATGTTGTCAGTCAATCTTGTCTTGAAGGCTATATCCCTCTCAGCTGAGCAGCTGCTGGAAATATCCATACTTCTGAATTGCACCGGATTAAGTTTCCCATAATATTTTATCAGCACGTCAATAGTTGCTTAAAGCCTGAGATTGATAAAACAATAAGATAAGTGGAAGCTGAGGAAGATAAAGTGCAATTAGAAGATGCTGAGCTGAACGTAATGGCGAGTTCCAAATTGAGCTCAAGATAGACGGATTTCAGGCTCGTATAATCCGAATTATAGCCTTAAATATTGGGACAACGCAAGCATGGGGCTTTAAAAAATTGAATACTTCGATTTGTTTAAACTAAGGATGTTTTAAAACTATACATTTCGAAGGATGACTTGTTACTCTGTGACAGTACGGAGTTTCCCAAACATTGGAAAGTGTAATTTTTCTCTTTTCTTCGTGGAGAGCCCCATTTTTTCGTCCTTGTTCTTTCTTAAATAAGTAAAAAACGAAACCAAAACAAAAAAATAAATACGACATTCAATTTCTACGTATAGAAGCTCCATGCGGTTCTTATTACTCATAAGGCGGGCTTCCAAGTCAATTCGCTTCTCAAATTTGATATTTCAAGCATTCTGCCTAGTACATTCCGCTGCTTATTTCTTCCACTCGACCCCTTTTTATTTCCACAAGCCCCACAAGCCTGAATCATAAATGTACTCTGTTCAAGGCTGCTAAATTATCTCACCAATGGAGCTTGTAAAGGGAAGTTGATATTCTTTTTTCTTTCAATTTTTACTCTTCGTTCATTCGTTGGCTACTTTTAACGTAATTGAGCAGATTCAGCTAGTTTTTTTCCCGATTCACGGTCTAATAAGCAACCTTTTGAGTACGGCTTTTCCAATGATGGGTTCCTAGTGCGAAGGTTTTTCTCGTGTATCCAGCTGGTTGCCTTAAACAGCCATTTTTGGCTTCTTACCCATGCAAGAATAAGGAAGGAAATAAAGATTATAGGAGGGTGGTCGAAGCCGCACTGAAGCCACGAGATGCCTCTACTGCGCACCTGATGATTTTGAGTCTCGGTTACATCTTTACTTATTAAGTTGGAGCTATCGAGCCATTCCACTAACTCTCTTACTGTTCGCGCAAGCATCTTCCTACATTAATCAATCCTGCTCCCTCCGCTTCCATCCTCTTCGGCGCAATGCCTTGTATTTTCTTGGTTCTCTTGATTCTGCAGCTTTCTCCTCATTTCTTCCTCTCAAAGGCTTTCGGCTATCAATTTTGGCTATTTCAGAGCAAATTAGGCAGCAACTGTAATTAATTCATCTTACAGGTCCCTGAAGAGATATTAAACAGTATCTTATTTGGGTACGTACCATAGAACTCCTACAGCTGTACCATAAGTCTATTTGGAGGGGTGAAACTAATACTTTTGAGGTCATTTACCTTTAATTTTTTCTTGGGGATCTTTCAAAAGTGTAACAAAGGACTCAGAGCTCCCTGGCCACTGTATATGGTGGGAACGCAAATTTTCAGAACCATGAAAAAAAATTAACAAAATGTAAAAATCATTAAAACGTTTTCCCACAGTATTGTGCTAATGCATAATCGATTTTGTTTATGCATCCACGCCAGGCACTTATATCTACTTTATATGCGAGCGGTACTCGAAAGTCTTGCGTATGTTATTCTACTGGCCTCTGGGCGAAAATTTCCTTTGGACTTATAAGAACCAAATAAAAATTCCGGGATTACTGCACTTGACTCTTTTTCTTGAAGCATAAATTATCTTAAAAGGGGCCCCCGTTAAGGTACGCCATGCGAGAAAGTAGGACATTAACTGCACCAAAACAGATAGATTACCTGAGGAGTACTATAGTTACCTTGGGAATCATTCAACGGTTGCGCAGAAGGCAATGCGATCTGTTTGCATATTGCAAAACTAATTTCGGTCTGCGAGCGCGTGGGAGGAAAGTTTGGATTAAATGGGGTGCTTTAATTGCATGTGTTGGTATGGGCTAGTTTAATGACAGTGAAACATAGGGTGAAATTCCCATTAGCCTGCGCAGTGTAGCAGCGGCCGAGAAAGCAATACGATGAAAATGGGCGTGCTATGTAACGGCGACAAAAAGGTTGCTGCGAACTCTGTCATCAGACATGCGGAGTTAAAAACAACCATTGACGCAGAATTAATCTGTGCGAATGTATCATTGACTTTAGGTAGTTGAGCGTGAAAGCTAAATGAATCTGATGGCAAGAATCATATCTCATTTCAATTTTCTTTAAATTGCGTACCTTTTACGTCCTTTTTTCATTGGAGTAGCACGCTCGAGTAGCTCGTAAAGATTCCGAACAGATGTATAGAAAAGTAATTTGCATATGATTAAGTCGTTCTCACGAGAAAATTGAAGATTCTGCACGGGTTTAATGATTCTCTGCACATAATGTCATTTTCCAAGATAGGTCTTAGGTGCGCGCGAATCGGAACGGATTTTTTTGCCGCCGCCATCTACCGACTTTTAATTTACTGTACTACCTCCCCTTGTCCTAAAATTCTTTTATTTTTGGTCCTTCCTCACCCTCCCTAGCCCTTGCTAATCCTTACCGTGGTCCTCTCCACATTCACTTCCATTCTATCTAGATATTTTTATACTGTATCTACCCCTCTAAACCGATCCCGAATCAAGTTCTTTTTCCCTTTTCGCTTACGTCCTTCTCCAAATTCATTTTTGAGATAAAGGGCGCAAATGTGCTACTACAATTTCCCTTGTAGATTTGTTTTAACTATTCCAAATCTATAGAATGCGCCCTCGGGGGCCTCTTTAAACCTTTTTATTCCAAGTTTCAAACGTCGTCGATCAGTTTACTCACCATTCCTCTCCCCCTACCCATTCAAAACACCCTCAATTACCTACCACTCCCCAAATCCCACCAAAATAGACAACCTATGCCCCTCCAGAGTCATTTCCAAAAATCGCCACCCCCGCCCCCTAGACTCCATTCCTCTACTTCCTTTCGGAGTTTCTGACCGTGACGACTATCTACGCCGACAAGCAAAGAAGTTGGTGATCTAATTCGTTCGTCGCTTGTTCGTCGAGGATGAGGCGGTGGAGATAGGTGAGGGCAGGAATGCGAAGTCGCGGAGGGAGCTGTGGAGACTTTCGAGGAGTTGACAGTCCTGGAATTTGTCTATAAGAATGAGGATGAAGAGAATGACGAGGAGGATGAAGAGGAGGATGAAGAGGAGGACAAGGAGGATGGAGGGGAGGGAGACATCGAAAGTGTTGGAATGATGAGGCCGGGACTGGACAGTATGGACCAAGTGGTCCTGAAGCTGGAGCCGAATGGCGGCAAATTTAGTGGTTTAGATATCTTCTAGGAGGAAATAAGGAGTTATGAGCCGTTCGCGGATGTTTGTGGGGACTGCTTGGGCGGCATGAATATTTTGGAGGAGTTTTTTGGTCTGATCTAGAGGATGGGAAATAAGAGGACCAGATCGATTGTTCGTTTCTTAAGTATCTTTTGTTTAGAGTATATCACCCACAAAAAGTGTTTTTATGCATTTCCTGGTATCTTTTGTAATTTTGTTTGGACTTTAGGGGTAACCAAAAGCCTATATAAGATGAATAAACTGCTTTCTCTTGGAGAGGTCAAGCAAGTTGGCAGAAAACTTTAAGTCAAGTCCCGCCCGAGTAGTAGGAAGTTGAAAGTTAACTTCAGACCGAAGAAACATTTTTCTAACGGCTGTCGCAGAGCATCAGTGGTAGACCCTGCCCCTTCTATACTTGCTTGTAGCCCTCTCAACTGTCGTCCGTATGCAACCCTTTTTGATAGTTCAACCGTATCATGGTAGCACTTTTTTCGCTTGCAAAACCTCCTTCCTGGGGTAATCAGTTCTGAGTATCTCTTCTCCCGTCGATCGACCCCTATAAATGGACATGAAAGTCTGCAGAAAAAGCCTCTAGATCAACAATTAATTGCAGTATTTCTGAAACTGTATCTTGAGGAAGAGAGATATATCCAAGAGACGGACACAGAGCATCAGCGATCCAATTGAAGAAGCACAGACAATTGAGGTCCAAAACCGTCTTTAGAATGGGCCAAAACCCGTCAGTGGCAGCAAAACGTCACCCTCACGTACGTTTCACGAGGCTATGTTCAACTCTTCCAAGAAATGAGTGAGTGACTCTTATTTATTCACCATGCCTCACAATCTACATTGAAACTTAACTAAAAAGTAGTTTCATGCGTTACTCTGGCATCGGCTTATTGCAGAGGTTTTAAGCAACTGGCTATTCTATTAACACGTGCTCTAAGTTCTATCTGTTACTGCTAGGGTTGCCCAGCTCTCGAATTCATGCCCTTCTGATGCAGTGAATGTAAAACGATGTCTGATATTGCGCTGACACTGATCAATCCGTAGCGGCCTCTGACACTCGCTCCATGCGTGCCAAATACACAACAGAACCCCGTGTTTTGCACCATTTCCACTGGGCCCAGAGCTTCCTATGACTCTGCAGTCGGGCCGCGATCTTAGGATTAGCCCGGGGTATGATCATTCCTTGCTGCTATGGATTTCGACAAACAGACCATCATATATGTTCTCACTTTCCATAGAAATTGCAATTCGGCCTTATGGGAAAAAGTGTGGTCTCTTTATTGGGATGTATGGATTGGCTGGAACCCATTTGGATTTGTAAATCTGAATGTAATATTAAATTGATGTACCGAAGGTCGACGCAATGTACAAATCATTGCTGTCGAATGCTTCCACCAGCAACAGTCATCCAGAAATTCGATTGGATGCCAGCCAGCAGACAAGCAGCGTTAGAAGTTACTGCCAACGCCAAGTGTCGCTTTAGGAGAATGGCTCGAACCTTCGAAGTCCGTTTCATTGGGCAGCTGCTGACGGTTCTTGCAAGCTCTTTGAGCACTGTGACAGGGGTAAATCGTCGGGAGAAGAGATATTCAGAACCAACTACCCCAAGAAGGAGGTGTTGCAAGCGATAAAAGTTTACCCTGGTATAGTTGAACGAAAAAAAAGGAGTGGATAAGGAAGACAATTGAGAGGTCTAAAAGCAAATATGGAAGGTGCATAGTGTACCACTGGTGCTCTGCGATCAGCGTAGGAAAAAAGTTTTTTGAGTCTTAAGTTGACTCTCAACTTCCTACTACTTTGGATTTGACTTTAAGTTGTCTGCCAACTTGCTTGACCTCTACAAGAGGAAGCAGTTTACCCAGCTTATATAGACTTCTTGACTAACCCTAAAGTCTCACAGAAACATACAAAGAACCATAAAATGCGCCAAATGGAATCGTGTGAACGAGAAAGACTAACAGCGGATACTACCAAGATAAATATCTAGATTATTTCCTTAATATATTAGTCCTCTATATCAGAGCCAAAAGTTTCCCCCAAAATATCCATGCCACCCAGGCAGTCCACACAAATATCCTTGAACGGCTTAGAATTCTCCATTACCTCCTGCGAAATATCTAAACCACTGAGGATGCCCCCATCCATTCCAGAACCGGGACCACCTGGTCCATACTTTCCGGTCCCTTCCCCACTAATCCAGCACTTTCCATGTCTCCCTCCCCCTCATCCTCCTCTTCACTCCTCTCTTCATCTTCGTCAGAATAGTTAGAGATCACAATTACTCCCTCAGTCTCCCCTTTGTTCTCTATGGGAGCCCCCCACCGTTATACACTATTGCCTTCCACGGGTCCACCCAGTCCCTCTTCATCCTCCTTTTTCTCCTCTTCCTCTAACTCGTCTTATTCCTTCTCCTCCTCCTCTACCTCTTCTGCCTGCTCGAAGCAGTTACGGCGGACCCACTACCGAACGCGTTCCCGGTCCAACCTTCTACAGCAATCATCGTAGTCGGTTGGACCATTTGCCATCAGGGCCAAAGCGTTGAGAGGACGACGGCCTCGGGATGACTTGGTGATGATGAGGGAAGGGCGGAGGGTGGTCATGTTAAGGGCCAAAAGAAAGGGTGAGCCGATGGGGTAGTTGATGGCGGGGGTTGCCTCAACGACGTCGATTTCGAACTTTAAATACTGCGACGTATTCGGAAAGTATGACGACCATGGACGTGTACAGTGGTGACATTTATTAATGACACCTTGTCTTAAAAAAATCTCTACGATTTTGAAACACTCATTAAGATTAAAATATCTTCCAAATTCCGATACTGTATCCTAATTTGGTCCTCTTCTAGATTTCTTTCGTGTGCAAATTTTGCGCACATCACCCTGAAAACGCCTCTGGATGCCATCCGCCAAGAGTAGAGATTGGAACAGGAACTAGCCAGCTTCTCCCCGGTAATTCGGAAAGAAAGCCTTAGTACTTCCGCCGCGTTTCCGCTCTCGCTACATCGAGACTGGTCGTCGGGATGAAATTCCGGACTCTGGAATGGAAAGGAGCGAGTGGATTGACGAATGTTATGTGGAAATAGTCGGTTCCACCTGCGGCGCCCATGGCTCTGATGTCCGGTCTTGTCCGGTGTTGAAGATGCAAATGCGGTTCGATGAAAGGGCGCCGAGCTGGCCGTCCAAGATCATTGCCTAGCAAGGCAACCTGATTTTTGCGGCGATTGTTGCGTTGGCATCCATAATTCGGCCTTTGCTTGTAGCGAACCGTCTATCTGTAAACGGGGGGGAGACTTTTGGGTGTTCCACTGATTAGGGATGCTGGACGGCTATTTTCCGAAGACTAGCTAGCTATGGGGGACAGGCCTGCGGATTGGAGAGTCTGGAAATGAGGCCGAGTGATGAAGTACTACCTCTGTAAATGCCGTTGTGTTCTAAACGAATGCAATTCAGCGGCCGCATTACAGCGGAGCGTTCCCTTGTAAGTGCATTAAACATGAAATCTACGGTAGACAAACAGTTAAGAAAATAAAATATATACTGTATATGGTGGTGCAGTCTGTGATACACAACCACGACTGTACTGCAAAGTCCTGTAAATATATCATAGTACAGTATTTCATTCTGGTTGCGGCCTGCGATAGACTACAAATTTGCAGAATGTGGTCATTGCTGTAAAGCAGAAGTTGCATTTGAGTTAACGTGCAGTACGGTACACTGAAGTATCTTGTACTACTTATTTTTGATGCTTTCAATATTAAAGAATTCAATTATTTCCTCCCTCCTTGTTATTACGGTATGTGCTAATGCCATACCGCAAAAAAAATACTGTGCCAATTACGACCGATCTGGAACTGTGGTCAAAAGACGTACAGGAGGCATCTTTTGTCTTGCGAACGTCCAACTTGAGCATATTACCTTTCTACATAAGGCGAGATTGTACTTAGTTCCTTAAACCAGTGGATGTGTACACCGGTGTGCCGTTTTCATTTTTTGAAAAATCGGCTGCGCAGCTTGGCATTTCAGAGTTTTTAATTTTGCTTTGCAAACGACTCGGATTCTCTTGTCACCGGATTCACACGCGCGACCCCCGACGTTATAGCCACAACACTTCCAACCGCAGAACAAAATTTGGTGCACCTCGGAGCAACGTTCCCCTTTCACAAGACACAAAGCCGCTCACATCTTGACATGTCGTCGCGGCCACCGCCTCCGCCTCCACATGTAACTACCGGTGCGGCATCGGCGGCATCTTCGCAGCAATCTCAACCCACACCCCATGCTCACATGCAGACTCAAGCTTCAGCGCACTCCAGAAGAGGTGAACTAGACGATGACTTGGCTGAGGTTGATCTTAGCGCTGAGCTCGATGTAAGTGATTGCAACTGTTTGATGCCGCGGATGTCACAACTTGCAGCACCATTGCTAACGTCGCTGCATTTATTTTGCGTTTGTTGGATCGCAGCGTTTTGAGGAGATCTACATGAAAGAGTGCATGAAATCCAGACCGGATCCTACCGCCAAGTTCAACTACGCTTGGGCACTCATCCGCTCGAAAGAGGTAAGTCATTCAGTTTCATGCCTCACCCACGCATTAGCAATCTTTGTAAGGTCACTTTTGTCATGGTGCTGCACCTCGGCAGTCATTGATGTCTAACGGTTGGACGCGTTTTTGATAATGGATTTTCTCTTCACGCAGCGCTCGAACATCAAGAAGGGTGTTATCATGATGCAGGGCCTCCTCGAGGATCGCTACTCTGATCGAGATTGTTTGTACTACATGGCCCTTGGCTACTACAGACTTGATGACGTAGTTTCAAGCCGCAAATGCCTTGACAAGCTGCTGAAAATTGCCCCAACTGTCGCCAGGCAATTTCGTTGATGGACATTGTAGAGGACAAGATTACGAGGGACGGAGTTATAGGGATCTCTATTGTGTCAGGAATTGCGGTTGTGGGGGATTACTTGCAGCGGCGTTTGCGGGATCTAGAGGTCCAAGGTAGATACATTGCACAAGGGAAACAGTGCCTGTGACGGCACTTGGATGGGACCTTTTTATGGATAAGTGACGAAATTGCAGCGCTCTTCGCCTGTGATACTGCGCGTACTCATACTGAAAAACTTTGCTTGCTCGTTGCGGCTTGAGTTGTGGGAACATGTTGAATAATAGGGTCTGGCGCAGCAGTCAGCAATGCTTCTCATACCAACCCTTTTGGTATCCCGCGCGTTGTTTGCGATGTTTCCCAGCCCCTTGCCCTTTGCTCTGACAAATTGCATTTGACTTTCACTAGCCTCATAAACGCATCTGCGAAGCGCAGCGACAGCATCGCGATTCGCCCCCCCATCAACACATTGTAACGCGCCAGCAACGGCTTCTGCCGTGGATCTTGCAGCTGGTATCGAAGTTGGTGGCTTCCTTGCACGGAAGAGCGATTTGCCTAGCACTTGATGCGAAATAGATGCGCGCGATAAACTTTTCAGCATATTGGATTTGTTCAGCATCCTCTGTGCCTTGTCCCATGTGGCATCGATGAAGACCAGAGTGTTCGACTTTGCGATTAAGCCGTCGAGAGGCAGTGATTCGCGACCCGGAAACAGAAGGGTAGCGTCGGGTGGGATGTGGGCTTCGAAGCCTTTCTTGGCAGGTAAGATGTTCGCGTTTTGGAGGACGAGAGGAACTAAATCTGCGGTTCGAACCTTTGCCTTTGCCTCGGCCAACGTCTGTACGATAATGACTTTTGTAAGTGTTGGAATCGGGGTAGCTGGCAGTGCGAAGCAAATGCAGACGCGCAGCGGTCGAGAACAGCGATTGCATGTTGGTCGCCTCTGTGTAGTTTCGACAGGACAAGGAGGGGGGGAGAATGGCAGTCAACGGATGGCATATGATCTTCAAGGGCTAGCTGATCATCAACTGGGGGACTGTCAGGGTGGCAGAAACGGTCATCGTGATCTGGTGGTCTCGTGGACGGAGAGGTGCATTTGAGGGTAAGTTGGGGTTTGCCATGGATGGATGGTAGATTGGGCCGTTGTGATGACATGTGGATGGTGTGAGCGCGACAGTGGAGAAAACAAATGGCTTGGGAAACTAAAAGCGATGACGTGTATCGGTTGTCGACTTGCAATCGGCGCGGTGTCCATCCGGCAGGTCTGGCGCCACTATGTTTTCTGGATTATCCTGAAGACTTTGCGTTACGATCCGAAAGGTAAATTGGTACTTTCCATCGGCGATTCACTGTGGAAAGACCGTTTGCACAAATGTCCTCATCTACAGCTCTAGAAACACGCGATTAACACATTTGATGCCAACGTAAACAGTAATTTGTCCGGTTACCTCTACTTGAGAATGAAGTCCAAAAGGCGGAAAGCCGTGAGCAACAATCCTGAACGGGGAGTGGTACGACAAGTGTTGCAAACTGTTTCCCTAAAAGCGAGTTGAAAGTTATTTTTTCGATAATTTCGTGGGTATTAATTACAGTATCAAAATACTGTAATTCAAACGACAGAAATTTGCAAAAATTTTCTGTGCTACGAAGTGATTCTTAATGCAATAAAATTTGAGTTATATACCATGTACTCAAGTGCAGTACTGTACATATCACAACTGCAAGCCCAAATTCATCAGCGTTCCAAAAAACAAATAAGATTAACTCATCGGCATCAAAGCGCCTGGGTTAATGCGTCGGCGGTGGCGGCGGTAGTCTGGTTGCAATCCATCAGGTGCAACTAGTTCCGTGTCCACTCCCTCGGTACGCCAATCCCAGACTTTACTGGTGCCGTCCCCGATGCAGCGCAAGAGTGCGTTCATTCACTAATCTGCAACCTTGACCGCCCACCTCATCCAATTGCACATCGGCAACTATCCAACCAGCTCCAGCCATGGACATTGACCTGATGGTTTTGCAGGAGCGATGCCGACGCGATCCACTCTCCTACCAAGATGACTTTCTCTCTCAAACCCGTCACTTTGATGCCCTACTATGCTCCACCTCCCTCCGCCCCTCCGCACCCGCGCCGCGACTTGTCGAGGTCGCCTCCTTCATGGGTGCCGTTGCCCATTGCTACCCACAAGCCACCAACCACATCGCTCGCCCTATCGCTGACCTCCTTACCCAGTCCGGCCTTGTCATGCACCCGGACACCCGCCGCGCCCTTGTCAAACTTCTCGCCCTTTTGCGCACACGCGGTACTGCAGACCCTGCTGTTGTTATACCATTGTTTTTTCGCCTACTGGCCTGCAACGATAAGAATTTGAGGCGTTTGCTGCATTCGTATATCGTGGGTGATATCAAGAAACTCCATGCATGTGGACATAGCGGCCGCGGGCAGGTGCAGGCATTCCTTTTTGGCATGGTTGATGATCCCAGTGAAGTTTTTGTCAAGAGAAGTTTGCATGTCCTCGTTGACTTGTTTCGAAAGAAGATTTGGAACGATTCAAAGTGCGCAAACATGATAGCAAAAGCCTGTTTTCACCCTTCCATGCCGGTGGCCCTGATTGGCGCAAAGTTCATCCTGGATGCCGAGAGCAAGGATTCGGGCTTCCAGTCCGACGAGGAGGATGACGAAAATGACCATCAATCGAAATTCGCAAGGGATGGGCAAAAAGCATCGGAACTGTGGAAAGCTTACAATATGACTGGGAAGAAAAGTAGTAAGAAGAGGAAACAAATGGAAAGAATTATAACACGGCTAACACGCGTGAAAAGCGCTGCCAGCACAGGACCAGTCAGTGAGTGCAAACCCGGGCATCCCGCTCTTGAAGCGATGATGCTCGTGAACGATCCACAGGAGTTTGCTGAAAACCTGTTCCGGGATCTGCAGGGCCGTCGCCGGAAGGAAAGCTATGAGAACAGACTTGTGTTTGTAAATCTCATCTCGCGACTGGTGGGCACCCATGAGTTGATTCTTTTCAACTTTTATCCCTTCTTGCAGCGATATCTGCAACCTGCACAACCGCAAGTCACACGGGTTTTAGCGTATCTGACGCAAGCATGTCACGAAAAAGTACCTCCCGACGTGCTGCACCCTATACTGCGAGGTCTCGCGGACAATTTTGTATCGGAAAGAAGTTCGCCTGTAGCAATGGCTGCAGGACTGAACACGATTAGAGCTATTTGCTGTCGTGTGCCTCTTTCTATTTTAGACGAGGAAAACGAATACAAAGCAAAGGAGGATCAGGAGGCACCTCTGCTTGAGGATCTTGTGCAGTATAAATGTAGCAAAGACAAAGGTATTATGATGGCGGCGCGTTCACTGGTGGCATTGTACAGAGAGGTGCATCCGCAATTGTTGCGCAAGAAGGACCGTGGTCGTGCTGGAGCGGAGTTGGTGCAACATGGTATTGGTGGGACGGCGCGCGCGTACGGAGAACTCAATTACGCGACTGGTGTACAAGGGGCAGACTTGTTAATGGAAGGGTTGTCTGGTGATAATGACGGTGATTGGTATGATGCGGAGGATGGGAATGGTGATCGTGATGCGGAATCATGTGGCAGCGGAGAAACTGAGAGACCGAAAGGTTCAGGGGACACGGAAAGTGTTTGTGAGAGCGATGAAGAATCAGACAGTGAGGAGGATGAGGGCAATATGGACACCGGGGTTGGTGATAATGATGAGGAAATTGGAGGTGAAGACGTGGAGGGGATTCATGGCGAGAATATTGACGGGGAGGGGTCAGGGAAGAATTTACGTGGAGCGGTGCAAGGTATGGAGGACGAAAGCGCAGGGAAAATCGAGGCGCAAAAACGGATGGAAGAAACTGAGATTTTCACAAATGAAGACTTTGCGAGAATACGAGAACTTTCGGCAGCCAAGGCGATCGGGACGAATGCAATGGTTAGGAGTGGATCAGCGGTTGATCCGGAAGAGTTGCAGGGTCCGGTCAAGAGGGAGAGGAGGACGCTGGCCGAGCGCCTGGAAAGTGTCAAGGAGGGTCGGGAAGATCGGAAAAAGTTTGGGAGTCGGAAAGGACAAAACAAGGGAGGAGGGACGACGAATAAGAAAAAGCTGAAGACGAAATCCAACTCGATGGTAATTCACAAACGGAGAAAGCGAAGTAAAATGAGTCGAAGAGAAAAGCAAATATCGATGCGAAAGAGGAAAGATTATCGGTAAAAGGACAGGCTGTGCTGGACCTTGGACGAGACTGCAAGTCAATGAGTGTATCATCAACATTGCGTTGAGATAAAGTCAAAGTTGGATGTGGGTTTTGGGGATGTTTTGTTTGAGGCTTTGGAATCAAAGTCTGGATTCTTTTGTTGTGGAGAGCAAGGAGTCCTGGACTGCATTTGATGTTTCGGAGGCCGGGTATGGGTGCTGCAATAGGGGAGGGCTGCAGTAGTGCTGAACCGGTTAGTGCAGTAGCTGCACTAGTGCATCACAAAACAGCTTGCGTCGTAATTTTAGGCAATATTATCCGAGTAAGGCGTCATCGCTTTCTCGTACTGTACTTAAACTCATATATCCGGTTTACAATGCCCAGAGCAAATTTATGTATTGATCTACCCAGCAGTCGATTAGGCTCGTTTCGTTACGGTCAACATGGAGGAACGCTTGCACAACTTTCAAGCTTTCTTACATGATGAAGGCATCACATTTGATGACACCTCCATTCGCTTTGCCCAATCTAAACTTCAAGGATTTGGCGTCCTAGCTCGCAAATCCATCCCCGTCGGTGCCGTCGTCGCGACGATACCAATATCCGCCATTCTATCCGTTCAAACGAGTTCTCTCTGGGCCTCACACACGCCCCACAGCCTTTCTATAAACATCCACAAACCCACTACCACTCAGCATATCGATGAGCACTGGCGCAACAATCGCTGTCCGCCCATCTTCCAACTACCCGCCGCCGCTTTGTTCGAAACTCTCCTTTCCCACCGCTCACGCTGGGCAAGGTATCTCGCAATCATGCCCCAATCACTCGCAGAAATCGGCGTCCCCTTGGCCGAAACAGACGCTGATGTCGCTGTATATTGTCAGGGTACCGGCGTGGACCTGCTTTCCAAGCGCATGCGCAGGGACTTGCGTCATGCGTTTCGCCACTTTGTCCGCCCGCTTTTTCTGGAGCGTGCGTTGCAGTTCGGGGTGCCAGAATCGGTGGTGCGTGAATTGGACGAGGAGCGGTTCTTTCTCGCGTTTGCATGGGTCACCTCGCGTGCTTTTCAAGTCGATGATTTTCATGGCAGCTCGTTGGTGCCTGTGGCTGATATGTTCAATCATAGGAGTGATGGTGAGCATGTTCACATTGAGGGTACCGGCGGGGATGTGGAGAGTGAGGGGAGTGAATCGACGGGGGAGTTTGCGGATTCTGAGCACGCTGGTGACTATTTTGATATGGCCACCACTTCACAACGTTTGGGTAGTCGCGATGGTAGGAATGGCACAGGCCTCGACAATGTTGTTGGTGGTGAAGGATTAGTGGAAAGCAAAGACAGAAGAGATGATGATTTACGCATTGTTTGCGTTCGGGATGTCAGGGCTGGTGAGGAGGTGTTCAATACGTTTGGCGACAAGAGCAGTGCTGTTCTTTATCTCAACTACGGGTTTACTGAAGAAAGAAATTCTCACGAAACTGCGTTGGTTCACAAGAGTGATGTACAAACGGTCCTGGAGCAATTCTCTGCAACTGTCCGAGATCCAAACTCCAAAATGACTACGAGTAGGAGACGTTGCATCGAAGGAGCCAGTATTATCGTTGATGATGATGTCGTCGATGTGTTGGACGATTTCTTTCAGATCACGGCGGACGGAACATTCTGCCACGGAATCATGTTGCTCATCTACCTCTACGCTACTCCATGGGAAAAGATTGAGCCGTTCTTTCAGGACGAAGTGGACTTCCTTGGTCATGTTTTGGATCTCACCGTCGCTGACATCATGAATGCAGCCGGTGATTATGTCATTCAGATTGCTGGCGATATCGTTGAGAGACAAATTCAGAAGATTCCGGACGTAATTGGCGAGAATGCAACCTCACAGTCCGCGTCGGAACCGTCAGTTACCATGAAACGTCTTGAGAAGCATGCTCGCAGAATTCGGAATAGACAACGATCTGTCCTTGAAGATGCTTGCAATGCTCTCAGGCAAACGGCTTTAGAAAGAAATGTCCACGTGGTTCTGGGATGAATGCGAATGATGAAAAATTCACGGGAGTTCAGAATTCAGAACCGAAGCGCAAGCGGCCGCGCACAGAAGGGCCCTCAGAATCTGATGCAGTATTGTAATTTTCAAAATCCTCGATCCTCCCCGCCCAGAGCCTAGCACCGGCACCCTCCCAAGTCAAAACCCGTGCTGGATACACCAGATGAGCAGACTCCGTTTTGCGGTACTGCGATGACAGTTTCCGAAACTACAGTTTCGGAAAAATGTCATCGCGGTACAGAACTACAGTTTCGGAAAAATTGCTTGCGCAAGAAGGCAGTAATTTTCCAATGCAATAGCAACTTACGCTAGGACGACTGCGATCCTCGCGCCCGATTCGATACGCACAAGCTGTGTATCGCGACATACGTTGTGGCCTACGACTGCGGAATCCTCTAGATCTCGCTCCGCGGAAAATCCCACGGGGTCAGAGATTCGCCTGCCCACCTACAAGTTTGCGGTTTTATACCCCTTGAAAGCTGACTCATGCACGAAGCCAACGCTAACCAAACGAGGCCCGGCGAAAGTTGCATGCACTTAGGGACGAGATCTGAGGCGTGGACTGCAAGCTAGCGTGTCCTAATACAAACGTTCCCGAACGAGCTATACGTAAGTCGAGGTTTCGTTTTCAAGCCATCGCGCCCAAACTCCTTCTGTGCACCATCGTGCGCTACCATTCTTCCTCTCGAAGACATCACCCGCGCCACATTCTTGTGTTGTCGAGAGATGATCACAGTAATTGTTCTTCTGCTGCTGCGACGGACATCGTCCGCGGTCTGGTCCGAGGTCCACAGTCCGCACAACTGCTGGAAGCTTCGCGTGCATCACTGCGGTACCGCCAGGAAAGCATGCCTCCTCCATCCGCTGCACACTAGGTCAACTATCGGCGTTGACAACTCAAGGCTACAGAACCACCGACCAAACCATGCTGCAGCATAGTTTCAAAACGGGCGCTCCACCCTGAAACTACAGTACATAGAGCTAATTTTTGTCCAAGTACAATGGGGTGCGGGAAATCCCGATTCTGCAGTAAACCCCTGTCGTACGGTAGTATATTTTATTGCATTAAGTATCTATAATACAATATATTGTACAATGCATTATAAATTACTACTGTACAGGTTGGATTGTTCCGTGTTTTTACTCATTAATTTTCTTCAGTACTTGTAAAGGGCCACTAAAATTGACTAGCTTTGTAGCGAGAGGCAAACATCTGCATGTTGCTGGCTAAAGTTGCGACCAATCGCTGAAGCTGCACACGTGGACCAAATTAAATCACCCTACATTTACCCAAAAAATGGCATAGCTGAGCTTTTGATAAAGCCGAGAGAATACCTTAGCCTTGATGCTTCCGATACGGGCCGCGATGATGGCCGCATACTCGTCGACCACTTTGGATGTGGTCTCCGACGGGCATCCAGGGAATCAAAGGCTAGTGGGACAAATTCCAGCCAGGTTGCGGGCGTCCCGGTGAAGCATGGCCAGGAATGGCGGCGATTTTGGTCGCAAATTCCCTCAGTTTCCGTCGTTCTGCCGCATTGGCGGCACCGCGCGCTCCCAAGGCTCCCTTGGATAGGAAGCACGGTTGGAAAGGTGAGGAGACTGTGATGCCATATGCAACCGGGAGAGGGTGCGTAGGGTTTTCTGGAGTAGTCAGGTGGACAAGTATGTCGGCAGGTCGGGCGTTTAGTCCGGGAAGTAGATACGGGACTTCATAGCGGACGCCAGCTCCAGCGGCTTTGAACAGGTCTCTGCCGAGCACTTTTGCCACTGCTTCTTGGCGGTTCTTCCGTCCGAAACCTTTGTCACACAGGTCAGCGGCATGGTCGCCGAGGTGGTCCATGGGCGCCTTGCATTCCGAGCAAAGGAGCGAGACCGTTTAGTCGAAGACGGGAACTCCTAAGTGGCGCCGCAGCATCACCGACCACACATTATCGTATATGTGGGTGACCACAGACGGATGGGCAGTGGGGAATGCCGCAGAAGGTATTTCCAAAAAAGCGTTACGGCGGATGGGTTGACGAATCTCGGGTTCAGAATGCGACGAGGGGTTCGGGTTGGAACTAAGGAATTATCAAGTTGGCTCACCCCACGGAACCAATGCATCCATGCAGGTAGCCTAGAAACTTTCATTTAACACTCCCTTTGTCGAAATGTACTGTACTAACAAAAAATAGGACATGTCCAAGGAGTTACGATCGTGCAAGAACGCGTAATTTTCTTCCTGTGCTTTCAGATCAATAGATCTTTAAACCAAAGATTCAGCCATTGCGCAAAGACTGAGTTACTGTATTACAATACCACCAATCGCTGTACAAAGTTACTGAATTTTAGAAATTCAAAAAAGTAAAATAATAATTTCACATTCTTTTCGTGAGCAACTCAGAAATTGAAAAAAGGATCCAATAACTCATCGGTTTAGTTATTTTTCCACAAAGACTCCCCGAGCGCATCCAGGCCCCCTTCCTTACCCCGCAGTACATCAACAGTTGGTATGCCTACCCCCGCCCTTAGTTACACCGCCGTGTTGACTATCTTTGGTTGAAGCAAGGATAAACCACGCTTCTCCTCCGTCGCCTCAGTTTCAGACTCTACTGCCTCAGTGACAACGTCTGCACCATCGGAACCTGAAGGAACTGTTTGAACGCAAATAGTGTGAACTGCAACACTATAATTATGGTACTCAAAGGCGGCGGCCTGTTGCTATAGAAAACGCGCAACATTGTTGCATGTGTTTGTGTACGTAACAAACTTCGTTTATTATGAACTACTCAGGGGATTGGCTATCTAGAAATTCGTCCGCTCTGAACCGCATGGATGCCAAACGCCTACGCTTATTGTGCTAAATCGTCTGCGTACATTTGCGTTTCTCACCAAGTTCCGTGCCAATTGCGTAGAGACAATTCTTAACTGTCGCGTGGTGCTTAGGTAATGACTACGGTAATTGCGCAATTACGCGGTCTTTCATGAAATGAAAAATTCACTGCTTGCCTTTGGCGGTATTTTCAAAAAAATTGTGCAGTAAAATTTTTGGTTCACATTCAAATCATTTTTATAAGTATTCACTATTTTAATTTTTGGTTTATATATGAGTAAGTATTTACGTTAATTGGAAGTCAAGGCCCTAAATATGTAATTTATTGAATCTTTGAGCAATTTATCAATCTTTGCTTGAGTGGAAAATACGCGGAGGTCTATCGATCCAGCCGAAATTAAACTTCCCGTAAATGTGCGTTTGCACCGCAATTGGCAAAGAGATACCAGAAGTAAACTCCACAAGCTCTGAAGTGCTAAGGTGAAACACCTTTAACGCATGCTCAAAACCAATAAAACACGGATTGTACTGTTCTATGCTTGAGCTATCGATGGCTGTAATCCACTTCAGGTGTAAGATGATTAAGTCGGAAAGAGGAAATAGCCAGCGCATAACTAACAACAGCTCCAGCCCCCTGCCTCTACCACTCTCACAGAAAATTCCCTAACCACGACACCTGAAGGAAGCAAAATAGCTGCTGTGACACAATGTCTAGTAGTACCTGGTTATTTCCAGGTACTAATCAGGTGCAACGGGTAGTAAACTTGTGAACTCGCAGTTTCCCTTCTTGATACTGTAATCTCGTCTAATGAAGCGAACACGCTGCCCGCGCTATTAGAAAGTCTCCGACGCATAGAAGCACTCTCCTCTGCACTTAATCGTGAGCGTGACATTCGGGGAATAGGATCTAAATAAATTCACTGCTGGGAATCTCAAAAAAGGAAAAGGTGAGTCACTTACTTTCAGTGCCAAAGTATTCAGCCTTGAGATTGTTGAACTTGGACCTGAATTTGTTTAGTTTTTGCTTTAAAAAGGCAGCATGGGAGGATCAAACCTTTTTAGGAACGGATTCTGGAGTAATTGCCCCGTGGTGATCTTCTTCCGAAGTAGTATGACCGCCTTCTATCCCTCACCTTTTCTGTAATTGTGAAATAAACCAGAATGACCACCGTACATTCTAACAGGAGGCCGTTCTTGTTGCCACTGGTATATAGAGCCCAAAATACTGTAGTACAGTACCTCAAAAACTGTGTCGTCGCCGAAGTATCTTCTCTCAAAAATGGACTGCCACTTACTGTAACCACCAGAGAAATATAATGACGTTAGGCTAGTGTTCAGTATTCACCTTACTGTACAGGAATTTTTACTGTATACTACACTCTAGGAGACGTTACATTGCGAGTAACAATCATACGTTACATAACGTAATCAATTTGTTACGTACATATTTAAAGTTAGAATCGATCAGAAGTTCGAACTTTCAATACAAAGGTGGTCAGAAATCCTGTTTTTAATGGGATTCCTTTTTCATTTAAATCTAAGAATAGCGATTTAAATCGACTCGATAAGCAAAAAAAGTAAAGAAAAATACCCGCTAGGGGCATTAGTTCGGCAGACTACTGTTATGAATTTTCAGTGATTCGTTGAAAACCGCCGAAAATTGGAATCTTCGAATCAATTTTTTTATAATTTTACAAAATGAACATTCCTCAGGTGATTTCGAATCTCTGCATTGCTTTCCCTATCTAGCTGAAATTCGGGAAATTTGGAGGCATTACTATTTGGGCTTCCAGGAAAAAGCGCTTTTGTTTCGGACACCGTGTCCAAATTACAACTTTTCTGCCAGGTTACAATTCAAACGTTTCAAAAGTGCAAAATATTAGCACTGCGCTTTCAGAAAAAAGTTACGGTAATATGACTCACTGTCACAGGCTATCAGAAAACTCTGTATGTGCCGTTAAAATGAGAAATACCAAGTTATTCAATACGTATATTAAATACTGAACAGGTATATATATATTTTGTGCCGTTATTAGGGGATTTGAGGGGATTTGGGAGATTTGGGGGTTTAATGCAATCAATAAATTTTTTATCATTGATTGTACTCAATATTTCACTACCGTTTTCTGTAACATTTATAATTTCTTCCGGATCCAAATCTATTAGTATCCTATGTAATGTGGCATCAAAGCGTAGAACACCACTAGCAAAATTCGCATTAAAAATGCATTCCATTTATAACCGCAATGGTAAGCTCTGAGTTTTTTTGTAATGTTGACGGTAGCTTTTTGGGGATTTTTAGCGCTAAAAGCAGAACAAACCATCGAAGTTTCAGGCCTGTATTCGGAGCAAGCCCTAAAATTGCTGCTGTATTGTGGTCTATAATCGTTTGCAGGGTCCCGCGTAAGAAGGAGCAAATTCACCTTCTTTGGGCACTTCATTTTTTCAATAATTACTGCCCTGAGTATTTTAATGCTTTGTTGTGTAAATGAGATGAAAAGAAGTTCAGAAAGTCGTGCTAGTATTTAATTGAAATTATCAGTGACCTTCCTATTATAAGTTCTATTTCCTTTATTTTTTACTGTATTTTTTAAATATTTTTACTGCATACTGACCAGAAAAAGGATTTCATGGCAATCTTTATTTTTTGCAAATACATCAATGCCCAATGTTTATTTTTCTGTGGACGGCACGGATTTACCAATCGATGAGCCTCATGTATTTATTCCCAAGTGGTTTTGTCACAAGTCTAATGGGGCTGGTGTGAGATATGTGATCGGCGATTGCGTACGTAAGGGGAATATTTTCTGGTGTAACGGACCATTCACTTGTGGTTCTAACAATTATTTGTCTATTTTTAAGAGCCAAATGCTATAATTTCTTTAAACCAATGAGCTGTTTTTAGCCTAAAACAGTAACAATCACGCGGGGTGTATTACACCGGCAACTATTGACTGTTATATAAAAAATTACACTCGCTTTTGCGCGCTCGCCACGAGACAGTCGACGATAGAATTGAGAATTTTAATTCAGTGTGGGAAGTTTTTAGGCACAATTTACAACTGCATGGTACTAAATTTCATGCAATTTTTCGTGTTACTGCTTTAATGGTAGTTTACAGTTACCCGTCACTTGAAATTAAAATGTAGGGCATTGATGCCCATGTTTTGAAAAAATTGATGGGCAGAACGAGAGAGAGGGGGCGAGGGAGCCAGACAGAGAGTGACGGAGGGAGCGGGAGAGTAGGAGAGAGAGAGAGAAGGGTAGAAAAGTGAGGGACCGAGAAGGAGAAATTAGAGAGGAGAAGGTGGTGAGGAACCTTACTTAGGTAGAAGATGGAGAGAGACCGGGGGTTGTATATACTTCAAGGCGAGTCGACTGAGGCTTCTCTGCTGATCGAAGGAAGTTTCCCGAAGACATGTAGATGACGGTGAGTGTCTAGCACTAAGCCTGCTTGAGCTGATCTAAAGTAGATCAGCTCAAGCTTACAACACTTTACAGTCCATATACATAACGTTCAAGTTCTACGTTAAACGGTAAAGTACAATAATACCTGTAAGCCTCTTTGCGAGTTGTGAGCTGTCAGAAAAAGGAAAGAGGTGAAATTACACTAACAAAAATAATGTTCCGTTCGGCAGCACTGTATAGTACTGTGCCGTTTTTAATACAGTAATGGTTACTGTACAGAACAGCAAATCTTATAGATAAAACATTGTCACTGGTCTAATTTATAGTAGGTCTATTGTGGATGAAAAGCAGGTGCGTTAATACACGGAAAAGCCTGAAACTTGGAGGTGTTTTATTGAGTCATGAATGTACTGATTGATAATTTTTCTAATCGACCTTTGTCCTAGCTCAGGAGTGTTTCTTATATACTGATTCTCTGGACTAGCTATTGTAACTCTTAAGCTGCTTGAGTCAGGCATGACTCTTCAGAGGCTTTGATCCGACGAAAGGGTTGGTAACACTATAATGAGCAGGCCCTGATAGAGGATACTGTAGACGCTTCGGCCCTGTAAATCTACTCGAGAGTAAAAGCCTTGGATGTAAGAGTCAGGAGCATCGGAGTTGCTTCTTCACAGCTATTCTGTACAGTACTATACTGTAAAGTACTGTAAGTACTACTTACGGTTACAGTTTCGATGTTTACGGCACCCCACAGGACCTAGCTTTAAAGGACAGTACTGTGCTGTAACATGAAAGCCAGACGAGGCAATTGATAAATGTATCTGCATTACTCTAGGCATACACTGCGCAAAGGTCGGATAAATGTAGGCTATATAGTACTTGGCCTCGAAGATTCTGTTTCCACACCACTCAAGGCAGAAAATGCGCAAAGTTCGGATCAATTCGAGGTGTAGGATGCAGGCAAAGACGTACGCATTGGTAAGGAGGCGACACTATCGGCGAATGCAGGCTATCAATGAGTTGCTACCTTTAGTCTAACTGAACTGATAAAGATTAGTTGGAGTTCATCGTGCTATAGGTAGAGGAGGAGAGACGGAATAGTTTAAAAGTAAAGGGTGGTATTTAAGTTGATAGAGAGTAAGATCATTGATAAGAAGTAAAGAAATAGCTAACCTACAGCCATTTGTTCTTCCAAGTGAGTCAAGTCGTGGCTAATTGCCTTTCTATGTGTTGATTTAGGCACTAGAGTTTGGTAACAGAAGTAACGAAGAGAATTAACTGCAAAGGTGAGTGTTTGCTTTGGCATGAATTGCAGTTCTCAGAGCCTTGGCTGGGTAAAAGGAAACGGTAGAGTAATGAGATGAGTGCTGGTTTTTTTAGGCACTGGAACGGGCTCTGGTTTCTTCTTCTTCCGCCCCTTTACTTGGGAGCTTTTATTTTTTTCCTCATTTTTTTCTTTTCTTTTTTATTTTTTCCATTTTCACCTAAGCTTAAACGCAGAAATAAATCACTTACAGATCTTTAAATAGATGCTTGGGTCGCCTTGTGTAAAGCTGCAGATGTTGGGTATGAATAGGACGCCTTGCTTGACGGCAATGAAGTGACGCTAATTCATAACGAGGATACGTCGTCTTAATGATGCGGCACGGTCCATAATACTGCGAGGAAAAAGCAGGCTACTTGACAGTAGAACTTAGAGAATGTCCATGGGCCACTAAAAACAAGTCATACACCTGAAACATGACGCTTCTTTCGTCCGCAAACTGTTCTTGGCGTCTTAACTGCTCCATGACGCGATTTGTTTTCCGCACCCTTCAAGCCAGTAATTAGTTAACTCTATGGTATTGAATGTGGTTTGTCAGAGTCGACGTAGCTTCTGTATGCACCAGACCGGGTGGTACTCTTAACATCAATTCAAACAGGGAGAAGCCAATTGAGAGCCGCCGAAGCCCGTAGCCGTATAAGACTGTGGGGAGGACATCTTCCCACAGGTCCCCGTATTCCAACACCATATTTTTTACTGCAGATTTAAGATTAGGTACTATCCGTTCTGCTCTGCCATTAGACGCGGGTACGTGGACCAGGATTGTTCTCCAGGAGATACCGTTTCTTTTCATGAAATCAACCAGAGCTCCTGACGTGAGATAAGTAACATTATTCGAGATTATCTTTACCGGCGGGCCTAAAATCAACATAATATCTTTCTTAACGAACTTTACCACCACTTGGGCTGTGGTCGATTCCGTCGCGACAGCCAACGGCCATATCGTTAAGTTTCCGCTGGTATTTGAATGTAGCGATTCCTCGATCCTTGGTTGGCGGGAAGAGGACCAGCGAAGTCGATAGAGTAAGTCTTTAATATATTTGTCAGGGTCACGTAAAGTTTTGTCTTGTACGGGGCCAAAGTCTTTGACTCCTGGCATCTTTAACAGCTCCTCAAAAACTTGTTGCTGTCACTGTAGACTCCAAGCCACCAATATCGACCAACACGAACTGCCTCGTGGCTCGAACGTCCCAGTGGCCAAATTAATCGTGAAACACACTAAATATCCCAGCACGAGATGGAATGTTTAGGATATCTCGGAGACCTTTCGCGGTTCGCCGAAACAACTAACTCTCCCACAGTAATAAGCTTTCAGCTCCCCTTTTGACCGAAACTTTGAGCTTTTCGTGGTTCTTAATAATCTCTAACTTACATAAATACCTAATGAAATTCTGTAGGAATGGCCAAAAATCGAGTTTACCCACCGGCGACTCCGTAAGCACGGGGAGCGTTCCTTCATCCGATGTAGATCCTGGTTCTTCTGGTAGAGCAGAGCGAGAGAAATAGTCTGCCGGAGCATTTTCCTTCCCTGTCCGGTACTCTATCGTCAAATCATATTAAGCTAGAAAATCGAGCCAACGCGCTGGTCTTCCGGGAACTTCTTTCCGTTTTAATGCATTCCGGAGATCCTGGTGATCAGTTATTAACCGGAAAGGGTTTGAAGAAAGTAGATAAACGCGAAAATTACGCAAGGAAAAAATTACGGCCTCTCTTTCGCTAGCACTGTAATTTCGCCTGGATGAATTCATAGTACCTCTCGTATATTAGATCGGGTGTTCCTTTCCATCTTATTTCCATTGTGGCAGAACAGCCTCGACGGCGACTTTTCATGCATCCGTCTCCACGACGAATGGAGCTGAGAAGTCGGGGTATCCAAGAACGGGTGGCGACGTAAGTTTATCCTTCAGCTCTTCGAAAGCAGACGCCATCGCTTCCGTCCATTCGAATGTTATATTCCTCTAAGTTAAAGCGTGTAAGGTGGCTGATACCTCTTCAAATATTTTGATGAAACGCCGATAGTAACCTGTCAAACCCAGGAAACTGCGTAGTTCCGTTGTGGATTTCGTGACTGATCCCTTTTTGATAGCCTCTACTTTTCATTCGTTGAACCTTATGCTATTAGATTCTAGTTTGTGGTTAAGTAGTTTCACTAAAGTCATCGTGCAAATGCATTTAGCAATTTTCAATTTCAGACCCGCAGCCGCAATGGCCTGAAACTCTTCCCTCAGATGCTCCACATGTTCGTGTAAGTCAGATGAAAAGACTGCTACGTCGTCAAAGCAGATACGTGCGAGCCGTATATCTCGTAAGACCTTGTCCATCATTCGCTAGAACGTTGACGGGGCGTTCATATGTCCAAACGACATTAATTCAAATTTAAAGGTTCCGTAGCCACAAAAGAATGTGGTCATCTCCTTGCATTGTCGCTCATGCAAACTTACCAATGAAATGCGAACAGGTCGAGTGTGATGTAGACAGAACATCCTCCCAACGCATCAAATATTTCTTCTATATGGGGAAAAGTACATCTTTCAGCTCTCATATGTCTGTTAAGGATGCAGTAAAAGACACAGAAACGAGACTTTTGGTCTTGCTTTTTAGCGATAAACATTCTGAATAACTATTCAGATGCTGAAGGCGTAATTATTCCAACCCGGAAGATGTTACCAATCTTATTTCTTACTGCTTCGTAGTGCTTCGGGGCCATCCGACGTGTACGGTCGTAGATTAGTTTTCTTTTTTATTTTAGCTCGATTCTGTGGGTTATAAGAACGGAAGCATGACGTGCTCTTTCATGTTCCACGTAACTACCCCCTTGTCCCGTAAGGCACATTTTATATCCCTCTGAATGCTTTTTGGAAGTTTTTCAAGACAAGCTCTTAGTGCACTGAGTAGCTCCTCTGTCTGACTTTAGTCTACGGATATTCCTCCCGAATCTGCAGGGTACACATTCGTTGGGATATTTGCAAAGTTTTTATCCCTAAAGACGGCCACCACCAGTTCAACTTCTGAATCAGAGGCGTTCGTGAACAGGTCCGATTCGGAGGTAAAGTCTTCGCTTGCAGTCTTATTTCACCTTCCCAGCATGATCTTACTTTCTTCAGCACGAAATTCAAGCTTCAGCGGGACTTAAACCTCTTTTTCATCTACGCAGATTACAACTGAGTCTTTGTCGAAGTCCATAAAATCCTTTAGTGAGTTCAAGTTAGGTCTCCCAATAAAAACGTGAAAGAAATTATTTTTCGCCAAGAGTTACTCTAACTATACCGTCATGTCCTCAGAAGATGTCGGAACTTTTGACATACAACCAAAAAAACCAGCGAGGACTCTATTGGCCACCGTTATAGTGCAGTTTGTTTCTTTTGGAGAAAGGCAAAGGCGTTCTGAGAACCTTTTTGACACTACGTCCGGACAGCTTCCGAGTCCAGAAATGCCCAAGCCTCCTTGCTATAGACGCGTACTTTGGGCAACCAGAGGAGCCTGTCAGGAGTCTCGTCTTTTTCCAGATCTTTTATCTGTGTAACCATGGAGACACTCGCGCCTGCATTTTTTACAATAAGGCGTCGAATGATCTCCTTCGCTTCGTCCGCCTCTCCTCGTAGGAGATAACCAAAGGAAAGTCCGCAAATAGCATTTGAAAGTTCCTCAAGAACATCATAGTGGCTTACATACCCCTGCAACTGGCTAACAGCAGCCCTATTAGACCTAATGGAGAGTTTATCTTTCTTTTTATTTCGCAATTTTGGATTCGATTCTTTTTAAGGGGCATTGCGGATGGCAGGGGTTGATTGAGAAGCCTTAGTATTGTGATATAGGTAAGATATTCTTGTTTTGCTTGTTCCCTTACTTTTTTCCGTCGCCTAGCCTTTTTGTAGCGTTCAAAGCTTCAACAGGAACCTTTTACTCCTTCATTACTGTAAAATGTTTCTCCGGCATTTTCTTTAGGACCTTTGTTGTCTGAAAATCCGACTGACGTTCTTACTTTTGTAAAGCAGGTGGCTTTTGAATGGTCTAGTTTATGGCACAGGGAGCAACATATATCTCTTTCGGGGTTTTTCGGGCAACAACTGGCACCATGTTCCGGCTCCCTGTAGTAGGAACAAAGAAGCTTCCATCCTCTTGCCCTTCTCCGGGGCCCACAATGCCATGATTGTTGTCTTTCTTCTTTTCGATGAGAAAAGTTAGTCTTGAAAGGTCTTCGGCCAAGTCGTCGACTTCGTCTTCAATATTCCTGGTACAGTTATCCGGGCGCACCATGAGTTCTGCAGGTGAAACTTGTTTGGTTTGAGGGGAGGCGGAACCTATGAAAGACGGGTGATTGAACCAGAAATTTTTTAAAACCTTCGCCATCCCTGGTTAGTCTGTTGGCCCCTTAAAGCCTAGAAACTGGGCCAACTCACTATGGTTACATGTGGTTGACCATGATTGTGGGAACCTGGCCTTTTATTTTCGCCCGCGCATACTGTTCTCACTACAGTACGGACAGACTGCCCTGTCCTGGGCACATGTTTTGTGCCACGTGTGATTGCCACGTTTTAGGGCCACGTGTAGGGCCAAAGCAATTACATTCATTCCCTTAATTATCCCATTATTTTAGTAATTACTGGAGGACTAATTAGCTGACAGTGCCGCAGTAGGTGAGACCATTACTATTTAGGGCCGTCGGCATTAGGATCCCTAACAGTAAACCATCGAACCAATGGACCAACTTCCATCCCCAAAATTCCCTGACCAGCACCACTGAGACCGTCGTAGTCCGGTGTAGTTTGTCTAGGTTTTGCTTAGTTCAGTGACCGGCAAGCCTAGCGCTGCACGGGATCACATCAGCTAGACCAACTAGCATGCGTCCGGAGTAAGCGGCGCTACTCTTGTCCGTAGTGGACACAGTGACCAGAGTAGTCACATTTTACTAACCTATTCTAGCGTTTCCTGGAGTAGGATCGCCTACCCTAACTAACCATCTCCTTCCTCCTTTCTCCTTTTCTCCCCTTTTTCCTTCTCAAATCCCCACTCCAGGCCCACCTGGAGGATCCTAGGGCGTCCTCCTAGTCCTTTTCGAGCGAAAGCTACGGTCGCTCTACTTTGCTACTTTCGCAGCTGTCTAGCCCAGCTAGACTGGTCTCCCGAAGAAGGCTTGCTTCTAAAAACCCCACCTGGTCCGTGGACCTTCCAGTCCATTCTACTACAATGATAGCCCAAAATTCGCTCATTCATCGAAACCCGGGTTTTCGTACAGTTTATCGATGATTTTCAGTGACCCTGGGATATCGTCAATAGCAAAACCTGCTTCTTAAGCTTTCCGTATGACATTTCAAGGTTTCCTTGGAGCTGAAAAGTTTGAATTCAACGTTTTTTTAATATTTCGTAGTTCTTTGCCTCCTCTGTGACTGAATCGTCTTTGGCAAAGGAGTCGTTGTAAAAGACTCAGGCAGAACCATCCAAGTGTGCAAGGAGTTTCATTGCCTTTCTCCTCTTCTTTAGCAGTCATAACTACTTTCTCAAAAAAACATGCGAACATCGTCGCCTCCAATGAAAAATTCGATACTGTCACCAAGTGAGCTCGAATCGGAGAGGGAGTTAACCCCCCTCCACAAGAATACCATATGAGTGCTTGATTTTTAAACTGGAAGGGGCTGTCGTTGCTTCTTTTTTCGCATCTCTATTTGAGTGCTTCTAATTTTATTTTTTCTTTGTTTTCTTTTTTTTCATTTTTTCCCCTGGCAATAGAAACCCAATTAAATGTTCTAATTACGTCCTCTCTCGGTGAGGAGAGAAAGTATCCTACGATGCTTGTTCCTGAGCCGGTGTGTCTCTAGGTAGATATCCTGTGCGAAAGTAGTATCGCACTGGGTATGCCGCAGGGATCCTTGCTCTACCTTAACCTCTGTTTTGCCCTCGGGTGTTTCTCGACAGCCTCGTGGGCAGCTTGTCGCCTGAAATTGATAAGCCTTATGTCGCAGATGCGACAATGTACTTTGTGTTTTTTGCATTTCTTGTTCCTTTCCCTGCTCTCGTGGTCCGTCCCAAGCTTGAATGCGGTACTACAGACAAGATCAACACGGGCCTGGGCCTGGGAAGAGGTAGCCGCAGAAGAAGACCCAAGGGCTGTTGTGCGGTGAAAAAGACTAGAGGTAGGCTGTGGAGAACGGGGATCCTGTCTTTAGTGACTAGTCGCCTGTGAAGAAGACCCGGCGAGGATGGAGTCCCGTTCGGATTCTTCGGACCCTTCCTCGGCCTCATCGTCAATAAAGGGGTGTCTTGGGTAGACCGTGATGGTGTAGTTCTCCTCTTTGGTGGAGTTGCTGACAAGCATTTCTCTTTCCTTCCGCCCACGGAGCTCCCTGTACCTTCGATGATCCTCCAAAGTCCGTAGTGGCATCCTTATCCCTGCAACCATTCCATTCGAGTACCAGGAAGGTTTAATCATTAGTAGTCACTGACGTTACTGTACCCTTGAATTCGAGCTAAGCACCAAAAGTCCAAAGAGACAAGAGACACCTGCAGTATAATGGATATTAACCCCTTGAACTTCGTTATGCACACCTTAAATCCAAGGGGACAAAGGAATCCACTGTTTTGAGTACACAAGACAGGTAAAGGCAACGTGGTGATGGTGGTAGTGTTTGAATTGTTGTGTTGTTTGGGTGATGTTGTGGAGTTTAGGGGTGTTGAGGTGTTTAGGGGATCTTCGAGGTGTGGCTTGCCTCTCTGCGTTACTCCGAATCCCGCTTCACCCCTCTTCATATAGACAACGCAGAAATATCAAAATGCGCCAGATGGTACTAAAAACCTAGAACACAGACACAAAGTAGCCTCTACAGTACTTTTTCCACCAATTTTTTTGCTTATTGCACTACGTTTTCGTGCATTGGTGACAATATGTGGCCCAAAGTCATGAAAGGTACTTTCTATAGCTCTCACGATCCAAAATTGAGGCCATGTACAGTACTGTCTCTCCTGAGAGAAATGTACAGTACTATACTGTACATTTCTCTCAGGAGATAATTTGTGGCCTAATTCTGTATTGTAAAGTTGGCGGTACAACAAATACCCCAATTCATCCGTCACGAAGGTATGCTCCCTTTTCAGGCCATTTCATTTATCGTGTCAAGATGAAAATTTAATCGGCCTTTTTGTCGCTTAAATTACAGATTTGAGTGAAAGAAGACTAGCGCTATTGGCGGTCATGCTGAAACCCCTGCGAAATGGTTACTACAAGTACGTGCGCACTACACTATACCACTCAGGCGGTCAAACACAACCAGAATACCACAGAAGTCCGCACGTTGAACCAAATCACAACATACGGAGAAAATTCAGTACTCCACAAAACCATTACCTCCCCACCCGCGGCACACCCATCGTACCTTTACAACTCTGTTTGTAACACCGTCAATAGCTCCTCATTCCGCCGCAAACATCGCTCCTCACCCCGCTACGCACCCGCTAAGACACGAACTGGATCCTTCCCATCCTTCCTCACCTACCCTATCCTCATGAGGCACCCGCGTTGCCTCGACCTTTGCTGGTTTCTGCGCTGGTTCCCACGTCACCCAGTGTCAACGATAAAGTCCCACGAAACTGCTACCCGTGCCATGGAACTCCTCCGGAACAACGCCCTCACCGACAGGCAGCTCTTAATATTGCGGGACGCCATCACTATACTAAATTCGTGACTAATGCCATAATAACCCCCCTCAATGAACTGCTTCACCACCATGCGTACAGTAAATTTAAAACATGATCTCTCCACGTAGAAGAACACATTAGGCAAGGGCCAGAAGCATGAAATATTTCATGAAATCCATCTTTTAGAACTATTTTGATAAAACTTTACTTTGTTTTATGGGTACTTGTTGTCATAGGACACCAAACGTTTCTCCTTTATATAATCTCTTCATGGGATTAAACATAATGTATTTCCCGCTGAAATCCATCCGAACATCCTCTCTGAACTCTGCCTCAGACACAATGCAGAGAAGTAGAGAACTCAACGAGATCGAGCGTTCTCGGGCATCCGCTCTCAAGCAGGCAGGCCACTCCCTTCCCTCAATTTCAAAACAACTTCAGCTTTCGCGAAATTTTATTCGGTTATTCCTTTTCAATCCCTCAGCGTATGCGACCAGAAACAAGCAAGCAAACCGACGAAAGATAAAAATCCGAGATAAGCGTAGGCTGATTGGAGCAGCATCAAATTCAACCCAAGGCGCTAGATTACTCTGAAGCGAGCATCAGTTGCCTATTTACAAGAGCGAAACTCGTTAACATCTTAACGGTAGCATCAATTTGCGCTATAAACGGGTTATATGTCAGCCGCCTTAGAAAGAGAGTCATCGAGAAGCTCGCATCGAATGGGCAAGAAAACACGCAGTGAAAGGGTATGGCTGGTGGGTACGGGCGGTGTTTAGTGACGAGAAGAGGTTTAACTGTGACGGACCTCATGGTTTAAGGAGTTATTGTCGCTATCTAAGGTAAAAGTAGTTGGTGATTTCGAAGCTCCAACACGATGGTAACAGAATCATGTGTTTGGGAAGCGTTTTGAGTTATGTCAGGATACCGGAGAAGGATCTACTACCCTGGGCAGACAATAATTTGCAGTTAAATGATTCTACCAGTAGAGTGTTGCCCCTGGTAATGCTTCCTTGGCATTTAAGGACTGGTTTAAATCCATAGGAATCAGGGTATGAAGTGGCCCGTGAAGTCTCTAGACCTCAAATATATAGAGGATCTGTTTGGTATACTGGTTTGGGAAGTCTACGCAAATAACCGCTAGTTTGGCTCTACCTCTGAAATAATGGGCTGTATTAATCTTTGTTTGAGCTCAGTCGATCATACAATCACTCAGCGACTCGTTGCACCTATGCATAAGCGTTGCTTTAATTTCATTTCTAAGGAGGGAGGGTTAATAGGTTATTGTTTTTAAGTCAAGATCTTTTTGTCTTCCTAAAACCGCTACGTGTCCTATGGGAACAATAATCCTCAAAAATATACTTTTGAGTCTAATTTCAGGCAACGTTTCTTTCGCATTAAAAAATTGCCCAATTAATGTTTTTTTATATGTTCTCTCGACTGGGTATATATTTTTTAAATTTCACTATACATATGTGGCCAAAATCCCTTAATGGTGGGTTTTTTATAGCATCAGTCACCAGTGTATATATTCACATCTTTAACAGCCACTACATTTCATTTCCCTACCATATGCATCCCCTAAGGGCCCTTCAGCGGCACATTTAATTCCGACCAAACAAGATTCATCATTTTTCTGCATTACAGTATTCACTTGCAAGTTTACCCTGATAACATAGCCTTTTAGTCTGCATTTAGTCAGGAGATAAATAAATTTTCTTCGCATCGCAAGAAGTTAACTTTGCCCATCATGCAGTACAGTTGTTGATATCCCTAATACCTCTCCTATCGTATCGAAATAAAGAGACTAACTTCAAGCTTGAAAAGTAGCAGCACTCGTTCGAGTGAAGCCGTCTTTCTTTGAAAGGAGGTGGAGGGTGGGTTGCTCTTCTGGTAAATCGCAAAAACTCGAAGATTTTTGAATGCATGTATCGTGGATAATTTTACTGTACCTTCGTGGCTTTTACTTTACACGTGGCACTTTCGCGATGTCATTTTAGTATTTTTATTTTTTAATTTATATCAATGTCATGTAATCGAAGATTATAACGCAGTAAGTGGTTGCATTTACCGCTAGAGTCGATTACAACTATTAGTTTTTTTGCATTAAAGGAACATGGACAAATTTAACTTTTGGGGGGTCTTATGACAACAGTCAGAATTGTATATTTGCTACTGGTCCTGCCTAATCCCAAAAGGGAACAATAGCATACAAACTCAGAAAAGGAACCATAGAGAGATAAAACAAACCCCCAAGCTGAAATCATCCCAGTCGTCGGGATTACTGTTAGCTCGGATCATCGGCGCTCGACCACATTTTTTCCACATTCTGAAATTGGCCGCTGATTCATATTTTCTCTCAGCAATAGAAACACGTCTGCAATTTAAATAAGGCTTGATGTATTTTGGTTGGCGTGAAAATCTGTCAGGTAATCGAGATTGCTTCGGAAAGCGATTGCTGACTTGACCTAATTGAGAGTTTTTATTCCTACCTACGACGCAAGGGATAGTCGCTCTGGTGTTTAAAGCACTGTCTACAAGTCTGGTGAGTTATGTGGGGGCCTGGTTATAGCTCTATATGGATTAGTGCTGTATGGAAGCCAGCGCGGCAAACAGGGAGACTGGATACTGTATCTAATCGTATCATGCAAATCAACCTGACGCTGCTTAACCTATACCTTGGGATAACTGGGTAACTACTGTTTTTTAACTGGGCGGCTCTTGAGAAAGGGTGTTACATCGCAATTTACTCAGTTTTGCATTAAATCTCATATAAATCCCAAGTTTTAAGAAGCGAACTATCACTACTGCATTAATTTCAGTACTTGCCACTCAATCTGGGAAGTGAGATTTACCTTCTGGGTCAATTATTAGAGATCAATCTAATTATATGAATTAAACTACTTATTTACTTACGGTAGCTTTGCCGCAATCAATTCTCCACTCAATGGAAAGCGTATAGAAAATATTCGTGACAAATATCCACATTCTGGAGTCAGGCAACTCTACGACAGGGACCTCACTAGTGCAAAGAGTTGCAGAACTTTTTTCACCAGCAGTTCTGCTTGGGACAAGCCCCCAAGCGGTGCCAATCTTACATATAGAGTTGATATTTTTCTTAGACAGTCGCGGAGCGAACCTCGTTGAGCATTCGTCAAGGAGAATTTTAATGAATCTGTCGACTGACATTTACCCAGATGGGGAATATAGGAATGCCGTAATTTAAATATTTAAGGGAATCATCTCTGCTGGGAGACGGTTAAGGAACATAGGTGAATGGTGGTAGGAATTTGTCGATGATTATCCCCAAATCTCCCTTGATTATAACCTGAGGCTTACCTAGGAACTCCGCTACCTGCACATCCTTTCACGCAGAGACGCCAGACGATTTTTTTTAGGTTCTGTGGACTGATACGCACAGTCGTTTCAATAGGCTGTCGACCACATCAAAAGGGAGTAAAATTCAGTCGTCAGCCAGAAAAAGGTGTAAATTTTCTTGAATTCCTTCAGGATGAGTAGTTCTGTTGAGAAAAGAATGGAGGCCTCTACAGCTTTAGCGAAAGTTTGCAAAGTCATCACAAAACTCGCTCTTCAATCTCCTTTTGCTCATCGCGGAGGTGTACACAAAGTATCTTTCATCGGCTGTGCTCTGTTAGGAATGGGCGACAGAAGCGCTTGCCCATTTTGCCACTCTCAACTTGGACTTTAAGCAAGCTATATGGTGAGTTGGAAGCTCAGCTTCAACTGAAAAAAGAGCCGGAGATTGCCCGTCTCCAAGATAATATATTCACCGAGGCGAAGTGGTCACGGATGGCCCGAGATTATGATTTCCTTGGAATCATTTTTAATTTCCAAGGAAGTTATGGAAATAATCAACCTGCAATATGCTCAAGCCAGTTGAGTAAATCCAACCAAGACAGTAAACATTTTGACCTTCTAACTGTTTCAGGATGGTTCAATTGTGGGGATAAGTCTCATTCGTTAAAGACTGTGCTAGACCGCTCAACATTCCTCTAACCACAGAAAACAAAGTGTAATGTTGCTACAGGAAGAAATTGAACATCGAAAATTTGCACTCATCATTTTTGGCTGAGCTCTGCCATCAAGTTGACCAGCAAAAGGATGATGACTTTGAAACCCTAGGTAATCAGAACGAGCATTCCGACCAACAGATTTTCGAGGGTCCAATACCAAGTTTGGAAGAACAAACGCTGTAATTTCTACTAGGAAAAACTCCTTTGACCCATCATCAAACCGTTTTTTACGATAACAAAGATTATAATAATCCTGAGTTGTACTCGACGCACAAAGTGATCTCAGGCAATCAAGCTACCGGGAAATCCTTGTTACAAATCCATGGTGAAAACGTTTCTACTTCCGATGCTGCAACCACTAAAACCGACTAGTACCATATCTTTCATCGGGCATGTGATGATATGAGAGCGGAGAACCCATTACTCTGCATTGAAAAAGCTAAAACATATTTTTAGTTAACAAAAGTTCCATTCTCCTCGAAGAAAGCAGATTTCCATCGTTTCTACAGGTTCTCAATTAACAGATACAAGGGCGTGGGTTATATCAATGCTCGAGTCCCCATGAATACTGGAATTTTTCTTGCTTTCTAGGTTGATGTTTTACACTTCAATGTTCCTCTTACGGCCGGACTAGATTTTCTCGATAATTAAGAAGTTTTAATTGACATGGCAGCAACTAATATCATTCCTCGTAGTAGAAAATAGTAAATTGTTCTGACTAGGCAGTGTGTAAACTTTTTTTATAGCCAGAATTTAGACAAAGAGATTCTATTCACTGACGATGAGCTCAGTAAAGCGTATACGCACTTTTACCACTCAGATTCACAACGAATTTTCACCGTCTTGCGAAGGACCAGACCTGGAGAATTCTCACAGCACACCCTTAGAACTCTATAGCGTTTGGAAAACTCTTATGACATGTTTCAACATTTTAGTAGAAAGCCTTCTCATTTCAGTGCTACCCTACCAAATGAAGGTATCGTGTTCAACCGCGCTGTTTCCTGTTACCTCTTCTCGCTCGTGGGTGGCACTTCCCTCCATATTGTGGACAAGGACACGAAGTTCAATTCGGTAATATTTTTGCACCACGAGAATATGCAACAGGTTTGGATAACTTAAAGCAGTGGCTGTGTCAGTCGTTACACCGGACACCCAATCGAATTTCATGCAGAAAGATGGCCATATTTATCAAGATTCAAGAAGCTACGTCTTTTGGCCGGGATTGAGCGTATCCTAACCATATTTGGAAGTCATAATTCGCTGGGTGTCCGTGAAAAAAATCATCCTTCTCTACGAGCGATATACCGTAAGGTCAAGTCAAAACATCCGAACATGTCAAAAAGAGAAGTACTAGATAACGCAGTTAAGGCACTCAACAATACATCTGGGCCTAACTTACTCGTGCCAACGCTTCTGGTTTTTGTATTTTTTCCATAAATTACACTAACACCAATCGACTTCCATAACCACCTAGAGCGCATGATAACTCTTGACTAAGCACTGAAGGAGATGGTACGGGTTAATGCGACTGGAAAGGGTTCAAAAGCACTCTGAAACCAACTACCAACTGCCACGGTGACTCATTTGAGTATTTTTTACGATGGGATAAAGTGTTGCGATGATTCTGACTCCTGAACGTGCCCATACAAAGTTCTGTATGTTACCGACAATATCCTTAAGCTCAATTTCAAGAGGAGGTCTGGTCAATTTTCCATAGATAAAGAAAAGAAGTACAAGAAGAACTAGGTGCATATCTAACAAGGTGCAGTGTAAAATCCATTTCATGTTTTGGAGAGAGTGATTCTTGAACTCCAAGATTGGAGTGCACCTGATGCAGAAGTTAATTCTATGGATATAACAGAATTTGCAACTCACGAAGAATTTGTCACGGGCATGCTCACACCGAACGACCCTAAAGTGAAGAGCACAGTATTTTGGAATGCAAAAAACATGACGCACTCGGGCTACTTAGCTGAGGTACTTTAGAGGTTGTATATAAACCAAAAATACCGACAAAGCCAAAGTTTTGCAAGCAAGATTTTTTCTGTTCCTCAAAAATTTTACAGCAGCTCTTGAAAGCGCAAAGGCTAGGTTTATTATGCAAGGAAATAATGACTACAAGAAATATCTTCTGTTTCACAACATGCCACTCATGCAACAAAGATCCACGATAATGATTGTATCTTTTGCTGCTGTCCAGGAGTATCAAGTGTTCCCGAATGACATCACACGGGCAAACTTGGAGAGCAGTGACTTTCTGAAGCGTAAAATATTCTTGCGGCGTCATCTAAAGTACAACCCGTATTTTAAGCTTATTTTGGATCAATCATTCCGGTTTCGCCAACCTTTGTACGGTCTTTGCGACAGTGGAGATTATTTGATGGCTTCCATACAGCGCTACGGTATCTGAACGATATTCCGTATCCATTTCCCCCAAGTGGCGATCCGTAAGTATATTTATGGCACGAAAAGGAAAATAAAGGAGTTTCTGGAATACGTGGGGTGATTTTCGACGAATCTTTACGGGCTGGGGATTTTCAGTTTTAGGCTATCTGAGAAAAATATTCTCGACTTTGAGTCAAAGCCCCGAGATTGGAATGAATTGAACTTCTTCGGACTTCATGCATGGCGAAAAAAATCTGGATCTATAGAAATATACCAGCGAATATACATAAGTCGCCTGACAATATTAGCCTAAAAAGAAACTTTAAAGGCTTTTCGAAGTGCAAGGGCATCGGTTTCATGGGTTAGTCACTCTCGTCCAGACATAATTTGGCTGGTTAGCAAAGCCGCTTCAGTTTCTGAGGGACGATACAGCATCGAGTCGGTTCGTCTCCGAAACGAAGCGATAAAAAGGTTCAAAAGAGGGTACAATTTGCTAAATTACCCTCGATTACAATAACAATCTTTACGCCTACGTTTATCCTCGATTCCAAGAACAATATTTACACCTATGCGTCTACAATGATGAATCGTTTGGAAGGAAAGATGACTTCAGGTCGCAAATTGGCGATAAATTATCATGCTTTGCGATGGCCACAACAAATTCCATATATTAGAATTCATGAATCGCAAGTATAAGCGTGTTATTAATTCAATCCTGGGTAGTTAATTCTATGCATTTACTGAGTTTTTTAACGCTGCATATATGCTGCGCCACGATCTGGAAATACTTAACTGAAAAAAGGTCCCGCTTCGAATGCTTACGGATGAGTAGCAATTGTTTGATTTAATAACAAAGACATCTAATGAAGCTGAGCAGAGGCTCACGATAGACATCGCCTCAGCTATAAAAGCATATAGTCGATTCGAAATCAGTGAAGTCGCTCTTGTTAACTAAATTTCGAATATTGCCATTGCCTTCACTAAACGCTCGCCAAATAAGTCTTTCGAGACTTCAGTCACCGATGAACTGGATGGGAAACCCTTCATTCAATAGATGATTCGTAATGAGATAGCTCGTAATTAGAGTGGTGGGGATGCGAATGCATTTACCGTGGTAATTTACTTTGCCTTCTTGGCTTTCAATGCACACTTGGCAATCTCGCGATATCATTTTAGTGTTTCTACGTTTTAGTTATCACTTTAGTGTGTCTATTTTTGATTTATTTTAATTTCATGTCATCTAGTACCACTACGCAAAAATTAGGTGTGTTTACTGATTATATATGAGCTATTGTCCCTTCTTTTTCCCAAAAGAGAAGAATAGCAGACAGAATAAAAAAAGAACCAGAGAGAGGTAAAAACGCCACGCTAAAAACATCCCGTTCGTTAGGATTGCGGTTAGCGCCTTTCGTCGACGCTCGACCCCAGTTCTACTAAAGTTGATTTGTACGACGCCGGATAATGTCTTGTTTGCAGGTCGCAAGAGCATCTTAGAAAAAAACCTTCTTGCGCTAAGTTCGACTTATCGGAACTTTCCCAATTTCGTTTTATCAACCTAAAAGAAAATATAATTTGGATGATTCGAAAGTACATTGTCTCAATTTATCGAACTTAATAACCTTAGATTTTTCCATGAAGAACGAAGGTCAGGGACACCAATTCTCCTTGAACCACATACGACCAAACTACTGGTCTACCAACACCTCCCTTCAAATTCCAAAAGGCAGAGCATCAAACAAAAACATCCCCTCCCCATCCTATTCCTATCACCACTTCGACTTGTCCTTTCAATACAACTCACATCCCAGTCTCCCCGACTTAACATATCCAACCCCCAACACTTCCTCCTCCCTATCTTATTCCCATCCCCTCCTCGATTTGTTCATTCACCACCCACCTGCCACTCACGCACCGCTCAGTTTTCCCCCGTAGATCATCTCTAACAAGCAGCACCACCTTTGCATCTGTCCCCAACTCACACCAATGTTTTTATCAAGCTCTTACTTACATTCAAGAACACCGAGCACCTTCACCCGGCTCCATCCTTGTACTCACCCCCGTCTAACGCTTTCTCTCGTACTCCTCTTCAAACACATGAAACAGAACCCACTTACTCCCCAATCACAATCCCAATCCGCATTTTTATTCTGATGAACGAGACTCCTCGAATTTTCAGCTTGCGTTCCGAAGTCTTCTTTTCACAATTGCCTTCTTTCCTATGAAATAAATCTCCACCATTATCATCAAAACTCCCACGCCCCTCCACTTCCTCCACATCCAAATGTCTTATATTTTACTCATTTGTGAATTCATAGACAGGTTGGACGTCTTCATATCCCAAATCGTTGTCTTCATCATCCCCATACAGCGCAATTCCATCCATTCTTCGTTCATCTTCAATCCCCCTCCCTAAATTACGACCACATTTCGCACCGTTTTCATCATCCCGCTTCGCCATTTCAGCACCAGCTGCAATGTCCTCCCCATCACTCTCTGTCGCATCCAAATTATCTGCATGCTGAATTCAATTCCCTCCCCTCGCAACTACTTCCACTGCGCGCTCTTTTTTGTCTTCCAGCGCTACAATTTCATCCATTTCGGCTTAGTAGTCCTCCTCCCCTGTATTCTATTGTAAAGATTGGATCCGATCAATGCGATGTCTTTTCCTTTTGCCATTGGCACCTTTTTTCTCCTCTGTCTTGTCTTGGAAGGTACAGAAGCGGATACTGAACCATTCTGGTCGTTGCTGGCGCGCTCAGAATCACTAGTCGGCGAAACAGATGGACGCTCCGAAATTTTCCGCTCTCGAAGCACTTTAACACTATTTCATACATTCAAACATGTCTTCCTGTATTCCTTAGTTTCCTTCACACACAAGTGAACGTTTTCATGCTCGCATAGTATAAGTGTTCGGCGACCTCTTGATTTTTTCCCTTGTTTAAACCATAAAAGCCGCATTTCTGCTGCATTTTAGCATGGTGGGGATTATAGTTCTCACTTTGAGCCTTACATTAATGCAATCATTTGAATTAAATATATTCATACGGTTTCGCCGGCTTTTTCGAGCCATCTCCACCAGCTTTCTGGCTCTAACTGTGAAAATCTCACTTAACGCGTCATGTTCCATTTTATATCCTTCATTATTTCTCTCCCCTCTCTCTCCAGCATCCATTGATTCCATAATCATGTTTCCAGCAAGCTCAAGCAGCTCCAAAGCTAGGTCAAAAACAAAGTCGGCAAACGATTTTTTTGAAAGGAACTGCTGAAAACTATCGAGATGCCTAAAGTTCTCCCTGTCGACTAATCTATCTTGACGTAGGAACAAATGAAACGCTACAAAGTCTTTCTGCACAAGGTGCATTCACAAATGGGTCACAATCTTGGCCCCCCATTTCAGATGGACACTGTAGCTCGAAGCAAAAGATCTCAGGTGAGCCGCAATGTCTACCTCCCCTGTCGTATAACTGTAGAGAGTTTGGGAGTTATGTTCAAAACGCTTCGCAGGAACCAAAAGACCATCCCATGGGACTTTGTTGAAAACTGCAGCCCAAAGCGGATACTGAGATGCGAAGATGTCTTTATCCTCATAATGCACTCCCTCCTGGAACTGGGACGGCACCTTAATAGTCCACCGAAAGTGACTCGCAACATCAAGAGAAATAAACATTCGTGCAGCATAAATATGAGAATCGGAAAAGAACGTAATAACTTTGCCAAGGATTTTTCTTTCGGAGGCGCATGCGTAGATTAACAGATTAAGGTTCATGCAACGAGCTTGGTGGAATAAGCTCGGAAACTGCTCTTATCTCACCTCCACATACTCGAATTCTACCTTTCCATGCGGTAATGCAGTACGGGCAAGTCCTTGACCCTCTTCTTGATTTCGGTAAAGGCAGCCATAATCTATTCTTTATCTAGAAGCCGTGGAAGACGTTCGTAGTAAATCTCGCGTAATTCGTATGGAGACGCAGCAGCTACGGTGCATTCTTGCACCCGACAAGGCCCTATCTTGCGACTGACAATATTGAATCTTTTCTCTCCAGATCTGCTAAAACAGCTTCCTAGTTGAAAGTTTCACGCCTCCTTGCTTCTATTAACCGATTTCGCCCAAACAAGCGATCTACCAAACAAGCGCCAAAATTGTCAAAACAAGAGATCGGATAAGTGCTTAGTTTAACTGCACGCAAGAAACCGCATACAGTTGGACTTGTTTTGTAGAGGCACGTGGCGACTTTTATAGTTACGCAAAAGGACTTCAAAAAGAACCAGTCAGTTGTTCTCTGTTTCACGGTCAAAATTCTGCTGCATCCGAATAGATCCCATCGGAACGACCTTTGGAAGCCAAAAAATGGTCTAACTCAGATGTTTTAATGAGATAGTCTTTATCGTTTCCCTTTAACAATAGTTGGTCTTTTAAAACCTGCTTGGGGGACTTCAATCCAAAAAGAAAAACTATTGCTGTAGGGTGGCGGGGCAGAATGCAGAAGTCTGACAAATTGCGGTGACATGGCCTTCCCGTATCCACGAACAGTAACTGACTGAATTTCCACAGTCTCTCCCCTCTCCATTTCATTGGCTTCTTGCAATAAAACATAGAAGACCCCTGAAGCGGCCGGTTATCAATAATAAATTTGTTTGGACAGTCCTTCTCTAGCCCTTCGAAAATGGTTGCATCCTCCTCATCTTCTTTTGTTTCCTTTGTCTTCTGTTTGAGGTTCAAAAGAGCAACGAAGAGATGCTGGGCAATAATTTGGTCCGCAGAAACACGTAAACACCTGGCACCGCGAACTTACATCTTCTCAGTAACCCAAATTTGGTGTAATCACGGTGCATCGTTACCAATGTTCCACTTAATGCTCAATCCCCTCTGCTCTCCACCACTATCTACCCCAAGTTCTCCACGCAATACTCTTTTTTCTCTCCTCGACGCCGGAACCTTCTTTACAGTATGCCATGAATGATTGCATCTCAGAAAACGTCTAAAGTATGACCTTTTCTATCGGATTTTCTCCCACCCACAACTTTAATCGGAATGTCTTTGGCGCTACTTGCGAATAATTCATCTTCCAATGTAAAAAAAATCGTGGTTAGGATCCAAAAACCCTTTCTCGACACACAATAGGCAATCCGCTTGAAATACCCCATCAGGACTGTGAGGACCAAATCCTCTTCCTATAAATCCCAGTACCCGTGTATGAGAATGTCGTGAGATCTTATATTAATTTAGTTGGCACATCTGTTTGAGTTATGGTGCCCGCGTATTGGTCCAGTATATCAGCACCGCGTTCGATGCTCAATCGCGACGTGGCTGAAAATGAATGTACAGCAAGCAAAATGTACATGTCTGCAAGTTTCATCGCAGTCCATATACGCTAAAGTAGTTCTAGTTGGGTATTTATTTATCCTTATAAGGTGAGTAAGTGGCGAGGGAACGCGAAAAAGTAAAGGAGGGAAGCACGTCTTGATCTGCTACTCTACAACCTCCTAGTAGGCGTAACCGACAAGGTCTCCCACTTTTATTCCTATCGTCTCCACGCCCACCCATTGGACCAGCTCACTTTCTGGTGCTACTTCTGGGTAACTCCCTTTTGGCGAAGCTTTTTATCCTTTAGGCGTGCGCAGCTTTGTAACTTTATTTTTTGTTTTACCAACGAACCCCATACATTTGCATTACTACAACTTGTCTCCCGACCTAGAAACGCTATTCTCAATCCACAAGGCTGACTTTTATTCGTCCACTAGGAGCTATCCGCCTAGAAGGGTTTGGGAATGAAGCGACTGCCCTCGTTCAAAATTACATCATTTGGAAGCTAAGCTACCATCATTTCCACTAGAAGCGACCGTTCCATCTGGAGTTCGCAATAGAATCCACCAGTTCGTCATGAAGAAGAACCGCTGGGCGCCCATCTTCCTACTGGGTAATTACCGAGCCAACCGGGGTCCATCCTGTCGCGGGTGATCAATAAGGCCACTCCGTCGGGGGTCAAAGGCCAGCCAATCAAATCCTTTCGGGGGACCGCCAAATTTGGCTACAGAAGGACCTGGCACCTCGTCTTGCCCCATTTCTGACAGACAAATTGGAAAAGAGGGTCCCTGAGATTGTTTTCCTACTATTAAACGTCCACCTGACGAAAAATCTCCCCAGAATCCTACCTGAGGTCGTAGGTGAGCAAATTAATGCTCGAATGGAGGCTTGTTTCTCTCAAGGGCTGCGATTCCTATTGAAGAACTCTGCCGTTCGGTACTGCTGATCATGATGAATCGCGCTGCTTGGAAAGGTAACCTTGGAGGTCGCGGTTCCAGGGAACGAGTTCTGCGCAGTAAAATCTACCGTACGAAACACCAAAATTATACTCCCGTCGGAGTTGGGGAGACCCTGGTGGTGGCTCATCAGACTCGATGGATTCGGAGTCTGACCGTGATCACCGCGGAGGTGGTAGAGTCGGAAACGATCGCCGAAATGAAAATAATTCAAGGCACTCGCGAAAGAAGAAGAAATCCAAATGGAGCGCGTCGACCTCTTTGGGTCCAAGTGGGTCAGAGCCGAAATCAAGCTCGGACGAAGACCCGAGGATGCGCCGCAACAAGGCAAAATCGGAACGCATCATTCCGTTGAAGGAACTGTTCGCCCGACTGGTGAATTACCAGTCATGACGTCTAAACGACCGCTCGGCTTCCTATTCTACAGTACGTTTAATGCATTCAGTATCTCCTTTCGCGTCTCTAAAAGTTCTTTGTGTTATCATCAGATTTTGGCCCGGCAAATTTCCACCGAAAGTTTTGACTGGAAGGACTCAATTAGAGTATTTTAATTCTTCATAGACTATCACAACGCGTGCGACTACAATGACGTTATCGAAGCGCTTTTGTGATTTTTCCAGTACTTTTTGGAGTAAAACGGGAATGATAACCTCGAGTCTAGGCTTAACACCTCTAGGAGCATAGTTATCGATGAAGAAGACGACGAGAACTTGGTCACGTCCTACCCTGAAGCGGTGAATTATCTCATACGGACATACGCTGCCGATGAGGTAGTTTCCCAGGCGTACCATCAGGTGATTTCGATGAAGCAAGCACCTACCATGACGGAGTCGACCTTCACGGAGTTGATACACGCCAAGGCTCGCCTTCGTGGATCATTGTTCTCCGAGATGCGGCTGAAGTCTATCTTCGTAGACGGACTGTCTTCCTTCATTTAGTTCATCGTCAGAAATCATTTCTGTGCCAGTAAAAGAACCACCTCTCCGGAGTTGAAACAATATGCACAAGCGCTGGGAGATTCTTACCTTCATTCCCGACAGATGAGTATTAATAAGCCGAAAGGAGTACTATCAGTAGCTCATATCGAAGCGGAAGAGAAAACTGAAGCCGTCAGGTCTTATTGTGGACTAATCAGTATTTCTTTAACGCTTTAAAGCGTAAATAATGTGAGTTCCTTAGCTAAAAGTGGTAGTTACCATGTATGTTTATTTTCTTCTGTGAAGTGACGTTATAAATGCTGACAACTTAGCATTATGTTGTGTATAAACTAGATTAATGCAACACGAGTAATTTCGTTCATGTCGTGACGAACTTCGGTAGTAGTTTTCTCTACAAAACGCGAAACCAAGTTTCAACTGACCAAGAGGTCAGCTGAAAGGGGAACCATCTGGGCTTTATTTGTTCCTGTTGTCTTGTTTTTGTCACTGTTCCGTGACTTTGGGCTGTTTCAAGTTGCTGATTGTAACTTTTTCTCTAGTCGCCTTTCTTCGTAACTCTTTTGTTCTAGTTTCTGTTGGTAAATCTGCCGACTACTGCCTGTTCGCTCAGTTTGTAATTAAAAGACTAAATTTTGTAGGTGACAGCGACGGTCACCGCGAGTCTGTTCCGACTCTGTTGTGGTTTGTGAAACATTGCAGTTCTGTCAACCGAAGTCACACAGATACCGATAACAGTATTCTTCAGAGAGCGACATGGGCCAACCGGATATGCCAACGGATCTTCAGCAGGAAATTATGCAGGTCCAACAGGATCTCTATCATGCCCTACTAGCGTCCCCTCCGTCATGGTCGACTTTGTCCTCGATGGCCACGCGAGTGTGCTTGATTTGCGCGAGCCCGGCACACTTCGCAGGTGATTGCCCGACAGTGTACTTAGAGTTACTGCGTCGAATCCTAGAGGAAATAAAAGCCAATTTGGTCAGGATGGATGGCGGGAGCAGACGTACTCCACCCGCCACCCCCAGAGTAGCTTTTCCTATTTGAGTAGCCCGGGGGCACCAAGAGCGGGAGCACGGGTTCGCCAAGAGGAGTAACAGAAGACTGCGACCAACAGGAGGACGACCGTGATTAGCAGTAACGCCGTACAATAACAGAAGGATTTAAAGACCCAAGGGTGTAGAAAAGTCGCCTACGCCCTGTGGTATCAAGCGCAGCCGAAACTGTATATCTTCTAACGGGGACCTAGATCGCCTCAAGTACTAGGGCACAGATGTGTCATTGGTGCTAAGAAAGAGTAACTATCGAGTCTAATTGATGGTGGGCACCTCCCTTAGGCAGTTGAAATACACTAAATGGGCTTTGGATGGCGGAGCTGGCCCAAATCTGGTTAACGTAAAACTTCTACCGCAATATTGGATATCTTACGTAACGCCTTATTTGGATGCCGCCCTAGGAGTCGACTCATCAAATATCCCCTTTATACCTTTATGAGTGATCCCTTTGCACCTCAGGATTGGAGATCTGACGTCGAGAGTGCAGTTTTTGGTGGTCGACAGGCTTGCGGCTGAGTTCATCCTGGTAACATCCTTCATTGACCGGTTCGTCAAAGCGATTCTCCGAAAGAGAAAAAAAGGTTTTTTTATGAAAATCCCGTCGTTAGGATTATTTCGAGGGATGGAAATGAGAAGTTATCGGAAGTAAACACCGTTTAAGAGGGTTTGGGTCGCCAAGCCGAGGAGAATGCCCCCGACGTCCCGAGCGGTATTTTTTGTCCAGAACCAGAACGGTTGCGGCCAACCACCTCCTACTGGCGAACGAAATTTGCAACGAAATGCCGGCGAAGGTATTCTCTGTCTGGATAACAAACTTTAGTTCCAACAATGTGACACTCCACAAGGGACAAAACAGTTGGGCATACTAAACCGGCTCCAGGGGAGGTCTTCGTCCTTGAGGACCCGAAGATTCCAACTCGCGAATTGAAAACAGGAAACAAAGGCGATTAGAGTAGTGCAGTCCACGTAGAGGTGAAGAAACGCGAAGAGCGCCAGGAGGTGATCGAGTTCCTTGTTAGTTAAACGCCATGTGGTCAGGGAAGTTGGGAGCCATTAAGGCGACCGAACACCGGATTGAGCTAACGCCCGGGGCTGGGCAAGTGTAACAGCAACCATACTGGTCGGGTATGCTGGCCCGAGATATCGAACGCCAAGAGGTAGAGCGAATGCTGAGGAAGAGATCATAGATCCATCGCACTCCGAATGGGCCAGCCCGGTGGTTCTTATCCAGAAAGCCGATGGGTCGCTGCGCTTCTGTGTAGACTACCTGCATCTGAACTCCCTAACGGTGAGCGAATCTTATCCGATTCCCCGAATAGATGAGTGCATTGATTCTCTATGGGATGCTAAAGTGTTCTCCACCTTGGACTGCAACAGGGGGTACTGGAAAGTACCCTTCGATAACTGCTACAAGTAAAAAACTACATTTACCTTCCATTCGGTGATATATCGCTTCCGGTGCGTGCTTTTCGGGTTGCGCGACGCGCCGGTAACTTTCCAAAGGGAAGTCGACATAATTTTTTCTAGCTGCAAGTGGAAGTACGCCTTCATCTACTTGGATGACGCCATTTTCTATTCCAAGCCGAGGCGGGGGCAGGTCTGCCATCTCCGAACGTTTTAAACCCTCCTGAGTGAAGTGGGCGCGTCGCTAAAGCTGAATAAGTGCCTTTTCTTCTAGGAAACAGTCGATTTCCTAGGCCACTTAATGCGACCAGGTCAGCTGGAAGTGACTATGAAGAACATGCAGGCGTTGGAAAAAGCGCGACCGCCGAAGGACCAAACGTAATTGCGATCCTTCCTGGGGGTTTGTAAGGTCTATCGATGCTTCTTCCGCAAATATGCGCACGTAGGCCACTCGCTTACGCGCAAGCTGTCGATGTATCAGCTATCCAGTTTAGATGCACTTACCCAAGAGGAGCTCGACGCCTTTAAGTAATTAAGGAAAGCATTAACTTCCCCTCCGGTGTTCGCGCTCTCTAATGTCAGGTAGACCTTCTATATCGACGCAGTCGCCTGCAATCTTCAAGTGGGATGTTTCCTGCTACTGTGGCGGACGTGAGGAGAGTTATGGCCAACAGAATGCTGGAGCGAGGCCCTTTCCAAATCCGAGAGGCGTTACAGTGCAACCGAAGGGAATATCTCGCCGTGGTGTGAGTTTCATTACGTTACAGCCTTATTTTGAAGGCACACGGTTCGTTTTACGCACGGATCACCAGCCGCTACAGTTTTTCCTTAACCTTACAGACTGCCCGGGCCTTTTTGCGCGCTGGTGACTCCGATTGGCGAACTGCGACTTATAGTTGCGGTATAACCCAGCCAGAAAGCACAACTTGGCTGATGCAATATCGATAATAGCAACCGATAGGAGCTACTGCAGCCCGTTTGATGGGGAAAAACTTTTTTTCTCCCTAAAGGTAAGGACCCCGCGGACGGAAGACAGAGCGCTCCCCAAAGTAAGGCCACAAGTGCCGGCGGTGTATTTTGACTTCTCTGTCTTTATCGAGAAGATTTTGAGGGAGCAAAAAGCCGAACTTTGGTGCCACATATGGCCCAACTCGTCAATGCGTAGAATTCCACGTTTCATTTATGTACAAACGGCCTTCTGTTGAGAGCTGCGAAGTTGGATGGCAGGTGGTCGTCCCACAATCGCTGCGCGCTAAAGTTATGGGGTCTGCACACTATTCGAAACTTGCGAGCCATCCAGGAGGATCTCGAATGTACTATACCCTGAGGCGCAAGTTCTACTGGCCCAAAATAGCGAACTATGTCTTCTAAACGGTGGAGAATTGCCAAAGTTGCGCCCGTGCGTGGGGTACCATTCGGCGACAGCAGAACTACCTGAAGTTATTCCCTGCTACGGGTCCTTTTGAGTTCATCGCCACGGATTTGCCGGGACCCGTACCGAGCTCGGATAGCGCCAACCGATATTTGTTGGTGATCATCGATAAATTCTCTAAGCTATGCTGCAGCGTCACCCTCAAGAATAACAATTCGACCACAGGGACGCAAGATTTTCTTTCAAATTGGATTTATCCGTATGTTGTTCCGCCTTAGGCACTGACCGACAACGGCCCCCAGTTCGCGTCGAATTTCTTCGCTGCTGTGTCCTAACTCCTGGTGGCGATGCTCGGCTTTACGATGGCGTACCACCCACAAGTAAACGTCCAAGTGGAGCGGTTCAAAAACACGTTGGTCTAACGCTTGTGCCACTTCATTGGCGATCACCAACGAGATTGGGACTGCATTGTGGAACCGCTGACCTACGCCTACATTGTAAATTTGCACAGAGCCACGGGGACGACGCTGTTCGATTGTTTGTGACGTGGCACCCCCCGGCGGCACGTAATTCTACCATCCCATCGGCGAGCGTCGCGAGATTGGCGAATGCGGAGTTGTCCTCAACGTATTTCAAGTATTACGCCCTGCGGGAGCTGTCGCAGTAACTCCAGGAGGCGAAAAGCACGGTGACTGAGTCCCAACGGCGATACAAGGCCGACTTTGACTAGAAGGTGAGGACCGTCATAAATATGAAAGTCGTTAATCGAGGGTTTCTGGATCGTCCCGCCTTTCGGAAGCGCTACCTGGAGGATCCCGGTGCTAAGGAGGAAGAATATGCCCGGTCGGCGAAGTTGGTGCACAATACTACAGGACTTTTAAGGTGGTGGCAGTACATTCGCACACGATCACCATCGGGGATGGCGGCATCCCCATAATTGTAAGTCAAGACAGGGTTACAGTAGCGCCAACAGGACGAAGCCGCCAAGTTGAAGCAGAAGGATCCCAGCAGGAAGCAACTGACCGCAGTGTAAGTACGCGTAAGGTCCAAGACAGAGAGCCGCCTATAGTACCGGATGGAGGAATGTATACGGGAGAGAGCGACATGTACCCCTTGGAGCGGTTTGTGCGCCATTGTCGCCACGGCTCGGGATATCAGTACCTCTTCCGATGATTCGGATACAGCCCGCAGGACGATGAGGGGCTATGTGAGGACGACATCCCTCGCCACTTCATCGTCCAGTACTGGCGCCGCAAGCGTAAGCCGTTGCTTCTGCTATAGCCTCTAGGAGGTAACGGAAGGAGGAGAGACATAGTGAAGGGAGAGGGTAGCCCTCAGGTAGTAATGGGAGTACGCGCGAGGTAAGGAACAATCAAGTCATCTACAGGACCTCGGGCTAAGGATAGCACAGATGCAGAATAAGAAAAGGATGCAGGCTAAGAATTTACTGCAACTTGTCAGAGCGTTCCCCTATTGGAAACGTACCTGAGGACTACAGAAAGACCTATAATGACGGCAGCGTTTTGCACCGGGCAGGAATGAGGCGCGATTAAGGGAAGGGGGCGTCGCCGAAGGGCGTTCGTTATGGAGGTCCGAAAGTTCGCGTTCGTATCTCTCCACCAGGAGGGAGAGGGAAGAGCCCAACTTCTGCTGGAGCCGGCTTGATTGCTCTTCAAGGCCCTGCATAGGCACCACTTAGTTGCTCGCTGCACAGCCAGGTTCCCAACAAATAGAATAACGCAAGGTTATATTTGTGTAAGTTTCGCAATAGGGGTCGGCGACAGACCACCCGAACAGAATCGTGGCAGCTAGAGGACCGGAAGGATGTTCGGTCGAATCTTCATGAGGGATTTGAACAATTTTGCATAGGAGAGCGGGCGCCGGTGGAGCAGGGACAGGGGTTGACTGGAGGGCAGCGGGAGCTCCGGGCGAGCAGGAAGGTTGACCATAACGGTAGGAAGGATAATGATTAGAGGCCGACATGTTGAAATGGGCAAGGAGGGTGGAGGACGATCGACATGAAGGACACATACTGGATGGAGCTACAAACACCTTCAAGGCGTGGGGAAACTTTGGCGCCATTTGGAGCGAGATGCAAAATGAGGGAGAGGCTGGAAGCAATATGAACCCGGCGGTAAAGCATGTGACTCGAGGACGTGTCTCCATTTTGTAATGATCCTCTGTACTACAGTATCCAGTCCTGTGGTTGGGGCGCACTGTAGCCGGGAAACGGTCACCTGTGGGACAGAAAGTGTACAGTATCGTACACATGAGCGATATAACGCGGTGCTGGTACCCTACTGTACATTCGAGTACAATAACACCTACTGGAGGACCGGGGAGTGGGGCGTGTGACATAGGCAATACTCCTATATGCGGGCGCGATAGGGGGCCATAGATGGGCGACGTATTCTTGTAGGCGAGTTTCTACAGTAGTCCTCAATAGGGCAGCTAGCCTTTTTCTGTCTCCAAACTCCGTTTAGATTTCTCCGCTAGAAATATCAGATGAAGAAGTAAACTACCCCATAATTCCCCCTTTTCTGTCAGAGGTACTCCAACTGACGACATCTGTTGTTACAAAAACGGTCCTTTCTCTATGAGAGCGGTCTTCTCCACAAACTTCTGTCTTCTCGTTCCCTGTGAATTTCCAAAAGCAACTATTCCCATCAATTTTCTTTCACGATCAAAATCATGACACGAAAATTTTCCCATGAATCCCAATTCACTGTGCAACTCCATTCATTTTTTTGCATTTTGGTCCTCCTTTTTCAACAAATAAATCTTTCGACTCGTGATCCGCTTCGTCCTCCAAATTCAGTTCCGATATTGTATCAAGCACATTTTTAGTTATTGCCCTGATTGCATGCAAATTCAAAGCCGCGGCATTGCGTCACATTTTTTTTCGTCCAACACCGTGAAACTTTTCGAACACATCGCCCCATTTAAAGTTCGAAATCTATGTCGTTGAAGAAACCCCGCGCCATCAACTTCCCCATCGGCTCATCCCCTTTCACCTCAACATGACCAAACTCCGCCCGTCCATCACCATCGCCAAGTCATCCTGAGGCCACCGCCCCTCAACACCCTGGCCCTGATAGCCAACGGACCAACGGGTTATGATGACTGCTGTAGGAGAATTGACCGGGAACGCGTCCTGGAGTGGATCCGATGGCACTGCTTCGAGGATGCAGAAGAGGCAGAGGAGGAAGTAGAGGAAGAGGGAGAAGAGGGGGCGGAAGAGGAGGATGAAGAGGAGGACTGGGTGGACTGGTGGAGGCCAATAGTGTACAACGGTGGTGGAGCTGCTGTGGAGAACAAAGAGGAGACTGACGGAGTCTTCGTTATCTCTGACTTTTCTGACAAAGATGAAGAGGAAGAGGAAGAGGAAGACGAGGAGAGTGGCGGTAAGGGAGCCATAGAAAGTGCTGGAACCGGATGGGGCATCTTTAATGGTTTAGATATCTCCCAGGAGAAAATAGAAAATTTTAAGCCGTTTGCGGATATTTTTGGGGACTGCTTGGGTGGAATGGATATTTGGGGGGAATTTTTTGGCTCTGATCTAGAAGACTAAGATACTAAGGAATAAATCTAGATATTTATCCTGATAGTATCTGCTGTTAGTCTTTCTCGTTCACACGATTCCATTTGATGCAGTTTATGGTTCTTAGTATGTTTGTTTTAGACTTTATGGTTAGCCAAAAAGTCTATATAAGCTGAGTAAACTGCTTCCCCATGTGGAGGTCAAGCAAGTTGGCAGACAACTTCAAGTCAGGTCCCGAGTAGTAGGAAGTTGAGAATCAACCTCAGACCCAAGATCTATTTTTCTTATGCGGGTCACAGAGCATCAGTGGTAGATCCTGCCCCTTTTATACTTGCGTGTAGCCCTCTCAACTTCCATCCTTACTCAACCCATTTTATTCGTTCAACTATACCATGGTAGCACTTTTGTCGCTTGTAACACCTCCTTTTTGGGGAAATAGGTTCCGATTATCTCTTCTCCCGACGATTTTCCTCTATCAACATCTTTGGAGGCCCTGGTTTGCACGGCTGCGGGTGTGCATCCCCTGCTCCGAAAACCTACCCGAAGGACTGATGAACTGTCATCCAAATGGTGACAACTGCCTCCAGGAGCGATCTTTGACAAACAGTGGATCTATCATCAAAAAAACGCAAGCATTTATATTTCTCCGACTCCACCTATCGAGATTTTAGGCATTGGCTGTGCGCCTTTTGTTGTACGGCTTGGGCGGCAAGGGCCGGATGATCTTTCGACTCCTCGCTTCCTTCATTGCTTTCCGTCGTGGCCCCCCCCCCCTCAGCAGGAATTTGGAACTTTGTTACCCGATTTGAGTTCAGTCTCCAAGTGATGCAGGTGCGACTGTTTCTCATCCACCGCCTGTCTGCGTAGCTGATCGCTGATTACGCTCCGGGCACTTTCATGCCTTAAGATTCTTAAAGATTTACCACCACCACCTGTTGCACAGTGTAGGTAACTGATCATTGGAATGTCTACATGAAAAAATGGATGCGGGGCAGCTCAACACCAGACGATGGGCAGCTGTCATGCCGATGCAGATCCAAACTGACTAGTTCAATGTGTGCCCAAGGCCGGTTGTAACCACTAAACAATAGGATGGGACATTTCCTGACCGAAGGCAGATTCCCGAAAGGTAGGAATCGAACGGTGCAGGCGGGAGCTGTTGCGCGTGCTATACTTAGGCGGTTTGCTCGCAGACTTCGGTGTCGATGAAAGCGAAGGCCCTTAACTGTCCTTAGAAGCAGTGTTTCGATGGATTCCGCTCATTGAAAGACAAGGGTACATGCGGGTTGCATTATGGCGAAGGGTGCGGAGGTTGGGAGTCCAACGAACTTATATTCAGTCCATGTTAGACCACCCGAAGTCAAAAAGTTTCCAGTGACCCATTCTTCCTTCACTCCTCTATCTCGTGGTGTTGATAATGCGCTACACACGGGAACAATGACAGAGAATATATGTCTCAGAGTACGGTCCGTTCGGTTACTGCATGATGTTACCACATCAATGACCTTCGGATCCATCACAGTCGCAAGTTACAACGTCCGCATTTGAAATTATGTGGCACGCAAAAAAGTCTACTTCCATATTTTCTACCGTGTTCACCAGCCGAATAAATAAATGCTCACCACATCGCTGCCCTGGACATGTTCAAACCCTACGACAGGGTCAACCGTCATCTGCTCTTACACGACTGTGGACGCATGCTCCCCCACACAGAAACAGCCATGATAACAGCATGCCTCCTGCCCCTCACGGTCCGGACAAGAGACGACTGTACCTCTACGACTGTACCTCTACGACAACGGAAATCCGCCTCGGTCTCACCCAAGGTTCCCCTCTCTCCCCACTCCTCTTCAATGTCTTTATTAATGGCCTTCCCCACGCCCTGACTGCCATCACAACTTCCCTCTCCCTCTCTCCATGCAAACTTTTCGCGGACGACGTCCTCCTCCACTCCCACGACCCTTCGCTCCTCCAGACTCTCCTCGACGAATGTCAACGCTGGGCATCGGCCAGACAAATGACCTGGGCACCCAACAAGTGCATAGTAATCTCCCAGCACCCGGCCCACCCAGCGCTACCATTCACAATCCATTCCACGGCGATTCGCCTCGCAGACAAGGCCCCATACCTAGCTAGGGATGACAATCACCCCCACGGAATACTGTACACCCTGACGCGACCATCATCAGGGCACAACGCACCCTACATGGCACCCGGTCCCTGTTACACTCAACACCCCTCACTACTGACATGACCCCTGCCCGTCCTGGCCACCTCCTCCACACCTTCATACGCAGCACGTACCTCTACGGCGCAATCCTGCTGCGCGACCTCGAAGACCTCTAGGTGCTTCTATGTTTATTCCGAATTGATCTAAAATAATTTCAAGGTCCATCGCACCAACCTCTCCATCCAGCGGCAGCTCTTCGCATCCTACCTCCGCACAAGAGGCATATTCAACACCACCCACCTGTCCCGGTTACGGGCCATCCTCCAAATCCCGGACCTCACCAGCCTTCTCCAAACACAAGCCTCCAATTTCCTCTCCACTCTCCAAGCCACCACCAAAACGGGCATAGGCAACCACAAGTCAACAGCGGCCCGCACCCTACAAAATATCAGAACCGCTGGTACCAACTCGGTTCTCCACAAAACCCTCACCTCCGCATCCCAGACGCACCCATCCCACCTCTACACCACCGTTTGGAATACGCGTAACAACCCCCCATCCCGCCGTCAACGTCGCTTCTCACCCCGCCACGCACCCGCCGTAACACAAATAGGAACATACCCATCCTTTCTCACCTCCCCCATCCTCAAGGGGCACCCACGGTGCCTCGCCTTACGATGGTTCCTACACTGGTTCCCACATCACCCAGTACCTACGACAACGCCCCACAGAACTGCTACCAGGACCATGGAACTCCTCCGGAACAACGCCATCACGGACAACCAACTTAAACGATTACGACACGCCATCAATGTACTATACACTCAGCGCTAGCGGCCACTTCATTGCATCTCTCTCCTGTCGCTGGCCCCAAACGGCGGCTAAGATACACACCAAAAGTCCATCCGAACAAGATTCTCCGCATGCATTACAGTATTTCTCTTGCAAGATTACCCTGACAACATAGCCCACTAAGTCGGCCTTTATTTGTCAGGAGTTTTAAATAAATGTTCTCCACACCACACCAGCGGGGTCCGACAAAAGGCAACTGAGAACGAACCGGCTACACCATATCACACCGAGGGACTCGTGTGACAACAAAAATGCAGCAGTTTTCGCATGTTGATCGGTCGCGGTTGGCAAGTGATCACCGCTCCCGAGATGCCACAAAGGATGAGGAAACGCAGAAACAATAGACAGGTATACATATATGTACACGTTAGTTATCTAGAGTCACTTATGTAACCCAAACGTTCCCTCTTATCTAAAGTGGGCACCGACTGACCGACCAGTCAGTTAAGAGCTAACTGGATGGACCAAATCAGTCACGTGCAGTGGGGCTTGCGATATGATGGCTATAGCCACCGACGACCGCAAGGCGCAACTGATACGCTGGTAGATACGCGTGCGAATAGAATAGCGATTTGGTTAGTTCTTTTGCCTCTGCAAGATAAGTTGCCCATTTTCCTACATCGGCCCCACCCGACAAGAAAAAAGGATCTTTCTGGCACTGCACGGCCAATCTTGAACATAAGCAACCTGCAGTCCATAGTACACGACCCCTCTTCACTCCATGAAATAAGTAGTAATTCCACGGCGGATGAGCTATTGGAAAGCAGTTATTGCATCCTGACGAACGTACATATTTGTAACCAAGACATCAGTCTATCAGTTGGCCAATAAATCGCAAGAAGTTGCAGGGCTAAGGTCCTGTATAGGTACTGCGTACCTTCACACAGTACCTCTCGGATGTGAAAGAGAAAGGAAGATGAGGAGGAACACGGGGGATTCATTTACTGTAACAGGCTAGCTGTGAGACACTTTACTTCAATGAGTTCCACTCAACTTGAATGGTAGTGTACATGTGCAGTACAGAGAAGATGATATTTACTCATTCAGGGTCGATATTTTCAGTCAGTCGCGCTTCGGGAAGTTCCGCCACGCTTGTATGGTGTAGCATGCAAAAAAGATATGCAAGGTGTCACCTCGAATGCTTGGTGTCCGCTCATTTGACACATCTCGTTATGTTTTATACAGTACTGTACTTTCTTGCACACCCAACAAGGCACTACAGTACTGTACAGTACAAATACGATCCGTGCTTGTGCAACGACAGACTGCTGAAACCGATTCGTCCAAGGCAGCGTGTTTTACGGCAGGCCCTCTGCCAGTCCTTTGAGGGCGCCCACTCTTGCGTGTTCCCTCTGCGTAAATATGCCTCCACGGGACACAGCCCTTAATGCCGCTAAGCAGTGAAGCACCCAGAGTCTAGGTTGGCACGGCTTGGGGTAAAGTCTGGGACCGTAAAATCGTAACATCTGAGTCCCTGTGTACAGCGCGTTGGCCAGCCTCGGAAAACTCGAGAGAGTTGTACAGCGCCTGACGCAGAGTGGAAGATACCCCTCGCTTGACATGGCATGTGAGCGAGTAACGCAAAAGCCATACCGGACGGTACAGGTAACAAAGCTAAGACGTAAGACCTTCTGAAGGATAAAGTTTTGAGTCTTGTCCCACTTCATAATTTTGCAAGATATTTTAAGACAATTAACCACAGTAAGAGCCGCCACGCGTTGTTGGAATGTTTCCAGAGACTTCAGAGGGCTAAAAACCACAGGATGTCCATGGGCATTATTGGGCAACACCAGCAGTATTTGGCGATTCCCGTTGGCTTTTTGATCATGCCGCCTTGAGTAATTATTCCGGAAATGTAACTGAATTGACCTCAAAATCATCCAACAGAAGGGGGAAATTTGGGAATTTGTTTCTTTGCTTAAGGATGGATCGCACCAGCCCTATAAGGTTTTCATACCTCGCACGGCGATGTGGGTGGCTACGTCTGTCAGCACCGCCACAAAAGTGGGGATGCAGTTTACTGCAAATAGTTTCAATGTGGTACAGTGTATGAAGTTCACCGTCATTGTTTTTGGTATGAGTTTGGTTTGGACTAAGTGAGCGGCTATTCAGAAAGAGGTAACTGAACGGTCCACGTCGGCAATGTGCATTGGGGCTCGGATGTAATGGGCATATTTGCCGAGGACCACAAAACCCAGCTGAGGGTCTGATAGACTTGCGTTTGAGTAAAGTTAATGCATTCAGTATCTACTGGGAGAATAACGACGTGTATGGTGTGATATCTGGTACCAATCAATCACAATCCGCGGCATAAACTTTTTCAGAACCAAGGCAGTGGTCGCACATACCGCACCGAGGGAATCGAGAGCGAGTGGGTGGGAGCGGAAATCCGAGCGGCGAGACGGGTTGTCAGAGAGGGGCACCAGGCACCAGGAGAGCTCCCATCCGAAGTTCTGGGCCTTGTGGAAATAGGGCTGGATGTAGGCGGCGCCCCCAGCGACTTTGCAGCAGTACCGCCTGACAATTTAGCAAGCATAAGTAAAATCATTTATGACACAGCGCTTTGGGAGGCTCGACCAACATTCATTTCTTTTATCGGCACATGGTCGGCCAGAGAAATATGACAGGCTGCCTGTTCACGAATTCAAACTCGTCAAGGGGAAATTTTGGATTGCTTTAATTTATGGAAGAAGTGGTAGGTTGTATGCACGCAGCTGGGAGAGCGTGCTAAAACTTTTGACATCAACGCGGAACGTCAAGTCCAGAGCTTCAGTGTTACCGCCAGAGCTTCAGTATTACCGGCACTACCAAACGGAGGAAGCAAGGCTCTGGACTTCACCTAAGACTAGGAATAAGAACATCTGACGCTGGCTTGCAGGATGTAGCAGGGTTTGGTACTAGCTTGCTTTTCGGGCGAAACAAAGATCAACGTGTCTAGGTCGGCCACCAACAGGTTGTGCAGAGTTGTTCTGATCACTCCTAACAGGAGCCTCGTCATGTACAACGGGGCTTTGGACGCCCACCGGAATTGGTCACTTTCCTCTCTGCAGTCAAGGATTCTCCCATCTGGGGGGGTGAAATTGGGGTGTTGTACTGACTAGGGATGCAGGACGGCTATTTTCCGAAGACTAGGGGGGACAGGTCTGTGTATTAGAGAGCTCTTCCACTGTAGGCATGGTGGGCACAGAATTCGACAATAAGACCGTCAAGTCGTCCTCCTGGCCCGAGACCTGCAGAGCGCGGCTCGCCACACCGCCGGCGAATCGCGGGACGGGGTCCATCGCACGAGACCAGACATCCGGGCAACGGGAAGCAATGAAGGTACGGAGTTTCTTCGATGGCGCCCTCCCATAAGAGAGTCCACACGTTTATTCCGCTCAGCTCCCGCAATACGGCTGCCTCTGCGAAGCATAGAAGACATGAATCTTCTATTGCAACCTCGGTGAGAGGTAGGCTTGCGCCTATCTCTACATCCTCTCTCGGAGGTTGGCACCCAGACGCATATGGGGTGCTAACCGACGTCGCGCGGAATGTGGCCGATTGGGCGAGGGAGGCCTATGGCAAGCTCCGAGCGGTGCTTACTCAAAGGCACGCTGCCGCGGCCTTACTGTCCAATGCAGCTTACTTGTCAGCCGACTTTGAGCCGGCTTTTGAGGAAAAATTAAGTACTGCTGGTCACCCTGTAGGATACTTTGGGCCACAACCGACCATATCTTTCAAATATTAAATCGCCCCACATTTCCCCAAGATCAACGTGTGCTACCGGCGCAGCTTAACCAAGAAACTGTCGGTGGATCATGACGCTTGAGGGTGTGATCTCGGGAACCCCATTTCCAAATGGACGCCTGTTGCACACTCGTGGGTCTTTGTAAAACGCAGTTACGCGTACGTCACGCCACTCCCTCGCAACTATTTGATGCGCTTGAGAACACAAGCTAACATGTATCCCCTTCCCTCGCAAGTCTTCCTGCACGAGCCTATCCAGTCACCTCAGCGGGGTTCACAGGAGACTGTTCCGTGAATACATATTTAGCTTCTTCATTTGCCACGCGCATCCATTTCATTACGGTACTGTAAGTATTGAACGAAATACCGTTAACCTTCTCGGGCTTCATACCTGCTCCGATGTCTGTAAAATTAGATATAATCAGCCGTTTTTATTGGCCCACGTACTGTACTGTACTGTACTGTACAGTAGGCGCCACAATATCCGATAACGCCAATGTTGCGGTACTGCATGATGCACTTGAGAACAGGCTAACCTATTTTCAATCATTAAAACACCCGTCTTGCCCTTTGCTGGTGTAGAAGAATCCTCCGCAGATTCCGCGCTCCTCCTAACTCCTACACCTAGTAGAGCGACGTCCATCCACTACTCAATTCAGTAAACGCTAAACCTCCGCCGAAGAGATTTGAACCTCACCGAGTGGCGTCCTTGTTCCTAGCCCTGCTGGCATTTCTCTGCCGTTACTTTACTTCATATCCAACGCGGCCTGCCTGCTAGCTGACCTCGAGCCAGTCTTCTAGCAACCTTGAACCAGATTAATCCCGGTTCTTGGTTCCCCCATCCCGACTGTTTGTGCCAATTATTTGATGTTCCAGTCTTCATCCTTTTTACTTTATTATTGATTTTTTCCTCGGGACGCAGGAGCAACATTCTAGCTGTCCCGTGCCCGATCAATCTAGTATTCGAAAGTACCGTATCTTGTCGACGGTACTCTTTAATCTTCCGACTACCATTCACACACTAGATAAGTAATGAGTAAATATCATCTCTTTGAATGCCTGAAAGTGACATTCGAACTGTATGGGCCGCTTGCCTGCTTCAAGCGCAACCATCATTCCCCCGTGCGTATAGAATGCAACAAAGCAGCATACACCTGTATACTAAAAGAGACGTTCGCTTACTACAAGGATGCCGCGAGCAGTTACGAGACCGCTGCATTCCTGCTGTAAGAAAAAAACACGACATGGATTTTAACCCTGGCAAGTTGGAGATATGCACTGCAGTTGGTATCCACAGCTCTCACTGTAGGCTTCGAGACTAAATCGGTACTGCTCAAGCAGTGATAGAGTGTAGCGTTCACTGACGCTGCTTTTTGAGCAATGACAATTACGGAACTGGTCCTCACGCCTACCGAAATCCAATCGGCGCAAATTTGCACCGTATCTGATGTTCTCAACATTGTGGGAATCAACAGATTATTTCGTCTCGATTACTTGGTGGACAGCAGCTCTGGAACCACCGCAACCAGGTAAACAAGCAGCTGCTAGGGCCTCTGCATCCCAGAGACTCCTGTGCAGTTCACAGCCTTTTTTCGCCTGCCCACCCTTCGTATTTAAATATGGGAGCAACACCGACTCCACCGCTCGAGGAAATTCTTGATAGCGAAACCTCTCAGGTCTCAAGAGGCATCAGAACCAGCTCAGCCACTACTCAAACCAGCGGACCTCTTCCTAGTCTTACCTATCGAGAATCATGAAGTCATTTGCTGTTATCGCTATCACATTTGCTGTCCTTGTGGCCCACGCCCATTCCGCCCTCGTTGGAGAAATTCCCGTGACGAGTAGATTGTCAGACGCTGCCCGCGACAATATTCGTCAGAAGATTGCCGATGTCGGTGGTTGCAATGCCAATGTGTGCTTTGCCATCGATGGTAGTGGGGCCATTCCACCCGCGGAATTTGAGGCCGAGAAAAACTTTGTGCTGGATGTCGTCTCCGTGCTTGTTGATAACCCTGTCGAACTGGCCGCAGTGCAGTACGCAACGTCTGTCAGAACGATCAGTGGGCTTACAGCAAATGACGCAGCATTTATTGAAGCTATTGCCGCTGCGAAGCAGCTGGGTGGTTTGTCTTTTGTCGTGGGCGGTATTAGTGCCTGCTTTTCCACTCTGTTTCGGAGGACAAGTGAGGCCCTTAAAATTGTGCTGATAGGCGATGGTAATAGCGATATTGGCTCTTCCGCCGCAGCAAGGGCAAAACTATTTCGACATTTCGGGGGACAGGTTTGCGTGGTTGAGGCTGGCAAGGCCAACCGTACTGAATTGCAGGCGATTGCAGGCACCGATGAGACAGTGTATCAAGTCGACAGTTTCCTAGACGTGATTAGCCTGGAACTGATAGTCGAGGCACTTGTGATTGGAATGTGCAAGCAATAAGGGTTGCGGGACCTTATTGCTAGTCAGCCGCGCAGGTAAGCATGGGCATAGAGGAGTACAAAATGACGTGTCTGTTTCTTGCGTACTTGTAGAATTTACTGACGTTAACATCAAAGCCCTTCGGCGATAAACATAAGAAACTTACCGCAAAGCAGTATCAATGAGTTCCCTTTCTCGACTCACCGATGAGCAAGAAGCGTGGGGCTAGGTTAGATTCCGGGGTCACTTGGGAATATAACGATGAAGATGGTTGGCTGGCTGCCCGGTTAGGAGGTATATCATTCAAAGCGCAATTAGAGGGCAAAGCCCGTAACCACCCGCGATTGGTCGATGAAAACGCAGCACTTCATAGACCCTGAGGTTGCACGTTCACTTTCACTTTCACTTGTTGTTTCGAGTAGCCCTTCCTCAAGGATGTCAGAGCTTGGAGAATACGACGACGGTGAAGGGTGTGGGTGCTATACGGGAGAAGGTTTGGGTGATTTACTCTTTGAAGATATGCTGGGCTGGCCGACAGTGATCTTAATTGCTACGACGACTGGCTTGATGACAATGAGTGCTCTACATAGGGGAAATACTGTAGGGAATGTTTTTTACTGTACGAGCTCGGAAGCCTGAGAACCAGGGGAGTTTGTAAGGAAGGCGTTTTGTAGCAAAGGAGACAGCGGAGTGGTCATTCTATCTAGACAGATGTGAGGAGACCAGGCAACAAGAAGGCCGCGGTAGAGGAGACCATTAGTGCGGTGTACCGTTGCAAAAGAATAGATCCCGCTCTACATTGTGCACGCAGCCATTCTAAGAAGCGGTTGGGCTCTGGTCTGAAGTGCCACAGAGCTTCAAGCCACCTGAACACTCTTTCCTCTGTCTGAGATTAGTAATATTAGATGTTAAGAGAATGGCACAAGAGCAGGAAAGTTCCCTGCCGCCCAACCTCGCAGATTTAAGCACACACGATCGGCACCTAGAGTCATACTTGCAGCGGCTCGTCTTCGGGCACGAGGTGGCGCCGTGACGAGGACACGGGGTTGGTCATGTAGTGGTATCTGCTTTATCTCTGTCCCAACCCCCGGCAAGGCGTAGTGCCACTTGGCGGTTGAATCGGTCCCTACGCGACCTCTTGTTCATCGTTTCTCACGGACTGCGCTCGAACCTAGAGCTTTCCACAGCAGTTCCCAAATCCGACAGGCCTATGTTCAAGGTTCCTTGTCTGCCGAATCCCTCATGCCCGTTACAGATAGGAGAGAGAATCTTTACTCTTTACATATCTTAAGTGCACACCGACTGACCGACTATTCAGTAGAGCTAAATGGCTGGCCTGAAGGTAGCATTTTTGGGAGCGTAGTTCCTTCCCCATTAATGTGTCGGTATACCCTTTTTGAGTCGATTGTGGTTGTCTGGAAAACCATGGGATAGATCGGATATATCTTCCAAGAGTAAAACACCCAAACGTTCCCCCGTTAAGAGGTAACTGGATGGACCACATCGGTCACGTGCAGTGGGTCACCATGAACACGGTCCCATGATGGTAATATGAGTTACTTTGGTATTATGATTGGAAAATTATGGGTGAATGTATCGAGAGGCTTCATCGTGTCTGCCTTCCACCACTACAAGCAAGTCACGCGTGAAAGGCTGCTTCCTATTCTAGCAGTCTATCATAAGTACACCAACGCTGAGCCAACGTGTCTGTCTGGTAAGGTTCTCGTGTTCAAGTACTTGCGCAAGTGTGAAGGCAACCCGTTGAACAGGGCTATATAACCTTCGACTTTGGTCGCCACCGCTGCTGTCTCTGCTCCCCAAGTCGTCGCTTGTTCTCACCATTCGAACCAGCTCCGGACGAATCAACCGTCTAGGCCGACCTTCACACTTCACACATCAACATGTCTAATGAGTCCTCCTCATCCTCTCGTGCACCATCCGCCAACTCTCGTCTTGACACCCTTGAAGACAAGGTTTTTGGCATCGAAGGCCAACTCTCCGAAATCATCAACCTTCTCCCGCCGAAGTCCGGATCTGCTATCCCCGCAACTCCTGCGATGGCCCAAGCAAGTGCCGCAGAAAATCCGACGGACCCTGCCGCCGTCAACCCAACATCGGATACCGAAGTCGTTTGTCCCGCTACCGAGGCGTTCCAGGTTAGTAACCTGCAGTTCTCGCTACCTCCGCCCTCTGCAGAAGCCGTGGCCGAAACCTTTGGTACCCGTCGAGCCTACGCCGCTACCGGAAAGCTCAACAAGTTTCAGAAACCGTCTACCGTTGCCCCCTTCCCTGCAAATCGGTTCATTTCGGAACCGGAAGGGTTATTCGGTCGTATCAAGTCAGCTGACCAACGTGACGGTTGGGAAGCAGAAGTACTGTGGAATATTGGGGAAAACTGCGAGAACGCTCTTGCAGCAGCCCACAAGGTTACCGAAGCCCTCGTGGCTAAGGACGTCGCAGCCGCTACCGAGGCATTTGCCGTTCTTCATCACTTTCTTCAAGCATCTTACTCTCGCGTTTTGGAACGCGTCGACTTCTTCACCGACGCTTTGGAATCTGGCAAGTCTGAGGCCATTCTCTTGCAGAAGTACCTCCGCGAAGACGATTTCAGTTACTCCTCCGAACTCTACCGCTCCACCAAGCACAAATTCGCCGAGCTCCGTTCCCGAGCCTACGCTAAGGAGTTCAATAAGCAGCAGGCCTCCTCTAGTACCCGACGTCAAAACCGGCCTCAAGGAAGAGGTAGCTCCCAGGACTCTAAGCCTGATCGCAAGTAAACCGGTCGCAGCTGCGACCTTTTCTTTCTGCTATGTCGCACGTTCTATGGCGCAAAACTCAGAGAGCCGCTTCTTATTGGTCCGAATACCTCCACGCCTCGGAATTACTCGTACGTGCAATTCGGTTCGGAGTATACGAACCACCCATACAGACTTCCCTTTCTCTTACCCAATTCAAACTCCCTCAAATCCCTGTCGACCCACAAGACCGGGAGTTCTTCGACTCGGCTATCGCGGACGCCTTACATCGGAAGACCTACGAGAAAATCTCACCCGCCACGGCTCTCAAGTTACGCCGCCAAGGATACCCAATATCCAATGCTTTCATAGCAGTATCTGAAGGCAAGCAACGATTGGTTGTCAACCTCTCTCTTCAATCGACGTTGTTCAGGGACGTGCCGGTCAAGATGGAAACGTTAGAAGGATTCGCTCTGGAACTCAAACAAGCAGATATCATGTTTTTCTTCGACATCGCGAAGTGGTACCACCACTTCCGCCTACACCCCGATATCCGGAACTGGTTCCTGTTCAAAGTGGACAATCGGTATTTTCGATGTATTGCCCTACCGTGATGGGCGTGTGTTGCAGCGTGATGATTCTCTGTTTTTCTTCGGTCATATGTTGTGACCTCACCTTCGTATCATCCCTCCGGTCCTTTGGTTTTCTCAAATTATTATTCGGTATTATGATTGGAAAATTATGGGTGAATGTATCGAGAGGCTTCATCGTGTCTGCCTTCCACCACTACAAGCAAGTCACGCGTGAAAGGCTGCTTCCTATTCTAGCAGTCTATCATAAGTACACCAACGCTGAGCCAACGTGTCTGTCTGGTAAGGTTCTCGTGTTCAAGTACTTGCGCAAGTGTGAAGGCAACCCGTTGAACAGGGCTATATAACCTTCGACTTTGGTCGCCACCGCTGCTGTCTCTGCTCCCCAAGTCGTCGCTTGTTCTCCCGCGTCCCACCCTCCATTCATCCTTCATGGCCCATTTACAAGCCGTCTTTTGTTCTTGATTTTATGTTATGATTGTTTTTGGTTTTATCATGAATATGTAATGATTCAAGTGTCACGAAAATTCAGCAACCAAGGGAAGTGTTGATTTGGTTCTGGTCAGAGGATCAACGCGCATATTGGTCACGGGCGTATGACCGCGCTACTCTCCTTACAACTCTTGCGACGCGAACACACCAAATCAAAAGAGTTTACCCAAGCGTACGCATGATGGAACGAATGGAACCGGACAAGGATCTCAGCGTCCGGGGAGAAACGCCGATCACCTCATCCAATTACACCATTCCATTACTCCCGGTCATTTATCTCGGCCCTGGCAACTCACCTGCCTTTTCGCTGGAACATCCTCTCCCCTTCGTGTGCCTCCCCAGGCCGGCCATTGCTGGCAGCGTACGTCCACTCAAGACAAGTAAGGTTGGCACCAAACGGAAGCTGTCACACTACACCCCTTTGGGATAGCATCCCCGGAAGAAGCGCCCCGCGCCCATAGCCGCTGTACAGCAGCATCCGGAGATTCGAGTGATCAAGCATTTTTAACCCTGCCTTCACCATTTCTGTCTCGAGCAAACGTCCAACACAAAAGTTCAAATTAGTCCCAACTACTGGAGCAAGTAAGCTGCACAAGTTATCCCTGATTGCTGTAATGCGTACTTATTTAGTTATCCCTGTTGCTGTTAGCTATTTGCTTTGATAAAGTGTTAGTGTGTTTCTCAAATTATTATTCACCACAGAAATATGCAGGTGCAACATGCATAGTCTTGGATATCCCACTGTAACAAACCTAAAAACAATTAGGTTTGAATGGGGTGGCTAAACTCTGCATGTTGTGGGGCGCGACATAATACAGACGCCGCACACGTGGACCAAATTGCATAACTAAGCTGCTGATAAAGCCGAGTCTTCACTCCTCCGCCGAGCATGCGCTGCGGGTCGCGACAGCGGCCGCGTATTCGTCGATTATCTTGGACGTCGTCGCAAACGGCGATCCAAGTGAGTCGAAGGCTAGCGGCACAAACTTCCATCCCAGTTTTGATCGTCCTGGGAGGGCTTCACCGGGGATGGCTGCTACTTTGCTGGAAAGCTCCCTATTTGTCCGTCTTTTCGCTGCATTGGCAACGGCGCGCGCCTCACGCGCTCCAATGGACATGAACCCTTCTTGGAATGGCGATGTTACTGTGACGTCGTACGCCACCGGAGGGGTGGCAAGGTGTTGATCTCTTCCGATCTCGGGTACACTAGAATGTCGGCAGGCCGTGCATTCAGTCCGGGAAGTAAGTATTTCACCTCATATTGGACGCCGACTCCTGCTGCTTTGAACAGTTGTCGGCCAAATACCTTCACCACGGCATTTGCCCGTTAGTCCATCCCAGGCCTTTTTTTGCAAAAATCCGCGGCATGGTCACCTCGGTTGTCCGTGGGCCTGTTGCACTCCGCGCATTGCAGCGGCAAAGTGTAGTCAAACACGTGAACTACCAGGTGGCGGCGTAGCATCACTGACCACATCTTATTATAGGTTCGGCTGATCACAGACGGATGTGCGGTGAGAAAGGCTGCAGCAGGCGTCTCTAAGTATGCCTGGCGGCGGATCTCTCGCCGAATATCAGCTTCCGTATGCAGCGTAGTGCTTGGTTACCTCTTCCATTCGTCTTCTTTCCAGAATACCTTTGCTGCCGACTTGCACCAGGCTCGATATAAAATACTGTGTGTATTATCGGGCTTGTTTGCAAGATTGGCCGCTGTCAGCGTTTCTGGGAGACAACTGTGTCCGTCGGAGAAGCTTGAGTGGGTCGTCGGACAAACTCGAGAAGGTGGGTATCAGCATGTGCATAGCTTTGTGCACGGTGGTGCGCTACGCTAGGATCATCGGGGCATGTCATGTCCCATGATGGTCCTAGAAAAAGGGACATGTGTTACTTATAAGCCAGACCTCTGTAAAAGGCCAGGTACAGAGACTGACCACGATTTCATTGCTGGAAGGGACAAACCGCTCTAATTATTTCAAACCACCATTATAAACCGAACTCCCTAAAGGAAGTACTATTAACGAACCAGACTGTGCTGTAATCGCATCTACAAAGGACTACGTCAACAAGTAAAATGCATTTTTTTTGGTCTGTCGGACGTATTCTAACCGGACCGGTCCCGGACCTAACCAAATACAAGCCGAACCGAACTTTTTACTTCGGTACTAAACCGCTTTTCATTATGATGAAACCGAACCGAGCTTTTACGCTCGGGGGTGGCACCTAGAAGCGTTCTCTGTTATCACGGAGGTGGCACGATCGGTCGCCGATCGTGCCATGGGCCAATTCGCCAAGATGAGGGCTATCGTCCTCCAGCGACACGGGGCGCTGATGGTCACCTCTAACGCCGCCCGTCTCTTAACCGGGCTTTCTGCCAATTTCTATTGGCTAGAACGCTCATAATTTCGTAATATAGATCCTGCAACATCGCTCGAATAGAAGTTTATAGGGTTTCAACCTCTTGAACCACTCGCAGTAAACCAACCCCATTCTTCCCCCTTAGCACAATTTGTGTTTTACGGAAGTGGAAAATCTTACCACGGCTGTACATTTACATCCCTTTTTAAACAATTCCACAGACAGCGGTACAACTTGTAAGGACAGGGGAAGAATGGGGTGGGTACTGCGAGTGGCTTTAGAGTTTGAAACCCTATAAACTTTACATTCGAATGATGTTGCAGGATCTACGTTACGCAAGTCCGAGCGTTATAGCTACTAGAAAATGGACGGTAGCCCACAAGAGACAGGCGGTGTTGGAGGTGACTATCAACGCAGTGTGTCGCTGGAGAAGGATAGCCCTCACCTTGGCATATTAGTCTTTAGCTGGGTCGGTGACTGATCGTGCCAACTCCATGATAATGGAGAACGCGTTTGGGTGCCACCTCCCGAGCGTCGAGATTGGGACAGGGACTAGCTTGCTCTTCGTAGGTAGAATGGAAGGTATCAAGAGTACATCGCTGCTTTTGCTAGATCCAGGCTCGCCCCAGTCCTTATATCCACGCTCGGTGGATGGCACCCGGTCGCATAGGAAGTTATTACGGATGAAGAATGTAGCTGTCAGGGCAATGGAAACGTTCGTGAGGGTGTGTTCTGTCCTCATGCAAAGGGACGCCGCAGCAACCGTCATGTCCAATGCAGCGTGCCCTATGGTGGATTTACGGTAGCCTTAAAAGTGTCAGTACTGTGGTGTGCTGCCACGTGCCTATCAGCCTGCCTCATTCGCCGCTAAGAAATTTGGAAGGGAACCATTACATTTTTCAGCACGGGGAAGCTTTTGGGTGCTTTACTCTTGAAAACTATGTTCGGCCATATCATGGAGCCTTAGAAATAGATAGTAGAGCACCCAAATTCCTCCTCCTGTTGTACTTTTACTCTTCTGAATAGAAAGAGATAGAGCGAGACATCTAAAACCTCATAACCCACAATTGTTCGTTAAGAGACTGGCGTAAGGCAGGCTCTAAGGTACGCTGCATTTGAACATTGCAGCTGCTACAGCATGCATTGCCGGAGGACTGAACGCACTATTACGAGTAGGGTGTGTTTGGATGCTTTCATAGACAAGACATGAAGTAACTTACTGCATGTTTTGTCTATGAAATATGAATAGTATTGCTGCAGACACACATTGAACCTGCTTGCACATTGTGTGGACTTACCATAATGGGACTTAACAGAGCGGAATCGGATAGCTATTGGGAGAAACACTACTGGCAGCGCACACCAGACGCACGGCAGCAAAGACGGCCACGCCCGCTACAACTCTCTTGTATAAACGTCCATTAATACTTACCACAATGGTAAGTACACACAACGTGGAAAGCATATGCACAAGCACATGTGCACATGCTTTGCACATGCATGGACATGTGCTTGTGCACATGCTTTGCACATGCACATGTGACTGTGCTGCAGAGACTAAGGACACTACTTGGTGCCAATTCTTTCAATTAACAAATGTTTACTTCTTGAAGAAACTATTCCAAGACTTTAGAAGCACAGAGGACTGTACAGTTTCATCACTCAACCTTAATCGAGACTCATCTAAAACTTGATTAGCATGAGAGAATGAACTCTCGCTGGCCACAGAGGACGCCTGAATCGCTAAAAAATCTCTGGCAACAGTAGCAATGGAGGGGAATCGATCCTCATTTGCTTTCTAACACTCTAGTGGATCAATTTCACGAGTGGCACATGACGTTGACCTAATAAAACGGCCAATCTAACCATCATCACGCAAATCAACACTGTTTTCATCTAGAAGCTGTTCAAACAATGCCCGATCTGAGCGGTCATTGTTTGAACAGGACTCCGGCGCCGACGACTCTATCGTCTCGCCCCTTCCCTCGCTCGTCTCCGAAACACAAACATACCTTCTTAACAAATCTGAATATGAAATGACATCATTAGAGAATCGAGGGTCAAATATTTTCGCCAACTTGGCTAATTCAGAACAAACAAGTCTCTCATAGGACTCCAGTTTCCGACTCATTTTTGTTTCAATAGGCACAAGAGCCTGTACATTTCCATTTGCCGCACTCTGTGCTTTTCTCTTAAGCAAGCCGAAAGCCTTCACAGACATGCTCAGTGTAACATAAGTTGATCCTGATTGCAATTCGGTTACAGCTGCGGCGGTTTCTAAAAATTCGCATATTACCGCAGATTTCTCCCACTCGGCCTCCGGTATAATGAACACAGCCAAATCTTCAATTCTATTGCAAACGGCGGTAAACACACGACTGGCGGCAAACGCATCCTTAATCATCCTAAATGTGGATGACCACCTTGTTTCGACATCCAGAACTGGAAGCTTGGCGTTATCGCCAAGCTCCACTTTCACTGTATTAAACAAATCCCGCCGCTTAACCGAAGCTCGAATAGCGCTGATAAGGGATCTAATTGTCAACATTTCTTCCCTTACCAGCCCTAAACACTCCTTTAGACCAAGATTAACGACATGAGCGACGCAACGAACATGAAAATCTTCTATCGAAAATGACGAACGTCCCTCCGATACCAATCAACTCAAAAGCTTTGTAACTCCACTGTAAACATCACTAGCATTATCTGAAGTTATTGCGCGAACTTTTCCGCACATGTCCGACGACAATAAATCATCATATAACATGGCAAATGTTGCATCCCCAGTGTGAGGGGACATAAAACGGCGAAAGTCTAAAACGATAGACTGTAGTTTCCAGTCAGATGTAATCCAGTGCGCAGTGATTACTATGTACCCTTTGTAAATTTTGGAAGACCAAGCATCAGTTGTCAAACTGATTTTACCTGGTACTTGTGATAGCACCGACTTTAACTGGATACGCTTTTCCCTACGCATGTTCTTCACCCTGCGGCTAATAGTGACACGAGATGGGACAGAAACGTTGGCGTCGAGCAGAGCGACAAACCTTTGGAACTCACTATTGTCCACACAAAGGAAGGGGAGGCTTGAATCAACAATCCATCTGCATAATTGTTGTGTTGCTCTTTCTGCAAGTTCCTTTTTTGGCAGCTGCAGTATGCTCTGTAGCGATCCGTCTAATGTGAACCTTTTTTGCGAATCAGACTCAATCAAGAATCCATGCTTGCGAGCGTGTGCTCTCAGAGTGGATGTGCCACTGTTCACTCTGTACGTCGCTTGGCAGCGCACACAATACTTTCGACATTCCCTCCAACTGTTATGGTTGTGAAGTAGTCGTGGACATCAACAGAAGGTGCTCTACGCTTTGCCGTAGTTGAGCTAGAATTGTCCATCGGGATTGAGAATGAGATGCTAGAGCATGCTAGAGCATCTCATTCTCATCTCTGAAATGTGCCAAAGGTAGTACTTACATTAAGCACCAGGTCAATTTGATATTGGATGGCCGATCATCTCAGAAAATAACGGATTTACTGGAATTTTACTTATTTATGGGTGTGCTGAACGCACACTTGTGGCAATGTATTTTTAACATCAAAACTGGCATTGACAACGTTGCAGGTCACAGTACTATGACCTGTCTGAACTATTTAACAGTAGCGGTGTCCGGTTATCATAGAAATAATATGATAATAAAAAATGGTTGAGGCGAAACCGCGGTTTGAACCGCGGTTTGCGACAAAAAATGAGTCTCCGGCTGTGACCGGACTGGGGAACCAAAAGTGCGTTCAAAAACCGCTCCATTTTTATAATTGATTAAGGGGGACCGAACCAACCTACCAAAATATTTGGGTAGACTGACTTTGCGCGTTCAAGCACCCCGACAGGACCGACCTTTTTGGCGGTTTAACCAGTCAATAACGGTCCGGTCGGACCGTGTTCATGGCGAGCAGTGTGGCCCGCAATATGATGGCCATAACCACCGACAAACACAAACTGCAACTGATACGCTGGTAGATGCGTGTGCGAATCGTAGCGTCCAAGATTTTACATTTCCTGGCTACACGTAGTACAAACTCTTCGATGAATAATGCGATATCCGGAGAAGGGGCACTGAGGGAGTCGAAACCAAGAGGCAGCCCCATCTCTTCAGGAAGCCCCCTACTTCAGGCTACGGTAGTCGGCTATTGGTGGGCGTACACTGGGCGCACGGTTGAATTAACCTCGAGGTCAGAAAAAGCGAACATTTTCCCTCTCTTGGAATTAAATTCTATTCCATCATTCTCTGCAACAAACAAGCCGTTGGTCAACACGTGATGTCTACCAAAACCCTCACGCCGAACATCTGTCGATAATGAAAAAATCTTTCTCTTCGTGGGAAGCCGCCCCTACTACAATCGAACCCGAAAGCGCCTACGGGGAGACATACACTGCGCGCGCCGGTGAGGCCATTAAGAGCACGGAGGTGACAACTGGTTTTCCTGCACAGGGTCCGTATCGGGTTGAGTGCCTGTGGGTGCCGACTAGCTGGATTGATTGATGTGGTTTTCGTTCTGTGGAAGGCAGTGATGTTGATAGCAACGTTGCTGACACAGCAGAGCCTGATTAAAGTGAGGAAGAGGGCCAAGGAGGGGGAAGGTTTGGTTGTTTTACTCTTGGAAAAAAAGGTTGCACGATTGCTGACTACCTGTATTACAATTCGTTTTCTTTCCTTCTTCTTCCCCTTTCCTCTCTTTCCCACAGCTCCCCATACTCATCGCGCCGTTCTCTCTCCTGCGACGGCGACCCGCGCGCGCGACTACCCGACTGTCGAGCTAGCGCCTGCTCCGCCACCCTCACGCTTCCACGCGGTCTTTTGGAAAACTGCCTTTCTCATAAAACGGTCTTCGCTTTGTGATCTCCGTTCTCGCTTCCTTTTGGCTGCAAGCTTTTGCCTAACTCATCTCGCTGGTGAGCTCCCATCCTCCTGCCGCTCCTATGGCTCCCCGTTCTGTCCATAGCTCCCGGCACTGTTGTTCCTCTTGCCCATGCTACCCTGGATTTACTCGTTACTCGTTCTTCTCTTCTTAGCAGCTCTCTCGATCTTACAGATACTGCTGTTTTCTCCCAGTTTGTTACCGAGTTGCCTTCTACACCTGCAGTCCATGCCTTGCACCCCTCGTTCCGCAATAAGGCCCAGTTCCGTGCTGTGTTATCTGTACTGAATGCGTTGGTGGACTTCACCCCACCTTCATCTTCCTCACCTCCCGAAGACGCTGGGGTTTTCCTCTTCACCCGGGACAGTCTATATCCCCGCATATGCTGATGCTGTTCGCCGTCACATTAAGCAGAAGCCCCTGCAACGACTTCCTGTTCTCGGTCGTGCCGGCGTCACAGATCAGAGATCTCTTCCCTCTAACCGCCTCTCCAACAAGTTTGCCAGATCAGTGCGACGCAAGTCCCACAGTCTTTTTGGTGGACACGAGAAACTGTTTATCTGTGTCACGTGACACAATGAGTTCACCGTCCAAGATCCCTCCCAGTTTCGTCGGAGCATTTCAGAAGGTGGCTTTCCCGGTTTTTGTTCAGTCGTCCGTACCGAAAATCCCCACATAGTCTTTGTCTATGCTGCAAAACAGGACTTTTGCTCCCTGCTAGCTACATAAGAGGCCTACTGCGGGCTCGCGAAGCAGTCCGAAAACTACAATGTTCCCGCTCTGGATTTTCCCGCCCCGCTTCAGCTCCCCACTGACCTCTCCGACTCTGAGCTCGCCTGGGCTCCTTTCAGAAATTGCACGTCTTGAAGCTCCCACTTGCACTTGGGTGCCTACTTTCAACTTGGCGCAGTCCCTACGTGCTGTCGAATCTCTCGTGTATGAAATTCTCAAGACACTTACCTCTACTGGTCCGGTAGAACCGCTTCCGCCGGCGCCGCCGCCTTCCGAACATGCAAAACGCCGGCGTCTGGACATACTGCTCCCCTCCTCATACAGACGATGACGGCTGGATTCTTGTGGGACTGAGCGCTCCAATACACTCCTCACCCCGTCAGCCCATGGTAACCGTACCTAATCCTTCCCCGTCTTCCCGTAATGCAGAGGAGCCTAACCCTTACTCTTTGCTCGAACGTATTACTCTACAGAACTATGCGACAGTTGCTAATGCCACTATGAAAGTCTCTTCCGCATAATGACTGATCCCTACAGCAACACCCCTCCAAACTCTACGGATTCTGATCGATGTCCGGGATCTTCCTTTTTTCCGGTTGAAGAACCATTTCTCTCCTTTCCTGCCCTCTTTTCTTCCTGTATCCAGTACTCCCGTACATCCCGCGCCCGGTTCAGGCCGCTGCACATGATCTGTATTACAGTGCTTTACAGAACCTCATTTCCGCACCCTTTTCTACCCATCGAGAACATGATCTTCTGGAGCTTCTTTCACTTCTAAAGTTGGTCTCCCGTCGGAACCGTCCTCTCTCTCACCGTTTCCGCCGGCAAGAAACTTGCTCCGGCCCTGCTGAACTTATCCGTCTGGCCAACAGCAGACGTTTCGGTGATCTTTCTCGGGCAGCGCGGTCGCTCTTCTGCGACGCTGTACTAACTTCTATTTCATCGCCTCACCCTCTCCTCATCGTAGATCCAGACAATTTGTTTATCAACGCAGTCCTTCCCGAGCAACTGCCGCGTTGCTTCAGATTTCGGCGCCGGTTCTCGGCACTTACGCTAACCTGCTTACCTTGAAGTCCCTATACCCTTCACTCCCCTCGCGTTTGGTTCCTGTGCCCACCTCCCGCGTCACCTCTTACTTTCTCGGTCGCTGATGTCCCCCGAACGATACATAGCCTTGACTGCTCAACTGCCCTGGACCTGACGGTCTTTCTCCAGTTTTCCTTCGAATTGTGCTCCGGCCAGATGAAGGTGTCGATAAAAAACGCGACTGCTTATATATGCTAGCCAATTTCGTCAAATTGTGCTGCGATGGTTCTCTGCCCGAATCTTGTGGACCATTTTTCTGCGGTGGGCTCCTTTCAGGCCTCGCCAAACCCAACAGCGGATTCCGCCCGTTAGCGTTCGGGTTAATAGGGTCAAATCGTCAGAAGAGGATATAATCAGAATCAAATACCCCAGGAGGGAGATTCTGCAAGCGAAAAAAGTGCTACCATGGTATAGTTGAGTTATCAAAAAGGGTTGGATAATGTTGAAAGTTGAAAGCTTCCCCACTGTTGAAAACTAGTGGATCCCACGGGTCCACCCAGTCCTCCTCTTTTTCTACCTCCTCTTTCTCTACCTCCTCTTTCTCTACCTCCTCTTCCTCTACCTCCTCTGCCTCTTCGAAGCAGTGCCGGCGGACCCACTCCCGAACGCGTTCCCGGTCCAATCTTCTACAGTAATCATCATAATCCGTTGGCCCGTTGGCTATCAGGGACAGCACATTGAGGGGACGGCGGCCTCGGGATGACTTGGCGATGGTGAGGGAGGGGCGGAGGTTGGTCATCTTGAGGGCAAAAAAGGGGTGAGCCGATGGGGTAGCTGGTGCCTGGTTTTTTTTCAATGACATCTATCTCGAACTTTAAATGGGACTACGTCGTCGAAAAGTTTCACGGCCTTGGACGAAATAACAAATGTGAGTGATCGACGCAGCGTTGAATTTGGATGCAATCAGGGAGTAACTAAAAATCTACTTGATTAAATATCGGAACTGAATTGGCGGACGAAGCGGATCACGAGTCGAAAGATTTCTTCTTTGAAAAAGGAGGACCAAAATGCTCAAAGATATAGTAGGAATAGAGTTGTGCAGTGAATTTGGATTCATGCGGAAAAATTCTTTTCGCGATTTTGTTCGTAAAAGAAAAATGATGGGAAGAGCTGTTTTGAAAACTCACAGGGAGGGAGAAGACAGAAGTTTGTGGAGAGGACCGCTCTCCCACAGAAAGGACCGTTTTCGTAACAACACGGGTTATTGCTACGACACCTCATCGCTCGGTTCCTCGTCCGCAAAGACTCTACTTCCATAGCATCTCACTTTCTTTCCCACCAAGTGGAAGTCGGAGCCAAGAACGGCACACTGTCATTCACGCAGTCCGACGCTTGATCCAGCTTCCTGAATTTCTCCAGCATGGTTTGTTACAACTGGATGCTCACAACGCATTCAACAGCATTTCTCAGCAGCACATTCTCGACGCAGTCATCCAGCATGCCCATGGGCCGCCCGCTGGGTTCATTACTGCTACAGAGCCCCGTACTTCCTCTCCTGCGGCGATTTAACTATTCACAGCGCAACTGGGACTCAACAGGGCGACCCCTGGGACCTTTCCTTTTCGCCCTTGTCCTTCACCCGGTAGTACTCTCGTTCCAGGAACGCTTCCTACCTTCTTTGAATGCTTGGTATGCCGATGATTGTAATTTGGTTGTCACTCGCTCTTCTGCTCCTGCTGCTCTCTGTTTTTTCAATAGCACGGAGCAGAGATTGTTTTCTCTTTGAAAATCACCAAAATAAAAGTTTATGGCCTTTCCCCTGCCCTTCCGGTCCTTGACCTACCTTATTCTTACTCAACGCCCCAAGGCTTTACGGTTCTAGGCTCCCCAGCTGGTTCTTATGCTTTTTTTAGGACTTCTTTGTATCCCGTCAAGCTGATATCGATCACATCATATCCCAATTGTTGGCTCCAAGGGCGGCTTGGATTTACCCTTGGCTACTGATAACGCAGAAGGTGCCTATGCTGCCTCTATGGTCGATTATTTTCGCCTCTTCTCTGATCTTTTCGCGGTTTCCGCCGATGTTCACGTCTAGAAAGTGCCCAGGTCGGCTATTTCTATGCTCACAACCCTCCATTCATCACTTTCCTCTGCTCTGACCAGCACTGCTCTTTTCGAGCGCTGCAGTAATCAGGTCCGTGGTGAACGCCTCCAATCCACTTTCACGTCTGAACTGCTTTCTGCGAAGTTTGACCGCCTTTTCCAGTCTTCATCTGCCGCCAACAGGGCCCGTTTGCTTTCTTTCTGCGAGCACTCTTTTTGCTCTGTGTTCTCCACTTTCCCTCATCCCCTCCGTGGCACATAAATATCCTCGCAATCATGGGTTGCTTCTGTATCCCTCCGTCTCGGCATGCCTCTCCTTTCTGGCAACACACGATGTCCCGTCTGCTCAAGGCGCTCTAATGAGGTGGTCCCGCTTCTCGATCTCGATGATAAGCACGCTCTTACTTGCAAACACGAAGACGGTCAGACCCGCCGTCACAATGTCCTCCGCAACGCTATGCACCGCTTTTACAAGGATGTTGGGATTACCGCTCTACTCGAAGACCCCTTTCCATCTAACACCACCCCTTCTCCTTCGCCTTCGGCGCTTCGTGTTGATGTTTACATTCCAGGGGCTTACGGCCTCGATCAACGCGGTCTAGCCTTGGATGATACTGTCGCGCATCCCTCGTCCAGTTACGAGTCCAACAGGGCACCCTGTGCGGAGCCGCCGCCGCAGCCCTCGCCGAACGGTCCAAACATTCACACCACGGGGACGTTTGCTGTTCACCACGGGACGTTTGCTGTTCCTCCGATATCCTGCTACTCCAGTCGGCATCGAAATCTATGGTGCCCTCGGGCCCGAAAGGGTACAGTTCTCCCGCAGCCTTGCCGCCCACGCCACTAGGTGCCGTAATTCCCCTCCCTGTCAAGAGTTTCATGAGTTCGTTTTCCGTTTCACCTTTTGCCTGCACTGCATACAAGCCCGTCAGGTCCTTTCCAGACGTCTCTCTGATTAGTTTCTATTCTATTCCTCCCCGGCGCCTCTGAGTTCCTGCTCCCACCGCCCGTAAAGATGGCCTCCCCTTGGAATATATTTTTTACTGGGCCCTTAAGTACCCTAGACAACCACAATAGACTTAGAAAACCACAGTAGACTTAGAAAACCACAATAGACTTAGAAAACCACAATAGACTCAAAAGGGCAATTGAATCAAAAGGTATGCAGACAAAATAATAAGGGAGGAACTAAGCTCCCTAATAGGTCACCATAACCCTTAAGGCAGCTTTCAGTCAGGAGTTTAAATAAATGTTCACCACACCATTCGGCCAGCCGTCGATCAGGCTGGTAGGGCAAAAATGGCGTCAACGGAAAGAGGGAACCACCAACTATCTGATGTGAGAGTCTTTGCGAGCGACTAAAGTACTGCTGTAGACGTTCACAGACAGAGGCGAAGAGTGAACATGAAAGATGAGTGATTGTCATAGTAACAACTTCTAAAGGGGTAGGATCTTCCGAATCGCTTAGAGCCTAGAGATCCGATCGAATATTTTGGTTTGAAGTTGACTCCAAACTTTCCTTCAGTCTCATAGAAGAAGCAATTTGCTCAGCTCATACAGACATTCTTCCCACACTAAAATCTCGATAAAACTACTAAAAGCACCAGAAAGGGTAAGAAAAGACTTCAAGCGGACGCAGTGAACTTGACAAAAGATACTGGAAAGGAAATAAATACATCTACTTCTCAAAATATTCATCCTCTAGATCAAAGCCGAGCACTTCCCTCAGGACTCCATGAGTACCTATGTACTCCCCGCAAACATTACGTCTCATCTAATATTTCCCCAACTGTACCTATAGTCAGGACCATCTGGTTCATATAATCCGTTCCCCACCCTCCGATGTTATCTATTTCGCCGTCCCTTTCTTCGTCCCCGGACCCTTGGAACTCCCCTTCTTCATCTTTAGACTTGGACACGTGCTTCTTCGCTTTTTCTTCTTCGTATTCGAAACTGCTGTTCTCCTCTTCTTTTACTTCGTGTACAAGCTCCGGGACCACCCATCATTCGAAGCACTCACGCGCATCAACGAATTCCTTTCGAAGTCCCCCACCGGCCAATTACTCTGCTTGGATCTTTACCAGGTGAAGAGCAACGAGCTCCGTCAGGAGCATTCCGGTTTGGCGACGGAGTTATTCCTCGTCGGTTTGAGCCGAAAGGAATGAAGGGGAGACGATGGTAAGGCGAAGATGACGATTTTTGGCAATGCGACGAGAAGGGGGCTATCCGTACATGTTTGCTGCCAAAAAAGGGTTGAATTGTCAAGTATTTGGTTTTAGAGGGTCGTGGATAAATTTTAAGCAGCACTCGACGGGTTTAAACAGCATCAAAAGGTTCAGATTGTCAGGCTTGCTGAATCAAAAAAGCCGGCGGATGTTGGGTTTGTAGTGACAATTAGTGAAAATCTTTAAATAGATTATTTATGGCGAACGTAATCTGTAGAAATCTTGATTATGGAAGAAAGTATTTAGGGTCGAAGAAAATCGAATGAATGGAGAAGAATAAATGAATTACTTTCAAAAGAGAAGGCAATTCCATGTAAAATTAGAAACGAGAAAAGGAAAGAGTATATAAAAAAGTAAATTATGGAGAAGCAAAACGAAAGAGAGTTAAGGAATTTCTACGCGCAATGATAATAACTCCAGTTTCTCGCTTGATACAGGCTGCATTATTCATGACGGCTTCTGTAGTGCGGTTTTGCATCAAAACCTTGCGAATTTTCCCTAAGTCTTCATTTCACTCATTGACTCGTTCCCTGCCACGCTATTTTGCACCAGTAATCCATCCGGGTATCAACGAGTGTTGGACCGACGCGCAGACTATGACATCTAAGTGCTATATGTCTCATTCTTTTTGCTGGGCGCATTGACAATAGACAGGTCAGTTGATTTAGTTTTAATAGTAAAGCATCATGATCTCCAGCTTAGGTCTACAGAGAAAACTTCAAGATTTTAAAAGAGAGATATTCATTGGAATGACTAGGGATTAGTTCGACACAGGGTGAAACGAGAGGAAAGTAGCCCTACCGTTGCAGCTTTCAGCGATTTATCGCGCCCGCAGTTCACTACTGAAAGATGGAACACAATGAAAGTAGGAGTAGGCTGTTGTCTGCTACAGATTGTATCCATTCGTGAATAAGTGAAGCTCTGCGATGGTAATCAGCCGCCGTGGATGCAATTCAAAGCCTACACTGTTCTCAACGCTATTTTTACGAGCGTAAAATTGCTACCATAGTACATTAAGTAATAAGGGAAAGTGGAGAAGGACGAGGTACCATTGGTTTGTGACTATGGTTGGCAAAAGTAGATCATACCGTATTTTAAAAGCAGCTAAAACGTAGGTGAAATGTTCCTTAGGACTGAGTTTTACTCTCAGCCTCGCTACTACCTGGGTCCGCACCTGAAGTTGTCTTCCAAAGTGCTTGACTTCTCTAAGGCGAAGCAGCTCTCTAAAATTACATAGACCTTTAGGGTTATTGAGAAGGATCAATGACGCATAATAGCATATTTTTCTACCGCATGTTGCTGGAGTTCAAGAAGGCAGAAATGGAGCTCAATGTCGAGGATTTGATCTTTCTCTGCAAATTCGATATGACTGTCCATCTTTCCGATGGAAAGGCAGCTTCGTTGACATGCAAGAAAGCTGTCACTGTGGATACCAAACTTCATATGAGACAAGGTATCGCACTAATTTCTCGTGGCTTCCAGTGGCTTGTTCTGACCCAATTTGTTGGAGACCCGCTCCGTGGTCGTCTAGCCTTGGGAGCACTCGGACTAAATAATTGCAGTATTATCGAAGCTGCTGTGGAAAGACATGCCGGCGTATTTGATGTATCAATCCTTTATAGTACAGAAAGGAACACTAAATCGAGCGGTAAGTTGCCCAGGCTCTCTAAGGCGTGTAACAAACCGACGGAGTAAACAGAGATGGCGATCTCAGCGACTAAGGCGGTTGGCTTGAATTGGCTCCAGCAGTGCAGCCAGTGGGAAAGCAGAGGGAGTTTGAGAAGTCCTCGAGGGGCAACTTGGTGAGTTTGGGGATGTTTTAAAACTTGATAGCGAAAATCCAGCTGATATCGGGCCGCCCCTTGTGAACTTAAAATACGGAGCAGCACCAGTCCATACGAAGCAACGTATCTATCCGTAACAGAAAAGGGATATCGTAGTTCAAAACATTCGATAGCTCCAAAGGCTGGATTTCTTCAAGAAATCTACAGCCTCTGCGTGGGTCGCTTCCCCGCTTCTCGTTCCAAAGCGACCACTCGCAATTTATTGCCTTACGGCTGACTACTAGCCAGAGAAAAGCGCGAAAATCCAGAAGTTTTGGCCAATACCAGACATTGAAGCTGATATATGCTACAGTAATGATACCAAGGCCTTCGCAGAAATTGAATATTGGAGCGGATACTCGCAGGCCCTGTTCCATACTGACAGTCAGCCGCTCTTCAACTTCATGAAGCTGGAAGGCGTCAGTGTGCCCACTCAGATAAATAAGGGGGAAACCAACCCGGCTACCAACTGCCATGAAAAGATGCCCGATTATTTTGCGGCGCTTCTTGAAAGTTTTAATGCCTGTATTGATGGATTTATCAAATTCGCAACCGATGAAGCTCACTTCCTACGCATCGTACACCGCTTCCTCGAATTCTGCAGCTCCTACAAAAGAATTTATAGTCTCTGCTTAAGTCTAATTTTTTTCTGACAAAAGGAACATAATGCTGAGTTTCAACTGAAGCTGAGAGTGTTAGATTCAACCCCAAAAAAATACGTGGGCTGCGGAACTGCGAAATTCCCGCCAACGCTGGAGAACTACGTGAATATTTGCACGGAGCCGGTTCGGTGTCAACAAGCATACCCAATTTCGCCGAGATTGCAGCCTTGTTAATTGAAATTATCGAACCCACGTACACCATAGGAAGTGATATCCGCTAGGATAAATCGATTGCTAAACTATCCCTGCTAAGCTTGGGCTGGATCGAACGTCACGACACTTCGTTTAGAGATTTAGAAGAGCAGGTCACGGAATCTTTACGCCTCGACTAACTCCACTCAAATGTGGCCCTATGCCTTCACACAAAAGCCTCTAAAATTCACTGGGCTATTTGCGCTACCGAGGTCCAATCCTCAGAACTCGGGAAGACAATCCTGTAGCAAGTCCACCAACCCTCGGCTTTTATCATTTGGACTTTTTCCAAGCGCAAAGAGCGTTTATGTACCTAAGATTGAGAGGCATTTGCCATTGTCCAAGCCTTTCGGAAGTTACAACACCTCCTAGCCTTGAGCTTGCATATTCACCGACCGTCGAAAATTTTCTTTCATTTTGACGATTGAAAATTTTGTTTTACTTTCAACACAGTGGCTATGGAGCCTTATCTGGGTCTGCGCAAAGTACTTAAGGTCACACGTGGGGCTTTACACCTTATTGACTTTTTTATCGTATCAAGTAAGTCTGCGGGGAGTCTAACATACGGCCAGACATCATGACACACTGGATGCATGGATATCGGGGAGAACCTGCTGCCAGTCGCCTTATCGGCAGCCTTCACTTCGACGTTTGTACCGCCCCCGGGAATAACTCAAGATATAGTGGCCAAACGAATCCGAAATAACCTAAGCACAGGCCAAGGGCTCCGCATATAAATGTCCCAAAACTGATGACGACGGAACCGTACTTATAAATGGGTCGACATGTATCCCGAACGAAAGTATGTCAGGTTCGTCTCCTCGCTGCCGCTAATGCTGGTAACGCCAGACATCATGGGGCATTTCCAACGCGGAATTAATTACGGGATCGCTTAACTTGGACATACCTCCGTTACGATGACCGTTCTTTGGTCTCTTAAAGTTTGCTCTGCGATATATGTACGAGAAGTAGAAAAGTCCAGCGTCCGTTGTCGTTGACGCTGCACTTCACCAAGCCAAATGAAATCATGTACTTTTATTACTAGTTTCAGGGGGAAGGCAATGACGAAAACAAGTAATTATTGTTGTTTAAGGACGATTTGAGTAGCTACTGATGGTTAGAATATAAATCTGTAGCTGATTTTTATCACACCTCTGACATCCTTGTAGGCTGGAATCGCGTCCTCACAATCCCCCGCATCTGGGTGTCCGACCAAGGCTCCCACTCGAATGACAATTTCGTTACTCATATCGGTAATTTCCGTCGCAAACGTCACAGCTTTGCAGAAAGCGTTCTTGCCCAGGGCCAATGGGACAATTGAGTAATCATGCGCTCAGTCTTGTCTGCAACCAGGGCCATGTTGGTTGATTTTCACCTCGCCCCGCACGAGTAGACCAGTATAAGCCCCTCCATCGCATCTGCACTCGAAGAATCAAGTTTAACTCGCCTCTGCTCTCGCTTTAATGGAATTAAACTTAGCTCTCTTGAAGAAATGACAGGAATAATGCCTGAAATACTCCTTCTCCGCATACTACCGACATATAAAAGCTCTATCCGGACAAAAAACATCGACCACACTCATATTGATCTAGTTTTGGCGAGCTCTGAACTACAGTTTGCCCTCGACCAAGTACAACAAGAGGTCGATAAGACTGTCAGCCTCAAGAGTTAATGCGGTAGCTTCGCACAACAAGTCCACGACCATCTTCACCAAGTCATTCGCTCTTGGAGACTTCGTTATCGTCCGCAGTTCGATCTAACGCGGTCAAAATCTATTCTTTCAGTGTTTGGACCGTGTCAAGTCACCGCTGTTTACAGTTCATTAGTTTACAGTGTTGCACCACTCCAAGATGGTAAGAAAGACCTCGTACATTGCGGCCTTCTAATCAAGTATCTTGATTCAAGTATCGAGACCCGCTCCTTGGGAAGCCCATACGTCAGATTATGGACTTGGCCAGCCGTACCGAGTCACGGTAGGAAGTAGTAGAGATGATTACGGATGTTAGTGAGAGGCGCTACGGGCTTTTCTTCCGCATACAGTAGGGGGGAATCCTTTAAAACAAGACTGGAATTGTCAGATATATCTCCGAGCTCAGTGCTGCTTTCTGAGATATTTTTACAACTCTCATCGAATCCTTGAAGGCTAATAAGGCCCTCATCACTAAATTTAAGCGTATTATTTGCAATTCCCTGAGAATCACCATCCTCCGTGCCTGATAGAACTCATTGGGGCAGAGTGGCACGCTGATGCAATGATTCCGTTTTGGTCTGGGTATCTATTCTGCTAAACGTTGCGTTCTCTACACGAAATAACTCTCACATTGGTTCCACTACTTCTTCCTGGGTAGTAGACCTCAATTTTGCCTTTCTTTTCCTTCTTAGGTCGCAATACTGTATTAGCTACAACTTAAAGGTTAGTACCAGACATACGGGTGGCATGATCAGCATTCGAGCGCTGCAGACTCTACCTTCGACCGGCATCCGAGTTCGTTCTTCCCTATTGAATTAGACTACGTAATGTATAATTTAGACGTATTTCAATAAGGGAGGGCATATTGAGGGGTCCGAAATTGGACATTAAGAGCTTTTGATTTGTTTGGAATAGTTAGTAAAGGGTAATGATAGATTTTAAAGTGATTAGATCCTAGAAAGTCCATGAAATATCCTAATTTAGTCTGAAATACTTTCAAGGTTCCCTATTTACTGTCACAGTCTCAACTCTTTTAAATTGGAAACAATTATTTTGGAAATAGTTTCAATAAAAAAGAAGCTTTATTAAAAGCAGTACCATTTACTGAAATAATTTTGTGAAATCATATATGTGAGAATCTTCAGTTCAAAAATATACCTTTTAAATCGCCTTTAATTTAGTAAATTTACTTCATACCAAAATATAATATTTTGATTTAGAAAGTCATTTCATGGATAATATACTAAGAGTGCTCTCTCATTAGAAAGGGTTAGATCTTGAGAGGGTTGAAAGTAGAAATTTACCTTCAAGCCATGGATTGAAAAGGGAATGAAAATGTTTGATAGGATGTTTCAAATATATTATATGGAATTCAGTCCTCTTTCTTTGCAGCTTGTAAAAAGATTGTTCATTCAAATTAATATTATTCATTTCCTTGAAACTAATTTCAAAAATAGAAATGTGCTGATAATAGATTTAGTATTGATTTTTTTCTGTTACGAGAAAAGTTAACTAGAAGGAAAACTACTAAAGTAGTTTCAAACTTATACAAAAGCTTCAGTTGGAAATTCATTAATTTGAATTGAAAAACTCTGTAACTGTGGAGAATCAACACCGTTATCAATTGAAAGTGCAACGTGCCTTCGAAGTATACACTTCATGTGGCATATTACGCTTAACCAATTCGTATCTTTTGTATAACATGGAAACCCGCTAAATGAATAACACTGAGCGGTCGTCAATACTGCTGACATCATCCATCAAATTTTTCACGCTCCAAATAGTCCTCGTCTGAACCCATACTTCGGAATACCTGATAGCGACACATGAATTTTCCTAAAAGTTCTTTGTTTTTCTTTGAAACAGAACTGTCAAAACGGTACGTTTTAACCATAGTAATTTAACCTGAAAAGTTTCTATAAATACCATGGAATCTTGTTCATAATCCTAAAATTGATAAATCCATGAATTTAATAAGATTTTAGTTGCTCTTAAATATTTATAACAATTGCGGTCTTCAAGCTTGAAAAGAAAAATTTAAAGCTTTTGTCTTCATTTATATCTATTAGAAAATAAATTGTTGCTATGTAACATTAAAAGATTTTTCTCTCACAGGTTGGATATATATAAATTACTAATAAGCGAATAATCTTAGTGTAATTACTTACTGTCGCCTCTGCTGACAGCTTACAGCTAGCAAAGAAGCTTACAGGCTTCTTTTACTGTAGTGTACTGTACAACCTAAAACTTGACCGTTACGCTTTTGCACTGTACAGTGCTGTAATCTTGAGCTGATCATCTTTAGATCAGCTCAAGGAAGTTTAGGGCTACCCTCTCACCGTCGTATGCATGGCTTCTAGAAACTTCCTTCGATGGTCATGAAGCACCAGTCGACTCGCCTCGAGGTCTATATAAGCCCCGGTCTCCCCCCTGTTCTGTCTGAGAAAAATTGCATACCACCTTCTCTCCTCTCAACTCTCTTTCTTGGTCCCTCCGTCCCTCTCTTTCCCACGATCTTTCTCTCGTTCCCTCCTCTCCATCTCCTCCTTCCCTCTATCAAATAAGTGTTACGTTCAGAATTCTGCTCAGGCCTTAAAGGACTTTACTGCAAGATCTTATACATCTATCCGAATAAAATCCCATTATTGATGGAAAATACCCGTGCAGCTGCAATAAATTGAAATTAAACTATTTGATTTTTCAAAAACTTGGTTTCTGTATAAAAATGCTCCAGACTGTAAACTGAAAACGAAAACATTATAAATCCTTTGAAGCAGCGACAAAATTAGAATTTTTGGGAAAATATTCTGGCTAAAATATTTGAGAAACCCAAGGCAAACTTTTTAAGTATATCAACGAGCATTTGGATCTCGATTATTGCTTTAAAATAATATTATCGGGAAGAAAATAAGTTTTTATAGTGGATTATCCACTCTATAGTTTATTGCGAAGGCTACAAAAGTGTTCACATTACTTCCGGCTGTATGAGGCCCATCATTTTCCAAAATTCTCAAAAATTTCTAAAAATGTAAAGCAAAACCATCGACAGAGGTACAGAATGATGATTTAATATATATTTAAATAAATTTCATAAAAATAAATGAACTGAAAGTGGATTTTTGCAGGAGATAAAGATGCAGAAGAAGTTTAAATACAGAAAAATGGATACAAAAGACAATGAAAGATGGATTATTCCAAAAACTTTGGATGGATGGATCAATAAATCACCTAAGCTTAGAATCGCTCTTTTCAAAAGCTAAACATATAATAGGGGATGCATTATATATTTTTTCTTACTTGGAACAGCTATAAAAACTTAACAACTTCTGTGACGTTGCTTTAAATCATTGTCGTATGTAATATTTTAATATTTAAAAGTTTATAACTATAATTATCGAAGTAATAAGCACTGAAATCAAAAAGTATCATGGAAGATAAGACTTAGAAATATGGTACAGTTACGGTGAATGAAGAATAAAAACATATTCGGAACAATGTGAACGGTACAAATCAGGCTTAAAACGTTTTTTGAAATATTAATACTCTCAAGACAGTACAAAAGAATTTTAGCGGGGGTATTAAGAGCCGTAGAGACAATATGTTTTCTTTGGACCCTAAAAAGTCTTCATACTTTTGATAAACCCCGCACTATCTTTCAAAGTCAAACGAAAACTCTTTTCTAAATAGATATTTTACAAGAACTTGCATTCTCTCCGACTTGTTACTCGATTCAAAGTTATTTGCATTCAAAATATCGTAATCTATTTAATAAAGAACAGTTACGAAAAAATTATCGAAGAAATCCTTGACATTCCTCTGTGAAAATTCCAAGTTCAACCTGAACTAATTAAAGAAAATAATCCTGAGTTGATATTAATTTTACTGGCCTTTGTTCTCATTTGGCCTCAAAAGTCAAATATGTGGAATAAATTTCGCTATAGGAACTTATTCAGAGAATAATTCTGAGATTTAACCGTAATACGAGAAAGAGGAACTCTGGTCAAGTTTTGGGTTTATTATCATGAAGTTATATTTGGATATGGATGGGACTCTTTCAGGAGCTATAGGTTACCATAGATCTTTATAGACTCTACTTTAGAATTATATTAAAAATTTTTAATATTTTTTCCAATTATAAAATCTGGAAATCCTTAAAGTGGTGGCAGATAAAATGGTATCGTTAGTATAGGGTGTTGGCTGATGCAAAATAATCTCATCTTCATAATTTTCACTATAATAAGAATATGAATTTGGAATACTATTATAGTAGGTGATTTGAGGAAATTACAGTATAAAGTTTAAAGCGTTTCTATTAATACCCCGAAATTTACGTATGTATTGCGCGTGAGAGAAGTTTATTGAAAAATTCGGTTGATAATTTTCCTCTTCAGTAGTGGTGATAGTTCAAAGAATAATTTTATTATTATTTCAATAGGATAAAAGCTACGATAACATTTCGTTGTAATATTATTTCTTTGATTTGCGGGTTTTTTTCTACTGGAAACTTAGTAACTGGAAGTTCACTTATAAAATTTGAAGGCGTAAGTAATTTTCCATACTAAAATCAAATATAGTTGTGTTCCGAGCTGAAATACATAGAAAACAACCATTTAAAACAATTCTATTTTACTTACACAGAAAAGGAAATAAGCTCTTTCTGGTTAAAAATGATATGTTTACAGGTTATCAATAATGAGATTGTAGCTTTTTAAAAAAGAAAAAATAGTGTGGTGGTGATTTATGTGACAAATTTATTGTCAAGGTCTTCAAATTGCACTGAATTTTTATATTTTATCCATGGAACTGTTGAAAATAAAGCTGAAGTGTGGAATAAGTTTAGAAAATCCGTGCAACTTGAGAGTCAGCGTTACTTGGAACTCACTACAAATGTCAAAGTACAAAAAAACTACCAAAAGTATGAACTGGAAACATGAATAGGTAGTGGAAATGTTCAAATAGCTGCGAAAACTGAAACATATAAAGCCATCTATAAATCCAATTAATACACTGATCATGCGGTGATAATCGAATGTAAAAAACTTTTATCAAATGTAAATTATCAAAAAAATATTATTAAAGAATAAGAGTCGCTGGAATTCAGTATTATTACGTAATAATGCTAAAAGAGGATAATAATTATCATATAGAAAAGTTTCAAGGTCCATTTGGCGAGTAGAAGAGTCAAAAAGGTTCCATGGGAAAATTGATTTACTTTTGCTGTACATTTCCCTGAAATAGAAATGAAATTTAACATATTTCTAACCTAAATATCTTTTTCAACGATATGAAGAGATGATGATACTTAGTGAGCTAAACGTATCTAATGACTATTTTCTCGATATGGATGTCGTGAGGTAGCCATTGGCCAATACTAGTTGCCCTAATAAATGGTTTGACTACCAAAAAGGCAGAGAATGTATCTTTAAGTCTGGTTCTTTTCTGTTCCATCATCAAGAAAAGTTCTAGCTCCTTCGACAACTGACTGGCCCTGTTGGCTACATTAATAGTTTTTCTCGCTTTGCGTATAAGCCACTCTTTTCTGTTTGAAAAAAAATTGGTAGAATCTCCTTTTGGAATGTACTCGATATTACGTACCTCGAATCCTTCCACTCCTTCTTTTCCCTCAGGAAAAGGTATGCGCGATAAAAATGCCTCCATGCGCGATAGCTTGAAAAAATCTAGCCCCTTTGGAAGAGGGGGTTTATTTCACCATTTTCCGTTGTAGTGCACTTGTAATTGAGAAGAGTCCAAGTTACTCCAAGCATTTTGTGAAAACTTTCCTCTGTCATTTCAGGAAAGAACCTGGATGTATTTAGATTCTGAACCTTGTACTTATACATTTGAAGGTAGTACTTTTCTTGGATTTTCTGTAACTTAGAAAGCAGCCTTGATTCAGTATCTGATGCAATATTTTCATGGAAAACAAAATCTCGGCTAAGAGAATCTGTTTTTTTGGTAAGAAATTTTGTATGTTCATTGCAATTATTGACTGTAATTAATTTACATTGTACATTTTTTTGTGAGGAATATAGATCTTCTCTAGTATTTGCAGAGCAATTTACCGTTTCTCTTGAAAGTTCGGAAGCGGCTATATCTCGACTCAATCTGTCTTTGTTGGTCTTTTTCGTAGACTGTTCTTCAATTTGAAAGTTACATGAAAGGCGAGCGTATAATTTCTCTCTTTTTCGATTCATTTGAGCTAGACTTTTCGATAAATTATTACATGATGAATCTTTCAATGTAACAGTACAATGGGGATGAAAGGAGTTATTGTTCTTTTTATGGTTTTCCAGCATAGGCCTACCGGAAATATCAGCGTCCGTTGATTTATCTGTAAAATATTCACGGTATTTCTGATTAGTACCCTTGTTATCAGGAGATTCAAAGTCCTTGAGTGAAATATCAATCAGCTCAGCTTTATATTTGTGCATTTCAGATTTATGGGATAGATCTTTTCCGTATAAATCCTTCCTCTCATCACTGGAGGAGATATTTTCCACATGGAAAACAAATTTATGCCGCTCATTGACGGCAAATTGTTTTCTAGAGTTGGAAAGCCCTTTTAGTCCCGGTGGAATTAGATTTTTTTTACTAGAATGTCTGTACAGAGAGGGATATTGATTAAGTTTCTCTCTCTCTGCATTCGGTTTTGGTTCCTCGCTAGAAATATATTTCTTTGATGCCGCTAATATGATTGAATCAGATAATTTACCGCTTTCTGTTAAGTTTTGTGTCTGCGTTTCTGTCATATTATCGGAAAAATATAACTTATTATGATTCTCAATTTCGTTTATCCTCTTTGCTTTTTGTTGATCCTCACAAGTTACATCTAGGTATCCGATTTTCTTAGCAAATTTACTTGGCATGCGTGTATCAGACCCACTCACCTTTCCTCTATTGTTATTGAGATATTCTCTGCCTCGTTTCTAAATTTTCCGAAATTTCGTCAATTGAAAAGAAACATCAAACTGTTAGATTATTTGACTTCAAAGCATAGATATCAAATGGAAAAAAGAAATGAGCTTACCATTCTCTTTTGAGTTCCTCTGGGCTTCGAATGAGACTCTTGCACGTCTACAGAAAGACTTTCACGTTCACGAAGTTCCTCTGACATATCCGGTCGTCCAAAAATGGGCCCACTGATACATTTTTCATGTGAGATCGGAGCAACTCTACTGTTCTCTGGAGTATCTGATAGACTATTCCCTTGAGAAATCATAATTTCGCCGAACGAAGAAGCTAAAGCTTCTGTAACGCAGCGATCAATTCCAGATTCGTCCCTTTTTTGATTTGAAGCCTGTATAATACTTCTCCCTGGTGATATTTTCTCCACTTTTGTAGGGGAAATCAATTTTTTGAATTTTTTGAGTTATAATGATTTTTATTGGCAGATAAAATATTCTGCGTATCTTTTTGAGCCAGTTGGTAAAGTTGATATCTACCATAAATAGTGTTGACCAGATCATCAATGCCGTTTTTCGCTGTTTCCTCGTACGTAGGTCTGTCCTTTGCGGAAAAATATTTTCCAGCCTCATATTTCAGCGCAATTCTTCTGCATATGCTGCAAGGGAGGATAGGAACTATCTCCAAAACCTTCAAAGCTATCGAGTTTATCAAATTAACCCGAAATGCTATATCCTCGGTTCCTCTCCACTCACTAATTTCAGATATTGGGCTAGAAATATTTCCGTCACTAGTCCTGGAAAGGGTCTTGTAAAAAGTCTTAGATTGATTCCCAAGAAATTCAGAAAGTGAGTTTGTAGTTGTAGACGGCTTGTTTTCCGCATTCTGCTGAAGAACTGGTGGTTGAGGGGAAGGCAATATTGGCATACATGGATTCAAAGACGATTCATTGGGAGATATTTTGCAGCGCTGCAATTGACCTATCTCAGGTCCAGATGACTGAAATTCATTTTCTGCAGTTTGCTGTGCCTCATATTGGTCGGGAATGTCTCCGCATGGATTTACAATAATAGATGGAAGTGACCTAACTGAACTTCTTTCAGAATGAAAATTCATAATTTTCTGTACGGTTTGGAAAGGAGTAAAAGCTCTTCCGTAGAAACACCAGGGGTTTGAAATGGGTCACTTAGTGTAGCGATGTGTCCCGTTCCAAATTTTAGTGCAAATAGGTCTTGCAAGAAACTTAGAGGGGATTATTTGTGAGAATTAATGATGATATGGTGGTAACTTGATGGTATGGGATGGTCAATTGTTCGAAGGAAGAGTTTTGAAGATCGGTTCGACTTTTAAATTGAGATGAGGATGAAATATACTGCAAGGAAGTTGAGAAGTGAATGAGAGATATATATAGGGCGAGGAGACACTGCTCCAAACGAATATAAGATATGGATGAAACGGTCGACAAGGAAACAATATTGGCTTCTTTGATAGAAACATGATATTCAGTAAGGCATCGAAGAAACTTATTGCCATCCACGCAAGTTAATGTAATTCATAGGAAACTTTTAGTGGAGATAGCGCTTGAGAATATACCAAAATGTTACTACAAGAAGCTAGTGAGAACAACCAAAAAATCAAAAAATTCCAAATTTACTTGTGCGTTGGAACCAGTATCAAAAATGATCTCATTAATTTCATTTTATTAAAAAATATAGATTAGTTTCGACGTTTTAGGATATTCCATCACTCAAATCAGTCATTTTTTTGCTCTGAAAATTAAATTGCTGTAACCTTCAATTTCGTTTGTTTTTAATATGTTATTGGTTCACTTTTGAAGCTTCAAATGAATACTGAAAGTAAAAAATGAGTACAAGTATGTACTGTAATAAAAATTGATACAGTGTTTGGAAAACGGTTACAAGTTCAGACAGTAGAATATCAAAAATTTATTATCTGAAGCTCAAAAATCAAAATTGTACTGTCAATTAATTTTATAATTGAAATTTTCACTTTTAAATGAAAACATGTTGAGTTTTGCAAAGAAAATTCGAAAAGAGAGAAAAACAGTTGTTTAAAGTAGGAATTTTACGGATAAAAGGTCGAACTTTAAGAATTGTAAATGATATAGGAGTCTAATATGGGCCACGACAATGATTCACATATGCATAAATATGTATATGGATCGTCAAATTTTTACAGGGGAAAATAAAAGTGCCTGTTATTATGTTAACTGAATTGAAGTCGACTATATGGACGCTCTAAGAAAGATGGTGATAGTAAAAAATTATGCCCACTTAAAGGAACAATAAAATTAATTTCCGGATTGAAAATTTATTACTTGGAAAAACTTGCATCCATGTAAGAATTCCAATTTCAAAAAGGCTATTGAAAATGATTTGCTATTTCTGGTAAGTATTTTTTGTTCATCCTAGAATTTCACGGAAAGAACAAGTGTGGAAACGAGTTCTGAGTATTGTGGAGGAATTATTGTGAATATTTGGTCTGAGAAAAGTAGAGTGACTGATATCCCGAAGGAAATTTTCTAAATCTATTTTATATATATTCAAGGTTCAATAAAGCAGATTTTTTGCCCAAGAAACACATGAATTAAACTCTTCTCGTATGGACAATTAAAATAAAATTAAAAGGGCTGGTAAGTTTAAAATAATTTAGCTATTTGCCGAAGTAATGGGCATTTATAAATCTAGACAGCTTTGTATGTTATCAAATGATAATCTTTCGGGATGGCTTTATAATTGCAAGAAAACCCAAGTAAATATGATGTGATGTACTAATAGTTCAAATTGCTATCTTTTTTATAGAACCGAACAAAATGCAATCTTTTGGAAGCTAATTAACCTATATATGCCATGAATCATACTTAGCACTCTTTTTGAGTAGAAATAAAACCTCAGTCTCTTTTCGAGGTAGTAAGCCCAGAAGATTTTAAAATTTAAAATGCCTAATTAAGTTTCTTGTTTTTGTTTTACTTCGTCTCTTCAGTTACTTAAACTATCTACAATTATCCATCCAATAAAATTGCTTTAAAATTGTTTGAAAGATAAAAGTACCTCTCTCGCATCTTCTTCCTTTACTTCTTTTTTATCAGAAACCGATTCAAGAATCGCGTCTGCATCATCCGAAAACTGTTTAGTCCACTCTGGACTATTTAAAATTGAAAGGAAATTTACTAGTCTTTTCTATACTTCTTTTCATTTAAGAATACAATATTAATATAATTTTAGGCAAGAAAGATCCATTTTCCTAATTTCTCATCCCTGACAGCAACAATGTTTCGTCTTCTTTTAGATTCGCTTGGAGTACTTTTTTTCGGATTCTGAATTTTTTTGGTAAAATACATATCAAAAGAAAATTTTGTATCCGAAAGAAGCTATTCCTTGGTTTGATGCTGTATCATTTTACTTGAAGGAAACATGGCCAACCTAAACTGCAAAAGTCTATTTTATATCCACTTTATCCATACCGCATAATGTTGGATTAGATACATGGTCACTTTTTAACATCAGCAAGAAATGGGAAGTATTTGTTGAACCAATGAATGACTTAATTTAAATCGCTTAAATTTTCTCAATAATCCTAAATTACAGTAATAAGGGCTTTAATTTGATTTAAGAGGATGAAAAACATCTTGAAACACGTAGCTACTTCGGGCACTCAATAATGTTTTCAATTAGTATATAAGTTGAAGAAACACCGGGGGCTGTGGTGTAGCGGTGGAAATCCCGAGCGGTGTGCACCCGCAGGGTATTTAAAGGGAAGTGGGACGATGATCGCCCGCGTCGGATACGGCCGACAGGATCCGTATGGCAGAACATGTGGCAAAGGGATGGCTGTACTATACAGTGCGCCTGGGTGAGGAATCTGTAAATTCATTACAGTACTGTTGGTAGTGGTAAGTAAGGGTTTTATCACAATGCGTAATAATAGAAGAAGAAATTGATTCCCTTGTGTCACGGACCATTAGGGTCTGGGGCAGGGACCAATCGGACTCCGGGCCGACTTGGTTGATATTTAGCTGCAATCTCCGTCTCCGTGCCTGTCACGTTAAAGGTAAGCACCTTCTACCTCTCGGAGTACCCGTCAACTTTAACCACTAACCTTTTACTTTTACGGTTCACTCCGTACGGTTTATCACTTTAGGCCTCTATCGCGCCGTCGTCGACCCCGCGTATCTCCCCACACTGCGGTCGGGCAAACTCTTCCCGAGAGTGAGCAAACCTCACCCTTGTATTTCCCTTATCCTCCCGTTCTGTAGACCTTCGCGGGTTTAGGCCTTGCAGTACAGAGCTCTACCACGCTACCAAGATCCTTTTTATATCTACAGGAGACGTCTGAGAAGTAACACATGTGAATATACCCGTTTTATACCTTAGGTTTCATTAAATGTAACAGATACGCATGCGGGCACTTAGTCTGCTTTTATGGTGGCTTAAAAGTACGTAATATATTTCGAAAGCCACTTAAGGAACTCAACTCTACCAAAAAGGTCTGGAAAGGCCATTATCTACGTTGCAGTGGCCAATAAGTAGCAATTCTCTGTCGAGTTTATCATATACGTCCCGAAACAGTTTTTATTCAGATCCTTGATCATCTTCTGTCTCTTCCAAAGGAAATGGGAACCTAAGAGGTCTAAGAAAGTGATATTTTAATCAAAAGCTATTTAAGTACAGGGGAACATATTCTTTCAATCGAAGTGTCAGTGATCTCTTTGGTTTCATTCTTTAGTTTTATTTATCTGTTAAGTACACATAAAAAAATCTGCACTTATAGATCTCCTACCACTGCTTACTTTGACATCTTATATCTTCATTACAGTCCTCAGCATTATAAGGGGTTTCAGAATGATTTACCTTTATTTTCCGATAGAGATCTTGCTGGGGTATAAAGAAATCGAAATTTTTGTCAAAATCTACCATAATCGCTGCCAACTTATGAATAGTTGAAACCAGCCTTGAAATTTATCTGAGAATTTCGGAGCTCATTTTTAGTTTAGTATGGCTTAACGGCGTTACACGACGCATCATCCACAAGTGATGGACTACAAGTGCTAATTACAGAATCAATGGGTACAAATCGCTTTTAGCCGCTTAAATAACAACACTAATGTGAACAATTAAACTCAAAGCACCATATTTTCAAGATAATGCTACCCTGGACCCTGTTCTAGTCGTTGATAGACTATTTTTGAGACACATTCACGGATTATTGCGATAACTCTGTTTTGATAGCCAGGCGTATCATTTTGGCACGTATTTTGGAATGTTTTGTACACAATTATTCCTCAATTACGTAATTTATTTGATAAGTCTTAACATTTACAGTAGTATTACTATTTTGGTAGCGAAATTAGCTACTCCGAGACCTACTTCGATTGATTCCCATTTTTTTATGTCTTATGTTTTGAAAGGGACTGGTGGATCATGAAAAACTATGATGAAATTCTAGCGGTTAAAAACATAAAGAAGATCAGAAATATTGCAGAAATGGATGATTAACTTTTGAAAGTAGAAATTTTCTTATGGTAGTCTAAAAGTAGAAATATCCCATTTACAGGGATTAAATACTCAATTGTCATGGACTTTTGAAAAATGGTAACACGACATATGTCAAAATCAAATTTCGTAATCATGATAGCCATTTTCCTATTTAATTTACATTTGATCAGATGCAGTGATGTCTAATTACTTTTACCTTGGCATGATGGAGGAATATCGCTTCAGTTAATTCATAAAGTATAAGTAAAGAGGAATTATTTAGCATCAGCATATCCCTTGTATTTTGAAAGATTAAGGTCTATGTTTGACACATGAAAGCGTTTCGTTCAGTTTTAATGTATATTTTATTGCGTGTGTTCTACTAAATTGTAGAATTGACTTTCATAATCCCATTAAGTTTATGATAATTATTGATTTTCTCCCAGATAATCAACATAGTAGGATACCAAAAAGAGTGATCTTAGCTTTAAACTATATGATCACTGTTGTCATCGATATTTTCCTGCAAAAATATATATATATTTTTCTTTTGATGATCCTTTTATTTGCTCTTCTGGAAAATATTTGTTTAGATTAAGATTAGTATGCTTTTTTTACTAACGAAATTTCTCTGATCGAAACGGATATTTAGAGTTAATATTCTGCGAACTGTATTACTCAATCTATAGTTCAGACTTTTTAAGCCAATGTATGCAAAAAGAGTTGAATTTACACTTTGAATAATTTTATTATTGTAAATTTGATGACTCCATGATAAAACCCAAGCGCTGAAGCTTTCTTTAATATCCGTTAGTTCCGCAAGTCGTTAGGAATTACGAAAATCTAAAAACGATTTTAGAAAAATGTATCCATTAATTCAAAGGAAGTATTTTTTTAAAATCTGGATAATTTCTATTTAAATACAGCAAAAAAATCCCTTAATATCTTCTATGAATCTGTGTTGCACGAAATTGAGGTCCACACCAGTAGATATAAACTAGTAAAAAGCTCTGTACTGTTGCCACCTCTACGTTCGGAGAGTGGTACCCTGCTACGCTCTCCATTATCGAGGAGGTAGTGATATCGGTTGCAGGTCAATCCTGAACCAGTACTCTGGGGCGAGGGCCATTCTCTTTCAAAGGCAACCCACGTTGATGTTTACGACAGACATCGCGTGTCTTCCAGCTACTCTTTAGCTGGTAGAAGTACAGTTATTCTTATCAAATTGGTTTGAATGCAAGTTCATATTATTCCCAACCTTCGGATCACTCGCAGCAGGCCAACCCCATTTTATGAGGAAATTAAGTAAACCAACCCATTTGAGTCCACTTATAGTGCCCCATATAGCTATTCATATCACGGTTTGTGACTATTTTATGACAGATACAGACAGTATCAGTCCCACTTACAGAATGTTGACATAATAGTTTGTTCTACCGTATACCGCTTCCTTTAGCTTTCAGATCCCGTCATATTTGTGGCACTTCGTAGTTAGGCCTCCTTACTCTCTAGAAACAGTCTTGAATGGCTCTTTAGCAGCACAGCGCCAATAATTTCCCTCCCTTGCAGAAGAGATACACGCAAACAGGGCGACGGGTCAGATTCGATACTGCAGAGGCAGTTTTGACATAAGTCAGAGTGGTGAGCCATCAATTTTGCTAAGGTAACATTGCTGTCCAGTGTGGAAGACACAAGTTGTTTCGGGCTAGTGCATTTAGACAAGCAGTCAAGTTACGTGAGACAATGAATCGTCAGACACGTCATGAGACAATTCATAGGTATCACGCAATCAATTAAAGTGGACTACACATTCATGCTTTTCATAATGTTGTATATCGTTGTATGCATATGCAGTCGCATATGCAAGTATTTCTTTGTGTATTATTTGGCATCTATATGTGTGTTCAATCTCATTTGAGCGGAAAGCAGACCCTTGGGGCTGATTTAACAAAGTTTGGCCAGAATGCCTGCAAGTGCATACTGATAAACTAGCATGCTCGTGAAATATATAAGAGTTCCAGGAAATAGATCATATCAAGACAGTAAAGTTATCAAAAACATAGAACAAGCTTCTTTCTCTAAGCTTTACAACAATTTTTTCGTCAATATTGAGTAAAGACTCTTAACGCCAACAGGGGAGCACATAATGAAGTATGTTTTTGAGGATATGGTTTCGGCTTTCTTTGTTTTAATCCGGCGCAATACGTGCTTTCAACTTCAGCTGTGCCGCATATTTCGTAACAATGACCTTATAAAGTGATAACGGGTGGTAATTTGGGTGCTGTACTGATTAGAGATGTAGGATGGCTACTTTCCGAAGACTAGTTTTGACAAAGTAATAAAGTTATTTGAAAATAGGAGGGCATCTTTCGACATGAACTACGGGTGAAATACTTTAGATACCTTTCTTCTTGTGCCAAGTATGCTCTAAAAATTCCAGATTGCACTAGGGCCTAATTTTTACGACGAAGACACAGTTTTTTTACAAAGTCGCGCTAAAATCTTTGTGCGCATTGTGCTCATAGCTTGGCAGTGTCGTGAATCGATCAGCCCTTGAAGTTGCTGAGGTGCTATCGCGTAATTGATCAATTGACAAAAATTGATACTTGATCAAATTCATAATGTGAGATGGGGATTTTGGTTCCTTATTGCTTAGTAACACTACCGGCTGTTTTCAGAGAGGAAAGGGGTACATCTACGCACAAGAAATGAACAGGAAAGGGCAATCTAAAAGAATAGCGTAAGGCCGGCCGTATGAACCGCTGCATTGGACGAAGTGGCTGCTGCAGTGTGTCTTTGCACGACGACGGATCTTATCCGTCCAAAGTTCTCCATGGACCTCACAGCTACGTGCCTGGCCACGTCATTCAAAACCACTCGGTCGCGTCAGGGTGTTATCCGCAGAATGCGGATATGGGCACTGGGAAAGTTCTTGCCTCAGCATTGGTGAGTACCTTGTAAACTTTGAGGCTTTCGCTGCATTCAATGATGTATAGGGGTTGATGCAACGATTTCCTCTATTAGAGTGAAGAAGCGGATTCACTAAAGCAAAAGCTTTACTGTCTCATGCCGCATGCCTGCTCGCCTACCCGCTGATTTAGTCACAAGCTCACAGAGGTGCAGGCCCGTTTTCGTTTTCTCCTTCCCTCCTTACAAAACTAAGTTAAGATTCCCCCACTAGAAGTGAGACAACGAAGTAAACTAAATCTCGTTTTAACATGTAAAATTGAAATGCTTCCCCTCCAACGTTGTTTGAGTGACTCTGCAAAGAATTTTGAGCACTGTTACCAGGCGAGTATAGTTATTGTAGCTCACCAACGGCCATTTGAAGAAAGGAATTGTGTCACATGGCGTTCGTTCCAACCTTTCTTGACGGGAAGTAGGTACCACCCATGCACACATCTTTAGTATCAATGACGATTATATTGTCTTCATCCATGTAAGAGCCATCGAATAACTTATTAGCGAGCTTAGACAGCTTATTGGCGGAGGAAGGATCATTCAGCATGTAGGTATAAGTTTTATATTGTCGGGATTCCAGATAGAATCTGATTGGGAAGAAAAGATACCATCTAAGCTGTCATCCGATAAGTCAATTGTCATCTGGACCATCTCTGTGATTTGATGGCCACCAGATGGCCTAGTACTTTTCAAATGCGAAATTACTTGTGTGGCCGGCATCGACGATGAATAAAGTTATACCAGGATCCTTGGCAGTTTTGAGCACTTGACGTGGAGAAGTCCACTTTCTCCGCCTGTAGTGAACCCTATTGAGATAAGCCTAAGCACTGTCTCTCATTAGAAATCCAAAAGGTGAAGGGGGAGCGGTTGGGTTTCCAGTAGATAATGAACGGGGAAAGTTTGGGTTGTTTTAGCTGTTGCAAGATGTATGATGTGCGCTAAATTTTCACCAAAAAAAACTAGAAGAGGACCGAACTCAGATACATTATATGGATTTGGAAGATATTTTTACAGTATCTGAATTTGGAAGATATTTTTTATTTCGATGAGTGTGGCTAATTCATGGCTAATTCATGGGTTGATTTTTTATTTTAGGACACGCTGTCATAATAGATTTCAGTACAGTTCCAGGTTCTGGGTGATAATGAGAGTAACTATGAAAGGTCTATATATGGCCAAATTAATTCCCACCCCTGGCCGATGGGTTGCGGGCATGGGTATGGCACCTAGATATTTACCTTGAGGAAATAATATCTTCTAATAGTCTCCCTGGTTCATACGATCCCGTTGAATGTATTTTTTAGTTCTTAATATGCTTGTTTGAGACATTAAGGGTAGCCAAAAGTATATATAAGCTGAGTAAACTGTTTCCTCTTGTGGAGGTCAAGCAAGTTGGTAGACAACTTCAAGTCAAGTACCGAGTAGTAGGAAGTTAAGGGTCAACTTGAGACACGAGAACCATTCTTCTTACACTGGTCAGAGAACATCAGTGGTAGACCCTGACCTTTCTATACTTGTTTGTAGCCCTCTCAACTGTCTTCCTTACCAAAACCTTTTTGTTCAACTATACCACGGTAACACTTTTTTGCCTGCAACATCTCCTTGTTGGGGTAATTGGTTCTGAGTATCTCTTCTCCCGACGATTTACTCCTATCATTTGTTACTCTTTTGGGGGGAGTTGCACCCGAGGTATTCGAGTTGTGGAGTATTAAGGAACACTTCGGGTTTTTTTTTCTGTAACCATGGATCTCAACGCTGCTCGTATAACGTTCACAAGGGGCAAGAGTGAAGACGTTGAGGAGTTCCTCTATATATATGTTAATGGTTTGATGTTTGAGAAGAGCGATGAGGAGAAGGCCGCAAGTATCTCCGCCTATCTTTATGTTGACGCAAAGCACAAATATGAGGCCAAGTTTATCGATGGATGGTCTCTTAATGGGAATGGACGTAACTTTGCTGAAGTATGTGAGTGGATTGTCAAAGAATATGCGAAGGAGCTAGAACCAGATGAGGTGATTCGTACCGCCATAGAACCCGGCTCAACTTCGACGATCTGTTAAGCTCATTGGTATAATTGTGTGATCTCTATGAAAAGGCTGAAAAGGCTGAGTTCAATGACAAAGCCAAGTACTGAATGCTGCGTAAGTCAAGGCACCTCACCTTTTTAATGAACTGAGGAGTTCCATAGTAGAATTTGTCGAAAACTCCGAGATATTTCAGAGATTGAGTGAGGTACCGAGGGAAACCCGTACATCGATGTCTATCGTGCAGCCTGGAAAGAATTATCAAAGGCCGGATATTAGTGCAGCGGCATTAGAATCTGTCAGGAGCGATGTCAAAAACTTGAAAGAAAGGTTGGAAACCCGATTCAATAATCGACTTGACACGATAACCTCGCAGTTAGAGAGCCTTACTCTTACCATTAAGAAGAACCAGTCTGGGGCCCCTAAGGCCGCAGAAGTCTGCTCCTACTGCCACAAGCCTGGACACTTTGCAAAAAAGTGTCCTGATAATCCACATAGAAACACTCTTTGTGGAAAGTGCGGACGATATGGGCATCATGAAAGTAACTGCTAGTCTAAAGACAACAGAAGAGCAAATTTATCGGACATGAGGAGCGAGTCAGGACCAGAGATGAAAATGTTACAAAACAGAAAGTATAAAAGTTTGACGGATGTTGGTAACCTATCCATCGCTGAAGAAATTAGTCAAGTCAATTTGACAAAAAGGGATGGGGAAGGGAAAATTTTATCGAAAAAACCTAGCCTGGATTATGGAATGCTGGAGCATATCCTAGAACCTGTACCTCCTCGGACCAAGAGGTCTGATCAAGTTGTTCCAGGAGTGGAAATCACTCCAACCAAGAAACCAAAAAGAATAAGAAATTTGAGAGTATCTCGAAGGACGTACTAGAGTATGTGAAGAAGTACAATTTGGTACCTGAGCTTGCATCGGCCCCAACTGAAATAACGTTTTTTCAACTTTTGAGGGACGACACAGAGGATGCGAGAAATGAACTGAAAAAATATAAGGTCTAATGAGTCCGCTAAGGGTAAGAAATAGTTTTTTCAATCGGCCTTGACAGCACCAAGACGTCTTTAGCTGGTACCATTCAAAGTATTGGGAATGAAAACACAAGCTCTTTTCGATTCAGGCGCTGTTCCAAACCTCATTTCAGAAAGTTGGGTGGCAACCTAGGTCTCGAAATCATTCCAACTACTCGAAGAATACTCGTTGCAGATGGAACCGTACTAAAATTCATGGACACTGTTGACAAGATTTCTGTGTTCTTTGGGGACCTTAAAGTTGATGTCTACTTTCTTGTCATGCCTGATTTACCTTTCGACGCAATCATTTGTTGCCCTACCATGGAAAGACTAGGGAAATGCATTTACTTGGGCAACCAAAGCGTTTCAGCCAAGATTAACGGTAGAAGCGTGAAGATGCCCCTGGATTTAGACAAAAGCACATATCTGCAAGATTTAACAGAAACGTACAGTGAAGATTTCACTTCTAGCTATGAAAGCGAGAATTCTAAACCAACTAACACTTTTGGAAGTGGAAAAGGGTACGCTCGAAGGATAATGAGCATGGAATGGGTTGATTATGATTCTGGTTTTAAAACAGATAACGACTGGAATCTTAGGTCAAATTTGAGGCCCGAATGTGTTTTCTTTTTCGATAATATCGAATCAAAGGACGGCGTTCAGAGGATGAAAGAAGATTACCTTTGCAAAGAGAATAAGAATATGTCGAATTCCATGTCTGAAGATATTGGCACGCCAGAAGAGTTCCTTCAAAATAAAGAGGGTGAGGATCAAGGAGAAGAAAAGCGCCAGAATGCAGAAATTGAGGAAAAAGTACAGCAACTTCCCGCCCCTGCCTCAATGAAAGTATCCGATATGTTAACATCTTCCGAAGTAGTAGCATGGAGCGTTTCAGATCTAAGACAAGCAAGTGTACCGGTCTCTCACTCATTTGAACTTACCGATACTCAACCAATTTACTACAGGCCTAGACGTCAACTGCCAAAATATGACCAATTTATCTCAGAGAATGTTACAAGTATGCTAGAAAATGATATTATATGGCCAATTTCATCCTCATGATCATTTCTTGTTGTGGTAGCACCAAAGAAGGATGGAAAACGTTGCTTTTGCGTCGATTGCCGACAACTGAACCAGAGAATGGTACCCGATCGATTTTCGATTCAAAACATGGAGAAATCCTCGAGGACCGGAAGGACGGGAGATAGTAAACCTCAATTGACATTCACACTAGCTACTGGCAGATTCTGATTGATGAAAAATGTAAGGAAAAAACAAATTTTACCAGCAAAGCCGGTACCTTCAAGTTCGAAGTGATGTCTTTTGGTCTCATGAATGCACCAGCTACATTCCAAAGAATGATGAACGAGGTTTTGAAAGGAATTCCATTTGCAAGAGTTCATATCGATGATGAGGCAATATTCTCAAAAACCTTGGATCAGCACATATCGTATGTCAAGACAGTAGTAGATAGGATATTGGCATACAGCCTAAAAATTAGGTTGAGCAAATGCTGCTTTTCGAAAATTCTATCTAACTACTCAGTCATATCGTTGATTAAGAGGAAACTAAACGAAAAAAATCAAATTGGCCACAAGGGCCGCTTCAAAGACGGAGGTTCGAAGCTTCTTGGGACTGGCCTCATATTACAGAAGATCTATCAAAGATTTCTCCAGGACTGCAGCACCGTTACATACCAGTACTACGAAGGACGGAAAGTTTTACTGGAGCAAGAAAATGGAAACTGGACTTGAGTAGCTTAAAGATAAGCTATAGGTCCCCCCAGTGCTCATGTATCCAGATTTCAAGAGACCATTTGTTGTGGTAACAGATGCCTCAGAAGGTGTTTGGGCGCCCTTTTGTCCCAAAAAGATAGAAACGGAAGACTAAACCCTGTTGAATTCGCAAGTCGTACTCTGAATGATGCGAAAAAGGGATACTCAGTCTGCGAAAAAGAAGCATTACCTTTCTTCTTCGCACTGAAGGTTTCATGTGTACCTTTTATCACTAGAAACATTTGTCTTGATAACTGATCACCAGGCTCTTAAGACAACATTCCAAAATAAAGATTTGCATCGTCGCTTAGCCCGATGGGTCGAAATTTTTGCAGAATATTGGTTTGAAATTGTGTGTAGACCCGGACGCAATAATCAGCCTGCTGATTACCTATCCCGGTTGAGCGATCCAATGAATCCAAATGAAAAAGCTTCCGAAGACATCGTCGGAGTTACCGAATTACAAGTCCCATACGATAACGAGGACGATGCTAGTCTTCATGGACTAATGAAATTACTTGATGGACTAGAAATGAGCAAAGTCGATCTTGAACACATAAATTGGGTACGCAGAATCAAAAGGCTTTTACATTGTGGAATAGGAAACTCTTCTGACACACGAAAGCCGGTCCTCGACTAGTGGCCCCTTCGACAGAAATAGTGAAGATCTTGAGGGCTTTTCATGATGAGTTAGGGCATAAGTATCTCGAGACAACCAGACGATTCATTACGAAAAGATTTTGGTGGCCCAGTATCCATAAGGACGTCTATAATTTCGTGAAAAGAAGCTGCAACAACTGTCAAAAATTCTGTGCGATAGAAAGTATAAGACAACTCTAGGCTTTTCTCTCTCAACTTCTTACTGCTCGGGACTTTGCTTGAAGTTACCTGCCAACTTGCCTGACATCCACAAGAGAAAGCATTTTACTCAGCTTATATAGAATTTTTTTAACTTTAAAGTCTCAAACAAACGCACCAAGAACCTTAAAATACACTAAAACGAATCATGTGGATTATAGAGACTAGCAAAGAGATAATTCCGAGATAAATATCTATATCTTCTCCTCAAAATCGTTATACTCAAGGTCCGAACCTAGCAATTCCTCTATAATATCCACACCCCAAATACAATCCCCACAAATTTCCTCGAACGGCTCAGAATGATAAATAGCCTCATCGGAAATATCAAGATTCTACAACCCCTCCTCGCGTTCTTCAGCCTCCCCTCCATCCGAAGTGTCACAGATTATACTCACGCCCTCATTTGCCCTTCGTCCTCTTCCACACCTTCCTCACGGCTGTACACCTTCACCTCCCACGGATCTACCCGACTTCCTCATCATCAGGTCCCTCCGCGTCCACCTCGTATCCTCCGACTCCTCCGCCTTCTCCAAGAAATTTCGACGAAACCACTTCCGAACATGCTCCCGGTCCATCCTTCTGAAGTACCCGTCGTAGTCTGTTGGCCCTTTTTCCATTAAAGCTAAACTGTTAATGGGACGCGGGCCCCCGGTTGATTTTTGGATAGTAAGAGAAGGGCGAAGGTGGATCATGTTGATGGCGAAAGAGAGGAGGTGTTCGGTGAGTTGATGTGGTTGTTGATGGTAGGGTGATGCATAGATGACTTTGCTTTAGCGCTTTATATAGGGACTATTTTTGATTCTTTCCATGGCCTTTGGTAAAAATAAAAAATGTGAGGACATGGTGTGATTGTTAATTTGAGCAAATTCGAAAAAGAATCTGCTCGACAGAACGTAGGAACTACATTTGGATTAAAAGGGGAGAACTTCTTTGAGTTTCTCCTTTCTTTAAAATAGGAAATCGATTCGAAAACGGTAGAGGTCATCGATGGATCTTGGGATGAGAGGAAATGATTTCGCGGGAATGACCTTTTTACGACAAAACAACCTACCAGGAATTCGGACAGCACAATCTGTGCTGTTCGGACCTTGTGCTGACGCAAGGCCTGATCTCTTTGGTTCACGTGATGCAACCGGATGAACATTGAGCGCCTCTGGCCGTGATTTAGCTCCAAATATTTCTTCTCGTGGCAGTTGGGTGGCACGAGACGGAATATCGGGTTGTACGTTTTGAACATTGACGCAAGCGCCAGCATCATGAGCGCGGATTGGTATCTGTGCCCGACAGTTTGACATCCAGCAGGACTTGCAGGTGAAAAATGCTACGTCGAGGCCTGTGCGCTATGCAATGTGTGCGGCGGAGAACCAATCCGAACGTAGTTCATGACATGGAACATCGTGACAATATCGAGAATTGTATGATCTACTCGCACAAGTTCGTTCAGCTGTCGGTGTAATGAAGGCAGTGATACGCGTCGGTTTTCGAGGATGAATTACAATTGAAACACTTTGGAACGGTATGAACGAAGTAGGATTGGACCTCCGTCGCTTAGTAAGGGCATTTCGATCCCTGAATAATTTTCGTGACCGCAAATGTACGGTACTTTTTGCACACGCGAAAAGAGAATTTCCACTCACATCCAAAAAAGCAAGGAAATTTTCCTACCCCTTCTCGGCGCCTCTGAATGCTTGTTCCCATCGCTGTTCCCAGGCAACGGTCCAATGATTAAAACCCTAACGACACGTGCCAGATATTTTCTTGCGTTAACAACTGTTCTACCATGAACAGGTGTCGGCCAAACATTCTCGCACAAGCAAATGTGGGGAAATAAACCCTCTATCGATAGATGCAAGTTACGCTCATAGACGGGAATTGACAAATACTCTTTTTCGCCAAATGAAAATTGTAGAGCAAGATGACGGCGATTAATAATACGGTACAGCTGCGGAATTTTTTATCCGTGTAGTCACCTTTGATGTATGTGCGTCGAGTAGAGGACGCAAAACCTGACAGACATGACACCTAACTCTGAGAATGGCTTCTGTGTTGCGCCTGCAGGCAATCATGCGCCATTGATGGTGAAGATGAGGAGCCACGGAATTTTGAGGGCGAAAGAAAGAGATTTTTGGCAGCAGGCCAAGCTTTTCCCAGTTTCTTGTTATGTTTTTCCTCCGCTGTTCAGCAATTTGTCGGAATAACCTTTCATATGAAGACGTTCGGCTTACCAGGCTATCCGTTGGCTTGCTAAACATAAGAATGATGGGCCGTTGGTGTCAAGAATGATTCACGTGACTCAAAAAGGTTTGATATGTGTTAAGGAGCCTTTTGTTGTGACTAGGTTTTGTATTGACCACGTATCTACAGATATTGTTGCTAGTAACATTATTAGAGCACATTGAGTTGTCTGTGAAGTAATAGCAGCGGAATTTACTTTCTCTGCGGACCATACTGCATGATTCAAATTGGTTGGTAGTTGTTGTAGCGGGACGACCGGATTGAGACTGCTGTGGCCATTTGCTGAGAAAAAACCGTACCCGAGGTAGTACGGAAACTGAATCACCGGAAATAACTGCCTTAATTACAGGTCCATATGTAGAATAGCTTGTAGTTTTTTACGGTTTTAAAAAGCCAGCTGCTCCCCACGGGACTTGGTACAATGAGCACAAGCTTACAAACAAAAGAATGATCAATACGCTGAGTGCTGAGGGGAGCGGTGGGGAAGGGCAAGTCGCGGTGAGGGAATCGGAATTTTTTTGTGTTTTCGGGTTCAGTGTGAGGTCAGTGGGTTGGGGGTGAGCAGTGTTCGGTGAGAGGGGCGGGTGGCTTTGAAAAAAGTCGAATCGGAGAGGCGGTCCTAGAGAATATCAGAAGTGCAGTGTGGCAAAGATTGCTGCTCCTGAAGAGTAAACCCAACAGATTATGGACAGAACTTTCCCGCACTGCGATAAAAAGGATTAATGCAGTATGTGTAATCATCTTTACGCCAAGTTTTGGAAAGTACTAGTACATTATGGCCTGTACTGTAGATAAGGTACTGTTAGTCATATCTCAGGCGACCTAGTCGATTCGATTAGGACTTCGTCGCGAAAATTAAAACGATAAATGGCAGACTGGTGCCGTTAGCGGGGAGTATGAAAAAACTATGGACGATTTTGCTTAGAATAGACAAGTTAAGGAGGTTTAATTAAAATTGTTGATGCTTATTTGTACTTCAATGCGCAAAACGTGGAGTCGTTTTATAGGCATAAAATATCATTAACTATCTCTAGCATATTTACTAACTACTAGCAAAAGTTCACCGCGGCTAATCCTGTGAAAAGAATATATGACCCTTTTACTACAACAATAATAGCCTATATCGCTAAAAGTGCAATGTAGTAGAGATATATAGACTACTTCAAATGAAAATAACAGCACAGTCGAAAAAAACTACGAGGAAAGACTGTAGATATTACATAAATAAAGCTTAATTATGTTGTAATTTTAAGAATCTCTCTCTTTACCATGGCTTATTTTATCCATCTTCATTCACAAACTATACATTTTAAACAGGCAAGCCATAATTACTCCTTTTGAGGATGTCATTTATTGCATCACACTTTACAATCTTCATGAAGACACCCGCGAGGTTGTCCGCAGTCTATACGAATCCAACATTCAAAATTCCCTCTTTTGCATATGAATCTCTGACAAACTTAATCTAAGTCACGAGGTCTTTCTCCAGAGTGTAGGAACACTTGGTGATAATATGAAAAAACCTTCGGGTCCGTAAACATTGAGAGTGTGTTTTTGATTCCATGCAAGGATTAAAGGTCGTTCTTCAAGGATTTAAGGTCGTGCTTAGCTATTAGGCCAATATCGACGGCATCAGTAAAGCCGTAAAATTCGGCCCCAAGCATAGATCTAGTTAGTCTTCTAATTTGAGTCTAGAATAACTCAGCGCATTACAATTCCATCTAGTCACTCTTCTAATTTTTTGTCTGGAATAACTCAGCACATTACAAGTCCAGGTCTTGTCGGTGAACAAGGCAATGCATTCAAGCTGGGAAGTATTGTAGTGATTGTTTGCGAATGAAGAGCTAGAATATACTTTCAACCTTATGAGGTTTTTGTCCAACCCGTAGTACTTCAGGGCTTCGGTCCCTTATATATGTACCTCGCCCTCATACATATAGTCAATGTAGTTTGTATTTGCTAGTCTTCTTAAAGTAAAATAAATACTGGGGTTTGACATAATGCCTATACGACCATGCACTGTCCTCATATGAGGCACACCCTGCCCTCATATGACAACAGTTTCCGTTACATTTTGGAACGGTAAATGTTTGGGAAGCCCGAAAGTTTTTCTACAAAAAAGGTTTTTTTTGTTAAGTTACAGTACCGTAATTCTTACTGTACATGCCACCTCGTTTCTAGAACCCCTCACGATAATACGAACTATATTTCCTTCCAAAATGAAGCCGTTTTCACAACTTCTTGCGAAGAGTGGAAGCTGGGGACAGAAAACTGCTCTAGCCTTCACCGAGGTCAACAATCTTGAAAAGTTTGTTTTGATCGGCCATCTACACTCATGAACTAATGCGGAGGGACAAGAAATGCGCTGAGATAAAAAAACTTGTATTGAAAAAAAGTGCTCTAAGTAGTCCTCGTATGAGGACAGCGGTCCAATAGACACTAGTAGTGGTCTGAACCAGGGTCGGGGGGAACATGTCCAAAATACATATACCTGGTACGAGAAATCTGACAGTATTCCTGAAGACAATTGTACAGCAGTACACCAGTACATATAATAAAAATGCCTACTCCAAATTACAGTACATGGAACATCTCGTCCAACGATTTAACAAAGTTCAAGACCATACTGTAAGTAACATGTAACAGTTACATGTCCAAGAAAATATTGCGAAAGTACAGAACAAGGCTCATAAATATTCATGTGCCTAGTACAACTATAAAAGGGATATTTATCCCCTATGTACTTGTACCTGAGCCAAAAGACCAGTTGGTCTAATGGAAAATTCGGATACATGCCCAGAGAGGACTTGAGTTCGAATCCAGTGTGTGCACTGCTAAAACTACACATTTGGGTAATAACATTTGTGTAGGTCATAGGAAGCAAAAGACTGTCGTTTGGAGTCTAACTCTAGTCTGAGGACCCGTCTTGATTTTATCTGGAGCTATATCTTTCCCACCCTAGCAGTGGGAAATAGCTTTCATAGCCGGGATAACCTAAGGCGAAGATTAGAATTTAGATGTTACTCATTGTAAAATGGCCAATTGACAGTACCGGGAACTATGCGATAGGGATTCCTATGGCGGCTAAGCACACATACCTTTTACTCGTCGCAAAGTTCATCTGGACCATCTACTTCCTTTTTAGAAGGAAATCACTGAATTCATCAAGGTTTTTAAGGACCACACCCTCGTCTTCTGCTCTAGTGACGTTCTTCGCAATTTTCACCACATTGTTGATACTCTACGTAGAAATCCGGTTACGTACAGGGCTCGAAACTCTCCCTGCCAGACTAAACACACACTCATTTTCAATCTGCGTAGCTGGTATACCAAGAAAAAAGCGACAAAGCTTCACGACATTTGGGAAAAGTGACTGCTTTTCCTGCATCCAATGATATTTGTTCATGTCTTTTCTGAACTTCTCAGAACAATAAACCCGAAGCTCGGCCTTCATTGAATTAAGCAGGGCTTCTTCATCGTTTTCAGCTTGAGTAGTGACGAAAAAAATCTTCAATATCTTCAGATCCGTTAGAAACTGCATCACTCAGTGCTTCTTCGTCCTCATTTCTTGAGGCCTCTTTTTCAGGTGCACATCTTTTCTGTACGCTTACCAACAAAGGGATAATCTCAGTTTCATCGTATTTCTCCGCAATTGTCCTGGCTCTCAAAGGATCTCCCTGGTGCAAACGCATAAGGGTTGACTTCATATCCTTGAATTCAGGATCTAGAACAACAGAAATGTAGTGGTGAACGTAGCAGCCAACTAATCCTTGAACTTCCATGAACGGGTTGAGGATATCCTGAAATGCTTCTGAAACAACAGATGCCATTTTTGCCCTGACCATATCAAGTTGCGCGTCAAAATCGTCCGGGTCGACAGGTGTGATTGTACGGCATTTCCGTTTGAACATTAGGAAAACCCCCACAATGTGTGAAACAACTTCACTAACTGTCCATGTCTTTCTCTGACTTTGCAAGCAAGAAAAAACAAGCTGCTCCAAGGTCTCTACTATCCGTTGAACCACATCCCAGGTGTCTTGAGTGGGAACCCTATTGCGAAGATTTCTATCCTCTTGACCTCCAAAACACTTCTCAGCACCTGCCTGTACTTAAGCATCATCCTAAACATAACCAATTCGCTTACAAATCTGGACTTAACTGGGGTTGGAACTAGTCGTGGGATGAACCCGAGATCTTTGCATGCATCAAGCCACTCCTTTCGTCCTTCGCTGATTTCTTAGTCCAGGTTATACATTTCTGTAGAACGGCTCACACTTTCGCGAAGTCAATAAATGGCAGTCCATCAGTAATCTTCTTGGAAAGAGCAGAGTTGCAGGCACCTGAAATGACGTGAGCAAAACAAACCCACTAAAGCCGTTTCCGATCTCAGCATGTTGAAACGACGCTGCGGTTGGAATAATGTTGGCACACGATCTCAGATTGGATCCCCCATCTTTGACGCAAGCATTTATTTTGTTCCGAATCTCAAGCTTATCCAACTGTTCGACCAACAACTCATAAGGAGCTTCCCCACTGGTATTGTCACATTGTATCATTGCCAAGTGTACCCGAACCTGCTCGAAATCATTGTCCAAGCCATGTGCTATAAGGTCAAAGATATCTTCGCACCCCGACTCATCCTCAAATCGAATGAGATACTCACAGAAAGGAGATTCGATAAACGTGGCTTAACTATCTCATCAGTGACACGTTTGGTAAACAAAGGGATCTGCTTATGAGCGAACGTTTTCCTGTCGGGAAGAGATACACGAGGGTTCAAAGAATGTGCAAAACGACGAAAGTCATTGTTTTCGACAAAAAAATGGCAAGCCAGCCTTGCCGACCATCAGAATGAGATTCTTATTGATTTCTTTAGCGACTTCGGATGATGCATTGTACTTCTGATTTGTATCAAGGAAAGTTTGGACCGTCTTTGGCTTCTTCTTTGGCGGTTCGGTACTCCCTTCCGTCTTCGCGAACAAAGAGAAGACATCTTTGTGATGGTCTCTGAGATGTCTTCGAAATGAATGTGTGCCGCTGGAGCCCTGAAATTGGAGCACTCCCTTTCGATCCCGTTTGTTTTTTAATGAGGATTGTAACGCACTAGGTACACAAACAATGCATCTGGAGGTCTTTTCATCGATGTTTTTGAAAACCCTCCAGAAAACTGCTTTCTCCCCATTCTTCTTGTTTTCGGAGAGAGTTTGCTTGGCCTTCTGTAAGATCTCATGGATCTCCACCTGCAGATCTGGTTCTTCTGTTGGATTGGAGTCCGGACTACCATTTCTTGGCTAGGTGTAGAGTTGGAGATGGAAGTAATTTGCGTTGGGGGATCCATGTGGGTTTGGGTCTTTAATACAGAATTGGTACATGTGCATGTAAAATTTTGTACGGTACATGTATGGGTACGTTACGAGTTGCTTGCTAGATTTTCGCAGGTCATTGGAACGTTACGGGTATCTTTTTTTTAATAGGTTTCCTAGTACAAGTACTGTACCGACTTTCCAGTTTTATAAAAACTTTTGGGCAAGTACATGTCCGATGTACCTGTCCTTGTACTTGATTTTGTACGGCGAAACGACACGTTTGCCCCGACCCTGGTCTGAACCAGTCATCGGTTTCACAAAGATCTACAGTATGCAACCGTTGAACTCAAAGAAAACCGGAGTTGTTATTCTGACAGACACAGGGGGGAAGAGGTGACCTTTTATTCAAATGCATAATGAGGGGACCGAGCGGTCCCAGCTGGACCTAGCGGGGCTCAACAGCGCTGAATTGACGCTGGTTGATCATAACGGCAGTGTAGCGTTGCACGAAGGCACAGTACATTGCAATATTTCCTGAGGAGTCGAAAGTGAGTTGGAAAATTACCCTACGGGCAAAGTAATACTGTGAATTAAACAAATGAGAAACACAAACACTTTAATCAAACTACAATATCTATCGATCACCACAATCTGTCTATTCTACATGGTGTACTAAGAGTACCCCGCGTTCCCGTCGCGTACACCGTCAGTAGCTATTCCCAGGTAACTGGTTGAGCGGGTAACACCCGCATGTTTTGATGAGGTTTCGTCATTGATCACGAGTTGTCAGAGTGTCTGAGGTACCAGCTTCTTTCGGGGAGTCGGCCTCCGGAAGTGCTCGCGCGCTTTCGGAGTTACTTGTCGCGGACCATTCGGTCCGTCCCTGTAACATGAAATTAATGCTTAAGCCTTCTCGTGGCAATTTCGTTCAGGGAACCGTGACGCGGTTGACAGCTAATTAAGCAAACCTCGAAATAGACTTCTGTCTTGCGAAAGAGCGAACAAACCATGTTGGAGTGACGGATGTGTGGCATCCATGCAAAATGTCATATCAAAGAGAGAGAAAACCCAAGTCAAGGAGAGAGAGAAACTCATATCAAAGAAAGGAGAAAAAAGGGAACAAAAGACGGCTTGTGATTGGGCGATTTTTGAGGTAAAAATGGAGGGTGGGAGGCGGGAGAACAAGCGACGACTTGGAGAGCAGAGACAGCAGCGATGGCGATCAAAGTCGAAGGTTATATAGCCCTGTTGAACCGGTTTTGATCGTACCGCAAGTCATCCTTGCGCAAGGGTAGGTCAACGGTAAGTCATCCACGTTGCCTTAATTGGAGGGCAACGGTAAGTCGTCCTCGTTGCCTTCGCTCGGAGTGCTTACAGTCCGGCCGGCGGATGCAGCCGTGACAGCGTGACTTGCTGAGAGTTGGAGATCAAAGCCACGTCCAACCCCCCTTATCATATTCACCCATCATTTTCCAATCATTCCACCGAATTAAACAAATGAGAAAACCAAAAGACCGAAGGGATATTCGAGAGTGAGGTTACAACAAGTGACCGAAGAAAAAGAGCGAATCCTCCGTAGACAGAACGCGACCATCCAAATACGATTCACGAAACGTGCGGCTTGCCGTCCAGTCACCCCAAATTAAGATGCGGTACTCTTGCACCCCTATGGCGGCACATTCGGAAGCCGCCCCCATGCGTAACGAGTGCGAGGACCATGTAACCTGCGGTGGCGGGGCCACGTTGAGTTCTTCCAGACACGACCGAAGCCAAACTGTAATTGTGCGTGCGCTTGTGGACAGTTTGGTGCCCGGAATGGCCCAGTTGTACTTGCTGGATGTGCGATTACCCCTGCGAATAGCGTCATAGCGTGCGACGAGGTCAATCAAACTCTTCTCGAACTCAGGATTTCGGCGATACGAGAGAGTGTGAGCCACTCGCTGCTGATTTTTGCGTAGCGCGATAGCGATGTCCACTGAATCATGCGAGACGGAAATGTTGCTGAGTAATAACGACACACCAGCTTCACCTCTTTCAAAGAAAACGTAGCTAACCAAGACAGCGGTTGCGTTCCGGAGGAACACGGTGTCGGTAGCGCCAAGCGCAGCGGTAAAGATTCGGCGGGCCACGGAGCTGGGTAGAGCGCGACGTTCTGAGGCCAACGTTGGATCACTTAGTAATTTCCTTTCACGATCAGTCTGTTGGTATGCGGAGATAGCGAGCTGGATCAAAGGTGTATGTGCAAGCGGCCGTCCAATGCGAGTGTGAGCGGTTACCACATTCGAGAGGTAGTTACAAACGGACGAAGCACTGACCTTATTTTGATTGAATAGCCAGCCGAGATAGCGAAGAAGAGAACTTTCAGAGCCTGCGAAGGGGTCAATTTTGTCTTCCGTACAGAAATGGAGCCACTTTTTCCACAAGATTTGGTTAGAACGCCATGTGTTCGGAGCCCGAGCCTTGTGCATTAACTGCGCGATCGTAGTTCCACCCGATGTGTGACCCATACCTGCTGCAGCCAAAACGGATTGCTGTAAGGTGACAGCTAGCGGCAGCGAGGCTGCTTCTTCTGCTAGATTTTCCATACGGCGAGTTTCCACGGTGGCGACGGCATTTGCGGCGGAGCCCAGATTGGTGGTAGGTAGAGATCTTCTGCGACGAAAACCTGCGGTCGTGCCAAATGGAGCAATTGAGTAAAGCACTGGTGTGCGGGCCAATATGGCGTGACCAGAATACCCTTGGCGTGTTCCTGACCGATTTTCTTGACGACGAGTGGCAGTAATTTGAGCGGCGGATTCCAGAAGTTGATGTCCGTACTCCAATTCTGACTGAGTGCGTTGATCCCGAGGGAGCCAGGCGATGCGAACTCGCTGTTGAACCGGCTGCAGATCTTGTTGGAACTGTCGGCGAAGCGGTCGATGGTTGGTGGTAGTGAATCGAGAAGGGGCTTGATGGCCTTCGTGTTGATTCTCCAATCGTCGAGCGTGTGGAGCCGAGAGAGCCTGTCTGCGAACTGATTCACGGCGGACGGGAGGTAGTGAGACTCGATTGAGATTCCAAGTCGGTCGAGAAGCGGTGCAGCACTCGGAGTTCTTTCATGAGAGGTCGTGACTTGGTGGTCATGGCGTTCAAGATTGCCACGACCGCTTGGTTGTCCTCCCAGATCTTGAGATGTGTTCCTGAGCGTAGCATTGTTGCAAAGGACCGAATGTTGTCCGTAACCGCGCGCAATTCCAGAAACGTGATCGGTTTTACGCGTAGTGCCGGGTCCCACAACCCCCGAGCTTCCCAGGTCCCCTGAGCCCCTGGTCGAAGATCCGACCCGAGTGTCCCCCCTGACCGATCTATGTGGACGCGTCGGAGTGGAGAGCCATAGTAGGGGATGGAGTAGACATTGGCCGTTCTGGTGGGTGTGAGGTGAGATCCCGCCAGAACTTCAGATCCCTCATTCCAGCGTGGAGCAGTCGAACCCTTTTTCCTGACTTCGTCGTTCGGTTTTTCATGGAGTCGTACAGTGACCGAGTGTAGAACCGGGCGAGCGGCATAGCGAGCGAGCACGAAATCGCTACCCCCGTGAAGTGGCGTAACAGCTGGACGTCGACTAGACGTTTGTTCCGGCGGCTTTGGCGCAACAGTTGCTGTGCAATACCGCGGAGATTTTCCATGCGTCGAGCCGTAATCCCAAAAACCATTCGAGAAGTGTCGATTACGAACCCCAGATGCTCGATTCTGCGGGTTCCCGTCCAATTTCCCTTGTTTTCTTTGCGCAACAACCCACAGGCGTGTAGCAACTGGTCGAGCTGTTGTTTGGCCTTCCGTAGACGAGATCGACGTCTTACAGCGACGAGGAAGTCGTCCATGTACGGGTGAATGCGTAGGCGAAGATGATTTCGGATGTAGCGAACCATGGGGCGCATAAATTTGACGAAATAGGCGGGAGAAAGCTTCCAGCCAAAAGGGAGAGCGATGCACCGAAAGTAACGATTGTCGACCTTGAATAAAAACCAATTCCGTATCTTGGGATGTAGACGGAAGTGATGGTATCCCTTGGCGATATCGAACGAGAACATGAGATCTGCCTGTTTGAGCTCGAGAGAAAATCCTTCGAGTGTTTCCATTTTCACCGGCATGTCCCGGAACAGCGTGGACTGACGAGACAGGTTGACTACCAATCGCTGTTTCTCCCCTGAGACTGCTACGAACGCGTTCGAAATCGGGTAGCCTTCGCGATGTAGCTTGCGTGCGGTGTCGGCTGGAATCTCCTCGTAGGTTCTCCGATGCAGTGCGTCGCTGATGGCTGAGTCGAAGAATTCCCTGTCTTGCGGTGCTATAGAAATTTGAGGGAGAGTGAACTGAGTGTGTTGAAGGGATGTTTTGATGGGAGCCTCGTATACCCCATAGCGGAGGGCGCGGAGTAGGAAGTCCGAGGCGTGAAGGGTGTTGGACCAAAAAGGAGTGACACATTGGGTATTGCGCCAAAGGACGTGCGACATACCAAAGGAAAAAGGCCGTGAGGACGACCGTTTTACTTGCGAGCGGGCTTATGCTCGGAGCTTCCTTGTCCTCGAGCTTGTCTGCGTCCTCCTGAAGCAGCATGCTGCTTATTAAACTCCTTCGCGTAAGCCTGAGAACGGAGCTCAGCAAACTTCTGCTTGGTAGAACGATACAATTCGGAGGAATATGGGTAGTCGTCTTCGCGAAGGTACTTCTGCAAGAGAATGGCCTCCGATTTGCCCGATTCGAGGGAGTCGGCGAAGAAATCCACGCGTTCCAGTACGCGATTGTACGAAGCCTCAAGGAAATGGTTGAGCACTGCAAAGGCCTCGGTAGCAGCGTCAACGTCCTTGGCAGCGAGAGCTTCGGTATCCTTGTGAGCGGTTGCGAGGGCGTTTTCGCAGTTGTCACCGATGTTCCAAAGTACCTCGGCCTCCCACCCGTCGCGCAGGTCGGCGTTCTTGATTCTTCCAAACAGTCCCTCAGGTTCCGGAATGAACCTTTTGGCGGGGAAAGGCGCGATGGTGGCCGGTTTCCCAAATTTGTTAAGCTTACCGGTGGAAGCGTAAGCACGGCGGGCCGCGAAGGCTTCAGCAACGTGGTCGGCGGAGGGAGTTGGCAGCGAGAACTGTAGACTACCCAACTGAAAGGCTTCCGCGGCAGACGGAGATTTGTCGGCAGGCGGGTCCGACGGAGCCTCGGCGATACCTGCAGGCGCAGCGGGTGCGGCGGTCCCTGCGTTTCCGGAGTTGGCCTTGAGGAGGTTGACGATTTCAGAGAGCTGGCCTTCGATGCCGGCAACCTTGTTCTCGAGGGTAACGATGCGGGACTGAGCGGATGGTGCAGACGAGGAGGAGGAGGAGTCATGAGTCATGGTTGTAGACGTTGTGTTGTGAATGTCGGCCTAGACGAGGATTCGCCCGGAGCTGGTTCGAAAGTTGAGAACAAGCGACGACTTGGAGAGCAGAGACAGCAGCGATGGCGATCAAAGTCGAAGGTTTATACCCTACGGGCAAAGTAATACTGTAAATGTGTCTTATAGCGAGCACGGTGCGGGACTGTACTGTACTGCTCTCTACTGCACAGTACGTTCTTAGTAATGCGCTCCTTCCTAATAAAACAAGCACTTCGACTGCTCCCGTATCGATCGAATTAAGCTTTTCCAATGACCAATCAAAGAAAAGGGAGGTCCTACGGGCTGTGCGCGATGGGACGCTATAGGGTATGCTGTGGAATTTGGCCGCATTCAAATCCTTATTATAGTTACAGTAAGCTTACCATTTTATTACTGTACCGTACACTATTTGAACATAAACAGCACAGGTACAGTGCAGTCAACACACAGCGGCAGGACCCATAACACGTCTGCAGTACAGTACATATCCCACTCAAAACCTAGACAACTAACAGACACCCTCACGTATCATAAAAAGTAATTCGCACACACCCGAAACAATTCCCAAGCCGCCATTATTTTGGTCAATCTTCCCTACCCCCAGACTGCAGGCTGCAGGCTCCAACTGCGCCTACACTACCGTCCATCTCCGCTTGTTCCTCGCGACATGCGACCAGAAAACCAGACCGTGCCTCCGCTGCATCGAGGGCCTTGTCCTTGCGAATACCGCTTGTGTTGAGATACGGCTTGATACTTGATATCGTGCTGTTACGGTAGCATGCTTGCATTCGTACGCACCGGGTCAACTGTGGAATGCTGCATGTAGATTCCTGTGCATGCGATGGTGAGCTTTTGTGGCAGCGGGCATGTGGATTGGCCGCTGTGTAATGCTGTACACATGTACAGTACTGTACTGGTCGGTATTGGACAGGACAGGAATGTACAGTACTGAACATACTGTGTCGTACTGTACCTTAGTGGTCTGTTACATACTGTACTGAAACATGGTTTCTACTGTACCTCGGTACAATGCAATACAGTGGAGGCCTTGTCGAATAAAAGTGGCTTGTGGGGTTTTTCAATTGCAAAGGACAATCTCACTTGGCCTACGCTCTACCACACGCCTCGGTATGCGGTGCATAACATACGTGCACTTGCGGATGAGGACCTGTTGCCTCCTTGTGCGCTAATCAACTGTGGTTGGAGAAACCGGCGTGATACTCTTCATCGCGGTATTTGCCTTACAGATTTGCAGGGCTGTAAGCAGTGGATGGGGAGAATTTTCTGTAATTCCTGGCACTTGTTTTCCAGTTGTTGAGCCACAATACTTTTGTATTGTACTGTACAGTACACTGCTTGGCATGCACTTGTCATTGATGATGCCCTTGGAACGTGTGGAGGCATTGGACAGTACTGTACTGTACAGTATTCTATAAAGTTGTACCGTGCAATACAGTATTTGCATGCGCGATGAGTGCGCTGTTCCTTCCGCAGCCAAACCAGCACAGAGTGGTTGCGTCATGGGGTGCGGAGAGGGACGGTTTGCCGTGGTCAAGCTCGTACGTTTGCGTTGTGCACATCTTTTGCGCGGAGGTGGCGGTGGAACAGGAAGAGAGCACCGCAAGCCATGCTTCCAATACACAAGACAAATGTTTGATCCGAATGCTGTGGTTGTGGTGTACAGCCGCGGATATGAAACGGGTGACAACCATTGCATTCCGTGTGATTCAATTAGAACAGTTCAACTAGCTTTAATTGACCAACAGTTGTACTTTTTTCTTTTTTTTTTAGATTTTGTGAAGTCGACAGAGTACAACGCCGTTGGTAGCCAATGGCAGACGGCTTTGTGCTGTCTCAGTCGGTTCTGTTCCAACATTGTACACCTTCCTGCTGACCAGTTTACAGTGCAACGGTACTCTTCTCTCTTGCTCAAGTGAAAAAGTTCCAAATTTATCTTATTTTTACGTTAGAATTTCGCATGTTTTGTACCCAAATCAACCATTCCAACAAATGCAAAAATTGGGGCCAATTGTCCCGGCTTTTGCCCTCTCTACTGTACAACACACTACACTGTAGTTGCAAAGACTGGAGACTGAAACGAAACGAAACCAACATATAGCAGCAAAACACAAACCTTTGCTTTTCCTCCGCACCACCCCATCACACACTTCATCATCACACTTCATTTTCTTTCCTTGTCCTCTCCGCCAACATTCTAGTCAACTTGCACTTTTTCTCCACTCCGTCACTTTCTTCATTCCACACTTCAACCTCCTCTCTCCCGTCCCACCCCCTCACCTCTCACCCCGCCTCACATCCCCCCCCCAACCATGGCCGAACAAGATGACAAATGGCGAGACAACATGCCTCTCGAAGACCGAGTCAAGGTATGCCAACACATCATGGGCAAGCTCGGTGCCTACTACACCGCATCTCCGCACAGCCAACTCAAGGCACGCACCTCCGCGTTCGAGTCACAAGCTTTCAACAAAGCAAAGAGTCGCCGCGATTATCTCGAGAAGATCGCCGAAGGCTTGTCCAAAGTCGAGAATACACTCCGACAACAAAACCACCACTCTGCAAACATGCAAAATATACACGCAGCTGCAGCCGCTGGAGCTGCAAACCCGCAGGCACAGGCTGTTTATCGACAGACTTTGCAGCAACAGCAGGCACAACAGCAAGCACAGCAGCAGGCTAGGTTACAGCAACGACAACTGTTTCAGCAACAGCAGTATCAGCAGCTGAGGGCGCAGCAGTTGTTTTTGCAGAGGCAACAGCAACAACAGCAACAACAGCAGCAGCAGCAGCAGCAACAACAACAACAACAACAGCACCCTCAACAACAACCGCAACAGCAAACTCAACAGCCGCAGCAAGGTGTCAAGCAGGAGAATTCGAGAAAGGCTACTGGTCAGCAGAAGAGACCTGGTGCGGCTCCGGATAGCAAGGTGTGTTACACATTCTCTCTTCACTCGTATCTACTTGCTTTACCGCAACGGTAATCGTCGCAATTACTAACGTTATCATATCTTGTCTTGTGCTACAATGTTTCACCATTTCCCTCGTTCTTGGAATGACTTGGAGAAGAAACAGCCGACTCAAGGGTTGACAAAGGGTGCGCCCGCCGCTTCAAACAATCCAGCCGTTGCCGCCGCCGCCGCCGCCCGCGCAAAGTCACAAGCGTTTAGCCATTCCACGCCTGTGGACGCTGAAGCCATGCAGCGAAAGGCCCAGATGCCGAACAATCAGGTCATCTCATCGGCTGCACAACCGACCATGCCTGGTGCCGTTGCGAATAATGACTACTTTTTCACACAACAGCAGGCTGCTGCAAACCAAAATCCACAGCAAATACCGGGCCAGAGCCATGCAATGCCGACGCCATCGGCACAAATGACTCAGATGAATTTAGCGCAGCAATCGATAGCTGGAAGGCAGGGACAAGGACAAGGTCAGGGGCAGGGGAAACAACAAGGTCAGGATGCCCAGTCGGCTGCGTTATCGCATCACTCGTTGCGCCAGGCTCAAGGAAACCAGCAGCAGAATATGAACACGCAAATGCGGGTGGGACCTCGGCGAGCGTGATAGATTCCACTGCAAACTCGGCCGCAGACGAAAATCGCAAGAATTTACTTCTATCTGCCTTTATGGCCAGTGCCTCTGCGTCGGGTGTGGGCTTTACGCAAGAGCAACTACGAAATTTGAAGCCGGAACAGATTCGCCGTGTGTTATCACTGGCAAGTCACCCGGGGCTCCCAACTATGCCAACAATCCAAATATGGCTATGGCAGGGGTTTCTGCCGCCCAAAATGTGGCCAACTGGATGGGACAATTTCCAAATGCTACGAATGCTAGAGCCGCTGGAGGTCAGGTCCCCGTTGGAGTTACTCAAACTGCTACGCTCAACCATGCACAAGCGTTGGAAAAGCACAAACAGTTGCAACAAAAGGCCCAACGGCAGCAAATGCACGGAACCCGCAGATGGGTCCTGTTGTGCAAGGAAAGGCTGGTATTAACGCCGCTGCGACAAGTGCAGCCCTTCAGGCAGGGGTAACTTATCCGCAGATGACTGCAATTCTCGCGCAACAAAAGGCCAAGATCGAGCGCTCGAATGGCACGCCTGAGGAGAAGCGGGCGGCTATAGCGGAGGCCATCCAAGCAGCTGGTCGTGCGCGTAGTTCTCAAGCAATGAAGAGCCCGGGGCAGATGCCAGTCCGATCCGCTGGGCAGCCGTCGGATGTCAACACAATTGGGCAACCTGGCGTTTCAGCTGGAATGCAGCAGAATGTGGCAGTGAGCGCCGCCCCCAGCACCCACAGTAACCCAGCCAATACACGCACAGGGACTGACGAAGAGTTTTGGGAAAAGTTGGAGGAAATGAAAGTCAAGTATAAGCCTACCTTGCACAAGTTGATTCCGATGATTCGCCGAGCTCATAATCGACAACCTTTGCACAAGCAGAATGTGTTTATGAAGCAGTTGCAAGAGTGCTGTGAAATTTTGAATCTACAGCGAACGCAAGCCATTGCACCGAAGCTCACAGTTATGGTGCTCCAAAGGGCTGAGGGCTTTATTGAGCGAGTCATTGCAGCCTATTCTGCTCATATGAGCGGCTATTACAAGGCTGCCATTCGGATCCTAACAAGAGGGCTGGGCCTGGTGCAAACCAGATTGAAGGCGCTAGGGGAGCAGCTCAAGGGGCTCACCCTGTTTGGCCGGAGCTAGCGCAAACGTTGCTCAAGGAGCACGAGTTGCCCACCGGGGCCTGGTGCGCATGGCAAGCCGGAGGCAACCTTGGCACATCTTGATCCTCAGCAGCAGTACGCCCTCCAGCAAGCACAGCTCCAAAAGCAGAAGCGAGAACTGTTGAATAGGACGCAGTTGCAAGCAGCTCAGCAAAGGCAGGCGCAGCAACCTAAGCAACAACAGGCCCACCAGACTGCCCAGCAACAAGCGTTGCAAGGAGCTCAAGTGTCTGCTGGGCAGCAGGCTGCTCAGCAACCTGCGAGTGCCATGCTTTCGCAAGCACTGCCGTTGCACGCACAACAGAGGAGAGGCCAAGCGCAGATACCAACGGGCAATGCTGTCGATGGTACAAAGTCTGGAAAGGCCGCTGGCGGAAAGGGCGCCTCAGGGAAGATTCGCGTGGGAGCCCAGAAGGGGAGGCAAGTTATGGGGGCTCCGAGGCCTAACCCAGCAGGAAGTGTTGCGCAGAACTCGACCCAAGCTCAAGTACGAACGCACGCAGAAGTTGAAGCCCAAGTTCAGGCGCAGGTAGCTCAGGCACAAGCTCAAGTGCAGGCCAGGCTCAGGCTCAGGCCGCAGCGAGCGTCCATGTTCAGGCTGCCCATGCTCAGGTAGCACAAGCTCAAGTGGCTCAAGCACAGGCGGCACATGCTCAGGGGCAGCTGCATGGTCAGGGCAGGCCCAAGTTCAGTCTCTTGCGCAGAATCAGCTGACTAGCCAGCAGTTGCAACAGTTCCGGGCACAGCAGGCTACGAATCGTGCGCAGATGAATCGCAATCAAAACATTCAAATGCGAGCCAATGCGGGTCAACACCGACTACCGCCGCAAGGCGCCATGTCTTCCACTATCAAACAGCAAGGCGTGAATGGGATGGTCCCAGGATGGGCAGGAGGGCAACCCGGTATGATTGCAAACCCTGGTATGAATCAGATGGCTGGTGGTGGTCGAGTGAAGAGGGAATTGACATTACAGCAACGCGTACAAGCAATGCAGACATCAGTGAAGGAAGCTGTGACGCATTCACACACTGTGGAACAGTACATGGAGACAGACAGGAAGAGGGCAAAGAATGAGCGGATTCAAAATACGCTCGCGGCCATAAGGAATAACTCGAGCGCCAAGGCAGATGCTGGGAAGGGTACTAAGAGGCCATCTTCTCTGGTTGACGTCGAAAACTTTGGCAATAAGTCGACCACGATTAAGTCGAAAAATGTGTTTGAATGTTCAAGTGAGGATGGGCTGAGGCTGGCAAAGCGACCAAAGAACGAGGCGCAAGATTTGAAGTCACTTCGCGAGGCAGTTGAGGCCGACTGCAAAGCTGCACAGGAGCGGAATCCGTTATTGATTATCAAGATAGTGAGGAGTTTGGTCAACCTGTTGTGACATGCTTGCTGAGGATCATGGAAATTCGCCTGCCGAAACTGGTGTTACGGGTACAAAGGGGTTATCCACGAAGGGTGGAGCAACGTATGGGTTTGAGAGGCCACCGATGGGATGGGTTGGAGTGTTGGACGAGATCAGGCAACGATTCAAGAGGGCCTGGCAACATCACCAGCGGCATCTGTAGGCGTTGCGGCGTTTTTGGACGCGTGGGCGAGAGAGGCGGATGCGGGATTAACGGCTCGCACTTGTCTGAGAATCGTTGATATTTAAAGTTGTTATTGGTGGTACGTTGAAGCTTGAAGTGTACAGGCAATCGAAACCTTTACCACACAATCCACTGGAATAAAGTGCGCTGAGATTAGGCGGTGTTTTGTTGGTTTTTGTCCTAGGACGAGAGGGCTGGAGTAATGGCACAAAGTTGTCAACTAGTTTAGAGCGTAGCCGGACAACAGGAGCAAAAAGCAAACGAAGAGGCCGCCAAATATGAGGGCGCTCTTCTGTCCCTCAGTCATTGTGTTGCTACCAAAGCCGTACCCCTGGTTATCTGCAAAGCCTGCGATAACCTTTTTCCTGGAGACAAATCTACTCTTTGGCGAACGACACTGGGGACACACAAAACTGTCCGGCAGTTGCTCAAACGGTGTATTCGGGGCAATACCATACGACCGCACGCCCTTTTTCTCCTCATACAAAAATCCACACGCGGTGCACTCGAAGTTGCCCTCATCAACAGATATAAACTTTTCGGCGGCGCGAAGGCGGTCAATCTCCTTTTGCTTATCCGAGCGCAAGTCTTTGCCGTCGTCTGCAGGGACTGCCTGTTGGACGGAAGTGGGAATGTCGACGGGGAGGGTGGATTCGGGGTCGGCGGAGGGGGCTTGGTAAGGTCTTTGAGAGAGGTTAGAGGGACTGAGATTTCGTTGGGCGGGTCAGGCGGGTTGCACATACGGAGGGGAGGGGTGGAAATGGAAGTTATGCGGCGGGGTTTTAGGTGGTGGGCAGAGCTGCGGGGGCGGGTGTGGGCGGGGAATGTGTGCGGAGGGCGGGGAGGGGCAGAAACGCCATTTTGGGTGAGGCGTTGCGAATGCGGCGTGGAGGACGTTGGTGGAGAAGGATGGTTTGATGGGAAAGAGAACGGAGTGCGGAGGGCGTCGGGATGGTGGTCGAGAGACCTTGGTCGAGGTTGAAAGGATGGCCGGAATTGACGGGTTGTGGGATCTAAAAATGTGGGGCGGCAGGCGGGTGGACGGATGTGCACAGTACAGAACGGGGGAATCTGCGGTTGTGGTTGAATGAAGAGTGAGCATATGACGGAAGCGGGCTTTTTATGTTATTTCCAGGGGCGGTTTCGGGCTAGGTTGGACGCAGATTTGTAGACTGTCCTTACAGTTGCGCAAACCAAGTGTACTCTACACGCCACCTGGTTTCGTCGCCACCTCTGCAACGCCGCAAGTGGAGAATGTTACAACGCAGACATTCTGCGTGATGCTCACCGTCGGCATTGAAAGCCACGCTGTCTAGTTTCTCTTTAGCGCGGCGGTGCATAACCCGTTGCAGTACCGACTTGATACTTGCCTCTGGCCGCACCGAGCGTGGGCGCGCGGTCGTTTGGTCCCAGTGAGGAGGGCGAGGGGATGGGGAAGCTGAACTGCTGTACCAGTGTGAGGCAGGGTGGTTTCTATGATAGGTGTAGGAGTTTTGGGGATTTGGGACGGGAGTGAAATAGACGTTGGGTGTCGAGGGGTGTTACGATGATCGGAATCACCCCTTGCTCGCCTCACTTTATTCTGACCCTCCACGCTTGTCGGACCCTGCGCGGTCCCGTGGCTTTACAGTTCCAGCTGCGACTATTGTCCTTACTGTAAATAAATACCCTCAGCCGGACCGGGCTCAGCCACTCATGGGCCATTATTCCCCAGAGTCTCTAGCGCCGTACAGAGACGATTCGTGGCAAGGCGATCGGGGGTGCTGGGGCGAGGATGAGGGGCGTGGATTGAGGGGATTTGATTTCGATTTTTGCGCGGGTGGAGGGGAGTTGAGGTTGTTGGATGGTTACACCGTACTGATGGCATAAAGTTCTTGTAAATGGTGTGGCTGGGGGTGTCGAGTGTCGAGGGAGGGTGGGGGGCCGAGGATTGTTTGTAGTTATAAATTATGCTTACAGTGTTTTGGATGGTACAGTACCGTATCGTACAGTATTGAAAATGGTTTTCCAATGCTGTCAAAAGCGTAAAACTCATTCCATCAAACGGAATTAAACGAATGAACTCGCCGCTTCATTTCAGGACGGGGCCCCAAGGAACCAAGCAACCAACTAGCGGCTCCACCTTGGCACCAACCGCAGACTCCCCCATTCAATCAGTCATCGTCTCTCTCTCCTCCGCCTCCCCCCAAAATGGCATATCCCGACGATCAACCATCCCCGCCGCCACTCTACATTCCGCGACAGAAAACATCACCGACACTCCACACCCCGCGGCAAACATCACCCCCACCACTACATATACCGCCTCGACCGTCCTCCAACATGGCCTCCAAGCGTCAGGGTAGCCCTAACCCTTCCACCTCCTCCCCAACCATCAACCCCACTCCCGTCCGCTCCACCACCGCCAGTCCCAACAACATGCCTCCGAGAAACCAAACCCGAGTTCCAGGCAAACCGCCTTTACCACCGTCGTCGAAACCACCGTCCAACTCTCGTGGTCGCGCATCCACACCTGCCAAGGGTGTTGCCCACGCGGTGTCGAGAGGCTTTTCAAGTAAGGATGCGCCGGGTAAAGACGGGGGGGATAAGGAAAGTAAGCGCCAGGGAGAGGGATCCAGCAAGGGCAAGGGTACTGCCGCGCGAACCGCAGAGAATGGGAATTCAGACGTGGAGCGCGTGCAGTTTGAGGATAAATTAGGAAAGGTGTGTCGCAAACTCGAGTCGGAATTGATGGCTATGGAAGAGGATATTGGGAAAGGAGAGGAGGAGTATATCGCTAAGACTTGGTCGCATGGGAATGTCATGAGGGGGTGGGATGGGTTTGTACGGAGGGTGGAGAGGGAACGAGGGGTACTGGAAGTGGTACTGCAACTGGTGCTCCCAAGTATCGTAAGAATAGGCCCGGCGATCGGATTTTTAGCTTGAGTTCGAGTACCTCACAGTTTCGAAAGGATAATCCAGATGCGCTCATTTTGAAAAAGGGAATCGAAAAGAAGAAGAAGAAGAAGAGGTGACGCTGCTTTTGGGTTGTTGGTTGGGGGGGACGCTGCGTTGCGCGCCGATTTGTATTGTCTACATCGGCGGTTTGGCTTTTTTGAGACGGATTGCTAGCGTCGTGTGTTGCCGAGTGTTTAACACAAACGTTGAAGGCGCTGATGCCGTGTCCGATTTGTATCATTCGATTTGAGATATATTTTCATGCCGCTCGCTCGTGCTAACTATTTAAACCTCACTCATCACTCCTCGAGATACAAATGCTAAGCCTCTTTCTAGCATTGAAACGGCAAGATTGTTTTTGGTCGTCATGAGGCACGAGTTCAGTGGAAAGGCAGAGTTGCTCTCCGCTGGAATACCGTGGTTACTGGCGATTGACACCCACGTATTGTTGTGTTTGGCTATTGCAATTCCCTCGTACTAATCCAGAGTTTCAACAGCAGAAATCCCGCTCGGTAAGCTAGTTTCGTCGACGGCGTCTGTGCCCTCAATGGCCACTATGCGGTCAAGTATACTATCCACGGCACGCGACACTTCTTGACTGTCTTCAAATTTCTGCCACTCCTCCAAAGCGGTGTATGCATCCCGTCGCCGCAACGATTCCCTTCCTTGTTGACTCTTGCACAATAGGAGCAATGCCTCCGCTAACACTACTCGAATCTCAACAACAGGTTCTGTTGCTTTCGCGTCACCATGGGCGAATTCACCATGTACGTGCCGTTGATCCTTCTTTAATCTTCGCAGACAAAACTCAATTGCATCTGACCTCTCGACCAACGCCTCGTGCCATTCATCAGCAAGGCAACAATTTCTTACGGCGGATGCTGCTGCCAACCTGGTAGCCTCATCCTTTTCCCCGCCCAGCTTGAGCAGATTGTTCAAAGGGCAGTGCTCCCCCTCCAGCAGCGCCTTTCTCCCTTCCTCCGACACACAAATATTCGCCATCCACAACACATTGGGTATTCTATTCAACCTACTCACCAATCCCATCAATACACCAAACGCACTTATGTCGGTGACTTGATCACCCCCCTCCCAACCAACGCATCGACACCCGCACCATACCTAGTGAGATTGGACAACAACCCCGCATACAAACTATGCAACATCCTCTGATCATCATCCAGCAACGCACGGGCCACACGTTGCACACCGCCAGTCGTCACCATTTTCGCTGCCACACCCTCGTCCTCTGACATGTTGACCAGCGCCGAAAGTGCCAGCCGGGCGCAGGTCGGTTCCGCACATAGCGTTAGGAGGCGATTGAGAATTTGGGTGCCGGACGTGGTAGTGCCGACCAGGTGACGTAATGAGGCGCCTGTTGGGCCTGATGAAGAGGCGGCTAGCGCTGCGCAGGTGGCTGCGCGGGTGGAGGCGTTTACTTTGCCGGTGAGGAGGTGCGCTAGGTCGGGGAGACTTTCGGCGTCCATTTTTGAGACTGGGTGAGTTGTAGGGGTGGAGGGTTTGGAGGATGGTTGGGGATGCTGGATGCTGGATGCTGGGTGTGCTGAAGAGTGCCTCTTTGGTGAGTCGGGTTGGAAATTGCAGAGGGTGCACGGATGACGGTTGGGCATTAATTAATTGTTGGTGGCTGCTGTGGCGAAAACGTCGGCGGTATTGTCCGCTTTGACTTGCAGTGCGATCTGTGCAACTCTATGCGCTTTGCTTAGCACACCAACAGAGCAGTACAGTATTGTGCTGTACACGTGTACCATGCAACATTTCTAGATTAATCCCGCCGAATGCCCTACTCTTTGATTTGCCCCTGCTTAAGGTTTGACAAAGCGCCCTCTGCAAGGCCATTGCACACTTGAGATGCTGACTCTCTTGCGACCGTAGAAGGAATCCTCCTTGGCCAACCCCGAAGCACCCCTTGCAAACGACACAACCATTGCCTCCCTATCCTCTCCCGAAACCGCCGCGAGAAACCACCCCAACAACTCCCCTGCTCCGGCTCACCATCATGCAAATCCCGCCCCCACCCCCTACAACAACCCCCCTCCCAACATCGCACGACCACCCCCGCAACAGCGGATCCAGCGTCCAATTCGTGTCCACTCTGAAGCGCTCCCGTAATCCTCCGACATCCATCCATCGCACTCCTCTCCCGACCTTGCCGCCCCAGCCTCGTCAAAAATCCATGTCTCTAACTCTCTCAACTCACACCCCTCATCCAAACGCACCCACCACAACCCCCTACACACGCCCAATCACCCCACCGACACCGCCCGACAACATCCATCCACAGCCCCGCTCGGCACTCATCGCCCCGCATCCACGCCCTCCGCCCACGCCTTTGCCACGCCATCGCAACGTCCTTTCTGCCCAATGCCCCTGCAGCAAGGGTCCACAATCTACACACACGCAGCACATGCTCCGCAACCTTCACCCCGCTCCATGACGGTCCGTCATTCCACTCTCCGTGCCTATGTTGCCCCTACCGCCCCGGAGTATGCCGAGGCGGTGTCACGCGCCTCGTCCTGCTGCTTCCGTCTGTTGGTCACCACTGCGACGCCGGTTGCACGGCCCTCGTTGTCCACCGTATTCTATCAGACTTTGTGCTTCGCCTGACTCCCGCTGCCATGCTCTCTCTACTTCAAATCCGCACCCAGGTGAACATCACGCCCATTGCTCTCGGCCCGCTTCCACGCTGAATTGTGACTACGGCTCTCTTGCCGACCCCCGTCCAAGGTTCGACGGACCCACGCTTTCCGTCTCCCCGACCTGCAGCACTCTGCGCATGCCACGCTGCCATTCGACCACTTACCATTGACGATTCCTCAACGACGTCATCCTCACAGACCAACCGTGCGTCCAGCCTCGCCTCCCACTGCGCCAGGGCGGCCAGTGTTTCTCCGCGCCTCATCCCTTTCGTCAACCCGCTGCCGCCGCCGGCATCATCGATTCGGCCCCTGTCCGAGCCCGCACCGCGCGGTACTCTCCTCGCCACGCACTTCTCGGCTGCTCGCGCACCCGCGCTCTGCCGCCTTTGTTCCCTTCTTTCACAAGCTGAACCCCTTTGATTCACAGTCCCTGCTACCCTTCGTGCCTTGACCTTGAGCTTGGCTCCTAAACCCCAAACGTCGGAACTGCCGCACCCAGTGATATTCGCTTCACCCTTTTTAGGGTCCGCCAGGACGCCATGGCCTGGGCTCACCGAAAGAGCGATGAGCGGAATGCCACTCCCACTCCCACTTCCAACACAGTGATGCGGACATAATCCTCTGGATTAGTGGACTCCCCTTTCGACACAGCCGTGCCGCCATCTCCACAGTTATCCTCGCCACCCATTGGACAGTGATGCTCAAGCGACACGTAACCCTCCCGGTCTTTCCCGAAAATCCGCCTCCGTACAAACCACTGATGCAGACAGATAGAAGTGTTCGGGGACTAGGTTGGTGACCTCTGCCCATCTGGTCTCGGCAGACTCCACTGCCCCAACTCGGGTGGCAACGCGCCCGCATTCCATGTGATCCGCATCGCCAGACGTGACTGCGAGATCGACGCCCTCCCGCTCGTCCCCAGCGCCGAGCGGCGGTCAGCACACATTCTTCTATTGCCCCCGACCACATCGTCTCTGTTGGACTCTGGTCCCATCGCGTGTGGTATCACAATCGTCTCCCCATTTCGATGCAGTGCAGGCAAAAAGGGAGCACAACTTGGTGGTGGTGGTGTTGAAATGGGCCATGGTGACAAGGTTGGCGACCTCGAGTCCAAATTTGCCCACGTAGCTTGCAAGCTTCCCAACGGCGTGATACCGTCGCTCAACCTCAACTTTTGCTTGAAGCAAAATGTGGGAGATCACGGGGGGGGTTGATTTATTGTAACAGATAAACTGGCTGATACCCGGTCAACTTGTACGGCAGTGTGCATGTAGGTGAAATGTTGCGGCAGACGCTGATAGCATCGCACTTTACTCTACCAGCAAGTAGAGGGACAAGGAGTATCGGGAGTGAATACAGGGGTCTGGCAAAAGTAGTGGAACCAAACGGGGAAATGGCTGCTGTTGATATATGTCTTGAAACTAGGGCGCGATGCACAGCAGACCCGTCCTTTGGCTGCGGGCAGGAACACAATTTCACGAACGGCGCGGGCACGGGCTTTGACGAGCGGCAGGGCCTGTTTGCACCGCAGGCGTGTAAACTGCCCCTGTTAGGTTCTTTTGCAATGGAGGGTTGGAGGAGCAGAAATTGCTAAACGCAAGTCGGTGCGAGGGTCAGCAAGAGGCGCTCCAAATGTTGAAGGTAGAGCGATAGCATCGTCGTATTGCGTCAGGTGTTGAGTGGAGGGTGGCAAGATCAAAGCCAAATTTGTTGGCCTTTATAGGCGGTCGGTCATTGGGCGCCGTTCGTCTCGTTGATGAGTTTAAGCTATCTATCGCTCGCCGCTTGTTTGCAGGTGGCGGTGCGGATCGCCGTAGGATTGATCGACGGCTCAATTGTATCATTTGATCTCTTGTAGCGATCCCGCTCTGATCGGCGCGGAGATGGGTTCGGTCTGAATTTTACAGAAAGGTCAGTTTAGTCCACGCATTGAAAATAAGGGTAGTCATACTGTACCACGCCAATCGTTGTAATTTAAAAGTTTTGAATGTCCACGTGTACCAATAGGGAAGAGAGAATTTTACTTTAGTGAGTATCTAAAGCCAGGCTGACACGTAACCTTAATTCAAGGGGCGCGAATTATTTGTTACAGTAAGGTTAAAAGTAATGTTTGCCAATAGAAGGAACGGCTGTCCACGGAGCATGGTCACGAGACTCTGTCGTCCACATTGTGTACAGTAGGTACACTGCAATAAGGAAGCCTTGTACAGTACAGTAAAGTGCAGTACAGTAGAGTGTTCAGAAGGGGCTCTACAGTTTGCCTCTGCTAAATTTTAGAAAAACAGCGCTCTGAATAGCAGGTCTGGCGTGCTACATAACAATAGGTACAGATTTACTGTATCATTTATTATTTTCTCGATTATCTTTATTTTCTACAATAAAGCAATTGGTTGGTCCAAACCTAAAATCGGCAGTATGAATACCCTGAATTCGAAAAGCGGCGTAATCCTACCATTATCTCAAAATATGAGGTACAATATTAGAATGGTACAATACAACCTAAATCCGACATTTGTTGTAGAAATTGTTCATGGTTATTTGATCGAATTCTGTACTGCACCGTTACTGTCCATAATCGAGTACAACCACAAGTTTTTAAAATATTTGAAAATTTCCCTAAAATCGTAGGCCTGTAACATAAAATCAACAAATACATATGTATATCCAGCGTACCGTACTGTACGACTTGAATCAGACCCGGCAACCGTCATTTGACAAATGCAAATGCATTCATATGGGACAAACAGCAGCATCACTGTTACGCTGTACGAAATGAGCCCAGAATGTACAGTACTGTACCGTACAGTTGATCCACTCCGCCAAAGACCCTAAAAATTACTCACTCATGTCTTGCCGCCGCCACAAAGAGTGTAGCAATCCCGCATCAACACCACAAGTGGGCGCGCTGAATCACAACCACAAAGCTGACAGCGTGCTGGCATCCGCAATTTCCCTCACCTCGACCTCGATTCCGTCGCTCGGGAAAACCAATGTGAAACCGTCCGACGCCTCGTTCGCACCCGGTTCTCGTCCTCCGTAAGCCTGTTTTCGCCAGAGGCTGACCTCTGCTACCTTTGCATATCTGCTCGCAGAATTTGTTTCCCCCTTTGTACGGCCTGTTCATTTGGTGCTTCCCGTTGCCTGCCTTTGCCCGCACAGGCATGGACTGTCTGGTATTCGTTTCGCTCCTGATTGCCCCTGCCCTATCGCAATGTGAAATTGTCACGTTTCTTGTTTGGCATTTCAGAATACCATCCAAGAACATTGCAGTAAATGTCATCATCCTAACTCCCCATCTATGTAGACCATACACCAAGGTAGTGATCCATTGGGAAACAGCTGAAACCCGCAATACCCGCTATCCACCCTCAACGAGAGCTCCTTGAGAGCGCAGGCAATATTCAAATTTGAGATAAGGGCTGCCTTGAACAAGTCCTTGCAACAGAGTCTTGTGATTTGACAAGTTTCATAGGCTGAGAGATCATGTGAGAAGAGTAGGGAGAGTTGCTAAAGGCTTGAGATAGGAAAGGGTTGAAGGGATGGCTACGGAGGGATGAATGGGGTTTGGGTATACAATAGCCCGGGAAGAAGAGTAGAGTCAAGGGGTGGTGCCTTTTTACTGCATGTTGAGCGGGGTAGGAGGATTTCGGGGCAGGAGCTTATTCCAGAATGAGGGAATCGGGGTACTGGCGTGTAGGAATGGGTATGGAAAGGGTGGAAGGTAAGAAGGAGTAGTGGAAAAGATATGCCATGCTGACGGGGGAAGTGATGAAAGATGAGACGGAAGGGGGTGGGTGGCAGTTTGATTGAATCGCGATGTGGAGGTGGATGGTTAGTGTAAAAGATCTGGGGCTTTACAGGGTCCCTATTGCTGAAGAACATCAGAGGAACGGAGTTGATAAACGGGTAGACGGAAGGTGTAGATTAGTAACGGGAGGTCGGTAGGGAGGAGTGAACGAAGAGGTCCCCTTGCTGACTGTACCAAAACCGAGCGTCATGCAGATGTCGGACGTGATCAAAACATCAAAGCTCGGTGGAATCTCCGCCTACATTTATTGGAGTATCATCACCGATTACATCGATGGCAAACAGTTGACGCCGAGGAATCGGTAGAGGCTCCACCAGAAAGCTCCGATAACATCTAAATTTGGAACACTACCAGTTGTAATTCACTGGAAGGCTCACAACACAGGCTGCCCGATTGGCATCAAATTTGCTTTGCATGTTGCTGAACCATCGATGCAAGTTAGATGGATCAGCGCTTGCGACTTGCTGCAGGCAGCTGAAATAGCGACAACGGCGGTATGGCTTGCAAGTGATACTCTGTTTCTTGCCAGGTGTCGCACCTTGGGTTCAGAATCCAGTCCTGATCTTCTCTATTCACCCGAGGCCTTTCTTGCATTGTCTTGCTTCTTACGCCAAAAAATGTGCCTACGATAGCGCGTGCTTTGGAATGGGCAGTACTAGCGGCTACACCGGAGCGCGATGTCTACATAAGGGGATGAAGATGGGGCACTAACGGCGTGCATTCTCTTCTTTGCATATAGCCTCTGCAATCTTCTCGAGGTAGTCGCGGCGGCTTGTGGCGAGGAGGAAGGCCTTTGCCTCGAATGAAGAGCTTCTCGATTTGAGTAGGTTGTACGAGACTGTCGGGTAAAAGGTGCTTAGCTTGCGTACTATGTGGTTGCAAACCTTGACGCGGTCTTCATGAGGCATAGCGTGATGCCAGTTCAAAATCTGCTGCACCATGGTTGAGGCTGGGTGTGGAGAGAGGTGAGGGGTCGGGGGGGGGTGGAGAGTGGAGAGGCTTGGTGTGGCGTTGGAGGAAAACAATATGGTGGCGGTGGGTGGAGTGTGAGGTGGGGGAAGGCAGGTGAGACAGGTGAGGCGAGTTACGTGGGTGAGGCGGGTGAGGCGGGTGAGGAGGAGGGGCAAGTAAAGATGTGGGGATTGGTGATCCAGCTGCGTTGGTACACTACAGTATTTGAAAGGTTACAAGGTAAATGGATTTTTGATGCTGCTAGTGCGGAATTCGCTGGAATTGTTTTTTTTTAAAGGAAAACAAAAAAAGAGGATGAAAACCAGATTCCCTTACGGATTCCAGCAAGGTTATTGGCGCTGAGATATTTTTGATACTGGAAATTTAATTTATTATTGCGTACCAAGTTTGGGTCATTTTTCGATTTAAAGGTACAGTACAATGTAATAGTGTAAATGGGGGTTAATTTACTGTGGTGGATATGTGGGTTGGTATCCAGTAAATTTGTACCGAAGCGTACATATCGTATCATTGTCAAGCCGATTGCGAAACCGTACGATGCGTCGAAAGCTGTGGATGGCACTCCAATCTACCAGAAGGTGGAACTACCAGAAGGTGGAAGGGAGGCCAGCCAGCAAACAAGCGGCATTGGAGGTTACTGTCAAAGCGGAGTGCCGCTGTAAAAGAATGGCTCTAACCTTCGAAAACCGTTCCATTGCGCGGGTGGCAACGGTTCTCGCGAGTTCCTTGACGACGGAGAACGCCGCCGGATGCCATCCTCCAAGCGTTGAGATGGGGACAGGAACCAGCCTGTTTCTCCCAGGCAGCTCAGCAAGGAACCCTTGGTATTTCCGCTGCTTCTCTGCGTGAGCTGCGTTGAGGCTTGTGAGTGGGTTGAAAGCCCTGGCTCTTGCGTGGGAGGGAGCGAGCGGGTTGACAAAGGTTACGTCGAAGTAATCCGTGCCACCGGCGGCTCCCATCGCCCTGATATCCGGCCTCGTCCTGTTTTGGTAGTGTAGACGAGGTTCGATGAATGGACGTCGGGCGGCTCTTGCAAGGTCGTTCCCCAGTAAAGTCACCTGGTTGTTATGGCGAGTATTCCGCTCGCAGCCAAAGCGACAATGTAGCAAGTGGTCCCCGTAGATATCCAGCATTTCATGGCATCCTGCTTTGGGGCAAGGGGTACCTGGGGCGAATAAGGGGGTTTGGCAAAAGTACTGGAACCACACGGAAAAGTCTTTGCTCTTGATGTGCGTCCTCAATCCAGGGCAAGGTGCACAGTAGACCCAGCCTTTGGCACCGGGGAGGGACATGCTAGCGCGGAAGGCGCGGGTGCGGATGTTTCCGAGCGGCAAGGCCTCTTGCACAGCCATATGAATTGCATCTGTTAGCTTCTTCTGCGATGGTGGGTTGGATGAGCAGAAGTTGCTAAACGGAATTCGTTCTGAGGGTCGACAAGAGGCGCTCCATGCGGTAAAGGCGGCTGTAGCATCCTCGTACTGCGTCAGGTCTTGAACACAGGACGGCAAAGACTTCTCGCATAACTGCTGCGTCGCGGCGCTGGACGCAAGAAACGAAGCGGCGGCGACATCTCGCGCGGAGGAGAGGCCGATTCCCAAGGTCGGCTTCTCCTGTAGTGCCTTAATGGGCAGTTGCAGCTCCTTGAATATACAGTTGTCTAGCATTCCACCCGCTAAAGTGCGGCAGCACCTCTCGATTAAGCTGTCGAAGTATTCGGCCCCTTTCCGCGTACAAGAGGGCGGCACAACTCGCAAGAGGTATCCCACTTTGCAAACCCCAAAGCAGTTGCGCAGTAGTTGGAATGAAGCGTGCGCGTCCTCGATTTCCATGACAGCGTTAAGTAAAGGCTCAAGGGAGTATACATGGTCCAGGAAGTATTGTTCCATGAACGTTTGGGAGCCGATTGGCGCGTTCAAAACCGAAGTACCAGTACTGTATTCCTGCCGCATATCACAGGGGTATGCGGACTGAACCGACGCGGAGGGGGCGGTGGGCCACCATACTTTGCATTTCGAGACTGCCAGATGAAGACCACGACGTTTGGCCTCGGAAGAAGACAGAACCTCGATTACCTTGAGTATATCCTCGTGTTTGGCTACAATGTAGCCATCGTCGTGATACCAAAGCTCCAAAAGCAGTGTGTCTAACCCTGTGTCCTCGTCGGGGGATCCCGACAATAGCTCTTTGATCTTTAGGGCGATGGGGTGGAGTACGAGAGCGAAAAGCAATCCGCTGAGCGGGTCTCCTTGCTGAGTACCCACAACACTCCGTATAGTCTCGAATCCGTCCAGAGGAACGCTGGATCGTTGTTGTAGCAATACAGTACCCAAGGGAGCAGCTGAGGAAAGAGGTTCCGGACTGCGTTAAAAAAGGAAGCACGGCTGCACAGGTTGAACGCATTCTTCAGGTCGACCGACAAGAGCGCATATTCAGGGCGTGTACCGAACTTGTTCACGATGCGTCGAACACCGTGAACTACTGCATCTGTTCCTGACTTTGTGGCGATACCAACCTGAAGAGGCTGGAAGTAGGTGGAGGCCTTTTCATTGACCCGAGTAGCAAGGCAGCTACTAACTAACCGTCGCAAAGTCTCTCCCACTGCAATGGGGCGCGGAGTCATGTCTTTCTTCGCAAGTGGTGTGAGTGGGGCTCCAGCAATCCACGGGGCGAGGGCAGTAGGAGCTTTTCCGGAAGCCAGGACGTTCAGAAGTTCTGTTAATGAATCCAAGAATTTCCCCTGCGAGGAAGATGTGGGTGTCCGTAGAAGCTCTTCGACGTGAGAGGGGCGAAGTCCGGATCCCCCGGGGCTGAACCGGGTTTGAAAGAGCGAACTGCCCGCAAAACCTCATCCTTTGTGATCGCTGAGATATCGGGGGGTGCGGAAGGCGGTTCAAAGTGTTCCTCATCCTCCCGGGGGATTGAGGATGTTTAGCTCGGAGGGCGTCAGACACCGATTTAGTGGCCGGTAACACCCCTAGAGATCCTAATGCCTGTGCAGCTTTCCCATATGCTCCTTCGCGGGCGAGTCTCATGGCACGACGAATGTTGGCCTGTTTCTGTTCCTGGGGCGTTAAAGTTCGTTTTGTTCGGGAGGTCGCTTGTTGAAGTGCGTTCTGCCATAAGGTTTGGAACTGTCCTGCATTCCACAATTCGAGCCGTTCTCTGATTAAGTCACTGGTTGATTGGACTTGCGTTTCGACGTTCGAACCGGTAGTACCTGAGGAAGGTGAAGTATTGGAAAGCATCACTGAAGGGAAAAGAAAAACTTTAGAGAGCTTCTCTTCCGCATCATTATGTCCGTGTGCACAAGCCCACGCTGCGTCATGCATGGCGACCGACAGGGAGTCACTCAGTGCTGATCGGAATCGTGTAGGGATATGAGACAACACAGGAATGTGGGTCGTAAAGATGTCCTCATGGCGGGGCAGGGGTTGTGCGTGGAGCGGAGCATGCCCTGGTGAGGGTTGCTGATCTGACGCGTGTCCAGTCGTGTGTGCGGGTCGCGGCGGTTGATCGTCGGCGATCGGGCGTGGGACCGGGACCGAAGACTGGCGAGGTTCATCCGCCTGCAACTGCGACTTGTGCAACGGAGCGTACTGCCTTGGCCTTGTGTCTACGGTACACTGAGGGCAGCGGACGTACGAGAAGGAGTACAGTCCTTGCGGATCCGGACCGTTTACTTTGGAGCCGAGGTATTTGTGATGACAGGCACAGTACCAGTATCCGATTTGAGCTAGACTTTTCTGCAGTTTGTGGATCTCATGGCAGCGGGGCGGACCGTGTCGGGATTGTGGCGTGTGCGTCGTGCGCAGATGGGCCAGCAAGTTTGCGACAGTCTGGAGTTGCGGCTGGGGCCTGCTGCAGAGGATACATTGACCGGGAGTAGGTAGTTCCCGGGTGGGTTGCGGCCTTTTCAAAGTGCGTGTTGAGAGCCAATAAATGCCGTTGTCACTCGAAGGCCGATGTTCGAGAGTAAAAGTATTCTTCTCGCCTACGGCATGGGCCATGATGCTGTAAGCGCGAACAGTCCACCAGTGACAATTTTCCAATCCCCTGAGGTCCAAGAACAGTGCACCCTACTAAGCGATTGGACTTACTACTGTACAGTACTGTACAGTGTGCCAATCCTCGGGACTTCCTGTCCTGTACGGTCGGTATGCACTTCAGACCTCCTTGTTCAAAACTGTAATTGTCACCCGTGCTTCACTGTCAGTTGATACAGCAATGCAATCAATCCGGTGCGGCGGAATTTGACCGTTCAGAAATTTGAAATTTTGTCCTCGTCAGCGGAGGACACGGGAGCCTGCGGGATAGTCGATGGTCGTTGCGATGAAGAAAGCGCGGTCGGGATGTCGATGTTCCAATCGATCGCCTTGGCAACGAGAAGCAGGGGGGGAACGCCGGGCGTCGAGATCCGCGAGACTGTGGATGATTTAGTACAATGTTATATCTATAGTTCAAGCTGTGCCTGTACTGGATAGATGATAGAACAATTGCCGATTATACACTGTAGCATACCTGTATACACTTATTTTTCATTTATTTATTTCAGTATGAGGTGGCGAACACTCTGTACTTTTCAGTACAGTACAGTACAGTACAAGGTACAACGTTTGGGGAATAAAGAGGGAAAACGGGGCGGGGGGAACTTCGAGTGATTTATTATTTGGAAAGGAATGTCATTTCTTGACGTGCGTTGAGCCTTGCCGGAGAGGGCGCTTACGGGAAGGCGGCACAAGCACCAAACTCACTCGGCGTCCTCCCGGCGACACAAGCCGTATCTGACGCACTCCGTGGAAAACACCGACAAGTAACCCCGGTAGCTCACGGGCCCAAGTTCGTTCCGCCTGCTTCCATCCCCCCGCCTACCAAAATCACCACGGAAGAGGTCCTTCGTGCAGTCCGCTCGTTCAAACCTGGCTCCGCTCCGGGCGGCTCCGGCCTTCGCCCCTCCCACCTCGACGAGTTGCTACGCGCTCCGTCTTCCTCTTCTCGTGGAGGAATGCTGCATTCGCTTACCGAACTCGTCAATGTCCTAGCAGCCGGAAAACCGCCACCCGCTCTCGCTCCGTGGGTCGCGGGGCACCACTTACCCCGCTTGCTAAGGCGGACATGACGCCCAGTCCCATCGCCTTCGGCGAGGCACTGAGACGTTTGGTGAGTAGCTGCCTCATGTCACAATCCTTTACAAAGGCGGTGAGCTACTTACAACCAATCCAAGTTGGCATAGCGACGAGGGCCGGGGCCGACACCATTGTGCACGCCGTCCGACGAATGGTTAATACAGTTGGCAAGTCATCAGACTTTGCGCTGCTTTCAGTGGACCTTAAAAATGCGTTCAATCTTTGCAGTCGATCTGCTTTTCTCGAAGCGGTTCAAACGCATTTTCCACAACTGCTGCGCTGGGTAATGTCTTGTTACAACGATCCAGCACATTTGTGGACGGGTTTCGACACAGTACGTAGTGTGATCGGTGTCCAGCAAGGCGACCGGCTCAGCGGCTTGCTCTTCGACATGGTTCTCCATAGGCTAACCTTGAAGATACAAGACATGCTGACGTTGTCGAACGGCGACAAAGAGGTCCAAGAGATATTCTTACAGCTGTGGTATCATGATGACGGCTACATAGTGGCCAAACATGCCTCTCTGTTGAAAGCTATCGCAATTCTGTCCTCTCCCGAGGCAACGCGCCTCGGTCTACACTTGGCACTTCCCAAGTGCAAAATATGGTGGCCCACGGCTCCAAACGAGGTCGTCACAGCCGCGTACCCCCCGCAGATCCAACAAGTCTACAGCGAGGGAACTGCGGTCCTGAATGCGCCTAACGGCTCAAATGATTTCATGAGGCACTACTTCACTAACCACGTGCTCTCTCTGGAACCATTTATGTAGGCCGTCACGGAACTTCAGGATACACAGGTCTCCTTCCAGATTTTAAGAAACTGCTTAGGGGTATGTAAGTTGGGCTATCTCCTTCGGGTCGTGCAGCCATCGTGCACCATCGAAGGAGCCACCTATTTCGACCAGCTGATGGAACAGTCAATGAGGACTTTGGCATGAGGCGTCCTCGACAGCACAGTCTTTCGGGAGCTGCAACTCCCGCTCAAACAAATTGATGACAAGAAGCCTACATTAGGAATCGGCCTTACATCAGCCAAAGACATTGTCGCAGCCGCCTTCCTCGCGTCTAGCTCACATACAAACAAGCTTGGTGAGCGATGTCTGCCGTCTGCAGTGAGCGACTTGGCAACTTACGAGGAGGCCAAGATACCATTCACTCAATGGAATTCATCTTGCCGCCCGGTCGACAGGCTCCCATTCAGTCGTTTTTGCTTCAACCCTCCATCGCAAAAGACACTGACTGACGCAGTCCATGCTGCAATATATGAAGAGCTTCCGGTGGGTAGTTGCCGTACACAGGCCCTCAGGGCCTCAATGAGTCTCCCAGGTGCCAAGGAATGGGTCCATTGTCGTCCCAAAACAGGCTTCAAGACCGCAATAGGCACACGACATTTCTCGGTGTGGTTCAAATACTATTGCCAAGCCCCGCTCTTCGAGCCAGGAACCCTTTGTCCAAGAGTCGGATGCCCGGAAACAGTGGACGTGCCACGGCGACCACTTGATCCACTGCAGGTACGGAGCGCAACGGATTGTCCGCCACGATGACCAGGTCACCCTACTAAGTAACGACCTGAGCCTAGGCGCAAGGCATCCTGCTGTCGACCCCCGGTCGCACGGGGAACACAAAACAAGGCCGGACATCAGGGCGACGGGCGCCTCCGGCGGTACCGATTACTTCGATGTGACCTTCGTGAACCCGCTGGCCCCTTCTCTAAACAAAATGAGAACCTTTAACCCCCTTACCAGCTTGAACGCAGCCCATGCGGACAAGCTACGAAAATACCAGGGATTCTTAGCCAGCTTACCTGGCAGGAACAGACTCGTGCCCGTTCCTATCTCCACACTCGGGGGTGGCATCCCGAAGCGTTCCGCCACATCACGGAGGTAGCCCGAGCGGTCGCCAACCGAGCCCTGGACCAATACTCCAGGGTGAGGACAACTCTCCTCCAACGACACGCTGCGTTGATGGTCACCTCCAACGCAGCCTGCTTGTCAACCAGTCTACCAGCTACTTTCTAGTTGGTACACACTCTCAAGCACTTGCAATATAGGTCCTGCCAATGGTTTCATTACAAGTACAGAGGACTCCCAACCTTTCCATTACTCACAGTAAACCAGCCCCTTAACCATGCTTGCCTGGACAAGGACACTCGCTTTGCCGAGTGATACGTTCCAAGGGTCCTGGGCATCGCTTCATTGCCCTTCCACTATCCACGTTGGGGGGCTGGCACCCTTCCGCTCGGGACTACGCCAACCGGTTGCGACTGGCATTGCCGCACGGGCAGCCATTCCGATTGCTGATGCGCAGCGAACATTGTTTGCTCGTCACGCGGCGAGACTCGTCCAGAATAACGCCAGTTGTTTGTTGGAAGGAGTTTTGAGCGACACTTAGGCCGCAACTTGTGTATACAGTGTATTCCAGAGAGCCTCCGTTCTGAGGGTATGTACAGTAAGTGGTTACCCTATTTACAGTAGTCCTAGTCTGCGATTGCTCTTAGCAGGAAAATGAAGTATACCAACCCATTCAAGTAAACACAATTTAACCCAAAAATGAAGCTTGAAGTGGGGCCACATGTTCCATTAGGGATTGAGGTGAGTGGGTAAGTAATAGGGGGAAGGTTTGGGTATTTTGCTATTGGAAGATATATTCGATCTATCCTAAAATTTTCCAGAAAACCACAATCGGATCAGGAGAGCATGCCGACACAGCACGGTAATGGGTGAGGAATAACGCTACATCAAAAGCCACTTCAAGGCCATCCATCGAGCAAACCGGCATTGGACATGACGCCAGCTCCAGGCAGCCTTTGCCTCAGAGCCCCCGAACCTTTCTACAGGTCTCTATTGCCTTCAAGGCCATGTTAATTGTCACGTCACTTAGCACCGCGCATAGAGAAAGTAGTGAAGTGGCTACCATTATCCTAACTAGGGGTAATGCAGTATTTACTGTAAAGGATCAACCGTAATGTCCGAAAATTTGACTTAAAATTACAATGCTGGCATGCTGCGGTGGCTACGTTGGCATCTTGCGCCGGCTGAGTTGGCGTGCTGCCGGCTGCGCTGGAACTGTATCATCAAATTTATTTTCAATTGTTTCTACAGAAATGCTGTACACTGTGCAATAGCGATGCTGAGCTTGCACAGGTACTAATCAGATGCCGCAAATTTCGGGAGCTTGAAACTGCATATAAGGAGGTAGGAGGGAATGCCCGGGGGCACTGGCCATGTAGCTGAATAAGGATATTTTGGTGGTCTAGGTATTGCAGTTGGAGGCCACAGAAAGCTGTGAGCCACCCGAAGGATTATTTGTGGACTTTATGGGCAGCATGAATATTTTGCATTCAGGATTTTTTTGTTTCTTATCTTGAGGAATACGATTGCAAGGAGTATATATAGGTATTTATCTTTGAAGTATCTTATCGCTGACCTCTATCGTCCACATGATTTACTTTAGTGCATCCTGTGGCAATTATTGTGGTTTTTGAGAATTTAGGTTTAGCCGAAAATTATAAATAAGCCGAGTAAACTGCTTCCTCTTGAAAAAAAAGTTGGCAGACAACTTCAAGTCAGATCCCAAACAGTTAAGGAGTTGAGGGTCAACTTCAGACCTAAAAAACGTTTTTTACGCTGGTTACAAGGCATAGGCGGTAGACCGTGCCCCTTCTGTACCCACTTCTGGTTCTGTGAACGTACTTCCTTAACAAACTCTTTTTGATCGCTCAACAGTACCACGATAGCACTTTAGTCGCTTGCAAAAACCTCCTCCCAGGGGGAAATTGGTTCTGAGAATATCTTTTCTCGACAATTTATCCCTATCAAACCGCAGGTGAGATTGAGCTACAGATTAAGGAGACGACGCCTAATGTGCACACTGACTGAAAAGCCCTGAGAGCGAATGTTCTATGCAACCAACTTGCTAGAGCATTAATATTCCTAAATAATCCTTTCTACTGACAACTGGAGTTATTCTAGTCCAGGCTCGCCGCGTAACGAGCGAAGAAAGTCTAGTAGTTAATGGAGTTTACAGCCCTACAAACTGTGCTAGCTGTAACGTATATCGATATCGCGATACTTGCGGATGATGATTGTTGTGCCACCGGGACTTTCGTTATCGACGCAGCGCTGAACCTTGCTTTGTGATGGCGTGCCGCATTTTTCTGGCTCAAATCCTGCCTAGCTCGCAGGATGGCGGCGGAAGTTCACACCAACAGACAGATTCATTCTCGTCCAGAAGGTCGCTATGTCAGGGGCTTACACCGCACCCAATAGAAAGATGCATTAACTCTTGGGATTGTCGTAGCAAAAGCACGCGAAAAGAATATATTCGTGAAGACCTGGAAAGGTGTGTAAGATGAGTGCAAGAGGCTATAGTACCGCTTTGATGGACATGAAAGGTTAGAAATAAGGATGAGAACAGTCTGCGGGGAGGTTGAAGAGATGGAGATGCTACTGAGCTCTATGAGGGGTGCACGGGAGGATGAAGTGGAATAAATGGCTGGGAAGAGACCAACTTTCTGGGACAATGAGGCTGGGAAGTAGCGCATTGGTGCAGCATCAGAAAGTTTGCGTCGAGTGGATGCATCGAGCAAAGGAGTGTCAATGAAACAGATAGGGAGCGAGATGAGCCAATAGAAACGCCTGGCAGTTTTGCTGATAGGGAGCTCAATATCGCAAAGTCAACTTCAAAAACTTGACTCACAGCAAAGGTTTCGTTAGAAGGTCAGAGACTTGGTCTTCGGTTCGGCAGGGAGCAACAGAGATCTGTTTGGACGACACAGCTTCACGAACGAAATAATACCGAATATCAATGTGCTTGTTCCGTTCATTGATTGATTCGTTCTGGGACTAGGTATTTGCGCCTGAGTTATCAACTGATATCTTAATAGGAGTAGGGCATTTATCATTCATCAAACTGGAGAGAAGGCTTGACAACCAAATAGCTTCTTTAAGGGCAGTGCACAGAGATATGTACTCTGCTTCGCAGGACGAGAGCGCTACACATCCTTGCTTCTTGGAGCGCCATGAGATAGGTCCACCAGACATCGTGAACACGAGGCTTTCAGTAGAATTGCGAAAAGAGTGGCAGCTAGCCCAGTAAGGGTCACTGAATCCAGCGATGTTGTGAGATCAAGACGAACCGCAACGAATTCCGAGAGATTTAGATCCGTTCAAGTAGCGGTAAACACGTTTGATAGCCCTCCAGTGAGTGACCATCCCCTTTTCGCAGAACTGTGACAGCTTGCCTACAGCGAATCCAATGTCTGGATGAGGGTAGATCATCAAGTACATGAGGCTGCCTATTGCAGTGCGATATGGCACTGATGAAGGAAGTTCTTGATCAATAGTTCCGTCCTTGTTGGAATTGCTTTGGACTACTGGAGTATCGATAGGTTTCGAGTCCGCTATTTGGAACCTTTCCAAGATCCTGTCTGAGTATATCGATTGCGAAAGATGCAGCGTTCTCTAAGAGCTGTTTCGCTGCACTTGAATACTAAGGAATTCCTGGACAGGACCTAAGTCTTTCATCATGTATCTACTCTTCAGTTCTGCCTTGATATTGTCGAGCATATGTCGACTGCTGCCTGAAATGAGAATATCATCAACATATAGTATTATCATGCAGAACATTGTCTCCTTCCGATAGACATAAAGACATGGCTCGTGCGGATTGCTGACAAAGTTGAGTTGCAAAGTCAGAAATGCATCTATTTTTGCACATCATTGGCGAGAAGCCTGCTTTAATCCATGCAGGGCCTTCAAAAGTCAATAGACGAGGTTTGGCTTGCTTGGATCTCGGATAACAGCTGGAGTCTCCATGAAATTTCTTCGTCCAAGTCACCGTTCAGAAACGCGGTTACTACGTCCATCTGATGGCATTCCAGATTCAACAGATTTGTCAATCAGAGGAACATTCGTACAACAGCAATAGAAACGACAGGAGCATATCTGTCTATATACTATAGTCCGGGAACTTTTCTGAATCTTTTAGCGACGATACGAACCTTTGGACCGACGTCGGGTTTGATACGAAAAACGTAGCGACATGGAATCACGTGCATTTCTGGTTTCCTTGGAACGAGATCGAATTTTCTGTTCTCACGGATAGATTCGTCTTCCTTTTTGATCCCTGGCATCCAAAAATCAATGTTTTCTGCAGAGGTAGCTTTTTCGTATGTTGCAGGAATACCTGTTGAGAGCTTTGCAGTTTCTGCGACAAGTGACACATTTGAGGAATAGCTAGAAGGAAACTAGCAGGTGGGCTTCTTTGAGACTCGAGAGGAACGACGAGGAGCTACTGAATGGGCTTCTTCAGGTGAGAGTGGATTTTCTTCACCGGCAGTGAACTCTTCAGAATATTCCTCTTCGTCAGCGGAATTCTGTACCTCGAAAAACTCTTCATAAGGAGATTCTTCTTCATCAGAGGAAATTTTTTTGGCTGTGAGTTCCATTCGGGATCTCACAGGTGACTTGAGGCTGTGTACAATTTGCGGTTTCATTGAAAATTAAATCTCTGGATATTACCACTCTTTCTGAGCAAATATCCCATAGCATATATCTCTTGCTCTGAGAGGAGTACCCCATCATAAGAGCTTCACGAGATCTGGGATCTAACTTCTTGAGTTTGTTCTTTGGCACGACATACCAGCACTGTGCACCAAATACCCGCATGTGAGAAATGCCAGGGGCAATGCCGTTCCAGCGGTGGTAAGTAGTGGTGCTCTCTGGCAAAGAGCTTGAAGTAACGCGATTCAGAACATAGAAAGCCGTGGAAAGTGCTTCAGCCCAGAAATTCTTTGGAAGACCCTTGTGGTGTAACATCGAAGGGACCATATTGAGAAGGGTTCGATCCATCCATTCCGCAGTCCCGGTTTGCAGGTAATTTGAGCTACGGTGAGCTGATGTTGTATGCCGTTCTCCTTTAGGAAGTTCTTGAGATCGGTTGAGAGGTACTCTTCGCCATTGTCGCACCGTAAAGCCTTAATGAGAAACTTATCTCCATCCAATGGAGTTTTCATTTCAGGAAACTCATGGAATTGGAGATATTTCAGGGACTGGCTTGTGTGTTTCTCCGCAAATGCTTTGTAGTTTTCAAAGCAATCTATCACCTTTGACTTGTGGCTCATAGGATACACAACCGTCCACTTGGAGTAGTCGTCGATGAATGATACAAAATTACTAGCCCCTCCCAGAGAAGGAGTTTCAACCGATCCCAAGACATCAGAATGAACCAGTTCTAGAGGTCTCGGCGAACTGCTTTGTCTTTCTTCGGGATTGCGGCAGGGTGGGATTTACCACGTCTGCAGCCGATGCAAACATCATCTTCTTCGATTCCTTGTGAAAGTTTTACACCTTTCACGACACCGCTTCTGATCGTTGATCTGATTCCAGGAACACGTAGTTGCGCCAATCTCTGATGCCAGATTGAAATTGGGCATATCAAGTAAACTTGAGATCCCGTCGGTGGCTTTAGTGCAGGCTTGGTTACATCCCGGGAGTATAGGCCATTAAAGAGAGTACCAGTCGCCACAAGAGTAGAGTCTGAATGACGAACAAGGGTGACTGTATCGTTAGGAAAGCAGGTCTCAATTCCAAGATTTTCCATGACAGATGCGGAGAGCAGTTGGTAGCGAAGGTCTGGAAAGTGTAATAAGTTTTTCATTACACACTTGAAAGTTTCTCCCTTCCGTCATAACGTGAGAACGACGTCTCCGGAGCCAATAATCATAGCCGTAGAATCTTCCCCAAGGTTGAGAGTTGAAGGGGATGCGAGAAGGTGATAACTTGTGAAAGCTGAGCGGTCGTAAGTGACATGAGAGGTACATCCTGAGTCATTAATTCATTAATTCATTGATTAGATTAGAGAGGAGGGCCTCTAGAAGATTTAAGTGCTACTTATTGCGCAGGGAAAGTCAACGCAAGGAGACAAACGACATCTGGGGTTTCGGTAGTTTCAGCAACCTCCGTGGCATTGAGGGATTTTACTCCACTTCTTCCAGCCTTATCAATATGAGCTCTAGATGGATGACCTCTGGGAGCGAGAAGAGGGACCTTCTTGTAGCATCGGTTGCTATCACGATGCCTGCCGCAGTGTTTGCACATTTCTGCTGAAGTTCCTGTTCGAGGCTTGGAAGACTGGGTTCTCAGTAGTGCAGCCGTCTCAGCGACTTTGCGTGCATGTTGATCTCGCTGAGCATGGCGCTGCTCTTCTTGGAGACATCGACGCTGTACAATTTCGAACGAAAGCTTGCCATCTTCGATATTGGCAGAATCAAGGGCTGATATGAGGTTGTCAAAGCGATCGAGCAAGCCATTGAGGAAGGCCATGGCCATTTCGTTGTCCTCGACATCAAAGACATGGATTTTAGAGTGGCTCCAAGTTGGCAAATAAGGGCAGCAAATAGTAGACCTTTCTCATTTGGGTGCATCTGTGCGGTATAGAAGCGACGTCTTGCGGCGAGCTTGTTTAGCAGAGTACGCTTTTCGAAACTACTACAAATAAGTTCCCACATTTTCTTGGCTGTGGTGGCATGTTGAACCTACTCAAGGTGAGCATCTGAAAGTGTGAGTCCAATAATGGCTCTTGCTTTGGCATCTGCCATTTTCCATGCGGAGTGAGTTGACAAAGATGCTTCCGGTGGATCAAGTGTAAGATGATTTTCAACCTCCCTGAGAGATAGATGAGTTGGATTAAAGCTTTCCAAATGTGAAAGTTATCATCACGGAGCTTCTCAAGATTATCAATACGAGGTCCTGCAGAGGAGTCCATGATAAGTATAATGGGACCAAGCGAATCAAAATTTAATTTTTTTGTTTGTGGTCAATGTGTTTGTTGCGGTCGTGTTTAGTTTGGAAGACGCGGTTACAGTGACCACAAGGAGTAATAGCAGACTTCCTCTTAGATCTGTTGCGGCACTTCCCACCACCTCTGTGCTGAGCAAGTTGCCTCGGACCCGATACTATGAGCTGACAGAGATCACAAGTGAGGAAAGAAGACTCGGGTTCCGAAACAGAAGGTATTATAGGTACCACGGGAGGTGGAGGAGAAGGTACAGTGGATGAAAGAAGTGGAGCCGGAGAGAGAGGTTCGACAGTAAGAGGAGTCGGGATTATTAACGCTGGAGGGTCAGCAGGAAAAGGGGGCACCGCAAGCGATAAAGGAGACTGAGTGAGAGTGACTAGAGCAGAAGCTGGAGGTATCGGAGGTGCTGGAGTAGGAGAGATCAAGTTAATAACTTGAACTGAGGTAGCTTTGTGTTGAACCGGTTTCTTCTGGCCCTTTTTTTTCAACACGCGGCTTGAAGAAACGGGTAGAGAATTAGAGCGGTGCTTGACTGGATTATCGGAGTTGTTCCCGATTGTGGGCTTTTCTTTGTACCCAATGCCAAGATGTGTTGAAGAAAATCCTTCTTCTTGGGAGAGATAATCTTCCTGTGAGAGTTAGAAGGGAGTGAAATAACGTCCGGAGTGGTTGCAATGGAGGTTATATCACCACCTTCACCGTCAGACTCAATAGCGGAGTCGTCAATGAAACGGCACTTCGGGCGAAGCTGTGGTTTCTCGGATCGAGGCGGGGCTTGAATAGGGTCTAATGAGTCGTCTTCGGAAGTGAAATTGATACGGCGGACGACAGAGTCGTCCGGAGAGATCTTGATTCCTCGAAGGAAGACGTAGCGGCAGATGACCACTGGAGGCAGGAAGTTGCGCGGTTAGGCGAAGGCTGAGGAATAAGCGTGAAATAAATAAGGAAGAAAGATGTTTCAAGGAGATTTGGACTTACTGTTGAAACTAGACACGGGCTTTGATACAAACCAAGGTATGGAACACAGAGAAGAGGCGAGTAACCACGAGGAGTCGGGCTGCAAAATGGACCTTGTTCTGTGATGCGGGGATGAAGACCGACGACGGGCCACAAAAACAACCAAGGTAGGTAGTGCATAGACGACGGGCGTTAGACAGGCCATGAAAGAAGGTCAGTAGATAGTGCAGAGACGACAAAGAAGTCAGATCAAACCTTAGGTGCTTTTTTTTGGAGCTTCTGTGTTTTTCGCCCTACACGGATTGTAGGGTAGCCTCCCGGAGGTTCGCGTCGAACAGAAAGCGCGAAAGAGATAAGTCAGTGTGCAGCGCTAGCGACCTGGGTCCATAACCTGATGGACAGAACGAGGGTGAGGGGGCCAGGGAGCCAGACAGGAGTGAGGGAGAGAGCGGGAGAGCAGGAGAGAGAGAGAAGGGTAGAAAGAGTAAGGGACTGAGAAGGAGAGAGGAGAGAGGAGAAGGTGGTGAGCAACTTCACTCAGGTAGTAAACGGAGAGAGACCAGGGCTTATACCTTCAAGGCAAGTCGACTGATGCTTTCTGTTAATCGAAGGAAGTTTCCAGAAGACATGTAGACGAGGGTGAGTTTCTAACCCTAAAATTGCTTGAGCTGATCTTTAGTAGATCAACTAAAGCTTACAGCACTGTACAGTGTATAAACATAACAGTCGAGTTCTAGGCTGAACGGTAAAGTACAGTAATAACTGTAAGCCTCTTTGCGAGTTTTCAGCTGTCACAAAAAGGCAAATAAGTGAAATTACACTAACAGCTGGACAGGATCGGTTCCCACGTGTTAAAAGGTTCTAATGAAGGCGGAATGCACCTGGATTTTTGCGATTTGTGGTTCATGAACATATAGGTTCGTGAAAGCCGCGATGTGAACGATTTTTCCATCAAGAGAAGTTTTTAGGAACCATGACAGATTTTTAACCTGTACCATATTCGTAATAGATTCAATGTAGAGGGCTTGTTTTTTTCTTGTTCATGGCCCCGACGGATTTTTTAGCACCAAGCTAGTTAGTAGGGATGGCGAGCAATCAGTTGGTACTGACGTCAACAAAATATGAAATGGCCACTGTAATATTTTAGAAGAGGGTTTTATATGGGAACCCACGTTTTCGGCCAGATGGGTCTATAAATTGGGCAAAAATTCTTAACTTTTTATAGTAATGGTATCTATTTGTCACCGAATACCCCTTTACAACTTTTGATTCCTTTGCAATTAAGTAATTTAGATATAAAATTACTTCAAAGAACTATAGCTGTTATGTAATAATTTGTTAGGTTTCCGCTCAGCAATGAAATTATTACTTTTATTTCATTCTACAAATGAATTATGATTTCGATATTATCGTGATTTTGCGTAGCTTGTTCTCAAAGAAAAGTTTCGAAGATCTATAACAGGAAAGGGACAGGAAGCTATCGTTTCGGTTGCTTCTTTCTACGTATCAACAGTACAGGGGCATATGAATGAAATTTCATAATGAACAGGACCTTGGTCTGTCAAATGATATAACCATTTTATTGAAACTTTTCTCTTTAGTACTTCCATGAATGTAGTTTCTCACGAATAAGTTATAATATAAAACCATTGTATTTTTTTATGATGGCCGAAAGTATTTCACGGATCTTTACTGACCATTGGGGCAAAATCGGGAATAAATCGATCGCAAAAGGCATCCTTTAGGTTTTTGGCCGCAGCAGATGGTTGACGGTAAGAATTATCGGTTCGCTTCTCGAGTTAAATTTTTTCTTAACATGAACTAGAGGATAAGAAAGAGATTCTATTCGTACAATTTTCAGCACCTCAAGTACTCATGATTTGAAATACTCTTTTTGATGCTACAAATTTTATCTTAAATTCAACACAAGGTATCAAAATTCATGGATTTTTTTTGGATTATTTGTTCTCTTATTGTGTAATAGAATTTTCGGAAATAGATACTGATGTTAACCTTTGAAAAATGGAAATTAACTGTTCGAAACACGGTAATCAGTGGACAAGATTATTACTGGAGAAAAGATACTACCTTCTCAAGAATGAAAAACCACTCTACTAACATTGTTCCTTCGGTTGAACCCTGGATAATCCACTTTGAATAGTTTAGGATAGTAGAATTCCTTGATTATATGCTCCTTTCTTTGCTCGTGCAACAGAACATTCATTAAAATTGAAATTAAAATCAGAAGAATACGAAAAATTAATACAGAAATTCGTATAATTTTTTGTAGACTTTATCCACGAGATTGCATTTTTTGGACAAATGTGGTCAGTTTCATAAAGTTATTGCAAAATGAAGCAAAGATGATCATTATAAGTGGAAGAAATCGCGCAGTAAAGGATGAATGATTCAGGGAGGGGTGCTGTGGTGGTGAGGGTTTAAAAGGAGAGTTGAAGAAGTCGATGGGTAGCGAAAGAAGCATAACATCCGGACGCTGCGCGAAAATGCGACTTTTTACTTTTTCACTACCGTAAGAATAGTTCAATAAAAAATAATCCCTCCGTTAGCGGCTCGGATGAAACATAAAATGAATTAAAGTAACTTACATCACCTTGAATTTTCATTTAAATTCTATAATGTCATCAAAATCAGATCAATTTTCTGCTCATTCATCAAGCCCATTATTTAAAAAGACACCATTTAAAATTCAACTTATCTACACCTATGCTGACAGCTGACAGCTAGCAAAGAGGCTTACAGACGTCTGATAGTGTACTTTATTGTAAATTCAGAACTTGACCGTTACGCTTTTGCACTGTACAGTACTGTAAGCTTGAGCTGATCTTCTTTAGATCAGCTAAACCGGGTTTACGGTTATACCCCTCCGTCGTCTACATGGCTTCTGGAAACTTCACTAGATCGCTACGAAGCACTATTCGACTGGCTTTGAGGTGTTTATGAGACCGGTCTCCCTCCATATTCTGTCTGAGTAAAGTCCTCACCACTTTCTCTCCTTTCAACTCTCTTCTTTGGTCCCTCACTCCTCTTTCTAACTCTCCCTTTCACTCTCCCTTTCTTGTTACTTCCTTCTCTCTCTCCCTGGCTCCATCTCCTCCTTCCCTCTATCATAAACTATGGCACGCTGAGAAAAAGAAAAAATCGACCTCCTGCGCCTCCAGTCCCATCCCGCCATTTCACGCATTCTAAAAGTGGGCTTGAAGAATTTCCATAAGAAAGTTAGCGCCTATATCGTTACCCGAAAGGGGTAAATTTGGGGTATTTTTAATGCATGAAAAATATGGTCAGTTGTTCCCTGAGGGATGTGTATCAGCGTTTCACACATTAATAAGGGCACAGCTTACAGCCCAGGCTGAAGTACGCGATGAAACAAAAATTGCACCCGGGCTTTAAACTATCGATAAAATTAATTCAGCTCTGCCTCACGCTGATAAAAATACTCTGAATAATTGAAAAAATTGTTGAAATTTTTCAATACTGACAAAATTTGTGATAAGTTATATCCTATGGAGAAAGCCGCGATGTGAACGACTTTTCCATCAAGAACAGTCTCTATGGCTAACCTGTACCATATTCGTAATAGATTCAATGTAGAGGGCTTGTTATTTTCTTCTTCATGGCCCCTGACGGATTTTTAGCACCCTTCCTTAAGAAAAAAAGAAGAAAAACGTTGTTATGTCGCATTTAATTATGCTTTCGCTTGCTAGCCAAACAGAAACACTCAAATTTTCCTCACCTTGATCCACACATCAATCCATTGCTTAAAAAACGTCATTGGAAACGAGAAACATTTAATCCAGCAATTGGCGGGGCAAAAAGTGAAACAAATACAAATGTTACATATATTCTTGTTCGAAATACGAAAAAGGAGCCCGGCTGAAATGAGTCTGAGTTAATGAAGTGATTTTAGGAGTTTCAAACGTTGGTATCGAAAGAAGAGTAGTTATAATGTGAATAAAATCCTCCTTTTCGTCTTCTCTGTTGGTAAAGATACAATAATTGTATTCATGGTCTTAAATTTTGATCCGTTTTCTATTAATCATGCCTGTTTGTGCTAGTAGTAGTATAATCAAGTTCTGGTCCATAAATGGCGACGCCGTTGGCTTCGATATGATATTGAAAGTATAACAAAGAATTTAGAAGTGGTTCTCTTCTATGAGATAGACTAGAGTCGTTAGTTCTACGCTAGCGATCCGCAATTTTCACTCCACAAATAAAAGAACGAGCTCCGTTTGTTACTGGATCCGCGATCATCATTCCAGTCGTTTGGCCTAAAGGAGCTGATCACTCACAACACAAAGTCGCAAAAATATCTATATCGCTCCCAAAATACATTTATAACATGATGGGAATACTAAAATGAACCATCACATTTCATATAGGTTGAATAATCACGGTATTCTGGGAAATCGAAACAGCTATAGCGTTTAAGTTTTGGAGAACAACAAAAAAAATCCAATCGATGAATTTTCAAGCCGACACGAACTCGAAGTATTCATCGGAAATTACGGCGGATAGCTCCTAGTGAACTCATCTTCGTTCTTTTCAAATGATAACTTTTAGCTAGATCGGAAACTATGCCTACCAATTTAACCCAAGATATTTAATGTATTTGGCAGCAAGCAACAGGTACTGAAGTTCTTTTTACTGGTTAAAACAAAAGGGAGGTACGTGTCGGCTCCTCGACAACAGTATCAAAGACCAGGACATATGGGGAATTTTCTCCCGTCGGTGAAAGCACTTTTAATTATTTTTGCAACCCTTCTCTGTTGGTAGGCACCAGAAAAGTACTCCCAGTTTGTCAACTTTTGAGGGTTGCGTCGTCCGCGGAATGCAAATCGCATAAATTTTGGCTGTTTTGGAGTACAAATGCAGCAATTATTAGCGCAGCTGCGAAAAAGGGAAAGAAGTATGTTAATACGTCTGCCAATAACATGGATGAAGTTACCGGGAAATATAGCTCGTAAAAACTCCTTGCGTGTAGCATGAGTGCCACTGCGGGTTATTCAATACCAAAAATGCGCCTCGTCGTCGAAAAATGAGCAAGAAACCCGGAGAACCTAGCTAGGATGGCCGGCACAGCAGCGGAGATTTGGAATTTGGATGCATGCCAGTCGATCGTTACCATTGGTTCTTAGCGCTCTGCATGAGTTTAGACTGATTGGAAAATTACCGGAGTTATAATTAAGGGTACTGCGTACGCCGCATCGAATCGATGTAAGGCAAAGATGTGCGATGAATTAATGCGACGTTTTCCTGCTTCGCGCAATGCATTCGTAGCAATAAGGAAAAAATATCCACAGGAATCTTCACATTATACCTATTTTCATTGGTAGCCTTAGTCACGTTGGTTACCACGCCGCCGATGAGTCAGGATCGCTCTTTTTTCTTGCTAGCTTGCTCTGAAACTTCTCGGCGTATTTAGATAAGATCCTTCTGCAGAGTATTCGCATTAGTTATTCTTCGCATGCTGAATTCCCCATCCGCGCAGGACTAGGGATACTTGCTCAATGGTAGTACTCTCAGCAGAGGACATCAGGATGTGTAACTTGAAAATACTAGCGTAGGGGGGTGCACAATTCGCTGGGAAATATTAGGCAATTCCAATCTTGGAAGGGGCGTGTTATCGAGCATTCTCTGCACAGACTCAACGAAGGCAGAACAATTCTACTATAGCATCCTTCAATCGCCCAGATGGCATTGAAGTAGAGTAGAATCTCGCAGAAGACCCCTCCGAGACTGTAATTTACCAGGAAAATTAACGGGAACGACGTGGAGATGAGCTCGGGCCTCGGCTTTCAGTAATCGAACTAAAATGTTCTTGAAATGCGAATATATGTCCATAACAATTGAATTATTGTAGCCAAATAAGCCAAGGAATTTTAGTAACTTTTCGAGGACTTCGTTCGTGCTGGGTTCACGAGTAGGTCGCAGCCAAATGTAGGATGAAAGATATTTGCTTATGATTAGGACGTATCGAGTTATATCGTTACCGTTTCTCATGTACATATAGTCAATGTGCACGAGCTCGTTTGGTCTTTCTGCGTTAATGAATAGCGAAAATGTCTCAGAATTGTCTATTCAGGTCTTATAATGATACAGCAGGGACAGAATTTTAATAAATCCGTTGGCCTACGTCCACACAGTATGCTGATTGTTGAAAGAAAAGACCAATTGCCAAAAGCTCCAGCATAGAACTTTAAAATTATTTTAAGCTTTTGCATAAAAGTCATCATCAACTGCACTTCCATCTTCCAAAGTTGATCACTTTCACCGAAATAGATTTCTTCCATTGGGAGTATGTGAGACTCCTGCAACTTATTTCTGCAATCTTGATTTGACCAAAAGAATTAACCAGTAGAATGGGTGAGTTGAGCACCAATCTGTAGAAAAACACTGCAAACTAACTTGTTAATCTCCTTGTGAAATCCATGGAGTCATCGTGTAAATTGCATACATTGTTCGCGCAATGAACTCAAACGAATATACAATCAAACGTTGATAGAAAATGTCTATCTGCACCATTTTGAATTGATGTGTCGATCCAGGGACCGCTTGATAAAGAGTGCGTCATAAATAAAACAATAAATTACGATGATTTTTTTTATTTCTTATACATTCTGGGCACTAATCACCAGTTAGTCCACTCTCTTGAACATCTGGAATATGTAAAAGCCTCCTTATTGGGGTAAATCGTCGGTAGAAGAGATAATCAGAACCAAATAACTGAAGAAGGAGGTGTTGCAAGCGACAAAAGTGCTACCGTGGTATAGTTGAACGAACAAAAGGGTTGGGTAAGGAAGATAGTTGAGAGGGCTACAAACAAGTATAGAAGGGGCAGGGTCTACCACTGATGTTCTCTGACCAATGTAAGAAGAATGGTTCTCGGGTCTGAAGTTGACTCTCAACTTCCTAGTACTCGGGATTGGACTTGAAGTTGTCTGAGAACTTGCTTCACCTCCACAAGAGTAAGCAGTTTACTCAGCTTATATAGACTTTTTGGCTAACCCTAAAGCCTCAAACAAACATACTCGGTACCAGAAAATGCATCAAATGGAATCGTGTGAAGGAGACCGACTAGCAGCAGATACTATCAGGATAAATATCTATATTTATTCCTCAAAATCGTAGTCCTCGAGATCAGAGCCAAACAATTCCTCCAAAATATCTATTCCAGCCAAGCAGTCCCCACAAATATCTGAGAACGGCATTAAATTCTCTATTTCCTCCTGGGAGATATCTAAACCACTAAAGATGCCTCCATCCGGTTCCAGCGTCGGGACCACTTCGTCCATATTATCAAGCCTCCGCCCTATTATTTAAACAATTTCCATGTCTCCCTCCCCCTCATCCTCCTCTTCATTCTCCTCTTTATCATCCTCTTTGTCTTTTTCTTTGTCTTCATCTTCATTCTCGTAGACCAGTTCCGGGGCTGCCCCTTCTCAAAAGTCTCCACAGCTCCCTTCTCGACTTCCTCCTCCTGCACCTCACCTACCTCCTCCGCCTCATCCTCGATGAAAAAGTGACGAGCGAACTTGATCACCTTGTTCTTTGTTTGTCGGCGTAGATACTCATCGTGGTCATAAGGGCTGAAAAGGAGTAGGGAAATGGCGTTTAGGGGGCGAGGGTGGCGATTTTTTGAAATGACTCTGGAGGGGCATATGTTGTCTATTTCGGTGGGTTTTAGGGATTGGAAGGCGATTGAGTGTGTTTTGAATCAGTAGGAGGAGAGAGGTTGTCAGTAGAGTGATCAGGGAGGTTTGAAACTTGGAATAAAGGGGTTTAAAAGCCCCCTGAAGGCGCATTCTATAGATTTGGAATAGGTAAAATAAACCTACAAGGGAATTTGTAGTAGTGCATTTGTGCCCTTTTTCTCAAAAAAATGAATTTGGAGAAAGAAGTTATCGAAAAGGGAAAAAGAATTTGATTCAGGATCGATTTAGTGGGGTAGATACAGTATAAAAATATGTAGATAAAATGGAAGTGAATTTGGAGAGGACCGCGGTAAGGATAAGCAAGGGTCCGGAAGGAGAGATATTCTCCCCGAGAAGATGATTAGAGTGAGGGAGAGCGAGAAAGGGCCAAAACTACAAACAATTATGGACAAAGAGAGGTACTACAGTAATTAAAAGTCGGCAGATGACGACGAAAGGAAGATCCATTCCGATTCGCGCGCTCCTGACACCTCCATTTCCGAAAACGGGGGACACTTTTGGGTGTTTCAATGTTTGAAAGATGCGGTCGGTTGGTGCCCGGAACATTTTGGAGGGCTACCGGTGATAGAAAGTCCTATTTGCCGGCAAAGCTACCTGATATCTCGAATGAAGCAAAGGGCTTTGAGCATACCATGATACATGTCCGCCCCTTACTCATTATTCTCTCCACCAACTTCTAAACCCTCCAGATCAGCAACGAAATCACCGACATCGTCGTCTTCTGAAGAGTTGACGTCAGACCAGTCCGTCCAGCGAGCAGGCCCCACAAATGCTCTGTGCCGTAAGATCCCATCACAGGTAGGTTAGTGTACTTCTCTGAGGACGAAATAACCCCACTCTCGCGCCAAGACGTCTGCCAATAGACACCTTTGGGTGTTGTTTGGTAGTCTGCGGCTTCCACCAAGGTGAAATATTGGAGCTTTTCGCCACTAGGTGGCGGGCGCAGGGTGTTCGGTACCGCAGGGTAGTTCAATTTGGGCCTGTATTTTTGGAGAAGAGACGGGAGCCGAGTGAAAATCCGACCTTAAGCCATATAATACTTCGAATAAAAGGTTCCCCATGGAGCACTTCATTGTGGGATTCTCTGAGATGTCCAAATGCCAGTCTCCTTCGTCCTTGCCCTCCTCTCCGCAATCGTTTGACAATTTGAACTTTTCGAAAATTGCCCAGCTTTCCTCAGAATCTTAAATGAAGCTGTTACACACCTACGGCCCGTGCGGCGCTGGACAACGCCGCATACTTTTAATCAGCTGTGCAATGATGCCCTGGTGTCCTCGATTCACTCGTAACACCTGTTTTTACAAAGACGGTCCTTTCTGTAGGGTAGCAGTCCTCTCCACAAACTTCTGTCTTCTCCTTGCTTGTGAGTTTTCAAAAAATATCTTCCCATAAATTTTCTTTTACGAACAAAATCATGAAATTAATTTTTCCCCATCAATCCATATTCACTATGCAACTCCATTTCCATTTTTTGTTTGAGGATTTTGGTCCTCCTTCTTCAAAAATAAATCTTTCGACTCGTGATCTGCTTCGTCCTCCGTATTCATTTCTGATATTTTATCAAGCAGATTGTGAGTTATTGCTCTGATTGCATGTAAATTCAAAGCCGCGTAATTGCCTCAAATTTTTTGTTTCGTCCAAGGCCGTGGAAATTTTCGAACATTTCACACTATTTAAAGTTTGAAATCGACGTCGTTGAGGAAAACTTCTGGGCTCTCGAAACGCAATGTGGAGATCATATAAGAACAGATTACCGCCGTATTGTGTGCGCGTTTCAAAATTAACAGTGATGAGAAAATATCTTATACTAAAAAGGTCTGATATGGAATAAATGTGGCTATTGTAGACACGAGATTCGTGGAACATGTCTAATTTGCGATGCGATCTGGGCTTGCAGATCAAGGAAAACTTGGGGACATATTCAAGGAGGAGCGGGTGCTAATTAAATAAGATCTCAAGTAAATTCTCACGTTTCTAATTCCCGGGGAAGCCACCGTTCCTGGACCCATTGTATTCGCTTTCTGAAAGCACATATTTAGACTATATCGTGCAATTGTCTGTACTTTTTTCGATCTTGTTCCTAAGATTACCGCTCGATTCTGGTCGAAGTTCATGGACTTGTGCGGTGTTAACTTAGGCAATCTTCCTCAAACGGATGACACCTCAATAACTATGAATCGTGTCGTAGAGAAATACCTTTGGTGTTATTGTGATCCCATAAGGATTAATGTGACCTCCTCCCTTTTTGGGTCGAATTCGCTTATAAAAAAGCAGAATCAGAAGGCTGAGGTGCTTATACATTTGACCTAGGTTGAAGTAAGGTTCTTCAGTAGAAATGTTTGGCTAAACCAGAGTCTAAGTTTGAGATTCTAGAGTAATTTAGTTTTCAAATGGCAGAATCTGAGAGGGTATGAAACTGTTGTTTTGTTTTGATTCAATTTGGCAAACAGTATAAATGGTCGCGTTTAATGGTTGTTTTATGTAATGGATGTATTCGGTCATGTCATAATCTAACATCGAACATATTGATTACAATATGATAGCACTAACAGGCAAAAATGAGTAAATATCCATGGTCGATCACGATATGCATAGCTATTTACCATACGAAGCCTTTGTTTCGGAATATGTTGAATGTACACCTTTATAAATTAGCAGCAAAGTGTTTTGCACAACAGCCCAAATCAGTGATCAGCAACTATCGAGACCTTGGACTAAAGTTAAGAAGGTGGTCGACAAATTTCATAGGCATGTATGCGGACACTCCAACTACAGATATTAAAACAATACTAGAAAGAAACATACTTTGGGAAAATGACTTGCAGAAGTATTTAACGCGTATGTTGGATGAATGCCCGCGTTGTATAACTACTGCATTACCAAAGCAAACAAAAAAGTTTCGCTCATCTCAATGAACAGACAGTTCAACCCTTTTGTGTGCATCGATCACATGCACTTAGTAATAACCGTGTATTTCATATCATGGATTCCACATCTAGATATTCAGCAGGAAATGTGGTAGACTCGACTTCGATGTCGAATGCGATACTATTATTTGAGGGCTTCTGGGTTAAGCAATTTTGGACCCTTAGGCAGTAATATTTGATCCGGCCTTTCATAACTCCCAGTTTAATAGTATTTGAAGCAAAATGCTATCGATGGACGCCCTATCCCGCCTAGAAGGAATAGAAAGAACGGGCTCAAGTCAAAGCGCAGGGTGATCACATATGTTTATTTGAGATTGAAGGGTGGAGATGAACCTGACTCAATTGAAAATGAGAGAATGCTTGTTCAAGCAGCTTTATGAATATAGAGTTATTTGTATCGAAATGATGTCTGCTCAGCTCAAGAGCTAGCGAAAGGCTACACCAGGCAATTAATAATGCTTATTTTCCAAGTGCCGTACAACAAGAAATATTAGGTGCATATGAAAAGATGAGTGCAAATCGAAAGCTCAATCGTATATTGAAATAAAATTCAGCCCATGATAACAGTGTAAATGCGGGAGATACCGTACAAGTATTCTCTAAGAGAGATTTTGAAAACGCGGGAAATGGTCAGCACCCAAAGTTGTGCAATATTTTGACAAAGAATCAGGAATCATTACTGTACTAGGAAAAAATGGTCGGACACTACAAGCGGATATTGAAGACACAACAATAGAATTGCCAGAAGATTCATTTGCAAGTAATATCCAACAACTAATGGACCCTATTTCGAATAGAATTGATGAGTGCATTGATGACTTATGCGCAATTCAAGAAGAAGAGAACTATAAAGGTAGTTAATTGGTTAAAACCCAACCAGAGGAAGAAAAAGATTCTCTTGATGATAAAAATGAAGATAGTTTGATACCGCTGCCTGGGGTAGGAGATTCGGTTGAGGTTTATTGGCCACTCGACGAATCCTATTATCCTGGAAATGTCTCCTCAATCAATGAAGGTGAGAACAAGTACCACATTGAGTACAATGGTGGTAATAAAGAAGATATAAATATGTCAGATGAAATTTGACGATATACTATAGACGACACAGTAGGTGCCAGCAATATTCAAATTGGTGCTCAAGAACTCTTAAGTACAGAGCACAGTGTTCCAAGCGATGTTGTTACTGATTTTGCTTCTAAACTCTTCATGAGATACCATGTGCAAGTTTTGCCGTCATTTACTCTCGTAAATGCATGTGACTATGAAGGGGACGCATTCAAGAAAAAATGTTAAGATGTTACTAATTTCCAATGGTCCAGAAGATGCCTATGTCATAACATGTCATGTATTCTTTAAAGTGAAGACACATGACGATATCTCATTGAAGATGAGAGCTCGTATAGCTCCTCATTAAAACAAAGACTCACACAAGAGTGACCTGAAAACGAACTCGGTTGTCTATCCTCCCCACGGGGATTAGAATTTTTCTATCGCTAGCAACTATATTCAACTCGTGTCTAGCGAAAATAGATTTCAAAGGCGCGTTTCTATAGACAGGAGACGCCTACGAGATTTTTACGTTACGCAGCCCAAGTATAAATACAACAAGAACCATTATTGGTTGTTACTGACTGCAGCGTATGAAATTTTTAATGCCTGGGCTAAATTACAGGAGCAAACTGATTCACCACTAAGGTAACTTGGAATGAAGCAACAGTAGTATGTAATACATCTTTTCATCTACGAATCGCGGATATTGAATTGACTTCTGTTGCAGTTAAGATTGTAGATATTGTGCTATTTGTTTTAGATCGTCAAGAATTGGAAAATTTAGTGCAAGGAATACAGAAAAGTATGAGTTTAGAACTTTTTTTACGGTCCCGGAATATTTTAAATCTTTGGTATTACCGTATTCTTAAGCATTGAATTAAGCATTGATATCCATAGTGAAGTGACGCATTAAGACCTGAATTGTTGCCCGATCTCCACACAACGAAGAAAGCAGGGAGATAAATTGTTGTTGAATGCTATTGAAGCTCGCTCTTTTCGCTCAATCAGCTGTTCGATTGGATGGCTTGGAATTGCAGCCTCGCTCTTTTGAGCTTTCTCTGCAAGCTATTTCAGCAGAAATTTCCTTCTACAAAGACTCATGAATTGATCACTCAGATCAATTCTGTACGACTGCTTCAGAAGCTAGACTCTACCATCAAATATCAACGACCTGCTGATGAAAACAGTTTATCCTTTCAGTCGTGGTCTTTTCTTATGCTAGTCGAAATGTCGACTATGGGCAACTTGGAATCATTGCAGGTTTACTGATTGGAAATTTTGAAGTTGGATATATTTACCACGCTTTGAGTTGGTCTTCACACAAGCCAAAGAGACCCGTAAAGTCCATTGGTCCTGTAGAGGTTTTAGCAGCAGGTGAAGGTATAGATGAAGGCAAAATTCTATGCAAAGCTTACAAAGAATTGCTTGGTATAGATGTCGATTTACTAAGTTGCGCTTGACTGTCAGGATTTTTTTGACACTCTATGCAAATGCCGTAATTCTGTTGATTTTTCTATCCGTGGATATGTCAGCGTGATTCGATACGAATTTGAGACGCAAATTGTCAATCGAGTTGTTCGGATTCCTGGAAAGGTAAATTTAGATGATGCTCTTACCAAACCCAACAGTCCTCTGACGGAACCTCTGCTACTAACAATGTTCAGAGGAATGCTGGCTTTGTCCTTCCAAGATTCTCTTAGTCGCTCCCCAGTGCAGTTCGCAGGATAAAAGGAGCGCAGAAAGGAGGAGTATGAAACCGTTGATTTGTTTTGATGCAATTTGACGAAGAATAGTAATGGTCGCGTTTAATGGTCGTTTTATGTAATTTATATTGATTAGTTGTGTATCGTAAACAGTCCCGACGTGGATTTCAAATGTACAGTTTGCTGGATACCGCCACCACCTCCATCACCAGCAAAGAACGATAATCAAACTTTCACTAGAGGGACGAAAGAAAGAAAGAAGTTTAACGCGTTCAGTATCTACTGGGGACTGCGCGCGTCGTAACTATAAGGTTAAGATCTAACCGGATGTACTTCGTCGTCCATGCGCGTCCGGGCTCGCGACAGGATAGCTTCAGCGATGGATGACCAGAGGGTGCAACTCAGTCGCTGGTAGATACAGAAAGTTTCCTCATCAACTGGCTATATCTCGATCTGCTGTGTACAATGCTTTACACTAATCCGGACTATAGGGTGAATGACACTGTTTGGCTGATCCGAAAGTACTGCACAGACTCCTCTAGGACGCAATCTTCAAGAAAGTTGAGAGTTCAAAGAAGCCCGTTTACTGTTCTGGAACTAATCGAAAAAAACCGAAAAGCGTTTAAAACCTCCGTAAAATACGAGCGCACATCTCGTCGTTCATGTCGATCATATCACCATAAGGATAACATAACCAAAGATATTTTATTGGAATTCCTCGACGCCCCGTGCCTGTTTCGCACGTTGATGGGTCTTTGTTACGCGTAGTAGACCGCATTTTGGCGCATTTTTGCAGAAGAAAAGGATATGAATGCCTGACACTTATCAAGGGCACACCACAACACAAAGCGGCGTGGCAGCCCACCTGCGATTGTACGAACGCCGATAGTACGCTCACCGGCGCTTTTCAAGAATACGTCCAGATTCGCAGTACGTTACACACTTACACTGAGGCGATCATCACTAGGAGGCGAGACCTTTTACAGGAATGTAGGTGCCGTGGCTTAGCTCCAACACAAGCACCTCGCAGCCAGCAACAATCCACAGCGGATGTTACGAGTCGCCATGTCGATATAAGGTTCGCCAGCTAGTACCACTCACATTTTCGGGCCGGCACTTTAACGATACCTCTCAGCGAGCATCAACATTTTCGCTACCCGCAGAATTGCAGAAAAAAATATTTGCAATTCCATATCAGTGGCCTCTGCCGCATCCCTTACCACATGTTGCGCTAGGAGAGTCGCAAAACGGAAGGAGCTTATGAACGAACGAGGCAGTTTGGGTGCTCTAGACACTTCCGAGCGATTACTTCCGAATGTACTGCGAACGACACGCATTTTCTCCCTAAAAGATAATGTCATCGTTGTGCTTCTGTCATTTGATTCCTGCAACCGAGAGCTACGAATGGTTGACTCTCCTCCGTTACCAGCATCGCGGCTTCTCTATTCAGATGCAAACCGTACATGCTTTCTTTGTTTTGCAAACAAAAGCTAAATATACACCGTACTTTCAGCACTTGGTACTGTAAACCATAGCGATACTGTATACTCTTTGGAAATGCTTGCTCGTGCAATCAACCGTATGTTTTCAGTACAGTAAGGGTTGATACAGCACTGCATGCTTACAGTGTACAGTATATGCACACGGTCCAGTATAACAGTAAGTGTAATGCTGGCAATGAAATCATAATCGTTGCTTTTACGTATCAAAATAAACATAAAAAATATGGCCATAATAGCTGTATTGGAACGTGGGATCCAGCTGTCTCCTGGTCCCACAATTTCCATGCCACGGCAGTCTTGTTCAATCAGAGCCATTCCTTTTCTAACCCTGACCTCATTTGCAAATCACCCGCCCAATAGCGTCAAACCACGCCTATTTTTCCTCTCCCCATTCTTCGCATCCCGTCCTCGACCTGAGCTGCCCTATCGTCGACAAGACCTTTCAACTCCACTTGCGCACTTCTTCATCACCTCCCCGCTCTTTCCGCCACGCCCAAAGCGTTTGACCAGCCTCACAACGTGTCCCATCACATCGCCAGCGACCGCAACCATGTCCACCTCCACCATTGCCTTTGCTAATTTCGCCCCCAATCTATCCCGGTTTTCATCACCCTTCCGGCCCCTTCGCACATCCCCCGCCCAACGTACCGCCCGCGCTACTCGCCTCTTCACACCACCCAGATGGTCGACACGCCGCCCAAAGTTTCCCCCGTCCCTCCTCCACTACATCTGAGGATACATCCATTCTCGAGCTCTCGGAGGCCAACGTCGAGCTTGTGCTCGATGAAATGCGCCCGTATCTCATCTCTGACGGTGGCAATGTATCCATTGCTGATATTGATGGTGCTACTGTCAAGCTGCAACTGGAGGGTGCTTGCGGTAGCTGCCCTAGTTCTACGATGACTATGAAAATGGGGTTGGAACGTCGTCTCCGGGAGCGTATTCCGGAAATTGAGGAGGTGGTTCAAGTCGAGCCTGAGGGTCCCCCGCTTTCCGAAGAAGGCATTGAGAAAACGTTGGATGAAGTTCGACCGTTTCTTAACGTTGCGGGAGGGTCTATCGAGTTGCTGGAATTGGTCTCTGAGACCTCAGTGCCTACGGCCAGACTCAAAATGTCGGGCTCTGGAGCAGCTATCAATTCTGTCAAGGTTGAGATTACGCATCGCCTTAAGAGAAACTGGGTCAAGCTGGCCAATGTAACTTTCGAATAGTTTGTTAGATTACTGAGAATTCTGCACGCTCGCAGGTTGCCTTTCTGCGCGTTTCCAAGTTGACGCAGGGGTCTATAAATAATTTCCGACGAGTCTTTGCGCCAGATACCTCTTCGGAACATAATCTTGAGCAGATCCGCTCTCACGACATTATAACAACTAAATGGATTAGGTCTTACGGTGCAACCACATAACCAGTCGCCATTTATTGAACGATCGCTCGCCGTACTGATGAGCATAAAAATCCCGAAAAAGGTGGGCATCGTGTGCCCGAATCTGCTGACCAGAAGTCATATGGCATCTGTCTGGCTACGCCTACCCCGGAATGTAAAAGTGACAAAGCAAAATCAAAACATGCCTGTTACTTTTGCGAGTAGTACCGAAACTGTTTGCGGGCCGTCTGACATAAATAGTCCGCACCATGCGACGATCCCGGAGCGTGTGACCAGCTGCGGGGGGAATCCGTTCTGGCTGATAACAATACCACCGTATCCCCAATGATGTACCCACGCAAGGCAGGTCAACTGATCCTTCGCCAACCTCATTAGGTGCGGCTTGCTTCCTTGCGAGTCCTCTCTCCGAGTTTCGCGTTGGCGAATGCGAAAGCGACGCACAGAATTGCGGTCACTCCAAGGAGAATGGCACCGATCCATCCGTTGTCGCGTTCCGGTTGCATGAGACTCACAGTTACAAGACCAAATGTGGTCATGAGCTTGATCAGGATGTTCATGGAGGGACCGCTGGTATCCTTGAAGGGATCACCAACTGTATCACCAGCGACTGTTGCCTTATGCCAGTCTGAGCCCTTAGCATTCGCCTTTCCGAAGAATCCACCTTCAACCAACTTCTTCGCATTGTCCCACGCTCCGCCAGCATTGGACATCATAATACCCATCATGTACCCAGATGCAATTGCCGACAGGAGAAGCGCAATTAGCGCTTTCTGACCAAACCCGAATCCGACGATCAGCGGGGCCATGATGGCGATGGCCCCTGGTAGTACCATTTCCCGAATGGATGAGACTGTAGAAATCTGGATGCACCGGACATGTTCCGGCTTGACTCCAGGTCGACCCTCCCTCAGTCCATCGATGTCGCGGAACTGACGACGGACTTCTACAATCATTGCTTGTGCAGCTCTGCTAACAGCAAGCATGGTCAGCGCTCCAAAAATGTACGGCAAGCAGACACCAACCAAAACTGAGAATACAATGAATACGTCCACAAGAGAGATTTCATCATAGTCCCGGATAGTTGCCAATGTGCCTTCTCCAGTGAGAGGAACTGACGAATTTGGTCCCTCCGGAACGAGTTGCTGAGGGCTGGGGGCAAGCCCAGAATCTTGAACCAAGGCGGTAAGCAACGCAAAAGCCGTAAGGACGGCAGATCCATTAGAGAAACCTTTTCCAGTCGCCGCAGTTGTGTTGCCGAGGGCATCGAGTGCGTCAGTGGTATCTCGAACGGAGCTGTCCAACTCAGCCATCTCTGCGATACCACCGCATTGTCGGCAACGGGGCCATAAGCATCTGTAGCCATAGTCACGCCAAGGGTGGATAGCATGCCGACGGCGGCGAGAGCTACTCCATATGTGCCAAACAGCTCAAAGGCGCCAACAATGCTGGTCGCAACAAGAATCAGAGGATACCGGTACTGAGGAGGCCAACTCCTAGCCCCTGGATCACTACAGCACCCGCGCCGTACTCGCCAGAGGAGCCGATTCCTTTGGTGGGTGAATAGGCCCCAGCTGTGAAGTACTCCGTAAGCGCTCCAATCAAATTTCCCAAGACAAGCCCGATAAGAATGCAAACAAAAAGTCTCCAAGGGACTTCGGATGGGGATGGAAACTCAAAGCCAAGCGGATCTGTTGGCAGGTAGTCGCTTTCCTGGATATCGGAATCATCGATGAGAATGAAACCGTCGTCATTGACTGGACAACTGTCCGGAACATTAACAATAGAGACCTTTGCACCAAAGGCGTTGTCTTGCAGGAACGCAGATGATTCACCGAACAGGCCCCAGCACAGCCCTGCGGCACCGGCGACAACAAGAATTGCTGCGATGTAAATATTGATGCGGAGAGATGTGAGGAGTGATTCCATTACTTTTGCATTGTCTTGCTCGGTGTTGATGTTCTTGGAGACGTGGACATAAACAGTGCAAATGATTGACACAAGAATGCCCACAAGTGCAAGCATGAATGGTAGAGCAATGAACACAGTATTCGAGGCCCAGACATCATCAATCAACGGGTAGGTAGAACGGATGCGATCGTCACTGCACACGTCTGCAGCAATAGATCCAAGGTTTGTGGGAGTGGTTGGGCACTGTTCGTCAAGATGCAGGTGGTTGTAAATGCACAAGGCCAATCTGTTCTCCGAAAAGTACGGCAAGGAGGCACCCAACACAGCGGTAGCAACAAGAGAACCAACATACGATTCAAACAGATCTGCACCCATTCCAGCAACATCCCGACATTATCTCCGACATTATCAGCAATAGTAGCCGGGTTTCTTGGGTCATCCTCAGGAATATCCGACTCAACCTTACCGACCAGGTCAGCACCGACATCTGCAGCCTTTGTATAAATACCACCTGCAACACGAGCAAACAAAGCGACAGTGGATGCGCCTGCCGAGAATGCAGCAAGGGCACGTACATCCCTAAAAATCAGATACACGGCGGAAATACCGGACAAGGCAAAGGCGACAACAGCAAGTCCCATGACTGCACCAGAGCGAAATGCAACATTCAGTGCCTTGGACAGTCCGCCAACTGCAGCAGCCGTGGTACGAACATTACCACGTGTGGCAATGCGCATCCCGATGTACCCTGTAAGCCCTGATAAGACGGCACCGATGGCATAACATCCAGCGGAGCGCCAGTTCTGAGCAAAGCCAAGCAGGATGAACAACACGACAACCAACGGTGCCAAGGCGATATACTCGTCTTCAAGAAACTGTCGGACCCATGTGCAATGTTTGTTGCAATTTCAACCATCCTTTCATTGCCCGTTGGCTCTCGAAGTACCGCGATAGCATAAGCGGTAAGCACAGCGATTGCCAACAAACCCGCGCCGAGGGCAGCCAGGACATATGGCAAGGGCATTTGAAACGGGATGTTGAGATACTCGTAATCGTCTGGGGAAAGGTCGGCAAGAGTGGTGGCACCGCCGAGACCGGAGGCGCCGGCGGCGCCCGCAAGGGCGATGGCTACGACGAAGAGGGCGAAGAAAACGACGAAGAAAACTATGAGAAGGATCGAGAGGCCTGGTTTCGGGCGTCGTTGACATCATCGTCGGTTAGCTTTTTGGGGGGGCGGTTTGGGTTGCTGCTCCGCGGTGGGGTGTCGACGAGAGGAGCGGCCTCGGTGTCTGCCATGGTTGTTTGGGAGGCGGGTTTCGGACTCTGTTGGGCGGTTGGTGGATATGGTGGCAGGGTTTGGTGCGGAAGCGGTGGATGAGGAGGAGGGAAGATGGGAGCGTTCCGGATGGGGAACGTTGGACTGGATGGGTGGATGTGTCGGGAGTAAGGGTGGCGGGGGCAAGGGCGCCGGAAAGCTGTTAAAAAAAAGCAGGGGTTTTGAGTTGTGGCATCTGGAATCTCAAAGATCAGGACGGAATTGATATTTTCGGCAGATTGCCACCGGTTGGGTTGGAAAAGGCGGTATTGCAGTGCTGCTATCAGATCCAACAGCTGCGTTGTTTGTATCATACGGGCGACTAGATTTATAATTGTGCCGTATGATGGTTTAGGTAGAGTGCCGGAAGGTATCGCTTTTCGTTTCATGATAAGTGCCAGGCCATGGTAGATTAGTTTACTATAAATCCTTCTATTGCCGAAAATCTTGAGCCGATTGAGATTGTCCGAGCACAAGAGTCTGCGAGTACAAGGGTAGCGTGACGTTAGTCCAGTCACGCTACTGTGGTGTACTGTACAGACTACAAACCGTTTTCTTTTATTTTCAACTTACTCAAACCGAAACCAAAAAAAATCCGTGATTATCTGCGCAGTAATACTGCACGGTGCACAGCTCGGAACGGACTCCATTCGGGTTGGCTACTGTACAGTACACAAAGTGTAGCACACTTTTCCAGCAGTTGAAACCGAAATTTTGGTTACCCACTTCAGTTCTGTACGGGACCTTGCGTACAGTTTGCAAATTTATCCAGGAGGGAAGATTCTTTAGAGCAGTAGTACTGCGCTGTACAGTACTGTGCTCTGCAATAATTCTCGAAACAGTCATTTGTTGTATCGTATGAGGGCAAACTCTGATTTGTAGCCGTTTGAAATCGTGTTTCCCTATTACATTAAAGATGAAGATGATATTTATGCATTCAAAATTAGGTCCGGTTGTCATACTGTACGGTACTACTGTATGGTATATCATACAAGGGGTTACGGGTTACTCAGTTTGAAATCTGTACTGAGCTTGCCCGTGCCTGTGCAGTGCATGAGGGAATTTTTGGGCTATTTAAATGTATTTTATTGCATTAAGTATCACATGGAAGATGTAGTCGGTTGTATCCACTCCGCTACGAGTGCGTTGAGAATCTCGAAAGACTCGTCTCTAGCCAGCCAATAGCATCTAAGACAACTGTACTGTACAAATGCTCACCTGCTTCTTCAATTTGGTATTTTTTTAATTGTTGGCCTATTATCTAACAAAATAGCAACGTGGCACTTCTCATATCAACGACATCCGTCACATCAAAAATTATGTTTTATTGGTCTATAAAGAAATGGAAGTTATGTTTGTTGTTTTCGAGTTAGAATTTTAGGCAGAATTTTAACTCAATTAAAATCAATAAAACTGAAATACCCCAATTCTTACGTGCTTTGCCAGAAATCTGCCCTATCGATTTTCGTCAGATTTTTAGCCAGCATACCTCCACCGCAAAACTTCTTTCTTAACATCCAATCTTCCAATCTTAAGCAGGAGATGTTTACGCCCAAACTTGCTTCCGGCTAGCGAGTGACCACTTTGACAAACACATCATCAAGGGTTATTTTCAACCAAATCAAAAAAAAAGCGCAGTAACCGCGTTCCTCTTTAAGATAAAATCAAATCAAAAGCCCGTAAAAATCAAGATTAATGGCTTGGTACGGTAAACGCGGTGAGATATTTATTTATGGGTGACGCGTGTGACGGCTTTTGAAACTCTCCTTCAAGTTGATAGCATCAACAAACGGCGCTGTAAGATAAACTGGGAATTGAAACGCAAATAATATTAAAGTGGATATTTTTTAGCTTTTTCATCAAGCCAACATTCCAAATGCTTACAGTATACCCTCCCGAATGGAAACTTGTCCCAAGACTCAACCAGGAGAAACAGACTGTCTTAGCTACCCTTTGCCGCCTGACAAGACTTCGATACACTCACTGCAGTACAGTATTGCTCAGTACCAGGTCACGCATGTACATGGTGGCCCTCGCAAAGTTTCTAGTCCATTTTCAAAACAAGTGTCGGAGCAAGTTTTGCAATCGCAACGTTGAGTTGGCATGCAACAATCCCGAAATAGTCGCCCAGTTTAGAACCCATTAAAGAAAAAGATCCAAAAAAGCCAACTGCAATCAACCACAGTTACTCTCCCTGAAGAATACAAATCTAGGTTATCGAATGCTACCGAAATATCAACCCCATTCCAAAAAAACCGTTTCTCATTCACAACCAAACCGATTCCTGCAACGGTTCCTACCCTCACAATCTACCAGGGGATGCCCACCTCGCCAAATCATACCACACCACAGTACAAAACCACAGGTTACGAAACCCGCAATGCACCCGTTCCCATAATCTCCACCTCCATCACAACCCCCCTATCCAACCACACGCGCCGCAAACTCAACGCAGAAACGACCAAACGGTACTCTCCCTCCGTCAACGGCGCACGCCACCATTCCCGCCAATCCGGCAACCCCGCCACCAATCAAACCACACACCCGACGTCCGCTGCGGCATGTCTTCACCACCCGCGAACCGCCCGTCATTTCGGCCGGACTCTGCGATTCGGGGTCCGGAAAGAGCCGGGTGCTGCACGTGCCGCTTTGCGGGGAGGTGATCGGATGGGGAGTTGGCCGCTTTGAATGGGGAATGGGTATGCGGTGGTTGTGACTCACAACCGTGGTGGTAGTGAGTCACATCCTCCTACACGTTGTGAGGCGGTTTGTCGCCGTTTTTGGAGGGAGGTGAGTTAGGGCGGTGGCGGTTGTTCCTAGTGCGGTTTTGCTGTGGATGCGGTTTGGAGTAGCGTTGGCATTGGTGGGGCTGGGGGAACGTTGTGGGCGATAATACTGTGACTGCACTGTACGTGGAAGTGTACAGTTCTTTTATTATCTTAAAATTGGCACATTAAGCTCAACATGAGTGTAAAATTTTCATCAATAAACGCAATGACTACGGTAATTTACAGTAGGGCCTAAATTCCATTAGTCACGGTGTCTATAGATTTTGCACCCTCCTCGGTATCCATTTTTAAAAAATTTTTATATTGAAGAAAATTTTAAATCTTTTTGAAATTTGGCGTCTTTACGTCAAGTGTAGACGAAGTTTATGCGGATGAAAACAGCGTTCAGTGAATAGCGAAGGGGTCCACTATGGTGGCCCACATGATGCGTACGTGTAATGCGAGGATGGCTTACAGCACTTAGGTTTCGATCATGAGCCGCCGTCGCAAAACCCCGTCTACTTATGTGGTCGGGCGCCGATTGGAAATCGGCATGCCTCTCTCTTTAGAGTCCCCAGTACAACTGGCGGTAGGCTTCTTTCAAGTAGGTCAAAAGGATTCGCCAAGATTAGCGCCGGCGCTATTCAGGACTAAATTATGACTACCCCCTTTGAGAAGAGCCTCGTGTTGGCCGACGAACTTTTGGGCAAAGCCAAACTTATCGAGAAGGGCAAGTCAATGGATGAAGCGGGGATCGACCCGGAGTGGATGGTAGCATACGCCAGAATTGCCGAACGCAACGACCGTGATCGACGATTTGGGCTGAGCCGTTACCCTTACGAGCCGGGACCTTCCGTCGCTGCCTTCACTGGAGGCCTCTTCGATCACCGGGAATGGCCATTGCGCAAAGGTCTCGAGCGCCATCAAAGCATGAGAGCCGTCTCCGAGTACGAGTGCAAGTACATAAATGCCGCTGGCTTTTGGTCTTCTTTCCAAGAGACGGCTATCTCACTTCGACAAGAGTCTTTGGCTCAGAAGAAGTTGGAAGATGCCGAGAAGTTTGACGTTTGGGCGATCATTGCTAACCGGTACTGTTTGCGAACTGTGGGTCTCAGAGCAGAGTTCTACAAGCTTGCAGCGAATGATCCAACGTATGCCAAGATGATACTTCCCACGCTGGAAAAGAGAACGGATGTCGCGGCGGCCGACAACCTCGACGAGACTATGTCAGAGCTAGACTCTCATATGCACACGCAACTACTGAAGGCAGTTGCCACCCTAAGCGCCAGTAATGCCACGAAAAAGAATAAGGGCAACAAGGGCAACGGTGGTAACGCCGATGGCCAGTAGGCCCTATGGGTCGTCGACGCCCTCTTTGGTTTGCTACGCAACGGCAAGCCGTCGAGTGGCATCGCCTGGGCGCCTCGGAATACCTCTGCCGAGCCGTTCAGTTTGGTATATACGAGGCACCATGCGTCCCGTTCAAAGCTGGACAGGGCGAGGAGCTTTCGGACATACCTCAATCGCCGGAGGACAAGGAATTTGCCTGGAAAGATCTAGCAGAAGGGTGCGAGTCGGGGATTTACGAAGAGATTACCGAAGCGCATGCAGAACGGGCGAAGAAGAGCGGGGCAATCGTATCCTCGGCGTTTACCGTGTGGCAAGACACCGGAGAAGGGGTGAAGGGAAGGTTTGTAGTAAACCTGTCGAAGCAGTCAAAGAAATGGAAGAAGGGCTCGGTGCGGATGGAATCCGTGTCCGAATTCGCCACAAGTATCCAGAAGGGAGACCATTTGCTTTCGATGGACATCGAGAAGGGATACAGGCACTTCCGGTTGCATCCTGCGATGCGCGATTGGTTCATATTCCACTACTACGGGAAGTACTATCGTTGTATTGCGCTACCCTTCGGGTGGGGGAGGTCCCCATTGTGGTTTACTCAGTTAATGACCGTGTTTCTACGGCCGCTTCGCCAACTTGGCTATCGCGTCCTGTGTTACCTAGACGACTTCCTTATAGCCCCGTCACCCTATGGTCAGGTAGCCTCACTGACACACTGTGCAGTGGCGAAGGAAAAGATCGAAGCGCTGTTGCAGTCGCTAGGGCTCCGCCGACACCCTACGAAGGGAGAATGGAATGGGTCACAGGTGGTGGAGCATCTCGGCATTGTTATCAACACCAAGGAAATGACCTTTTCGGTGGTTCCTCGAAAGGCAGAGAAGGTTCGACGGCTAGCGGGAAAGCTATTGAAGGAGGTCCGGTTCGGGAAACGATGGGTGACATCCCAAAGGCTGCGCAGCTTTTGTGGTGTATGCGTGTCTCTTACGTTGGCTATGCCATGGGCAAGGTTTTACACTCGTGCACTCTATTGGGACTTGGGCTCCAACCGCCCTCGAGACAACCGCGGCCGATGCCGCCTCTCACATCAGTCGATCAAAGACCTCAGGTTCTGGAAAGGGCTAGCCGAACACGACCTTGGCGGTCGACCAATGACCCAGCCCGTACCACAAGCGGCCATGCACACAGACGCGGCCGATATGGGGTTTGGCGGGACACTGAATACCGACGACTTGCGACAAGGGGTACCCGGGATGTGGTGTTCGCAAGGAGTATGGAGTTGGAAGGATCGCGCGAAGAGTATAAGCTTAAGGGAACTGAAGGCGATCAGAAAGCTACTCCTAGGACGTTTGGGACAACGGATTGCAGCTTCCTCCGTCACGGACTTGCTTTTGCATGTCGACAATCAACCCGTGACGCACATTGTCAACAGCCTAGTGTCAGCAAGCCGCCCGATGATGCGGGAGCTGCGTCGGCTGAAGGCCGTACTAGATCGACTAGGAATCAGGGTGAAGGCCGAATGGATCCCTTCCGTCGCGAACAAGTTTGCCGACGCTCTATCGCGACGCTTCCCCCGCGGCGACCTGCAGATTCGCAGGCAGCTGCGGCGTTCCATCGCGGATGGGATGAAGGCTCCAGTAGACGTTTTCGAGTTCCGCCCACTAGGCGAACATCCATCCCACCTCCGACGAGCGGTCATGGACGAGCTACAGAAGGAATGGCACCGGGAAGCAGTGCGTCTTTTGTGCCCACCGGTGGACCTGATTGGGGCGACCGTGCGCAAGCTGGCACTCACGAAAGCGCCAGCGCTGCTGTTAATACCCGACTGGCCGAGACAGCCATGGCACCAGGCCGCAATACATTTGGCGACGAGGGTGGAGAGATTAGAGCAGCCGCCGACGGAGGTGTGGGCAGCACAGCGGAAGCTCAACCCGCAGTGGAGGCTGCTTCAGCTGGAAATCAATCTCGCCTAACACGGACCGGCGCCCGTCTAGCAATTAATCGCGCTGCTTCCTCCATGGTATCTCTTGTAGCTGGGGACACTCCTGGTGCGCGTATGTCCGCCGAAATGGTAGAGCAGTTTGCTTGGAGCGACCGGACAACAGCCACGCGTAATTCTCAATGGACAGCGTGGTGTGAGTTTTGTTCAGCTGAAGGACGTGCAGTACTACCTGTGACTGAAGGAAGTTTGGTCGCTTTCATCGGCTGGCTTCGATTGGAAAGGGATAGGAACGGAAAAAAGGTGGGAGCGGCTTCCCTGCCGCAGTATCTCAGCGCTGTTCGACAGATGCAGCTAGTGCTCACTGGGGAACAAGTTCCTCCGTACCCATTCTTGAACCACGTCATTCGGGCATACAAGAAGTGGGAAGAAGAGCAACATCCGTCGGAAGAAATCCGTTGTGGTATTCCTGCGGACAGTGTGCAAGCGATCTGGGCGCTTGGAATGCAAAGCACCTCCAGTATGGAGGTTCGGGACTGCTGCGCTTGTGTGTTTGCCTACTGCTTTAATGGTCTGAGAGAAAGCTCAGTGATGTCTTTGTTGGAATCTCAAGTTACTTTGACCGACGACCAAGTAGTGGCACGCCTTTCCGTGGTCAAGGGGCGTCAAGCAAGCCGAGAACAACTCGTATCCTATGATCGAATTTCTACGTTGGCTTCTCCTTTGGATCTTCTCGCGCGATGGGCTAGTATTCGGCGTCCACATTTCCGATTCTTTGCTCTGCCAGGAGAACCTGTGGAATGGACAAAGGGTAGTTTGACTACCGGGCTGCAGAGTGTGCTCAAGACCTTGAACCTGCAACCCCCCCCGACGGCAAATTTACTTCTCATTCGTTACGAATCGGGGCGCACACCGAGCAGGTTCTATTAGGTATTCCTTTGGAAGTTCGTCTGGCCAGGTTTGGCTGGGGTCACAATAGCGCAGAGATGGCTTCTCTTTACTTTGACCGTACTATCAAGACTACCGCGGCGTCGTTCTGGTTTTTCGGTGCTGGCCCTTCCGGGCCGCCCGCTTCCATCCCTCCTCCGCAAGCATAAGCCGGGACGTTGGGTGCTGGCACCCGTCCGACATGGAGTGGTACTCCCAAGCTGGGGTTTTCGTCAAGTGTAGACGAAGTTTATGCGGATGAAAACAGCGTGCAGTGAATAGCGAAGGGGTCCACTATGGTGGCCCACATGATGCGTACGTGTAATGCGAGGATGGCTTAGAGCACTTAGGTTTCGATCATGAGCCGCCGTCGCAAAACCCCGTCTACTTATGTGGTCGGGCGCCGATTGGAAATCGGCATGCCTCTCTCTCCCACCCACCCTCCCAGGCGGACCACTACGTGGGCCGCCCACATACCTCTCTCTTTGTGTATCGTGTAATGCGCTGTAAGATCGATAATAAGATGTGCTGAAAGATCGTACAAAATATGATACGGTTCGTCGACGGTTTTTGTCTAAAGCCGACGAATAGCACCATCGGTTTTAAGAGGTTGCCCCCCCCTAAGAACCCCCGAGGGGTGGTGCGGGGGTTGGGGATGGGTGGGGGCGGTGGTGTAATCTGTAAGCTGTAAGCTGCAGGACGTCGATGGAGCTAGCTGAATAATTTAGTCCGACCTTCGAAGGAGCGGGGGTTTCGCCGGGTTACCTGGCGGGGAACCGGAAACCCGCTTCGTTGAGGGCAATAAAACACTTGAAAGCGTTTTCATATCAATAAAAACCACAAACTTCCTTAATTTTAGCACTTTTAACTTGAATTATTGGAGAAAATGTGTGTGTTATAGTTTTTTCGTCCAATGTACAGTACATGTTTGGTACTACAGGGTATGGGTGGGAATACGTACAGTACAGTATTGTACCGTACAGTAGTAGCTAACAGGACCTACTGTGCTCTATTAAATTTGCTGACGGTTACTGTAATTGACCAAAGGAAGAAGATGCTTTGGTCACGCGGGGGTTGGCCGTACTGTACGGTACAGTGCTGTACTGCACGCGGCATTACAGTATTTCTATTGTACCCCGGAGACTCGATCAGAACTCGATCGAGCTTCTTCCGCTCTGCTTTTGCAGCCCTCTCTTGCCTTGTAGCCTACTTCTCTTGCTCCGCAAGCAACTTAGCAGATGCTTTCTTTACGCGCTTGGCCTCTCTCTGCAATTACGTTTCAACAGGCCGCTTTATTGTATCAGTCTTTTTATGGATCCGTACTTGTTCTTTCTGAGCTTTTTCTGTAGTCCTCCGTTCCTGTTCTTCCCTCTGAGCTTGCTCTTTCCTTTTCAGTCTGTCAAAATTCTCATTCAGAGTAACGCACTCCGCAGCTGCTCCAAGATTGTACAAATGTCTCGGAACATTCGCGCTTGTAGCTGTAGACCCCGTATTGGTCTATGTAGAACCCATTACAATGTCGCTAACTTCTTGTGCGTTTTTGAGTAGGAATCATACCTCTTGGATGGCGCTTGATGATCCATCAGCGTTCTCAGTTATTCGCTTCAGTTGCTGGAACGTTATCTTATCTGATTGGTGAAGCATAAACGAAATAATACTGGAAGCGAAAATGAGCCCTTCGGTGCACGAAATTCTTTTAGATGCCTCTTCCTCCAACGTGTTGACATTCTGATTCGCCCAACGTCAATTTGAAAGGGAAATAGTTCGGTCTTTGCAAAGCTGTTCGTTATTTCGGAAGCCGATACTTGCTCAAATCCATAGACACCGCACGCCAAGTTAAAGTCAACTTTTCGGGTATCAAACTCACCTTGGCGAAGGAAGCAATCTCGAAGCTCTCTACCAACTCTCTTAAACTTGGCGTTAACATCCTGGTCACAAGGTTGAAGAAAATAGGAAGTGTTAGGGGGTGCAATGACGGCGATAATATTTGTACGAAGACATTCTTCCACCCATCCGACACCATTTCTTGAGGCGTACCCGTCCAAAGTCAGGAGCACGGATGCATTCCTTAACTTGGTTCAAACCATTGCTTGTTGATTCGCTTCCTTTCCACAATAAAAAAGAGGGGTCTTGATTCCACTTGCAAATATGCAAACTGCGGCAGTAATATGCTTCTGTGAGGCATAGGTTGTTTTGCATTTGCGGGATACACCATGGTGAGAAGAAGCAGAACTGAACGCTTTTTCGTTCTTGCCGTATGTGACGTCCACGACTGTTTCATCCAAAGTACATATCATATGTGGGTTAGAAAGCAGCCCAGGGTTCATACTCTCCAGATCTGAAATCATTTCAAAAAATGGTTTGACATGGGGCTCACTTTCTGCAGTGAGCTTCGATATCTCTTTGTTTTCGTGAGCCCTAAAAGTGAGCTTTCTGTGAAGCGCACGAAAGGATCGAATAGTCTCGTTGCTTGGGACGCCCTTGGCAAATCCCTTTCGACCGTCTGCAGCAACTTTTGCTATCATGTACTTCAGTACCTAGTAGCCAATTACAGCTCCATTTGCAGACATGAACTGTAACCTTCTCACCACAATGTTCTCTTCTTCTTCGGAGAGCACAGTTCATCGCCATTGTTTTGTATCTGGGCTTATTAGTGCGTCAATGGCGGCTTGGTTCCTATCTTGTAGGCTTTTTGCCAGCTCATCGGCAAACACTACGGGGAACAGATGTGAGATCTGAAATTTGGCGATTTCTCATGCTTAACTTTCGCTTTGTCCGAATATGAAGCAGCTTTACTGCTTTTTTCGTTTTATGGACCTTTCCACACGTGTTTGGATGGACTTAGACCTGCCTATGGTCTGTCTGCGCATTTTCTGTGGCATTTTGAGGGGATATGTTCTTTGAAATGGAGACGGGCAAAACCAGGGCAGGTTTCGGCCAGGCAATCATATCTATCGAGATACTAGGCCGCATACTGGCAACGCGATTGCCCAGTACTATGCTTTAATGGTATTTTAATTGGTGAAGTTTGGTTTGGGAATGCAGGGTGAGGCGGTCTGTTCTCACAAATTGGCGGGAGCAAACTGTTTCGGTGGCCAAAATTAAACATCTGGCCAAAAATTATCCTTTGTGAAGGGTACTACTGTAGGGTCAACGTCTCAGCTTAAACAAACATTTTTGTGTAACTGTAAATAGCCTTCTCGCCCATAAATGCACATGTGCTGATCTGGATTGGAAATTGCAACATTCTGATCACGATTGCAGTCCTGAACGATCCACATTAAGGCGTTACTGCGTGAAAGAGCACAATAAAGCGCCTACGTAACATACAGTATATAATACAGTACAGTAGTAACATAGGTCTAAAAACGAGTTAATAGCGAACTGAGCTGTGCTGCAGCTTTTCAACGGAAATTGAAAATTTGATAAGAAAATGACCTAGTGCTGTTTCAATATTCCTATAGTAGATAATGAAAGCATTAAACTTCTTTCTTTCTTTCATAGTGTTGGAACTGAAACGGGAATCAATATGGAAGGGACTTTCGCGCTTGCATCGGTTTCGTTTAGTTTTAGACCCGAGAGGCAGCAAGTCCAAGGAATCTCTCAATGGATACTAGAGTCTCGATTGGATAGCTACTCATGCGGCTAACAAGAAAGCGGTCTGAGTGGAGCCACTGGATTAAAAAACCAAATAGCGACGAACTGTACTTTGCAAACTTCACTTGACGTCCTAGCTGCTTTTGTTCTTTTCGTGCCTTATATTTTTTTCTGTTGCTCTGTTTCGTCTTCCGAACGGGCCGACGAGAAAATTCATACCTATATGCTTCATACAACGATGCGTAACCATTGCGAACCCGTGCAAAACATGCAAAACATTAAAAATATATGATAACTTCCGAGGTACCAAAATCTGCATCCCAAAGTACACAAAACAAAATCTGATTGCGCCAAGTACTCACATTCCACCCACTCTAATTCCGGGCATGGTTATCGCGCATAATACACTGAACAAAAGGGGTTTCATCCACTCCTTCAACGAAGATATCGTCCAGGGTACCATTTTCCAACTTGTCTGGTAAGCTCATCGGCAAGATTAGCATTGCCACGTACTATGCCGATCTGATAAATCTCCTGCCGACTATAAGATTCTTTGGCAGCAGCGAAGTCTATCATCAGTCTGCGTAGTGTAGTCAGAAGCGACTTTGTGATTATATAAACAACTACTGGGAATTAGTCGGCATCTGGATCCGAATATCTTTCTCAAAAAGAGACTGAAGACCTTTTTCATCATCAATACAGCATCACAACCTTCTGTAAAGTCGCAGACCTCCCCCTAAGATTAGATTGCACAACAAGTCTCGACTTGCGGCTTTAAAATTATGTAATATGTACGGGATTGTTTCCATCGCATAAGAATACAATGTAGTTAAGTTGGGACGTGAATTATAAGTTTTTTCCGAACGACGTTTAATTGTAGGCACGGAGTTGTAAGGACCGCTTCTCCAATTTTGTATACCTGAGTGGCCGTGGGTGATCCTTCACTCGTTTAATAACTTTTTTCAACTATTTTATGTCATGTAAGTCGAAGTAAACGTCTTTTACTTGACCAGATTGATTCACTAGAAAGCATATATCGTGCTTTGTGGGTGTAACCCATGATATTTCAACTCGAACACTGAAAAACTAATTAAATGATGCGTTCCCCATGAACAATGAGAGACGAGTAATATAACCAGCTTGATCCAATTCAATGCCATATCCATTATGAAAGGATATTCTCAAACCAAAAATTTTATATTATCCTATTCAAGTTGTTTTGCCTCAAAGTCCACTTCCATTTTCTTCATTAGCTCTATAAGCTCGCAGTTCTTAGCAGCCAAAGTATCATCAATATAAATCTCAAATATTCCTGAGGCCGATTTGTTCTTTTCTATTGGTGGGGTGTAGACCGATGAATCATCTTCTAAACATTTCATTGAAGGCTTTCGCTTGATGTACCGATGAATTTTGTCAAGCCAGCAGTCACCAATATCACAAAGTTCGTACAAAGGTTGCCGAACCTGGAGCAATTGACCTTGAAAATTACATATTCTCTGATTTAGGGCGAAGTTAAACTTTTTACCTATGCAATTTGAAGCTCTGCCAATAGAACTGACCATTTTCAGTACCGAAAAGTCTGTAAGAATTAATAAACTCAAAAAAATGTTGCTGCATACTCGATATGCAAACTCCTTTTCACGGCCTTTAGGGTCTTGAGATATACATCTCTCCTTTGATTTCTCCTTGGCAGTACCAAAGTTCTTAAGGACGATAAAAAAACGTCCCTCTAATATGTTCGAGTCTGTTGGAACAAGTTTTTCATCAATAACTTTGAACCCCCGTCGACCTCGGAAGGCCATTAATTTCTTCAAATATCTCATCAATGAACGCGGGGATTTCTGCCCTACTGTCTTCCTTGTTCAGTAAATTAGTAATAAATTCGCTTACCTCAAGGGTCCTCTGTCAGTTGTGTTTCAGCTGTACTAGTACAGTCTATCAATCTCGTCTTCAATTGATTGTATTTTTTTCTGATTCTGCGATTGTCAATTCCCGTTGCGCATCTTCATTAGCTTCAATATTGTACAAGTTTCCGTTTGGAGTCTTTCCAATTTTTGTAACATACAGTTTGACCTTCTCCAAGGCAAACTGAGAGGTACGCCCGATTATATAGGGGTGCATCATTTTTCCGGACACATGTAGTACTTTTTATTTGCCTAAAAATTGCTCCAGAAGCTCCAGGTAGATGAGTGCTTTGTCGTCATTTCGTAATTAGGTCACGGAAGCAGCTGGAGTGTTAATTCGCATCGCCCTACGTAAGCAGGGCGATGAATTAGCACTCCATTGCTCGCAGCTTGAATTTTTCCTAATGTCTCTCTAGCCTCCTCGAAAGCGATCATACTTTCCGTTTGCGCTGAGGGATCAACAGGTTTCACCTTTATCTTGGGAATTTAACCCAAAGACAAGAAGTATAGGAACAAATCCATTGGGCCCCGCTGTGTCATTTAGGACATTGATCGCAATATCCGGGGCATCACATTTTTTCAGGCTTGGGCGTTCAGCGTTAACTTTCCTGTAAATTGACCTTAAAAACGAGTTATATCTTTATCCGACTCCAATACCGTTATGCTTTTCGATCTCGGATAATGTTAGCTTAATAACAGAAAGCAAGCACATATCTTTGAACTGTACAGACTTAAACTGTTATTAATCATCTGCATGAATCCCAATGGGATGAAAAGTGTAATGGAGAGCCCAAATATGTCTGTATACATCCCAGACTGGCGTCTTTAACTGCCTCATGAGATGCTCTGCTGCATTAAATTTGGCACTTTTGTCAACAATATGGAGTATGACATCACCATCGATGGTAAACAAGCAAAGCCAGAGCACACGATTGAATATGAAATCGCCATCCTACAGGCTAACGCGAATGAGACTTAGGCTATGACCTAAGCGTTGGCTGGTATCGCAGCTTTGCTCAATTGACTCCAATCCACTAAGAGTTTCTGATGTGATTTTGTTTGGTCTCGCGCCCTTTAGGATTGAATAAAATGTTTGCGATTCAGGATTGTAAAAATGACGGTATAATTTTCGCAGCTCTTCATATATAAAAATATTTCGTTGTCAAAGTCCCAAATCATAAAAAGTAGCGTAGTTGACGGGTCAGCTGTATCGAGAACTTCCAATACTGAGACGTTGGTGTGTCTCTGTTCAGGTTGATGTTCATGTTAAAGGCATCGAGAAACGCAAGCCCGACGAGAGAGGAACGCTGAAGTCAACGACTTCTACGTCAAAAGATAAAAACGAGGATTTTTCTACGAGGAGCCTTATCTCGATGTTTCCCAAAACTCGAAACGGCTGTTACCAAATTTGTAGAACCTCTTCCCGTTGTGCTTTGTGATTCGGAAAGCAGTACCCATGTCATCGCAATACCCTTGGGCTTGTCTCATTCCAATAACCGATTTCTGTGCTACTGTGTCAACGCAAGCCGCTTTAAAGTCACAACTGTTTCTGACTTCAAATTTATCTAATTAGTACTCTTTATCGAACACGGTGGTCTTCAAATCGTTATCGTTATTAAGGTTGTCCTCATCACCTGATTCGGCGAGTTCTCATACTTCCGAGTCGACCAAAGATTCGTTAGATCCAAGAGGATACAATGAATCAACTGATGAAAAAGAGGCTTCAGAATGATGAATGTGTGCCTCTGTCCCATTTACTATACTTTCAAACACGTCTTTTTCTGTAAATTCGGAGGTATGCTCTTTTGACGTCCCGTAGGCTTCGGATTATTACTCCTCACAGTCGAACTGGTAACAGAGCTCGGCTAGAACGAGATGAAACCTATTACTTGTCTTTGAGTGTTTCTTCGCATAATAATCTAACTTGTTTATCGTAGCGCAGGCGATATTAAGCGGTTTTCGGCAATTCTCAGCAAGATGATATAGGTACCCACAATTGAAGCAACCAGAGATTTGAACAGGGCCAGAACTCTCGTTCTTGCTAATTTCTGAACCGATAGAGTGACGAGATGCATGAGTCCAGACAGTTCATGTCTTTCTAGCATATCGAGCTTGCCCTGTAAACGATATATCAGGGGCAATATCATTAAAACTAACACGTTATTCCACGCGATAATATTTCATCTCACCCACGCGCAGCTTCTGATTCCTTGCCTAGTTGAAGGTGCGACTCGAGCTCACTGTATTGATGTTACAAATTGAAATTTTCGGTTGCAACGCGAGCTAATGAATCCCGTGTCCATTTATACCCTGTCACTGCAGCACACAGGAATTCAACCTTATGAGCGTCTCCGAGATACGCAATAGGTGCTTGTGTGGAGATCTTCGTAGTATTTTGTACACTATTTCGAGGTCAGCGGCCATGTGCGTGCCCTCTGTGACATAACTGCTCAATGGTAACTACTTAAGAAAGCTCTTCACTTCTTTTGACGAAAAACAGAATTAAACTCTTTTTCCACCATGTCAACGGCGTGCTGAAATGATGTCGCAAAACCCTCGAAAGCATCCAAGTAAAACCTTTACGCATCCTTACATGACAAATAATGGAGAAATTTGAGCTTCCGTGGGGGCTTCAGGTTGTAATCAAGTAAAATCTGTCGATATTCATCAACAAACGCCTGCCAATACTCACCAAAATCGCCTCTGAATTTCCTTTTATTCTCCTTAATGCGAATGGAAACGTTTGAGTCTGAATTCGTAGTGAATGGAAGTAGTTGAACCGGGGCCACACGAGCTAGAAATTTGAGAGAGTGACGGATCTTGCGGCCCCGCAGGACCTTTCCCAGCTTCAATAATACCTTTGTCAACATCTACTGCATCGGAATTTTGGGCTTTATCCTGGTACAAGCTAGTAGCAAAAGTAAGCACGATGGGTCGAGAAGAATTTTGCACAAAGTAGGCGCCCCTTCTGTCCAGAAAGTTTCGGAACTTCGAGTGGAGAGTCGGTATGAGCCAAAGATCTGCTCCGAAAAGTACTACCTGCAGGAACATATCTGCGACCGCACGGATCAATGTCACACCTGCCATCAATCATTCCCCTCAAGAAAACGAATTACATTGACAAAGCCCCGTGGTGCCTCAATCATAGCCTTTATGGCATCCACAGAAAGGGTACCCATAAAGTATGATGACGGATTGGACGGTTTCTATGTGCCCGGTTCTGTGCTACCATCCCCATCAGTCCACCATGAGCACTTGAAGCTGGATTGCTCATTGACTAAAATGTGGAGTTGAAATGTTGAGCAGCGGTTGACTCTGAAAATTTCTCCTAAGTGCAGCCTTGCTCGCAATACTACCTCAAATGGTGACAAAACGATAGGGTTTTATTGGAGATATATCTCAAACCAAATAACCTGCGGCGAAACACACTGTCTCAGAGGCCGCCCAGTTGAAGCATTTATCCGACTCGGTTGTCCCAGATTGTACGTTCAGCAGCGTCGGACTGAACAGCAGGTCCGAGCTGTACGTGGATCAAGGCCCCAAGACAGAATTTTTCGTGATTATAGACAGTTTTAAACCATCAAGGCCGCGACCCGTGTGTGTAAGGTTAACACACGTCTTAGCCCACCTCCAATTAGTTCAAGTTCCCTTTCGTCCCCCGACCTGGTTCTGGCTATCGGATGGTTGACAAGCCAACCTATCAGTTCAATACCCACTAAAGATAGCAGCACCTGCAGTGTGAAAATCGAGACCAATTCACGACTGTAGAACCAAGGCACGCATATGTTCTTCTACAGCGTAAACATTCAAAAAGCCTATCATGCCCAGAACATTGTCCCTTCAGTGATAGAACCAGATCACCAGCCAACAGCTTCAAACCTCGACAACTCAAAATCTAACGATAACAAAAATGGGCGTCCCAAATCCTTCGGTCTCCAGTTGATATCCTCTATTTTTGCCTGATTTCTCTGCCAAGAGAACAGTACCACATTCATCCTAGTTTTCTATAGGTTTATCACGCTACGAAAACGTTCTTATCGTTGTAGGTTCTGCTCCTTCTGCTCTACCGAAATCGCGCCCGTCTTGAATCCAAACTAGAATTACACTTTGACCCGCAAGTATTAATTAAAGCAATCAGATGCACTGAATTTTGCGATGCTGTTTGGTAAAATCTGTTTTACTGTCATCATGGTCGGCACACCGGGACTTGCTGCATTTGGCATATAAGGGCTGGAAACATATAAACTTCCCGATACCCGTTTTCGCATGGATGCTGATTTTAAGTGCATTAGTTGGCATTGTTATATCAGACATTTTGTGGCCAAAGTCCATCGTGCTTAATATACCCATGATCGTTGCAACGAAATTGTTTTTTAACGCTGTTTTCAGACATAAGCGATATTGCCGTAGATGTACCCGCTATACATCTTTCTGCTGGCGGAAACATATCGCCAGGGCCTAAGAACTCATTTCGAAGTACACTTTTTGGTTCTATTGCTCGTAAAAGCCAACTAGCTCCCTGGTTTCGCTTTTCCATTAGAACTGCCCAGCTCTCAGGGTACTCTGGAGAAAATTATTCCTACATCTTCCATGTTCTGTTCAAACGACCTTTTATGATATCTTACATTTGTTTGGGATATTCCCAAGTTAGCAACGCTTCTCGGGTATTGTGAGCTGCAGTTGAAAGCTTGCCCATTTTTCAAAACATCGACCTCTTATTTATAGCATTTGACCTTATGTTTCCAGAGAATTACTTCTTATCCTCTTGCATTTTACCGGATGGACTGTAACTTTATTGGAACTCTTGATTAGGTTCATAACGCGTGTAATGATTCTATTTGAAGCGGAGGCTATTTTATGGCGGCACACTAAAAAGTTGTGAACAATCAGTTTACTTATCTCAACTGCCATAAAAACGCCAACTGCCAAATTATGTTGATAAGTAAATTACTTGCCATATTTTTGACTGTCTGCTCTCTCATAATATAAAGAAAAGTTTGATTTTCCACCGCGCTCCACATTTGAAGACTACCAGATTCACAAAAATCACATCAATTCCATTGTGGGCGCTCTCGTGTCTGGGAATAAAATTGGCTGTCTCACGATCCGTGCCTAAAACCCGTTTTAGATCTGGTCAGACCGAAAATCATCTAAATTACATATCATTTGCATTCCATTGTCACCACTAGATTCATAAAAAGCATCTAAAATTGGAGAAGCGCTGTCGTTTTCATCACTAACTTCGTTTTCTGGACAAATGTTGACATACTTACGATTTTTCTGCTCCGTAGCCACTGCTACGGTTTGAAATCAATAACTGATAAGCGACTAAACTAGACTATGTAGAAGGTACATTCAAATTTTAGGCAGTATGCTGGGGGTCACTCATGCCCGTGAAAATATTTAATTTTTAAGATGATGCAAGGGATTTGTGCTTACGCTTATTAACTGGATTGCTAAAACTAGGGTAACATAGTTCTGCAGCTAATAAGCGGGTGGGGGAAAGGTAAAGCAAAGTAGTAGATCAGACCAGTGCCAATCAGGTGAGCAGGCTGGAGAATAGGAACAGGACGTCGAGGGGCTGCAAGTAGGAGCAGGGGCGGGGCGGAGCATAGGAGAAGATCGTTTTACACATTGTCGTTTAGAATACACCATCTGTATTGTAATTGAAATTTGTATGTGAGAACTAAACATTTCCAAGTACTGCACGCATTTGTAAGTGGAAGATTTAAATTTTTGATGCTACATATTTTGGAAATCATGAGTTTGTAAAGATGAGCGGTAAAAATTAAAAATGTGTACGAATTATGGAAGGGTAGCGAGGCCGTTCATAGTCTGTTATCAGCTCGAACGGTGTTTTTATACCTTAGAACCCCTATTTTATCTTATAGAACCAATGTTATCGATTGGAACCCTCTTCAGCATATAAATTACTTGCGTTTTGCTAAAGTCAATGCTCGAATAGCGAAGAGGACTGGATTGATCTTATTACCTTCCTTTTTGTGCAAGAAAGGGCATTAAAAGCAAAATTGGGGCCTAATATTCCATATCAAAGTTTCTTTCGAAGTAGGAGAGCCCCAGGATGGATAGAAACTTCAGGATTTCCGTCAATATCCTAGATACCACCATAATCTAATTCCGGTAAAATTGCCTCAATAAGCTCATTAGATGCTTAAGAAGACGTTTCAGTCACATGTTGAGGTTCTCTTTGGCTCTATTCGAGGGAAATTACCGATGAAATGGTTATTCTGAAACCATCTCCATCCTACTCTCTAAATTACTTTAACGGGAAACGGTATGTAACACCAATTTTGCACAAGAAAATTCAGAGAGACGACATGGGTAATTCTTTTTGAGGGTATTTAATTCCCATACTAAGGATTTCAAATACTGGTTTTACGCAAAAAAGAGAAACTGCTCAAAATCTTCACACCAAAGCGAATTCAAGTAACAACATGCGTTGTTATTATTCTTCAGGGCGCCAATAATACCCTCAACCCAGATTTAGACCCCAAAAGTTGACCAAAAATTTCTTAAAGTTCTCTTTTCTCCAAAAACTAAGTTCAAAAATTTCGTTATAGGGATCACATATATCTTTGAAATGTTCTTCATTTGCTGTGTTGAGAAGGATAAAAAACTCTGAAAGGATTTATCTTCGTAAAAAAAGAGTAATGAGTCCATCTCCGCTATAATTACAGCATTTTAACACATTGACGTAAAAAGAGAAGAATTCCCGGAAAATATAACCCAGTTCACAAGCATAATTAGAATGATTTGAAAATTACTGAAGGAAAATTTCGGTATTAGATTGGAGCTTTATTGGAGGTGAGTGCACCCTAAAGTAATTTACCGGGTTTTAGCTCGCGATTGCGTTGCATTATGTTTTCAATTCGAACGCGAGCTGCTTAAATATAATGCATCTGTTCTGTTTTTAAATGTTAAAACAGAAAATAATTAAAAGATTATTTATAAAAACATTAATGTTCCTTTTTATTGTATTATAGCCATTCAAACTCACAAAAAGAATAAAATAAAGATAAATATACAGTAATTTCTAGGCTTTAGAGTACCTAAAATTTCTCAATGCAGTACAATATCTCGATATATAAGGCCAAAAAGAAAGTAACTATTTTGCCCGCTCCACCTGCTTGTCAGGCTCACTCATCTCAAGAATATTCGTATGTGTTAAAAATCAAAAACGTATATTGTAATCAACACTCCAATCTAAACTTCTGTGATCGGTCTCTAATTAATTTAGAAGGATGAATTTATGTTTCCGTTGAGTCTCTAATGTAGAATTAATCATTCAACATCACTTAAATCATTTCTTTAAAGACCTATGGCTTCATGTATTCTTAATTCTCATATTTTCTCTGTTTGTAACTACTTAAAAGATAAACTTGAATCAAACCGGCATACCGTTAAGTATTATCACCTCAGCATATATGACGCTGCCTGAAAAGGCATTGGAAGTTATAAATCTTTCTCTCTAGAATTGTAGCTAAATATAATGAATTCTTTCTGGAAAAATATCTCTAACTTCGGGTTGAGGCTTTCCAAAATTCACGTTACCACCCTAGAAACCGCCGCAAATTTTCATAGGGGGCAAATTATGAGATAAATCGGTGATGTTGAAATAACAGTGAATAAACTTTTCTTGGTCGATATTCCATAAATATTGAATACGAGAATTAGACTTTTGAATTAATGCATTACGGTTTTATGGAAAGCGGTACTGTATTCAGAAAATAAAGTCCCCATATAAATCTCTATAAAATTTTCTTACAAAGTGGAATATATCCCCAAGGTTAACGCTTCCCCGCAGAACATTTCGGAACAGCTTACTTAAATTTTACCTCAGTACGCTGAATTTTACAAAAAAAAATATGGTCTAGAATAATTCTTTGTGCTCAAAGAATTCAGCGGAATAAAAATATTTGAATATTGATGGAGATTAAATTTGTCGTGAAATTTATTACGGGATGATCTTGAAACAATTAGTATGGGATTCATCACCACTGCATTGAATGATTATTCCTTCAATTTAAGTTCCTCCGTTTTTATTTATTAATTCAAATCAAGCAAGCTCTCATATTACGAACTTTCAAAGTATTTTATTCAGACTTCCAGTATTTCAATTCCAAATATTCGGCTGTAGATCAGAATTTAGTTGCTGTTTCTACATCAAAAGGTATCACAATTCGGAAAATCAAATCATAGGAAAATTGAGATATTGATCTCATACAGGGCTGCTCTGTTTTATGCTTTCAAAAGAAGGCTGAAATTCCACTTTTAGTAAAAATGGGAAAAATTGGAATCTGAGAGGAATTGGACAAACTTTTGGAAAAACTTATATAAATTATACCATAAAAAAGTTTATTGTTGATTTCAATTGATATTAATTTCAGAAGATCAGCACCTAGACTATTGCAACGGTACCTTTATGTTAATTTAATTTAATTAATTGATGAGAACGTCAGAGTTAATATTTCTCTTCTCTCTCACTACTACCTGTTGGCCGGCCTCCCGTCAGTTTTCTAGCGTTTTGACGTCTTCCTGCCATTTCTTTACATTGTAAGCCTTTACCATCACGACATCCCTCAGGGAACAGCTGACCATATTTTTCATGCATTAAAAACACCCCAAATTTCCCCCCTCTCACTACTATAGTGGCCTACTGCTTTCTGATCCTGTTTTCCTTGCAAATACAGCCCCTCATCAGCCATATTGAAGAAAACGCGGGTATCGTCCTCAAGCAGTGGTTTGCTGATGACGATACAATAGATGAGCCACTCTTCGACCTCCTAAAAGCTTTCCCATCCTCCGTGACGAGAAAGCCACCGAAAATCTACACGTAATTCCGGACCTACGTGCCAATCCAGGGAAAACTCGCATGTTCTGAAAACAGTCTCGCGCTCAGAGTGCGAGACTTTTCTTCATGAGTTTCGCCTTGCCGAATTCTCACCCGGCGGATGCGAGCTCCTGAGTGCCCCGCTCCGCAACCTGATTTGAAAGGACACTGTCTCACTGAAAATATCGAGGGCTGCCGCCGAAAACTTCAGCTCCTTTCCATATTCAATGAACATCGCGCGCGGTTTCAAATGCAACACCTCTGCGCGCCTGTCTGCCTTTTGGATTACGCCTTCAAAATGTATGACCCAGGGAATGCAGTTACGGTCTCCGATGCCCTCAATGTGCTGCTACAGAAGTCTTTAACAGAGATTTATGGTTTAGTCTCACATTCAGAGCGTGTTTGAAGGCTACTTTGTCAATAAGACACGGTGATCTTGGATTCACCATCATCTCACCGTCCCTAGATGTTGTCGACCCCGCGTGTATCATCGATGCCGCACCGGAACACTTCAGGCCCGGATCCAAAGTAGGGCCCCGCTCCATCGGGCTCAGCTGATTTCGCTACCGTTGCGACAAAGCGGTTTTTACTTAGAAAAGTCGCATGTCATGATGCGAGTTTCTGCTCCACATCCTCGGCATGCCCTACCCTGTCGACTGGAGATCCTCCGACACAATCCCCATCGCTGAAGCAAACTATGATGTATAAACCTATCTCAAAGGTTTATAGCAGGAGGATCTGGCTAAGGTTCACTGGTGTGACGACGAGTGGGCCAGATCTCCGAATCCGGACATCCGCCCGGTCGCCGAAGTTCAGCTGCGGATACGCGGTCTCGCGTTCCGCAAAGGCCCCGGGACCGCCTTCCTTCATTCCCATCACACCGTGGAAAATGAATTGTTCGCTGTACAATGGGGACCCATACTGCCCCGGCACTTGAGACTAGCCGTATACAATGAATCAGCCTCCTCCGCCTCCTCCACAAATTTACAATGAACTAACTCCCGAATTCGTTCCCTGTCTGTCCCTCTGAGGCATTCCTCGTAGTCCGTTGGCCCATTGGCCATCAAAGCCAGATTTTTGATGCGACTCAAGCCCTGATTAACTTATTGATGATGGGAAATGGGCAGGGATGGACCATGTTGATGGAGAAATAAAAGGAATGTGCGGGTGAAATTATGGGTGGTCGATTTTGGGATTTTTGATTCAACAAAATTGTTACAGCACTTTAAGTATGTGCATGGCTTCGATGATTTTCACAGCCTTTGTCAAAATAAAAATATGCGAGGCGATTCTGCGGCTTTGAATTTGCATGTACTTGGAGCAAAATAAAAAAATTGCTTCATAAAATATGCGAGATCTGAATTTGGATAACGAATCTTATTACGAGTCGAAAAGGTACTCTTCGAAAAAGGAGGACCAAATTTTCAAAGATGGAATAGAAATTGGATTCGTACAGGGAATATAGATTCGCAGAGGACCCGTACTGTAAGAATTACTTTTTTTGAAAGAAAAGCTATGACGATTAGTTTAAAGGAGAGGGGTTCGAGGATGGATATCGGGAAGTAAGAAATTCGCGGATAGAGCCGGTTTCGTACCAGTGCACACCATATCATTCATAGCCTTTGTTGCTATTGCAAGCAATAGCTCTTTTGAGTGACACTTATGTTTCCTATGATTTTGAGGAAGATCCTTCTTGGGGCTCGTCGTAAATTTAAACCCCCAATATTGAATTCGAGCTCTCGAAAAGCGTTATTTCTACTGTGGCACCAACGTTAGACGACAGTTTTTTCTTCGCTCGAACGCGAACACGGACCCAAAATCTGCCTTCAAAAAGTATTTAAAGCTCACATTAATCGAGATTAAGCAGTGAAGAAAGTTGTTACAGACATCCTCAGTAGACATTCCATCCATAAAGAGGGCAGCAGAATAGTACTCATCCGCATCGACAGCACTTAACAGAGTATGTCACAAACTGCGCTTAATTTCCATTATTACTGTCTGTTTAATTTTATATTGCCAGCAATACTGGTGCTGAAATGTGGTTACCGTTGTGAATGGGCCTTTCGGGTCCTCCCGTTACTTTTATCTCTCCAAGTCCTTTTCCTTTGTTTCTCCCTCCACTTTCTTTTTCTTTTTAGTGTCGAAATTTCAATTGGTTTAAATTGCTTTTTCCTCAGTTCTCTTCTTATATGGGATTTGGTTCTCCTTTGACAGTAATTCGTTTAGTCTTCTGGATTTATTTGATCTTTTTCCACCGTAAATATCTTTTCCATAATCAAAAATTCTACACGTAATTTCGACATGGATCATCATTTCAAAAGCTTTTTTCAATAATATTCACTACAAGATAATTTTTGCCTACCTTTCCGGTTCCGCGGGTCGGCCAATCGGAACCTTTTCCGCTATTTAGACCCATCAGGTGCTGCCTAAAATTTCTCCACGACCTCAAAACAGCACAAACTCGATAATTAACACTCCTCTTTGGCACCTATCTGTAGTTCAATCGGCACTCGTGCTGCCACTGGAAGATTTGGTTTTAGGATTTTTTAAGATCCAGTTTTTATTCGTGCTGGCACACTGCTACCAGTAGACACCGTATTGTAAAGTAAAGGCAATGTTCGATTGTCGCCCACCATTATTCCTGGTACTGCATGCTCATCCAAAAGCAGTCGAGGGCTTGTATTCCGGACTACTCGGACCCCAGATTTGACCTGATATTTTCGCAGGTGAGGCACTTATTGGGCCAAGTGTCGACTTTACTTATCTCTAGCTTGTATCTCTAATTATTGGCTGACATTTAAATTACTTACCTCGCCGTCGTAGATACTCCTAACGTAGCTAGCCAGTGCTTATGCTTACCTGGCCACGAGAGTCCCGGATTAAACAGATAACCCGGTGCTGCCTATGAAATTGACTCCCAACTTCCGCTTTTGCAGAAACCTTGCCAACGGCAGCTTTGGCTGTAGCCACATTTATCCGTCCGGGTCCTTCTTTTTATTTCCCCCCTCTCTATCCAATATTATAACACCCCTATTTGTTGTTTGTTTGTGATATATAACTACACTTGGCGCCCCGGACTCCGGCGTCTACATACAAATAGGAACTTCAAGGTTGTCGTTGGTGAAAACATCCTTATCTCCAAAGGAGATATTCAGCACTGCTGACCTATTGCTACATCTTCTTTGTCCACTATTACACCCCTGGTATGTACGGTTCTTTAGAATCGATCCTTATCAAGTTCCTAGCATTCCGCAGACCACGTTCCGGCCTTACAACCGGGAGGAAAAGTATACCGTCCAGCAGTCCAAGGAATCACCCCTGCTCTTCCGGTCCCACTTCTCCTCACCGTCGGCGAGCTTTGATAATGCATCGTAGGGTGCTTAAAGAGAAAGAGGGACAGCGAACACCCTGTGGGTCTTGGTGTGTGTGTTTTTTTTCTCATTTTCTGGTGGGGTTCCGTTCCTAGACGAGAAGAATTGCGAACCACGCATTGCAATAAACTATAATGCACATAATATCTTCTTTTCGCCCCATTGCCAAACCTCGTCATCCTGGCCCCATCACCGTTTCCCCTTTATTCACTTCGAGACCAACCGACGTAGAGTAATACCTCCGTCGCGAAACCAGAAAGTGCCTGACAGAGCTCGCTGCACATCACCTAGTAAAGATAGATGAATATAACGCGGTGTGATCGACTCGGATGAGAAGGATGGTAAAGCAGGTGAGTGCTTCTAGGGTTGATTGGTTGATTGGTACCGGAATAGGTTTACGGTATGTAAGAAAAATAGATCGAGGAGGAGTTCGGGAGGCAGGAGAGGAAGCCGAGGAGTCCACGGATGGAGAGGGGAGTTTCGAATAGGGTCATATGGAAGAGTGAGGAATACATTGGCTAGATGAGGTGGTACCAGCCATGGACCCGGATTTAGGGGAATTAGGTGAGCTGAATTCGTTGCAGAAAGGGGAAGGCTATCATGAGTCATTCACGGGTACTTATGGGAACTACATGGATAGGTATGATGTCTTAAGGTAAGGGCTAGGTTCTAAACAACAGGATGGGACTTTGGGAGGTAGATTTGTTTGTCTCTGCCATATATCTTTTGTCAAATTATCTGAGGCCACATTAAGTCTTTTCCAGTGTTTTATAATGATTTTGATGATGTTATCGAGACTTTCATTACGAAAAAAGTCCATATAAGCTGAAACTTTTGATTCTTTCAGGAAGGGAAGATAATTTATAAGCCATTTCATACCAAAATATTAATTCAGCTCGCTAGCCTAAAAGCGAGGTGATAGAGCCTGCTTCTTTCGAGTCGGTTACTAGAACAGTTACTCACCTTTCACGTCCACTCCTCGCCATTTTCCGTCAACCTCTACTTTTGCACTTTAGTCGCTGGCAACGGCTCTCATCTAGAGTAGTTATTGGTTACCTTTCCCGGTGAAGCAACTTTATTCTATCACCTTCATGACGCAAAAACACAATGCAGCGACAGTTTCGTCCCGACGCAGCATGTCTTTCGGCTGAACATACCCCAGTCTTGTACTTTTTTCTGCCTACCTCTGTCTCCAATACACAAACAAGGCCTTTTAAGTCTCGAAGGAACCGATTTACGTCTCTAATAGATAAAGGATCAAAAGTTCTCCTGCCCCTAAAGGTTACAAAACGCCCCCCTTAACACTCCCCCTTTTTCTAAGCTTCCAAAGTCTCGCTGTTAACACACACCTTGTTCCACATTTATCCTTATTGGTACGAGGGGGAATTTCAAGGTGTTTTACTCTTGGAAGATATATTTGATCTGGTACGAGTGATCCGCGCAGCCTCCCTGGGAGTCGACGCCACGACAGAGGAGGAAAATGAAAATTCTATCAACATACCCTCAGCATTCGGAGATAACAAAGGCTTGAAACCCTGGAGATGCAAGCGTATTGCTTACAGAACGCGATGGGCGCGGACTCCACTGCTGCGCAAGATTGAGTATGACTTGCAGGATACCCCTCGATTGCTACGATATACACAGCCATGATAAGATCCGCTGAGGTACGCTGATCCTTGCGGGCCTGATCACGGAACACAGCCTTCCATCCCGCCTTTATCAGTTCGATCCCAGGTGCGCTGTCGGAAAAGAGTGAAAAGCCACTTGAACTGGCAATGTCGAAATTCGATACTGCCAGTTCACCGCCACGAAGATCAGCGATATCTGAGACACGATTGGATATAGAACCTTGGCACCAGTACCAGCCATAATACTGGGGTCGAAAGAAGCGGGGCGAAGATTGTAAAAGACCAGACCAGAAAGTGGAATGGATATGGAGCAGCGAAAAAATTAGTTGCAGCCAGTCACAGATCAGCCTAGCCTCATTCATTCGTCCACTCGAAGTCAAATCATCCCTATGTTTCTAATTTGCGAATAGACCATAGGTTATTTTTGACTACGTTCCAATTGGGTCTGATTATTGCTTCATTTGGATTCTGGTAAGCAAATCTGAACACTCGAGGGGGCTGAGATGTGAAAGTTGGAAAATATTTTTACAACTAATAGAAAACTAATTAATTGGTTTTCCATATCGAATACAGCGATGAAAAATTGTGGAACAATTTTTTATCAGTGGTCAACAATTTTTATTTATTGTGAATCATCAAAAATAATTTTATCTATTTTCACTGGCCTATGTTTTATACTGTACCAGACGTGAAGCAAGTTTTATGTCTGTCAGTTTTTTAATTTCTACACTTATACTTACTGGAAATATATTGCCAGCGATTTATTATTTGGATTAATTTCCATCTGGATAATTTTGCTACAATTATTATTAAGCATGAATTTGGTCTCCAATTATTATTATACTGGTGGAATAAGCTTTGCAGCTTTCTACTTTGATCTGCGGTATAATTAGTATTAGGCTGTTAGAAACTTTTAGCAAGTCTCGGGCCATCGAACTATTCCCGTCGATCAATAAATGTTGGTTTTCTTTTTATTATTATTCTCAGTTCTATGCAGATAACTTATTGTTCATTTATTTTGAATTACCTATTTTGGATCTACACATATCATTTTAAATAAAATCATTTATATTTTTTACATGAACCTTTTGCTTCATAGTTTTGGGGAAAGAGGATCAAGTCATGAGCCCCGTCTTGTGGTCAGATAGTTCGACAACCCGAATTGTACGAATAAATTTACTCAGGAGCCTGCTTCATTGTTTGAATGGAAATTCAAAGAAATCCTAACCTTTGCACCATTTGCATTGAGGCAACAGTACAATAATCTCGTGTCGGTCCCGCAAAGGTTCGTTCACGCGCAAAATATATCTTTGTGGCGGTAATACGATCTCGGGCAAGTATGGATCGTTTTTCCCTGCTACAAACCCATACTAGAGCGTCAAAGAATGTCCCTCGTCCGGTGAACTGGTCCCTACGTTACCACTTATTCAGCATTTGTCATGAAATGCGCTCGGAGCCAGAGCTGGCCCCCACCGTCCCCAAACCAATAGGCCTCAGGTCTCCAACACCTGAAGGTAATGTTTGGGAAAAGGTTTGGTGTTTTACTATTGGAAGATATATCCGATCTATCCCAGGGTTTTCCAGTAATTTTTGGGTGTTTTACATTTGAAAGATACGTATGGCTAAGTTCCGGAGTTTTTCAGATAGTGACTACGTCGTAAACATGAGTTAACATATGTGGCAGACCGCCACTCACCATCGCTACTTACTGAACCATCGCCTCGGCAAGGTCCAGCTCCTCTGCTTGGCAAAATGCGTCATCGACGCCGTCGCCGTCTTCAGAGGTGAACTCAGACCAATTACGGAGTGCCTCAGATGAGGACCTCAGGAAAAGGGGTGAGACCAAAGGGCGTTTTGGTCGATCCACCAGCTATGATCGATACCTTTTTTTAATGGGGTGAGAGACCCTGTAGACTATTTATACTATTCTGGGAGGCATGCTTCCGCCCGCGACCAGTTCAGCACCGCCGCTGCCGCCGCTGCTGTGCTGGCCAGGTGAACGTGGAAGCTGGAACGTGACTTACGCAATAAGCAACGTCATAGGTGATATACTGTACTGTAAGCCTGACTCCGTTGGCATAAGTGTTGGTACTACCCACATTATGCCAACTTGGTAGCCCACATGTGGCCATGGCACATACTGCTCTGAAACACGGTTACCTATGGGCATCCTGTATGGCATCCTGTATGGTGTGAAGAATAGCGCTGTGCGCTACACTACCCTCTTTCAGAAGCCTAGCTGGGCGTGCCCGTGTGGCGAGGTCGGCCGGAGTGTGCTTCCGCTTGTACAATTTGGCAAAGAGTTGCGGCACGTCTTCGCAGACGCGAGCGATCGGCTCGAGCTTGTTTTCATTGTTGCTAAGCCCCTTCCAGCGGACCCCAACGTGTAGGCCATCAGGACAGTCCTCAAGACTCATCAGGCGTGATACCGCCATGCCCGTTTCGGACTGCAAGACGTGTGACATGATGGCCACCTTGTCAATCTCGCTTTCGCGAAAGCGCTTGAGTCGGTAAGCATGTATGTCCTCTAATTTGACATTACGAAGATCCTCGATTTGGTAGACGTAGTCGTTCAGGGCCTTGCGGACCTGGCGTGGTCCGCGCCAGCGGGGTCAGAGTTTCCCGCAGGCGTGGAAGTCGGAGCGGGCCACGAGAACGTAGTCACCTTCGGTGAAATTCAGCAACTGTCCCTTTGACGCGGCAGCTCTTGACTGCTGCCTGTGCTTGTCCCAACTGGACTGTACTCATGGATGTAGATCTGCGCGCAGCTCGACGAGCTCCTCAACGTTCAGCTTGGACTCACGCTGTGGCTCTGTGATGGTGAGCGGCGTGGCAGTAGAGGACTGAATGAACTTGAGGACCGGCGGTGTTGGTTCGCGGCCAATGAAGGCCGTGATTGGACAGACATTCCCGCGGTGCGGGGACAGAGCATTATTGAGGACCGATTGAACAATGGGGATGAGATCTGTCCATTCCTTGTTGTGCATCCGCAACTCCGAGATGAACGATCGTAAGACAAGAAGTAGTTCGCGACCTAGGCGCTCCACCGCACCGTTTCTTCACAGAAAATACGGTAGCGTGAAATGGTGCGGTGTTTCCAGACCCTTGGACACACGACGAACTGTCTCGTTCTTGAAATGCGTCGGCCCATCGCACATCAAGCCACAAGGAAAGCCTTTGGCAGCGCACTAGTCGATGATGGTTTGAGCGGCGTTCTCCGCGTCCGTGCTCGGAAAGCAGAAAAACCACTTGTAGTCAGAATTATCGTCGCGCAGCATCAGGACGTACTCGTCGCCGCTGTTGCCAGGCCCAAGGTCAATGTAGTCGAACTGCACGAGATAGTTGGGCTTTGTTCCGTGAACTGCCGGGCCAAAAGGAGGTGGTATCTTCTCCCCTCCAAGGGTCGATAAACACTGTCTGCACGCGCGCACAAAGGTCCGGACGTCGTCCAATAGGGTTAGCCAGTTGAGCTTGGCCGAAGGGCGCGTTCCGTGACTCCGCTACAGCGATGGACGGCCGGGCCAGTATGTGCGATGATGCAAAGTCGCAATTTCAAGTCAGGAGCGTCATCTGGGACCCAGATCTTGCCGTCTGGGTAAGTCCAAAGGCCATTCAAGCGGTTCAAACCTTTCTTCCGAGCACAGGCGTGTTCCTCCCGAACTTTAGCGATATATTTCGGAGTGGGCCACTCGAAATCCTCATGGCAGGACGATGGAAGTTCCGGGATGCGGACGAGGCGTCGCACCGCGGGCGAAACGGTGGACCAACGAGTCAAAAGGTCAGCCCAGACGTTCTCTTTCCCCTTGATGTGGTAGAACGTGAAGTTGTACACAATCATCTTTACAGCCCATCGAAGGACCTTGCGTAGAGAAGACTGCGACATGTCACTGACGACGGCCAGGGGATCAAAGAGGAAGATGAGTTTGTTGTGGTCCGTGTAGAGGTCGAAGCCGGCGGGCGAAGCCACGAGCCAGTGCATGTGGTCAAGGGTGTTCATGACTGCATATGCCTCTCTCTCCAATATAGACCAACCGAGCTGCGTCTTGTCAAACCGGCAAGACAAGAAGGACAGCGGCGCGTGTCGCTGCTGCTTTTGCGGCCTGGTAACGTCCGAGATCGGCATTTGTGTAATGATACCTGCCCAAGCCAGGTCGTCTGCGTCGGTGTAGACGCACCGAAGGTGTGTTGTGTCTCGATGCGCGAGCCTGACTTGGTTGGCGAGCTCTTTCTTGCGGGCTTCTAACGCGTCCATTTAGGTCTTGCCCCAGCCGTGTTGTGCCAAGAGGACGCGGCTCACAGCGCGCTTCGTCCGCTTACCCGCGAGGCCGTAGACGTGCTCCATTAAGTCGTGCAGTAGGGCCACCAACTCGGTGAAGTTAGGAATGGCTTGCTTGAACCACTGCAACACGCAGACGAACTGCTGCAAGTGTGTCCCAGTGATAGGCGGCTCCATGGATAGGAGGCCATTCAGTTCGCGCGGGTCGTAGCGGATTCCATCAGCCGAAATGAGCCGGCCACACCAGCGGACCTCCTTAGTGAAGAGGATACACTTAACTGGGTGCAGCTTGATGTTTTACCTTGCGCACAACTCGAAGAAAGACCGGATAGACTGAAAAAGTTTCTCGAACGTGGGTGCGTGGAGCAAGATGTCGTCCAGCCAAATGAGGATGTTGTCTAGCAATTCATCGGGAATTATGCCCGCTAAGAACGACTGCAGGTGTGTAACCGCGTTTTTCGTGCCATGCAAGACCCGCATGGGCGTGAAGATGCCGTCCGGTGTGATAAATGACTGGCACTCTTGCGACTGCCTGGCGAGCATCAGCTGCCAGTAGCCGTGCGACTTGTCGAAGCTTGCAAAGTAGACTGCTCCCGCTAGTCCTGACAGCTCGTGTTCCAGTTTCGGCATGGGGAAGTGGTGCCGCACCGTAAAGATGTTGACCAGTTGTAGGTCGACAGTGAATCGGAACCGGGCGCCGGTTTTCGGCACGAGCAGCGGAGTGCAGGCCCATTTAGACGTCGGGTTAGGGTACGTCATCCTGTGGGCCACAAGATTGTTGACGAATTCGCGCATGAACTCCTTCTGCTCCTTGGAGTACATCCCCAGGCGGACCTTTACGGGCTTCGCGTCTGGCGTGAGTTCAATCTTGAGCGGCGGAAGTTTGGCTGGCGGCGCTGCAGAGAAAGAGGTTCGGAAGATTTCCATGTGGTCGAGCAGGATACCCTTGAATTTTTACTCAAAGATGTCCGCCACGCCGTTCTGCTTGGCCGCTTACTCGCTTTCCTCGACGGCCTTGCGGATTTCTGGTCTTCATCGATGGGATCCAGCAGCGACGGGTCGGGGAAGGGGTCGTCTTTCTGCCGGGCAGTGTGGTAGTTGACCCTTGGACGATCGGCCGCGGGGTGCTTCTCATCGTCGCACTGTCTGTTGAGGCGAGCCGTCAACAACCGGCCACGTTTGCCAATGTTGGACGGTGGCTTGTCTGTGAGGCTGCAGTCGGTGCCATCAAGAGTTTGGATGTTCGCTTCGAGCAGCGTTTTGGCGTCGAAGCGTAGGTGCTGTAAGACCGGAGGACCAATGAGCAGGTCTTCGCAGGCCATCGCGCCGTTGTCATCCGCGACGAGGAACTTGATGTTCTTGAGCGCGAGGCGTCACGAGGACAGGTGAAGGACGGTGCTTGGTACCGTCCAAGCACGAGAGAAAGGGAAATTGGCAGTGTCACCCTTCTTTGTGAGGGCGACTTTGAGGCGGACAGTTTCGATGGCCTCAAGTTTTCCAATGCCCTTAGGGGCAGCCTTTTTGGCCAGCTCTTTGGGTGCCAGTGTCTTATCGCTTCCGTCATCGCATCGTCCAACAACCTCGAGGGCCATTCAAACATCTTATACGGTCATCTGACACGACAGAGTGTCAATGTCGTTCTTTCTGTTTCCCGCCGTCTGCTGGAGGCGTTTGACAGACTTTGATGACGTCTGCGACCTTGTGTACTCCGATGGATGGCCATGAGCCTCGAGGGCGGCGAGCTCCTCCTTATACTGGCTTTTCTCTGCCTCCGTGTAGTCCGGGCAGTCGGCAATCCAGAGAGATTTCTCCTTGCCTTTGAACTTGGGCAGAGGACACGGAGACAGTGGGGATTTCTTCTCCTTTTTGCCGGAATTCGGGCTTGTTTGGGTACCTGCCTTGTTGCACGATACGCCGACATAGCTGCTGTCAGCTCTGGCCTTTTTGTTCTTGTTTCCCCCGAAGTCGGACTTACGGGGCCTCGGGAGACCACTGTCGACTTTCTCGAAGGCCTTCGAGACCTCGATCGCGTGCTTCATGAACCCGGCGAAGTCAGTATTGAGATTGTTGTGCAGGAAGCCGACGTCCTGTTTGAGGCGTGTCCTTAGTTAGGCGGAGAGAAAATGACGTACAGCAACTTTCTGGGCCTTTTTGGTAACCTACTTGAGGCCGTTAGTCCGGAGGAGCGATTTGTACTCAATGAACAAGAGTTTCATCCGTTCTTTGGTCCATTTGACGCTCATGTCCATATTGAGGATGTTCTAGACTAGTTTTGTCAGGCCGCTTTCCGTCACGGTGGTTTGAGACTCGTGGATGTCGTTGTCCAGGGACGACCGCAGAGATTTGTCCGTGAGGGGATCAACCGACGTGACGTTTGGAATCATGCCTCAGTCCATGGCGGACTCCAACTGGTCGGCATCGACGCAGTAAATGAGGTTGACCGGTTGGCCGGCTCTAACGAGACGGAGGAATCTTGCGCCAGTTGGGAAGCACGGCCTTTGATTCCCCTGCAGTACCCATCGTACCGGCGAAGGAAGACGCGGATCGACTTGGGCTCGAGCCGCGTTAGAAATGAGTGATCCACGGACATGGACATTCGTTTCAAATTCTGACCTTTGGTCGAATCGGACGGAGCGTTGACTCCCGTCGCGATGCTTCTTCAGACCAATTGGATTTGACCAACGTCTTTTTCGGCCGGGTTCCATCCTAGACGTCGACTGGTGGCGTTCATTCCGACCGACGGGCCAAGCTGAATGCTGGGGTTGACTGATAACCGGATCGCGAAGGCGACCACTGATCAATATGGCGTACCTCGGATGAGGACCTCACGAAAAGTGGTGAGAAAGGGCGTTTCGGTCGATCCACCAGCTATGATCGATACCTTTTTTTAATGGGGTGAGAGACCCTGTAGGCTATTTATACTATTCTGGGAGGCATGCTTCCGCCCGCGACCAGTTCAGCACCGCCGCTGCCGCCGCTGCTGTGCTGGCCAGGTGAACGTGGAAGCTGGAACGTGACTTACGCAATAAGCAACGTCATAGGTGATATACTGTACTGTAAGCCTGACTCCGTTGGCATAAGTGTTGGTACTACCCACATTATGCCAACTTGGTAGCCCACATGTGGCCATGGCACATACTGCTCTGAAACACGGTTACCTATGGGCATCCTGTATGGCATCCTGTATGGTGTGAAGAATAGCGCTGTGCGCTACACTACCCTCTTTCAGAAGCCTAGCTGGGCGTGCCCGTGTGGCGAGGTCGGCCGGAGTGTGCTTCCGCTTGTACAATTTGGCAAAGAGTTGCGGCACGTCTTCGCAGACGCGAGCGATCGGCTCGAGCTTGTTTTCATTGTTGCTAAGCCCCTTCCAGCGGACCCCAACGTGTAGGCCATCAGGACAGTCCTCAAGACTCATCAGGCGTGATACCGCCATGCCCGTTTCGGACTGCAAGACGTGTGACATGATGGCCACCTTGTCAATCTCGCTTTCGCGAAAGCGCTTGAGTCGGTAAGCATGTATGTCCTCTAATTTGACATTACGAAGATCCTCGATTTGGTAGACGTAGTCGTTCAGGGCCTTGCGGACCTGGCGTGGTCCGCGCCAGCGGGGTCAGAGTTTCCCGCAGGCGTGGAAGTCGGAGCGGGCCACGAGAACGTAGTCACCTTCGGTGAAATTCAGCAACTGTCCCTTTGACGCGGCAGCTCTTGACTGCTGCCTGTGCTTGTCCCAACTGGACTGTACTCATGGATGTAGATCTGCGCGCAGCTCGACGAGCTCCTCAACGTTCAGCTTGGACTCACGCTGTGGCTCTGTGATGGTGAGCGGCGTGGCAGTAGAGGACTGAATGAACTTGAGGACCGGCGGTGTTGGTTCGCGGCCAATGAAGGCCGTGATTGGACAGACATTCCCGCGGTGCGGGGACAGAGCATTATTGAGGACCGATTGAACAATGGGGATGAGATCTGTCCATTCCTTGTTGTGCATCCGCAACTCCGAGATGAACGATCGTAAGACAAGAAGTAGTTCGCGACCTAGGCGCTCCACCGCACCGTTTCTTCACAGAAAATACGGTAGCGTGAAATGGTGCGGTGTTTCCAGACCCTTGGACACACGACGAACTGTCTCGTTCTTGAAATGCGTCGGCCCATCGCACATCAAGCCACAAGGAAAGCCTTTGGCAGCGCACTAGTCGATGATGGTTTGAGCGGCGTTCTCCGCGTCCGTGCTCGGAAAGCAGAAAAACCACTTGTAGTCAGAATTATCGTCGCGCAGCATCAGGACGTACTCGTCGCCGCTGTTGCCAGGCCCAAGGTCAATGTAGTCGAACTGCACGAGATAGTTGGGCTTTGTTCCGTGAACTGCCGGGCCAAAAGGAGGTGGTATCTTCTCCCCTCCAAGGGTCGATAAACACTGTCTGCACGCGCGCACAAAGGTCCGGACGTCGTCCAATAGGGTTAGCCAGTTGAGCTTGGCCGAAGGGCGCGTTCCGTGACTCCGCTACAGCGATGGACGGCCGGGCCAGTATGTGCGATGATGCAAAGTCGCAATTTCAAGTCAGGAGCGTCATCTGGGACCCAGATCTTGCCGTCTGGGTAAGTCCAAAGGCCATTCAAGCGGTTCAAACCTTTCTTCCGAGCACAGGCGTGTTCCTCCCGAACTTTAGCGATATATTTCGGAGTGGGCCACTCGAAATCCTCATGGCAGGACGATGGAAGTTCCGGGATGCGGACGAGGCGTCGCACCGCGGGCGAAACGGTGGACCAACGAGTCAAAAGGTCAGCCCAGACGTTCTCTTTCCCCTTGATGTGGTAGAACGTGAAGTTGTACACAATCATCTTTACAGCCCATCGAAGGACCTTGCGTAGAGAAGACTGCGACATGTCACTGACGACGGCCAGGGGATCAAAGAGGAAGATGAGTTTGTTGTGGTCCGTGTAGAGGTCGAAGCCGGCGGGCGAAGCCACGAGCCAGTGCATGTGGTCAAGGGTGTTCATGACTGCATATGCCTCTCTCTCCAATATAGACCAACCGAGCTGCGTCTTGTCAAACCGGCAAGACAAGAAGGACAGCGGCGCGTGTCGCTGCTGCTTTTGCGGCCTGGTAACGTCCGAGATCGGCATTTGTGTAATGATACCTGCCCAAGCCAGGTCGTCTGCGTCGGTGTAGACGCACCGAAGGTGTGTTGTGTCTCGATGCGCGAGCCTGACTTGGTTGGCGAGCTCTTTCTTGCGGGCTTCTAACGCGTCCATTTAGGTCTTGCCCCAGCCGTGTTGTGCCAAGAGGACGCGGCTCACAGCGCGCTTCGTCCGCTTACCCGCGAGGCCGTAGACGTGCTCCATTAAGTCGTGCAGTAGGGCCACCAACTCGGTGAAGTTAGGAATGGCTTGCTTGAACCACTGCAACACGCAGACGAACTGCTGCAAGTGTGTCCCAGTGATAGGCGGCTCCATGGATAGGAGGCCATTCAGTTCGCGCGGGTCGTAGCGGATTCCATCAGCCGAAATGAGCCGGCCACACCAGCGGACCTCCTTAGTGAAGAGGATACACTTAACTGGGTGCAGCTTGATGTTTTACCTTGCGCACAACTCGAAGAAAGACCGGATAGACTGAAAAAGTTTCTCGAACGTGGGTGCGTGGAGCAAGATGTCGTCCAGCCAAATGAGGATGTTGTCTAGCAATTCATCGGGAATTATGCCCGCTAAGAACGACTGCAGGTGTGTAACCGCGTTTTTCGTGCCATGCAAGACCCGCATGGGCGTGAAGATGCCGTCCGGTGTGATAAATGACTGGCACTCTTGCGACTGCCTGGCGAGCATCAGCTGCCAGTAGCCGTGCGACTTGTCGAAGCTTGCAAAGTAGACTGCTCCCGCTAGTCCTGACAGCTCGTGTTCCAGTTTCGGCATGGGGAAGTGGTGCCGCACCGTAAAGATGTTGACCAGTTGTAGGTCGACAGTGAATCGGAACCGGGCGCCGGTTTTCGGCACGAGCAGCGGAGTGCAGGCCCATTTAGACGTCGGGTTAGGGTACGTCATCCTGTGGGCCACAAGATTGTTGACGAATTCGCGCATGAACTCCTTCTGCTCCTTGGAGTACATCCCCAGGCGGACCTTTACGGGCTTCGCGTCTGGCGTGAGTTCAATCTTGAGCGGCGGAAGTTTGGCTGGCGGCGCTGCAGAGAAAGAGGTTCGGAAGATTTCCATGTGGTCGAGCAGGATACCCTTGAATTTTTACTCAAAGATGTCCGCCACGCCGTTCTGCTTGGCCGCTTACTCGCTTTCCTCGACGGCCTTGCGGATTTCTGGTCTTCATCGATGGGATCCAGCAGCGACGGGTCGGGGAAGGGGTCGTCTTTCTGCCGGGCAGTGTGGTAGTTGACCCTTGGACGATCGGCCGCGGGGTGCTTCTCATCGTCGCACTGTCTGTTGAGGCGAGCCGTCAACAACCGGCCACGTTTGCCAATGTTGGACGGTGGCTTGTCTGTGAGGCTGCAGTCGGTGCCATCAAGAGTTTGGATGTTCGCTTCGAGCAGCGTTTTGGCGTCGAAGCGTAGGTGCTGTAAGACCGGAGGACCAATGAGCAGGTCTTCGCAGGCCATCGCGCCGTTGTCATCCGCGACGAGGAACTTGATGTTCTTGAGCGCGAGGCGTCACGAGGACAGGTGAAGGACGGTGCTTGGTACCGTCCAAGCACGAGAGAAAGGGAAATTGGCAGTGTCACCCTTCTTTGTGAGGGCGACTTTGAGGCGGACAGTTTCGATGGCCTCAAGTTTTCCAATGCCCTTAGGGGCAGCCTTTTTGGCCAGCTCTTTGGGTGCCAGTGTCTTATCGCTTCCGTCATCGCATCGTCCAACAACCTCGAGGGCCATTCAAACATCTTATACGGTCATCTGACACGACAGAGTGTCAATGTCGTTCTTTCTGTTTCCCGCCGTCTGCTGGAGGCGTTTGACAGACTTTGATGACGTCTGCGACCTTGTGTACTCCGATGGATGGCCATGAGCCTCGAGGGCGGCGAGCTCCTCCTTATACTGGCTTTTCTCTGCCTCCGTGTAGTCCGGGCAGTCGGCAATCCAGAGAGATTTCTCCTTGCCTTTGAACTTGGGCAGAGGACACGGAGACAGTGGGGATTTCTTCTCCTTTTTGCCGGAATTCGGGCTTGTTTGGGTACCTGCCTTGTTGCACGATACGCCGACATAGCTGCTGTCAGCTCTGGCCTTTTTGTTCTTGTTTCCCCCGAAGTCGGACTTACGGGGCCTCGGGAGACCACTGTCGACTTTCTCGAAGGCCTTCGAGACCTCGATCGCGTGCTTCATGAACCCGGCGAAGTCAGTATTGAGATTGTTGTGCAGGAAGCCGACGTCCTGTTTGAGGCGTGTCCTTAGTTAGGCGGAGAGAAAATGACGTACAGCAACTTTCTGGGCCTTTTTGGTAACCTACTTGAGGCCGTTAGTCCGGAGGAGCGATTTGTACTCAATGAACAAGAGTTTCATCCGTTCTTTGGTCCATTTGACGCTCATGTCCATATTGAGGATGTTCTAGACTAGTTTTGTCAGGCCGCTTTCCGTCACGGTGGTTTGAGACTCGTGGATGTCGTTGTCCAGGGACGACCGCAGAGATTTGTCCGTGAGGGGATCAACCGACGTGACGTTTGGAATCATGCCTCAGTCCATGGCGGACTCCAACTGGTCGGCATCGACGCAGTAAATGAGGTTGACCGGTTGGCCGGCTCTAACGAGACGGAGGAATCTTGCGCCAGTTGGGAAGCACGGCCTTTGATTCCCCTGCAGTACCCATCGTACCGGCGAAGGAAGACGCGGATCGACTTGGGCTCGAGCCGCGTTAGAAATGAGTGATCCACGGACATGGACATTCGTTTCAAATTCTGACCTTTGGTCGAATCGGACGGAGCGTTGACTCCCGTCGCGATGCTTCTTCAGACCAATTGGATTTGACCAACGTCTTTTTCGGCCGGGTTCCATCCTAGACGTCGACTGGTGGCGTTCATTCCGACCGACGGGCCAAGCTGAATGCTGGGGTTGACTGATAACCGGATCGCGAAGGCGACCACTGATCAATATGGCGTACCTCGGATGAGGACCTCACGAAAAGTGGTGAGAAAGGGCGTTTCGGTCGATCCACCAGCTATGATCGATACCTTTTTTTAATGGGGTGAGAGACCCTGTAGGCTATTTATACTATTCTGGGAGGCATGCTTCCGCCCGCGACCAGTTCAGCACCGCCGCTGCCGCCGCTGCTGTGCTGGCCAGGTGAACGTGGAAGCTGGAACGTGACTTACGCAATAAGCAACGTCATAGGTGATATACTGTACTGTAAGCCTGACTCCGTTGGCATAAGTGTTGGTACTACCCACATTATGCCAACTTGGTAGCCCACATGTGGCCATGGCACATACTGCTCTGAAACACGGTTACCTATGGGCATCCTGTATGGCATCCTGTATGGTGTGAAGAATAGCGCTGTGCGCTACACCAATCCATCCATGTCAAAAGCACCCAGAGGTTACCTAGTTCCGTACGGCTCCGTAAGAGCCAGGCGGGTGGCCATCTCCGTCCCCGTAATAACCTCAACCCCTGAGTACCGAAACCCTCACGCCGGTCATCATCTGGGGCCGAGCAGCCCCCATCTTCTCCGGAAGGCGCCCCTGTAAAATTCAGCCTCGAAGGCGTCGATAGGCAGACGTCTCTTGCGCGTGCGGTTGAAGTTAACTATGGGCACCGAGATGGCCACTAATCTGTCTCTTCAGGAACCATACAGGAACTGAGCGCCTGTGGGTGTCGGTAACTGGCTGGATTGGTCCGACTTCAATCCAGTGGATGGCGATGACGCTGATGACGATTTTGCCGGATCAGGAGAGCTGGGGTCTGTGGAAGTCGCGGAGGTTCACTGAGTTGCGGTGATGGGTAAGTTGATGTTTGCTAGGGCATGTTCGTTAATGTTTACGACTTAGACAATAACTGAATCAACTTGGCTACGAGGACGAACCTCATTAAAAACCCCCCATTTACCCCAGCAACTTAGAGATATGAAGAAGTAAAAGTTTTAATTCCGGCTTAAGGCACACATTATTGCCACAGCCTATACTTCGCTTCTACGCTAGTTGCGTGACAAAAGCAGCCAAAGAATTAAAAGCTTTTTTCATTTGCATCTACAATACCTTTCTAGAGGGACCATTTAGCCATTCATTATCGAATCTTCGTCACGGACAGGGCCAAGTTAACCAATTCGTCGTGGAACTACACAGATTGATTGAAAAAGAAAAATAGTGGGTGTATTTCTTGCGAGACTTCAGAGGGCTGCGAACCGAAGGGGTTTTCGAGGTGGGCTATTTGCCGAAGAGGACGGCAGACGTCTTTATTCACTCGGCGTTGGTAGTAACTTCTAACGCTGCTTGTCTGCTGGCTGGCCTCCCATCGACTTTCTGGTAGACTGTTGCTGGTGCTAGCATTCGACAGCAATGATTTCTACATTGCCTCGACCATCGGTACATGTATTTAATTTGACATGCAGATTTGCAACTCCAAATAGGTTCCAGCCAATCCATACATCTCAATGTAGACACCCCCCTTTTTCCTTTATTCTGTCGAGAAAGATGTGGGGAGACCAGACAACACACAGGCAACGTTAGAAGAGACCATTATACAGCAATGGCAGCCGAATCGCAACAATTTGGAAAGCAAATTTTGTGCCGTCCTGAATCACTTTCAATCTCCAGGCAAAAAGTCAGCTTTCAGATCTTAATTGTCTGGCACACCACACAGTAGCGGAGAGCCTAGTTGTTGCATCTTCTTCCATGGAAACAAAAAATTGGCAAGCAAACTGCGATACAAGAGCTCATCAACTATCGACAGAGTTGTTGACATTGCCAGGCCTTAGCAACAATGCAGAATTCTGCTCCAAGAAGAAATCATTTTTTTTTTGAATTGATGATTGAAAGAGGCTGGTGAACATGAGGTTGCCTGAAAAGGCAAGTTTGGTTATTTCGATATCATGGATGGGAACGGCCCGGCTTTTCAACCGACTGAGGCTAGTCAGATCGCAGAGCTGAGGCTTGCTGCTTGTAACTCTACTCGTGCATGTATTTGTGGGGCCCCAATTGTGAGCCCATGTTGTGAGGCAGAGTGGGAAAAGTTACTTGTTCAAGGGGGAAGGTTTAGATGTTTTAATTTTGGAAGATATATCCAATCTAAGTGCACACGTTACTGAAATTTCTTTCAGGGGGTTATATTCAATTAATGTTTCGCTCATACCCTTGCGCAAAGCAAATGCTGCGGAAGAGCTTTCTTCAGGAGGATCAGAAAATATCTGCTATGTTGATGCAGTCGAGTCGACACCATAGGAAGACCTGATTATAAGAACCGAAGCATGATTGAGTTCCACTCTGGTTGCAAAGGAGCTCACTGGATTATTTCACTCGAAAAGTCTTACCAGGCAAAACGCTATTTAAGGACAGATCATCTTCGAAAAATTGCAGCTTGAAAGGAGTCAAGAAAGAAATATGGATTACCGAAAGCAGATTTATGTCTTCTTTGTATTGCTTATCACAGCTATTTGCAAGAGTGAGGGAGCGGAGTCTTGCGGCAGCCTTTACTTCAGTTGCACTGCTCATGGAAGGGGTTGCGTCGAGTGTGCCAACCTGTGTATGGATATTGGGCACATTGGTTTCGGAGTTGAGTGCTGCCACAGGTGCATTTTCGGAGACGGGAGAAGATTGCAGTCTGGGACAACTGGTTTGTGTCAGGCTTACCATGCAATATGCACAAAGAGGCGATACACAAATACAGTGAACGCATGTAGTAACTGCAGACATTTCTGCAGTGGATCCAAGAGGGCAGATTGTTAGGACCTAAGGCAGACAGAAGTTCCAGAAAAGGGAGGAATATATGGATAGCAAGGTTGGGAAACCCTTTCTAGGCCGAGAGTGCATTTGGCTTATTCTCAACCCAGCCCACTGCGATAGTCTCAGTGTGTACCTACAGTACATGCAAGTTCAATGTGGATCTGACCTGAATTTTTCCCTCAGCTATCTACCGCATTATTCCTTTCACATAGATGGAGTAGGAGAGAATTGCATTTGCCTTAATTCCCCGAATCTCGAAACTCAAATTTATCTCTCGTAGCCCTATTACGCTATTGAATGGCGGCCCTGAAACTTGTAGTGAAGCCCAAAATACTTGACCGGTAAAAAGTATAATCCTCTGGTATTGCGAAAAGGTGGAATGTTTTGGGGTATTTTTACTGTTGGAAGATATATGCGAAAAGTCCATATCGATTGTGGCGACGCTTATGAATAGGGTATTCTGATAACTACCCTGATTCAAGTGTGGCAATCAGGGTAGGAGCAATGTGCTGAAATGAAATTCAGTGCTAATTTGTGGAAGCCTGCTTTGATATGGTAGAGAGTCGTGATTACTGTTAACAAAATGCGATCCTGTTCTGTTGTTGTTCATTCTGCCTAGCGCACTGATGAGAGCTCACACAGCCCCAAACTTCAGCACCAACCATGGCCGTTGTGAGCTAATCACATTGCAGTGTTCTTCTAAAGTGTTTTGTGACCTAGAAATAGAGGGTTAAACTGTTATGAACAGGATGTGAAGGGAAGAAAAATAAAAGAAGACGATGAACGGAAGGGGAGATTGAGAAGCACTGGCTAGTGGCCTTCTTCCTTTCGATCTTTGCTCTACATTTCTAACTTAAGAGCTTTTGATTGATAACCCAAATGATAAAATATAGATCCAATGCTTGAAAAGAGACAAAGCAGAAACCAAAGTTCTTCGCACGTGTACTCCCCTTGGAATACCTCAACATAGGAAAACCTTAAAGTAATAAATGTGCAAAAAACGATCGCGATGCATATTGTGGTGGCGAAAAGATCTGCAGGGCTACTGAGGTAGCGAAGCCTACTTTTATCGCCAACATCCCATAATTTCAACTAAATTCTGATACAAAAGGAAAAGAAAACGGGGAACCTTGGGGTGTTCTCGAAGTTAATTTGTAAATGCCTACTCTCTTAGAGAAAGCGTTTGAATATACGACGGTGTGTTTTGAAGGCGTGCAACCTACGAAGCATTTCTCAAGATTGGCTCACAGGTCATTTAGAGTTGTTTGATTTTCTTTTTGCTACTGTCAGCCTGAAACGCTATTGCATGCCTCTCACGAGTCTTTAAAATAAGAACTGCGAGTCTTTCCAATTCATTGAAAACAATTTCCAACAGCTTCTTGAAAATGTTCCACTTCTTCATGTTCCCAAAAAGGCCTTTCCCGCCTTACCTACAGTATTGTACCGAGAGCGAGAGAGGCCTTTTATTTCATGGTTTCTACTGGGGGATCAGGCAAGAGTCCCGTCTGGAGGTCTGGTGGTGTGGCATATTCGCTGTTTTCGGTGATTCAGCATGACTGCGACAAATGCCGAGACACGTGTCTTAGGCCTCCGAAATTCGGACAGAGGATGCTTCCCTCGACGATCGGCAGTGAAGTTACTAACATCATGAAGCGCCTAGAGTCTGGTTGACTCTATTGGTCCGTAAATGTCGATGGCGATAGGTAGAAGGTCCGTACCCTCGGCTTGACAAGGTAGCGTACAGTAATAGCCTATAATCTTTACTATTTACTTACCTTTAGTGTACACCGACTGACCGACTATGGCCATACTATGGCCATCATCGGTGGCTATGGCCGCCATAGCCACCGAACTGCGAACATCGGTGTTTATGCACAGTGACCCCAAGCTGGGGTTTGATCTTACAGTGTCAGTATGGCGGAGCTCGGATACTGTACAGTAGTGCGCAATTAGGTTTAAGTACAGTACAGTTGTGCATTCCATTTTATGGCTGGATGAGCTCTGGCCGACAGCGATTTAGCGGGGGTTTGGGTGATCTTCGCGGAGGGCCCCCCCGTGTCCTGAGTAGGCTCGATGGTCTCGGAGGTAATCTAGGCTTCCACTGGGAACGTGAGCCGTCAGCTGGGCGACTCGGGGGCGGAGTCGCGTCCTGCTGCTTTGGCTGGGGGTGAAATGCCGGCGTGAAGGCCGTGTCCAGACCGGCGCGGGGTCGTCCAAGATGCTTCGGGTCGGGGCTTGGGGTCCTGCATTGTCTCCACGCTTGTGAATAAGCACCTCTACCTCAACCGCGCAACAACAACAACAACAGCAACAACAAAAATAACAAAAACAACAACGGCATGCCGCCGCCTACTTATGGGCAGTTGCAGCAGCGGCGGCGACGGGTGCGCCGGTCGCTGCCACGACCATTGTCACTTTCCCCTCCTCCGCGATCCCTGACCTCGCCGCACTCACCCCAACGCCCGATCCCTCCGAACTTACCCTTCCGGAGGCCAGGGCACTGCTGGCCGACCCCAACCGACGCTCCGATCCCCGTCGCGCCGAGGCCATACATCATACACCTCGCCGCCTCCGTAGGGCCCCTGAAAAGCCACTGTCCCCGCACTGGCCTTCTCCCAGTGCCGCCAAAGGAGGTTATACCCATCGGTCTGGCCCCGTCCAAAGACAGCAAAGAGGGCTTTTGCCCCTATGACGAAGCACAAAAGACCATCATGGCGGCTGCCAGAGACGCTGGCCAACCCATGCCCTCGCACTTCCTCATCCCGCACTTTGGCATATGGACGTACGTGCTGATCCCCCGTCCCGCCCTTCCCAGGTTCTGGAAGATCGCGGCACATATGCGGACCAAGTTTCCCGATGTAGAGGTCACGGTGCGCTCCCCTGTGGAGGCTTCCCCTGAGATCTCTACACGTACAGTCGAAGGCACCGCAGTCTTCTTTGATCGTGAAAGTCGCGCAATCATTGGCCCTGACGCGTCCAACAGGAGAGGGACTCCGTTGGAATCCAGACAAGCCCTCCGCACCGCCCTTATCACTACCCGCAATGCCCTTAACAAGGCAATCGCAAACCGCCGCCGCCCTGCACAAGACCAAGCCCTCAAGGACCCCCCATCACTTCTACTCCGCCCACCCACGCGCCGGCGCAACCCACCATCGCCGGCGTCGCCGCCCCCGCAACCTCTCCCGACCCCGCCGACCAAGAAACGGGGCGTCCTCCGGCTTCCCCCGCAAAGTCCCCAGCTCGATCTCAAGGCAACAAAGGCCCTACCGCCGCACCGCCTACCACACCGCCTACCACGCCGCCTTCTGCACTCCGAACGGCCCGAACCCCCACCGCTCCTCGCCCCAGTCGCTCCTCCCGTCTCGCCCGCCCCTCCTCCGCCTTGTCTCATGCCCCCAAGCGTGGAGACAATACAAGACTCCAAGCCCCGACCCCAAGCATCTTGGCAACCCCCCTGCCGCTCTGGGCACAGTCCTCACTCAGGCATTTCACACCTAGTCAAAGCAACAGGACCCGACTCCGCCCCCGAGTCGCCTAGCTGACGCCCCACGTTCCCCGCCAGTTGAACCCTCGATGACCTCCGAGACCATCGAGCCTACTCAGGACACGGGGTCCCCCGCGAAGGTCATCCAAAACCCGCACAATTCCCGTCCTCCTAAGCTCCGCCACTATGGAAACGGTGACTATTATCCCCGCTGCCCTGCCCACGCCTGATGATGTTCTCCGCACCCCATTCCGTGAAGCTGACATCTTTCAGACATCCCTTTTCCATCTCTCAAGCCGTTTATTCTTCTGTTCATCAAACTGGGCCGTGCTGCCGCAAACGCCCGAGGCGACGACGCCACGTACCGAGCTTTCATGCACTTGCACATGCTACCAACCGCCGTCATGCGGCGCTCTCTCCGAGGAGAAGCCGGATGGCAGCACCCGAAGAAACAAAGAGAAGCGCTGAACGAGCGAATTCGCCGCACTCACACCGGCGGCGAATGGACATCACTCTGGTCAGAAGCCCTGCAGGCTCACCATGCTCGCACCGAATGGACAGAGCAACATCGTCCTCTGCCTGGATCCAGCTCCACGCGCCGGGCACGCCGTGCTGAAGTATTATTCAGGGATGCGCGGTATGGCAAGGCAATGCGGTCGCTTCACAACGCCCCGCTGGCGGGTGTGAATGACCCGCAGACCATCGACTCGCTCCGTACACTACACCCACAGCCACCAAGTCCGATCACACCGCTCCCAGACGAAAGGCTCCCACCGCCCCAAACATTTACAGCAGATGCAGTTGAGCGTGCAGTTCGCCGCATCTCCCGGGACACGTCTGCTGGGCCCGACCGCACGCCGGCACGCTGGTTCCATCTCCTCGTCCGTACTCCAGTAAGCCCTGAAGCTTGAGTCACGGGCAATGGGGTGCTAACCAAACTCGTCGCGCGTATTGCTAGTGGTGATCTACCGAGCTCTGTCCTCCGCTTCTGGCTGCCGCAACTTTGCTGCCGCTGCGGCCCAAGCCCAACAAGATCCGGCCTATCGCTATCGGGTCGATCCTCCGCCGCATCATGACGAAGACGCTGCTACCCGCCGCAATCGACGACTCTCGTGCCTTCCTGGCGCCATTCCAAATAGCAAATGGGATCCGGGCCGGGAAGGACGCAATTATCCACGATACGCGCATGCTGCTTCCACATTTCTCTTGCCGCATCGACACCGCCACAGTCCTCATCGACGCGCAAAACGCGGTAAACCGCGTCGACCGTCAGTCCATGCTAGCTCGGCTGCCGTCACTTGCCCCAAGCCTGGCCCGGTTCGTGAACATGGTGTATGCGCGGACACAACCTCAGTTGATCGTTCCAAATCGTGACCATACAACCATCGTCAGTGCTCAAGGCACTCAGCAAGGAGACCCGGCCAGCATGCTCTTGTTCTCCCTCACGATCCAACCACTCATCCGGCGAATCACCTAGGAAACGGGTATCATCCTGAACCAGTGGTAAGCTGACGACGGCACCCTCATGGGATCCCTGCCCGACCTGCGGCGTGCCCTTTGGATCCTTCGGGAAGAGGGACCTGCTTACGGCCTGCACGTTAACACGGACAAGACCCGCATCTTCTGGCCGACTGTGCGACGACCAGAGCGCGAAGCCTTTCTCCGTGAGTTCCGCCTCCAGGAGTGCTCCTCGGACGGGTTCGAACTTCTTGGAGCGCCGCTCGGCAACCGGGAGTTCACAGACTCTTTCCTCTGCGCAAAAAATGAAAGTTGCCGCCGCACCCTCCAGCTGCTCCACAAGGTCGCCGACCCCCGCGCGCGCTATCACATGCATTGCGTCTGCGCGTCGGCATGTCTAGTAGACCAGGTTTTCAAACTTGCTGATCCGACACACTCTCGTACCGCTGCCGAAGCTTTCGGCAACCTTCAACGGACGTCCTTTACGGAGCTTCATGGTATCACGCTGTCGGGCGAAGCATGGTCGCAGGCCACACTGCCTTTCCGACTTGGTGGTCTCGGCTTCTCACTCATCGAACCATTCCTCCGCGGTGCCGCTGCCGCAAGTCTCATCGATGCAAAACCTGCCCGTGTCAGGTCCGGGGCACACATCGGACCACGCTCCAACGCCCTCACTCGCTCTCAATGCCGCCAAGACAAGCCGTTCTTTCTCAGCCAAGCTGCCGTTCCCATGCGCAAGTTTGTCCTCCGCATACTCGGCCGTCCCTACTCCGTCGACCTGGGTTCCTTCGACCCGGTTCCCCTCTCTGCAGAGCACACCCACGTACACACATCCCGAAAGGGTGTGCAGCAGGAGGCGCTGGTCAAGGCACACTGGAACGACGACGTCTGGGTTCGTTGCCCAAATCCAAACAATCACACCGTCGCCGCAGTCAGGAACCGGATACGGGGCCTTGCATTCCGCAAAGGCCCTGGTGCTGCATTCCTCCTCGCCCATCCCACCACCGACACGGAAGTGTCGGCAGTACACTGGAAGACCATGGTACGTCGCTACCTTGGACTGTCTGTCTACTATGACTCGCTCCTTCCGACCTGTGAGCATTGCAAACGACCCATTGACAGGGTAGGAGACCACGCAGTGGACCTGTGTCCTTCGGGTTTCGGCCACAAACACCGGCATGACTCGCTAGGCGAGGTCATTGCCGGCCGTATCGCCCGTGCAGCCGGTCTGGACTGCCAGTTTGAGGTCCCGCTCCTGGTACCCGGCACTGAGCTAAGACCCGCTGACATCCTCGTCCAGCCACCGCCAGCTCCCGATGGCACTGCGAGGCGCCCCATCGCCTGCGACGTCACCGTCGTATCACCGTTCAAGGCCGACGTACGATCAAGAGCTACGCGTGAAGTGGGAGGTGCTGCGTCAATTGCACACCGCAACAAGGTCACTGACCTGGAACGCAAACTGTCGCGTCGACTCCCGCCGCCGTCCGATAACCCCACACAAGCCGCAAATTTCGATTTCCAACTGCTGGCTTTCGATTCCGTGGGTTCGCCTTCCCCCGTTACTATCCGCTTCATAGATGACCTCCTGCCGCGCATTGCGGAAAAATTGCATACATCTGTATGAGTTGTTAGAGTGAGAATTTACCGAGGCATTCGTCACACGATCTAGTCGTCTCGGGCGAACGCTATCGTGTCCCGCACACCAGTGCACGTGGCCGACGTGGACCACACGGTTAGCACTTTACGACATTGTCGGTTCCTGCACTGGACCACCGATACTAATGCAGTAAAGTATTCCTTCTTATTGCTGAATTACCATCTTCCATGGTTGCATTACAGAGTGGTAATACAATTTACAGTGTTGGCCTCCTGACAGCTGGAAATATTTTTTGCAAATTTGGCAATGCCAGATGTACGGGAAGAAGTTTGATGCAATCAGTAGGTACTGTACTGTACTGCCGTATCACATAGCGTAAACCACTCCAAATCTTTTCCATCCGAAACAACGTTCCTCATCTTCAAGCTGGCAGTAAACTTGGTGACTCACACCACCAACCTTGGCTGTGGCACACTGGTGCTACAAACGCCAGCATCAATTCACGCTCCACATCGCACGGATGACCACCCGGGCCCAAACGACCTCAGGGCGCCTACGCAGTCATGGCGAATTCCTTCGTCTCTGGGAAAGCAACGCCCCCTGACAGATGATCAGCTCCACCTATGCGCAACCATTGAGACGCAAGCATCTTTATTTATTCCGTCATCCAAGAAATCCACATCCTCAACCACCACGGGCGCCCACGCCGCTACAGAAAGCCCACAAGACTCTCAAGATCGTGACAATAAGCTCCGGTACACGGGCCTGGATGGTCTTAAGGGACTTGCCAATGTCGGTACGGCGGAGGAATTCCATGTTTGGCATGATGAGATGGAACGCCGTTTAGAGGAGGCGAATGAAGAAAAGTACCGTACTTTGGTGGATGGACTGCGACTTGATCGCACGGCGTGTTCGGATTTGCTCAAAGTTGTTAACGATGCGTCGCAAGCGTTGGAGCGTGTTAAAGAAGGAAGGCAGTATGTGTCCGATATCGTCGTCAAGTTCAAGTCGGATTGCGAGAACATGGTATCGGAACGCAAGAAAATGGGCGAGCTAGCGGACGCTTTGCGAAAGCGACTTACTTATTTTGAGGAGCTTGAGACACTGAGCACAAAGTTTGGAGACGGAAGTGGAGCAATTAATCCCACGGATCCGGATTTTGTCAAGGTATTGCATCGTTTGGACGAATGTGTGGCGTATGCCTCAAGTTCCACAGGAGCAGTTGCGGAGGCCGATGGCTACCTCGCACGATTTCTAGAGCTACAACGCCGCGCGTTTACTTCAGTTCGCGATCATACTGTGACTCTCTTGAGAGACACTGCAACTCGAGTTGCAAAGGAATTGAAGGAGGACCGTGCGAGCGGCGCGGGCTTTCGTCATGCGGACCTGACGGATGCGTCGAAGGAATATCTACGATTTCGCACCATTGCCCACGTGTCAAGTCATTAATGACAGAGTTGCACTCGCGCACTGAGACAAACACCGCGGGAAAAGCAGCGACGCGGCAGGGTATAAGTAGTTTGGAGAAGGCCAGTGACGTCGTCAATTCAAGGCAGGTGAGCTCGATCGCAGACCCGTATTCTAACCCTGCTGCTAGTGGCATCTCTGGGTTGAACACCAATCCCTCGTTTTCAACTAGGAGCACTGCTCTCTCACTCTACTCTGATTGCGAGGAATGCTTTTTTGAACAACGTAAGCGCCTTTTGGAGCCTTCTGTCGCAGCGCACATCAACTCACTTGGGGATGTTCAAAACATGATTGCTCTAGCGAGGCTTGGCTCAGCGTATGTGCTCCGCGTTTGCCAGCTGGAGAGACAGCTTTACGAGCATTTCTTCCCATCAACGACCTCGGATGACGAAGAAAGCCCCATTTTAATGGCAGCACTGAGGGGTGTCTGCGACGTCCTTTATACCGAGCTGAGGCCCCAAATATTGAAGGAGGACGACCTCGATAAACTTGTGTACCTCATTGAAGTGCTCAAGACTGAAATTCTCGGAGATGAGGTTCCACGTAGGGGTTTTGCCGGGAAAGCATTCGCACCCTCAGCTGTTCGCGCGATCGCGGATGCTCAAGAGCGCATCATTTACCGTGCGGAGGTTTTCATGAGAGATGAGATTCGCGGGTTTGTTCCCACTTCAGGGCATCTCAATTACCCGGAGCGAATTTTGCAGCATAGAAGACACGCTGCGTCGGCCTCAATATCAAGAACTGCGTCCACTGCAGAGGATGATGAAATCACACCGGTCGGTGCTACTCAAAAGGAGAAGAAACAGCGGGATCCAGCAAAAGCAAAGTCAGTGACAGGCGATATTCGGAGTGTTGGTATCTACGCAACGTGGTATCCCCCAGTGGAAAGAACATTGCGTCTTTTGTCAATGTTGTACAGGTGCGTGGATGGGGCGGTGTTTGCGGGTGTAGCTCAGGAAGCGGTGGCCATGTGTGTGCAGTCTGTGGGCTCTGCGGCTGCACGTATTGCGGCAAGCGACAAACCCAACGCTGCAGATCACGCGCAACTGTTTCTTGTCTGGCAATTGCTGATGACGCGCGAGCAAATTTCCCCATTTGACGTGGAAATGAGCTACACGGAGCATGAGCTTGACTTTTTCGAACTTCGCTCGTTGTTGGGCTCTGTAATCCGGGGGGAATTATCAGCAAGATCGCTGGCAAATCCGCCTGCCATTAAGGAGAAGGTTGTGGACTCGAAGCGCGAGCTTGATCACAGGGTGCGTGGGGCATGCGAGGCATTCATTCTCAAGACGACACGACTGCTTTTGGACCCTATTTTGTCGTTTCTTGCGAAATGCAATGCACTGCCTGTTGGCAGTCAAAGAGTTGGCAAGGATCGAGAGCAAGATGGAGAAATTCCGGCGACGGCACCCAAGGCGGCATTTGATACACTCAAGGGGAATTCCGGGTCGTTTGCTCACCCGAAGCGATTGCGAGAAACATGGCTGAAGGTAACAAGTGCGATCGAAGAGGAACTACCGCAGGTGGTGGAACGAATGAAGATATACATTTTAAAGTCGGCGTCTCGCGCTGTACTGTTGCGACCGATTCGGGCCAACATTGCAGAGGCGGCTACTGAATTGCTGTCGGCCTTACAACTTCGCTATAGCCTGGATGAAAGGGAGGAGATTGGGATCAGCGGGGAGGAGGTAGGAAAGCTTCTAGACAAGGTTGATTTGGTGATGGGGATGAAGGCTGGAAAGGCATCGAGTGTTCGACTGTAGACCTGATAAGCAGATTGGTACCGAAAATTGGTAAATGATCTAACCCGCCCACGATGACTGGAGGTCAAAACAGATGATATTGAGCAATGATGCGCTGTAGGTAGGAAATGAGAGTTGTGCATGACGTGGGCAACGCAAGTGAGCGAAAGCTTTGACCTTTGCGACACTGCGCAAGTTGCGGCATCAGCAGGGCTAAGGAGCATTTCGGTTGGAAGCGATTTGACAAGTGTGAATCGACACGGGCAGAGGATGCGGCGTAATACGCGGGCGGCAATAGGCTGTGGTTGTGGTTGTTGCGGAGGTGGAGCTTCGCGTGTGCTATTGCGTCAAAGTGGATTGAAATAAGGATGAATGAGGAGGAGTTGGGGGATGAGCAAGGTGGTTTATGGAGAGTTGTGAGAGTGTTGAACCGGCTATTTGTCCTCGTCGATCCTGGAGCCTAGGTAGCTTCGCTGATGGCGGTGGAGTGTATCGGTGCCAACTGGGTGGCCGGTTACACGCTACGGGTGATACAGGGGGTGGGAAGAGAGGTTAGGTTAGGTTTGGGATGCATGAGGCAGGGGATTGTGGTTTGGATGGTGGGGTTGATGCGGGTGGGACGCGGGTGTGGTGGACGGGGAGTTGGTGGGTTGGGGAAGGGGAGGGAGGGTTTGTTTGGGGTGGGTGTGGAGTGACGTACGAATTCATGGGTGACCCAAAAGTATAGGCCGATGGGAACGGCAAAGCCAAAGACGGCGAGGCGTGCAAAGTTGGGCTTGTTGAATTTGAAGACGTGTTCGCAGTTTTCGCGGAACGAGGCCCACTCCTCGATGTGGACGTTCTTTTTGGCGCTCATGCCGCCGGTCATTGTGGGTTGTGGGGGGGATTGGATTGGAGTGCGGACCGGGTTGCGGGGGAGGTGGGTGTGTGGAGGGGACGGGTGAGGTTGGAGTGGATGCGGGATCGTACGGTATGAGGAACCCGTTTGGATGATTGCAGATGGCAGGTTGTGGTTTACAGTGCGGGAGGGTCAAATGCATTACAGTACGTTCAACGTTCCACAGGATTTAAAGGAAATAAAACCATTTGCCAAACACTGAACCTTTATACAGTATCATGTACAGTACTGTACAGCAAATATACTTTGTGTACACGTTGTGCACGTGGCGCCGTGGCAAAACTGTCGCAAACCGAGCTTTCATGCCTCTTGCCGTTCTTTTACTGTACTGTACAGCAGCGTAAGACACCCGCCGTAGATCCTGAGAGACATGCGCACTTTCCTACAATTCTGTACAGTACGGAAAGACGACGCTAAGCCACCTTCCAAGTCGACAGACTGAGGATCCGACCGCTGCCCACCGCAATCATTTTGTCAAAACTTAACTTGCTCGTCAAAGAGCCACACGCCCACCAAATCTGAAAAAGGAACAACAGTCCGAGCATACACACCTGGCAACGTGCGCGATCGGACCATCTCCACGCATTCCCTCGCTCCCGCCGCCGCGGTCATCCCGCCGTGTAAACACCCCTCATTCGCACACGGCGCCGTTCCGTCCAGCTAGAGACCTATTCTTGTCGTCAACACTTGACCATGGCCGACAAGCTCACGCGTATCGCCATTGTGAATGGTGAGCGATGCAAGCCCAAGCGCTGCTCCCTCGAGTGCAAGAAGAGCTGCCCCGTCGTGCGTATGGGAAAGATTGGCTGTCTCGAGGTCACATCGAAGAGCAAAATTGCCACCATTTCCGAAATCCTTTGCGTCGGTTGTGGTATCTGCGTCAAGAAGTGTCCCTTTGATGCTATCCAGATCATTAACCTGCCCAAGGAATTGGAAAAGGAGACTATCCATCGCTATGGACCCAATTCGTTTAAGCTGCATCGATTGCCGGTACCGAGGCCGGGTCAGGTGCTTGGATTGGTTGGTACGAATGGGATTGGGAAGAGCACTGCCCTCAAGGTGTTGGCCGCAAAGCTAAAGCCCAACTTGGGAGACTTTTCATCGCCCCCGGATTGGACGGAAATTCTCAACAACTTTCGGGGCAGCGAGCTACAAAACTACTTTACACGCGTCCTTGAAGATGATATCAAGGCTATTATTAAGCCGCAGTATGTCGACGCGATCCCCAGAGCTATCAAGGGCCAGGTCGGCACTATTATTAAGCGAAAGGATGAACGCGACGTCGTTGAGCACATGACCAACGAACTGCAGCTCAACGATGTGCTCGATCGCGAGGTTCACGTCTTGAGTGGGGGCGAATTGCAACGTTTTGCCCTGTGTATCGTCGCCGTTCAGGAGGCAGATGTCTATATGATTGATGAGCCAAGTTCCTATCTTGACGTTCGCCAGCGGTTGAAAGCCGCAAAGGTAATCCGTGATTTGCTTGTGGAGAAGACTAAGACGTATGTGATTGTCGTGGAACATGATCTCGCTGTACTTGACTACTTGTCTGATTTCATTTGCTGCTTGTACGGAAAGCCGGGCGCGTATGGGGTGGTCACGCTGCCGTTTTCCGTGCGAGAGGGTATCAATATCTTCCTGGCCGGCTTCATCCCGACTGAGAATCTCCGGTTTAGACAGACGGCGTTGCAATTCCGCCTGGCAGAGACTGCGGATGATGAGGAGGAGGTGGAGCATCATCACTTGTACAGTTACCCGGAAATGACGAAAACGTTGGGGTCTTTCAAGCTGAAAGTTGAGGAGGGCTCGTTCACCGACTCGGAAATTGTGGTCATGCTTGGCGAGAATGGCACAGGGAAGACGACTTTTATTCGCATGCTGGCCGGCCTGATGAAGCCTGATGACGAATCGGTGGAGATTCCGGAGCTGAATGTCAGCTACAAGCCGCAGAAGATTTCGCCCCGTTTTGAAGGGACCGTACGTCAACTTTTGTACGCAAAGATTCGAGACTCTTGGCTGCACCCGCAATTTATGACTGATGTGACCAAGCCGATGAACATTGACTCTCTGTTGGATCAGGAGGTCAAGTTCTTGTCTGGCGGAGAGCTGCAACGTGTTGCGCTGGTTATGGCACTCGGTAAGCCGGCTGACATCTACTGATTGATGAGCCTAGCGCGTATCTCGACTCGGAGCAGCGCATAATTGCGGCGAAAATGATCAAGCGGTACATTTTGCATGCCAAGAAGACTGCATTTATTGTGGAGCATGATTTCATAATGAGTTCATATCTGGCGGATAGAGTTGTGGTGTATGAAGGGACGCCAGCAAAGGATTGCTCGGCGTGCTCGCCGCAGAATTTGGTGACGGGAATGAATCGGTTCCTGAAGAACCTGGAGATTACGTTTCGACGGGACCCTACTAACTTCAGACCGAGAATTAACAAAATTGACTCTGTGAAGGATCGGGAGCAGAAGCTGGCGGGGCAGTATTTCTATGTGGATGTTGCCGCGGACGACAGGGACGACGACTGAGGATGTCGGGAATGTGGGAAAGGTAATGATGCACGAGATCCGAGCTGGTGAAATCGCGGTTGGGGAGCCGGAGGCTGAGGGAGGGTATGCAGGTAGTTGGGGTGTGAGATTATGAGTTTTTTGAGTTGGCAGAAAGTCTCAAGTTACGTTGCAATGCATCGCAAAGACGACTAGAACTGGGGCGCGATCACGGTCTAATGTACGCTCAGTGCCTACGCCGTCATGATAGTTCCAGCCACCGTCGGTGGGTACAAGATAAAGAAGCAAATGTTTAGAGGAACTAGAGCTTTACAATCCTCACAAAGCGTAAACGATAAGGCAAGGCCTTTCTTCAAACTCGAATCTCAAACCGTCTTACTAAGGCCAGTACTACCAAACCCGCCTGCACCCTCTCAGTCTCATCCAACTTGTCCACAATCTCCACACCAGCCATACTAATACGCTCCAACACAAGCTGTGCAACACGATCTCCGACATTCACGTGAAAAGGCTCATCGCCGAAATTAAACAAAACAACACCCAACTCACCGCGATAATCCGCATCGACAACACCAGCACCCACATCGATAAACTTTTTGACAGCCAAGCCCGAGCGCGGGGCCACGCGGCCGTAACAACCTGGGGGAATCGCAAGCTGCAAGCCGGTCTTGACCAGGCCGCGAGAACGCGGGGGAATGGTGGCTGGTTGGGAGGCGGAGATGTCGAAGCCGGCGGATTGCGGCGTGGCTTTGGAGGGTGGAGTTGCGGCGGGGGAGAGGAGAAGTACCTTGAGGGGGGGGTGGATGGGGGGTGGAACGGTCGCGTTTCGAGGGTGGGGGGTTGGGGAGGGGGATTCGCGTTTTGTGGGAAGGGGGTTTGTGGGTGGGGGGGATTGGGGGTTGGGGTGGGGGTTGCTGGGGGGTCATTTTTTTTGGGTGTGGGGTGGATTGGGTGGATTGAGTTTGGTGGAATTGGGAGGATTGGGGGGGGTGAGGTGTGCGGTGAGGGAGGGAGGCGGGTGGTTTATATAGTGGGCTTGTGGCTGTGCGTGGGGTTTGGAGCTTGGTGTGGTGGGCGCAAGGGTCGCGGGAACGTTGCGTTGGATTGCCAAGGACGAAAAGAGGATTTTGGCGGGTGGTTTCGGGGTTTGTGTGTCTTTTTGGTTTTGTTTTGCAGTTCCCGCGAAAAATGGGGTTTGTGTGGAACAGTAGTGGCGTTGCAGCATTGTACTGGTACAGTACAGTAAAGTACAGTACCAAAACGCTCAGATCGTGTTGACATCAATAGATCATCTTCTGGGATTTCCTTAGCCCTGTGCTCGGTTTTCGTGCCACGGATTTTTAGGGCCGTTCGGGTTTTTTGACCAAACTCCGTCCCAGAGTACGAGTGAAGAGATTAAGCTGACTGCTCTAGATGCGGGACGATGAGCTGCGTCCGTAGATACTGCTTTGGTTTGCATTGGCCGTCTTCTTCGAGAGAAGGGCTTGCCTCTTCTGCCCCACCCTGGCCTAAATCGGTCCAAAGTGGACACGATGGCACTAAAACGAGGCACAAACATGTCACACTTTTTGCAAAGTCACCGATGTCACAAAAAGTGATTTGTCCAGGTGTGCTCTGGGGCACTGCTGCCGCAATACTCTATATTTTTCTAGAGGCACAGGCGGCCCGCAAAATTTGTGATACTGTATTTTCATCGCCATCGGTGAGCTCAGCGTTGGTGTTCACGGCACCAAGCATCTATACGCCAAGCATTGACTCCAGAATATTCTGATGATCGGGAAACGGAAAATCCGAACGGTCCCGAACTCGAATATATTAAAGAAGCAATATATAACTTAGATTCGTACGCAAAATCTCCACAACGTTCGCCTCCAAAAGCTCGTTTACCTAGGGTGACGCTGATACCGAACACACTCGGATATTGCAGTCGAGCCTATGAACTAAGGACATCAACGAACTCTACGTCCCACATTCCGTCGAAATGGAGATTCAAAATCTTCCCGTTCATCAGAGGCTTCGAGCCTACTGAGAAACGCATCTCTGTGTTAAGGGCCCCAAAGCTTTTCGCAAATAGGGTCTAATCAAACAGAGCACCAATTTCATAAGTGCGACCCACTCTTATTGCTTCGAATCTTACCATTGACACTTATTGTTGGAATACATGTCAAAATAACATTGTAAACTCTCTGAGAGGGTACTATGTTATGACTTTAGTCTGTATTTTGGCGTTTTAGCTCCACATTTTCAACATAAATCGTTCTGCAGCGTTTCTATTAAACATTGGCTGGAGAATTGCTACTCCAAAAGATCTCCGTTTTTCTTCGTGGCACAGCCGAAATATCACAAGCACCATTGTTGGCTTGCAAACGTAAAAGCCTTGCGATGATGCTGACAACAGGATTATGTGAGATTTTTGTCCTGCCCAACGTTTTCGTAATCCTGGACGCAATTTTGACGCCATTTGTTTGATGATTCCATTAAAACGCAGGTGTGAGGCGGACCATTTTGGATGAAGGAAGTAGGAGACCTATTTTTTGAACAAGCCTGAGAAAGCTCTTCCTGAGAGAGTAATAGGAACCAAAACTGTTGAAATCTGAAGCATGTGGAATCCTCAATAACTAGTCTATTCCTTCGGTAAACGTTCCGATAGTAAGCCTGCCCATTTGAATGCCGTACGGTGAATTGCTTTCAAGCAGTGGTTGTAAAGGTGCCTAATTAGGTCCTTGAACTCTAAAATAACGGCATATATAATTCCATCGGTTGTTTCCCGACCTCCCTTCCCAACAGCATATATTGCGTGACCCACATCTAACAATAAAGCGTGGCAAGGGCACTAAACCTGATAGCCAGAGGACGGGACAAAGTATTTAAAAAGATTCCCTATGTGTCTGTACCTTGCCACGTCAGATATGATGGCTGGCCTGAAGGTAGCATTTTAGGAAGCGTAGTTCCTTCCCCATTACAGTGTCGGTATACCCTTTTTGAGTCGATTGTGATTGTCTGGAAAACCATGGGATAGATTGGATATACCTTCCAAGAGTAAAACACCCAAACGTTTCCCCTGATATAAAAATAAATGAACCATAATCAGAGCCTTTCTGCGTGGCACCCTCGATTGTATTTATGGAAGTCATTTTTTAACCTCTTTTGCCGAAAGAAACACTGTGCTATCGTCTGACGTCTCCTATGCCGAGCATACGGCTTCACGGCTATCCACGAGCATCCTGTTTACACGAATGCAGATCACTCCTGCAGCCCTGATCAACAGTATCTTCAGTGTTCTCCCTGCTTCATTTGGGTATCCGTGACTGTATAGTCCATAGTTTCCTAGACGGCCTTTCGTTAAATCCATACTTACACTGTCGAAGAAATTAGGCATCATCTGAAGCAAATATATCTCGTTAAGTGAATCTTCTTTCATCCCGGCTGCCGAACCGGAGGTTGATGACTCATGAACGAAGGAACGTATTCCTGAGTGGCAGAGTTAATTTTACACCTTTGTTATCAGCTGTTTCGTCAGGTATTGTGGAGGTGCCCGTTATCACAATTAGATTACCCGTACAGATGAATTCTTTTTCCGTACAGAGCGTCTCAAATAAGTACCTCTTTAGAATCCTTTGTCCAGAGAAGGGAATCTGTCCAGCTTTTCTAATATAGAATGCAGAGTCTGGTATCTAATGGGGCTTATTAGAGAGCGCTTATCACCAGCACGATCTTCTTTGGAGAATCAGAGTCCATTTTGAGCAGTTCTAATCGCTTAGAAATTCCCAGAGCATCAAATAAGGTTTCGAATCTAACACGGATAGCTTCCTCACAGACAGACGCGTTAGTTGATAAAGGAAATATTCCAGTGGAAAGGGTTATTCTCTGCAAAGTGGACGCCTTCATCAGGATATTGGCTTCATAATTGGAGTCAACAGCCCTCAGAAAGCTGTGAGCAGTTCGAGGTGTAAGCTTAAAAAGCCTTATCAAGAATCAAACTGGGTCCTTACTTTGATATAAAGTCAGAAGGATAACCCTGTTGAGCACTTGCTCCATTGCAATGCGCCCTTTATTATACATTAAACGTAGTAAATGATTACTAAGAGGTACCCTCCTCCCTTTAATCCCATCCCAAAGCTTGTGGTTATCCACAATATCATCGAGCTGATAGGACTCACCGCGAAAGCGTTCGTGGGGCACTACTGTAAGTCAACGGAATCAAAAAAGCCTCGCGTTTTTCATAATTATCGCTGTAACCCTTCCTGAACAGCTCTCCCCACGTAAAAACACCTCAATCTGTCTCCGTGAATATCTTTCTTTCAAATTATTTTTATAAAAAGGTCCGCATCCACTTTTTGAAACCACCATACCTCTGTGGTGTGTGCTGATACCTCCATCACCAAATAAGTTCGGGTATCATAGATCTATCTTTTGCGTCCTGAAGATGCTTATGCCAGGCAAATAGGAGAGGAACTAAAGCACCTCACTTCAATTGTATCCTCTCTCTTCGGCTCTAAATGCGTCTTTCATCAGATGTAACGATCCTGAAGTAGCCGCACCTTGCAGAAAATGGAGACGTTGCCATATATTCAAGCGTTTCTCTCCAATCCGACTGAAATGGAAGGCAATAAAAACAAGACCTAATGCCGAGCGTAACACGTTACCCACCGGAACCCAACCTTTTTTTAATCTTGTAATGTCTGTGAAGACGTATACAGTTGTTAACCGCTGTAGAGGACATTATTAAATGGTTCTCGTCCAGGGAAAGTATTGTACCACACGCAATGTACAGGAGCCTCTTGTTGCACCAGCAATCTCTTGCTATAATCCCAATATCAAGGAAGTAAACCACTTGTTCGTCCTGCACCAACCTGTGCTATTGTAGTCAACAACCCCGCGGCTCATTCTTCAACCACTTAAAGATGACCACACTTCCTTGTATCGTTCGGAAGATATGCCAATCTAGAAAACTATTCGGCCTCCCCTGGGCCACAGAGAGTTAGAAGAGACTCATTGTAGCTTACGCAAAGAAAATGAAAAAATATCATCCCCATCATCTCCATAGATGATGCCGGGCATTTTTTTGGAGTCTGAGACCTTGGTTCGCAATTTTGTCAATTTCTCAAATAGGCTTCCATACAATAATGATCTATCAGCTTCTAAACAGGACCACCCAATTTGGTCTTCTATCTTGTCGCATTCTGCGCATGCAAATCGGCGACGTATTTGCCCTTCTTCTCTGACTCTACTGAGCATCTTATCTCCATCCTCTATTTACGTTGCAAAATGTGATTTGTATAAATTCTCTAGCGCATCCTTGTCCTTAGAAAAGGGAAAAATATAATTGCAAGTGTCTAAATCTACAGTCTGCTCACCATCAATGCGTTCACCGAACTCCTCTGCACTCGGTAGGGTGACTTTATCACTGTACTCAGCGTTGTCCAACAGTTCTCAGTTTTGCACCCATCTATCGTCTCAGCTTCATGGAATTGGCCTGCATAGAGATCTTTCGAGACCACCTCAGCCGAAGGTGACAGTGCTGCGCAGTGTGTAACAAAATTTGTGAACGGGCGCAGGTTGTAACAATGTCTCTGTTACACCACTTTGTAATAGAGACTTGTTCGCTGTCGCTATTCCAGTTCTCTATTACACAGTGGTGTAACAGGGAAACTGTATCGTCTTGAATGATTTTAGAAATTTGATTTTCGCTCAATGTTTTTATTTGACGTGGAGCCCCACGTCATCGTTTTTATTTACGTAGTTATATTCTAGATAGTACAATTCTATAGTTACACCTCTACTTTCTAGTAAGTTCTGCTGAGGTAACAGAGTATAGAATTTCTAGAGTAGAGTTACCGTACTGTCTATAAAAGGGTTGGCTCATCTGGATTCTTGTGGGAATCCAGGTACACTCCATACACCCTTTGCCCCGAACTTTCTGGAACCCATTACCATCGCTTCTATAGTTTCTTTGGCAGCGCCCCGGCTGCCTCACTCTCTGTTTCACAGGTAACTACTTTCATTCTCGTCTACTTCTACATCTATAACAGAGCTATTGTCTTATTCTGAATTAGCAAAATGAACAGCAGCCGCTATTACATCTTCGTTCGCTTGAGAGAATGATGCATTTTCCGTATCCATAGAATCGTCCATCCGAAGTCTTTCAATTTTTTCATACTTCACGGCTTCTCTGCCATCTTTTTGCGTACATATTGTTACCAATGCGTACTTCACTGGTAGTATTGGTGTTCGCTTTTTTTAAGGCAAATATATTGTACCCCACAGACACTCCTGATAGTCAGGAAATTTTAGAACCGCTAGGGCGTTATCCCGCATTTGAACAAGATAAGAGAACAGTAACGGGCTCTTCACTGCCTTCTAGAAATAATCGTCGGCATGCGTTGGGGCCGAACATGTCGTGCGTCGCGTTTGTAAATATTACATCTGCGCCGAAGCGTCCTCGAAAAGTTATTCTCGTTTTGTTTAAGATCCTTTCGGAGTTTGTTTCTCGGAGTCCACTTACATGGTTTGCTGCATACCTTTTCGATGAAGGAATGGTTGGCTTGAATTTGTCGAAAGAAGCGATGATTAGTGTAATTAAACCTCTTTACTATCGAAAGCATTGGCTAAAAACTGGTCGTTCAAAAGTTTAACTGGACGCTCTCTGTAAAACAGAACATCTGTGAGAAAAAGGTAGAGAGACAGACTTCTGGTTGCACAAGTAAACAGTATTTACTGGGGTAGATCTGCCCCCGCTTGTCGAGCTACAGGTTTGCGTTCGCGCTCTGCGCTCATAAATACGTTCACCGGCGCTCTACGCTATTTCCTGCGCGTCTGCGCCTAAGCATCCCGCCTGGATGCGGTGTCTGTCTGCTGCTGCGCGGATGCGAGGTGATTACGCGCGGGCTGTGTAATAGCAGCCCTCCTTGGAGACATCGGCTGGGTTCTACTTCTGATACGGCGTACTTTAGTCCTAGCCTGCATTTGCGTATGCGGCACAGTATGCGGCTGCACTGTACTGTAGCCCTAGATGGCGTTTGCGTGTGCAGCCAGCACAGTACGCGGCTGCATGCTTCATTATAGTTTCACTATCACCCTTTTGGAAACTGTGTTCACCCCGTAGACTTTTCTGAGCGATTTGACAGTGTCTGGCCGAAGTCAATCGAGAGCCTTCTGTTGTAGAGCATGAGGTCCAACGGCCCACAGATGGGGCTATCCCTTTTTGTAAGTGGATGTGCGGAGTTGATTTTTCCTGTGACCCATATCATTCGGTTGATGTGGCGAGTCTCAAACTCGTAGCGAATCACTGCCACGTCTCCATGGATAGCGCGGTCTACTGCGTTTCGGCAAGTAGAAAGAGTTTCGTACAAGTCCTTGGAGTCAACAACAGTCCACAGATCTACGCGCAGGTCAAGTTGCTTCTTCAGTTCGTTATCTAACGCCTTTTCTACGCCAACGGATTCGCCAGCTGCGAGAATCTTGGCTGAAACAATTTATTTCACCGTTCGACGTGACTTTTGCAAACTTCAGGCCAAAAAATGAAAGACTAAGTCCATCTTCATCTCTCCAAATAGAATTCCAGCCAAATACCCGAGCTGCTTATATTCATTAGGGCGACTAGCGTCCGAGAAAACTACAATAGATACTTTGTACCGTCCCTTGTCTGCGGGTCTAGTGAAAGAAAGTGATGTTCTGCGCTTCTTTAGGCCCGTGAGCAGACTTATCTGCAGTACTAGGCCCTTAACGGACTGTGTCGGACCCTTCTGCTGTAGAAATCTGGAGACAAAGGCGCAAAACGGTGATGCCGCGATACCGAGCCAGCCAATTGAGCTGTTCAGTGATCTGAACGCTGCTATCTCGATGCTGTTGAGAGGGCTGTCAACCTCCTTCCTCCGGCTCAGAGAGATCGTCGGCTCTGCGTACGATTGCATGTTGTGGTCTCTGTCGATACGTACGTTCAGCTCCTTTTCATGTGTGACAGTCAGTCCATTGAAGTGGAACGTACCCTGCCCATACACAATGGTGTCGGGTTTTTGGCGTTGATTGATCTTCTTGAGGATGGTACGGAGCTTTTCTAGGTCTACTGCAACCTTAATGTCGTCCACCACCTTGACTGTGATGACTGAAGTCCTTTCTGTCGTCTCCCTGAAGATCAATTGGGGTACATGGGCCGTCTGGGCGATGATGAGGGCGTGCAGCACATCGTCGCTAAATTGCTGCCATTTAGCGCCAGCATTGGCAACTCCATACGCGGCTGGAAGCAGAAGCCAATAATGCTTGTAGCTGGATGTGCACTCCTTTTTTGGTACTACGTACACATCTCAATGCGCGGAAGTTTGCAGGAACGCGCTCTTGAAGTCTATTTTGGCGATTGTCCACCGGAACACAGTAGTGAGCGAAAATAGGATGCGTATTCCGATCGGAGGAAATGTTGCCGAGTCTGTCTTCAGTACCTCCTTGCCGTGGTCTTTGTGCCTCTGCACGGCAATGCGGGCCTCCATTGTGAGAGATCCCGTCGTCGCACTGCTTCACCTTGTATAATACGTGTCTGATCTCGATATTCGAGTTACCGGGTACCTGCGACACTGCCACATCCCTGACCTGTCTCTTGAAGTACAATTTCTCTTTCTGATAGGCTTTCTGTGCATAAAACGGAGGAAGACCGTGTGCCTGGTGCAACATGAACTTGGCGGTACGAATACTCGGTGGTACTGTTCAATCAGTTGCTTTTTGGTACTCTGCAAGTGCTTTCCGGGCGATAGTTTGACTTTGCTGGCTTCCAGGTGAGGTCTAGTGGGTTCTGCTTCCTGCTGATCTGCTTGCTGTTGCTATTAGGGTGCAATGTAGGTCCACACATCGTTCTGCAGTAGGAGTGACTCTTTTTCGCCGTCGTGGTGGTGGAGTTCGTACTTTCCAGTCTGCGAGTCGGAGTTGTGCACGGTTCCGGGTACAACTTTTCGTCCATAGGCCAGTAAACTTCGATGGTGTCGCCCACGGTAGGAAAGCCATGCCCTATGCTATCGGGATCGAAATCTGATTCCTCGCCTGATTCGTAGTGTTGGAGGCCATGCTCTGCGTAGTTGGGGTCTGACCGGTCTGCTGTGCTGTTCACCTGATGTAGAGCTTCATCTAAGTTCCGGTATAGCTCGTCGATGGCATTTTTCACAGCGGTTGTTAGCCCATCTTTGCGTAGCACGGGTCGTATGTCCTCGATGGCTGCGGTTGTCTTCCTGTCTCTAGTGCCCGGAACCTTTACAGGGCAATTTGCGAGGTCGAATGCCAACAAAGGACGGTTCTCTGTCCACTGACCTCTCTTTGCCCTGTCCTCCTTGATAAATACCTGCACAATGACTCCTACTGCAATTGGAGTTTCCTGGATGGCCTTTGATCGAAGCATGAGTTTGAGCTTCCGTTTCGCCATCAGGGTCTGGTAGGCATCGATTAAATCCTGTGTGTGCAATTTAAGGTGTTTCTCAGCTTCGATGGGGCGCGTGTAGCCCTTAGCTAGCTCATGTGCTGAGAGTATCTCGTTACCGTAGGGGTTGTTCGAGATGCTGATTGCTCGCTGAACTTTCAACGGGCTCATCTCGTCCTTTTCGTGATTCCCAGTGGTCGTTCCCAGATGTTCAAATATGTCCGGAATGGTTCTGGGCCTCGATTCCAGCACGTTCTTATTGTGCCTTCAGCGAGGTAGCGGGATGTCATGATCTGTCAGATAGGACGTGAAAGAATTGTTCTCGAATTCCCTGTCAAAAACGACAGTGTTTGGGTTCCAGAAGGGCGTGACCCAGTGTGCATCGAAGACAGTTATAGCCTTGACCATGGATGTATCTTCTACTGCGGCACAGGCGGAGTATCTCGACGCCGTGTCGATGATTTGAATTACATAGTGGTCGTCAAGGGACATGTGGAGAACGCACACCACTTCGTTGAAAGAACGGATCATCGAGCTCAGACACACCTTTCGTGTCGCCTTAGGCTTGGTTTTAGTCCTACAGCTGGTACATTTCTCCAGGACCGATTTCAAGTACTTGTCTACATGGTCGTTCCATATTCCATTGCGTCGCAGCATTACCTTGATGTCAGTGCATGTCGAATGCCCACATATGTGCTTGTGAACTTTGTCCGCGATCTTCTTGGTTTCATGCCACGGCTTGCTAGTATCTCTTCCGGTTGTCGCCGCAGCGAATAACAATGTAGCCCTGCCCTCTTCGGTGATGGCAACAATACTGTGGGTAACTACAGTGTGCATCCGTGTGCATGTCGTAGTCGACCTGCGTGATGCATCCCGGGGAAGCCCCAGTAGAGTCGCATGGTAGCCCTAGCATTTCCTTGTTCGTATGCAGTATTTCACAGTGTCTTGTGACGTTCCTTCCGCCAACCCACTGCGAAGAACCTTGGATTACCAAGTGCCTGATGCGTACTGTGTTGCCTTGGTCTGTTCTAGCATTGAACACTACCGATCCGAGGATCTTCCTCTCCTGGCTGCTTTGATCGCCAGTATCATGCTAACAGTATGGTCTGCGTGCGACTGCTTGGGGTACCGGTTCCAGGTCAGCGCTCCAGTCCAGGCACAACAGATCGGAAATCAATGTGGCGCCTATGCCACTGTACGGTACTCCATCGTCCAGAAGTGGTACTAGGTGGGTAATTTTGTCGCCCTTGAACCGTAATCACGGTCCAGTTGTGCCATGTTGAATTTCAGGGCACATTCCTGACTACCAGGCTCTGATGGTTTGTCCAGTGACAGGGCACCGAGCCTCAGAGATCCATCCGGATTGTGGTATTTCTTCCAGTTTTCGGCCTTTCCATACCGGTGACATCTGTTTCTGGCCTTCAGCTTCACAAGCAGCTCAGGAGTGCGCTGTTTGCCACTGCCGCCTCTGGGTCGGGATGGATTACGGACACGGGGTGTTTGCTGCGAGGAATTGGCTGAGATCGACTTCTGTGATTCCTCCTTCTGCACCTTCATCTTTTCTCATTGCCTGAGAATAGCCGTAATGGACTCGTAGGACACAGCTGCCAAGTAGTCGCTAGGGGTATACTTCGAGGTTATTGTTGATTCCTTCGGTGCCGCATTGGCCAATGCGGACACTCTTTGATTAATGTAGGCATCGGCGTTCGCCGGCGGCGCGAATCCCACTGACGCCTTAGACAGCTTAGCTTCGGAGCCATGCTAATTCAAACGGGACACCTGTTTCTGAAACATGGATTCAAAGTTCTTGAAGCTTTCGCTGTGGTTCCTCTTAGTGCCTAGTAGAGACAGAAAATCCTGAAACACGTCTGAAACAACTGCGAGAGGATCTCTTTTGTTCAGCGTGCCCAAGATGACTTGCGCGCCCTCCAATGATCGGATTTTACTGTCTTGGATCGCCTTTCACAAGTCTCTTGAGCGTCCATACAGTTGTGCCTGCAACATTATTCCACGGGCCTTCGGAGCATTGTTTTTTGTTTTTCGAGTCTGGCAGCGTATCGTGGAACGCCTGCCACAAAGAAACTGCTTCTGCATAATCTCCCTGACTCCATCTTCCGTATGTCCAAGGTACTGTTCGAAGGACCCACCAATACTTCTGCCGCAACAGGAGCAGTGCTGAGCTTGCTGGGCCCATAACTATAGTCTGCTGCGCGGATGCGAGTTGATTATGCGCGGGCTCTGTAATAGCAGCCATCCGTGGAGACATCGACTGGGTTCCACTTCTGAGGCGGCGTACTATAGAACTGGCCTGCATTTGCGTATGCGGCACAGTACGCGGCTGAACTGTACTGTGGCCCTAGATCGCGTTTGCGTATGCAGCTGGCACAGTACGCGGCTCCATCCATTCCAGTTCTGATGGCAATTTCATAAGCTCGAGGGACATTCATCCTTCTAGCTGTACAGTGCCTTCGCCTCGCCATAATCATAGTCATTTCCCTCCATGACTTGTCAAGAAATTCCATTTTTGCTTTCGATGAAGCAAACCAGCAGGGACTATTGACATAAAATGTACGACATCAACCTTGAGGACGGGAGAGAGATGACGAGCGAAGTTATTGCAGCCCATCCCATAAACTGCCAGAAGTAAGGCTTCTTCAATATATATCTTCTACTTGTCGAGTCTCATCCTCTGGGAGATCTGTCGCAGATATTCATGATAACGCTTGGCGCGGCCCATTGAATTATGTTCCTAGACGCCTGAATCTTTCAAATTGATGTTAAGTGAAGATAGGAGTGAATTCTATTCTCCAGACTGTGATCCTAGGTCAGCGTGAATCTCATCTGGATAACCGACGAAAGGTCTGATCTGCAGGACATGTAATGCTCCCCAAAAGTGCTTCGTCTTTTTCTTCGTCTAGAAACAATGTCTCAACACTGAAGGAGGTGTTCCGGTCGACAATATGTGGAAATATATTCTTTTCAACATACATGAGATCCGAACAACACGGAACCATCTTGGTTGAACAGAAAGGGGCTGAAATGCATCACAAGAGGCTTTCATGAACCTCATTTTTTTACTTTTTGTGTCCAGCATCGGGATCATAACACCTCTGAAGAAGCTCGTATATAATTCGGCATTTGTGTGATGGAAGTGGCGATAAGTGCACTTAAGTTCCACTGTAGTATAAAAGGTACAGTTCTATTCGGTATCGAGCTAGTTTTCCAACTTTAAGTGCAAATGAACAGAATTTCGTGCAGTGGGAAGTTCTCAAGACTCATTTTCCCATATCAATAGTTTACGCGATTTCTTAACATACACATTTTTCCGATTAAGAAATGCAAAGCCTTGTTTTAAGAAGGTTGATATGTCCTGAAATGAAACGACTGGATTGGGATTCCAAAACCAAATGGATACGTTCGCTCCAATTCGAGAAGAGTGTAATAGATTTCGCAGCCAGTTACCGCGGTTCATGACCTCGGGCCAAAATTGAAGAGGAAGCTTGGATTCCAAAAGAAGAACGAGAGAGCGTGTTCCAAGTTCTTTTATAAATCGCTCCGCTATGCCGTTGCTTGGGGGTGCATAAGATGGAGACGGTTCCATCCTGATTCTATTCATCGGACAAAAGTTGGTTTCTGCCGAAGACATGTTCTCTCCAGCGACGTCCAGTCTTATGTTTATCAAATGTAGTCCCGTTGTATGCTCCCTTTTGTATGCTCTGATCTTTGTTTGTAATATGTCAACGATGCAAACAGGTCGTCCTTCTTCTTCGAAAAGTGTACGTCTGACTTAGCTGTTCGATCATCAACAAAACCAATTGCATAATAACAGCCACTCAAAGATGTAGTATGCATCTTTCCGGTGATTTCCAAATGAATTAATTCGAGAGGAAATGTAGTTACGCGCATATTTGACTGGATAGGTGCTCTTTGTGCTTTAGCAATTCAAAAAGGGACAGAGAGAATATTTTCCAACATCTGACGGGAAAATTTCGGCACGTCATTGGTTATTTTTGGTGGCTACATATATCGTCTTGGATGACTGTGACTAGTCTTTCTTTGCCATTCAAGCGCCATTTCTTGTTTTGTTTCCTTTCCAGCAAATGAATTCTTGATACACACTTGGCGTGTCATTTCTTCTTCAGAAATTGACGCTGAACCACTCATAGGAAGAATATTTGTTGTATTTGGTGCATTCACAGAACCTAGTTTTTATTTATACAGCCGATCGTCTCCAATCTCATTTAACTTCGCAACATCATGCGACGTCCTTCACGTAATGACACAAGCGCTTATTCCATTCATCAAAGGTTCATCTTTCGTGAACATAACATTGAATCGAGCATTAAGCTCACCAACAGCCAAAATGTTGCTCTGAAGATATTTTTTGTGGTAGCCTCAGCGAAGTAACCACCATCAAAGGGAATAAATACTTCTCCTTTTCCAACAACAGTCGTTTCGAAAACTGCTTCAGCATCAACAGCATCCATCCTTACATAGCGACCGAATGACTCTTTCTTGACGAAAAAATTGTGCGAAGCTCCTGAGTTGACCAAGGCATCGTTGAGTTGCTTGCTATCACTTCACTTTGCGAACTTGCTTCGGAACTTAATCTGTGCCATGAATATGTAAGTGAATTGCGGTTGATTATTTCCATTCATTAATGGAGGCGGCAGTTGCTGGTTCGGCAACTGCGCAGCCTGCCCAGTTGGTGGAGGATTAGGTGGACAGTTCTGATTACAACCACCCTTTCTCCAAGTAGTTTGATATTGCTGCGGGTATCTTTGATGATAATTCGGCAAAATATAGCTATTTCAACCACGTACTCTACCTCTACGATAACTTCCACGTCTACGATACCTTCCACGATATCCGCCTCGGCCACGGCTTTGACATCTTCCGCAATATACACCTCTGCTTCCAGGTCTGAAGTATCTACGAGGATAATCTATTGCTATGTGATCATCATCACCACATACATAGCATTCAAAACCTCCATCATGCCGAAGCTTATCTATCCTTCCATCTTGTATACTCTGAGAAATACCACCTGTCCGATTTACCTTTGGTATCTGAACTGCTGGTTTTCCTTTGTCGGCATCGTTCGACTTACGACGATAAATTTCAGTCTCCACAGAGTTCACTAGTTTCTCTTAATTGAACTGGCTTGCGGACGTTGTAATGGGTGCAAAGTGATCAGGAAGAGTGCGAACCAATTTCGAAGCCTTCTCATCGTCAGCATTGAGTTTTGGGAAAGATATTGACTTGCTAAGCAGTTCATGAAACTTGTTTAGATGGGCCTCCCAGTTTAAATCATCCTTAAACTTAAAGTTTTACGACTCCTGTATGAGATTGATCACGGTGTGCTCGTTACAAGAAGTGTACAGAGAACTCAGAGCATCCCATAAGTCCATGGTAGTCTTCTCATCGTCATCAATGATTGCACTAGTTGGTTCCATCGGGCCAGGTACAAGCATCAAGATTAATGCAGACATAGCCTTACTCATCAATGCAGTCCGTTGAGAGTTAGTAGCATTCTCAAGTTCCGACTTCATACCAGCAAGCTTTACATCTTCCTATCGAATGTAGGCCTTCATTTGACGTCGCCATGGAATGTAGTCGTTGGCTCCTGTCAGCTTGGGAATCTTACCAGTGTGTAGTGCAATCACGGGCCGTAGACGCGACGAGGCAAAAGGGGGGTGATGGGCACCGAGTTCGGGAGAAGGGTAAATGCCAGATCACTTTAGGGGGTGCGCGAACGCGTAAAAGGGTGATAGTGTAGTTCAATTGCCACTCATAATGTACTGCCATCGGCAGAGCTGGTTTTGATGACCTTTTCTTGATCTGACTCACTGCTAACCAGCAGGGACTGTGCAGTACAGGAATTACCCCCGCTCTACCAACTCCATTTCTTCTCGTCGTCGGCGAGCTGTGCTAATGCATCGCAGGGTGCTTAAAGAGAAAGAGGGAAAGCGACCACCCTGTGGGTCTTCGAGTGTGTGTTTGGGTTTCTCATTGTCTGAAGTTGTTCCGTTCCTAGATGAGAAGAACTGCGCACCGCGCATTGCACTACAGGTAGCTGTGGTAGAGAAAGCGACTAGAGCGAACATCAGAGGATAAAAGCGACTGTAAAACGGATACCAGACGCAGAACGTGACACGCACAATAAAGCGGGCCAAGCCCAAACGCTAGAGGGACCATAGTCGACGTAGAGAGGGACGAGACCGAGGAAAGACAATTAGGATCTAAGGCCAGGGGGTGGATGGCTATGCTAAGAACAGGTACCTTTACCCTAGCGTCCCTTAGGATAGGGTAGACTAAGTAGTAAAAGTAAAAGACCAAAACTAACGGCAAAAGTGCTCTAATAGAATCGAATTATAGGGGTACTAAAAATAGGTAAAAAGCAATGGAATTCCAGGTCAGCAAGTGGGGTTCTAGGTGTAGTCCAGTGTCCCACCATGGTGCGTGCCAGGGTCCAGTCTCGGCTGCATGCCATGTTGGACTTGAGAGTGGACCCGTGCCAACTGTGATCACGCCATGTGTACTTTAGTTGATAGTAAGTAGTACAGTAAGGTACTCTGTATAGTGCCACCCTGTGCCAGACGCAAACAATTGGCACTATATCGAATCAAGCAATATTCAAAGTTCAAAGCATTGACGAAAACTATCCTTCTCATTTACAATAGTTCTGTAATAAGCATTTGGCGCCGTGCTCTATCGCTTTCCTTTCGGTTTGCGCCTAGGAGAGCTGCTTTGGCCTTCCGCAAGTGATAAAAAGAGGTCGTCGTGGTTTGAGGAGGTTTGAACTGGTTGGCTGGTTTCGAGACCCCTATAGGTGTGCCACGGGCTTTGGGGTAGCACTAATTAGAGGGAGGCACTACTCAAAGTGGCACTACATCGAGGCCCCCCCTGTAGCCGTAAGGTAGATTCTAGATAGTTGTACAGTAGTAGCAGAATAGAGGGCACCCCAAAATAAACGAAAAACATCATCTTAGGGCACACCCTTAATTAGCCTCACCATCAGGATCTCCCTGCCGTACACAGTGGAGTCTCGGTCTCCCGCCATGATGCGGGTGTAAACGTTGCGAAAGAAATCAAAAGTTCCCAAGTATAAGAGAATTTGCTGAGAACGTGTTGAGCAACGCTACCACACAAGATTGTGGCAGTAAAGTGATATTGCCCCCTCGTTCTTTACTCAGACCCTCCACGGTCCGGCTTAAGTAGCCACTTCCGTACCCTCAAGGACTGTACCATGCGTTAGTGCACTAGGGTAATCTGCATTTGGCCTCATTGTCAGCAGTAAATCGGCCCCTCAGCGGACCCAGATATTCCCCTGAACGGACATTGCTGGCGCCGCACACAAGCGGCCTCTAGCTAGCTAGTAGCAGTGCTTTCGAAGTTCTTCACCTCTCACAGTAGTTACTGTGTATTTAATTGAGTGTCCTACTGTATCCCGGGTCAAGTATTAAATTTGATTGTGTTTGCACTAATTTAAACTAAAGAATCCATGCTCCAGTGCCAGATTTTAATGTTCACTATACCGCACATAACTTTTGATCAGGCGTGAGTTGCGATTGACTCACTCATTGCCTAAAACAAATACATGAGGTGAAAGAGTACGATTTCTACTACCAGGCCATCGGTTTTCAGCCGAAACCACGCTGATTTTGAGCCGCAATTAGCCCGCAAAGTTTGGCCTCCAGCGCAGTGTTTTCGGGAACCAAATGGCACTATAGTGAACATAACAACCGGTGTTTATAGCAATGAATACCTCTGCATAAGCTTGCTCATAAACAGTGTAAACCTTTCTATACGCTACGTTTCCTCCGCGCAGATCTCTCATTGCTGCAGAGCTTGCTCTGTAAGCCGGGGTGCTGCTTCCTATCGATCGTTCTTATTTGCCCACGCTGAGGATACTGAGCCAACGGAGTACCACTCTGTGGTTGCTGAAGAGGGACACCGGGTAGTGGGGAGGCCGACGCACCGTGTGAAGTAGGCTGAGCTGACATGCTGGGGGACATGGCGCAAGAACGTTGCCGCTGGGTCAATTTTTCCTCGATTTCAGGGAAGCCGAGTTGGTGCAGAAAAGGATCCTCAATCCAATCTTGATCCAATCTTATCCACAGAGCAACGGGTTTAAGCCTCAACCTGTGTTCAATATACCCCTTTTTGGCAGTTATGTTCAGTATAGTGAGCATAAGGGCCGAAAGTGCATTTCCCCAGATTTTAATTATGTTCACTACATCGACCCTTGCTGCACTCGTACAAGTAGATACTGTCGGAAAAGGGGGGGTTCATGTACTGCAACAGATAAGCTGGGTGATACCCAGTCTACTTGTATGGCGTTCGTGAGCATATACGTGTACCATGCCTGAAGGGTTGCGGCAGGCGCTGCTGGGGCTGTACACAGAAAGTAAGTTACTGTAGCGGGAGGGCAGCAAGCAAACGAGCCGCATTGGAGTAGTGTACAGTAGTGCCAATGCAGAGTAGCTGTCAATGCAATGTAAAATTCATTGCTGTACTGTAGAAAGGTAACACGACCGACAATCTAAATTCGTTTGTCACTGCTGTATGGATGTGCATCGACGCAGAGTCTAACCGAATAAAACAAAAGTTTGAATCCAAACTCTGCATGCAGCCGGGCATTACAAATTACGGACGCGGCAGACAGGCCGCGTCGGAGGTTACTGGCAACGCCAAGTACCACTACAGAGGAATGCCCCGAACATTTGAAACCCGTTCCATTGCGCGACTGGCCACGGTTCTCGCGAGCTCTGTGACATCAGAATACGCCTCCGCGTACCACCCGCCTAGCGTGGAGATGGGGACAGGACCTAGCCTGATTCTCCCGGGCAAATCCGCACGCACGCCAAACTCTGTAGCCGTTTTCTATCCCGCAGAGCGTCGCTCTAATGACTAGTTGGCTAAGTTGAGCGCTCGCTATTAGATTCTACTGCCCTCTTGAAGGGCACTGTACGCGTGGCCTGACCCGTGTAGGCTTTCCGCACCTTCGCCTGTACCCTACGAGGTACAGGAGTCACACAGTTGCATTATTTACCATTATTTTATCTGCGTTTTGCGGGGAACGATAAAGTATACACGCCGCACATGTGGACCAAATGACGTATCTCACCTTGTGATACAAGCGAGCCCTACTCTCCACGAGTAGACCATCCGCGGCGAGACGCGAAAGCAGTCGCGTATTTCCCGATGACCTTGGATGATGTCTCAGAGGGCGATCCAAGCGAGTCAATAGCTAGCGGCACAGTATCCGGGCTTGCAGTCAAGTGTTTGCGAAAGTTTGGCAAAGGGTGTGGCAACCGGCCATCAACCCTTGATTGGGATAGGCTGCGTGTTGCAAAGTGCGTGGTCGCGGTTTCAAGCTTGTGTTTATTTTTGGATTCGCGTGTCGAGTGGATCAGCACTTGATACCTAAAGTTACAGTGGTAATGGTTGTCGGGGCGGATCTGCGTTTGACAGGCCTTGTTGATTGCATCGGGCAGATTGCACAACACACATGCGAACGATATGATAGCGTGTTGTGAATGGCGATGACGTTGACTGTCATCACCGCGCAAGCTCCAAGTTCTCCAACATGCATTTGACATTCAACAGGGAGACCGCCGACAGGCTCATTGTTCCAATTCATGTCGCGTGTAGCAAGTAAGAACAAAGCACAAAGCGCACCCGCTTTTTGCGCCAGCAACACCTGCAAACCTGCCGACAGCCTCGGCTCTGACTACAATTTCAAAACTTCTATCAGTGATAAGTTATCTTCCGCCTTTCCCCCGACAACCACTTTGCCCTCCGGCCCCACTCTGTCACCATCCAGCTCTTCCAACCCTAGCCCTTCAACCCCTATGTACATGCAACCCAGTCTCCCAAACCCCCACCGTGCCCCTCCGCCGCCACAAACACTCTACAACCATCAACACAGCCCACACCTACCCTCTACCAACTTTTCAGCTCCCTGCAACGAGACTCTCAGCTCCTCCACCTCGCGCCTAACCTTGTCAAGCTCCCCTTGGCCAGCATCCAACAGCCTCAACTCGCCGTCCAACTTTCTCAACACCTCCCTCGCCAACCTTGCACTAGTGCTCTTCCCCATTTGCAAATACCCCCTAATCAACGCCACCATGGCCCCAACTCTCTCCATACCATCCTCAACATCCCCTCCAACGCACTTTCCAAACTACACACCCAATCTCCCAAAACCTCCTGTCCACGCTCCTCCCAATACAACGCCTGACAAATCCTGGCCCGACACAACCAAACGCGTTGTTCGACCTTGCACCCCAATCGCACGGCCTCATCCAAAACGCGTTTCCCCCTTTTCCAATCCGCCAGGGCCAACTCCCCTTGCAACTGTCTCCCCCGTTCATACCATGCACATCCCAACTTTCCCAACACACGGCCGCGCGTCTCCAACCCCTCGTGTGCCTTTCTCAACCACCGCTCCACAATGTGAAACGATTCCACGGCACGTGTCTTGTTATCGAGTTGATAGCCGACGAGACGTGCCATGTACGCGTCTCCCAGTTGCTCGAGACAGTGATATCGCGTGTGCAAACTGTGCGGTTGTGGTTGTGTGGGGTCGATTGGAATGGTAGGAGTACGGAGTGTTGTCTCGATGGAAGCGAGGATTTGCTCCGCTTGTATGAGATGTGGATCTGGTTGGAGATGTAGGGTGAGGGAGGGGGTTGGGGATGAGGGGGGTGTGTGAAGGGGTGTAGCGGGGAGTGGGGGTGGGGGTGGTGCGGCGGGGAGGGAGATGCAGGGGGCGGATGTGGTGATTATTTTGTCGTGAGGGATGGGGGGCGGGAGGGGGGGGAGGGGGGTTTGAGTAGTGGGGTGGTTTGGGGGGGATGTTGGAAAGGGACATGTTGGGGTGTTTGTTTGTACAGGGGTGGGGAGGTGAAAGGTGAGAGGTGCAGCAAGGGTGATTGAGTGGCAGGGTGAGGGGAAAGAGTTGTGGTCGAGTAAAGAATAAATGAATGATCTTGATCAAAGGATGATGATGGACTGACGTACTTTACGGTACAGTTGTGTATGATTTGTACTAGTGCCCCTGAGGTGCTTGGCAAGCCCAGCTTGGCAAGCCCGACGTGGACACAATATTTGCTTTTTTTATTTCTCAACTGTCAGGTACATACAAATTTTCAACCCCGACCATCGCCCGTGATCGTTACCATGTCGCCACCGTCTACAGCCATGCATCCTTACACTGTAAAGTAGATCCAAAACGAATTTTTAAATCCATGTACAGTACTGTCAATCAACAATCAACATGAGCATTGCCGCAACGCGATTCGATTTGGCAAGCAGCCAAGTTTCCGCCAGCCCGCCCCATTCCTCCTAGCGCATTGCTACCGACACCCCTTCCCCCCCCCCCCTTCCATTTTACCGTACTCCACGCCACCATCCCCACCATCCAACTCCCTCCCGCTCCCATCCACTCCGCTCCCACCCTCAAAACCAAATCCATCCCCCACCAAACCCCTCACCATGGACTTTTCCGAGCTAGAAGAGATGGACGGCGCACGCTGGTCATGGCTCACATGGCCCTCCTCGCGGCTCGAAGCCACCCGCTGCGTAGTCCCCTTTGGCTGCATGTACACCCCCCTCAAGCGTCTCTCCTTCAATCGATTTCCCCGTCCCCTTCGCTACGGTGCCATACGTTGCGCCAATTGCACCGCCGTTCTCAACCCCTACTGTCGCGTCGATTTGAACACCCGTACCTGGTTTTGCCCCTTTTGCTATCATCGCAACCAACTCCCCCCACCTACTCGGATATGTCCGAACAGAACCTCCCCGCAGAACTCATACCCGATTACACCACCGTCGAGTACACCATCCCCCGCCAACCCGCCCCCGCCCCGATCTTTCTCTTTGTCTTGGACGTTTGCACCATGGATGTCGAGTTGCAAACCGCCAAGGATTACATCATTCGCGCCCTCTCCCTGCTTCCACAGAATGCAATCGTCGGTCTCATTACATTTGGTCAGAATGTTCATGTCCATGTCATCGGTTACACAGAGTGTGCAAAATGCTACGTCCTGCGCGGCGAAAAGGATTACACCCCAGATCAAATCAAGCAGCTCCTCATGTTGAACGCCCCGCCGCAACGTCCCGCCCCTCCGGAGAATGGCAACCTCGCCGGTCCCACGCCACCCGTCATGGGCGCAGCGCGCTTTCTGCAACCTGTATCTGAGGGCGAGTTTATGATGACTTCCGTCCTTGAGGAATTGGGCACTGACCCGTGGCCAGTTCCTGCCGATCAGCGTCCGAAGCGGGCCATTTGTACCGCTTTGAGTGTTGCCGTCGGTATTTTGGAGTCGTCGTTTGCGGGTACTGGTGGACGAATCGAGTTGCTGTTGGGGGGCCGGGTACTGTCGATCCAGGCAAGGTTGTCGCTTTGGAGTTGGGTGATGCCGTCAGGTCACACTCGGATATTGAAAAGGATAACGCACCGTTTCATGCCTCGGCTCTCAAGGCTTTTGATGACATTGCCGCCCGTGCTGTCAATGCTGGTCATGCGGTGGATGTGTGGGCCTGCTCGTTGGATCAGGTCGGCAGTTATGAGATGAAGAGTTGCGTCGATCGCACCGGTGGCGTGTTTGTTGTATGTGAGTCGTTTGATCATCCCATGTTTAAGAATACCTTTGAAAAGTTCTTTGAGACAGATGAGACAAATCAATTGCAGATGGGTTTCCAGGCCTCGTTTGAGGTTCAGACATCGAGAGAGGTCAAGATTGCGGGTGTGATTGGGCCCGTCGCCTCCATGAATAAGGAGTCGCCCAATGTTTCCACAGAGATGGAGATTGGCATTGGAGGAACCTCTGCATGGCGCATGTGCTCACTAGACCCGAATACCACCCTGGCCGTCTACTTTGAGGTGGTCAATCCACACTCAAACCCGATTCGGGACGATCAGTACCGATATGTGCAGTTCATTACGCGCTATGTCCACCCCAGTGGAGAACATCGTATGCGTGTCACAACCACGGCAGGGCGGTGGACGTCTGGCGACAACATTGCGGAGATTGCCGCCGGGTTTGACCAGGAGGCCGCCGCAGTGCTCATGGCCAGGATGGCTGTGTATAAGACTGAGAATGAGGACTCGTTTGATATTCTGAGGTGGGTAGATCGTATGCTCATTCGACTCTGTGCGCGTTTCGCAGAGTACGAAAAGGACAGTCCTGAGACGTTTGCGTTGAGCACCAACTTTAGTCTTTATCCGCAATTCATGTTCAATTTGCGCCGTTCACAGCTGTTGCAGGTGTTCAACTCTTCTCCGGATGAAACGGCATACTTTCGATCCTATCTCAACCGCGAGAACGTGAACAACTGCCTGCTCATGATTCAGCCTACACTGAAGAGTTACTCCTTATCAGGACCTCCAGAACCCGTTCTGCTCGATGTCACCTCGATCAAGCCGGATCGCATCCTCTTGTTGGACACTTTCTTTTATATCATTGTCTTCTGTGGCGAAACTGTGAGTTCCTGGAGAAAGCAAGGATATCATGAGGATGGCAAGCACACAAACTTTAGACTTCTGTTGCAGGCCCCGAAAGATGATGCAGCTGCTGAGTTGAACGACCGCTTTCCGTATGCGAGATATATAGAGTGCGATCAGAATGGCTCCCAGGCCAGGTTCTTGCTCGCCAAGCTGAATCCCTCTGTCAATCATCACAGTGCGGCCGCAGAGTACGGCGGAAGCGACTTTATATTTACAGACGATGTTAGTCTTGGCGTCTTTATGGAGCATTTGAAGAAGCTCGCTGTATCAAGTCAGTAGATAACTCACAAAGTCAAACTAATTATAAACATCCGTTTTCTTATTCAGGTGTCCCGATTCTACTCGCTTCGCGCAAGCTGCAAGTAGCAGAGTCAAAGTCACGGCGGGATCTTGAGAAGCGAACCCTACCATCTAAATGACTTTCAGCATAGCAATAGGAAGGCGACATGAACCTACAATGGACTCGCTTGGCTAACCAGACGGTTGCTTTACGGGCTACGAGGCCTCTGGGTACGAGTTTATTTACCGGATAGCAATTCAAGCCCTCAACATCGCTGCCCCGCTCATCTCTTAACTCTCGAGTCAGTGCGTATGGTGGGTTCTCTTTGTCCGCGTGAGTAAAGGGAATCCAAGAGATGCCATCTCTTGCCATTAATATCCTAATGAGGAGATTTAGCGACCACCACGGCCTTTCAGTTTCCTTACTCCACGTCCTGCCCCGCCCATCATGCCCGGCATTCCTCCACCTGGCATTCTTGGTCCTGGCGCAGCAGTCGGTTGCTCACTTTTTGGGTTTTCAACGGTCTCATCGACCGACAGAATCATACAAGCGGCCTCTGTTGCAGCACTTATGGCATTGATCTTGACAAGGGCAGGTTCCCACACAAACGACTCCCACGTGTTGCATATTCCCGCCTCCTCAATATCAACACCGAACCACTTGCCGTCGCCTGCTGCATGCTTAGCCCTGAGGTTATTCAAGACATCCGTAGAATCAAAGCCTGCGTTATCACATAGCGTTCGAGGAATAACCTCCATAGCTTTGGCAAACGCGAGAATAAGCAACTGCTCTTTCCATGCACCTTGAGAGAATAGTCACGAAGGTAGCGACTCAATTCCATCTACAGCACCGCCACCAGCAACCGCCAGGGAGTGCTTTATGGTTCGACGTGCAATCATGATTGAATCATGCAATGAACGTTCCGTCTCAGCCATAAACTGCTCCGAACCTCCGCGCACGATGATAGTGGCAGTCTTTGCCTTGGGGCACCCAGTGAACATATTGTAGCGCTCATTACCAATTTGCACTTCTTCAAACAGATCGCATCTGCCCAGAATGGTGTCATAGTCTGACTCAGCGACGCTGTTCATGGTGGTTTGGACAACACCGCCTACGGCCCGCAATACTCGATTCATGTCTTCTGCTTGAACACGTCCCGCGCAAAAGATGTCGCGATCTGCAAAGTACTGCGTAGCAAGATCACCAATTGCGAGGTTGGATAAGACAACTTTGGCCCCGGTGGCAACAATCTTATCCAGCTTTTCATATATGATGTTCCACTCTGCGTCAACAATTGCCTGATACTCCTGTGTGGACTCGACTCGTACCTCGGCATTTTCCTTCTCCGCCTTGAGCTCCAACTCAATATTCAGCATGATCACCTTTGGATTCTCAAACTTTTTCGGCTGCTGCTCAAACCAGCGTACGAAAAGGTCTTTTTAAATGCAACACCCTTCACCAAGATAGAATCCGGTTGCGCTTCCACCCTGCACTTTTTCACACCGATCATGCTAAGATCCAGGTCGTCATCCAAACTCAAGACGGCGTCCGTAACAATGCTCGAAAAGAACTCCTTATGATGAGCAATCAACTTGGAATTCAACGACGTAGCGGCACAACGTTGCAACAACAGGCGTGTCTCATCTGCACTCTTACCCGCAATATCAACAGCCAATTGCTTAACCTGGGCGACTGCCAAAAGGGCTGCCTTCTGTAAGCGCGGATAATGATGCGAGGATGAAGGCCATCCTGAACATAGTCCTTGCAGTTTTTCAAAAGCTCACCCGCCAGCAAAGTAACGGTGGTCGTACCATCACCTACTTCGGCATCTGGGATTTGGCAATGTCGACGAGGGTGCGAGCGGCAGGGTGGACAATGTCCAAAAGCTTCATGATGGTGGCGCCGTCATTGGATATGGTGACTTTGCCGCGGCCTTCGTCGATGAGCTTGTCCATGCCACGGGGGCCGAGGGTGGTGCGGAGGATATCGACGACAGCGAGCAGGCGTTCATGTTTGAGACTGATGGTAGGAGAGGGCGGACTTGGTCAGGGTAAGTTAGGTGTGGAATACGGGGGATTGGGGATGAGGTGGTGTGGCATGGAGATTGTGGGATATGGGGAGGGAGGGAAGGTAGTACGTACCGAGTTGGCCAAGACCCTGGCTGGTGTCAGTGCCATCTTTGAGAAACACGATCTGGGGGCGAGAAACTGGCTCATGGCTGCAAGTGCGGAGGTGTGCAAGTCGGTTGATTAGGGGAGTCTTTGCGGTGCAAGCAGGGGAAGGGTGCGTTCGAAACAGGCAGGTGTGTTGAAAGGTAATTGCGGGGTGGAGATGAGGGCGATCTTCGCAGCGAGGGGTTGATTAGCCGTACCGTCGCCTCACAAGGATGTGGACGGGGCGTATGACTCTGAATAACTGTTTGCTGCGGAGACGATTGCGTGGGCGTTGACGGTGGTTTGGAATGTGATGGATAGGCAGGTAGAAAAGGCCCGCCAAATTGGCAATAAATGGGAAAGGCGGAATGCTGGAGCATATGTTAGAAGCGGATCAAAGCAGTAGCGCGAAAAGCTGCGAAAAGTACTCTACTGTACTTTACAGCTGCAGATCGACCGTCGACGACCATACATTGATCCGCAATAAATTGAATATTACAAAACATGCCATCCGAATTACTTACAGTAAGTTGATTTTGGAAAATCACCCGCATCGCCTGCGTACTGTACTGTACTGTACTGTACTTTGGACACATTGATCTTATCGCTATCATCGCGGCAACATCCCTCATCTCTCGCTCACAATGTCGCCTTTGATCTCGGCTCGCGGCGAAACCCTGTCTCTTCTTCGTCATTTCCTGCGCCTCCGCCACCAATTTCCAAGCAAGCAGGGCCGCTCCGCGCTTCGTAGATTAACCATCAATTCCTTTGCCATGCGCCAGGCCCAGTTTGATCATCTCGCACAAACGCAGGGTGTTGAGGTTGCGCAACACTGCGCCACGGCTGGAGAAGCAATGCCTGGAAAGATTTGGGTACGTTGTCATGTCTCACAAAATATCTGCCTCGCCGCTGCAAAATTGCAAACAAATGGCATCAACCGCTCACTCACCGCACTGACATGATGGACTGGTACAATCTTGATGTGAAGAGCTTTGGAACCAGCTCGCCACGACGACGGAAAAGAGGCGCCGGAATTTGATTCAGGCGATTACCTCCGACAAGCTCTATTAAACAACGCTCCCTCACGTTTCCCAACCGTGCACGCAACCCGAGCAGCAGCAGGGACATGTTTCACATCGCGCCGCTCAGCATTGGTCTTCTTTACTCAACCTTACGCTGCGCCTCCTCCGCCATTTGCTTTCTAGCCAAAACTGGAAACGCTACTTTCTTTGCTGCCTCTAACGCCCCAAAAAACACAGCGCCGCCCACCGAAATCCACACCACTCGCGGTGTCACCCCCGCCATCAACGCTCCCATCCCTTCCTCCTGCGCTATAGTCGTCAGCCCATGCCAGATCCCTCGGTATTTATACACCCCCGCCCCCTGTGTCATCAGCCTCGTCTTGACCACATCCAAAGGCGTCGTAATCGCCGCCGACACACCCCGGCCAAACTCCCACACACAGACGTCTGCCACGTCTTCAACTCACTCGAATTATCGCGCTGCCGCCACTGAGCCTTGAGAAATTCATACAACGGAAATTGAATCGCATCAAACGGTAGCTCACGTAACACCAAACTCCCATACCCACTGAAAAACCCACCCAGCCCCTCCGTCGCAAACGTCCTTTGCACCGCCTGTCGCGCCGTCGCATACATCCCCGATTGCATACGTTGCTTCACCACCTCGAACGGTACACGCACCGTAGAACTTGCAACATCACCTGCCGCCGCTGCAGCAACGTGACACAGGGGGCGTACCTCTCATCCGACACACGGCCTTGCAATACACGCTTTGTATAATCGTAAACTGCAAAGAATGCAGCGGCGGCTGGTGCAGAGGCTGCGACGGCGGGTCCGAAACCTTGGTAAAGCCCTTTGACCAGATTTTTAGTGGCGGCGGATGTGGAGGCTGTGGCGGTGGGGAGGTTGTGGTGGTGGCAAGCTGCATGCGGGTTTTTAGAGTGTCGAGCGGGAATAACACGGCGTCTACTGTGAAGCCGGCGATGGCGCCGGCGAACAGAGAGAGTTGGAAGTCTCGTGCGGGGGAAAGCTTGATGAGGGAAAGGGGGGAGTTTCGGATATTGAGGCTATGATGTGGGCGGGGGGTGGGTGATGACGCCGCCGCCCGCAGAGCGGTAGGTTGGGGCTCATTTTTTTTTTTGTTCGTTGTGCTTTTGTTGATTTGTTGGGAATGGGCGGGTGGATGGCGAAAAGGAATGGCGTCTAGTAGATTTACAAGTAGGGGGTTGATGGGGATTATGCGGTAATGCTAGGGGGGGGGTTGGATTAATTGGGTGAATCGGTGAAATTTCGAGTCATAGCCTCACAGGTGGCATGATCTGATCTGGTGCGCGGGACGTGTGCCGCAGCTAGCGAAGCTTGGGTCATTTTACTGGAGTCATTATTTTGATGCTCACGGTGGTACGGCCGGCAGCTCACCACCCCCCACCCCCATCCCTGACATGGCCCCACAAAATCCTGTACAGTACCCCACCGCCTCCACTCAGTCTCTCGCTCGCCACGGCTACCCACCCGACGACAGAACCGTCTACCGGAACAACGGCCACCCCTTTCTCGCCACACAGGCATGTATTTGACGTTTCGGCCTCGCTTCAGATTCATCCAACGCCTGCAGCTACCGCGGGCCCTGCGAACGCACTACTGCGCAGTTTCCAAACTACAAACCTCAAAGAAGCCTACCCCTGTGCTGCCCAGACCACCACTCCCCGCCCTACCCTAGACCCTCTCGCCAAGTCAGTCCACCCACGTCAACCTCGGCCGAGCGCCCAACGCACTACAGAACCTAATAATGGGACCCCGTGGGCGTGTTGCCTTTTCCATCGCAACTCGCGAAACACCTTTTTCTGGCCAAGTACTCTCCCCTTCCATCTTCTGACACGCACCGCTACCATAATTCCTGCTTCAGTAGGGATTTTAAAGGCTTCAAACTCAACAAGGCCCTGATCTGGGATACAAAGTTCACCAAGAAACTACTCTCGCAGAAATCTTGATGCCCGCCTAATTTTGAACTGCTCAGTCACGTTTCCACCCGTAGAACCCGCCCCGATTTGCGAAAGCTGTGCGCCACGGAATGCCTTATGGACCCACGCCCTCAGACTTTCCAGCCCGCATAACTTCGAAGCTGCTGCTGCAGAGTTTGTCAGAATGCGTTGCGATTTCCACGCTCTACTCAATCATACCGCACGGATTGCTCAAGTATGGGAGCAAGCGCGACGCCTTGTCCACCTCGGAGGCCACGGCTTCTACGTATCTCACACACCGATCACGCATGGGAGTAAGCCCGTTTCACATTGCGCCTCAGAGTCCATGGGGTCTCCGCATCGCTTCTGTTCTCATGAAGCAGCTGTTCCACGTTACGTCGGAAACGTATCAGGAGATGCTTGGCCAAAAGTTGATCCCCACCCTCCTGTGCCTCGGATTACGCACTGCTGTGGGGCCCTGTCACTGTCTCCTTCTTACACGGGTAAGGGTTTGGCTATGTCATCGCCGCTCCGATCCCCGAGGCCTCCGCGCCCTGGGGAGCCGCTCCGATCCACTGAGGAGCCGCTCCGGTCGCGCGCTGGGAAGCCGCTCCGATCCCCGGGGCGCCGAGGCCTCGGGGACCGGAGCAGCGGTTGGGGTCGGCAATTAGTGTTCTGGCCTCCTCAAGGGTAAGCTCAGAGGGATCGGGCGTTGGAGCGAGTGACTCAGTTGGGCCCCTCAAGAGCCTTTGCCCCGCACAGGCCTTCTGCCAATGCCGAAAGAAGTATTACCTATCGGTCTGGCGCCCTCCAAGGATACTAAAGAGGGGTTCTCCTCTTACGACCAGGCACAGAAGGATATCACAGCGGGTGCCAGAGCCGCGGGGCATCTGATGCCCTCCCACGTCCTCGTCCTGCACTTCGGCAGATGGAGATAAGTGCTGATCCCCCGACCCGCCCTTCCCAGGTTCCGGAAAATTGCGGCACACATGCGCACCAATTTGGCCGACGTGCAGGTCACGGTGCCCACTCCTGCGGAGGTGTGCGCCGAGATCTCGACAAGTACAGCTGAAGGCGCCGCAGTCTTCTTGGAACGTGAAAGTCACGCCATCATTGGCCCGGACGCGTCTATCAGGAGAGGGGCTCCGTTAGAACCCCGACAAGCCCTCCGCGCCGCCCTCCTCGCCACTTGCGACGGCCTTAACAAGGCAATCGCAACCTACCGCCGCCCCGCCCACGATCAACCCCAAGGACCCCCCCACCACTTCCACTCCGCCCAAACACGCGCCGAAGCAACCCACCGTCGCCGCCGTCACCGCCCACGCAGCCTCTCTCAACCCCGACGACCAGAGCGCGCCTCATCCTCCGGCTTCCCCTGCAACGTCCCCAGCTCGATCTCAAGGCAACAAACGCCCTACCGTCACACCGCCTACCACACCGCCTCCTGCACTCCCAACGGCCCGTACCTCCGCCGCTCCTCTCGTCTTGCCCGCTCTTTCTCCGCCTCGTCTCATGCCCCCAAGCGTGGAGACACTACCCCACCGCAAGCCCCGACCCGAAGCGTCCTGGATAACCTCCCTGTCGGTCTGGACACGCTCCTCACTCTGGCCTTTCACTCTCAGTCGAAGCAGCAGGCCCCAGCTCCGCCCCCGAATCGCCCAGCTGACACCTCACGCTCCCCTCCTGCGGAAGCCGCGATGACCTCCGAGATCATTGAGCCCACTCAGGACACGCCCCCCCCCATTAGGTCACCCGAGCCCCCGCACAAGACCCGTCCTCCAATGCTTCACCACCATGGAAGCGATGACTAGCATTCCCGCCCACCCCCGACGATGTTCCTCGCACCCCATTCCGCGAAGCCGACATCCTTCAGGACATCCCCTTCCCATGCTTCAAGCCGTTCAAACTTCTATTCAAGTTGGTCCGTGCTGCGGCAAACGCCCGGGGAGACGACGCTACGTACCGAGCCTTCCTGCACTTGCACATGCTACCCACCGCCGTCATGCGGCGCTCTCTCCGCGGTGAAGTCGGATGGGAGCATCCGAAAAGACAACGAGAAGCGCTGAACGAGCGAATGCGCGGGGCTCACACCGGCGGCTAATGCGCATAACTCTAGTCAGAAGCCCTGCAGGCTCACCATGCTCGTGCTGAATGGACCGAGCAGCACTGCCCCCAGTCCGGGTCCAGCTCCACGCGCCGGGCGCCCCGTGCTGAAGTGTTGTGCAAGGATGCGCGGTATCGCAAGGCAATGCGGTCGCTTCACAATGCCCCGCTGGCGGATGTGAATGACCCGCAGACCATCGAAGCGCTTCGCTTACTGCACCTACAGCCACTATGTTCGATCACATCGCTCCCAGACGACAGCCTGTCAACGCCCTCCAGAGGTACAATAGATGCAGTTGAGCGTGCAGTTCGCGGCATCTTCCGGGACTGGTCTGCTGGGCCCGACCGCACGCCGACGCGCTGGTTCCATCTCTTCGTGCGTGCTCCAGTAAGCCCTGAAGCTGGAGTCACGGGCAAGAGGGTACTCACGAAACTCGTCACGCGTATTTCGCGCGGTGAGCTACCGAGCTCTGTCCTCCCGCTCCTGGCTGCCGGAGCTTTGCTGCCTCTACGGCCCAAGCGTAAAAAGATACGGCCTATCGCTACCGGGTCGATCCTCTGCCGCCTCGTGACGAAGACGCTGCTACCCGCCGCAATCGATAATGCACATGCCTTCCTCGCGCCATTCCAAATGGCAAATGGGATCAGGACCGGGATGGACGCAATTGCCCACGATACGAGTATGCTGCTTTGACCTTTCTCTCGCCGCATCGACACCGCCACAGTCCTCATTGACCCGCAAAACGCTTTCAACCTCGCCGATCGCAAGTCCATGCTAGCTCGGCTGCCGTCACTTGCCCCAGGCCTCGCCCGTTTCGTGAACATGCTGTACGAGCGTACGCAACCTCAGTTGATCGTTCCGAGTCGTGACTATACGACCATCGCCAGTGCACAAGGCACTCAGCAAGGCGACCCGGCCAGCATGCTCTTGTTCTCCCTCAAGATCCAGCCACTCATCCGGCGGATCGCGGGGAAACAGATATTATGCTGAACCAGTGGTGTGCTGACGACGGCACCCTCACGGGGTCCCTGTCCGACCTTGGCGTGCCCTGCGGATCCTTCGAGACGAGGGACCTGCCTACGGCCTGCACGATAATCCGGACAAAACTCGCATCTTCTGGCCAATAGTCCGGCGACCAGAGCGCGGAGCCTTCTCCGAGAGTTCCGCCTCGAGGAATGCTCCTCGGACGGGTTTGAACTTCTGGGGGCTCCGCTCGGCAATCGGGTGTTCACCGGCTCTTTCCTCCGCTCAAATATTGAAAGTTGCCGCCGCACCCTCCAGCTGCGCTACAACGTCGCCGACCCCCGCGCACGCTATCACATTCATCGGGTCGGCGCGTCGGCGTGTCGGCGTGTCTAGTAGATCATGCTGTCAAACTTGCCAACCCGACACACGCCCGTACCGCTGTCGAAACTTTTGGCGCCCTTCAACGGACGTGCTTTACGGAGCTTCCATGATATCACGCTGTCGGACGAAACATGGTCGCAGGCCACTCTGCACTTCCGACTTGGTGGTCTCGGCTTCTCACTTATTGAACCGTTCCTTCACGGTGATGCTGCCGCAAGTCTCATCGATGCAACACCTGCCCGTGTGAGGTCTGGGGGACACATCGGACCACGCTCCACTGCCCTCACTGGCTCCCGATGCCGCCAAGATAAGTCCTTGCTCCGTACCCGGGAATATATTTATACAATCATCCGACCGTATTGAAAATTCATTTCTATCAGCAATTTGTCCCAATACATAAAAAAATATATCTTGGGCTGAAAAGAAAAAATATTTAATAAGATTCACAAACATGTTTGTGGCTCAAATTATGATGATATAAAACTATTGCTACAAAGGAATTTTACATGGGACGATGATTGCAAAATATTTATCAAGCATAATTGACTCCTGCAATTTTTGCGATGTCACAAAAAAACCTTCTCATCCACGTGCAGTATCTTTAAGCTCTATATCCACCGAATTTGACAATTTAATTCATATCCGTGTTGATGAAAATGGTGGAATTGATGCGCATGAAATTGAGTTGTTACCTGGAACGGAATTGAAATCATCTGAACAAAAGGATCTGAGTTTCTTATCATAAAGGTATGGATCTAAAGAAGTTTTACTTCATGAAGCATCTAGAATTCCATCTTATATGATTTCAAATGCATAGAATACAGAAGAAAATATTTCTCTCACTACCTGGTCAATAATTCATGTTTCAAAAATTCCTCCTGACTCGAATGTAGTATCTAGTCACATTTTATAAAACAATAATAATTTTGGATGATGGAAAGTATCATTGCAAGGCTCGAATCGCTCCGCATGGAAATGAGGACAAGGAGAAAATTATTTTGAAAACTGATTCTGAATCTTGTTTTTCAAAGGCAATTAGAATTAGCTTATCAATTGCTACAATTTTAAAATGAAATTTATCAAAAGTTGATGTCAAGTCTGTATTTTTACAATCAGAATTACGAGATGTTTATGTGAGACATCCTCGGAAATGATCGGAAAATCATTCTATTGGTTATTACTGTCTGCTTCATATGGTTTAGTCAACGCCAATGCAAAATGGCAAATCCACTCAGATAAGACATTTTTTTAACTTCGGAGTGAAATCAGACTTTTATATACCCCATTTATTTTTCATAAGTTTAAAAGGATAATTAATTCTGCTTGTCGTTAAATTAGTCGATGATATACTTATTACTGGGCCAAAAAAATTAGGAAGCAATTTATCCAATATCTTGGAAAAGTATATAAGCTTGGTACAATCGTACATAGTCCTGGATCTTTTAATTTCAATATGCATTTTGATGACTTTAAAATTAATTTTTCAGCCGATTACAAAATTAAATGGACTGGAACCTCATTCAAAATTCAGGAATTGTCGAAAGCAATCCGATGAAGAAATGAACTCTTTTGAAAAAATCGCATTCAATTCGGTAAATGGTTCAATTTTCTATTTGGATATGGTTGCATCTCCAGTGTCTGCTTTCAAAACAAGTTATTTACAACAAAAAAAGGTCAAATCCATTGTTTCTTGATTTATCCATTCAATCTTCTATGCTTCGGAACTTAAATTCTTTTGGGTCTAAAAGCACGTTTTGGCGCCTGGAACTTTCTGGAAATTTCAATTTATCAGTTGTTGTTTATTCTGATGCGAGAAAACTAGCCGGATCGACAAATACGCAACTTGGATGTATTGGAGGATTCATTCAATATTTCATATAAGTTATTGGCATTTACATCTATTTTGGGATTCATCTCAGTCAACAGGATAAATTTAGTTCGGCATTTCAAATTGGAAGTGGTGTGAAAATTGACCAAATATTTTAATCTCTATGCCGGTGTCCTGCAGTGATACTGAATTGTGGAGCAATATTTTTTATTGAGACCCACAATTTATAGTTATTGTGAATCATCAAGGAATAATTTTATCTATTTACATTGGCATTATTTTATGCTGAATTCAGTGTGAAATAATTTTTATGTCCTACAGTTCTATTTTTATAGTATGCAAACTATAATTATCGCATTTATGCTACCAACAAATTATTATGTGGATGATTGCTTACCTGGAAAATACTGCATTAATTATTGCTAAGCCTAAATCATGTCTACCAAAAAATATTGAAAGGCTCACCTGATTTTTGTAGCGGGTTCACCCTGGCGTAGAGTATAAGTTGTCTAGGTTGTTAGAAATATTTTTTACATTCTCGGGCCATCGAAATATTACCCTCGTTCTCCTATTATTAAATTTGTGTTTCTTTTCCTTACTCATTCTTAATTCAATTGTGGCATTTATTAATTTATTCAAGTTGAAACTATTTATTATTTATTATTTGGATCTACCTTTCCCATTTGTTTTGCAGTTATGGGCCCAGATCGCCCCGAACTTCCATCAAGACCGAAATTTTCATGGGATCTTCGCACGACTCCTTGGAAGGAAGGTAAAGGACCTCAAGAAAAAACCTTTGATGCTGTTTACAAATGGAAATCTGTCTATGATTTATTACCAGTATCGAATTCTAATAAGGTTCCTAAGGAAGTACAAGATCTTGTCCTACAATCACAGTTATTTGGACGAGCTCTTGATATTTGTAATAAAATTCCAGACACATAAATTCAGTCTGAATTGTGCATTAGCGATTGTTAACGCTATTCATAAGGTGGATCCTGTACCATCTATATCAGATACATTTCAAAGATTCTTAGATCTATTGCACACTACTCGTGGTGATGATGAGTCTTTCAAAAATATTGAATCACGGTTTGATGCTCAAATTGCCCGATTTAATTCATCTACTGGTACTTTGAAATTATCTGAAGCAGTAGTATCATTTTTACTCCTGGCTAATTCCAAAATTGATTCAAACCAACGAGTATCTATTTTGGCTGCTGCTTCTCCGAAGCATGAAGAAGAAGCCGATTTGGAAAAATGAAAAGTCCTAGAACTAATCAAATATTCAGAAATATCATCTATTATTCGTGCATGTGATAAACCAAAAATTCAAATCAAACATACAGAAATTCTCAAAATATATATCTTCAAGTCAATCAAATATTTCATACGGAGAAAAGAAAAATTTCAAGAAAAATAATAAGCAAAGATTATCTCCTGAAGACTTTGCTGCCCTCCCGTCGCCACCCCCGCAATTTTTCCTCTGCTTCCCCGGCCATCCCTACTCCGTCGACCTGGGCTCTTTCGACCCGCTTCCCCTCTCTGCAGCGCACACCCACGTACAAACCTACGTAACGGGTGTGTAGCAGGAGGCGCTAGCCAAGTCACACTGGGACGACAAAGTCTGGACTCGTTGCCCAAATCGTGAGGATCACACCGCCGCGGCAGTGAGGAACCGGATACGCGGGCTGCCATTCCGCAAAGGCCCCGTTGCCGCATTCCTCCTCGCACATCCCACCGCCGACACGGAAGCTTCGGCAGTGCAATGGAAGACAATGATGCGTGTGTACCTTGGACTGTCGGTGTACGATGATTCGCTCCCTCTAGCATTGAGCTAAACAGTTGGTTTCTGCACTGGACCGTCGATATGAAATGTGCGTCAACCTGAGAAACGCATAATCGCTCGGATGACATTGTTTGACGGCCACCCCGCAGAGAAATAAATGGGTGTGCACTGTTGGGCCAAGGGTCCTTTCACTGCACTTGCGACTGTTGCACGACATTGGTGTACAGTACAGTAGTGATTTAGTGGTGCTGAATGTGGAGGCTCTCAAGAGCTTTGGAACGAGTTGCAACCAAACTTGCGAGCCGAGGTGTATACAGTGCTGTACTGTAAGGGCATCTGAGAGGGCAGATAATGTTCCGTACTGTACGTACGGTACAATACAGTACAGTACAGTACAGTATTATGTACGTAGGGGTGGAGCAGGTCAGGCCCGACCCCGAGAGAGGGATGTATGTACGGTACAGTAATGACATGTGCAGTATGTCTTGTACGGCCAATTACCTGTGCACAATCATCACGCGACTTTGCATATTTGGCCGTATGTTTTTTTTGTCCAAAGCGAGATCTTGAGATCCATTCAACACAAACAAACTGGAAGGCCACGTGTACACTACCGAGCTATTATGTCTCCATCCAAAACGTCTTCATCATCCAAAAGTCAGCCCGTCACTCTCCCATTTCCCACACAAGTCCCCTCTCACCTTCCCCCTCTCCCCACCAAACAAACAATAATAATAATAATAATGACCTCAACCCTCCTTCCCCTTTCCCTCCTCCTCCCCTTCCTCATCTCCCTTACCACAGCGACCAACCAAACCATCCTCCCAACCTCCCCACACATCCGCCGTCTCGACATCGTCCCCGCAGAATACATGCCCCCACCCTGGGACGACCCCGCCCACCTCTGTCAACCTCATTCCTACACCTCCCGTTACACCGCCATCTGCGATCCATCCGCCCTTCTCTCCTCGCATGACATTCGCCACCTCGACACCATCCTCCTTCAAGTCTATTCCGCTCAATCACCCTACTCCCTCATCTCCTGTCCCACCTCTACATCCCCGATCAACCACCCCATGGTTTTCGTATCGCCCTCGCCCTCGTCCGACGCATGGTCTTCGACGGCCGCAACCTCGCAGACCGTGCCGAAAACTTTGCCCACCAACTCTTTGCCAATTGGCAACTGGACCAACCATGCGCCGCCTCGGTTTTGCTCTTCCTCTCCCTGGAAGACCAACGCATGTACATCCAGACCGGTCGTCTCGTCACCCAATACCTCAACAAACCTCAAATTGATCACGTCTACTCCAAAATGATCCCCAAACTCCAACGTAACAAACTCAACTCCGCCCTTTCCATCGGCCTGAAAACCATCGCCAACTACCTTCGCGCATACCAAGGTCCACACGCCCCGCCACCCCAACCAAACCCCGCCCCCGCCGAAACCGCCACCAAAAACAATCCACCCGACTGGTGGGACACCGAATTGGCAATTGTCTTTTGGCTCTTTATCGCCTTTCTCATCCTCGCCTGTTGTCATGGAATCGGCGGCACAGAAGCAACCGTTCAAAAACGGGAGATGCGTATCCTTCTTCGCAACCTCAACGTCGTGCGACAAGAATACGTCGCCGCAATGCTTCCGCAATACACCCCGCTACCTGTCCCATCTGTCAAAGAGACCTTACACCCCCATGGGTTCCCGCCGTCCCTACCCTCGCCGAAAACCAACCCCTGGCAGATACCACCCCGCCCTCCCTTCCCACAAGAACCTTACGTTGCGGTCATTCCTTCTTTGAAAGTTGCTTCGACGAGGAGAATCCTACACCCTCTGGGGTCATTCCTCAATGTCCGGTGTGTGGAGATCGTGGCGGCGGTCTTTCCACCCCTCCATCCCTTGCAAGTACACGGTTGATGGATACTGAGTTTCGGTTGAAAAAGTTGTCGCAAATGTATCCCCACATTCTTACGGATGAGGTGGTTGCAAAGCTGTTGGCAGAAGCCCCGGATATGTGGCCGGAGCGAATGACGGAGGGGTATTTGAAAGGCGGGGTACACCGGGAGAGGGAGATTGGCACGTATCGTGAGAGCGGCAACGGATTTTGGAATCAATGGGGTGGCTTGTTGGCAGCGGGGGGATTGGTGCTGCATTGGCCTCTGCGTTGAGTGGATGGGGGAATGGTAGACGCGATGATCAAGGTCGGTACAGTGATATCCAGGCCGAAGGCGCTGGGGATCATTTGGGTGGGTGGTTTGGAAGGGGGGGGAGTGGGAATGAAATAAATGGGTATGGGACTGGATGGGGGGATGGTGCGGAGAATGTGACCCGTGGAGTGGGGAATGTCGGTGGTGGAGGGCATGGTGTGGGCTGGGGCGATGCTCTTGCTGGTGCGGCCTCGAGATTTACAGGCAGTGGTGAAGGGTTTGGGGGGGGTGGGGGAGCGGGAATGACGGGGGCGGAGGGCATGGAACGGGTGGTAGGCGACCAATTGTCTCGTGGATTTTGTGGCGGAGAAGATTTGGTCGTCAGATACTTGATAGATTAGTTGCCTAACTTTGCAACAAACCTGTGTGCATCGTAATGAGCTTACTGAATTGTCTAGTTTAGAAAGTCCCCTGGCAATGACTCTTTGATATATTTGGTGATTCCAGAAAATACGGCTCCCATCTCACAATCTGATAAATTGCAAAAATTCATGTACAGTACAAGATTAAACCTGCAGTTTGCTCTTAATTGGTTTTCAGATCCAATAGGTTAAATCCAGTGATCAAACTACACCTTCCCACGCCAATCGGCGCTCCCAACAAAAGTAAACTTCTCCATCTCAAACTTTACTCATGACGTTTCTGGAGTGTGCATTCAATGACCGACTATAAAGTTAAGTTCTAACTGGATGGTCAACATCGGTCACGTGCAGTGGGGCACGGGAAATGATGGCCATAACCACCAAGGGCCACAGACCACAGCTGAGGCGCTGATAGATTCGCGAGCGAATAGTGGCATCAGAGGTGTGATATCTAGTCGCAATCCGCGGAATGAACGTTTCCAGAAACAGGGCAGTGGCTAGGGACGCCGCTCCAAGGGAGTCGAGAGCGAGTGGTTGGAAGCAGAAATTCGGCTCGCGTGACGGGTTGTCGGATGTTGGAACAAGGCGCCTGGAGAGCTTACGCTCAAGGTCCTGGACCTTGTTGCGGTAAGCTTGCGTGGTGGCGCCTGCGGCGGCTTGCGTTGCTTTCGTGACAGAGGCCTGTTTGAACGGCGAAACAAGAGTAACGTCACAGGCAATTGGCCTTTCCTTGCGGCCGATGGCAGGGGCCGGGGGTTGCACGAGGAGGTCAGCGGGCCTAAAATCGGCTCCGGGAATTAACAGAGGGACTTGGAACTTGTAGTCCAAATCCGCAGCGCGGAAAACTTGATATGCGAGGCGCTATGGATAGAGTTATGCCGGTGTGGGCGGCCAAACCCCGAGGGGCAGAGGTCAGCAGCATGGTCTCCGTACAGATCTAACGTCTGCTGGCAATGATGACATTTCGGCGGGATCGAGTCCGTGTATACTGGAAGACCGCGGTGGCGACGGAGTATCAGAGACTTTGGTCGCATTGGTCGGATGTGCTTGTAGAAAGGCGGCAGCCTCGGAGTAGCGAAAAGCTAGACCGCGTATCCGACGAGGGGTAGCTTCGGGACGCTGAGCTGTGTGGCTGGGAACATCCTTCCAGAGGTTGTCCTCCCAGTGCAACTTTGCCGCGGCCTCTTGCTGTACCCTATTGAGATGGGTTTGCAGGTTGACAAGGATGTCAGCAAGAGCTGTGGGGTCTAAGCAGTCTCAAACAGATTTCCTCTGCAGTTTTCTCGATGACCGCGCAGGGCTTATTTATCAAAGCTCGCAGTAGGTTTGAGAAACAGGTTCAATCCGTCAAAAGCTCAACTGATGCCCGCACCAAAAAAGTGGGGCGTAAGGAAATTCCCATCAACGCAATCTCGGCAATCCGATGTAACAATCTCTACAAAAACTCCCCCTGAAAGCGCTGTGTTTACAAAACGGGAACGGTGTTTTCTCGACATAAGTAACCCGTAGTCCCTCGTATGTTATTGTGGTGCGACCACTCTACTCAATAAAATAAACGACAACGTTACAATATCAAACGCGCCGGATAAGCAACTTCAGGTAGAGCCCACAGCCCACAGGACTCTGACAGCGATGGCCCCTCGTTCGACATGACAAAGACAGCCATGATGAAGTGCCGCTGTCACGCCGAGCCTCACAGAGCCTAGTCGAAGAAAACGCCCTTCCAGACCCGCCTTTCCCAGTTCTATCCAAATTACAATGCGAGCAAAGCATGAGCATCTACTCAAACGGCCAATATCGGAGGTCGACACAACCAGGGCTCCGCCGCGAACACTAGTGACCTGTGACACGCGGCTTGGACTTGGCCTTGCCGCTCGCACCCGCCTTGCCGCGAGACCAGACGGAAGAGAGGGGCATGAGGAACTGGCTGTGGCAAAGCAGGGACGAGAATTGTGGAGAGGGAGAGCAGCTGGAAACAGGGGCAACAAAATGGATCGAGACTAGCGTGGCTGTTGTTGCGGATTTCGAAACGTAGGATTGAGGGGAAGGTTGTGGAATGTCGCGGGAGCTGGCGTCCACTACGAAGTCCCGTATTTACTTCCCGGACTGGACGCCCGACCTGCCGACATACTCGTCCACCCGACTACTTGTTCGGAAAACCCTACGCCCCCCCTCCCGGTTGCATATGAAATCACAGTCTCCTCACCTTTCCAACAGTGCTTCCTGTCCAAGGGAGCCCGGGAAGCGCGCTCTGCCGCCGATGCGGCGGAACGACGGAAACTGAGGGACTTTGCGACCAAAATCGCCGCCATTCCTGGCCATGCTCCACCTGGACGCCCGCATCTCGGCTGGCAGTTTGTCCCGCTAGCCTTTGATTCCCTGGGATGCTCGTCGAAGACCACATCCAAGGTGGTCGACGAGTATGCGGCCGCCATCGCGGCCCGTATCGGAAGCTCTAAGGCGAAGGTATCCTCTCGGCTTTATCAAAAGCTCAGCTATGCCATTTGGTGCACGAGTGCAGCTTCAGCGATTGGTCGTAGCGCGCAACATGCAGATGTTTGCCTCCCGCTCCAAGGCTGGTCAATTTTAGTGGCCCTGTACGTACAAGTAGTGAAGAAAATTGATGAGTAAAACATTTCATATTGTGGATTTGATCTGTTTTTGTCGTATGTGGGGAAATTGCATGTGCTGGACATGGGGGAGGGGCGTGTGCTTTTTTGAAACAAGGTTGATGGGGCGATGGATCACGTGCCGTTTATGACAACAGGGTTTGGATGAGCCGGTGGAGTTGGCTACTGCGTGAAATTTGGAGGGATTGGGTTTTGGTATAGTGGGATTTTGGGCGGGCGCGCCTCTACAACATAACCACTTGCGGGTGATATGCGGGGGGCATTCGGGAAAGAGGAGGAAGGGAAAGGGTTTGTGCTGTTTGAGGAGGCATTGAGCCGTGTGGGGAGGATTCGGGGGAAGGGTGCCGTTTCATATTGAGTTTGTTGGGGTGTTTGTATAAAGCGGTGGTCATGGAAGGAGGGGATGGTTGGAAGAGATTTGTTGGCGAAAGTGATACTGGCAGGGGAGGGGATCAGGGATGGGAGGGAGGGGATCAGGGATGGGAGGGCGGGGAGAGCATTGCAATTCAATTTGAAGGCGACGAGGAGGCGGCTGGCAGTAGGGTCGAGAAGAAAGGAATGTCAGGAAAGAGTCGACATGGGCCCGGTTAATGGTAAAGGAGATGGAGGGGATGGAGTTGGTGAAACGGGTTTGCGGGATGACAGTGCTCGGGGAGGCGGCGTTTGTGGAATAAGTAACGGGAGGTAGGGAGCAGGTGCAGGCGGAAAACAACGTGGAAAAAGTGAAGCGAGGAGGTAGATTCGATGACGCAAGGCGGAGAAGTGGAGTTGTGGATCCAGCGTTTCACGAGGACACGGCTATAGGACCACAGTTGCGTCGTGGGGTGTAACTCAGGTTTAGCGCGGAGAAATTGACGATGCATGCAGCGTAGAGTCTCGGTCGGCACGCATTGTGGTGCTGCAATGCGGAAAGCGGTTCAGCACCCAAGGGTGGAGAAGCAACATCTGTATGTGGCCAGTAAGCTTGCGGCGGGTGGACGCATCTCGTAATGCACTTTGGGGCCGGAAATGCAGAGTGGACGCGGGGGCAGCGGAGTGTGCGTGGTAGTGAGGATTGGGAAGACGGGCTGGAAGAACGGGGGGATGCGAGGGGGAGGTGGGTGGAGGGAGTTGATGCGGTGGGAGCGGTTTGGGGGTGAGTGTGGTGTTTGTACAAGGATGCTAGGGGGACACAAGCGTTGGGCTTGCGGGTGCAAACTGGGAAACGGAAATGCGGGGGGATATGGATGGAGGATTGGATTACGGGTGGGTAGAGTAGCGGGTGATTGATTGTTGGGTCAGGGATGGGATGGGATGTAACTAGGATATGAAGAGAGCGACCCGGAAGACGAGGGAAGCGTCAAGGTGTGGGGTGCGGGGTGTCAAGGGCGGGAAAGCGGGTAGAACGGGTGAAAGCGAGGAGACCAAGGCGCCAGGGCTAGGAGAGGAGAGTTACGACGGCCCTATGGGCAGGATTTGAAACCGGCATGCCGCGACTACGAGTGGCAAGGCGGTATACCAATGAGTGAGGTTGACGAATTTGGTTGGGGATTGTATCTAAATTGGGGGAGTTTGAGGCGTACGGTGAAAGCGGGGACGGGCGGGGAATGGGAATCGCTCGGGGCTTGTTTGCAACTTTTTGACAGGTTGGTTGTCGGGTGTGATTGGGGCAGTGGAGAAGGGAACAATGAGCGGTTGGGAAGAGGTGTTGGATTTTGGTTGCAGGGGTTGGTTTTGGTGGATGTGGATGATGGTGAGGTGGTTTGGGTGGAGTGCGGCGGGCGTTGTTCATGGTTCGGAAAGAAGGAGCGGATGTTGATGAGGAAGATGGACCGGAGGGTGGCGCTGATGTTGGCGGGGAGTAGAGGCACCGGTTGGGGGGGTATTGTTGCAGGTGTAGCGCGTCGGGATTTACGGAGAGTGGTGCAGGGTTGAGAAGTGAGTGGAGCTGGAGCGAGGATAGGGGAGGGCTTGGGAGAGAGTGGGAGGTGAGAGATTGTAGCGGGGATGGCGTGTCGGGGTTGATCAGGTGGTGAGAAGACGGCGAGAAGACAAGATACTACGATGCAAATGAATAGCGTTTACGAGCAGACTCTAAACATTGTGCAAAAGGACACAAGTAGCTAGTGAGTGGAGCATGTGACATTCAACAAAAAGAATTCAAACGCCAACACTGCGATTCGGACTTGTACACGCGAGTGTTGACATCAACCGCTTGCAGATCGGGGGCAACTGAGCGGATCTACCGTCTACTTTTTGGGAGGACGCGGGAGCTTTGCACCCAACGCTCTTTCAATTTTGGAAATGATCTACAATATCGCAGCAACGATGACATCAACATGGTTAGCCAGCGAGTCACTTGAAATCACTTGACATAACATGGTAGGGGTGGCACATCCACGCGCTTCAAACCAAATCCCCCTCAACTCACCTGTCCATTCGGAATGGCTTTTCCATTCTCATACTGGTTAATAACCGCTGGCTTTTCATTAATCGCCTGCGCCAATTTCGCTTGCGTGAGCTTCTTCTGCATGCGCGCCTGCTGGATAGCCTTGCCAAGCGCCAGTCCCACCTTTTTGTCTACGTTTTCCACGGCGCATACGCCACAGGCATCACCGCGCACAAGTGCAACATACAAATCGGTCAGCACCCAAGGCGTATGCAAACACGGAATCGCACCACGCGTCATGCAAGGAGGTTTCCCAACTTACGAGACAGGACATCTGTTTCGGCGTCCAACTTTGCCATGTTTGTGTCGGAATTCTTGGAATTGGAGCCCGCAGCAACTGAAGGGATGGGCAAGTGCAAACGAGTGTAAAAGGTGGGATGTTAGTTTGCGGTATTTGCAACATGCAGGGGCATAGGGTGGGGATGTGGGGAGGGTGAGGGAGTGGGGGCGATGCAAGTGCGACGTACACTTTCTTTCGGTCTGACCACCGGCGGTACCAGGGCGGCCTTCTTGGTGGATGGCGCCTTGGAGCGAAGCACGACTGGGGAATGCGAGGGGGAGTATGATGCATGTGGCGAATTGATGGACGGGTTAGGGTTAGGTGGAGGACTGGTTGTGTGGAATGGAGGGATTTTGTTGAGGTGGGGATGGATGGTTTGACGTACCTCTGTCCCAATCTTGAGAAGACATGTTGCTGATGCGAGGGGATGGGGGTTGACGTGGAGAGGTGGTTGAACGGGTATTGAAGATGTGGATCTTGTTGTCTGGCGGAGGGGAACGGGCTGGTCGGGCGAGGGGGTGCGCCTGCGAGGAGGGGGAATTTAAGGTTGAGCGTTTTGGCTGTTGCCACTGCCACCGTGTACACTGTGCAATACACAAGTCTGATGATTCCTCTAGACGCCTCTCCGTCTTGGGTTAATTTGGACACCGTCCGCAGTATCCAATGCCGGCTGAGTCGTCCTGATAAACAAGTAGAGTGTACACTACTGTACTGTACTGTACTGTACTGTACTGTACTGTACTGTACTGTACTGTACTGTACTGTGCAATTTCAAGTTGCTGCACTTGCGGATATTTGTCCTACTCCCCCGGCTACTGCAGTGCTGTATGTGGCAAACGTGAATAAGAACCACTCAATTTCCACCGTGTAGCTGTAATGCACTTGCAGTAGAGGTTACTGCACAACCCGGTCTCTCTAGAGTCTCCAGTACCTCACACACCCGGAGTTGTCTGGATAACTCACAAAGGCGCTGGCCAATCGGGCCTTGCGTTGAGATATTACAGTAGATGGCTAAATCGCTCAATACCTTACAGCACTACTTGGCTCCATACAGTATCTACAGTACAGTACTGTACAGTATGGTGCCCGGACAATGATGCAAGTGCTCAACTTGCTCCTTTTCTGTGGTCCTCGGTGGCTATGGCCATCATTTCCCGTGCCCCACTGCATGTGACCGATGTTCACCATCCAGTTAGTTCTTATCTCAATACTGTAGTCGGTCAGTGAGTGTACAGTACTGTACACCACTGTACACACTCCAGAAACATCATGAGTAAACGAATTATTATTATTAATGCAGAGTGTGCACGCACTGACCGACTGTTCAGTGGAGAGCCAATTGGATGGACCACATCGGTCACGTGCAGTACGGCTCGTGATATTACGGCCACATCCACCCACAGCCACAAGTCAATCGCAACAAATACGCTTGAAAAAAACAATGCACAAAGCTGACCACAACCAACCCGGTCCCGCCGCGGCTTACCCTCTGCTCGTGTGTCTGGTCGCGAACGGTCAAGCCCCTCGCAAGGCTCAACAAACCAGGGCGGCGAGCCGGTGATTCTCGCAAGGACAGTCACCTGACGATCGTGCTGATGGGTCCTTTGAGCGCCGTGCAATTAATGCAGGAGCTGCTTGCTGTACATACCCAATATTTCTGGGAGACGACGTCGCAGCGGTGCCTTGGCCGGACCGAATAGCGGCACTTGGCAATGGCACCACAGCCACCGCGACATTTCGCGTGCTTCAAGAGGTGTTTGGGGTACAGGGCATGGCGCACAGTACAGTACACCCGTTCCTTGGAGCTCGGCAGCCGTAATGACGCGCGAAGCGCTTTTCGTCTGGTGTCTCCCGGGGAGAATTTTGCATCCTGTACTGCGTCGTGGGTGAAATTGGCTACGGGTTTTTGCGGTGGTATGTGGAAGGTGCCAAAAATTCTCAACGGGGTTACTTTAGACGGTATGCAGGCCGATGACCTTTCTTGGGGAGCGTATGCAGCAGAGGCGTACGATTCTAGACCCTTGATTGACGACGGCGGGAAGGTTCCGCACCGTTCGTCCGTCTCCGACTTGGGATTTTACAAAGGATACCGGGGGACAGTTTTCGCGGAGGTGAGCCCTGTTCGCAGGAGTGGCGTTTTGGCGCCCTTGGCCTTGACCGGCACCTGTAGCCCTCGGAAGACCCCTGAGTGCAAAACGACTCTGCTAATGACCTTTAGCAACGTTCTATCTTGCGGTCAAACTCCGCTGCGCCTTCTGTGGTGCTCGACGGGGGTAAGACATGCAAGAGGAAGCCCATTTTGCAGACTTCGAAACATGTCCGTAGTTGCTGGAATGCAATGTGTTTGTCCTCAAGGTCTGCAACTGAATCCAAGATCGGCTGAAAGGTGTCGATATGCGTGACGAAGACCCCAGCATAACTCGATGGGGAACACGTGATTTCAGCTGCTCACTGCATCCCGGCACGCAAGGTATGGGTGCAAACATTCCGTACGAGACGTCCCGAGGAGGTTACTAACGACAAATAGCTTTACGGTTAAGGCAAACCAGTCTCTTGCAGGAAGTTGTGCGTCCAATATAGATGGAAACACAAGCAGTGCACCACCAGCACCGCGCCCACAATATGTTACCGTTTCAAACCATCGTTATGCGCCCCAAAGGACCGGTTGTTGTAGCATGTCGGCAACGTATTGTTCTGGTTCAAGTCGCCAGGCTCAAGTCCACGAAAAGTCGCTTCAACGACTCGTCACCTGTGAAGCATCCTACACCGAAGTGAAAAAGCAATGAAAGAACTCTACTGAGGAAGGAGAATATGCTTGGTCGACCCAGCCAGAGCATGCCCTACGAAAAACCAAAACCAATCAATGCCACCGGGGCCAGGCGTCAAGTCGCGGCTTTTGTAAGCTGCAGCCGCATAAAGTTGCTTGTTTGTCATCTGCATTGTAGAATTGGTGAAAGGGTACAGTAAAGGATACTGAACGCATACATACATAGAGAAAAACAAAGATAACACTGTACGGTGGGATGGGTACCGGACAGGTGTCTCGAAGGGGTACAGTAGGATATGTGCAAAATAAGTGAAAGAGGTCTGCCGGGAGAGTCGGTGTTGCCGAAGGGAACGATAGCGGAGGTGAACGATAGCGCAAGGAGCTGATAGCGGAGGGATTCGACGCATTATTCATACCCACGTAGTCGTCTCAATACGGTAGGGATTGTATTCGCGTGACTATTTGCGTTTAGTCTGTAAGCTATGTAGGTGTACCAAAAACAGATGGCATCGACCGAACTCGCTTTCATTCAATCAGCTGGGGGAGCGCAAGTAGCAGGAACTGAAAGGGCGGAGACATCGCTTTGTAAAAATTGCAGTCGGATGTTCGGTTTTTGTAGCTATCGCAGGGGAGAAGAATGAGTTCAGTAGCACAACAAAATGAAAAATTACGGTGATGGTTTCCGGATTCTTCTCCTTTGCAGCTTACTGCTTAATGCACCAGCACCTGTCTTTCAATCAAATATCCACATGGCCTTAAGACGGATACCCAAACCTTACTTGAACTCGACTTTAGAATCATATCTTCGAAAAGAAAAACGCGCAAACCTATCCCAGTTTTCTAGAGAGTGTTTAAACCCATTTGCTGCAGTTTTTACGCAGTTCAACGCATTGATACATTAAAGATGCAGCTCAGTTGTAACATTTGTTTGCAGTGAGAGCACTGGCAATGGAGGATTATCGCGAACACCGGAATGAGAAAACCAGAGGAAATTGAGCGTGTGTTCATCCGAGGGAACTGGATTTACTTTTATGGTGTACTATGTCTTGGGACGTCTACGAATGGTGAGCAGGGTATATTCGTAGTTTGTAATCAATAACTCTAGAGCCCTTCTGTTTGCATATCTCTCTCGATTATCAGTATCATTTGAGTCTATTTAGAGCTATTCTAAGTCTTTATAAGTAGAGGAGAGGGGAAGAAAAAAGAAAAGAAAAAGAAGAACCGAGCTTCAGCACCTTCGGTACCACGGTCTCGTCTCTTCAACCCCTCGAAGATTTCCTGCTACACCCCTCCCTTCATATATCTTTCCATCCGTGGGAACCTTTGTCGCCCATATCAACTTATCCCGCGCACTTCCCCGACCAACTCATTACTGTGGTGAAGTTCAACGCCACTACCAACTTGATAATAATGCATCTTGTGCAAACCATATTACTTACCCAGTAACGTTGTGTTTCGTGGTTGTTCCAGTGTATTTCGTCTATCACCTGGCTCCACTAATCTAGGATATCCTATAGCCAAGCATGATAGTACTCTCACCGACCCATTACGACTAAATCTATTTGCTAGCCGGCTATGCACTGACTTTGGTGCTGTAGCAGAGACCAAATCGTCAGAAAGGAACATTGACTACAACGGAATGGAGGAATATGAATCTGAATGATTGCATCCGCTTGTTTTCGTACATAGGGATGTAGGCCAGCGATTTCCCGAAGACTAGGGGGCAAGCATGTGTATTAGAGAGTACATACTGAAGTCCACTAATTGTGTATGAATATATGTACACTTTTAATTCCTTGCACCTGACTAGCATCTGTACTTGTGGTAATTCTAGAGTTTACGCAAGCGGATTTCTGAAGTTGATGTGACTAGGTTTTCACTGAAATTTTTTTAGTGATATTATTACAGAAAAATAGAAACCTATTGCTTACGTCTTTCAGAATGTGAGTAAGTAGTATTAAGATTGACACCTTTACTCAAAGTCAACATGGGACATGGACGTCAACAGGATCGCAAGGTCCGCATTAGTTCAGCTCGCATGAGAAGGCTGGAGACGGCACCGAACCTCACCACGTGTTTTCGTGCGAGCTCTCCTACTTCTTTGGTTTCTAGTTCTATGGTTCTTGTGGGTATAGCCAGTCGATTCTTTGCCGAGAGCAATGAACACAGAAGATAGCTTCAGCATTTCAATCTTACATATACATCCTGCTTCAACTTCAACTTTAGTAGTCTTCCTGACGCTTTTTTTATGTAGGTTTGCGATTCAAGAAATCGTATGTAAGTAGAATGATAAGTTTCATTGCATTGAACAAGCCTCACACTAGTAGAAATAAGTATGAGGCTTCTCTATTACTTGCCACTTTTGTTGTTTGAGGCGACTCACTACGCCAGCCAGTTGGAGAGATATGGAGATTCTCTTCGGTTTCCATGCGTCGCAGCTTTCGGAGATATTTTGGATGCTTTGGAGCGATTTATGGGAGCAACAGGTCATCTAATTAGTACAATCATATTTTCAAATTTGTGAAGCACGCTAGCACAACCATATGCTACAGTAGTCAAAAGAAATTTGTTTAGGTCTGGAGAAGGTTTTCGGTTTGTTGATGGAACTTTAATTGCTATCGCTCGTCCATCTCGTAACGCGGTAAATCATTTTGCCTATCATAGGCACAAAAGAAAGCATGCTCTCAAGTGGAAATCTGTAACAGCACCCGAGGGATTGCCTCTTCATGCATCTGGACCACTGGAAGGACTCCAATATGACTGGACGCTGTATGGTGGAAGTGGATTACAAGAATACTTACCATCTATTACGGTTATGAACAGAATTTAGTATGGTTTATACTTGGACATTGCGTATAAAAAGAGGGTTTTTCTAGAGACTCTCTTCCAGAGATCATCCCTTAGCGATGCAAAGAAGGCTTTTAACAAGGCCAAGTCGAAGGTAAGGATTATTGTGGAGTGGTACTTTAAATAAGTAAAGCTCTGCTGGTCAACCGTCGACTACAAACGGAAAATTCGCACAGGAGAATCCTCAGTTGCTTTGATGTACACGGCCGCTGTGCTGCTCACCAATATTTTCAACTGCTTGTACCCGAGTACGATTGCGAAATACTTCACGTCCACTCCTCTCTCACTGAAAGAATGTGTTACTCAACAGTGTCAGTAAATGAACAGTCTTTCTTGATATGTAACATGAGGTTTTGGGCAAAGCCCCAGCAGGGCCCGAACGGGAGGCTCTTCCCCCGGAAAAATTTCTAGGAACAAAGAGGTTCAAAAACGATTCTTTTACGCAGCAATGGCGTTTTCTACTAGCTTAATGGAGAAATTAGTACTTACGCTTCTGCTAAATTGTGCCAAGAAGAAGTCTGAACTTTTCAAAGTTCAAGCTCTTTCTCCGCGTCGCGTTCCTCGGGGTGTAGATCGCGCCCCTTCTCGCGTTCTTCTTTCTCCAAATGCATTTGATCGCGTTACAACTTCAGAAGGTCCCTTTCAAGCTCGATTCGCGCCATTTCCAACTGTTTAACTTCTGCATTAGTCTGTTCAAGTTCTATTTCTGTTTCGCCATCGATACTCCACATTGAGCCTGCTAAACCTTGCTTCTTATTCTCTCTGTCGCTTTCAGGACAATTCTCTCTGTTGGAAGGCCCATTCCTTTTCCTTGAAAAAGAGTGCCCAACCAATTCTTTCCCAATTTGCTCCTTCTCTGCAGTTCGCTTCGCTTCTGCTTCTTTCGTCGCATTTCGTTCCTTCTCAAGATCTTTCTGCGCCTCTGCAATCATCTTCAATTGATTTTCCCGCATTCCAACTTCCCCGCAAATCCCTGACAATCCTCTTTCCGCAGTATAGTTCCTGTTAAATGCGTCTTGAATTTTCTTGCACCGATCTTGAATAATTTTTGCATTGACTATCTCTGAGAGATTGGTGTTCTTATTCGTCTTCTCCGCCGCTTCCCCAGAGAGCTTGTTGATTTCTCCAAATCTGGCCACACTGGCCCTTGATGCTGAGACCTCTCGCGCGATGATAAGGTCGTATTCTTTTGGGAATTTAGGGTGACGGCCTAATTTCCTGGGTGGAGACGTAAGTTCTAGTGTGGCTATCGCGAAAGTATCGCGGTTGATAGAGGGGTTCGGATTAGATGCAGTCTCGGAGAGAGAGGGGGATTCGAGGAGCTTGTTGAACTAGCGTCGGTCATTTTTGCTGTGGATGAAAGGATAAAGCCTCAGAGATGGCATTCCAATGCTGTTTTATCTTCCCGCGAGCATTTTGTACACGTTGAACATATGTTGCATTTCGTATTGCAGTAGTGATTTCACAATTGGGTTAAATTTCTCTGATTTTAGTCACATCTTACCTCGGCTTTTCACCAAGTGTAATTTTTTGATAATATTTTAGTCGTATCTACAGTCTTGCGGAATCGTTTGCGTAAACTCTCTACTATGTCCTTATTTTGCATCGAATGTTGGCTGTATGAATGTGAATCCTCTGATTCTTTACTTCGTTCTCGTCGTCATGCTTGCTAAGGTACTGTATCTCCTACTGCAATGCTGTTTTATATCTGAAAAATGAGAAGCAGCAGGAGGCTGAAAAGCTGTTTGACAGTCCCCTGTTGATGCTTTGAGTTTTTCTAGCGTGTGGGGTGTCACATGGAGTTCTCAGCCCTTGGTATCAGTCGCGATGAAGCGGCTTTGTGAGAATATCGGCCAGCATCGTTTCGGTGGGTGTTCTTTGCATATCTTTGGTGTTTTTTGCGACTTGATGCTGGAGGAAGTGATGAAGAATGTCGATATATTTCTTCACCGTTGTGTGTGCTTGGTTTTGTTCAATCAAAACGGCGGAACAGCTGTCAATGAAGGGCGGTGTAGCTTGAGAAGTGTGAATTTTGCTAGACTGTAGCAGTTTTGCTAGCCATGCAGTGTGATGTGTAGCTTCTGTTGTTGCATTGTACTCCGCTTCAGTTGCCGACAGTGCGACTATGTTTTGCTTTTTTGATGTCCATGAAACCGACGCAGAGTGAATGCAGTGTATTGTGCCAGTTATTGATCTTATATCTTTTTCTTTTGCAAAATCGGCGTCGCTGTGGGTCTTCAATGGGTTGGTGGTGGCTGAGGCTGCGTTGGATTGGGAAAGAAGTCCGTGCGTTCGTGTGCCTTTCCGGTAGCGCAGTACTGCCTTGAGGGCTCGGTGGTGGTGCTTCTGAGGCGCGGACATATGTTTGGCTAGGCGGTTTGTGGCGTATGCTATATGGGGTCTTATGCTATTTATTATGTAAAGAAGCTCAACCATTCTCTTTCCGTATCGCGATGAGTCTTTGGAGGGTAGGGGTGCCGTTGATGGTTGTTGGTCCAATATTTTTGAGTTGATTGTACGGGTTATGAGTGGGTTTGCTGTCCTGCATTTTCGTCTTTTGGAGTATGGCATCGATGGCGTCTGGTTGCGATATGTGTACATCGCCGTTCTCTGCGCGGGATATGGTCCATTTTAGGAAGCGAGTGGGTGGTTCTAGTTGTTTCACCTTGTACTTGAGAAGAATTTGTTGATAAAGTTGGTCAATGAGGGATTTTTGTGACGCGAGCACGAGAAATTCGTCGATTGTGGTGCTTACCACGGTGCAACTGGCGGGGGTGTTGAGGATTGTAGTGTAGTGGTAGGCTCCGGTAGACGTAAAGAATACCAGGCAACGGTAGCTATCTTCGATGAAGTGATCCGGACGGTCGGGGATGAAAAGGAAGCGCAGGAACGAGGTTGGATCACTCTCTGGAACGATCGTCCGGGATGGAGGTGGCGAAGGAATCCGTAGCAAGGCGCCGGTGCGTTAGAAGCCAAAGGGAAAAGGGCTTACCTGTAAAGGAATTGTAGCAAAAGGATAAAAGGTAAAGTTGGGTGTAGAAGAGTAGGGTGAAGGGTGCTTCCCTTTTACGTAGGAGCTGGGGTGGGGAAGGGATATTAGTACACGTCCCACCCTACTCCAGTGGCCCGATAGGGGTGACCCTAGTGGTCCAGCCCCTCGGTGCCACGAGCACGAGATCGAGATCACTACTAAGAATTAAACTCTACCTAAAATTACACTAAATTACACTGTCAATCACCTACGGTTGTCAACGCGGTTGACACACGAGGAATACTCTTAAAAGTGCGTACACGTGGCGGTGCTGTGCACTAACTCCTTGGCGGGTGATCATGTCACTACACGACAAGGGTGTACAGGCAGGGATCATCTTCTGAGCTGGCATATCCTAGTGAGGTGAGAAATATTTTCAGGTCATTGTTTTAGTAGAATTCTGAAGGCGGTGAGCCGTACAGGTTTCCTCTGAGTTGGCCATACTTGCTGGGGTGGATGTATGTGCTATCGAACTTGGGCATTTTTTGAACATAAACTGGACGACTGTTCTGGTATTGTTAGTGGAGGTAAGCGGATTTTATATCGAAGTGCTCCAGGGGCAGCTTGCGTGTGGCATGTAGGATAATGAGCATTCTTTGCATGGTTCTTTCTGCCGTGTACTTTGTGGTATGCATGGAGTTGAAATGCAGAACTGGTTTCATAAGGTATTTTCCTAGGTTGCATCGAGCTTTTCTTTATGTGATGTGTCCTTCCGCAGACCTTTTGTACCGATACAGCATCATTAGTGGGATGACTGGGTTGGGGAAGGTATGAAATCGGGTGGTAGCCAGGTTATGCTGTCGTGCGTGTCGAGGTTCTGTGGCTCCGTGTCATGTGCTTGTTTCCATTGTGCGACGTCTAGATATTTCCTAGCTTGAGGTAGGTGCGCTGGGGGAGGTGTGGTTATGTTGATTTCTGTCGGTATCCTCTGCTTGGATTTAGCTCTGGCTATTAAGGCCGTTGTGGATGTGTGAGTGGGGTCTTTGCTGCGGTTGTAGGGATGGAAGTCCTTTGCTCTTATTCTTTGATAGGAGTTGGTTCGGAGTTTTTTCACGACTATATGTGTGAGTCTCCGTACATGTAGCGCGGGTGGTCGGCGGGGGGTTTCAATTTTTCTTGGGCGAGTAGACAGGGATCGTGCCCAGCTTCCCGAACGTATATATGTGTTTGATGCCATGTTTGGCTCCGTACCTCAGTTTATATGGTGATTTATCCGTTTTGGAGTGATGTAGTAGGTTATATTTGAATATATAGTCTCGTGCTGCATCTTTCCAGTGGGCGTTGTGGAGTCCAGATGTGTCGAGCGGTGCTCTTACTGATTCCGTAATGGTTCGGTTGAGGTATTCGGCTATGAAGTTCTCCTGAGGTTGGTGTGGAGTGCGTAAGTGATGGGTGAGGCAATATGTGGCGTTTATGTTTCGCATGGTGTATTCTTTGGCTTTTTCACTCCGTATGTCCATGATATGTTGGTTCATCTTCTGTACTACGTGATGGAGAGTGTTTTTGATGTGTTTGGGAATCTCCTTCCAGTTTTTGATGAAGTGTGCAAATGCAAATTTGCTTGTAGCGCTGATGATCAGAAGGATGTGATTTTTACCGTTTGTGGAGGTTGATTTAATTGGTCGGCAAGTATCGGAACTGACGTACGCGCCTACTGAGTACTGATGGTTCTTTCTTTTCTGGGTATTTGGATGTAGTTTGGCTGTCTGGTATGCTGTGCATTTGAGTTCTGTATGTGGTGACAGAGTTGTAGGGAGGGTGGGGATGAGAAGTTTTGCCGCTGTGAGAGCGAGAATTTTGGGAGTGGGCATGTTTGATTTTGTTGAACCATCGGTGTGATTTTATCTGTGTGGCTGAGTGAGTCTCATCGTGTGTGGCGTTGAGTATTTTTTACAAGTTTCGCACCTTGACGGTTGCTGAAATGGGGTGTGCCATGGACAAGGTAGGTTAAGAATGGCGAGGTGGGCGGGGAACGAAAGTCGGCGAGGTCTTCTGAGTCGTACTCTGACGGTGACGGAGGGCGGCCCTTTGACTTCCTGTTGCACGACACTGGGGGTTACCGCGTAAGGGTCAGAGTGACGAACACAAGGTTATTCTCTGTTTTCAATCGGGCAGCTGAGATAAATCCAGTAGTAGATATTTTATCCCAACTGGCGGATTGGAACAATGTACAATGAGGCACAACTTACTTGCGATGCTACCAAGATGTGGGGTGTTAAGCGCCGACGAGTGGAACTGGTTAGAACTGTGGTTGGAACTTTGTTTGAGGCTGGCTGGGTTAAGCCGGTCGATCCCAACCAGGGTTTATATAGAACTGAAGACAGCTACAAACTAAAGAAAATGAAGCCTAACAGTAGCGAATTCAAAGGTTTTCCTGTAAAACAGCCCTGACAGTATCGTAAGCAGCGCTTTCAGAATTGTAGTCAGCACGAGTGACATACTGTGACAAGATGTAAGAAGTACATTGGTCCACGTGGCATGGATAGCAAAGCGTTTTTTGATTGGTAAAGCAATGATGTAATATCCCAGTGTGCCACGCGCCCGTAACTATCCCAAGTGTGCCAATGGGGTCAAGCGCTGTGTTCAGAACTGTAAGGAAAGTGTAATGACAGCAAAGTGCCTAGTAGCCCTGCTTTTAAGTTTATAAGTGGTTTGAATCTACAGTACAGTAAATGCAGTGAATTCTTGTAAATCTGTAAGGTCTGTGAAGTGAAATACTGCACAACAGTAGGTTGGCGTGTAGTTGTGTGCCTTGGGAGTTTGGGTTTGGTTGGGGGGGATATTTTTTTTGTAACTTTGTGAAGTTGCGCCCTACGTGTGAACCTTCGTGCCGTAAGTGCTGCAGTAGGCTTGTTGGGTGTTGCCGTTAGTTCGTACTGAGAGTTTTTCCAATGTGCCGTTGCTACTAAGGTTCTTGGGGCGGTGGCGGTGTTGACAAGGAATCCTCTGTTGGCTGTGAAGTATACTAAACCATATCGATGAGCTAGGCCGTGCACGGACAGAAGGTTTTGTCGTAGGTGACGATTGGCTACCGTGTGCGTTTGTAAAGTTGTCTTGCTGCGGGTTCTGAGGCTGATGAGTCCATCGTGGCTGCATGTTGTCGGCTAATTTGTGGTGGAGTTCGTTAGAATTAGTGTCGTGAGACGTTGTGTGCTGGGGAGTGGTTTTGTCACGTGTGTTGGATGAGCGCCGCTGTCTAGCGCATACTTACTAGTAGTTTCAGTCTCTGTTTCTGAGGATACGTCCACTGGTTGTGGGTGGTGCGGGATTTGCTGGAGTTCCGATGGCTCCTGTCCTGGAGCTTTGGGGTATATTCCAGTGTAGGGTAGCTTTTGATATTGGTACTGGATATGGTGAGACGGCGCGGCATGTGTATAATTGGCTTGGGTTTTTGGTGCACGGAACTTGGGGTGTCCTTGGTCTCTGCATTGTGCGTCGGTATGATTGAAACGCATGCCTAAAGACTTATGGTATGAGCATAGGAGGTGAAATGGAATGCGGCGGGCTTGGAATGGATTCCTACTGGAGTACTGTCGCGGGGTGTACTGTCTTTGCGGCGGGCCATAGTCCCCGGTGATTCTTGGTGGTGTGGGTGTAGGAGCGCCGTGTGGTGTGTTACCAGCGTACAGACTGTGGATTGCTTTGAAGAGTCGTATGAAACTGCGAATTGTTGTAGGCTTTGTGGCGAGAATGTGTGCGAGGTTTGCTGTGAGAGCGGCATTGTATCGCATTCCGGCTATCATAAAAAGAAGAAGAAGTTTAATGCGTTCAGTATCTACTGCGGACTGCGCACGTCCTAACTATACGGTTAAGATCTAACCGGATGTACTTCGTCTTCCGTGCGCATCGGTGCTCGCGACAGGATAGCTTCAGCGATGGAGGACCACAGGGTGCAACTCAGTCGCTGGTAGATACGGCGGCGGACAACGCCAACTGTCGAGTGACACTTGGACGCGATCCGCGGAACTAACTCCTCGATAAATGCAATAGTTCCAGGGAAGGGGCACCTAGGGAATCAAACGCCAGAGGTCGAAACGTGAAGTTCGGCGTGTAAGGCGACGAAGATGGGCCAGTCGATGGAGCGGGGAGTCGTCGGGCGATGTTGCGTTCCAGGGTTTTAACCTTGTCGCGGGCCGCCAGTTCAGCAGCGCCTCCGGCAACCTGGGTCGCCTTGGTGCGAACTGCGGCCTTGAACGGTGAAACGACGGTGATATCACAGGCAATGGGGCGCAACGTTGTGCCTTCCGGGTTGGTGGTGGTTGTACAAGGATATCGGCGGGGCGGAGCTCAGTGCCCGGGACGAGGAACGGAACCTCTTGCCGAGTATCCAGACCCGCGGCGCGGGTAACGTGCGTCGCAATCGCATTACATAGCGAGTTGTGGCGGTGACGACGGCCGAAACCAGGGCAGCAGAGGTCGGCGGCGTGATCCCCGAGGGTGTCCAAGGGGTGGTCACAGTTGTGGCAGTTGAGGGCCATGGAGTCATCATACACTGGCAGTCCGAGGTGACGGCGGAGCATGGTCTGCCAGTGTGTAGTGTGGACCTTCGTAGCTGCCGTGGGGTGAGCGAAGAGAAATGCCGCAGCGGGGCTGCGGCGGAACGCTAGGCCACGGATGCGATGTCGAATGTTGGCGTCGCTATGGCGGTCGGGTTTGGGGCATTCTCCCAGGAGTCGTCGTGCCAATGTACTCTTGCCCGCGCCTCTTGCTGCATCCGTTTGAGAAGGGTTAGTGTGTTGGTGGGTGAAGCAGCTAGAGGTGGAGGGTCAAGGGTGGAAAGGTCGGCTATTCCGGGGATGGAGAGGGCGAAACGGCAGAGAGAAGGCCCAGCCTGACGGAGGAGGAAGGACCGGTCGCCGCGGTAGCGGCCAGAAGCTAGTGCACAAGCACGCGGCGTGGCGTATGCATTAGGTTCACTGCTTAGTGTTGCGGACAATAGGCGGTTTCTTTTGGAGTGGTAGATTTTCAGTGTTTGCTCATCTGTTGGAAAAGGAGAATTGCTCTCCAAACGCTCTGTAGCTTCGATAGTTGTTGCGTATGTTTCTAGTGCTAAGTACCATGGTGCGTAGTTCGTTGGATTGAGCTCTGGGATTCGGTGAGTTCTGTCGCTTTCCATGAATGTGTGAACGGAGATTTGTGTGATAGCGATTTGGTAGTGTTGGTTTGTGGCTTGTGAGATGTGGATCGGGGCTTGTGTGGTGTCTTGTGGTGTGTGGTTGTCTGCTGTTGTGAAAATGGCGTTGTTGTATAGTGCTTGGATGAAGCTGTCTTTGCGGAGATTACGCCCTTGTTGTCGGGCTTGACGGGGAGTTGGTTTAGCCGTGATGGGTGGAGGTTCGGGAAGGAAGGAAGGAGATGGTTGCGTGTGGCCCATAACCTGTGAATGTGAGTCCTCTGACCTCTTCCTTCACTTCGTTCTCGTCGTCGTGCTTGCTTATGTACTGCCACTCCTACTGTAATCCTGTTTGACAGGCTGAAGGGAGATCCTCTCTCCGGTCGATCGCGTTCCGGGTACCACAAGCTTCACTATGTTATCTGACTCTATTGTGCAGACACCGACTATCCATAATTACGGCCACAGAGGAGGACAATGGTTTGTCTATGTTAGGGCTATACGGGACTGAGCTGCGTTGGGTTACCTGATCACTGAATGGACTGGTCTGATTTGCAGTTTGTAGAAAACGTGACGTTGGAGCGTGGTCGCAGAACTAGAGGAGCTGATCATGGGCAAGGAGGAGACATAATTGGCTCTGTTACGAATCAGTAATTGCATACGTTACTGTCCTGCATTTCCGTCGGATCTCAGCCATGTGATGCCTTTCGAGCATTACAACCCATATTCCTCCGTCTAAAAGGTCGGGTCGTTCCGCTCTTGACATACGACAAAGTCAGGATATCCAGAGAAAGTTGCGAGTTCTAAGTGTCCTGAGCAGTCTTCGGTGCTCTATTGTGTGGGAATGGTTTCGGTGCTTTACCCTTGATGTATTTATTCGATCTATCCTAAAGTTTTCCGGACAACGGCAATTGACCCAAAAAGGTTTGCCGACACAGTAATGGGGAGGACACAATGTAGCAATATCTGCCAAGCGCAGAAGCCATGAATCTTTGATCGCGACTTTTGCTAGAGGAAGGCTTGTGCCAATCCCCATGTCCACCCTCGGAGGCTGGCATCCAGTCGCGTACGCGGTGCTAACCGATGTTACGATGTAACCGATGTGTACGCGACGAACGTGGCCGTTCGAGCAGTGGGACTTATGGGAAGGTTCGAGCGGTGCTATTTCAAGGGCACGCTGCCGCGACCGCTATGTGTAACGCGGCCTGCGCGCTGGCATTGCGCCGGCCGTTTAGGGAAAGTTATTTAGCGTTACTCAGGATGACTTGTCCTGCCTTACGCGCTTTTAGTGGCGTGGATACGACCGACCACATCTTCCTTTAAGTAACCTAGAAATTTCCCCTTCCCTTTCATTTGGTCGTTGAAGGCGCGAAGTGCAAGGGGCATTTTAGATGTCTTTCCAGAGACTAACATGAAGCGACGATTATAATATCTGTGCCCCGATTAAAACGTCTTGTAAAAGGGGGGACGTCTTGGTAGTTTAAGATTTGGAAAGTAAGGTCATATCCCTTAGCCGTCAGTGCCTCCAAGCGGGAAAGGACCAAAAATTTTTCCCTTTTGCCAAAATGGGACGGGGTGTTCCCTAAGGGTTTAGGTGCAGTGGATGTAAGCTTACATACTAGGGGATTTGTAATAGGCATTCTGCGGCGTTTTAACTCTGCGAGCGAAAGGGGAAGCTTCATTTACTTCTGCGACTCCCTATTACTGTGTCGGTATACCCTTTTTGAGTCGATTGCGGTTGTCTGGAAAACCATGGGATAGATCGGATATATCTTCCAAGAGTAAAACACCTAAACTTTTTTCCCTTCTGCGACGGACCACTCCAGCCAATCCCTACGCAATAGCCAGGTCAATGGAGCGACGAGAGATTGCGTGGGCTTTTAACTGCTGACAGTGAGAAGAAATAGTCATCAGGAGTTTGAAGTACACATTGGATGATCTCGTGACACGGAGAGGGGTAAAGTAGGATGCGAGGGAGGCTTTAAGTTCCTCTGCAAGCAGCAAGATCAACTGAATCTCCTATACTTTTCGATGTATTCTGTTCCGTCTCGAAGGGCTATGCGTGCCTTCGTAAATTAAAATGTTCCTACAAAGTTCTGATTTACAATCTCAAAGCAAAACAATATCTTTGTTCGTGCACATGGCAACGTCAAGAATCCTTCAAAGTGAAACGCCAAGATACAGAGATCAAAACGCACGACCAGTTCGAACTCTAATGCCCTCCGCTGAGAAGATTATTTCCTTCCCATCTACCGGTAGCCGTTAATGAACTGAATTGTCTTGAGAATAAAACTGCGTTCCTTCGGAATGATATTACCTAGCATCGCGTTTGGGATCTGTATCAATAGGCTGTTGGTACCTATCGCCTCTGCAAAGCTGCATCATGGCTTGCTCCCCGTCATATTGTGGAGGATCTTGCCTTCCTTCAACACGCAACGTTACATTCATTTGTAACGGCTCTGAAATCCCAACAACCTCATTTTGTGATAACCCACCAGATCCTAACAAACCGCCAAAGCCTTTCGGGGGGTCGTTTATCCTCGGCCGCCCGCTTATTGGCCCATCATTCCTAGGTCCTATGTAGCCATCCGTGCGCTGCCTCTTGTGAGATGGTGGATACGGTCCGTCATAGTAGGGTCCCAATCGTCATGATACCTCCCTCGCTTGAAGCCGGCCTGCTGACTATGGTTGCCTTGCTGATCTTGATACGCGGAATCCTCGTTCTGTTGTCCAGACCCCCTCATTCTGCCTCTCCCGCCTCTGCCCCTGCCTCTCCCACGGCCCCATCCACCTCTCCCGCGTCCGGGAGGGCCCCCTCTACCGCCAAAGCCACTGCGGTAGAGCCCTTGCAAAGGTGGATTGGGCCGATCAAAGTGAGAGCGCTGTGGACCCCACAAATCCATACCCGACATACCTGTCTGTTTACGAATAGCTTTTCCAAAGCCTCCGCGTCCTGGATCGTAATCGAGGCGATGTTCATCACGCACCTGACCACCTGATCGTCCGCGACCATACTGTCGACCAGCAGAATAGCCAACGTCATAATCGACACGAATGGTGCGTTCGTCAAGCTTGGTTCCCGAGAGAAATACGACGCTCTTTTCGGCCTCGGTACGTGTAAAATACTCGACAAAGCAAAAGCCGCAGGGCGTCTTTCTGATACGATCGAGTCCCATAATGACGCGTTTCACCTCGCCAATGCGGGAAAAGAGATCGACAATCTGCTCTTCGCGCGTGTAAAACGAGAGATTTCCGATGTAAAGCATGCACGATTCACGAAGACGCATCTCTCGTTCGTCCTGTGAAGTTTTTCACCACATGAATTGTTAGATTGGTTTGAAAATAGTTAGTCGGTTGGTAAGATGATTGGGTTGGGAGGTGTAAATTAAGGTACAAGGAAGAAGTGTCAACTGTTTCGGTAGCTTACCTGATCTCCCCCATAGCGTCTGTCCTTGTACAAACTTAGGGGCTTACTCGATGCAGCATACAACTCCGCCATGACAAAGTCCTCAAATTCGTTCCACAAAATGCGAAAGGTGCTCTACACAGAAAACACAACACCAAGGAGCAACCGTGAGATTCACAGGGCAAGCCGAGGGGAAATTACGGAACGGTATGCGGTTTAGACCTCGAATTAGTTTGCGAGAAGTTCCACCTCGGATTCAATGCTCTTTTCGCAGTGATGAATGCTGTGGACTGGGATGACTCTGTGTATTGCAAACACTGTGAGTCTTCCCAATACAAAGCTTGGGTGGGGGAACGACTGAGCTTAAGTAGGGCTGGGCAGGGTGAATCGCAAGGTTTCAGAAGCATGTGGAAGAATGGGCAGTTCAAGCAGCAGCATGAATAATTGCCAAACGCCTGTTTGGTTCCAGCGATTGCATCGATAGCACTCAACTTAACGGCATAGAATGCAAATCTGGACCCATCGGAACTGAAGAAAAGGAACATCAGATGCCGTTCACAGATATCCCTTTTCAGTAACAACAACTTGCACTAACTGTGCATGTACGACTACTGCGGGTCTAAATACAGTGGAAGGACAAAGGCATGTCCATCAACGGAATCGAGAGAAATTCATATCCCGTGCCTGTTCCCGAGGACTGTTCTACCGACACAACATGGATGATATTTTGTAAGCCGGGAAAGGGCAATTTTTCTTGCGCTGTAGAGTGGCCGGCTCAACGGGATAGGAAAGCGACTTTTCGCACGTTACTCTGCCGATGCAGGGACTCTCACCGAAAAGACGAAGTTAACAATCCGAAGGGTAAGAGGGATAAACGGACTAGATTCGCTGCGAGCAGTGCGATTTCCGGATTTGAACTTGCTGTCAAACCATATTCCAGCATCTGCAGTACAGTACTGTAAGTATCAGCCAGCTTACAGTATCTGTTACAGTAAATGCACCTGCCGTAGCCTGCAACATGCAGATGTTTGCCTACGGTACCCCTCCAGAGCTAGTCATTTTTGGTGGCGCTGCACGTTGCACTTCCCCTAGTCTGTTGATAAAGCAATCCAAAACCCTCCGTCTCGCCACCCGCATCTCGCCGCTGGGCGAAACTCGTCCAGAATAACGACAGTTGTTTGCTGGAAGGAGTTTGGGGCGAATCTTGGTGCCACAGCGAGTTGGTTCCAGAGAACCTCAGTTTCCCATGTATATCAGTTGCTACGTAAAATAGGCCTCGTCGAATCGCAATCGGCCTCGCAATTCGCCGTCTAGCAGGACGCCTCATTATGAAATGTATCCGCAATGACACTACCCTCTCCTCATACAAGCTCTACAGCTTGAAGTTGGCGTCCCAAGAGCTACTGGGGCAATTGTTCATGCCACGCCTGCCACCATACAGCAGCTCAGCTCTGCACAGACCAAGCATGTCCTCATATAAGTAGACGTCCGGAACGCGTTTAATTCGATTGAGCGTGCCAAGATTCTGGACAAAGCTGTTGCCCGAATCCCTCAAGCCAAACAATGGATCCACTACTTGCACGCCGAGCCCTCCAGGCTCTTTTTTGGTCGACTTAACCTGTGGAGCAGGACTGGCACCCAACGGGGAGATCCACTAGGAATGCTGCTCTTCGCTCTTGTCCTCCATCCCTTAGTGGAAGCTATTGCATACCACTTGCCCTCTCTCCCTCTTCACACGTGGTATGCAGATGACGGAAACATCGTTGCGCCGGCCCCAGTTGCTAAGCAAATCCTGCTCTATCTCCAGCAGCACGGCCCACAACACGGGTTTATCGTTAACTTTAACCCTAAGAAAACATCAGTATAGTAGCCCTCTCTCTACTCCGACTCCTCCCTCCCTGGGTTTCCATGCGACGTCATCACCTCGGATGCCACTACAGTCCAGGGAAGCCCGGTGGGCACCACATCTGCCCCCATCACCCTCGCACGCCAAGCTCCTGTCAACGCCGAAGCCTTGCGGTCCTCTCTCGCCCTCCTAAACGATCCGCAAATTTCGTTCCACATCCTCCGCTACTGTGCATCGTCCTCCCTCGTGTGTACTCGTTTCGAACTGCCCTGCCGGAAATTACTACCCCTCTTGCCAAATCTTTTGACAAGAGCATGCGAAGGGCCCTCGAACAGACTCATCGCAAAGTCGACCAAAATCAGTGGCTCCAGGCGTCCCTACCGTTCCGATTGGCGGTCTAGGACTCACCCCTTCACAGGATGTCGACATCATCGCCTTCACCTCCTTCCTTTCGAGCCTCGATCTCGTCAATCGACTTCTAACAACTCCGTATTCCCGCGCAGCAAGTCTCCTTGCTCCCGCTTACGACAGGCTCTCGGCAGACCTGGACGAATATTTGGAACTCCAATTAGAGGCACTGCTTGAGGACATCCCCCGATTGGACACAAGGACTCTCGCTCCTTACAACACGCTATTACTGAGCATCTGTACCAATCCCACCTGTTGAAGTTGCGTCACTCTTTCCCCACACACCACTACAACAATCACTACTCGCGCCTTCTCTCGGTGCAGTCCTCCACCGCTTCAGCCCCTTTATCCACCCTGCCCCTCCTATCCAATGGCCCGTATACACCCGGCGAGATATGGCGTACGATGGCCTCTGCACGCCTCGGAGCTCCGGTCTTCCGCGGCTCGGACCACTGCCCCACATGCCTCTCCGGCCATTCCGACGTTCCGCCTATCCTTGACGAGCTCGGACATCACGCGGCTATATGTAAGGGTGGTATCGGAGCGGTAAGCCAGCACAAACGCCTGCGCGATATTTTGCACCACGAAATCTCGCACCCCGCCATTTCTCTTTCCGTCAAACGGGAGCGTGTCCACGCAGCCGATCTGCGCAAGAGCCCCACTGAGCGGCGAGCACTTGACTTCGTCATTGACGATTTCCTGTTCGCGCCATCTCCCATGGCCTTGGATGTCACCACTGTCAGCCCCCATTCTGCCCCATACGGCTACTTCGCAGACAATGGTGTGTCTACTCTTGACCGTGCCGAGAAGAAGAAAGTAGCAAACTATTCTGCGGCCTGCGACCAAGAAGGCTTAGAAATCATCCCTCTCGCTATCGACATCTATGGGCAGATTGGAAAATGTGGTCTCAAGGCTCTGCAAGACCTTAGCAACTTAGTGGCTGACAGGCGTGGGAAACACCGTCTTTCTGAGTTTCATTCCCTGCGTACGTGTATCTCATCGTTCGTCCTCTGATACACGGCTGTTATGACGAATCATTGCAAAATACATCTTACTAGCGACAGCTCTCATTAAGACGGTACTGCTTACGGCTGGGCTAGATTGTAAATGTTGACAATAGCAGGGCTCAGGAAAATCTCACTCAGGACTCAATTTGAGGCATCTCGAAATGCAGAGGATGCATTGTAATTGTATTAACTAGAGCTAAGTATGTTAGTTCGAATTAGAGACTGGACATCCATACAGATAGTCTTTGTCCCTACTTCTGATTTTTGGATTAAAAGGTCACCTTTCGCCTAACCGATGTTGCGCGAAACGTGGCCGTTCGAACGATGAAGACCTACGGTCTGGAAAGGTTAGGGCGGTGCTTATCCATAGGCACGCTGCCGTGGCCGTCATGTCTAACGCGGCATGCCAGCTCGCTGGCACTGAGCAGCTCCTGTAAGGAATGTTAATTCGTGTTACCCATCAGTGATGACTTCTCCCGCACAAGGCACTCTAGCGGCGTGGATACAACCGACCGCATTTTCCATACATTAAAATACCACAAAAATTTCCATCCCTCTCGTCTCCGTAATCTCTAGCTCAACCCCACCTACAGTACTTTGCCATTGATCCTTGATGATAAAAACACCCCACCTCCCGTGTTCCCCCAAAATTAGCTGGTAGCGCAGTTAACCAGGCGGCTTTGGAAGGGGAATATTTGGTTAGTTTAATGTTTGGGAACGTTTCCAGGAAAATGGATCGCTCCAGTCGGTTAAAAGCATCCGTGTGGTCACATTTGAGGAGTGAGTAGTCTTTATCTACGAGCGCTGCTGATGCTTTCCAATGGGCGCAAAATAGAGCGTCAGTACTGTTTTTGGAGTCGAAAGCGTGCTGCGGAGGATTCAGGTAGGAGAGAGGCTAGGGGTCCATACTGACTCTGGCCCCGAGGAACCATTCCACAAATCTTCTGTATTGGACTCCAAGTGCAGAGCAAGCGATGGGTATCACAGGGGCACATGGGCGTGAAATATCAAAGATCAGCAGGAGCAATAGGGTTGTAAAGGGATCGGAGCCTTACCGCTTTCCTGCTTGTTGACGAAAGATCTGAATGCAGAACGTTTACTGGCTTGAGATTATGCTCCTGTCAGAACATGTTTGTGGGCACAGAGTATGGAGTGGCTAGTGCCGTCCGGTCCTGGGATTTAATATCAGCTTAAGCTTTGCCGGGCTCGTGGGCAGGGTGATTGTGTGATGGGAGTGAGGGCCGGCAACTTTGACGGAGGGGTTGCGGTGGCGTTTTCAAGATGGTTGGTATGGGTTGTTTGGATTACAGAAAGAGTGGAGGTTGGGGTTGTTGCGAGTGGGATTTTCTCGGGGAGGGCAGCGGTTGCTTGGGGGATTCACCCGACATTGAAATATCACTGGCATCGTTGGAATGCTCAGCGATGGCCTCGTAGCGGGGGGCAGGAGTATTTTCGCGGGGGTAAGGTGTCCGTGCACCGGGTATAAAGGTCTTGGCAATGACCCTGTTTGATATGGTTAAGTGATGTCGAAAGTAGAAGTGAAGACCATTGAAGTTCCTTTTCTGTTTTCGCGACGTGAGTTGCGGCTGGGAAACAGCTTGGGGACAGTACACTCCCCGAAAAAAAGATAGCACCAACATCCAAATTAGTAATTCTATGAAACCTATACGTTAGTACAGTAGTACGCTGGCATAAATGTGAAGTATGAGTAATATAATAAACATTTTATATGTACCAGGCTGAGAATAATGTGCATTTTCAACGAATTAGAATAAAAGAACAATAGGACCATTATTTCAGGCGAAAAAATTACAGGACCACAACATTCAATTTACTATATTCTCACTTAAAAAGCTACTAGTGAGTACAGTTACCCTTGCGTTCAATCACTTCTATACAGCGATTAGTCATAGACTTAAAAAGGCCTTAACGATACTTCTATTGATACGATGCCAGCAATCATTAATGTACTCTAGCAAGTCAGCGACGCATGTAAATTCGCGCTGATTTCGATAAACTTCCCGGACCAAAACCCCCCACATGTTCTCTATAGGATTCAAATCGGGAGATTTTGCAGGCCAAGGTAAAGTATAGACATCATTGCTTTCTAACTAATCCTTTGTGTAAATAGTTCTATGCGTGGCTGCATTGTCCTGCTGAAAAATAAATGTATCACCAACGTATTTGTCAACAAACAGTAAAAGACCTTCTTCCAAAATGTTACAGCACAGTTTAAAATCCTGCATTTCAGTAATAAACACGATATTAGACACCCTAAAGTATGAAATAGCAGCCCAAACCATGACAGATGATCCTCCTTGCTGAGGTGTGGAGAAAACTTATGGTTTTTTACGAAAATCGTGCCAATAAAAGGAAAATCCATCCGGGCCATCTAAATTGAACTTCTTCTCATCGCTAAATATAACATCCTTCCAATCTGAGATGCCCCAAGTGACATGTTCCTCGGCCCAATCATAGAGTACTTTTTTATGGTCCACAGTAATGGAAGGAACAGTTTTTTCTTCTTGTAAATCAAATTCCCGCTTCAATATAGCAGCTGCTGTATGCGGCGAACGGAAACGGATAAATCGAGATTGTTTTGTAGCTCTCTTGCAGTTTAATTTACTGTAGATGCATGCCCAAATAAAGCTCGCAGCTTAGTGTCGGATGTCTCTCTCGGTCTGCAGAGCTTTTTAAAGCTTTTTTCACTCCTTGGGCTCCAATAAAGTTGTGTACAGCTGTCCTAGATATTCCAATAAACTGCGCAATCTTTCGTTCTGGTGCCATTTGATGACAAAGTGCCAAAATGCTTCTTTTTTTTTAGTGAGAGGAGTAGATCTGCCCATGGTTGAAGAGAGGTGGATGTTGGAAAAGGGTGAGAATGGTGAGGAGGCTACTGATTCTCTCGGTTGGTCTTTGGAATATTGTGTTTTTATATTGTATCAATCTGCTGTTGGCATTTTTATGTCTTGGTCCTATTTTTATTTTGTGTGAAAAAAATTTGGTGACCCAGAAGAGGGGGTAGTTACATGCTTCAATATGTCGTCAAGTTTCATTTTTTGGCGTAATTTGAAATGTTATTGGTTCTACTAAAAGTCCTCAAGTTTTATTATAAGCTGCGCGGAGTAGTTTCTGTGATGCGGTATACGAGGTGCTTGGTGCTATCATTTTTTTTCGGGGAGTGTATTTCCAATTACGTGAAATATTTTGTACGCATTAGAACTCTCATCGAAATACGAGGGATACTGCGAAAGAGCCAATACTATTCTACAACCACAGTTGAATACAGAAACACGCATTACTTTTTTAAAATATTAGGAGATTAACAATTTTATGCAGCTCTACTGACAAGACTGCCAACTACACAAAATTAAAAACAATAGAGATATGACGGTAGAAAAATGAATTCGGCGTACGCAACAAATATCTTCAAACGTATTACACTTGTGCAATGTGAGGTAAGATTTGTAAACGAAGTGAAGTCATTTTTCTGTCGAAGCTCGTTTTAGTGAAATAAGAAAAAAATGCAACAGAGCACCCACTCTATTTCGAGCATATGATGGGGCAAGATTCCCGCCAACTTCACTGATACTTCCGCCGCGAGCTATTGTATCTCGAACTTTGACACTGACCGCAATCCCATTCAACATCACACAAACGATCAGATTTCTCTCCTTCACTATGCACACTGTTACCCCTCCAAACCATTCAACACCTGCGATCAACACTCATCCCGCATCCCCCGCTCCATCAGCTACAGCAGCCTACATAACTGCAGCTCGCGGGGATACATCTGCTACCGCTGGCTCGGCACCTTCCTCTCATTCAGATCCAACACCTACAGTTTTCTCAAACGAAACTTCAGGCGAGGGATCCAAAAAAACGGCGCATCAGATTCACTAACGCCTTGGACATCTGTTTGCTGAAGGCTGTCACAATGTGACGCCCACGTTGCCCCGTTCGGAGAGTCTCAATCCAGATTTGAACAGACTCTACACGTTTTCCGGGAATCTGTGCCACCAGGGTGCCTAAACTTTTTGTCGGAGCCGACATGGAAGACTTTGAACGATCGTTTTAAAAAATATTAGCCGCGCACAGATTGGCCGTTAATAAGAACAGGGACGCGTCTGGGATTATCGAAGTGCGTATGGAGCGCCAGATGCTCTTAGACGATATCATGCTGGCAATCGATGAAGCCGAAGAGGCCCGGAGAGCAGAGAGAGATGAGAAGACCGAAATTGATAAGCGTTTAGCAGCAGCGGGCGAGAAAATAAGAGCTCTGGCGCTTTCTAGAAATAAATCGGCAGAAAATGGTGATGCTGATCAAAGAGCATCCTGTAAAAAGGGGCTAAAAAGGCGCGCGCTGTTCTCCGATTCGGACGACGAAGACAGGCAGCTAATGTCTGCTCACATCAAGTTACGTCAAGATTTCGACGATAAGCTTCTCAAGATCGAGGAACAGAGGTTGACTTTTGAGATGCAGAGAGATGAGAGATAGTCGAAGCGCCTTGAGAAGGCACAGGAAAACGATGCAAGAAGGATCAATGTGGATGAGAAGACATTGGACCTTGAAGAACAGCGTTTGCAAATTGAAAGTGAGGAACGGAAGGGCGCAACTGAGGAACGGAAGGGGGTCATCGCAGTCCTTGACCCGATGATTAGTAAACTGCAGTAGCTGAAGTTCTTTTGTCAAGTTAACCTGGTATATGTCTTTGCAAAATAAAAGAGACACTACACAACAACAAGACTCTAAGCAGAACAAAATCCACCCCCATCTACCCCATACTCCCCAACCCTCAACTGCAACAAAATCAACACCCCCCGCACAACGCTTCTATCCACCAGGCCATGGGAGGGGAGGGGGGTGTGACAGTTGGGGGGCTTTGTGTGGGGAGGATCGGAGGGTGGAGAGTTACGGTTGTGGCTTGCAGTTGCTCCTGAACGGTCGAAAGCGGTCTGAAGCCAAAGTCTTAATATGAAAGCAGCGTCGCCATAAAGGAAGTACTGCGTACCCCCGATAACCATAATAGCCTCCAGCTGTTCCCAGATGCCGCTCTGTCTGTAAAGCGTCATGTAATTGAGTATTCCCACCTCTGATACATATAGATAAAAAATTAGCCCGTCGGGAGTGGTAAATGTCTGATATATCATTCAGTGAATTCTTTTATGCCTGGAGTAACATGCGCGTTCCATATCACTAGCACCGCCAGGTCTGCTCATTTGAATTTTGGTACAGTCCAGAAACCCGACGCAATTCTGAAGAGGGGCTCCTTTCCCATGTATGACTTCCGAATAAAGCTGAGCCCTTTCCATCATCAGATCGAACCTAAAATTCTCCAAGAGGTGACCTCTACCATGTAGAAACGTTTCCAAAACTTCATAAAAAACTTCACATAATGCTGATGATCGCATTCCAAATGTTACCTATAGATCCAGCCACCTAGTGGGGAAAGATAACCTTCTCAAAAAGATTTATGTAGCCGTTATCCTATCGCAAAAGCATTGGTTTCAGCTTGTGACACCTCAGGTCCACGATAAAACAGCTCAAACAGTACCGTTCTCAGCGGTGCGGAAGCGGAGGTCACGAAGAGACTGTTCATCGATTTTAGAGTTCAGATTAAACTGAGTTCGAGATATCTGTCGAGATCGTAGGAAGATGAGACGCACGACTCGCCTGGCCTTGGCTGCTTGTTTCAAATTATGTATAAGCGGCGGCGAGTCAGCGTCACTTTCAACAGAAATGATAAGCCTTCTACGACGATCGAGAAGGCCCCGCCTTGCTTTGCCAATTGTGTAGTCTTGTTGGCGCATAGGGATCTAGATGCGCGGATCGCACTGGTTCTTGGTTCGGAGCCCTTCAGGATCTTATACTCCTAAAAGGTCTTGTGATGGTGCTGCCATAAATTGCTGTGGAGGAAGAATTCTGACAAGTTATGATCCTAAATTTGTCTCTCATTTTTTCTGCCACAGCGAAGTTATTTCTCTTACCGTAATCCCTCTAATGCTCCGAGATTACAGTACTAACTAAAGTAGACCGCCTTTTATTGAATTAGGCGGACAATTGCAATATTAACCAGTCTTTAAATGTTTGAGTCATCTCTTGCCCGCAAGTAGACACCATTTGCCCTGTCCATACCCTTCGTCTGCACCAACTACTGTTGAGGGCGTAATTTGGAACGCACGAAGAGGTGAGGGCTGGCGTACGCGCTGACGGAGGGGAGAACCTGAGTAGGGTTGGAGGGAGTTGGCTGCCGGTCTCCCCCTTCGGTGGGACCAGCCGCCCTAATAAATATTATTTAATTTGCGCTGTTCGGCTATCGCACAGTGCCTTAAAACACACATAAAATTACCCGGAATTAAAATATCTAGAATCAGCAGCTACTGTAGTCCCCACAACACCTTCCAGCAGCGCCCTATGGTGCTACAGTGCGTGGAGTGTGGTTAAATGACGAGATCGCGCTTGCGGCACCCCTTCCACAACCAGACTCAGAACTGCCGCAACACCATCCCCCCCCATATCACGCCAAGGTGGTGACTGTTCCTTAGCATCAGCTCTTTTCGGCCGGCCTCCTGGATCGCCGCTTTCACTCCTTAATCACCCCGTCCACGCCATCGGTCGTGACCTCTTCGACGTGTTGGTTTGTTCCTTCCGATCGGTGACCGTAGCTTGCGCTGACTAAACAGACTGCCCGTAGGTCTACGGGGGGAAAGCTGCCCTCGAAGGAGTTAGGAACAAAGGCCGCAAGGAAGGAGCGGGGAGGCGAGAGGGTTCTTCTCAAGCGGGATGGGAAGGTAAAGTCCAGTTGGGCGCACGACAGCGTCCCCTTGAGGGCGGGGGAGATGGACTTCCGGACAGCAGGTAACGAAGGGTTTGCTGAAGTCCTTTGGCCCTTGTGCGGGCGCCAAGATCTCGAGAGAGTGGAAAGCACCTTAGAAGGAGCAGTAAAGGTCACCTTCGCGCGCTGAGAAGAGTAAAAGAGATCCAGAGACGATGTATCGAGGGTGTTCTGGAGGCATCTTGTGGAGTTCGCTGCAGAGTCCCCCTGGGCTCTTGAAAGGAAGAACAGCGCGAGAATCGGCCTCACAGAGTCCGTACTAGACACCGAGCAGTACGCGGCCCTGGATTCAGACCCGAGCTGGGTCATCTCGCGCATCTGGCTTTCCGTTGGAAACGGTAAGGAGAGGGAAGGGGTCTATTACGCCCGTTAAGAAGAGGACCCTATTCCTCACGCCATCTTGCTGTATACCACTGAGTGGCGGCCCTCGGGCTTACCCCTGGACTATCCGCCGACACTACCGCTGCTATGAACGAAGTTCCCAGGGCTCGACGTATCCTCGAGATAGACGCTTTGTGGGGTGTTAAGCGCACACGAGCAGATCAAGGTAGAACTGTGGTTGAAACTTTGGTTGAGGCTTTCTGGGTAAAGCCGGCCGCTCCAAACCAGGGTTTATATAGAACTGAAGATAGCTACAAACTAAAGGAAAATGCAGTCTAACAGCAGCGAGTTCAAAGGTATTCCCGTAAAACAGCCCTGAAGGTATCGTAAGTAGCGCTTTCAGAATTGTAGTCGGCAAGAGTGACATACTCTGACAAGATGTAAGAAGTACATTGGTCCAGATGGCATGGGATGGCAGGGCGGCTTTTGATTGGTAAAGCAATGATATAATATCCCAGTGTGTAGCTCGCCCGTAACTATTCCAAGTGTACCAATGGGGTCAAACGCTGTGTTCAGAACTGTAAGGAAAGTGTAATGACAGCAAAGTGCCTAGTAGCCCTGGCTGCAAGGTTACCAGTGGTTTGAATCTACAGTACAGTAGATGCAGTGAATTTGTATAAAGGTATAAGGTCTGTGAAGTGAAATACAACATCACTCCCCCTACAGAGAAGAATCGCCCCGATTCTTGAGGTTTGCTTGTACTTATTCAAAAGTTCTTGAGAATTCTTGAGGTATGATTCGGGAAGCCACGAGTTCTCATGATCTCCGTACCCTTTCCATTTGACAAGGAATTTATTTTTGCCACGTTCTTTTTTATGAGCGAGTATAGACTCAACCTCGTATTCCTCATGTCCATCTTGAAATTGGAGTGGTGGCGGTGGTGGAATTTGTCGGTTGAATTCATCTTCAAAGAACGGTTTCAAGAGGCTAGCGTGGAACGCATTATGTATTCCTCTGTCGATCATCGGTTAGATAACTGCAGACGGTAAGTCACCCCGTTAATATCCTCTGTTATTTCAAAGGGACCACAATACTTTGGGTTCAGTTTGCGTAATCCAGCCGCATCTTCAAGTGATAAGTTCTTTGTTGATAGCCAAACCTTATCACCAATCTTGAACGTAGTCGGCCTTCTTTTCTTGTTTACATATTTTGCGGTGGACTCATTGGATTTTCGGATCTGATTCTGGGCTTTCCTTAATGCTTCTTGCATATGTTTTAGAAAACCTGCTGCCGCTGGATTGTCTGATGCTAAAACATATAAGGGTACTGTTCGTGGTTGAATTCCGTAATTGAGGAAAAATGGTGAGAAAGTTGTGGTGACGTTCACAGAGGAGTTGTAAGCAACTTCAAAGTCTACCAGGAAATTATCCCAATCTGATTGTCGAAGCTAACGAAAGCACGGATCATTTCCTCTATTTTCCTGTTCATTATCTCGGATTGTCCATCAGTTTGTGGGTGGTATGCAGAGGAGGGGGATATCTTTGTTCCTAGTAGAGCAAAAAGTTTTGTCAAAACTTGCTCATGAAGATGGGATCTCGGTCACATATGATATTCTCTGGTAATCCATGATTTCAGTATACGTGATTCTTGAACAGCAGTGCTGTTTCAGGAGCATCTGTGTTTGGTTTCGTTGGTATTATTCTGATCATCTTAGAAAGTCTGTCAACGACTGTTAACACGCCGTTGTTTCCACTTCTCGACTTTGGGAGAGGTGTGATGAAATCCATGGTTATGTGGGTCCATTGGTTTTCGGTGGTTCTAGTGGTTGTAAAAGACCTGCGGGTTTCTGATTGATTGCTTTGGTTCTCTGGCATTGGCAGGAACGTACATAACGGATTACATCCGATCTTAAATTTTTCCAATAAAACTTTGGTGATATTCTGTTGATAGTTTTGCTTATTCCTAGGTGTCCCGTGTTGGGAGTGCAATGATAGTCATGCAGGAGCTTGACCTGAAATTTCCTTCTAGTACACAGATCTTCTTGTTTTTAAGTAGAAGCACCCTCGACGCTCAAAGGGAGCTTTAGGATCTTGATAATGGGTTCTGAGGTTCTCATCCCTACTATAATCTTCTACCAACCCCACTAACTCAGTGTTCGGAATGATATGGTCGAAATGTTATTGGATTCTGAGGATGTCTTGGTAATAACTTCTTGGAGTAATGAATTGTTTCGGTGATCAGGTGACGGCACATTTGTGGTTGCCTCGATAGTCGTCCGCCACTACATTTGATTTTCCTGAGATGGGTATTATCTTGAAGTCGAAATTAATTAATCTTTCCAGCCATCTCACTTGTCTCGGGGACAAGTTTTCTTGGGTTTCTAGGTATCTTAGGGGATAGTGGTCCGAGTGAATGGTGAATGAATTACCATAAAGGTATGATCTCCACCACTTGAGGGAATCTACAATGGCCAAAAGTTCCCTTTCATGGGCCGCATAGTTTTGTTCCGCATCATTAAGAGTCCTGGACGCAAACGCGACCGGCCTTTTAGAACCAAATTCTTCCTGCTCCAGCACTGCACCAATTGCATACTGTGATGCATCTGTGGTTACGTAGATAGGCAGTGTGGCGTCGAAATTTCTGAGAACCGGTGCGCTACAAAGTGTTTGCTTGAGTACTTTGAAGGCATCATCGTGAGGGTTGCTCCATTGGAAATTCACGTTTTTCGTCAATTCTGTGAGAGGTTTTGCAAGAATTGAACAGCCTTTTATGAACCTCCGGTAATAATTGACAAAACCAAGAAAAGACTGTACTTGTTGCTTATTCTTTGGTATAGGCCATTCCATGACTGCACTTATCTTGTTTGGATCAACAGAAATACCACTTTGAGAAATGATGTGTCCTAGGTACTCGACTTCTGTCACTCCGAAGACACATTTAGATAATTTGCCAAACAATTTTTCTTTCTGAGGATTTCGAGTACAGTTCGAATATGATCCAAGTGATCCTTCCATGTCTTACTGTAGATGAGAATATCATCCAGATAGACGATCACAAATAAGTCGAGCTGATCCTTGAAAATATCATTCATCAGGTTCATGAAAGTTGCTGGGGCATTAGTGAGTCCAAACGGTAGAACAAGAAATTCAAAGTGCCCGTATCGTGTTCTGAAGGCAGTAAATGGAATCGAATCTTCGTGTAGTCTAATCTGGTGATACCCAGATCTAAGATCAATTTTGGTGAAGAACTTTGCTCCTTTAAGCTGGTCGAAAATGTCGTCAATTCGAGGTAAGGGATAGCTGTTTTTACTGTAAGCCGGTTTAAGGCTCTGTAATCGACACATATCCGTAGACTATCATCCTTCTTGCTCACGAATAAAATAGGAGCTCCCCAGGGCTCTTACTAGGTCTTATAAACTCAGCTTCTAGTAGTTCGTTCAACTGTTTTCGGAGTTCTGGCATTTATTTGTCAGAAAGTCTACACAGACCTTTCTTCTGCGGTTCTGCTCCTTCCTTTAATACTATTTCAAAGTCTTGTTTCCTTCTCGGTGGCAAGCCTCTTGGGAGCTTCTCTGGGAACACGTCAGCAAATGTTTCCAAGACCTTCTGTATGTCTCGAGGGTATACTGGTGCTATTGGTTCACTAGAAGGTAACGGTGTAAGTAAAACTGCAAACAACTCTCTTTTCTCATCGAAATCACTAACTATGGTATTGAAAGATACAAAAGGACTCAATACGGCATCATCAGCAATAAATATGAATGAATTTCCCTTATGTTCGATTTTCACCTCATTATTAAAACAATTGATTTTTGCCCCGTGCGATGCGCACCATTCTTTCCCAAGAATTGCATCATAACGCTTCAATGGGCTTACTGCAAAGTACAGAGGTTCAGTATAGGCGGTTATATGTACAATGACAGCATTTACCAATTCTTGAAGTATCTGGTCCGCACCGTTGGCCATTTCAGCAAGCTCTCTGGAATCTCGGGTCTTTATTTGATGTTTCTTGCAAAATGATTCACTCAAGAAGTTGATCTCACCACCAGGGTCTATGAGGATTTTTGCTGGTCTAGCAGCAATTTTACCCTTGACAATGAGAAGGCCCTTGTGATTTCTCTCGAATGCAGGGGAGAATGTTTCAATGAACGTTGCATTCGATCTGATGGTGGACACAATGGACCTTTTTGCTTGATTCAATGATAACTTTCGAGTTTCTTTGTCTAACAAAAGGGTGTTTAATGGTTCTTCAATGACTGGAACTGACTGGGGACCTTCAATCAGTTCCTCCGGGCTTTTGGGCAGTTCTTGGCCATGTGTCCTTTCTCTCTGCACCTGAGACAGAGAACTTCGCGCATATATCTTTCACGTTCTTCTTTTTCAAGCTTCTGTAAATCGGGAGTGTTTCTTTTCAGCCCCGGTACCACTTCTACGTTCCCAATTTCCATTGGTACAGGACTGCTGGTTCTAGCAAAAGAGCTTCCATTTCCATTCCTTCCTCCAGAAGACTTTGGTAGGTTACCGAGTCCAGAACGCCGATAGGGCGACTCTACTCGCTCAGAATCCCTCATTAGATCGAAGAGGTTGACGTATTCTTTGGTGCACAACGCCTTCCAGATATAGGGCTTCAAACCGCGAGAGTAACGATCTATCTGATCTTTAACTCCAATATCGGGGATGTCGAGTATAATTTTGTTGAAGTCTTCGTTGAAGGTAGGAACATCTTTGACTTGTTTCCAGCGGGCGAGTTTGTCTCGAGCGATCTTCTCTTTTTTCAGCGTTTCAAAACGCTGGATCAAAGCAACCCTCAAGGTCTGCCAGGAATTTATTCCTTTCCCTTGTTCTGTCTTGGAGTGGACCATCCACCATTCATGGGCATTTCCAGCCAAGTAGCTGAGTGCTATGTGTAGGGGTCCTTTGCCATCATTTCCATCGAGGTAGTTGTCCATTTGAACGCACCAGCTGGCAATTGATCCTTTCCCAGTGAATGTAGTTGGCTTGTTTTTCTTTGGGCCAGCCTGACTGTCCACTAGGGCATTACTTGACGAACTGGCCTGGTTTCGGGCGTTTACGAGTTCAGATTCTAGGGAGGATACATTTTGCGCTGCGATAGAAAGCTCTGATCTGTGAGCCGCAATTTGGTTAATGGCGTGCTCAAGATTCTGCTGCAACTGAAGCACCATTTGCGTAAGGGACTCTAGGGTGACTTGCGGCTGATCCATAGGGATTAGGTTCACAAAGGCAGTAACTGTGTTTGTCCTGGTATCTGAGAGAAGTTTCCGACTTTATACATGTACACGTGGCGATACGTGTACACGATATCTGTAACACTTGAAGTAACAGAGATTCTCCTAGATGGTTCTTGAACTAACTACTCACGTGGCGAAGCCTCCAGCAAGTTGGTTTTTCAAAATGCCAAAAGAAGAAGTTTAATGCGTTCAGTATCTACTGTGGACTGCGCACGTCCTAACTATACGGTTAAGATCTAACCGGATGTACTTCCTACAATGAGTTTTGAAAAAATTGTGATTTATAACCTGATTGGCTCTCCTTGCACCTTCAAATTTCGGTCCTGGTGACCCAGTGGTTAAGTTTAAGCAGCTCCTGATGAAGTGGTCGCGGGTTCAAATCCGACAGGAGCAGTTACAAAAAGTTCCTTCTCTGATGTAAGGGTTGAGGTCAGTCACGTCGGGTGCGTTATAGTAGCCAATCGGTACTATTGGCGAGGTGGGCGGGGAACGAAAGTCGGCGAGGTCTTCTGAGTCGTACTCTGACGGCGACGGAGGGCGGCCCTTTGACTTTCTGTTGTACGACACTGTGGGTTACCGCGTAAGGTTCAGAGTGAAAAACACAATGTTAGTCTCTGTTTGCAATCGGGCAGCTGAGATAAATCTAGTAGAGATTTTTCCCAACTGGCGGATTGGAAAAACGCACAATAAGGCACAACTTACTTGCGATGCTACCACGATGTGGGGTGTTAAGCGCACACGAGCAGATCAAGGTAGAACTGTGGTTGAAACTTTGGTTGAGGCTTTCTGGGTAAAGCCGGCCGCTCCAAACCAGGGTTTATATAGAACTGAAGATAGCTACAAACTAAAGGAAAATGCAGTCTAACAGCAGCGAGTTCAAAGGTATTCCCGTAAAACAGCCCTGACGGTATCGTAAGTAGCGCTTTCAGAATTGTAGTCGGCAAGAGTGACATACTCTGACAAGATGTAAGAAGTACATTGGTCCAGATGGCATGGGATGGCAGGGCGGCTTTTGATTGGTAAAGCAATGATATAATATCCCAGTGTGTAGCTCGCCCGTAACTATTCCAAGTGTACCAATGGGGTCAAACGCTGTGTTCAGAACTGTAAGGAAAGTGTAATGACAGCAAAGTGCCTAGTAGCCCTGTCTGCAAGGTTACCAGTGGTTTGAATCTACAGTACAGTAGATGCAGTGAATTTGTATAAAGCTATAAGGTCTGTGAAGTGAAATAAAACACTCTTGGTGCACGAAACATCCAGGGAGGGTGAAGGATGTCAACCTCTCGATGGCTCGCCCCCCTTCGCCTTACGCGCCCCGTCATTTCCTCAGGGATCAACCCGTTTTCATCAACGACCGCACAGACCAATGTATGTTGGCAGTGATAGCGAACGGAATCGCCCTCCTGTGGGGAGAAAATCAAGCTCGAGCTCTGTGGGAAACAGCCTGCAAGACCTTGTCCGACCAACGGGGAGAAAGAGGTTACCCCAAATCACTTCGCGCGTTAGACGATTTTTGTAAGCTTCTCCACGGAATCCCGTCGACCCGGGTATCATTGGAAAGGCCCAAGAATATGTAGGGGAGTTCTTCCCAGAGTCCATATGTGGTCGATTTCAACTTCGAGTGGCTGAAACGACTGCATCTTTGGCCGGAAACGGCGGGGGTGTACTTCTTGCCGATTCATGCCCGTGGCGGGTTCAAGCAAGCTGTTGTGTGTCGACCTTCGGACACCAAATTCCGTCCTTATTGATTGCAGGGAAAATTATACAATGCGGCTTTGCCACTAGTCCTTCCGTATTTGCGCTTGTGGTGATACAACTCCCACTATGGAGGCTTCAGCGATGTTCGCAAGATACGCTGCAGCGGCTTGATCGAAGCTGAGCTAGAAGCGAAGACCGAGCGGAAAAGACACAAAATGAACAAAAGGCAGTACATGGCCTCCAAGAAACTTGCTCGTATCGAGCCGGTCCCTTCCGGTAGCGCGTAGACTTTAGAGCAGATTTTTCATTCAAACACTGCTGCATCCCACTGATTCATATTACGCATTCATAAGGAATAAAGAATAAAAGGGACTCTTGGGTGCTTCTCGCGTAGGTCGTTCCTAGACTTGATACTGTAGGAGGACTTCCGGCCGTACATGATATTTGCAGAGACGCCGGTCGTGAATCGCCTGGCGCGAAAATCTCCCATTCGGGGAGCGTAAGAAATACCGAGGGTGCGACACGCGCATTCCCTCACAAGGGCCAAAGAACTTTGACTGCAGAGCAGGCCACTTCAACTCTTGGAATACCATTCCATAAGCAAACAAGACATGATCACCGTTAGAGAAACGGGTTCCTTTAGCCTCCTTATCCCCCGCCTTCTCCGATCTCAAGCTTCGTTCGGCTCGCACGTTCGCGATCCCACTGATTTCATTACGATGGTCCTCTGTTGTTAAAGCGTGAAACTTTTGTTCCCTTTCCGAGCCCTTAAGGCGGGGCTCGACCCCGTAAATATGTTCAAATGGGGACATTCCATTGGTACCAGGGCGACGCCAATATCCAAAGACGCACTTGTCCAAGGCGTCTGCCCAGTCCACCCCGTCGCGGAACACCTTACCCACACTTAACTTTAACGTTAGCACCATCCTTTCGGCCCGGCCGTTAGACATAGGGGCACAATCCATTACCGTACGCCACTTGATTTCATGTTCTCTCATGAAGTTAAAAGTGCGGATGCGGTAAAAAAGCTACCATTGTCGCTGATAATTGTGTGTGGCGGTCCAAATGGCCTGATGATCTCCTCAGTATAAACCATATCACTGTCGGAACCGTGGCATCGCGTGTCGCGCGCGAGATTGGCCACCCGGTCAGATGCTCTACACATATCAAGATATGCTGGTGGCCCTCCCTTGATGGACTCATCGGACCGGCGAAGTCGATAGAAAATGTAGAGAATAGTCCTGTGAGCAGTAACCCCAGCGTGGGAACGTACTGGGGGTTCCGCGCATTTGTTGGCACGCGTCACAAGAACAAACATATTCGTGGATATCAGAAGTCATCCTGGGCCACCAGAACCGCTCCTGTACGAACCAACGGGTTATACGGACATCCCAATGGCCTATATTGTCGTGCAGAAACCTTAAAATATCCAGGCGCTTAGTAGTTTCGGCGACGAATTTGGGCCCGGCCTTGGTTCGGCGAGACAGGCGTCCATCCCAGACTAAAACATTCTTCGCCATCCTTCTTGTTTTTTTGTCCTTCCGGTGGAGCGTCGGATATGTCCTCTGCAGACAAATACTTCCGCACCAGAACGAGGTAGGACTCAAGTTTCTCGGCCTCGAGGACCTTAGGAGATCCCACGACTAGCAAAAGGTCCCCTTCATCGTTTCCAGCTCCCGTCTCTACCTCTAGAGTCAGACGGGAGAGCCCGTCCGCGGACTCATTAAATTTTCCTGGCCTGTAACGGATAACATAATCGTACTCCGCCAAGAAGTCGATCCACCGGCCCAGCCAAACATGTACGTCTTTTCTCGCGAACGAATCATTTAGGGACTTATGGTCGGTGATCAGCTCGAAGGGGTGATGGGAGAGGAGATAGACGCGAAACTTTTGCAGTCCAAAAACCACTGCTAAAGCTTCTCGCTCACACGCCGAGTAGCGCTTTTCCGCGGGGTTCATCGTGCGAATTTCATATTGTACGGGGTGTATTTTCCCGTCTAACTGTTCCTGAGACAGAACGGCGCCAACTGATGTGCTTGACGCATCTGTTTCCACTATGAATGGTTTCTCGAAATCGGCGAAAGCAAGGACAGGAGGGGAGGTCAGTGCTTTCGTCAACGTCTTGAATAGCTCCTCTTCTGCCTCTCCCCATTCGAAATTCTTCTTCTTCGAAGTTACAGCACCCAGAACGGCTACTTTTCCGGCAAAGTCCTTGATAAATCGGCGGTAATATCCGGCCAGCCCCAGGAAACTACGAACTCTGTAACATTAGTAGGGCCCCGGATGTCCTGTATCGCCCGTATCTTCTTCGGGCCGACCTGCGCGCCATTCCTATTGACAATGTGCTCCAGAAGATTAACCTGGTCTTATGCAATGTGGCACTTAGAGAGCTTTAATTTCAATCCATTCTTCAATATAACGCTTATGACAGCTGAAAGATGCTCTAAATGCTCTTCTAATGAAACAGAGAACACCACTACGTCATCTAAGTATACTCGGGCGAGCTCCATGCCCTCCAAAACTTGGTCCATCATCCTTTGGAACGTTGAAGGGGCGTTCACCAGGGCAAAAGGCATGAACTCAAACAAATAGGTCCCATACCTGCAGACGGAAGCCTTTTTCTCCTTGCATGATTCCTCAAGTCGAACCTGCCAATACCCACTGAAAAGATTGGGGGAAGTGAACACCGTTGCACCCTCAAAGCATCGAAGAGCTCTTCTGCTTCCGGCAGGGGCCAGCGGTCAACCTTCATACGTTGATTCAACGTCCGTTATTCAACAAAGAAACGGGGCTTGCCACATTTCTTCGTTGCGATGACCACTGGGAAGGACCAGGCGGAAGACGCATGCCTGATTATTCCAGCCGCTCACATTTTTTCCAGCTCTTCATGCACGAGCTGGTTCTGCTTTGGTGGCAGACGACGTCTCTGGTGGTAGATGGGTGTGTCTTCTGTTAATACGAAAGAGTGTTCGGCCGGCACCATGGAGGGGCGCAGATCGAACAACGATTCAGCGACAAGTACGCTTCCTAATATGACCTCCTTGACCTGTTCCTTCTCGACATAGGGTAGGTGAGACAGCTTTTGCTGAAGCGCGTCGGCGACCTTCGCCGTACATTCATATTTCCCCAAGGGCTCATCGCAACTACCTTGGATTGTCAAAACGAGTCCCACATATTCGGAACCCTCATCTCCACTTCCGGAATTCCCTGAACCTTCCTCCTCGGATTGAACTGCAGAGGAAGACGAAGTGATGTCCTCGTTATCAGTCCCTGCTCCGCCATTAACAAGGTCTTCTGCGGTCAAGCGGGGGAACTCTGGGAGCCATTCGAGCACGGTAGTCCTTGTCTCGTGCCTCAATGTCACAGTCATCGTCCCGTAATCTAAAATGTACTGCAAAGCTTCCATCGTCGGGTCACTAATTAGTCGAAATGTGATCCTTCCACAACTATAAAATCCAACCGAACCACTAATCCCCAGAAGGATATAGGTGCACTCTTTAAGATAGCGTTTACTTGGCACTTCAAACCTGTTGCCACGGTGATGGTGCGGTTCACCGCCTCCGGCGTCAGATCCATTTTTGCTGCAAACTCAGCCGAGACTATATCCGGCGTTGCTCCTGTTTCGAACAGTGCGTGATCATTCGTACCGAAGACGTTAACTTCGAGAACCCTGAGGCTACGCTTCCTGTCCTGAGGCCTTCCACTAACTGTTCCGACAGTTACACAACTGAATAGGTCCTTGAGCACCCCTTGCGCCCTTATCGCGTCGCCCCTCAAGAGTTGTCCGAACGATATGTTCGTGGTAGCAATGGCGAGAGCATTCAGAACGTCATACTTCGAGGCATACCCGGAGATATCGCGTACTTCAGTGGTCTTCATATCCTTCTTCTTGGTGTTCTTCTTTTTGGACTTCTTGTCCATCGGTTTCTTCGTTTTGCCGGCAGCTTTCTTCTTTCTGCCACTCGTAGCAGCGGGGCGTCTTGAAAAGGAGTCTAGAGGCGCCGACGGCCCTACCAATGGAGGGTTCAACATTGAAGCGATGGGGACACCTTGAGCCCCACGAGTCAGCTTCCGTGAAGGCTCCCCGTCCGCGTCGCTTTTTACAGCTAGGACTTCTTCACTGTCCGAGCCACCGATAACGACTGAAACAGTCTCTTTTTCTTCCTCATCGTCTGATACTTCTCCACTGGAATCGGAAAATTCGACGGAAACCTTCTGCTGGGGCAATTCCTCCCTTTCGCGGCTCCAACAAGGCGCTTCAGAATGCCCCCTCTTGCCGCACTTCGAGCAGCGGGTGTCACGATGGGTGTTATTGCAGCAAAGGTGTGCTCAATGCCCTGGATTATGACAAAAAGAACAAACGCGGTCACGATCCATTTGGAACGGTTTGGCCGCCCCCAGATTTGAGTTGTTGATCGCGTCGAGTTGCCTCTGCTGCTTTTTGATCATCAATGAAGGGTCTTGGGACGCAGTGACAAGAATTGCAACCTTACTTTCGATCTCTGGCACGCGAGAGTCGGTTCGGACCAACAACCGGGGTGCCTTCTTTTCCACGGCCACGATCGGGACCCCTTGATTCTCTGCCTCATTCCTCCCGCTCATACCGGCGCTAGGGGTCTAAAGAGGGCCAGGGTTCTTCAAAAACGATACAAATGCCGTTCTAACATCATCTTCGAAGTCGGTAATGACCGTCTTCAAAGCCTTGTAGTTCTTAGGACTACGGTAGATAATGTTCGGGACGATATCGAAAAGTTCCATTGCGGCATTACGAAGGAGTCCAAATTTGGCTTCCTCGTTAAACCTCGCCGCCCGTAGAGCTTTTCCTTCTTCGAAACTGATTCACTTAGACGCATCAGCTCTAGCGTAGCGTCCATTGCACGACGAATTATCTCGTGCAGCTGATGTTTCTTCTCGAATTTATTCAGGAATGCTGCCTTAACGACAGAGTATTTCTGCCCTTCTGCCAGCAGCGATCCATCCTCTCTGTAAACCTCTGGTAAAAGAAGTCGCAGGCTTCTCCGTCTAGGTAGGATAGAAGCTCGAGCGACTTTCCTTCGTCATCTTTACCGCGCATCGCGACTTGTTCGAAGAAAGCAAGGAATTTATTCATGTTGGAGTCCCCATGGAACGTATGGGCCGATGCTGACGCGTACGCATCACCTTCCCTCGACATAAGTACCATATTGAGGGCGTAATTTGGAACGCGCGAAGAGGTGAGGGCTGGTGTACGCGCTAACAGAGGGGAGAACCAGAGTAGGGTTGGAGGGAGTTGGCTGCCGGTGTCCCCCTTCAGTGGAACCAGCCGCCCTAATAAATATTATTTAATGTGTGCTGTGCGGCTAGCGCACAGCGCCTTAAAATACAGATAAAATTACCCAGAATGAAAATATCTAGAATCAGCAGCTACTGTAGTCCCCACAACACCTTTCAGCAGCTCCTTATGGTGCTACAGTGCGTGGAGTGTGGTTAAATGACGAGATCGCGCTTGCGGCACCCCTTCCACAACCAGACTCAGAACTGCCGCAACAACTACCACAAACTGATAAAGACAACCCAAAATCTCCTATTTTAAAACTGAAACCACCGATAGAGATTGACCTCAGCATTATGCCCCGCAGAATTGCCTCCCAGTGCCCAGACGCACCTCACATACTCAGACTGATTCTGACTGCGAAGTGCCTGATATCCACACACCAAACAAATCACGCGCTTTTATTTTAACGGACGCAGTAGCAGGGTTTGCAATATCTATTAAGTTACTACATGTTTGTTTGTAAGCAGAGTTTTCTCGTTTTAAAGGCCGATCATCATCTCTGTCCGCTCAGTATTTCGCTACTACGCAGTAAACAAAGATGATGATCGGCCTTTTGGTTGGTCTCCTGTTCAAACCAGTACTACATCCAGTCTTTGGCTTTTTGAGACCTACTGGTGTCAAAAGCTTTGAGTCAATTCCAGTCACGGACGAAGTAGGTCCAGAAAACTAATATATCGTATCTTTCTGTTTACAGTATTTGTTTACAGCGCAATACCACAACCCTAAATACAAGGTCCTGTACGTACAGTTCAAAAACACATCAAATCTTGTGCACTTTTTACATTTCATGCACTAAACTGTACTGTACTGTACTGTACTAGCTGTACTACACTGTACAGTACTGCCTGTACTGCACTGTACTGTGCTGTAGGTGACTTTTCCAAATTCTCGGAACGCGCTGGTCGTTCATCCTTCGTCACCGCATTCTACCTGATAGAATTCATCCACAACTTCCGCAAGTACAGGTGGGGCCACGATTGTTGCCAAGCTAGAATTTCGCCGCGCACCTCTGTGAAGTTACCTAGGGCCTGTCGGTCTGCTGTGGTCCCCTCGGTCTTCCCTGCGAAGTTCGCCGTCGCTGGTTTCGGGAACTGCATTTTGCGAAATATAGTATACCCTGTATGCGCATTCTTCCTTGATTCTGTGGCTTGATAACACTCGAGGACTTTGCCATGGCGGAGTTGTATACTGCATCGAGTAAGCCGCTCAGCTTGTACAAGGACAGGCGCTATGGTGGTGATCGGGTGCGTTGTTAAATTAGTCCACACTATTCTCCTCCGAGTCTTGTTTCCCATTCTCAACGTAGTCTCCTTGTCAAACCACAACACATTGCTAACCTTGTCAAATCTCTAATCGAAACCACTTGGCAGGAGGAACGAGAAATGCGTTTGCTTGAATCCCGCACGCTCTATGTCGGTAATCTCTCGTTTTACACTCGCGAAGAGCAGATCGTCGATCTCTTTTCGCGCATTGGCGAAGTGAAACGTATCATTATGGGACTGGATCGTATTAAGAAGACACCCTGCGGCTTTTGCTTTGTCGAATATTTCACACGTGCCGACGCTGAAAGGAGCGTCAACTTTCTATCTGGAACCAAGCTCGACGAACGCACCATTCGTGTCGATTATGACATTGGCTATTCCCCCGGTCGACAGTATGGACGCGGACGATCTGGTGGCCAGGTACGTGATGAATATCGCCTAGATTACGATCCAGGACGCGGAGGGTTTGGAAAAGCTTTAGGTCAACAGACAGGCATGTCGGGTATGGATTTGTGGGGTCAGGAGCATCCTCGTCAACATGGGCCCAGTCCACCAACGCAAGGGCCTTTTCGAGGTGGGTATGGCGGTAGGGGAGGACCTCCTGGGCGCGGGAGAGGCGGATGGGGCCGTGGTAGAGGTAGGGGCAGAGGCGGGAGAGGAAGGGGAGGGGCCTTGGGCCACAGAACGGACACCCCGCGTATCGAGACCAGCAAGGAAATTATGATCAGCATGCCGGCTTCAAGCGAGGGAGGTATCATGGCGATCGGGAATCCCAGTATGACGGAGCATACCAACCGTCGCACAAAAGGCAACTTACCGATGAGCACAGGGGTCCTGGAAACGGAGGGCCGATAAACGGGCGACCGAGGATAAATGGACCTCCCCAAAGCATGGGCGGTCCGCCGGGAATGGGAGGGCCGCCGGGAACAGGAGGCCCTGGTATTGGAGGCCCGTCCAGCGTTAGTGCCCCTCCGCAATTAGAGGGAGGCCAAGACCCACCGCAGGGTAACGGGGGGCAATCAAAGATGGAAGTAGATGTCGAAGGTGAGGGTGTTAAGATGGATGAGGAAGAGGTTAAAAGCTAGGGGCCTTGTAGGAGATATGTCTTTCGTGTCGCCGTTTAGGATTGCGGGAAAGGGTGACTTATTTCAGGACAAAATTGGCCGTGGATTCTGAGCGCGTGGAGCAATACTGAGGAACAAATAAGTGGTGGCAATAAAGGCCAAAGGAAGATGGGAACCAAAAATTTGTTTCGAGGACTGAGCTTTGAAAAGCAAGCGAGTGTACCATCGTAGTATGTTTCAGGAGTTTGGTCTGAGATCATTGAGGACTTGAACTGGTCCGACTTTTGGTTCCGTGCCGTGTATAGACATGCATTCTTAGCGTTACAGCGTGTAAACCGCGACGGCGCAGGAGATTGCTTTCTTGTTTGACAAAAGCCCGCGAAACGGCTCCAACTTGGAACGCGAATTGTCTCAACTTTTCTCCGTATTCCCATTCAGAGATATGAAAGCCAGGCAGGAAACATTTCAGGACATATCAATAGTGCAGGCCAGGTTGCAACGACCAAATCTTCCACAAGTAAGAACATATTTGTACCACCTATAAACCGCCTTAAAGGCATTGGGGTCAACTATAGTGATCGTCCTCGGGGCGCCCAAAAGACGGACCTTGACGGGAAAAGCCATTGTCACAAGTATTGGACTAACCGTGATGCAATTAACAATATAGGCATTGCAAAACAGTGAAGGGTCCAAACTTGAAAACGTCAAAAGTTTGTCAATCGACGGGTCAGGGTATGCGTCTGCACAAGCTCAGGGTATTTCAGTATCTAGGCGACCTACGATTTTGGCGTTTCGTTTCGCGCATGACATCTCGTAAGGACGTACGGATCAGCGTGATCTTCATTTACGCCTGTTATAGCTACACAACCCGATAGAAGTTTTTGCTTCCCTTGGAACGTTCCCTTGCGACGCGAACCTCAGCTCTAGCAGTACAGTCGTGCCATTGGTACTTGCGACGAACGTCTCACTTTGTCCGCGTTGTATCTTAAGACTGGATTAAGGCCTTTTTGGAGTTTGGGGAAAGTCGACACAACAACGTGCGGGACAGTGGCTATTTAATCGGCAATGAGGGGAGTGGAGCGCATGACCGAGTCTGTACCTGTACCGCACTGGAGTTACGCAAGGCAGATTGGCCTGTGCAAGCCATTGAATGCAGCCTTCCACGCTTGACCCTCGGGTAACTAGGGAAGGAGCCAGGGACGGCCAAAGTTGCGGGGTACGGAGGTAACGTCTCAGTTGTAATCTTGTGGAGAAGGGACATCCGGGACGAACTATGGTAGCAGGGTTGCTATGCTTTGAATGGAAAGAACATCAAGGGTTGAGGTAGATCCTAACCGCTTTATCAATGCGAACAGAATAACAATATGAAAAGCTACTGCTTCACGCCAATACAGCCACAATTTACTTGAACAACGCGTTTTGCAAAGCAGTCGAGTGCGATTTACCAGCCATAAAAACGACGCTTTGCAGGCGCCACCCACTGCAGCGTAGTAATCCGAGTCTACGGGAACGATGCATCCCTCGGCGCTGCCAACGGTCACGACACCCGGATGTAGTTCCATCACCCCATTCCATCAGGAGCGCACAGGCACGTAGTATGGAGGGACGTTGATCCGATGAAAAACGTGAAAAGGGACGCATCCGCTCTAGACCTCAAGATGTGCTGCTGCAGTCTCCGCGACACAGGACTACGAACGGCACGCACACATGAAACACACTACATGACGATTTGAGCATGCGTCGCAACCAACCAACCTCAAAACAACACGCTGGCGAAAAGGTAGGTCAGGCGCCTCTCTAGACAGACGGCAAGCAATTTAATTGATGACAGTCTGACCATACTTCCAGTTTGCCGGGATGCGCTTGGTACGCTTGTAATACCTAGCCAAGCGATGGATACGACTCTCAATGAGAATGAGTCTAAACTTTGCATCCTTATCCTTCCTATTGCGGTCCAGATGCTTACGCACGGCGACTGCCTTCTTGATAAGCATGTACAAATCCTCTGGTAGTTCCGGGGCGAGCCCCTTGGACTTTAGGATGCGCAAAATCTTGTTTCCGGTAACAGCACGCACCTGGGTAATACCCTGGGAATCTCGAAGATACACGCCAATCTGCGACGGAACCAAACCCTTCTTCGCAAGCTTGCAAATCTGGTCGGTGACTTCATCGGCAGAAGTCTTCAACCAAGTTGGGGGATTTCGTTTATAAGGCAACGAGGCCTTTGAGATACCCTTTCTATATCAGGCGCGACAGGAAACAAACGGAATTCACATGACACCGCGAGCACGAGGATGAGTCAGTACTGCAGCTTGGATTCATGTGTCAACAGGCGTAATACGGCTGTGATTTGACAGGCACATGGGATGAACTTTTGCCCGTGTGCAATACACGCTCCCTATGCGACGAGAGGAAGGCGAATGCGGAGGGCAGTTTGGCAAAGATTGCTTGTCGGGAGCGGTGCGGTGCGCGGTGGATGGCTGGAGGATGAGAGATGTGCGAGGTTGAGATGGCCAATGGTGGGATGGCGAGGTGGGGTGTGGAATCGGGGGAGGGGGGCTCAACTTACCCTTTGCTGTGCATGCGACCCATGGTGAAGCGGTTGTGGTGGTAGTCGCCGGGATCTGAGGATCAATCGAAGCTAGTGTTGTGAAGGGTGGAGTGGGCTTTCCGGTGGTTTGGCGGAGATGGGAATGGTGGAGGTGGGGTGGCGAGAAATCAAGCATGGAGTTGTTTTTTTCTCGACGGCGTCTTTCACGGCGGGCTAGGCTTTATCATTTGAGACTGGAAGTTGTAATTGAAAAATTATTTTGAGAAATAGCCCTGTTGTCGTTTGGCGATAGTGCGTGCGGTAATTGGCTTGGTAGAGGGCCACAGAATGGTGACAGCAATGACAAGATACAAAACATACCAAAGTAATTAGTCGCGACTGATTCACAACATGTACTGTACTGTACTGTACTGGTCCATTTACTGTAAGAACCTACTGTAATGAATTGAATTGATACTGTACTGCACAGCAGCGGACTGTCTCCGACAAACTACTATACTGTACAGTATGGTAGAACTTGCAATTGTACTTTGGATTCGGAAAGCCATCCTCGGGGACTCTGTTTTCGCCATTTCACCATTTCACCATTCCACAGCAACTGTACTGCACAGTACTGTACAACCACATGTCCATCGAATCACGCACCGCAAAGCAATCGAATCCCCGACCCAACCGTCTCCATCATCGCAGCAGTTCAACCCAAGTCTCCACGACATCGACAGCGTCAACTCTCCCACGCGACACATACCTCCATTCACACCTTCACCATGTCCGCTCTCAAGCTAGTCACCGATATAACAACCTACGAGACCCTTTTCACCGCGCTCGGCACCGCCGCCTATGCCGCCTATCGCGCCAATGAGCCCCTCTTCAAGCCCACGTCGTCAACATCCCGACCCACCTCCCTTCCCTCCACCCTCATCGAAGACAATTCCCGCATCCTTGAGGGTCCCCTCGCCCTCGCCTTTCCCCTCATAGCCACCCTTTCTATCGTCCTCCTCTTCTTCTTCATACGTTCCGTCGGTGCCATACTCACCGCCCTTTCCGCCATCTCTGGCTTCTTCTCTCTTCTTTTCCTCTTCTGGCCTCTATCTCAACTACTCTCCAAGTATCTCCGTTCCCTTCCTCTCTTTGTATCCCTGTCCGCGTCGGTTATCGAGCCCGCCATTTCCTGTCTCTGCTCCACCTTTGTCCTTCTCACCTGGCTCTTTTCCGGCCATTGGCTCTCCAACAACCTCATAGGCATCGCCCTATGTGTCCTGTTCGCCTCCCTTTGCAGAGTCCCCTCCCTCAAGGTCACCGTCATTCTTTTCACCGGTCTCTTCGCCTATGACATTTTCTTTGTCTTCTTCTCCGAGTTTATCTTTGGTCGCAACGTTATGGTCGAGGTTGCCACCTCCACACCTACCAATCCTGCCTCCGCCGTCGCGTCCTTTCTCCACCTCCCTTTCACCCCCGTCAAGAACCTCGCCCTCCCCGCAAAGCTCATCTTCCCCGCCGGCGACTCTCACCAAACCATTCTTGGCTTGGGTGACATCATCTTGCCCGAGATTTTGCTCGTCTATCTACTTGAATTCGATCTGCGCCATCGCGCCGGCGTCTCCCTGGGGAGGGGCTACTTTGTTCAGGCCGTAATCGCGTATGCTGTTGGACTGCTGGCAAGCTTCTGTTTTAGTTTTATGTTTCAAGCGGCCCAACCGGCCTTGTTGTACATTGTCCCCATGGTCGTTATCCCTACCATTGTATTGGCTAGGAGAAGAGACCAATTACCTCGGTTGTGGGATGGAAATTGGAGAACTGAAGGGGAGACCAGGGCCGCAAATGACAACCAAGTTGGAGCAGAGGGCGAAGAACAAGGAGTGAAAAAGGGAGAGGGAGAGGCATTGTTAGCATAGCTGACTATGCGCAAATCGCAGACGCCTCATAAAAGCATTCCATGCATATATTCGACGAATCTGGCCACTTCATCCTCGCATGCAGTTCATGCATTTAGGATGATCCATACGCACGTGGATTTCCCTGACAACGTGATTACCCTTCCCGTCAGCCACTGTTGATAACTTGGAGGCTGGCAATCATCACATGCAACAGAGATGGGGGACTGTGTGGAAGTATTCGAAATGTCAGATGAAAAGTTCAGTTGACTCAAAAGGAGGGAGGCACGGCTTTCGAACGGCTTTTGGTCGACCTAGAAAGACTCATTTCGATCCTGTCAATCTCTTCTCTCTAAACTCGGTGTTTCCTTTGTGACGTACCCCCCACCTAAAACTCTTGCGATTTATCTGGTTACCGAGCGCAGAAAACATCGTCAAAACAGATTAATTGCGCAATGAAGCTTTTTAAACAGGGGCATTATACTGAACGTCTGAAACCTACCGCAATACTCAAGGATGTACCGTACAGTACACTGCAACTGTCCTTGCGCAGTTGCCAGTTTACCACTGCAAAGAACTGCGCACTTGTTCAGCAGACAACCGCGTTGCGTAAAGGTTGATCAAAGGACATTTGTGCATTAACAAAATGGTGCTCGGATTTGCAAATCGCATTGTTTTAAGCGACGTCGCACGCCATGTGGCAGTTGGGACAATGGAGACATATGGAAAGGTTAAAGAGGTTCTCACTCATTGGCACGCTGGACAGGCATCAATGTCCAGTGCTGCCTGCCTGATGGCTGTCTGCAGCCCTTTTTCCAGGGGATCCGGGCACGCTGCTAACGTCCCAGTGTGTAAGCTTACACCCACTCGGCTTAATACCTAATGGAACATCTGGTCTTACTTCAGGAAATAACCCTCCTTCCAAATATTATACTACCCAAAGTTTCCCCCCATTGTTCTTCGAGGGCTAGCATTTGATAATCTACGTCATTGCGCTGGACGGATGCTGGATTGAGAATGGAGGGAGATATTTGCATCTAAGAAAGAATCCCCCGGTGGTAGTGCTAGCATCTGGGAGCCCCATTTATCTTGGGATGGCATCCGAGCGTATTCTCCGTTGAAATAGGGCTGGCGAAAGGCGGAAGGTGTTTTGAAAAAAGCTATGGCGCATTCCTCCGTAGGGACGCTCCTTCATCGGCATGCCGCGCTGATGGTCCCTTGGTAGTCGGTTTGTCTGTTGTCTGGTCTCTCCACAACTATAAAAGCTACCAACTTGTCTGTCCTCCTCTCCTCAGTTGCACAACTGCAATCTCCACACACCAGTCCTAAGCCTTAGCAATTCCCATAATAAACCCACCTCTGCGCCCCCATTTAACGGTGTTACAGAAATTGGTTTTGTACAGCACAAGGTAGAAATCTTAAGCCACTTGGTTCCCTTTAGATATCACGCGATGATGATTGGTACGGTGTGTCTGTCTCTTCTGTTTCCCCTTGGAGCAGCTGGAGCACGGATTGGCTTGGCATCTTTTCGCTGTCTCATCGTTGGCTGTAACAGCCCCCTTTCTGAAAAGATTTCGAATACGCTCTTGGTGCGCATGTCCGAGGCAGTCATGCCAAAACTTGATAACTGAGTGGCCTTTTTCGGTTTTATCCCCTCTTATCGCATGCTAAAGCATAGCCGAAGCCGGTGTCACAATTCGGACCGATTGGTACTGCTCGTATCTCGTAATTAAAGGACAAATTTTCCCCGACAAACTGTCTATCCCCGTAGGTTGTACCGTTGCAGTAGTCCTTGCCTAATTTGATGTGATACCCAGTTTAGAGCACAAAAGCAAATTGCAGTGCAGCCGGGTAATATATAATACGCTACTTACCTTCAGCATCCGGTTATTTGGCTCGCTTCCAACTAGAATGCACAGAGACAGGGTGCCCTTGTGCGTCGCTCGTATACTCCTTCCATCACCAAGTATGATCTGCTTCTCCGGGATCTTTTCTTTCTGATGGAGCCACCAAACCATGTCATCAGAGGCACCGGAGTCTAGTAAGAAAAGGTCATCAGGACGGGCACCCATTTTCTTGACAACCACAGCGTGATAATAAGCAGAGCTATATTTGCCCGACTCACGGCCGTATGGTCCTAGCTTATCTATGTAAGACTGATTAGTGCAGTCTGAGGCACGACACAGAGCTTTACTCCTCAACTCTCTTTCATTTTCAACCTTAAATTCTCTGGCTGTAAGAAGTCAAGCCGGCTAGGCAGTATCTCTAATCGAATATCCCTCTGAATCTCTGCCCCCTTCGTGGGATCTGCGGGTATGTTGATACGGACAGTCATGTTTTAGGTTCCCAACCCTGTTAAAATGAAAGCATCGGCGGCTCTAAAAGCATCGGCGGCTCTCTGTGTAACTTTGTTTTCTGTTCGGCCAAGACCGGCATTTCCACCTGTTTCCAGCAGTCAACGCCTGTCCAGGTGAAAGGGCTTTCATTTTCCTCTGGCTCCCCGCCCGCACTACTTGTCTCTTATAATCTTGGAGCAATGCAGACGTGGCCTGTTCCCCTCTCACCCCATCCTGTTTAGCCTGCAAAGAGGCGACCACGTGCCGAAATGGTGATGACTTCTTTTCTCCAAATGAGGCCAGGAACAGTTCTACCTGTAGTTCATCAACAATACAACTAAACAAATCTTTGAGGAGATTGGACAAATCTTTGAGGCGATTAAAAATGTTTCAAAGCTACCGATATGGTCCTACATCGATTCGCCTCTGCAGGCCATCTGCGGTAGGCGTGCTTGCAACTGCACTCTGGTTGCAGTCGTCGGTGCGGCGTAGCGGTCTCGCAATCTCCTCTGATAGGGGTAAATCGTCGGTAGAAGAGATATTCAGAACCAGTTTCCCCAAGAAGGAGGTGTTACAAGCGACAAAAGTGCTACCGTGGTATAGGTGAGAGAAGATAGAGAGGTAGGTAAGGACGACAGTTGAGACGGCTACAAGCGAGTACAGAAGGGACAGAGTATACCACGTATGCTCTGTGACCAGCGTAAGAAAAACGATTCTTGGGTCTGAATTTGACTCTCAACTTCCTATCTACTTGGGACTTGACTTAAAGTTGTCTGCAAACTTGCTTGACTTACTCAAGAGGAAGCAGTTGACTCAGCTTATAAAGACCTTTCTGATAGCTCTACAGTCCCAAAAAAACATACGAATAACCATAAAATGAATTTAAGGGAATCAGGTGAACGAGAGAGACTGGTAGAAGATGTTTCTTTAAGGTAAATATATAGGTGGGTACCCATTCCCGCCACCCATCGGTAAGGGGTGGGAACTGATGTGGCCATTATATAGACTTTTTCCGAACCACTCTTTCTATCTACCAGAATTCTGGCGTGTACTGATATCTATTAATGCCAGCGTTTCATAAATTAAAAAATCAACCCATGAATTTGCAGCACTCATCCAAATTGAAAATATCTCTCAAATTCCGATACTGCTAAAATATCTTGCAAGTTCAGATACTGTATCTGAAATAGATCCCATTCTAGATTTTTTCCTCTCAGGTGCAAGTTTAGTACATATCATCCTCCACATAATGTATGTGTTCTTCTTCGCTGACAGGTAGAGGCGTAGTGATCATTTAGTAAGCCCCTGAATGAGCACTGGGCGTTCCACAGCCACATTCTGCCGCCCTACCCACGAAATTTCCCCATGACATCCAAGCGCGTCCTCTGAAATCATGCATGGGAAGCCTTTCGACTCAAGAACATCTTATGTTCGTGCACAGCAGAGGTGAAAATCTTCTGAAGGTTTCTCAAGAAAATAATAGACCTGTTTGCTTTCCTCCATCTCCACGGTCCAAATAAACAGATAGAAAAGTTTCAATCAATAAGAGACCTAGCCTTGGGTAATTAGGAGTAAACTGGAACGAAGAAGGCCTTATTCGTTTCTGCAATGTAAGAGTTAGGGCTCTGGGCCAACAAAGCAATAAAAGAGTTGGGAGGTCTGTGTAACGGTGTAGTCTCTTTTGTTCTTCTCCACAGTTTTCTTGATCTATTGTAAAGGTGACTCTTGTATGTACTCTAGTGACGCATATCACATAACTGATTCCTGCTGGAGCAAAGTAACAAAGTAACGCACACTGCTGAAATGCGGAATTCGCGTGCGAAACGCAAGCAAACTATTGCTTAGACGGAAAATACATGTCACACATATCTGCCCTTCCGGATGCCATAGTGAAAGAATAACTCTACTGCTTAACGATAACACAAATACCTGTATTCGAAATAGTAAAAAGCATCATGAAATTGTGAAAACAGCTGCCACAGTGCCATGCACTGCTGATTCTAGAAAAAATAGTCGCATATTCAATCAAAACGCAGTGTAGAACAGATAAATCAAATAGATGCACAAGTGAAGAATTAATTAGAGTGTAATGCAGCATGTGCTTGAATATTCCTCGTTAATTTCATAAAAACTATTCTATCCGTAACAAACATATTACTCAACGAGGAGAGACAGAACCCTGTCTGATGAGGCCTGTGGTGCACATGTGCTTGTGTAACCAGCCAAAAAAATCAATTTGTAACGCAAAAGAAAGTGATAAATGTAGGTCTGCTGCGAGTGCCTGCTCACTTCTTTCGTGGAAGCCGTTCTATCTCATGTAATAAACCGTGTCATAGCGACAGTTCGCGAATTGGGGAAACCAACATCGCAACCCTTAACATTTAGACGCCCCATTTCGATAATTTATAACGCAAGCAATGCGGGAAATGAATCTGTGACCACTCCGTTCTTGCCCACGCTTATCGCACTACAAGAAGTAAAATACAGTTAGGCAGTAGCCTTCGACGACGTTCGGGATGTTCTTGATGGAACTCACTCCAAATTAGGGCCCCAATACTTAAGATTTGTCAAATGTATGGGTGGAGGGAACGTTTGAGTTGCTGCAATGCGAGTGTAACGATGGCTGAGTTGTATTTTGTGGAAGGGACCGCTTGTGTGCGATGCTAGCTCTGTACAGTAGTGGCCCAGAAGGGCAAGCCTGGTCCGGCTGAAGGGACCATCAGGTGGTGTGGCTGGTGTATACTGTAGTGTAGGCTTACCGTACTGTTGGCTACAGTACTTATTGATATCCCTATTATCCGAGGGATATGGGGAAGATGTCCCTGAGGGTTGCCGCCGCCGTGGTACTGTACGTACATGATCAGTTAGAATTGAGACCGCTGAGGGTCAATGAAATGAGGGCTGCCGAGGGCCAACGGGTGAGTGCGCGAAAGGTATCACTACAATTTTCTACATTTTACTTGTTATTTTGAGTGCTTAGGGTTTTTTATGCATATGGATGGTATCTGGTTAGTATTACGCAATTTTCACTGAAAAAAACGCCACAACCCAACATTGGACCTCTATACGGGACCCTGACCTGATCTAACAATAGAATAAATGAATTGTAAGGTCCGTTTTTACCTCTTCATTAAAAGTATAAATTTTGTATACAATTTGCTCGTCCACCGGAAATTCCGTTTTCCCTGATTGTTCTTTTGTTTCATTCTAAAAAGGGGAAACTTTTGGATAGGATGAAATTCTTATTAACCTGTATAGCTTTGTGGTGGAGAGAAACAGTTCAACAAAGTGCCATGTAACACTATTCTTTACGCGACTGAAATTGGACTTACAGTACTTTTGTATCGTGTACCCTCCTTTGTCATATTCTGAGATTCTTTTGAACATAATGGAAAAAGTCCTCCTCACAGCTGAACAAAGCCGTTTTCTGGTTAGTTCCTAGCATATAGTAAGTAAGTAACTTTATGGCATCAGTATTGTCGGACTGTAGTGGAAACCATAGAAACTTTTTGCTGTAAATGAGGATAATGTACTGAGAAATAGTTAGAGATAAAACCACATCGCCAGCCAAAGATGAATTCATGCAAAGTGGGAGACTACGGTTGATGGCATTCTGATCTTTTGATAGTAGGAAAATAAGACGTTAAATAAATTAGTGACGATTATTTAGCTGAAAATAATACATGTAACAAGTGAAATTCAAGAAACATTAGCCCTTCCCAACAGAAATAATTTAGGTTAGCTGTACAGTAAAGCATAACATATCATTAAATTCTGGGTTGTTCAAGAAAAATATCCATAAATGTACTCCAATTATGTTAGGAATCGAAAAGATAATAATTGGGGAAGCACTCGAAAATTCAGACCAAATTACGGAATGAAGTCAAGCCTTTGAAATATTTGTTCAGAAAGGATACTGTAAAAATATCTAGATGGTAGCGGGCACTACTACTGGATGACTGCAAGTTTCTCCACTACATTCGCCGCCCGTTACATGCAACCTTGGCCGTAGACAGAGTTCTGTTGCAGTTAATGAGAACTTTCACCAATCGGTAGTTTATCATACCATACTGTAAACATGGTTGCCGATGTTTCCGCATGCAGTACAGTACAGCACTTCAAAGGAGGAAGCGACATACCGTAAATTGTAGGTAATTGTTGAGGCCCTTTGGCTTGAGCTGTCCAGAAGTTGATCAGAATCAAGTCCTAGAATGATTTACTCCTTTCCGAAAAACGAATCAATGGTGCCCTTTCTAGTATGGCTCGAAGAGTCAGCACGAACAGCGAGCTGCACTGTCTTTAAGCCCATCAGAAATGAACCATCCATGACGTTGTGAAATTACCCAATCCTCTTGGCAGCCGTCAAAATCCTTAGCTGCTCTGAATATGATGGCAGCGGCACAGCGTCTTCCCCATCCTCCTCCAATTCCACATCACTGTTTTCATTCGCTGCAGTTGATATTTTTTCGATTAATCCCTGTTCAGTTAAGATATATGTGCAGTCTGATTCCTCTTCGGGGTTCACTAAATCGGCAACACTGATACTCCTTCCGGGAGGCAAAAGCGAGTGTACATGCGAGTTCAAATATTAGCACTCAGATTTTAGAAGATTGTCAATAGCCATTCTCGCAAATATTGACTCCGACGAACCCAATAGTCCTGTATGAATACAGCAGTTCCTAGTCAACTCGCTAGGAAGATCTTCCCAAATCCTTTTAAACGCCCTCATTTCTGAGATCACGTCCACCTCATGTATGTCTTTTACGCTTTCATTAGTAATGTCTAGAGCCCTTTGTATCTGGTAGTTACGGTACTTCACCTTCATTGCAGCGATTATTCCCGCATCCAAAGGCTGCATTTTGGATGTTGTATTAGGAGGCAGAAATATGACTTTTACGTTTCCAATTTCTGGCACAGTCTCCAAAGTACCATGTGCACTAAAGTTGTCAATAAGAAGCACAAATTTTCGCCCAGGCTTCTCACAAAAAAATTGCTTGTCATCCAGGCCTTTGAATTTGCATAGTAATCATAACATAATTCAGCACCTGTTTTTTTCTTGAAGGGTCTAGGCTTCCAAGACTTTCCAATTATCAATAGCTCTATTTTTTCCGTCCCATAAGCTTTTGAGCACGGCAAGAAAGTAAGTTTATCCTTAGCCTTTTCCCTGCCCGGTACCCGTTATTACAAACCCAAGCGAAAAGGGTTTCCTTGATTTAATGATATTTTCCCTTTCTTTCCCTTGTAGCTTTCACGATATGACGGCCACTCTCTTCCATGAAGTGCTGACGGTTCTTAAGAGTTCTAGAGAATATTGATTTGTGAGGGGCGCCTGGTAGCTTGAACTTGGTTCTTGCCCACAATGCTAATTCGATTAGTATCAGGGTGCGTCCCTAGTTTGCTAACCGACCCACTTCTTCGCACATATACTTCTTTCGCCATATCTTTAATGCTGAATTCTTCATTTTTGTCACAGTTGGTGGTAGATTTTAATGCCAATTTGGCAGTGCGGTTCTTCAAGATATTCAAACGGCCTTGAAGAACGACTGCTAGGCCCAGTTGCAAGTAGTGATAATTTGCAGACTTTTTCTGAGGCATAAAACTTTAATGACTGATTTGCGATCAGAACCAAAGGAGAGTTGATCTTACTCTGTTGACCTTTTGAGTGTGATCGTTTATTGTGTTGAGTGGATATGAATCAGCACAGTACGATTCTGAAAGTCACTGGTTGTCCCTATTGCCAACTGCTAACGGTAATAAACAGGGGCATGCGGTAAGCATGTTCTGCTGGAATACTTTGTACAGTATGAGCATTTACGATATTGATATGCTCATTTGAGGACCAGGAAATCATAATTTAGTACCTTTCGATAGCTCTGATGAAGGGTCAAACGGTTGCAGTAAAGGCGCATTGCAACAATCTTAATTTTTGCTTTTTTCGGGAATCCCATTTTGGTGGACGCCATTGTGTTGCAATTAACTTGTTTTTGCAGCTACCAGGGGCTGCAGCTATCGGAAATTGACAGTAGTTGCTGATGTAAAAGGGAAATTTGGGTACAGTGGTTTCATATGTGGAAGGTTATATCATTCCCTGAACTTAGGCCAAATGTTCCTCTAGGGATTGAAGCGAGTGGTTTCTATTACTTCAGTGAACTCCAAAGTAAATAACGCAGCGTGGTGCTTGCTGGCAACTCTGAAAAAATTCAGAGTCATTATTGGCAAAGGAAGAGTCTGCGTAAAGATTTCACTTTACAGTATTGAAGTCTAGGTTTTATTACTTCAGAAGCACTAATAGGTCTTTCTTCAGATGACGGACGAGCTTAGTGATAGGACTGCTTTCATCTTTGGAGAATTTGATTTTAGTTACTTCAGCAACGATGTTGATTCCTAAGAATAATTCAAGCCTCGTACAAAATAGCTAAGCAAACTTGTGTCTCAAAGGCCTAAAAATAGAGAGACCTAAAGTTCCATAACCAAACAAACGCGGAATTTAATTGAATTTGAGCACCGTTTTCCCGTTCCCCGACTTTACTGCTATATAAACCCGAATTATGTGTTCTTTTTTCCTACCGTTTGTCACTTAATGAGCTAAGCACTGGGGTACTCTCCTGCAATCAACTTGATTGCCAATGCTAGTAATAATTTTGAATTTGATAATTTCGTGTTCAACAGCGGTGTTGGTTACATGCGATGAAATACACCTCATATCTCTACCTTGATCATTGCAATCTCTGCCTCCCATCTGCACCTCGATTATTTTACTCCGTAACACGAATCCTCGAGGTGAGGTCTACAATATTGAGAAGTTCACTAGATCTGATGGCAGCGCCTTTGTTAACGATTCGGCCTTGTTGTCCTTCGATGAAATGTACTTGATATAAAATCATTTCACATTGATTGACTATCTAACGTGGTTGTACTTGATAGCTATGTGTTTCACATGACGCAGACCTGATACGTTCAGAGTCCAATTTATAGTCCCAAGATTGTCCTGGTGCACCCTTGTTAGTTTTTTTCGCCAAACCCGAGCTCAGTAAGAACTCCTCTTACCCATGCCACATTCGGAACGAAAGTTGAAGGAGAAATAAGTTGATGGAGCCGTGCCTGTTTGCTTCTTTGAGCTCCAGATAAATGGTGTCCCATTCAACAGTAACACAATTACGTATCTCTATTTTCTAGTATCCTCGTCACGAGCCCAGTCAGCATCTGAATATGCCTCTAGATTAGCGCAAGCCACTTTCTTCTCGATCCGAAGTTCGAGTTCTTGGTGCCTATAAGATAGCGAGTTAGGTATCAAATGTCATTCCAGTGTCGCGGTGCCGGACAGTCACTGAACTTTCCAAGGAGAGAAACGGCTGCAAATATATCTGGCCTTGTGCGGCCTGCAAGATAAAGCAATGATCCCAGCACCGCTCGGTAAGGCTTCACGACCATTTCAAGCTTTCCTTTTGCCGTTAGTTCAGTCTTTTTTTCGTACAATACATGGCCAATAGGAAGAGGAGTTTTAGTCGCTTTCGCTTCAGTCAGGCTTGCGGATTCAATAATGTGTTGGATGTATGCAGTTTGCAATACAGATGCGAGTGCTCCATGGTCCTCAATTTTCATGCTCAGAAAGAAGTACACCCTGCCTTGGTCTATGGTCTCTAAATGCTTCGAAATGACCTTTTTTGACAAAATCTACGAGATTATGGATACCGAAGAGTCCAATATCATCAACATGGCATATAAAGAACACCACCTCGTTAGCTATTCTCAGGATTAATACGGACTCATTCATTTATAGTTAGTTAAACCCGATAGACTTCAATATTCCCACGAGTTATATGTATCAAAGCCTCGGTGCTTATCGGAAACCACATAAGCCTCTTATTAAACGACCAATTTGTCCATCAGCACTATTGGTACCAGGCGAAGTCGAATCAAAAGAGGGGTAGTCTCTGGTAACTTAGCGTAGAGAAATGCTCTCTTAGTGTCCAATTTATCCAAAAATCAACCGAAGGAGAGCGTCAAAATGAGTAGTATCCTGGCCATCTCCATGCAATCAATGGGCACATAGAACGCAGAAGAGTAAGATCCTCTAGCATTTTGCATATTACCTCTGGCCACTAATCGAGCCTTGAATATTGCAGGGTTTCTGTCCGCGTTGCGCTTTAGTTTGAGAATGATGCTGACAGGGATCGCTTTTTCCGATTTGGAAGGCTCTTCAGTCTCCCATGCCTCATTTGATATCAAATGATCAAACTATTTCTGTATAGCTTCCTTCCATAAATCAGTCCCCTCACTCGATAGAGCATCTTTAAGCCTTGCCTCTTCATTGGTTGAAATTTATTCTGGAAATGCCGTATCTATGCGAGTTGGGTTCACATCTTCTACTTCTTCATGAAGAAGGATGTGCTCGAGCATGCTTGGATCAGAGATGAACTCATCCTCAATGTCCTGATCGCCCGTTGTGCCTTGAGCACTCATGCTTGATTCAGAACTAGAATCAATAGTATTACATTCATAGTAGCTTATAGAGTTACCCATATCCTAATCAGCCGATGCACGTCCGTCGGTAAGTTCCGTGGTGCTTCTTAATTCGTTCTCGATAAATTTAACATGCTTTGCTCTTTGCACACCGCTCTTTTTCAAAATGTTAGTAAGTCCTCCTTTGTCGTGTCCTAAGTTAATTCCAGTACTAAGCAAGCAATTAAACTTGTTAGACTTATTCTTCTTATTTGGGTCCAGTAGATACAGGGCTTTGCATCCAAAATCACGCATGTTCTTTGCGGAAGGTGAAGCTGTGCCAAACAAAGCCTGATAAGGCGGTACTCCTGTTGCACTGTGTGGAATAAAACTCTTACGCATCACGATGCGTTGTATTGCATATGGCCAATACTCGAGGGTAATTACACACTTAGAGAGAGATGTCCGGGCAGCATTCATGATTACACCTTGCGCTCTTTCGACGAGACCATTAGACCCTGGTGTATATGATGAGGTGGGTTCAATTTCGACCTCTTCTTTCTTTAACTCATTTTGACCATAAATAAACTCCTTACCACCATTTGAATGTATGGTTTTAAACTTACATTCAACTTGACGCTCAAACCATTTCGTGTAATCGACGAAAATTTTAGGTGCCCAGACTTATTCTTGGTCGGTTTAGCGTAATTGAAGGGTGTAGCTTCGTCCACGATATTCACTGGATAATTTTCTTTCTTACTTGAAATTTGTTTTATTTTACCAAACAAGTCGACGTGCAAATGTCCGGGCTTTGTTGCCTTTGTTATGCTTCCATTTTATGACTTACGGAATTTTCCTGTGAAGCATGGCTTAAATCTGCCGGACTTGCCATTTATATGTCAAATCTGTCCTGTCTTGATCATCTTGGCTGCAGTGGTGTCATTTTCTTGTTGTCCAAGTCGACGATGCCAAATACACACTTGCTTAGAGCACCTTGTACTTCCCCCGTTACTATCATCAATACAGGATTTGCTTGAGACAGATTCTGGATCAGAAGTTACAGTATTGTCGTCTGATTCACTGTACATCGACGACTGTATGTTCATGTCAACAGATGCATGGTCATCATCTAATTTATATTGTTCTTCAATGCCTTGGCAAGCAAATAATTTTCTTTCAACTGCTCTCATGGTGCTGATCTCCGATTTACTTGTCTCATCCATTGAATCATCGTTTTCCCAAATGCATCACAAGCCGTCCTTGCCAATGATTCCCTTCCCAATTAGCTGGTAAGTTTTGTTCGTATCCAGCAAAAGTGCACAGCTGGGCCGGAATACAGTACAAACACGTGTGCGTGCAAGGGCAGGGATAGAGAGAAAAATCATAGCAAGATCCCTCGAGAACAATGTATCGCTCAGGGAAATATCAGTTTCAGTTCCAGATGTTGACCAAGTAACAGAACAGTTACCCTTGTGCGTGGCAGTGATCTTTGAGTGATCCCCAAGTGCAATGTTACCATTGCAACGTTTCTTTTGTGTTAGTCTGGACACATCATGGACCATGTGGATCGTGGTCCCAGAGTTCGGCATCATCGTTTTCTTCGAGGAATTAGCCAAGTTTGCACGAGCTGTGCATACTCGAGTCCATATCTTCTTGCTAGATTTTCCTGAGCTATACTCCTCTTTGTCATGAGAACCCTTCCCATTTCCATCCTTTGTCAAAAAATTTAGGTGAAGTTTGTTGGAGTTATTGATGTTTCAGTAGCAATTCGACGTCGGATGCACCTGATTCTCGCAGATATCACAGTACCGTTGTTTTAAGTCTTTATCAACGCCGGCTGCGGAAGCTCGTTCATTTTGTTTGATCCTTGAGTTTAAGTCACGATGCTCTTCCAGGAGGCTACCAGTGACCATTTCCCATTTTAGTTTGTCATCGGCCAGAGTTTTAATTGCAGCTGTTACTGCGTTCATTTTGTTTGATCCTTGAGTTTAAGTCACGATGCTCTTCCAGGAGGCTACCAGTGACCATTTCCCATTTTAGTTTGTCATCGGCCAGAGTTTTAATTGCAGCTGTTACTGCATTCAACTCGGATGCTTCAATAGATGCAATTAGAACAGACTCTGTTAGCTTATTTGGTAATCCTGTTCTCATACTTGTTAGTTGATCAATTGGCGAAGACATCTTGTCAATATGGAGGCTCATGTCCTCCCTTATTAATTAGTGTTTCATTGATAATAGCTCTGTCATCATGGATATATTGGTTGCTGTTGATTTTGAGTCACAAAGTTCATCTAGCTTCTTCAAAATGCGATGCGGATTACCAATTTCTGGGAGTACGATCCGCAGAACTCTATTATTAAGAGACCTTACAATCAAGTTTGACGCCTTCTTTCTTTTTAGTTCGAAAACCTTGTATTCTTCCGTACCCTCCTCATGAGGGTTTACCTCCGAGTTTGTGTATGTTCAATTTCCTTGGCATCACAGAGAGCTTCCATTCGGACACGCCATAATCGGTAGTCATAATTGTCGTGCAGCGGAGGTGCGTTGGTCTTATCATCACCCTGGACCATACTAAGACACTTTTCTCAAATTCTAAAGACAGATGGCTTTTGAAGGGCCGTTCACAGCTGGATGCAGTGTTACAGAGTTTCTGGGCCCATAAACTGTACATTGGACGGAAGTATCTTGAGATTCCTAGCATACTGATGTCGACTATTTCGAAGCCCGAATCCGTCTTTTTGATTGTTACACTGGCGAATACAGTGTCATCATATTTTCTATCCGGATTTTATAGAGTTTTTAGTTAATTTTTTAAACTGATCACTCACGCACTTCAATTAATTATCTATACTTCCTGCCCATTCCTATTAGCCATAAACTTTCGTGCTTGGTAAACCTGGAAAGGTTTCTATTTGTCGGCTTCATTCTTAAGTATTGTTTTAGGTTGAGATTTATAGTCCTCCAGTAGTCTTTGGAGTCTGCAAGCCCAAATAAAGGCTTTAAAAACTCAATTAAGCATGCATCTGGTAGTTTCTATTCCTTAGAAGGCTTCAAGTAAACTACCGTGAAAAGTTTCCCCGTAGACTATAAATGCGCCTGCTTCACGTTCTGCGACTGCATATCGAATCCATGTAGAGTTACTATCGCTACTGTAGTTCAGAGTTCCACTCGAACTCTGCCTAATAAGGCTACCATCGTTGACTAGAAATCTTTGTCTCTGTCTTTGTAACCATATACTGCATGTTTAGTCTTTGAATATTCCTCCTCGATGCATACATTCTTTAAAAAACGTGCGAAACTCCTTGTCGACACATTTGAGTCTGCGGATATACCCTATTTCAGTACCTTCTTCCAAGTTTCGTTATTATCAAAACCGTTCATTCTTTATCTTTGGCTTCCATAAAGGAAGGATAGTATCATGTGGGTTCTTTTGGAAGAGGTACTTCCGTCATTCGAGTTCTAATAAAATACCCTGAAGTATACTCGAAATAAGGCTTTACCTGGGCTCTGGATTGCTGAAACTCTGACCAATCACGAAAAGGAATAATTGCTTACCCTGAATATGAAGAACATCATAAGGCCCCGTATACTTGTATGATACAGATTTTCGCGCTATAAGAGCACTTCCTGGCCTGCAGATAGCTCGTGCTTAAAGACTCTCGGTACTTGATAATTCAATGGAGTTTGGACCCTCAACTCTGATACTATCGTTTCAATTTATGCCAAGGACATCTGTAAGGCTCTCACTCAATCAGCTTGGTTTGGAAGCTGGCTATTGACGGCGAGGAGCTTGTTTTGTTACTGATTAAAAGGACGGGTTAGACTAGTCCGTCGGGGTTCATTGTATCGATCATTGCTTTGATTGCAAACATTAGGGCGAATTCGTGTTCAACTACTGCCTCTGAATATTTTACCTTATGGTATATACGACGCAGAGGACCGTGATAAATGTCGCCCGGACCAATATAATTATGGCTCTCGACACATGATAAGTAGATTTTAATGACGATTTCTTTCGTGGGTTCCTTTTCTGCCTTCGAAAAAAATTTTCTTCCTTGATAAACTCGAATACGATCTGTGCTACCAGTGTATATTCTTGTCCAACACTAGAGGAAAGCGTTCCATACTGCCTGCGTTGGCAGTAGATGTATAAACGTTGCTTTCGAGAACCGCGTTTGTGTGCCAAATACATGCAATACATGCACATTGCGTAAATAAATTATATCCTATGAAATAGAATAGTTAAGAACTATACCGCTCGGTTTTTTGACCTGGAACTTACTCCGTCTTGGGTCACAGTGTCGAGATTTTTTGCAAAACGCGCTAATTTCCTTAACTAGTTTGAGAGGCTCCGGATTTTCTATCATTGGCTGGGCCCTAGATATCAGATTAAACAATTTATTCCGCGGTGAAGGGTGGAAAAGATGATAAGGGTTCCGTCTCAGGTGCTTCCTAGTCATCAGTACTTCACTGAACTTCTTTTTTTGATCTCTAATTATTCCAAGGTTTTCCTCATATTAAAATTTTATTGAAGCAAGGAGCCGGCTATACAAGGGCATGATTTTAATATTACCTGTGCTTGATCGGCATACCATCGAATCTCATTAGTATACCTTCCGGTGAAACAGCGGTTTTACAGTACGAGCCACCGTCCGAACCATCGGTACAAGTCATCGATTCCCGCCGTCCACCTCCGAGTTTTCCCGTACTTCCTGGACAGGAGTTGGATCATCGTATCAGTCGTGGGATTCCTTCCGTACAGTACGAGTTCCGATGGAATTGGACGACCTCATTCGCCGTCACCCGCAGTTCTTAGATGCCGAGCGGTTTGAGACTGTACCATTGGCTCAACCACTGTATCGAAAGAACTTAAAAGGGGGAAGAACAGTCATGACAGCTCGGGCTCACGCTGGTTTAATTGTAGATGCACAGCACGGAATGGACTCTCCTTGGATCCTCTGTTCGGGTTAAATTGGTTATGCTGAGCGGGTCTTTTGGTTGATTACAAGGCATCGTTGCCATACTCATCCGATTCCGCAATCTCCCGAGTTCGTCTGCTTCGACCAACCTTACGACCGCTACATCTTCTGGTTTTCCGATCGACAGCATTGGGGTGAGTCGGCGTTTACCGAGCATCGTACCCGCACTATTTCCAAGGACAGTTTCACACATCGAGCAAACCGAACGGAATTCTTTGACGTACCGCGTCATTTGAGTCCGAACTTGTACATTACTACTCCGGACGGATGAGATGAGCTCGAGGCCAACCGTATCTTATGCATCCCCAGTCCGTCGGTCTTCACGTAATTTTCTCATTGCGTGCTGCCCGAGCCTCGCCGTTTGGATCGTTGCCTGATGGAAATTCTTTGGGCAATTTCGTTGTCCGGATGTCTCTGCTTCACCGCCCAGGCCATTCTCCATGCGGCGTACGTCGGTATTACTAATTTCGTCCGTTCGGACAAGCAGTACATAAAGAGTGGCGCCATTAGAATAAATAACGTGGTCAAGGAAAGCAGCTGCGACAACCGCGGCTGTAGTAGTTCGTAGAGGGATACAACGAGTGAGATTAGAGGAAAGGTCGATAATAACCAAAATAAAACAAAGCCACGTGTATGGGTGGCAGTCCGAGACAATTCATTGCCACGAACTCGAGCGGACAACTTGCCGGGAAGATTTTCATAAACGCCTGGGACTTCTGAACTGTTCCGGGGCTACAAGCACTGCTAAAACAATTGCTGGCGGTCATGGATACATCATTTGCCATTCTTGGCCAGTAATGCTCCCTTAGAAGGGGAGTAATACATTCTAATTCCTGCTGGATGACCGTCTAAGCGGGGATAGTGATCCATGTACAGTAACTGTGGTAGGAACGTTTTGGGGAAAACCCTTTGTAGACGTCCATGAAATCTGGATTTCCTAAGAAGAATATTGTATCTCTTAAAGTCAAACTATGAATCATTTTTAACGACCACATTAGGTTTCCTTTGGCATAATTCGTCCTTAGCCTGTTCATTTAAGAATTATTCCACCCTAAACGGGTTCGCAGGTTCATCAACCTCGGCGAGTGCCACTACTTCCCGTAGGACGATAATTATATTATCACCGAGTTCGGATTTCCCGAGAGCAACTACATTGTCGTGGTTATCAAGGAAAATATCTCCTTCAGCTTGATACGGATCGGCATTGCTTTCAACAATAAAACAAGGAACTTCATAATCGATTTCCGTGCCATATTTACCCTCAGTTCAGAATTTAGATATGCCATCGGCTAATTGATGCTCAAAAATCGGGCGTTATTCCACATCATATTCATATTCGGCTAATCTTAACCACTATCCCGAAAGCCGCGCGGATACATCAGCTGGATTTAGAATAAAACGCAGAGCATGTTTATCCGACAGAGATTGAAGTTTTACCCGTAGAGGTAACATCGTAGAGTTAGGATTGACCAGAAAACCGCCAAGCATTCTTTTTCGTTTTTGGTTTAATTCTGTACCCCTCTAGTCAGGCTTCTGCTCCAGTACCCAACAGGAAGTTTATCATAGTTCGATTTTTCTTGTAGAACTGTGCATCCGAGTTATTATTCGCACGCATCAGTGTACAGAATGTATTTGTAACCGATATGGAGTAAAGCCAAGATAGGAGGTGATATCAAGTTTTGTGTCACTACCGTAAAAGCTTCATAGTCTTCATCATCTAGGACAACGAATTACAAAGGATTTCCTTTTTCAGTCTTCTTATTCAGGGGAACGGCTTCATTGTCTAAATCCTTAATAAACCGACGATAGACATTGCACATTATAGAAAGGACCTTAATTTCGTTTGACTAGTCTGTGGAAGGGCTTTCTTGATACCCTCACAATTTCTATTATCCACTATGAACTGAACCAGACGAATGACGTGGCCCGGGTAAGCAACTTCTGCGTCAAAAAAGGTACACTTCGCAAAGTAGAGCGTAGCACTGGCGGTCTTTAGAAGACTTGGTACTTCTCTACCATGTTTGAAATGCTCCAAAACGGTCCCAGAGTAGATGATCACACCCTAGAGATAAACGAGGGCATATTGCCATTTAACCCGCGAAAGGTTAACGTCTTCAGCCCTTTGAAACGTTTCAGGAGCATTCTTTAAACCAAACGGCATGCAAAAAAACGAAAAAAGCCATTATGGCTGGACACGATAGTTTTTTCCCTATCCTCTTGAGTTATCTCGATTTTCCTGGAGCCACTGTTACAGTAAAAGGTAGAAGAGGCAGCGGCCTATTGAATTCCGCACGGTTAAAGCATCCAGTCTCCTATAATCTGCACAGAAACGTAGAGAGCCTTCTTTTTTCGGCACGAAAACAACTGCACTATTCCTGTTCGAATGTTTGGGCTCAATAAATCAGACGGATAACATTTAATCAATCTCTTTCTTCTCTAATTCTCTTTCTTTTGGTCCGAAACGATACAAATGCTGATAGATTAGTCTAGCATCTGGCGTCAGCTAAATACGATGCTTGGCTATACCTATCTTTCTGGGACGGCCAATACACATTTCTGAGAACTCATCCAACACGTTAAGGACATCTTTCCTCATCCTTTCTTCTTTAACACCAACGTGGAACTGATAATGGAAATATGTTATTTATCCTTCTTGGCCGATTGGGCTGACACTTGAATTATAATTACGTTGTGACTGCCAAGTAGGTACCGCCTTTTCATCTCAGCCTGAACCGGTCGGCAAATTAGTTTCATAATTAGAGTTCAAACCCCTCTCCCTAGGATCAGATGCCGTCGTGACATCGGGAGAGTGACAGACAAAATCAGAACGGTTATAGGCAAAGTGAGACAAACAACCGTATTCTTGGGGAGAATTGCATTCTTAATAGAAAACTTACTCATCAAAACGACGAACGGACGGTTCGGGTGGATTTCCATGATCTCATTTACCATAAAGGCGAGATGTTTGATTATAGTTTTGGGATAGTTCTGGACGATGCACAAACTACCGGTCGGAATTGCACACTAATTGAAACATGATTGACTGGTGTTATCGTTACATGGGAAGTATGACGAATCTTCCGGGATCTGGGCTCAAATGAAAGGGATTGAACAGATATAGGATCTTTCAACCATTTCTCCGTCTTAGGTAATTTTATGCCAACAATAGTAACTGGTGGCGAATGGTGAAACACGATTTCCGGTCGGATGGTAGAATAGCTCGTAGATTCTGATTTACGAACGTATTATCCAGAATGCATTCGACTGCTATATTATCAATCACCAGGAAACGGACGCGAGTCATAAATTAAGCGAAACTGAGGTTAACAGCAAGATTACCCAAAATCGGATGGGTTCATTGGAAGTATACAGTAAACGGGGAGCGGCCGCAAAGCGGATAGATTATTTCCAAGAATCCGATATGTTGCGCACATTCATGATATTTGGTCCCGCTCTGGTATCGAGGACAGTCGTTAAAGGAACCATTCACGACGCGTCCCGTCCGATGATCATTGTAACTTTGTAATTTCGTTTTATGAAGAAACGAAAAGACCCACCAGAACTAGAACCATAACGCACAGCAAACTCAGACGAAAAGGTAGAATTCTTCCGTTCCGGTGTCCATTGAAGACCTTTCGAATTCCAAATCGGAATCGACGACGCCCCTACGCGTTTTCGGCGCCGTTTCGACTAGGGATTTTCAACTTTTTCCGGAAGGGGGAGGGTTACAGGAAGTCCTTCCTCGATGTTGTTAAATGAACGCGGTGTATAGATGGACCAATATGTGGGGTACCGCAGTAGAGTTTTGTTTTTTAGCTATAAAGCGACTATAGTTTTAGCTACGGATCTACATCAATTTAAAACGCTCGAGATGATTCAAATAAGGACGAAAGACGTGGCTGGGATCGAACCAAAGACGAAAAAATGGAGTTCTAGACCTGGGCGGAGGTTTCCCAGCGCAATTCACAGAAGTACCCACTCTACCGGCCGGCGAGCTTCCTCGAGGAACCTTCTGCGACTGAAGTGCTGCAGGCGACAACGTTTCTGACGGTTAGATACTCGAGGGCGGCGTTTAATAAGTATTTATGCAGTTGCTTGTAAGGTCACCTTGCGTTAAAGAGAGAACTTCCAATTTACGATAATTTCCGTTCACGATTGCGCTGTCCTCGTGCGACGAACTTTCGATCTGTAACGCCTTCAGCGGTCGGTCTGGCGGTTTATATATTTTCTCTTTCCGTAACGGGTAAATTTTTACCACATACAGTACCGGTCGGTGAGCTGCATTTTGCCCTTCACCCAATGCATGAGCATGATTGACTACAGTTTGATGGTCCATATTTGGGTGAGTAGCGAGGTACGGTAGCACATGCTTGCACGTGGACGGCAACAAGCCACCGACGAACAAAGAATTCAACTTCCGATCGGAAAATACAGTGCCGCAACGGAGATCTTTGTCCTACAACATCAGAGATTAAGACACCATGGTAATTGGAGAACTATGCTTAAAATTACCAACTTCCGAATAGACCATCGCGATTACCTCATCGTTTGTATATGTGCGAAGTAGGAACTGCATCACTTCCTTGTACCTATTGAGCAACTCATGTTAATGCTTATCCTTAGCCATCGGAAAGCAATTCATACGAGCTGGCACCAATATTTCGGCTTTTCCGATGAGATAGAACTGGAAACAAAGCATGGAGGGCTGCTCTGGCACAGAATTTATATTAGAATCGTCTTTGACATTGGCCATGAAGTTCAATACCGCTATCGTATCTGATCCAGAGAACACGTGTGGTCTCATCTGGGTGTCAATATTCTTCCTGTATTTGACGATACTTGGACCACCCGTGGGAGTCTGCAGAACGGAGTTTCAAGCGATAGGTCTGGTAGTACACTGCCTTCGTGATAAACTCATTAAACGGGCATAACGGCTTCATCTTCTTACCGGAGGATTTCTTCTTTTTCTTACCGCGTCGGGAACCATCCAAATCGGACGAAGACGAACTGGATGAGCTCGAAGACTCCGAATCGGTGCACTCATCACTTAAATCATGGGAACACTTGCGATGCGCTTCATCAGAGCTATATTCTCCTTTCGAATGAATTTCATGACCATCGACCCCTTGGCCTCGGCCACAATCTCGTAAACCTTCGTTTGGAGTTCGGATTCCATTACCGAACGGATTAGTTTCCTGCACCTCCTTTCTAGCCTTTCCTATAATTCTACTTTTAATTTCGAACGTATTTTCTTCTTCATTTCTTCTGTGGCTTTATCGACTTCGTTTGAACTCGCGGATCCAGGTCATCTAATACAAGCGGGAAGACCTCGCTGTGTATCCGCAGGGCCCTTTCCGAACAGATCAGATAGTTCATGGCTATTGCCAAACCACTATCTCCCCATGGTTGTACTGGGAATAACTGATAGGGAGCAAAAGTAAGGGGGTCGCTGGCACTTGTTGGCGTCGCTTGGTTCCGTTTTAGGATGTGCAAATACTGACCCTCTTCGGCGAGTGGCATCCTTAGTGCCGAAGTCGTACTGCAGGTGCTATGGGAAGACTAAGAGCCTTCCGAGCGGTATATAGGGGTGTAAATCTTAACTTCCGTCACTCCTTCCACAAAGTACCGGACGGATAATGAGATGATTTTCAACTCTGTCTTTTCTTTTTTCCGGTGGCGTCTCTTCTCGAACCTAGAACTGAACTTTGTTAACCAAAAGGTGTTCTAGGTTGGGAGAAAAGTTATGATGTAATCCATTTAGGGGTCACTTCTCTTACCTAGCGGACGTTTCCGTTCGGAAAGGGAAGGACCTCGGTACATTGATCGAGCGTTGATGAGGTCTACGACCGTCGAGGGAGCACCGAATGGAAAACAAGGGAAACACCAGGCAGAGGATGGATCACTACCGGGACGAGCTAACCGGGTCGCGGGTGGGTGAATAACGCAAGGGCGGTGACTGCGCGATACAGGCCAGGAGGGTACTAGTTTCGCAAGGAGTAACCGAACGGGAAAGTCAAAAGTCAAAAGTAAAGGAGGGAACTTCAAGCTGGAAGGGTGCTCACCTCTTTAATTAACGGGCATCGTAAAGTAAATCATAGTTAAATATATGTGAAGTCCGTACGGAGTCCGATTGGACTGTGCAATGGACCAAAGCGGTCCATCCACTTAGGTTCCAATTTCTACTAATTATCACACGCATTACTACCTTACACCCTACTGTTCTTTGGACAGTCCTGTAATTACTTCACGGGTTCCTCACCCCGGTGTATGGTACACTACTGCACATCCTCATCTTTGCCACGTGGTTGCCCAACGAGGTCACCGCGGGCATTGATCAGAACCCGAGCGGCCGGTTGATTCTCCCTTAGAATCCCTAAAAAATCACTCATCACAAGTGAGGTACGGTCATTTCCATGACTTCACCAAAACGAATCCCGAATTTGTTCCTAAATAAATTGTTGGAGAATCACGCTTAGAAGGGTTAGAAAAGAACGAAGAGAATGCGTTTCTGACTCGTAAGAGTAACGGAGGCAAGAAATTTTTCACTTTTGATAAATTATGTCACCTTCTAGTAACTGCTGGTATAGCAAAAACAAGGAGTGAAAATACATATGAAAAACGAAGCTGCTTTATTTATGGTGAGCCCGGATATATCGCCGGAAATTTCAAAAACAGAACGCTCAATGTAAACAACGTGATATAAATTCCTTCGGTAACTGGAGAATTGCTGGCGAACTCCAGTGGAAAACAGTCCGACAAGTGTATATTGGACTCGGGCTACACGAGATGTATTTAAATCAGTAGGGGTAACTTTGTATCATTCACAAAGGGAGAAGGTGAATTCAGAGTGGGAAATAATTATTTCATCAATTTGGTTGATTATGGGACATTAATTTTCATATCTGTGATGCTAGGAAATCACAAGAAGATTTTATTGGAGAATTTCATCAGCATTCGTGACTTTAATTTCAATATTATCTCTTTTTCTTAAACGATGAGATATAATTTCAAGGTCGTTATGGATGAAGATAAAATTAGACCTGTTGCTTTTGTGCTGAGAAATTTACATAATCCGTCTGAAGGGGCTAATATGGTGAGAGTATAGAAGAGCAATGAGGCTGTATCCAGTATAACCAATTGCGATGCAAATGTTGCTAGCACACAGAAAATGCTTGAACGACATCAGCTGCTTGTGCATTTCAGCAGAGGTGCGTTGCAAGCCACTTCACCCTACCTGAAGGGATTGAAAAAAATGACAGAGAAGAAGACGTGTCACGCTGTGAGCCGTACAAATTCGGTAAGTCAACTAGAGCACCACGAAATTATAGGAAAATAGGGGACGATATGACTACAAATTCAGGGTAAATGGTTCTATAAAGACGTAGTTGGCCCTAAGAAACATAAATCGTTTGTAAAATATAAATTCTTTTGTGACAATGCGAGACGAATACAGCGGGTATTCCATCCTTAGTTTTTTGGGCAAGAAAAGTGAGGCAGTAAGTGCGGTAATCGAGATTATTTGGGAACTATAAAACTTTTTTACCAAAAAGGTAGAAAATTTGGCATGTCCCTACCGCACGGCAATACAGTGAGGTGTTTTAAGTCTGATGGAGGAGGCGAAAATGTCGGCCACTTATTTCGTAATTTGTTTTTGGCAAATAGAATTGTACATGACGTAAAAAGAACTGTTCCACCTGAATCAAACGGAGGAGCTGAAAGCCTGAATCGTACACTTTTTTACATGGAAAGAACGATGCTGCTCACTGCCTCTGAATTGCCACAGACGCTGTGGTCAGAAGCCGTCAATACGGCATGCTTTATACGTAATGGTCTGGTAACGCGTAGTTGTGGCTAGAATAAGACCCATTGGAATTCATAGAAAAGAAAAACATGACCTAGGACACATATGTAGGTTTAGATGCAAACCGTATGTGTACAAGCTATAGGCGAAATGGGATGAAAAATTCGACCTTAGGACAGTACTAAAAGGTTAAGTACGCTATTTTAAATGAGATAAGTATATATTTCTGATCCCTATGATATCGAATATCGTTAAAAGGATTGTTTAAACTTTAATGAGGATATTAAGGTAACTTGGAAGGAGAGGAAATTCATTGAATTTGACATGGATGATAAACTTTTTCTCTTTTATGACCATGAATCCGGTGAAGATGAAAATATTGACGAATAGCATCAAAGGGGAAACAATGAAAAGAAATAAACTACAAAAAAAGACTTTGAATGATAGAACTAAGTTAAGAGCCCACCAAAAGGACAATGAGTTCCAAAATGGCAGTAGAATCAATGACGGCACTGAAGAATATCTGACATACCATCCAGGTTTCCGTTGAACTAGAAGCCACCACAGAGCTACCATTCAGGCGCCTAGAATTCGGAGAAGCCATTATGACTGAAGACAAATTAACGTGTGATAAATGTATTCTGAAATCTCAGGAACAGGTTTTGGATATGGAAAATGCAGGTCGCTGGATGGAAGCAATGATATTCTAAATCGACTCCTTAAAAAGTTAGACACACGGAAACTAGTTCTGTTCCTCAAAGGAAGAAATAGACCAAAAAGATGTGGGTGCTTGATCTCAAACGCAATGAAAAGGGGGAAATAAAACGCCTTCAAGCGATGATAGTTTCAAAGGGATTTTCGCAGATCCGCAGTGTGTATACTTCACAAAATAATTTGCTCCAGTGCCGCAATACTCCACTACCCGACTACTTCATGAATTATCAGTACAGTTAGGCTGAAGGAGATCCCATATCGATGTAAAAAATGTTTTCGTGAATGCTCTAATGCTCTAATAGGGGAAGAAATTTATATCACACATCGTGAAAAGTTTGCGCTGAGATGCTAAGGAGAGAAGGTGTATCAACTCAAGAAGGTATTTTAAACATATTGATAAGCTTCCAGAGAATGTAATTTTCATTCTGACAATTTTTGTTACTATTAGGCTGCGAAAATGTGAAGCATCTCCACCACTGTACCTTTTTCACAGACATGAAAATTCATCTTCCTATTCATATGGGTGGAAGATATTATTTCTGTTTGGAAACACGAAGTACGCCTTAAAAATAATGAATATGTATTTTGAGAAGATATTTAAAACATGAGTGTCTCCTAAGATTGAAAAGTCCTTGAATATATCTGTAGAGGACTCTTATTTTACCGCCAAGCCCAAAAATAGTTATCTGGTGGAGATAATTATTCAATTCTCTGGAATGTACAACTGCAGAGCAGTCGCTAATCCCCTGACACATGGTCTGGAACTTTCAATTGAATATAAATAACTGATGCCAGATACAACACCCTACCGGCAGCTGGTGGGTGCTTTGATGTATCTCTCGAGCAGTGAGACCGAAAATTTCTTTCGCTGTGAGTTATCCGGCCCTACACATGTATCTCACAAATAATGAATTATAAGCAGTAGCGACATATGTGTGCAGGTTTCCTACGGGAAAATCGGAACTGTAAATTACTTAAAGAAAAGGAGAAGTTGCAGAAGAGGTAAGATCCATTTATTCAGATTGAGATTGAGCTCAGGAAAAACCAAGGCGCAAATCAATCGGTGTATACGTGTTTTTGTGCTCTGGTAGTGTAATCAACTGTTGCTCTGAGCACCACCAAGCAGTAGTTCCTCAGATTTATAAGAAGGCAAATTTTGTTGCATTGATCCTTTTTGCAAGAGAATATCTTTGCTTGAAAAGTATAGATATACATTTAGCAAGGTGTTTGATGATGATAATATGGATCTTTGCTATGGATTCGTATCGGTGAGGGAAACGTGAGCTGTCTATGACATGTATATACTCCGGTTGTATTTGTAAAATCTAAGCACATTGACTTTAAATATCGATTCCTGGTAAATCATTTTTTGCAAGTTAGTATTTAATTTAACTACATGCCTGCAGATCAGATGATTGCGGAAGTGATGAAAAGAATCTATAGCGTATCAAGTTTTTCAGAATGATTAATCTTATGAAAATGGTGTAGTCAATTAGAAGTTGAGGGGTATTGTTGCAATTTTATGATGGCAAATAAGAATTGATTTGAATATTCAAGAATAATTTGTGCTAGTTCAGTTTCAATTTTCTAACGATCGGGCATTTTGCATTTTTGAATGCTTTAAAGTAGGCTGAAAATGTTAGACCTACTTTTTCATTACGAAAATATGCTATAGCCGCGAAATTTTCATTTAAGGATGACTTCGGGATGATTAGAAACAAATCTGAAGAACTTATGACCCGTAAAACCGCCGAAACTTTTTCACCTGACATGAAAAGAACTTTGAGTATCCTTAGAATGGAGCAACCTGTCGATCAGGAACAACGCGCTCTCTGGAATGGACTTTGGGATAGATCTATTCGCGATATATTTACATTATTGTGCTTAGGGGGCTTTCGTTCATTATATCTGCGAGTACAGTGCTGCGTCTAATTCCACTTCTTAAATATTAATCAGAGCTACTTCCATGTTCTTCCCCACTACCTGAATCTGAAACATGCATTGATGAAGTAGAGAATCTTGATTTACGGTGTCTTTTTCTGAAAGGTCTCGCAGCGAGAGTACGGTTTAATGCTGACTGAGATAGCGCCTTCAGACAATTTTTGTCCCCAAACTTCTCAGAATTTGGACTTTTCGAGGCCTTAGTTAAAGACGAATCGTGATTTGCAATGAAAAGCTGTATTGATTCTTCCCAAGAGATTTGCCTCTACTCTGTAAATTTTTTTGTAAGCCCCCGATCTGCTAAATTGACAGCACCGGCTCATTATAGCAAACACCCTACACTGAATTTGCGTTTTCCAGTGGATCATCCTTCGCAGCGATATTCATTGTTCCTCCCAATCCACGCGATCGCAAAATTTGAGATACTCGTTAATTATTCTCACATTTTCAGGTTTTTTACCTGTTTATCCTCACAAGTGCTGCTAGGGAGTTTCGCTATCCCTATCGATCTTTGAGCATTGAAAAAAGATGAAGCATAAATTCCATTACCTCGGCAATTTTTTTGGTCCCATGACGCATTGCAATAGCGAAATTGGCGCCCACAACGAACTTCCAATCTTTAGTCTCCATGTGCATAAATTTCAAGAATATGAGCTTCTATGCCCGAGTGACAAACAGAATGATTATCAGGAGAGAATCATTTCGGTATCACCCTGCATTATCATATAACAGAATAATCTCAGCGACGTAGGTAACATCAACCCTCAATCGCAGCAAACCTGCTTCTGATAGAGAGGCGACAGCTGTAACGTCTTTCTCTAAATCAATTTAGACTATGTGATTGCAAAAAAACATAAAGACGTTATCTGGTCCTTCATGGACACACTGTGTCTTTCAGTATGTTTTTAGGTAAAACAAAACATTCCAAGCCAGCTTATTCCATTTTTTCCGTAGAAGTCAATTGTTTACTCACAGTATCGCATCGTTTCATTCTTCATTTTGCAATAAACTAGTAACAATGATCTATGGTGTGGTACCTTTGCTATGATAGCATCAAACTCAGCTTCAAGAGCAAATTGCTAGTCATAATCCTCTACAGATTAGCAAAATAAAGATTTCCCTCAGTTCACGTAGTAACTGAACGGCCTCACCTCGATGCTCTGGAATGAAGCTATTTTAGATTATCTACAACCGAGAAAAGGGCAAGACCTCCGTACCAGTCAACTTAACTTATATTATTCCCCTGCCCAGAATTCTCGTACAGGGTGAAGTTTTATTATACAACCCATTTAAATACTTATTAATGTGATTTTCTAAAATCACGGCCTTCAAGAAGTACGAAACACACTCAATATATGTCCTATTCGTAATATTCAGTTCCAAAGGAACATATTGTTTCAAAATCTGTAGAACTAAATGAATCATTCATTCACAAAGTTTCCAACCACGTAGTCAACTGCAGCTTTCCTTTTCGAGCCTCTCGCAGTTGATAAAATGCACATAGTCATAATTTCTTATCTTTCCAACTCCAAATAATTATATTCCATGCAGTCATTTTTTCAGTCCTTATGCAACACAGTACTTTGCTTCTATTTTGTGGTCCTCCGTAAAATATGCTCCTTTACATTCATTTTGATTCGCATTGTCCTCTATAACAAGAGCTGAATGGTTCCTTGAAAATATGAAGAGCACTAAGAACTTAATTTTTTCATTGGTGCACAACCTCAATTTTCGGGTAACCGTGTATATTTTTTCCTTAATGCAAATTAAATCCGACTTAGTTCTTTCTTTAGCCAACAAATTTCTCGATACGGGACCAAATAGAAGTTTCCTATCCTCCGTGGTGGATTCCACATTCTCTTCTAAGGAAGTTCTACCGTGGCCTCGAAAGGGGTTAAGCGAAGTACACTTCATTAAAACGCGTCGTAATACAACTAAAGAACTCCTAGCAGGAGAATTTTTCGGAGCAGATGACAGAACTTCGCCCACGTCGCTGTTAATAATTGTTAGGTTTATAAGAAACACTCTGTTACATCTCGATGCTACGTAAGCATCATGGTCGGCTAAGTAATGAAGAGAACAAAATTTTCATATTTTATTTGTCAAGAGGGCCTCAAAACTTCCAACTTCATCACCGGAGGTGTCTTTTATGTTTGCCCGTTTTCTTTAAGCTGGTAGATTAGTTTCTAAGTTCCTAACAACATACGCATGTCCTGTAAACTTTAAGATCCTTCTTTTTTTCTGATACCAAATTTTATGAGCCCCATATTCCTGTCCTTGAAATTCATAGCCAATATAAGTTTTTTTCGACTTTTTATGCGGTTTTTTCATCTTATGTATACCTTTTTGCATGAAAAAGGACGCAAGTTAGTATATTCTCAATAAAAAGGGGCATTTGGCGCTTCTCGATGCAGGGGTTTGTGTAACGATTGTGCCCCCAAATCCACTAAGACATTACTGAGAGTATCCCGCCAGTAACCGTTACCAAGATTTACACTGTACCAAGACATCAGTGCAACTTGTGCACTGTACCCAGACACCGGTGTAAAACACAAGACCCTTACCACCCCGTGCCGAACCAATCACATAGCGCCATTGTGGCGATCTCGCGTGGTTCTCGAAACTTCTCCCACCTCACCAATCAGCAATTACTTTATGTCTTCTTGCCAATTGGACCAACGGAACTTTGCCATGATTTTTTCTGCTGTCAATCTCCCTGATAGTTTCTACGTGAACCTTCACAACCTTTAGTTTCATGCCTTTAGGGCCGTTCTTCTAGAACACCTCTGAATTTAGCATCGTCTGCCTACAATTTACCATTGCCGTCGTTGAGTACTTTTTCTATATAAAACCTGGTCTGAAGCTCCGGCCTGTTTACCGGAAGCATCAACCAACAGTTCAACCATCGATTACCTTGTGTGCGCCCAAACCCCCACAGTTTGGTGACAAACATCTGTATCGCTCCATCTTCCACCTTGACTTGTTCCAACATATCAGACTGGCTTAGGTGGATTCTCTAACATGGATACTGCTTCATATCATTTGGTAATGAAATTTTGTTGGCGCTCGTACTGTATTATCACTGCCAGAGCAAATTTTAGTGATCTTTTTTATCTGAATATCGGACATAGCAGCCAACTGCTAAGAGGAGGGACTGTAATGTAAAGTAAGTTTCTTTGCATCAACTTTCAACAAAAATTGATCTCTGCACTGTATGCCCACTCAAGGGACCTGTGAGTGTGTAGTCGCGGCCAATTGGCCTCCAATTTGGACATGATTTTTTCCCGCAGACTAAAGCCACCCAATGGGCCAAAAGCCGACTTGACTAGTCTCCAGCTTCGTTATTTCTTACTTTGCTACAATTACTTCACTTAACTCGCCGTTTTATATAGTCACAATCTTTCCGGTAGTTTTTTATATTTACCAGGCCACTACGGTTCCCCAACAAACAGCCAAATAGATGCTGGATCTGATTTTAATGCCCAACTTTAGACTCTTCGTCTCCTTTTAAACGAAAATTTGGGGTATAATCATGTTTAGCTCACCATTGAATACAGTATTACTTCTTTACTTTTATTCTGTGATATTCATTCATCCTTGGGTCCCCCGCTCAGTCGTCAGAAAATCAAATAAACCTCAAGTTCGTCGTTTCTCAAGTTCGTCGTTTGTGACAACATCCTAATCTCTAAAGGAGACACTGAACACTGTACTCACTTTGCATCAATTTTTGTCCAGATTTAAACCCCTGGTGTCATTTTTTTCTGATCCGATTCCTCCTTAAGTTCTAGCATTACGGGTATAAAGGTCCTTTATTGTAACATAAAGGAAAATTACAGCCTGTAGCCGTGCAAAAAAATCATTCCCGCTGTACCATCTCAACTTCTCCTCGTCATATATAATCTGTGCTACTGCATCGAAAGGTGCTTGAAGAACAAGAGGGGCAGAAAAACTCCTGTAATTCTTGGTTTTTGTTGTTTTTTCTCATTTTCTGGCTATAATACGTAACTCGAAGTGAAAATCTGCAGAACACACACTACACTACACATACTGCCCTATTAATCAATAAAGCCTTTAATTGGCTCCCATATACTTGAACAGAAACCATTCGTAATCTTTCCCTTTCATCTTAGTTGAAACGGGGAAAAATTCACTAGACGGGCTACATTTAAACTAGACCTTCCCTTTTTCCAAGCTGTCGAATCGGGGGAAATTTTTCAATCTTCTCATTCTCTCTACTCTTACTTCTGCTGTAAGGACAGGTTCACTGGTTCAGTCTTGCTTATTTGGTGGAAATGAAAGTTCTTGGCCAAAACGGCTATTATAATCTTGATACTGTTCCAATGAATACTTCAAGCCTGCATAAGACGCATTTGAACTCAGGAAGGCAAAAAGACAAACATCCCCATCTTTTCTTCAATGACAGCTTCTCTATCCGAGAAGAATAATTTTTGATCTTCTCCGAATCTAGCGGCCCCGCAAGGCTTCATCAGCTGCCACTCCAATCTTTGTCATGCTCTTTCCTATCTTTAGTCAGCTTACCCTCTTCTGTTAATTAGACAACAGAACTTGAGGGCACCTCCGAAACTATCTTTACGGAGGAATTGAGCTTTCCCTTCTCGAGATCCATCTTCTCTTACCACTTTCTGAACGTAGAGCAAAAAATATTCGATGTCAGATCCAGTTGCCCCATTGAATAGAAGCATGTTCTCGTTCATTCATTCAATTCACAATAAGAATGAAATGACTAACCTCCTCGTCTTAAGAGTGCCAGTGGAGGCGAATCTTCTTGCCTACTTTTCCCAGCGTGTTGAACGCCACTTCTACTAATGTCTAAAAAATTAAATCGCTTTTTTCTTCTCCTGGGTCTTCTTTTCATTCACTTCGTACAGCCCTTCCATAAAACATTCCGTTACTACAGCAATTGTTGAGGCCAGCGAAGGGTAGTGTGGCCTGTCGCGCGCGAATTAGATAAGGGTAGAGAGCCGGTAATGGGGAATTACGGATGGAGAAGGAAGATGGGTAGTTGGAGAGGGACGCGATTTTCTTTTTGGATCCTCGGTTCCCGTCCTCTTAGATACTAGATAGTCGCCCGTCGTAGGCAATAAATATTCTCAAATACCCTGCAGTACAGTGCACCTTTTCTAGAACTCAGAAACTTCTAGAAGCCACGTGTACGGCTGGAGGGTGGCCGGGGGGGACAAGGTACAGTGCGAGGTGCGTTCAAGCACAATACTTGTACATTCACTTCTACCCCTTACCCTTGCCACCCCCGCTTGCACCTACGAACCTCACGACTCGCGCACCATTTTCCCAACTGTCGGCCTACCATTCGGTACTGCATCGCTGATACAGCACCACCTTCTCCCGCTACAGCACCACCCTCTCCCGATACAGCACCACCCTCTCCCCACGACGAACCCAGGGGGCATCCATCTTCGCCGATTCGGTTTTCATCCGTTCTGAACTCTTCTTTCCCTCACGTGCCTTATCTTTTTCGTGCTCTCCTTTCTGCTTTGCCCTGGTTTCATCGGTGGCTATTCCCCTATTGTGTCGTTTCGGTCTCCGCTGGTTGATGAACCTAGATTGCTGGGACAAAGCAGACCGCGAACAAATCAGCTGGAGGGTAAGGCACCCCGGGAACAGCTGGAGAAGCTTGTAGCGCGGAGGGCGGTGGGCAGCCCGCCCATCTTCCGCTGCCACTAATTTGTATTGACCTCTCATGATTCCTCGGACCAGACTCATTTTGCTGAAGGCGAAATCGATTTTCGCGCTCAACGGAATCGACACTTGACGTCGAGGCTGTGGGACCTATGCGGTCGCACCGATGTGGACAGGTTGATGAGTTCAGGAGACGGGAACATACGAGTCAGTTTCTCGGAGGGAACTGTGGTGGAAAGGTAGGGCCCATCTAAGGGATTCAAGGGTTTCAAAGAGGCGTGCGAGAGGAGGGCCCGGACCCTCCAGTGGTGTTTGAGGTCCCTCCCAGGCTGAGATAAAATCGTATTCATTAAGGTCATTCATTGGATTCATTTCATCCACTAGCAATATTTTCCTGCCCCTACGGCAGTGTTCTCCTCATTAATAAAGGGGCAATTAGAGACAGCCCGCACCTTAAGGGTAGTTCTCCGGTTGTTGTAGATGCCTGGGGCGCAAGAACTACTTGAGAAGGCTAAGAGCGTGAATGGTCTGTCGTGAGAACCTCCCATGCGGCTAACGGAGTACATAGCGTGGGTGCGCTGCCCGTACGATTTCACAGGGTCCGAAGTAACTCGATTGAAGCGACGGCCATTTTGGGCCCTGGAAGGCCTTGCCGTACGCAACAAACACCAAGTCCCTGACCACTTAGTGGACGACTTCCGGGCATTTTTTTTGACCCTTTCTATACCCAGCCCCCTTTTTGCTTGGAGACTGACTAAAGCCAGAGTCTCTATAGGACGATCCCGGACTCTTGGGCTTGCGGCGGATTAGTACGGTCAGTACCCATCACGCGGGGTTTGACCCCGTAAAGCGACCGATGGTCGGTAATGAGCTCGAAAGGGTGGCCCGACAAAAGATAAGAAAAGATAAACACGAAACTTCCGTAGACCAAAAACGACTGCCAACACCTCCCTCTCGGAGACCGAGTAGCGTTTCTCTGCCGGGCTCATTGTCCGGCTTGCGTATTGGACGGGATGTTTTTCCCATCCAGTTATTTTTGCGATAAAACGGCGCCAAGTGCCGAGGAAGATGCATTCGTTTCGACGGTGAAACATTATTCAAAGTCAGCAAACGCTAGAACAGGTGTGGAGGTAAACGCTTCCTCCAATGGCGAAAAGATTCTTATTCCGCTTGGTCCCACGCGAATCTCCTTTTTATCGAAGTCGCTGCGTGCAAAGTGGCAGCCTTACTCGCAAAGTCCTTAATAAACCCCCATTATAGTATCCTACCAACCCCAGGAAACTGCGTACCTGCGTAACACTGGCAGGCCTTGGATTGCTTGAATTGTCTCGACCTTACCCGGATCCACTCGTACCCCTTTCTCGTCAACATGGCCCAGAAGGCCTATCCGTCCTTGTGCAAGGTGTAATTTAGCCAGATTGAGCTTCAATCCGTATTTCGAGACGCTGCTTATGACAGCTGAAACATGCTCCAAGTGCTCTTCCAGGTTTGTAGAGAAAACCAAGACGTCGTCCACGTAGAGGCGAGCGAAGTCCATATCTGCTAGGACATGGTCCATCATCCGCTGAAACGTCGAGTGGGCTTACATAAGTCCGAACGGCATAATGTTGAATTGGTAAGTCCCGAATCGACACACGAACGTCGTCTTCTCTTTATATGATTCCCCAAGGTGGACCTGCCAACATCTGCCGAACAGATCCAAAGAGGTTAACACTGTTGCGCCTTGGAGGGAGTGAAAAATCTCCAATATTTTCGGCAAGGGCCAACGATCTCCCTTCATCTTTGGGTTAGGGGTCCTGTATTCAACGCAGAAGCCTGGCTTCCTTTCCTTCTTAGTAGGGATAACTACTGTAAAGGACCAGGCAGATGATGCGTCCGGATTATCCCGGCTTCAAGCATCTTATCCAACTCCTCGCGGACTAGCTGGTTCTGATTAGGCGCTAGACGACGCACCTATAGTGTATGGGCTTTTCATCACTGATTTCGAGCTCATTTTCTATAGGAAAGTCTGAAGGACGAAGGTCATACAAGGATTCGGCGATCAAGTCGCCTTCAGAAAGAATCTTTTTGGACTCCTCCTTCTTGGCGTTGGGTAGATGCTCTAACTTCTTCTAGAGCACACCTGCCGCCGAGAGGGGTTTCAACTCACCCATACTCTCTTCCAAATCGCCTTGAATCTTCAATATGATCCCCACATCTCCGTTTTTCTCATCTCCCGATTCATCGGAGCCTTCATTTTGGAGAGCGCGGCTGAGGTCGAGGAGGTGAAGTCTTCAATATCCGTTCCCCCTCTTCTTTCGAAAGATCCTCAGTGGTTAAACGGGCGAAATCGGGAAGCCAGTCGAGCACAGCGACCTTGGACTTATGCTTGAGTGTAACTGATTTGGTACCGTAGTCCAGAGTGGCTATCAAGGCTTCCATCGTCGGATCGCTAATGAGATTGAGATCGTCGAAGGGAGATCCTTCAACCATGATAAGTTCCAAGCAAACATGGAGACCTCCGAAGTAAATAGGGTCACTTCGCAATATTTCATTCACCCGGTAATGCACGCCCATAGCAACAGTGATCGTGCGGGTGGCGATCTCGGGCTCTACTGATAGTTTCGCTGCCAATTTAGCGAATAGAATGTCCGGCGTTGCTCCCGCATCGCATAATGTGTGGGCCTTAGTTCCGTACACGCTCACCTCCGCAACCTTTCGACAACGCTTTCCGCCCTGCGCCTTCCCATTAACGGCGCCTACGATTCCTCCACTGAATAGTTCCTTAAGGACTCCTTGCGGCGGTATTGCGTCACCCCGCAGGAGCTGACCAAATGAGAAGCCGGCAGTAGCATTCACCAGATCATTCAGGACATCGTACGTAGGAACGAACTCAGAGATGTCTAGAACTTCGACATCATTTCCGTCCCTTTTCTTGGATCCCTTCGACTTGGTCTTCTTTCTCGTTGACTTTTTGCCTCCAGGGACAATCTTCTTCTTCTGAGATACAGCAGCTTAGCGAGAAGCTACCGATCCTCGGTCTGTAGACGGCCCGTCCAATCCAGGGTTCAATATTGCCTCAATCGGGCTCCCTGTACTCCACGAGCCAATATACGGAAGTGTTCCCCGTTAGAGTTACTTTTGACTGCGAGGACCTCTTCAGTGTCCGAGCCAATGACAACGGAGACGGTCCCCTTGTCTTCTTCACATTCCGACTCCTCCTCGCTGGATATCTCTATTGCCACAGAAGGCTTACCTCCAGTCGGTTCCTTTTTAGCTCTATTCCAGCAAGTAGATTCCGAGTGCCCTTCTTACCGCACTTGGAGCACCTGGTGTCTCAATTGGGATTGTCGGGGCAGCAATGCCCCTGTGTGTGACAAAATGAACAGACTCGATCACGGCCAGCGTCGGCGGCCCTTCCGACCCCGTAGGAGGCTCCTTTCATTGAGTCCAGCCGCCTTTGCTGCTTCTTGATCATTAGGGAGAGATCTTTGAAGGCGGTGACGAGACTGTCCACCTTGCTGTCAACTTCCGGTACACGAAGATCAGTAAGAACAAGCAACCTTGGTGCCTTCTTTTCGACAGAGACGACCGGGCTGGCTAGCCATGTCTCCTCCCTTTCATGAATCAAGCCTTAGCCGATACTCCCGGTTGGACCGGCTATCGATGAAGGTTCAATGTACTTCTGCGCGCCGACTGAAACGCCTTATTTCCTTAGTCAAAATCAGCAATAATCGACTTCATCGCCTGATATTCCTTAGGACTGCGATAAAAATATAAAGAACCAGATCCGAGTGGACCATCGCGGCCTTACGGAGAAGCCCAAACTTGGCTTCCTCTTTGAACTTCGCCTTGGCGAAGAGAGAATCCATTTTCCGAATCGATTCCATTTGACGGTTGGGATCGAGCTTAGCCCCCATTGCACGACGAGTCACTTCGTGCGGCGCATCCTTGTCTCCAAACATGTCCCATAGTGCCGCTTTGACAATTAAATAGTTCTTTTTATCCGGCAATAAATCACCAGTATTATCCGTTAACGTCTGGAAGAAGAAGTCGAAAGCTTCGCCGTCAAGCCACGACAGAAGTTCAAGTGACTTCCCTGCTTCGGGCTTACCGCGCATCGCGACGTGTTCAAAGAAGAAAAATAATCTCTTCACGTCGGAATCCCCACGGAATAGATGGGTCGATGCGGCCGCAGACGCAAATACGGATGGAGAAGGAAGATGGGTAGAGGGAGAGTGACGTGATTTTCTTTTGGTTCCTCTGGTACCGTCCCCTTAGATACTAGATGGCTGCCCCTCGGCGATAAATATTCTCAAATACCCTGCAGTACAGTGCTCAGGCGCTTGGAGAGAACGGGGCACGGACTATTACGACGTAACCGTTATCCATCCCCTGACCCCCGCCCGCCTTCGCTCCCTGGCGCAATGCCCACTCAAGCCCTTGACCATGCTCGCCTGGGCAAGGACACTCGTTTTGCCGAGTTAATACGTTCCAAGGGTCCTGGACATCGCTTCATTGCGCTTCCACTCTCCACGTTGGGGTCTAGCACCCTTCCGCTCAGGACTTCGCCAACCGTGTTGCGACTGGTATTGCCGCACGGGCAGCCACTCGATTGCTGATGCCCAGCGAACATTTTTCGCTCGTCACGCGGCGAGACTCGTCCAGAATAGCGCCAGTTGTTTGTTGGAAGGAGTTTTGAGCGACACTTAGGCCGCAATTTGAAATTGTGTATACACTGTATTCCAGAGAACCTCCGTTCTGAGGGTATGTACAGGAAGTGGTTACCCTACTTACAGTAGTCCTAGTCTGCGATTGCTCTTAGCAGGAGAATTAAGTATACCGACCCATTCAAGTAAACCAATACCCAACTTGCAGTACAGTGCACTACTTCTCTGTTCTGGTCCTTAGAAACTTCTAGAAGCCACGTGTACGGCTGGCGGGTGGCCGGGGGGATGTGAGTTGGTAGACCGATACCCTTTACTCTATGCTAGCGTGTGTTGCGACGATGGCCTTTTATACTGGTCTGTCAGTGGGACAGGCTGTCTTGGTTTCTTTGGTTAGCTTGTATTCGATTCTCGTTTTGTTTGTTTGTCTTGGTTCCTTTGACAGTCCCGGGTGAAAACGATGGATCGAATGCAAGATTGGAGGGCTGGGTGGGGTGGGTGTCGAATGACGTAGGTTCGTCGGGTTGGGGGTCTGGGTGGGGGCCGATGTTGAGTTGGTTGCAGTGCATGGCGATCTTCGTTTTGCAAAGAGCATTGGTAAACATTTCTGCTGCGTTGTGGTTAGATATGACGTAGTGGACGGTGATAATTTTCTTGCTTACATGATCGACAAGATGGTGGTGAGCGATGTCGATGAGTTTTCGCCGTTTCGTGGGGGCAACATTTTTGGCGATTTGAATTGTGGCTGTGTTGTCTATTAGCACTTTTGTTGCTCGGTGGGTGGGTTGTTGACAGTCTGCCACCAGCCAGCGCAGCCATTGAGTTTCCTGCACGGCGTCGGATGCCGCCAAGTATTCCGCTTCGCAAGTGGATTTGGCGACCGTGTGTTGCTTGGAGCTGCGCCAGGCCACGGGGGATCCGAATGCAGTGTTTATGATTCCTGTTCGCGAGCGGCGAGTAGATGTGTTGGCAAAGTCGGCGTCCGTGTATGTCGTGATGGGGTGGGCTGGTGTGCTGAGGTGGGTGTTCGTGCGTTACAGTATTCCATGTGTTGTTGTGGCATTGAGATACTGAAGGAGCCAGCGGAGGATGCGGTTATGTTCTGTGGTTGGCTTGTGCATGTGTTCCGCTAGCTTGTTTGTCGCAAATTGGATATCTGGGCGGGTGCTATCAATAAGATATCGTAAGTCTCCCAGTATGGATTGGAAGAGTTTTGTCTGATCTTGGGGAAGTGGGTGAGCTGTGGTGGCGTGGTTCCAGTTTGTGGTTCGGGGATTGGAGTAGATCTGGGTTTGCAGTGCGTCACGCGTGTGCGGTGCAGGAGACCTTGGATCACGTGGGGTTGAGATATGTGTATGTGGCCCTGTGGGGTTTTGTTGATGTTCCATTTTAGGTACGTCGTGGGGAATCCGAGGTTGGATATTTGTATTTCTTTTTGAGGACGGTGAAAGTTGTTCTTTATTCTGTTGGGACGGAGACACTGGGAGGAAGTTGTCCATTGTGACAGCAATGAGGATTGGTGCGTTTTGTGATGTTTGTAGAACAGGCAGGGGTCGGAGTGGCTTTGGAGGTATCCATGTGAGCGGAGGTGGGTTGCCAGTCCGTGGAAGTAGGTGTGCGCCGCGGGGGATGTTCCATATAGGTTTCTGAGTAGAACGCCTGTGTGGTGGGGTGTTGGACCGTGCCGTCGAAATGAGGTATGCTACCTGACATGCACTGGTTTGTCGTGTTGGTAATTTTCGTGCAGGTAGGCTGCCGCAATATCGAATTGTCCAATTTTCCATCTGTGGTATGCTGCAGTGGCGAGGAGGACTCGTATGGTGGTTTTTTCCCGTCATATATGTAGTGGTGAGTTCCGGGTTGTAATGCAAGTATGGTTTCATTTGGTCTCCACGGACGAGCATCGCGCTTTGCGGTCTAGTGTCCATGTGGATGAGTGTTTGTAGCGGTAGGTCATTTTTAGAGGTATGCTTTGGCGGACTTCGGAATTCGCTTGTTGTGCACCCATTTGAAGGTGTTCTCTCGCTCCAACGTGTCCAGCTCTTTGTTTCGGGCATCCGCCCATTCGGCGGCGTCGGCGAATTCTCTGGCTTGGGCGGTGGTTTGGGGTGGAGGGGGAGTCGTTGGGGGACAGTGTGAAACGCGCTGCTTGTTGTGCGGGACGGATCTTGGCGTGGTCGTATGGTTTGAAGTCTTTGGCTCTGACTTGGAGGTAGGAGTCGGTAGTGGGGTTCCATACGCGCACAACGGAGTCGTCGATGGGGTGCATGTACCGGACGAGTATGGCACGGGGGTCGAGTTTTCCTTTGGGTTGGTGGATGGGAACGTGTCCGTACTGGCCAAAGACAAAAAGCGCTTGGGGTTGGGGCTTGGCGGAGTGCCAGAGTTTGGACGGTGCCTGGTGGGTAGCGGAGTGCGGGATGAGATTGTATTTGAATACCACGTCTTTGAGGGCATCCTCCCAGAATGGCAGTGATAGATTTGCTGTGGTGAGAGCGGCTCGCAAGCCGTTCATGAGAGTTAGGTTGATTCGCTCGGCGCGTGAGTTTTCTTGCGGTTGGTAGGGGGCCTGTTTTCACAGTTGTGCCGTTCCGGTGGAATAGTTGTTCCATGCTTTCGGATAGGAACTCTTTTGCATTGTCGACGCGGACAGTGTGGGGATAGAGCCGGGACAGTGTTGATTAAGGCCATGTGGATCGGTGTAAACCATTGAACCTGTTGCCTGTTGCGGAGCATGTAGACTGTGAGGTGTCGATTTTGGGCGTCGATGAATGTGAGGAAATGCAGGTTGCCATGTTTGGATGGCGGTTTGATAGGTCCGCATGTGTCTGTGCTGACGTACGCGTCTATAGTGTAGGTTTTGTTGTTGCGGGTGTGTACTGCCTTTCGTAGTTTGGCATGTCGGCATGGGATGCATGTGATTGGCGATGGGTTGCGTCGGAGGGTAGGGGGAGGATGGCTAGGGTCCCATGCTTGGCCATGGTTTGAATGGTGGTGGGTGACGCGTGGTTAAGTATGAGATGCCATTTGTGTTGGTCTCTGCGGACGGCGTGAGGGGCTTGGTGGGTAGGCGGGGTGGTTTGCGGGGTTTGGTCTGTTGAGGCGGATACGGTCGGACGGTTGTGGCAGGGGTTGGGTTGTGTTTCGGGGCGGCCGTGATGGTCGGGGTTGCGGGTGTCTTGTGAACGATGGGATGCGATGTAGTGAGGTGTGTGGGCGGGTCTGGTTGCCAGTGCGTGGTGCGCGGTTTGGTTTTACGTGCACTTAGGGGGGGATGCCGGCTAGACGAGCATGGCTGGTTTTAATTTCATCTGTGGGCTTGAGGACATATGCATTTCGGCGCTGTTGCCACAGTGCGGTGGCAAGGAGAGCGGGCCTTGTCGAGGTGGTGTCGAATAGGAAGGCGGCCTTGCGCGTGATGACGACCGGACCATATTTGGTGGTGAACGAGTGGACGGATAGCAGATTGGCCTTGAGCGCTGGGTTGATGAGCGCGGGGAGCCGGATTTGGCTATTCTTGGTCGGCTGAATGTTCGTCATGCAAAGGTGAGTGCAAAATGTGTCATCATTGGTGACGGTGGATGTGGGGATTGGTGAGTTGAGGGGTTGGGACGTGTTGTTCGTGTGGGTGAGGAGTTTGGGTTAGCGGCGGAATAAGTAACAAACGTACCGTGCTCCCAGTCAGCAGCTTTGTCCGCGTGGTCAGTCGTGTTGTCTGAAATCAGGTCAGTGATTTGTTGCATGATGTCTGCGTAATTGCCGCCAGCTTGCTTTGCAGAAGCTTTGATTTTCTTGTTTTTGGGGTGGTTAGCATCTCGGCATTGCTCGTCTGTGTGTCTGGGGTTGGGGATCCCTAGACTTATGTGATGTTGGCAGGGTTTGAATTGGGCCTGGTTGAGTGGCTTGTTAGCGGAGCGCAGAGACCTTAGTTGATTTAGGATTTCATGTATTGCTGCGGCTGTGGTGTCTTGATTCGGCGGGTGGGTGTGGCAGGCCCAGCACCACCGTGTGGAGTGAAGCGTAACAAGCCGGTAAGCCTCTGAGCGAAGTCGTTCGGGTCTTTCGGTTTGGAGTGAAACATGAGCATGGCTTCAGGATGCAGATCCGGATTGTGTTGGAGGCCGTCTATCATGAAGTCCACGGTTGTGGTCGGTTTTCAATGCCAGGGCAGTTCGCGGCAAGCATCTTCGCCCGGACGCTTTCATATGCCGTTAGGTATTCGACCACGGTCATGCCTGCTTGGAATGTGGTGCTTTCGGCAAGCGCCTTTAAAGTGCGGTAATCGTTGTCTTGAGCGGCGTCCAGGTAGCTGGTGACAGCGGATATGAGTTGGCTCGGTGTGGGCGGACATTGCGGCGGATGACCAGGGCTGCTATGTCGGCCGGGATCGAGTCGATCAGAGCGCTGACCAGGATGGCTTGTCTCTTTTCGAATATGTGGAGAGCGGCCGGGTCAGTGGGGGGTCGGTTCGTCCATGACCTGGGCGGTGGCATCTATGGAGGCTGCGGCGCCATAGATAGAGAGGATCCACGGGGCTTAGTTGGCTTTGTGCAGAGTGGCTATTTTGGGGATGGATATGTGGTCCATGGTTGGATGGACGCGTGTCGGTAGGGGGTGATACGGTGGTTGGCGGTCTGTTGCGGTTTGTCTGGTAAGACGTAAGAGTTCTTGTGTAAGCTCGGCGAAGGATGCTTGATTTGCCCTGTTGTTGGCCCTGATTGCTCTTGGGGTGCGGTGAGTGGCAAGGCGAGTGCGGAGGTGTGCAGACGGAGGCGGATCCAGGATGGATGTGTATACCTCGTGTGATCGGGGTGCGTCGCAGTGGGTTACGCTTTGTTGCCCATAACCTGTGGTTGGTAGACCGATACCCTTTACTCTATGCTAGCGTGTGTTGCGACGACGGCTTTTTATACTGGTCTGTCAGTGGGACAGGCTGTCTTGGTTCCTTTGACAGGGGACACAGTACAGTGCGAGGTTCGTCCGAGCACGCCGCCGTACCTTGCTACTCCCGCTTCTACCTATGAACCTCACGACTCGAGCACCATTTCCCCTACTGTCAGCCGACCATTCGGTACTGCATCGCTAATACAGCACCACCCTCTCCCGCTACAGCAGTAATCAATGGACTAAACTCACCGTCAGCTAAAACGGGTCCACTTGTACTGTATACTCATACTTACAGTTTGTGCAAGCGCTTAGTGTTTGACAAGAGATCTACCCCTACTAAGCTGCAAGAGATTTCCATCTCGCGCGCACCACTACACGTGACCAATTTGGATCGTCCGATTAGATCTTAATAGGAGGTCAGGCAGTCCGCACTCGAAATGACAGATGAGGAAAAGTTATCGTGTTGATAAATCTTTCGGCGCACCGTACAGTATCAGAACCTGTCAACAGGCAGCGGGAGTTAACCGGACTGGTGTTATCATTCATGCCTGTGGGGGCATTAGATAGGGCGCTGTAATAGTCGAAGTAGATGGGCAGAAATATGAACCTAGGATAAGGGGGGATCGTGAACCGGTTGGGAGATTGAGCGGATCTTGTCGTGGTGGGCGAACTCAGCGGCACCACCAACGACTTCAGCTTCCTTCGTGCGTGTAGCAGATTTGAATGGGGAGACGATGGCGATATCACACGCGATGGGGCGGGGGTCGGACGAAGAGGACGTGGTTGCGGGCTGCAGAAAAATATGTGCTAGCTGGAGCTCGCCGCCTTACACAAGGAATGGGCCGCGAACTCGCAATCACGTCTGACAGAGCGGATCACATGGAACGGAAGCGCGTAACGAACCATGTAGCCGCGGTGTATTCTTATAAAACCAGACAGGCAGAGGTCAGCGGCGTGGTTTCCAAAGACGCCCATCTGTCTGCGACAATGATTGCAATTAAGTGGCGGACTCCTGGGAAAGACCGGAAGGCCAAGGTACCACTGACCGGGTTTTGGCGGAGGTAGTGGCGATGTGGGTGGGTGGGTGGTCAGGAAGGCAGCGGCAGGGCTATGGAGGAACGCGAGTCTACGAAGACGGAGGCGGGTTGTATGTTCGGGGTGTGGTAGTCCTTGCAATGGAGCCGGGCCGTGATGTCTTGCCGCACTCAGTAGTGCGGATAACTGAAAACTTTACGAAAAACTAGAATAATCAGCACATCTTTGTGCTCGTGATGCAAATCGAAACTGTGTCGGCTCTTGTCGGCTAGTCCACGGTAGCATAGGTACGTAGCCCGTAGCAGCGTCTGTCCATCAAGACCTTAGGAAATGTCCATGAAAAGTCACCTCTATGTGGCCAAACTCTAGCTGAATCCTCTCCCCGCAACTCAAATTTGTATTACCATGTGCAATGGAATCCTTCGCATACATTGTCGTGGTGACTGCTCTCTTCCCAATATCCCAAATTCTATATGACAAGAAAAGGCATAACAAAGAGGATGTTTTAGTCGAGTAGCAAGAATGATGGCGCAAGCCGTTAGCATATGCATTACGCGTATCACAAGGCTACGCCGATGATCCGTGAAACTGCTGACAATGGTTTGTTTACTGCGCAATCTGCTCATGTCGGCTGTGGCAAAAATGTATGTCTAGCTGCGGATTTTTGTTTCCCGTCGACATTACAGGTACTTAAGAGGCACCCGCAAGCGAACCTTTTGACACCCACCAGCTGTTTGGTAAATAGAATTGAACGGTTATCATGCAGCACCATATCATAATTTCACGGTCGCACTCGAAATCGAGTCGTCGTAAGGTTTGACGCTTTAGACACTTGAAAGGTTTCTCGTCTCGCATCGGGACAATGCAGTGAACCGTGAGAACATCTCCACCTCCTCTACAAACAAGACGCAGTAATTACCCAGCGAAAATAATCAGCTCCACGATCTAGCCTTGTTTGCTTTTTCTTTCGTCGAGCGGGCCTAACATCGAATATATTCTTGATTGTTTCGTTCTTCGAAGACTCATGGTGCTAAAGTAGGAGCCGGACTGCCGTTTCATCTCAGTTGAAAAGGCGGAACATCATAAATGGAAAGTTACTCCAGAGATATTAAGTTTCATCTTTTCTTTAGCCATTTGATAAACGCGACTTTCAATTGCAGGCGGCATAAGTTGCAACATCCGGTTTCTGTTGTATGCAATGTGTAAGTCTCCCGGTAACCATTCCGTGTAGCCTTCACTACAAAGTTATCTGATGTTAAGGCACTAGCGGTCCGCCCTACACAGGGATTCATTTTTATTGAGGGCCGTTCGTTTGGGCATAAAATTATTGTCGGGAGCAAGGCTATTCTGTTCGATGGGAAGAAAAAGTCAATAGGTCATAGGTAAGCTCCAGAAAGGAGGGGACGAAGACAAGCTCTCAGCACCCTTCAGGCAAATACCTGCGCTTGTTTCTACATTTTGGGCATCACGGGACATTGCTCTAATTGGAGTGGCGCTGTAGTGACACATCTACGATTTACCATACATAGTAGGACGCTCGATACGTGAACTTTATCCACGAATGTTTCTACTCCTGTGGCGTCCTTCTCAGCCGTCTTTAGATTAATCCTTGTCCCGCCGGGAACTTTGATCACTTCTTTGCTCATTCTACGACTCTCTTCATACAATTTGTTAGGACTGGACGCAAAACCTCAACTTTCAATATCGTCTGAAGGTCCCCTTGGTGTTAGAACCTTTACAGAGTAGTCGATGCCCGACACAAAGATCATTTCTCGTCTTGGGTGTGGCAATACACAGTTGACAATGTGGCGATCACCTGGGACTGTTGTCAGTATTTTTCCGGTCCTCGTTTCCCACATGTACACATTGCCATCGTCTGAACCAGACAACACCACTTGGTTGTTTGAACCGTAAAACCGGGCCTCCTTTATATCCGTCTCCGTACTAATATGGCCGTAAAAGCCCCTCCATCCTTCTTGCAATGCTGCAGGCGGGCCCCAGAGTCTTTCCTTTGGTTTCCCTGCCCGCATGCGTTGTCGTCGCATCTCGTACAGCTTTATCGCTTCTATTTTATCCTCAGCAAGATCTTCCACTGAGTCGGTGGTGCACGAATCGATTGAATCCGACTCGCTCTGCACTTCTTCGTCGTTATCCTCAATAGCAAATGGCTTCATGCGTGAGATCCATATTTGAATATTCCTTCGGAGCAACGGGAGTCCCTCAATATAACTTTGCAACAGCCGCCTCAAAAACTTTGCCCGCTCATCCGCAGCTTCATTCTTGTAAAGCAAGCGGCGCTCAATTCCAACTCCTAGTGCTCCAGTCCATTTCAAATTCTTCATTTTGGCCCCAACTTTCTTTACCAGATACTCCTGCAAACGTTGGGTAAACATATCCAAGTAAGCCATTCTTTTCCTGGTCATCTCCGTGCGATGGATATCGAACGACTGCAAACCAGTTGGTATCATCTGATGCATAACATAGGCCTGCTTATACAAGAACACTTGCTCCCAAATCTCGGCCTTTGTCGCACACCCTAGGGAATCGGGACTCATGCACATTTCTCCTTCCACGCTATGCATCCCCCATAGTTGCGCAATTCTCCCCACATCCTCCTGCACCAAGCTGATAACTTCGGTCAAAGTTGCATAGGCCAGTGTCATATCCCCAAAATACTTCCGCTCTACCAAAGCCTCTGCCTTCATAACTAGTGCCAAAATGTTCCCTGGATCAATTTCCAAGGCCCTGTTTGCCGAGGCCAGCGCATTATTTGCATTTACGCAGGATGGGCCATACGAACTTGGAGCAAGTGCTTTTACCGCCTCTTGCAAAAACACATACACAGCTCCACGCAACTGCTTCCGGCTTGGAAACGGCTTGGCGCAAGCGATAGTCTGCGAAAGATTTGGCAATTGAAACACATGGACAATGTCATCATAGAACGAGGCGACTACCTGACGTCCATCTGGTGAATATGTAGCAAACGTAGCATGAGTTTTCTTCGGTAAATGCCGATATGCAAATGTTTCCGCTGAATATTCATGCATATGGGGCGGCATAAGCTTTTCCACACAATCCCCAATGGACGAAGGATGCAAATTACGATCTGACGCAGCGTGAGAACGAAGCAAGCTGCCACACATGCGACGGTCATAAATGCGAAGGCAAGGTTCTGACGCAGCAACGAGAAGATAGTAGTCAGAAATGGGGAGATAGCGGCGGAAAAGAGTCCCCGAGGACGAGCACCGGAACCAGCAATGCGGACGAGAATGGTAGAAGCGGCGTACTCTGCGTTGTGAGGAGGAATCCGAGCGTCGAATTGACGTGCCGTGCCGTCGATAGAGGCGGAGATAAAGACGTGTGGACTTGCGGCGATGACCATTTTGACAGAGTCTTCATGACAAGTCCATAGTGTGGAAGAGTGGGTCTCGACAGAGGTGTAGCGGACCTGATGATCAAAGCCTGCCGACGCGACGTAGGAATTGTTGGTGTGGGGCATGAAGGTGACACCAAAGACGTTTAACTCATGACCGGGGGCGAGAGTGTCGAGCGGGGTGGCGGTGGCGACATCCCAAAGACGGAGGGTACAATCATCCGAGGCGGAGATGAGAGTGGCGGCATCATCGGATAAGGCGAGTCGGTTGACACATCCTTGATGACCATGTAGTTCATTCTGGCGACGGAAGGACGGGATGGTGGAGATGTGACCATGGAGAAGATCGGGAGAGTGAAGGGTGCCATACTCGAGACGACGAAGGACGGAAGGGATCGAGTTGACGCCCAGAGACGACATGGGGACCGAGGGCGAGGGTGGACACAGGGGGGTTGGGACGTGTCCGGTGGGAGTTTGAGGACGGAGGGGAGGGGGAAGGTGAGAGAAAGGAACCGGCCGCGAGGACAGAGGGATATGAAGGACGAGTGAAAGATGAAATTCAAACAGTGAAAAGAAAGGCAAGCGAACGGGAAGGAGGGGTAGGAATGTCTACAAAAATGGAAATGCAAAACACAAATAGTGCCTCTATAGAACACTCGGTGGCGATGTGGAGGGCGGTGGGGCACGGTTAGGGATTCCTCTCTGCGGTGAACGGCAAAAGTAAGTGTGGAGGGTTGAAGACTTGTACCGCTCCACACCTTCACACCTCTTTTTTCTCAAATTTAGAGTCGCTCAAAGGTTCAGTGTACAGTGGAATGCCGCTGCCGAAAGAGTAGCTGGCACGTCTGTACCTTTGGTGTTAGAGAGAGGCAAACGCTGTGCCCTTTGTTTTACTCATTCGACACCTCTGGCAGTATTTTTATTCCTGAGAGTTGGCCCATTGAGTGGCCGTGATTTTGAGGACCTGGTCAACATGGTGCACGCACTGGTGCCGCACGTAAAATATAGTTACGGGGGTCGAATGGCAGGATTACACTTGGTATCTATGGATTGGTAGGGCATCTTTGATCACATTCGCTCAAGCTGTTCAATATGTGCACAAATTAATTGCTTGCTTGGTTTTCGTTTGCGTGTTGGTAATTTCTACACAACGCATACCGCTGTCTATAGCAGCAGGATCATTGTCAAGGGAGGTTTTGGGAATTGCAAGTTTGACTTTTCAATTGATGATTCCAAACCAGAGACAAATTCCTAAATGATTCCATGCGTAAAAATTGTTTCACAACTGACAAGGTTTACCATATTTGGTTACGTTTTGAGCTGTCCACAGTGGACGGTACGGTACAGTATTGGGGGACCTTTTTCAGCTACCTCACAAAACACTATCCAAATCGGAGCTTGGCCCCCGAAAACTCTCGTGATACATGGACAGTGCTGACCTCCCTAGAAAAAAAAACAGGCTTATTGCAGCAAGTGCCAATTCGAATATCTCCGTGAATTCTCAAACTAAAAAAATTTTGCAGTTAATGCCACGTGCTTCTTACAGTGCTGCCCCGTACGGTACTGAAAATTTCCGATACTGTAGGCATGTAAGGACCCAAGTGTGTTGAACCATCGCGACCCACTCCTCTTTGGAACGAGTCACAGCGTTATATCGTTTGAACTTTGAATCCTTGCATGCACCACATGGTTTCTCAGTGGCCTTCCTGGGTCGTACTGTACTGTACTGTACAGTGCTAAGCACAGTTAAGAGGTAGTAGTCCGCAGTGAAAACAAACATATGTACGCAGTCACGAATTGGCATAGATTGCCTGCACACGAAACCACCGCGGGCACCAAGAGACTTTAGTATGGGTTTTCACGCTCAAAATTAGGCGTTGCGACGCAAAGCCAATGCACGTCACTAGGGAGCTTCCAACTGGATATTGCCCAGCTTTGCTTGTCGCTCAAACTGCGCCACTTATGCTGTACTGTACATGTAACGCATCGAGATATCTCTGCAACTTAAGTTTACCAACGTGGAAAAGGCGCCAGAATTCTGTACGCTCTACCTATCTCTGTTCGCGATGTATCGCACGCCGCTTTAGAGTGAAAATCTTTTGTTTCGTACTTGCTACGAAAGGCCCCAATTCCCTTGCACAAGGATGCACAATAGCCTGATGCTGTTTATACAACGCTATTGACGGAAAGCATAATACCTCAGCAGGCTCGTCTGCAACCACGCCTTCTTTATCGACCTTGGAAATGTGTTTGCAGTAGAAAAGAATGCTGAAATGTTCTAGTTGGCGAGTATTGCAAAGAAATTATGGTTGATAGCAAACCAAATTGTGATATTATGGTGCTCGCGACTGAATTGCCCCTAATGAAAGCCCTCCAGAGCAAAGCTAAAGCTTGAATGGATTTCTTTCGTTGTTCAGGTTAGGCGCTCCAAATATTGAATAAATAAAGATCATATTAAAATGAACTCTCGCAAAGAACCCACAAACAAGTCTTGTGCTGTACATGACGGTACTGTTTTGCCGAGCTTTTTAAAAGTCCGCGACTCTGGCTTCCACTTCCGCCCTATCACTTTCGACTTCCTGGATGCACCTGTCCCCACCACTACCAAACTACTCGAGGATTTCATTCCCCGCAAAACGAACCAGAAGTAGATTTGTGACCATGTCATCTGTCGGCGCGTTTACTAGCTCCTCAGTAGTGTCGTATGATCGTCCATTGCTACTTCTGTTCTGCCCTGCACTCCATTCTAGGCCGAGGTGGCACGTCCGATTCGAGCTACCGAGTAGTCGAACCAGTCAGTGTACCGGACAGACAGTTTCAACTTGTCAAGTGCTTAAAAGTACGGTCCAACAATCCAATGAATACTTATATAGAAGTGCTATAATCTTATATTTTGGAAATTCCATGCTAATAAAACGCTTTGTTGTACTGTTCAGGTGTATGGTTTATAGATACTTAATGCAATAAAATTAGTACAATTGGGTTTGGTATACCGGGATCTTTGCCGATAGTGAGGTATGTACTGTACTCTACAGTACAGTACAGTACACTTTGGTTACTGTATCTGAACCATGCATATTAACAAAACGAAAGACTTCCCACATCTCCAAGCGACGGAGATGTAACGCCGGATTTTCCCAGATCAAAGCTAAATCAGCCGGATTCTGGAATTGATCATAGCCGCAATTTTCACAACACCGGTGCCAATTCTTTTCAATCTCCTACTGGAGGAATTGCATCCGGGATTTTTGCTCCACGGCCAATCAAATATTCCTAAACACGTCACACATGTCACCCATTTTGATTGTCACGCACCACTCTATGCTTTACTAATCTCAGATTAGGCAAACCGCAGTACAGTACATTGCTCCTTATCTACAGCGTATGACATTTAATTGCTTTCAGTAAATGAATTTAAAACGTGTGATGAATCTATTGGTAAGCACTACTGTTGAGCTCTGAAATTGCATGGTTTCAGGGACACATGAAAAACTGTACTGACATAATTCTTGCATTACACTGTAAATCAAAAAGTGTGACAGCCAATACAATACACCAATCGGGTTGGGTGAATGAAGCGAATTAGAGTACTCTCGAGGATATTCCAGGCCACAACTGACCATAACTTTCAAATATGAAACCACATCACATTCCCTCCTTGAGTAGCAATTTTCCTCGCGCGTCAAGGGTGGCAAGACTTGGCGCACCGATGTCCAACGCAGCATGACTCCTGGCCGGCCTCGCCTCGAACTTGTAAGTGACCCCACAACGCATACCCACTACCCTCTTGCTTTAATGACCTTGGCAGAGGAGCCGTGGCATGTTTTTGCAGAAAGCACCCAAACTTTTCCCCCTTCTGCCACGTACAATATAGGCCGCTGGGCGATGTCTGCTGTTAACCACTCGATACTTACAGTAGCTGTTTGGCGTGGTCTGTAATCAAGGTCGAATTACTTTTCAAAAAACCGCAATATTGCTTTTCATAGCGGAGGCGCAACATGTAATGAAAAATAAATCAAGGACCAAGACGCCATGGTTAGCACCCTCGAAACAGATGTAGAGTTGTTTCGTATACCGAAAGCCTAGATACCGTACGGTTTTAGTATGACGCTGAGAACGGTTAAGGCACACGGTCGCCATGCTGCATACAGTAGGACCCCTTGTAGATGTGTACTGTACCTACCGTGTTGGTAAACTGCCATGCAACAGCAGTTTTCCAGCATGTATTGTACTGTAGCTACAGAACTGTGAAGTACTTACAAAACTGTATACTGTAAGCACTGAGCTACCCGACAGTAAAATAGAATACAGTGTTTACTATACAGTACTGTACAGTTCTCTACAGTAGATTTACCACCACGACATCCCTCAGGGAACAGCTGACCATATTTTTCATGCATTAAAAACACCCCAAATTTCCCCAGTAGATTTATGCATTATAGCCACCTCCTGCACCGAGGAGTGCATCCATCTCTTAGTCATATCCTAGGTGACCTAGTCGATTCGACTCAACTCTGGTACAATCAGCTAGTTGTCAAAAACTTTGTGTGAGTGACATAGCCACCCACGCTATACGCAGTCAAATAGTGTAATGATGTAGTCCCGCTTTAGGCTCCCCTTATAGGTAGCGCTTCCTCAATTAGGTTTATCTTGTCGGGGCGAAATCTGCTCCATGTCGTACATAGTATCCCTTGTTGCCATAATTGGTTGGGTAGCAAAACGTTAGATTCTACACTGTTTCACCGGCCTGTGGTCTCTTACAGACATCGCCCTCTTACTTTCAGTCAATGCAGTGTTTTCTTTGCTATTATACTTACAGTAAAATAAGTACCGAGGTTCGGCCGAGTAGCGGTCTGAACTAGCTATCGTTTTCACAAATTCTATCGAACCGGTCAACTCAACGAAAAAGGGCTCTATTATCCCGAACTTTGCGAGTTTAAGGACAACAGGCGCATTCCTTTTACCAAAAACTCCCATAAAATCCCCTCCCCTTCTACCCCTACCACCACGTCCTCATCGCATTCCTTCTACCTGAGTACTACGCTTCCGCATCGTTCCCTGCCGCATCGTTCGCCGCGTTTTTGCTTTCGCCGCACGACTCAAGATACAAAAAAAAATTACTGAAAAGAGTTTGGTGGCCCTATTTCCGTTGGACAGAAGACCAGTTATTCTGTGTTTAGCAGAGATATACCCCGGCCTGAGGTTGACTCTAAAGCTACGTAAAGCTACCTAATCGTGTATGGTAGTAAGAACAAGTGCTTTGAACGACCACAGGCTGATTGAAGAAGGAACTACAGGCTACCGCGCCCCTCGCCGTCCGAATCATCGTCATCAGAATACTCAGATTCCTCCGTGGACTCAGTTGAGGATTTTTCGCTGGTGGAAACCGAGGCGGAAGTCACTTGTCGCACTCATTCGACTAGCCCCAAGCACATCCTGAAGTGATCGATCTGACAATTTCCCCCTGGCCTCTCCTCGTGTATCACTACTCCGCTCCCAGCCTGCTCCCTTCCCCACCGCCCGAACTCTTCCTCGTCCCCAACCATCTTCGTCCTATTCCCCGCACCGTCGCCTTCCTGGTGTCCTCCTCCTTCGCTCCAATCTTACCCCCAAAGCACTTGCACAACCCAATCTACTGCTACCGACACTAGAATCGCCCCTCATAGAAAATTTACCCGACTCCGGCCCACTGAGACCCGAACCACCACCGCCTCTCGTCGCACCAAACCCCCACAGACCCTCTCCGACAGGTTAAGCACTACCTCCTAACGCGTTGCAAACTCGCGCGTGCGCAAAAAGAACCGCAAGACCTTCGCGTGTACTGTCTGCAACATTAAGTGTTATAATTGCAACCAATTACAGTTTGTCAAAGACTCAGACACCCACAAGCGAACATTACAGATTCTCTCCGAACTTCTTGGCTTACACTGTAGACAGTGCGATCGCTGGTTTCCAAGTCAAAAAGACTTGACAAACCTCGAAAATACTACATCTCATCGCCGCCGACTTCGATACCTGGAAGGCCGTCGTTAGTTAATTTATTCTATTATTTTACCTTACAAAATACGAAAAAGACAAAAAAATCCTCAAATAAAAATAATCGAATAATCAAAAATAAAAAAAGTCAAAACCATTCAAAACCAGTAATCAAAAACCAGAAAAACCCACAAAACCGGAGGTTTCTCCTTACTAAGTTTTTTTTTCGCTGTGCGACTTACACAAATCTGCACTGCTTACACCTCGCACTTTGCACCTGAAGTCACCGCTATCACTGTACATACTACAGTACATGGAGACTACAGTACAGTATAATTCTTAATTTGTAGACAGCAAGTCAAATTTACACAGTACGCAATTACTGTAAGGCCCTTCAACCGACATGTACTTCACGAAACGAATCTGTACCTGTAATTTATCCAGTAACACAAAAAAAGAAAAGGAAAACATAGGAGGTAGCCATATAGTCAAGACTATACGCCGGCTTCTCGCATGCCAAAGCCGCCGCAGCTTCACGTACCCTCCTCTCCGACCGACGGAAGGATGGATAATTTGTAACCACCTCAGAGAAGTAACCGGTCCATACATCCACCTGCCGCTGGGCCGTCCAACATGGTCGCATCGGAGAACCTCCCATCTTCTCCAACCGGCGCTCTGAATGGATCCGCATATGGTGAGGACCCTTCTCAGGGTACAGGAATCAATAATACACCGCAATTTCAAGTTCCACCCAGGACAATCGACAAAATCAATCATTCCCACACTCTACTTCACCTCGTTCACAAAATATTCCTTTTCAAACCCCCTCTTACGGACATAATACCCCTGCCCCCGATATTAATGTCTCTTCTGCACAACCATTTCCTTTACCTATTTATCTCGGTGTCCCTATTACCCATTTCATTCTGTCACCACAACTTCACCTCCCCGTGCCCAATCAGGCAAACAATCAACAAAATTTCGTTTGCTCAGGAGTGACCTTCGCAGACGAAGAACAGCGAATTTTCGTCGACGCAATCCGTGGCTACGCGTCTGACGAAAAACTCATGAGAAATGAGTTATGTGACGTCTTCCGCGAAGATTTGAAACCTGCATTCCTGTTCGGGCGAAAAATGATCTCAAATCACCTTATTTAGAGAAAATTTAAATCATTCCTTCAAAACCGTAATGTTACTGTTGCTAGAAACTTCGATAACATTTTCGAGAAAATCTCCTCCGCTATTTTCCATGGACATAAACTTGATGTATGTATCAAACATATCAAGGCAATATTTTCAACCGAACCTGGCCCATTAACCCCTCCTCCTCCATGTCCCTTCCCGTCCAATGGAAACAAACAGGATATTCAAAAAATGGCCAGCAATATGTCACACCGTTTCAATGAGGCCGCTAGGAAATACTCCGGCACCGAAAGCTTATACTATATTCCTTCGTCACTTAGTACTAATACGCCGCTCGGGACTTTATCTTGTCGCAAGAACAGAAAATGCAATTCCCCATTTAATATTCCGCAATGATGCCCTCGTTTATTATCAAAAAATATTGAGGATAGTTTCGCTGATTTCAGCGCAGCCATTGACACGATCAAAAAGCACTTCAATCCGATCCCACGTCAAAATCAGTTTTACCGATACCTTCGCAACTTGCACATTGAAGACCATCTCGCGTCCTCGCCTTCGCTTTCGACAGCTCTGGACAAAATTTATTCGATTATTATCAAGTACGAACCCCGTATCCCCCGTCCCAAGCGAGTCGAAGCGACAAAAACTGAATTGCTCCGCGGGGCAGTTGCAGGATGCTCTTGGTCAACAAAAGTCCTCACGCACGCAAAAAATACGAGATAACGTACCAAGACCTACTGTCGAAACTGTACGGTGCAATCCAAACGGAGAAAGAATCATCAATTACACAAAATCGACGTTCTAGACCTATCACATCAGCGTCCACGTACTTTTCTTCTGGGCAGCCCATGTACTATCGTTCCCTTCCTCCACACCCCTACTCCCAAAAAAATCCATCACGACCACATCCTCGTCACCCCAACTTCGATCCCTCCCACTCACTCCCACTGCATTGGTGGAACTACGGAAAAAAAATCATTTTCTCAACAAATGCCCCCATCCAAAGAATATAAAAAAAATTACCAACAATTGTCTTCGTTTTCATTCCAAGAAATACCCGAATCAAGAAACTCAAATCTTGAAGCGAGTACTTTTTGAAACTATCGGCAATTTTTCAGAACTTGACGATAGTTCTAATCGAGATAGAACTTATGATACCCGCCTATTTGAAAACACAGAGAAAACATTGTCGAGGAGTGCAACGCTGAACATGCATTCGACCCCTTCTCCTCAGACCAAACCATTCATGACCAGCCTCCCATTTCTATGCCCCTTGATGACACTAAGACGATTCCAAAGTTTTTTGACCGGGGATCTACCAACAAGCCGCAGTCAGATACCTTCTTCCCCTTACCTGCACCGTAATGCCACAGATACTCCCTGTACTGTTGCCCATGTCCTCCATACCAAGATTTCGGATTTCACGCCTTCGTCCATTTCTCGATTTAATGGCAATTGTATTGACCTTGGTGCTCAGAGGTCAGTTATAGGACAATACATGCAGCTGCATACAGCAAAATGACTGGACGCAAGGTGACTTCTAGCCAGTGAAATACCATTTTTCGCCTCGGTGATGGAACCTTTGCTTCTATTGGGACTCTTCCAGTTCGCATACCATACCCTGACCATTCCTTCATAGCAATCAGTATGGATGTAGTCACCGCCGATATACCTATGTTACTAGGTCTCAATGCCCTGGAAAGGGAAAAACTTGTCGCAAATAACGTCGAAAATCTCCTCTTCAGCAAGAATTCAAATCGGTCATTGCCCCTCACTCAAAAGCATGCAAATTTGTACTAAGAATGGGACTACGTCTCCGTCCCTTTCTCCCAACGTCAGTTGCGTCGCCTCCACTACCACTTCTTTCACCCTCCACCCAAAAATTTATAAAAACATTGCTAGAACACACTCACTCCGACAAAGATACCCTGAAACGAAACGACTCCTACAACAAATCACAGATTCATGTCGGATTTGTCAACATTTTCCCCTTCGAACCCAATCATTCAAAGTTTCGTATCCAGATGAAATATTCTTCAATTCAAAGATATCTCTGGACATCATACTTCTCCATATCTAAAACGTTCCCAAATCCGTCCTCCACGTCGTAGACCTCAATAAAGATTTTTCGGCAGCACGTTTCCTGCAACGCGAATCGATTGAAGATATTTGGTACACTTTTTTCAATGTTGTGCCACCATTTACACCGGTTACCCAGACACAAGTCGCACTGATAAAGGATCAGTCTTCACTTCGGCTCGCTTCCAAGACATTGCTTCAATGGAAGGTATCAAACTTGATATCTAAGGTGTTGAAAGCCATAATTCTCTTAGAGGTGGCGAAATATACCAGGCCCGTTGCGCAGCATCCACCAGAAAGTCTCCCTACAATACCCCCAACTAGCCCCTCATATGAATCTTTCCTTTTTGGTCAAAGCCATGAACGATAAAATGAATGCAGATGGTCTTGTTACCTCCCTGCTTGTCTTCGACAACCGTCCTCGCTTCCATTCCGTCAACAATTCCCTCCCCAATCGAGCAGAACGTATGCGCGCTTTTTCCCTCACTAGGGCAGAAATGGAAACCATTATCTCCCGGCTGCATATTCAAAAAACGATTCTAGCCAACCTTCCCTTTTCCTCTTCTGTGAACTTCGAGCTAGGTCAAGGGTATTAGTGTATCGTGAGAAGGATTATATCAAATGGCTTGGCCGTACAAAGTATTACGTATTGAAGGAAAACAAAAGAAGCCTTCATCGACAAGGGTGGAACTGAAACTCAATTTTCGGTGACTAATCTTCGTCAGTACTCAAGAAATTTGAACCAACTCCTATCCGCGGATGACAAAGTCGCTGCAATTCTATACTCTATGTTAACAAACTTCAATCATATACCACCCAAGCAATCACCCGTCTACCTCTTAGAGAAGCTCCATCGTAAAGGTCCTCTTGGATACCTCCCGCAGGTTATGGACGCTATGCGTACATAAATACAAGGCCTCCTGAACCGTAAATGCTGGAATAATGTTTCAAAGTCCCACCTTTCAAAGAACGCTAACACTTTGAATGGTATATTCGTCCTTACCATAAAAAATTTCGAAACAGATGCACCCGTCTACAAAGCTCGATTCTTCGCACAAGGGCATCGATAAAAGGATCAAACACTTATTGGTTCACAACTGCACGAATTTAAGACAATGTTCAACCAGTGTCATCTCTTCACTCACGGCATTTCACAAATTCCGCATCTGGAGCAACGATGTCAGCCAGGCTTACCTTCACTCTTCCGAGGGTCTCCGCTGAAATGCCTACTTAAGACTCCCTCCTCATTTGCGATTCCAAATGACAAGATTATCAAATTCCTCAATCCCATCTACAGTATACCGGATGCTGGAGATTACTGTAATAGCACAATGGCTGCACACCTTAAAGAAGACCTCGCACTTTCACCGTCTTTGAATGACATGTCCCTGTTCTCCTCAAGTAATTCTAATTGAATACAAGGCCTTGCAGGTGTATATGTTGATGATACAATCCTTTGTGGCAACAAAGCGTTCTTCGTCTTTCAGGACAAATGCTTAAGAAATTTGATTCTAAGGGATCTAAGTTCGACAATATGACGTTCACTGGTGTTCTTATCTCTACCACGCCCAATTTTATCGTCCTCTGACAAGGCTCATACATCTCTAAGCTTTCTACTTTCGCTGAAGACTCATCGTTTGAAGACTATCGCTCCCTCCGTGCAAAGCTTGCTTGGGCCACTCACACTCGCCCGGATATTTCTTGTGCCGTCGCCCTGGCTGCTCAAGGTATCGAAAGTAAATTCAATTCAAACAAAATAATAAGTCTGGACAAAATAGTGAGGCACGTGTAGAAACATCCCAACGTATCTCTTTCGTACTCTCCCCTGGATATCAACTCTCTCCGCATCACAGTGTACTCGGATAACACTTTCTCCAATAACTCTGATCTTACCTCTCAGCTAGGGTTTACTATCCTACTACTGGACGCGTCGGACAAGTGTCATATAGTCCACTAGTCCAGCAAGAAAAGCCATTGCGTTGTTCGCTCTGTTTTAGCAGCTGAAGTGCTCACCTTCACAGATGCCTTCGATTTTGCATATACACTTCGAAGGGATCTCCAAAAATTCTTTCACCGAGAAATTCCTTTGAATATGTTCTGGAGCTCTTTCGACTTGTAAGAATTCTTAACAGTAGCAATATCTATCAATGGACGTTTCTCACTAGTCGTAGTTGCCCTAGTAATGACATCGAAAAGAGACAAGCTATCCGTAAATATGATGATAGGAACAGGTCTTAATAAAAGTTTCTGTAAGTCATGTTTCAAGGCGTATGACATATCGAATGCATCAGCTAATGCCATAACTTCACTGCCAAGTACGGACCTCGTGACACGTTTCGATTTGTGAGATGACCAGTAAAGCGGTTGACACTCGTCAGTTTCATGTACCAAGAAAATTATGTATCCAAGCTATGATGATCCGTCGATATTTGTAGCGAATGATGCATCGGAGTAAACACGCAAGTAAAGTGATTTCAAATCAAGCTTCGGAAACTTCAGTCGCATAGAGGTGTCATTTCTGACGAACTTTAAGGCTTGATTGATCCTTCTGATATGGTCCTTCGGATCTCTTTGGAATACGTCTTCCGTAAGTTGAGCGGCTTGGGCGACCCGAAATGAAATGTCAGGCCTCGTGTACGCTATCTAAGCCAGTTTAGCCTTCTGGGATTTATAAGAACTAAAAGAGGCATCATTGGGAAGTAATGTGAGCCTCTGTATGTAGTTGGATTGATGCACTTCGAAGCAAAATTGTTTTCTTTCGATTTGCGCACCCGAGAACTGGATGTTATCGTAATCCCTACGTTTAAACTTGAAACGATTTTCGGTTTTCCTTGAGAAAATTTCAAAGTGATCATTCCCAGCGTGAAGTAAATCGTCGACATAGGTAACACAAAGGCCAGAAAGCTTCTTATCAATTACGTTAAAGAAGAATGATCCACCATTAGTTGTAGATTCCATTCCAAGATCGGATTTTAAATGTTCGTAAATTGTTCTTCCCCAGTAATCACCACTGTCAGAGAGTCCGTAGAGTGGCTTAAGAAGCTTAAAAATTGCATCGGGACCAAGCTCAAGCTCCTTTGTCGGTTTTACATAGATGTCTCCTAGGAGTTTCTCGGCGCTTTGCAGATATGCTTGTGTAACATCCGTTGAGAAGAGCTTGAATCCGAAAATAGATGCAAGTACAACTTGTATTCTGATCGAATGTTGACGAGCAGTGCTGGTGTCATGGACAAGAAATTCTTTCATTTTATCCCTATGACCTTGTACGACGAATCTTGCTTTCCAAACTTCACGATTTGTACCAGAATCTTTGATGGCGAGTACAAACCTTCCACCTAGAACATTTGCGTTAGATGTTACTTCATCCTTGCATACTACTTTCCATGTGCCACGTTCAATCAGTCCCATGATTTCCTTTCGTTTCGCTCGACCGAACTCAGCTGTGCGTGGATCTTTGGGATGAATAATTTCTGTAAGATGAGTAGAGAAGGGGGGACTAGGGGGTTTTTTTTGAGAACGGAATGGTTTCAACATAGTTTGATAGAATTCAGAGGGGGTGGAGAATTCCAAGGGGCCGACAACTTCTTCCCTAATTTCGCGAAAGTACGGTTTCGCTTGTTGTGTTTTGAAACGTTGAATCAGTGAGTTTCCCCTTTGAACATGAACAATTTTTTCATGGAAATCTATAACTGTATAAGGGCCTATCCATTCCTTCTCTTTCTCTCTGAAGATGAGAACTTCGTCACCGGCATAGTAAACTCTGTTCGAAGCAGAAGTGATATTACTACTGAACGCAGTTGTAATACGTCTTTCTGCAATGATAGTGTTCATTTCCATCATGAAATCGGCAATAATTTTCATGTATTCACTTTGCTGGGGTAGTCTTGAGTTTAAAACTGGGAACCTCGGTTGGATTCCAAATACCAGAAATGATGGGACTAAACCATTTTCTCCAATGGTGTCATTCATGGCTTTGTTAGCAATCTAGAGGAGGAGCTCCTTTCTGGGTGGGGTATATTCGATGAACCTTTCGAAAGATACGGCGTAGCGGAGCATGAAGTCGTTCCCCTCTACCGAGAGAGCTATGGGCTTCAACATCAGAAATTCTAAGTTTGATTCCACATCCATTCAAGATGTCTTTCCATCGGGGAGAGTTAAATACTGATCCTGCGTCAGTCCGAATCTGATTAGGGTATCCAGAGTACTTTAGACACCAGGCCTCAAGAAAAGAAAGCCAAATTCCTTCAACACTCTGATTGTATCATGAGCACGGGTCTAAGAAAACGGCGCTTGAAAAATGAGCGGATGTATCGATAACATGGAGGACTGGATGATTGTTGATAAACATTAAATCTACAGATAGTTCGTCACCAAAAAACAGTTCATCTGTATCTTGCATGGATACCTTGAAGCGAATGGGAGTAGGACCAAGACGTTGACACGTATCACAATGTCGCGAATTTTTCTCGAGGATTTGTTTCGTATTAGCATCACACTCTTCCGGTCGGGCCTTTTTGAGAAGATTCAATAATTTTTCTGTGGAAGGGTGATGGAAACCTCGATGGAGTTTAGTCAGCTCGCTATGGGTAAAGTTGATGATACTTTGGTTCCATAGAAGTTAAGCATGACCATTTTTGGAAACAACAGGCATCTTCCATTGCAGGACTGGATTAAACATAGTGTTTTCCACGTTGTTGAAATAAACCTGTATCCTGTCAAGTGTGTCAAGTCCAAGCAAGAATAGTATATCAGAATTGACGACATCAACCTGGAAAGATATAGGAGATGTAGGCAGAGGGATCAGAATACCAATCGAGCCGATAGCATGCTGAACGTGTTGTCCAAACCTGTATAGTTTTCTGCTTTTCTTCATCTTGAATTTATTACCCATGAATCTACAATATGCACGGGCTTGCTGAAGACCAATGACTATTCTTTGAGCACCAGAGTCAATTCATGCCCCTTGCCATTCCGTTTGCCCTTTCAGGCTCAATTTTCTGTGAATGGCAACCGTTTCTGCATCAGTCAAGAAAACATCATGGGGAAGTATGTGTTTTTGATGAAATTGGATACGTCGACTGAAGCTAGAACATATATCGACTCTAGATGGAGTCCTACTTTTGTAGAGAGCAGTACCGAATGAAAAATTTTCATATGGGAGGGTGATTTACTGTTCCTTAAAGAAAATTTTCAGGACCAAAGTCTACATCAAAGCTCTCTGTATAGGATGCCATGATGTCATTGTGAAAATGTTTAGCCGTAACTGGGATTTCTTGCTCATCGGGGACATTATTTCCTTCATCTTCATTGGAGCAGTCAATTTTCTCCTCGGTGTCGTTGAACGGATCTTCTGCGTCATCATTTTCACTAAACATGGCATCTTCGACTTGTTGACATATTTCGAAGAGGATTTGCTTAGCACGACCTGGATTTCTGCTTAACGCATTGCTGACATTATACATAATATTCAGAGGCATAGGGCATTCTAGAATGAAATGATTTTTGTCTCCACAATTGTTACACCGGCGAACATTTCCGAAGCGGTCAAGACCATTTTTCCGGGAGTATCCTTACGATAGCCACTGGAACGACTGGATTGTTCTTGACGGGGTAGATATGACGCGGGAGCAGATGAACGCGATCCTGGTTTACGGGGCTTACCATATGTTCCGTGGTTGAAGTAGAGACCAGGAATATTCGGAATTGTCGGAGGAGTGTTCGTTCTCAATGAGGGTTCCGAACGACCAGGAGCTTTGGCATCTCTCTGGTTTCCTTCAATCTCTTCTTGATTTATCAACCAACTTGAATCCAGAGAAGTGTACAGCTGTTGAAAATTCCATTGGGGTTTTGCCGATAGAGCATTTGCGATTGATGCTTTAGCCCAGGGCGCACCAACGACAGCCTTATAGAGGTACTAGACTTTGTCTTCCTCAGACCTGTGCTGCGGGGGGCCTTGCGGAGAAAATTTGGTGATTGTCTCCCTTAGTTCTTCCAATGCCTCAGGCACAGCACAATGCTTGCTTTCGATTACAGCAGAATGTCTTAAGCTTTGAAGGTGTTTGAGAATTCGACTCTGCCGGGTAGAACTATTGTATTCTTCCCTCATAATAGCTACCGCTTCCGAAAACATTTCACAGCGCCCAGAGACATGCTCATGGTAGAAAAGTTTCGCTTCACCTTCGAAAACGTTATGGAAGCATTGCAACTTCTTATCGTTAGGGATTTCATAATCCTTGGTGGCATCGAGGTAGTTGGATATGTATTTGTTAATATCCTCACCAAGTTTACCTGTAAACTTTTCCGCGTATTTGAAACGAGTTGCAAGGTTGTGAGCAACCCTCGAATCGTCAGCATAGCGAGATTTCGCATTAACTTGAGAGGTTGAATGGACTTCATTATGTCTTTTCACACTAGCGAGTACGGCATATGCTTCGTTCTTATCCTGTTCCGACCGATAAAGCATTCATGGGATTCCCCAGGAAATACGCGAATTTTCTGGATGCTGAGTGTACTCCAGCCCTTGTAGTTGCAAGTAGTCGCGGAGGAGCCTGAACGGTACCGCAGGGCCAGAAATAAATTCTGTGTTGTAAAGGATTTCCACGGGGAGATCTTCGCGAAGGCCAATTATCGCATCTTCATGCGAAGGTTGCGGGTCGGTATTGATGTAAAGAGATAAAGCAGCTTTAACGTTACAATTTGACGGGGAAATTGGTTTATATGCGTTAAGGTATTTCTGGATATACTACAGAGTGACCATCTTGAGGTGCCCCTTTGCAACGGTTCCTGATGATAGAGGAATTTAGTCTTTAGGATATATAGGGGGGTTGGAACTATTTAAAGAAGTCCTAAGCGGAGTCACTCGTTCTTGATGTGCTTCTTGGTGAGAATATGACGATCGGCGTCAGGCTTGCTGCGGATGGTGATATTGCACAACTCGCAGTGGAAACCACTCGAGTTTTCAAGTTTCCAGACCGTTTAAATGTGGTCCTTACCTTTCTTGTGGACGTTGAGCTGCAGGTGAGATGTAAAATTGCGGTCGCAAGTCTCGCAATGGGCTTGACGTGTCTTGCCCTTCTTCTTCTTTCTGATGCAGCCGTTCGCTACGCGGTAGATGTGGTGCGAAAGCCCTTTTTCTATCGGCCTCAGCTGACGAGAGCTAGAAGCACGGGCGCGCGGAGCTGCGGACGTCGCGGTAGGGACTGAGAGCCTTGGGATTCGGGACAGTGGGTGTGGGGGAGGAGGAGGATAGGCAGCGGTAAAAGGCGGTGCGGGAGGAGGCGAAGTACGAGAAGAGGAAGCCGCGGTGGCAGGTCGTCCGGAAGGGAGGGGGGCGGTGTCTAAATTTACCACCGGTGTTGCCGGTGCGGAGAGGATATTGTCACCGGGCGTTGACGTAGGGGAAAAAGAACGTTTTTCCGGTACTTCCTCAGCAGCACCCACTGCCTCGTGATCGATGAGAGTAGGGGCCACATTACGTTCCTCGTCAGAGTCGAGCTCTGAACCTAAGACGTCCTCCAGGTGTTCAGGTAGCGTAGACACTATGTAGAAACCCACTGGTCAGTATGTTAGATACCTTTTGTTTACCTGCAATAAATGCTAAGGTTAACTTACTAGTTATAAGATACCATGCAGTGATACCTAGAACAGCTAGGTGACCAAAGCAAGCTAGAGCTTAAAACAAAAAGGCACAAACTGTTGAAGAAGTGTAGCAACAGCTTCCAAGAACAAAGTAGCCAACCACAACCAGCGAGCCAAGTAGATTCCCAACCAGTACCAAGAACACGTAGAAACACAGCCAGAAAGCAACCAGACACAACGTAAGAGTAGAAAGACCAAGGCGATATAACACAGCACCGGACCAACACCATATACCAGTACCAGGCACTCCAGACAGTAAAGAGGAACCAAGAGCGGAAGCAAGACCAAACAAGATACCAACACCAAGAATAAAGCTAAACTAAACCAGCTACCACAGACCAGCCCTAGCACCAAAACAGCAGATAAGCAGCAATAGTTTTCAAAGCAGCAATGGGGAGGCAATACGATTCAAGTCAGCAGAGCGGGGAGGGCGAAAGTTCAATTCCGGAATGTGGTTTCGCCCCGGAGATGATCGGGGGCGAGAGCCGAATCTCGACCAATTGGTTTGTGCTATACCGAGCACAATAATGGGGGGGGAAGGAGGCACACAACTTTTGCTGTTGTTGTCGTTTTGTTCGTTGATGATGTTGTTGTTGGTAATGGTGTGCGTGTTGCAACACCATCACTCTCTTTATACTGTAGATTACCCTGCCTGAGGTGCCCAGGTCAGAAGTATACTGTAAACTAGTTGACAGTATACTGTAGACTAGCTGACAAAATGCAGTACAGTTGTATAGCCTAACTGGAAGTATAAAGCACAGTAAATTAATCTAAAATATATCAATTCTAGTCATCATACGTAATGAATTGGAACTACAGTCGGTTGGCATTGTCTCCCTGCCAAAAAAAATCTTCTAATTCTAACATCAACGGCTGAAAAGGGCTTATGAAAGATATCACCACATTCAAACATGACTAAGATCGCAAGGAAATTTCAAATGTTGGTTTTGTCCGCAAATCTGCTAACTGAGCCGATGCCTTTACCAAGATGAACCGCTGCTCTGCCTTGACTACCATTCTAGAGAACCAAACTTGTTCGCTTCCTATTGAGCAATGGACCATTCTTCAAACCCAACCCTCTGCACCTCCCGAGTCACGCGACCAGCATACTGGGGATTTTTGGTTATATCCCAGGTGACCTAGTCGATTTGACACAAATAAGGTACAGTCAGTAACTTAGTTGTCGAAAACTTTGTGTGGGTGGCATAGTCAGCCAAAATATACACAGTCAAGTAGTGTAATGATGCAATTCCAATTCTAGGCTCCCATTATAGGTAGCGCTTCCTATTTAAGGTTCATCCTGTTGGGGAAAAGTCTGCCCTCTGTCGAAATATCCATTGTTTCTATACTTGGCTGGGTAGCAAAACGTTAGAATCTAAACTGTTTCACGGGCCTGTGGTCTCTTACAGACATCGCCCGGCTTCCTTTAGTCAATTTAGTTTTGCCTTTGCTAGTCTACCTAGAGTAAAATAAATACCGGGGCTCGGCCGAATAGCAGCGTGAACCAGCTATCGGTTTCACAAATTCTATCCAACCGGTCAACTCAACGAAAACGGGCTCAGTTATTTCGACAATATACTTCATCATTAAAGAACCCCCCTTCCACATACAGTGCACTCTATACCTTGTAAATACAGTACTGTAAGAACAGTATTTTCAAAAGAACTCCTGGGGGGAGGGAACTGGGACCTTTTTTTAAATATTTAATTTGGCCTCCTAAACAGACACAACCCGGGAAGGGATTGACCAATGACTACTTCAGCAAAGGGGACCGAAGAAAAGTTCCCCTTTAAAATCTCGGCAAGCTGAGAATTCAACGGGTTGAAAAACTCCCGGTGTAAGCGATGTTCTTATAGATAGTGACGAGACAGCGACGAAATTTCAAAGTGAGCGATCTTAAGCAACACCAGTAGGACAGCAACAGCTATGAACCCTCGTTTGCTGTGACGAAGACAGAACTGATTGAGTGCGGCAGGGTACGCTGAGCATTGATGATCCTGATCGAGGAGGATGATCTTCTTTACACGCCTTTCCCAGATCGACCCACCGTGCGGTGGGGGCGAGGGATGGTAATACAAAAAGATCGGCAAAAACCAAAATCGGCACCACTATGGCCCTGGGGCGAGGAAAGGCGACCCGTAAGACCCGCTTGGCCTTGATGCCTCGGCGCCTGATCCCAGCATGGGCGCAGAGCGAAGTGAAACAAATGGTGAAAGAGACTAGCCGTAGATGTTGAAAGAGTGACAAAGATCCCCCGGTGGATTCCAAGGTGATCAAGTCGTCAAAATTGTATTGTAGTAACGCAAAAGCGGTCGTCTCCTTAGTGTAGAAACCCCGAATCCAACCCAGTGTGCGTATGGTGAAGCACTCGTCACTGGTCCTCGCATGGAGGATAAGTGCTACCTGTAGGGCCGATAGGGCCGTGCTGTTCCTTTTTAAGCGCGAGCTTTCAAGCCTGCACTTGACACACAAGCATCTCAAGCCTCAGTAAGAAAAGAAGCGTGCTTCTCTTCAATATGAATTTGAGTAACAGGCTTGTTCGAAGATTATTTTACCTTTCGAAATCATAGCAGGTCGTCGGCTGTACTGTGCTCCTTTCATACAAAACTGTACAAAAAATAGCAGAAACCGACATTCATGAATCTGAAATTCTGTTATTTTTCGCAATGTCGAACTGTATCGTGCTTTGATTCAACTTTGGATTGAACATTTTTATGGAACAATGTTGCAAGACCCTAATTTTTTTCCGTCAAACTACTCTTCATCCTTCCGTTTCAACAAATTTTTACCGCATCAACAGCATCCGTCTTTGGTTTTTGCCCATACACGTGATCTTTGTTCACCAACGCTCAGAATCGCTTCTCCACTGTACTCGGCATCGGTTCCTTGAGCTTGGATCTCCCCAATTCACCGTAAACTTGCTTTATTTTTATCGCCCGTTTTATCATCTTCGCTGCGCCGAATGCCCTGTAGCATCCGTCCTCGCGACACGGCTGTTAGTTTCTGAGGCTAATTTCTCTCTGCTGTATCGATATTCTGTAAACTTGCTGAGTATTTTTTCCTCTCTCCGGAGGTATTCTGTGTACATCTCTTCCTCGTGGTTTAGAATCGACAGCAGACTTTTAGAACATATTTACCCCAACGCAGTTTGATTCTACCGGATTACCTTAGTTTTTTCTTTTTGCGTGGGGAATTGGAATCTCTGGTTACGCTTTGCTTCTCTCTGGTACATTGGTAACGTATATATATCCATGGTCTCGCCGGGATTTATTGTGTCGGTTAAAGAACATCATCACGAAGTGCTGGAAATTTTTAAGATCTATTTCATTCTCATTCCCAATTCCTTCGGAGGCTGTTGATAATCAGTAACCTAATGGCAGAAAATTCGTACATTGGAAACGAAAACGGTGCTTCTCCCGAGGATGGCGATAACCCTGCAGCTAGCACTGCATATCTCCAGAATATGTAACTAAGCTTACTGACAGAAGGTCAGCGCGATTCATGAGTCAGTAAGTTTGTTGCAGGAGGATACTTCTTCTAAAGATATGTGTGTAGCCGAAGTTAGGCGTTCTTTTGCCGACATTTTCCCACCTTCTGTATTTTTCTTTTCATATGTGCGATTTTTGCCTGTACTTGACTCCATGGTTCCAGACTACTTGATGCTAATGGAGCAAACCTCACTCAGCAATCATCCCGCTGGATTATGATGACATTGGCTTCAAGCATTTATGAAGAAGCCGAATACCGAGAGAGTGCCATCGATATCGTCAAAGATATCACCGCACAGGGCCGAAAGGTCCCGAACCAAACCGACTCACAATCTGCGCAGCACTAAGGGGCATTATTTGCAGATTTTCGCCTCGGAACCTTCTAACGTTCATCGAAGAGACAAGTTGACGCACATTGTAGCCATAAGATTCAAAGATTCCACCGCAAAGTTTCATGGGCACATTGGGCAATGTTGGAAAGAATTCGCTGATGAGTACAGACTGACTGCAGACTGATTGCCGGCGATTATAACTTCTCGGGCGAACAAAAGTGGAACTACCTGCACAAACTCCTCGCAGGTGACGCGAAGCGATTATATTCGAACAGGGTACAACCTCACGCGTCCAAATTTCAGCAGGCAGAGCAGATAGTCGACCAATATTACAACGCGATCTTTGGCAAGAGTCGAGTTTAAAATAACCTGAAACAGCTTCTCCTCTCGCAGTTTTCCACTGAGGGCCTTGACCCTCCCGCTTGCCTCGAAAAGGTGTAAAAGCTCATAATCAATCTTGGCAGACAGGTACCCGTCGAGTTCCAAGGAGATGCACATCATGTTTAGTTTCTCCGCAGAGCGGTTTTCAGTTAGGACTGGGCAACAAAGCCCCTCAAGCAAATTTTAACGCACTCCTTAAACTTCCAACAGCTCTATGGAGAGCTTTAGGTCAAACGAAACCTTGATCTGGAAGCGAAGCTCGCAACGGTGCAGGATACCTACGCGATCCGGATTTCAAATGCACACGACAAAGAAATCCCAGGCATTATGTACTAATGGAATTATAGATACTTCAGGCCCCATAAAGGCCTTGGATACCGCCGTACACCCCCCTCTATTGAAAAACTTTGGACAAAGACGGAAGTTTTAACCCTCTCTCTGTCAATGTTTGCTTCAATTGTGGCCGTAAAGGCCTTATCGCACATTTCCCCAACAAGATCAACGCACTACGTGCCGCGAAGAGCAAGATAGACTACGGTGCCAAGAAAAGCCTCGATCTAATATCGCACATCTTGTTCTCTATGAACTTTGCCAGCAGGTCGATGATTGCTTCGCAACCGAAGGTGCTCCCGAAAGCCCAGATAAAGCAGAATAAATTAACGAAGTTGATTTATTCGACGCCTTGGTCTGTAGCCTTCAGGACCGTGACAGTAATGATTCGGTGCAGGACGAGCCTGAATTTTTCACTCCGAGGGACTGACTCGTCGCCCTTACCTTAAAAAAAGACGCAACAGGCCATCCAATGGGCTGATTACCTTGCCTAGGACGTTGGCCAGGGAATGCGAAGCGAAAGTTCAGACGAAGAGGATGAGGTACTGCACGTGCATCGGTCTGAGAAAGATTTCAGGCACACAAGAGGAGACATGGAGTTCCCCGGGTCTTGCTGCGAAACCAGAGAAGTAAAAAGCATGATAGGCAAAGCTCAGGCCGTCGGCTACGCGAACTTCATTGGCACTGGTTTCAACCTTGAAAAAACTGCCCTCCATCGCATGTTTGTATTCCGGAAACAGAAACGCAGAAGCCTGGGAGCTTCACCATTGACGTGCACATACACAACGAGAAGAAAATTTCGCTTCGCTTCGATTTGATTGAGCTTAAGGTGTCTCTGCTGTTTGGTCTTTATGACCTAGAAAGGAATTTCATTTATGTGAGGAACGCTAGGAATTCTTTATTTTGTGATAAAGAATCTTTGACGGTCCTGCTCGTTCGGAAACTAAGTCAAATCTATCTGTAATGGGGTATCATACTTCTCCGGAACAACTCTCTATGATGTACACACAGTATGAGCTTATTTAGATCCACCGCAACTTCGATCATCCCCACTATGATAATATTTATGCGTTGATGAAGCATGAGAACGACACAGAAGTCACACCCGAGAATTTGAAGAAGTTGGAAGACATATCAGCATCTTGGAATGTGTGTAAAAGGCTTTAAAGAGAGCAGGGTCTCATCTGCTTTCCACTATCTCCTGGAGAGATTTTCTTCAACAGGCTGATTCTCATGGACCTCATGAGCATCGAAGGAAAAAGCATTCTTCTTTTGGTTTACCGCTACACTGCATTTAGCTCCGCGTACCGTTTCCCCGGTGGCGAGATAAGCATATCTGTCTGGAGAACATTACTTCGCATCTGGGTACGTCAATATATATCAGATATACCAATGTCATTCGCGCAGATCAAAGTCCGCAGTTCAAATCGAACTAATGGAAACCTTACTTATATAAAACGTGCAACAGGCATCGCATCGACCCAAAAGCGTAGAAATCCATAACGCTTTAGGAACTGGAGAGCGATATCACGCGTACTTTCACCAAATTTTCTCTAAGATCCATCGCGAAAACCGCGAATATCTGCAAATGAAGTACTATCTACGGCTTTCCACGCGATGAACTGTAGTGCTCGGTTGAACGGTCTTTCCCTAGTTCTAATTTTCTTTGGAATGTTCCAGAGAATGTCGGTGATACTTGTTCCCTTACCTGAGCAGCAGAAGCGAATGGAAATAATAGCCACAACAAGACGGCAAAACTCATTGCGACCCGCCGACTTGCCACAGCTTGTTTTACCAACGTTCCCCGAGCCGCGGACAATAACATTAGCCCAGGAATGGATGTAATTTTCTATCATGGAGATGGAGTCAATGAATGGAATGGACTGAACAAGGTTGTTGCGGTAGATGCGAAGCGGGTATGGTTAAACGCCGATGAACGCATTTTCATGCATCCATCGATAAAGTGAAGCAGTATCACCCCTCGGAAAATGGCGAGGCTGGAAAAATTAATGGACTATCTGTTCAACTACATGATGATGCGGAACCCAATGGTTCCCTAGGGAACCCCGAATTTGATGATGTAACAGCCAGTAACCTCTTGAATTACATCATTGCCTCGGATACCTGGTCACTCAGCTCGGAAAGACCATATGCCAGCTTGCCAAACCTACAGCTGAGGGACTGTGTGACGTTTCTACCCTTAGCATCTTTCTCACGAAATTTATTACCGCCCACGACCCCGTCTTGAAAACTTTCCGCCTTTGAGAACGCCAGAATAAAGGAGATCAAGGGACTTTTGGAAAGTAACGTGTTTCAGGTTGTCGATGCTGGTGAACTGCCGTGAAACGCTAACGTCATCTTAGGAAAATTCGCTTACGCCTTGAAATATTACCAAACGGGTAAGGAGTACGCACAGGCTCGTTTCATCGCGCAAGGGCACAGAGATCGCGACTATCCTCTCATGACGTAGAATAAGCTTATTTGCAGAGCAAAGATGAAATATCTCTCTTAATCTACCTCAAGTTCAAACCCAAGGACCGAAAGTATTTCCAATTGAAGAGTCCATTGTGCTCCGTTTATTGAAACCTCAGTACGGTATATGTGACTCAGGAGATTATTGGGGTGTTACTTTCCGTGAAAACCTTAGAGAGGACCCCCGCATGGAAACTAAAAGTTCATTCGATCATGGCTGGTGAAGTATAAGCCTTTTCAGATTCATTTGATGTCGACTACATGATGAAGCATGATCGAGAGATTATTTTGAACAACAAGATTTCCCTTAACATTTTACCTGATTTGAAGCAGGTGTTTGATTTTATTACAAAGGCTTCTCACACCACTGAAAAATGTTTGATGATTGATATTAGTGCTACGCGCCAAGCGTACGAGAGAGGAGAGATATCTAACGTTGGTTTGGTTTTATCCGATAACAATCTTGGTGGTGTCACAGAACTAATCATGTGCAAGGCATTAAAATCTCTGCTTTTATCTGGCGTAGACAAGATGCAGGTTAAACAGTGGATCATAAGGATTAAAGCTCCTTCTAAGCTCATTTAATGACATAGGCAGGAGTTTGGAAACCACGAACCTAACCCAGTGCGCGTATAGTGAGTAACACGCCAATGGTCCTCGCATAGAGGATAAGTGCCACCTGTAGGGCCGATAGGGCCGTTTTGTTCCTTCTTTATGTGCGTGCTTTCTCGCTTGCACCTGACACACAATCATCTCAAGCCTCAGTAAAAAGAAGAAGCGTGCTTCTCGTTAATATTTAGTTTGAGTAACAGACTTGGTCATCGAGTCTTTTACCATTCGCACCAGCCGTTCGTCGGCTGCATTGTGCTCCTCCTACACAAAACGGCACAAAAACTTAGCAGAAACCCACATTTAGTGCATATACTGTGCAGTACAGCACTGCGCTATACAGTACACAAAAAGATTTCGTACAAGCATGGCGTCCGAATTTTTGTCAAGTATTCAAGCATAAAACACGCGAAATTCCTCTGAGATCACTCTGATAACTAAAATTCCAATACTGCACAAGCCGAGAGCAACAAAGGTCACTAGGAAATATCGTACTTACCCGCTAAATGTTGAAAATACAGGATACATAAAATTTATTTATGTACTATTTGCAGTCCTGTAGTGTCTCTATTTGCCCTTATTACTATTTACATCCTACATAGTCTAGATTTTCTCTATCCTATTGTGCTTTTAGCAATCCACGTCAGGACCGTTGTAGTGTAAGGATCACTAGGACTGTCCGCAGGACTATCCGCTAGGGAATTTAGTTAGTAGATAGTATATGAGCTGGAGATAGTCAACGGCATCTACTGCTTATGAAAGGCCTCCCCGCCTTGGGCACTGAAGCATAAAGAAGTACCATCATTTTTATCATCAACCTACTCAACTGTTCTACACTAGCAACTGCTACCGTTTTGTCAGTTACGCCTCTAACTCGGCGGCGTTGGAGGCGTAACTGACATCCACTCTGCTTTCTATCCCTTGAATTTTCGCGACAATCCGGATTTACCGTTTTCATAAATCTTTAAGTAATTCTATTCGCTATTCGAAAGTGAACATATACCTATTTGGCCTGTTTCCGCGATTTTTCAAGACAATTGCAAGCAGTTAAATACTGAAAAATACGTTTATTGATTCTGTTTTAACCCTATCTAGTGGCCAATAACGGCGACAATTCGATCCAGGATCTACATAGCCCACCTGGCCAGACCGAGTCCAGGGCAAGAGCAAGATCCCGATCAAGCTTGCGCAAGCTTTCAACATCTGCCAGCATCACCCCAAATCCAACTACAAGCACTGCAAACACGATCGTCACTCGAATTTCGCGAATTTTCTCAGTTTTGCCGACCAATCAGGAGCCTCCGCGTGGAATACAGATATCGCCGACCCAGGCCAAGCCGGTTCCTTCATCTTCTGTCAATTAAGTAAAGACAAGTGTCCCGTTAATTTCAGATTCATTTTTAGGTGTTACATAGTTGAAATCAGGTTCAGGCCAAGTACATTTTTCAGATCTTCCAGGTGAGCCACATCTTCAATTCTCAGTAGTTAATCTTGCAGGTCCTCATACAGCTGAAAGTGCTTACAAATCTATTTCTAGGGCTCTGCCAAGCCTACATCGCAAAGCTGAGCATCGATTGGCTGTTCGCGCTGAGGCTATCAAGGCTACTTCTACACTTGTGGCTGTAAAGAAAAGGACCCGCAGGCTCTGCAAGGTTACTTGCAACGGGTCGAAACCCTTCTTCGACCATTTACAGAGACACAAGCACAAGAAACTCTTACAGAACAAGAGAAATCCGCAGTACTGTCAGGCGCAAACTCAGCTTCGAGATCCATTCATACAGCGCCTCAAGGCTGGAAAAATCATTTTAGGTGGCTTCAAATTAGGCTTATTCAAATTTAAATCCAATCTACATATTCGAAGTTGTTCTGAGTAAATTGAAAAATTGAATTGTGAAATTAATTGTGATCCTTGCTTGATAATTGAAAACAAAAAAAATGAATCGAGAAAATAGTTTAAAAAACAAGTTGGAAAAATTCAAATTGAAAAATTCAAATTGAAACAACATGTACAGTGGTTTCAAACGAAAAACAAACAGCAAAGAAGACAATAGGCTATCCAGAAGAAAAGAGATGTACACAATGTAGGTACGAAGAAAAGGAACCACTAAAAGCGCCATAAATTCGACAATTTTGATATCAATCTACTCAACTGCTCTACACTAGCAAAAGCTTCTACCTTTTCGCAGACTCGCTGCTAACGCATCCAGTCTACTTTTTATCTCTTTAATTCTCGTGACACCGAACCACAGATCGGAGGCGCAATCAAGTACCGTAATGAATGTTGGCAAAGAATGACATTGGAAACTGCTATAATGTACTGTACGTTACTATACGTAGCGTGCCCCTGTAGATAATAAATACCATATTTTTCAGGCCAGCTAGTGCGGTACTATATAGCGCTTTTCTACGTTCAATACTGTAATTCAATCCAGTAAGTTTAAAATAAAGTTCTTTCTCTTAATAGAGAACTTACGCCACGACCTTCGTATATACCTCAAACAACAATTCGAATGGTCCCAAATGAAGCAGTTACAAAATTCCTAACTCAATCTGATTGAAGCATTAGAGTTTTCGTGGTACCACATTGAGAGTGAGCACACAGACGTTCTACGTGTTTTTAGTTAACCTAAGTATACCTATCACTCTGAAACATGAAGGTGGCTCCAAGAGCCTCCTTCATGTTGCAACTGAACCCTGCTAACCAGAATGCGGTATCGAGACTACCAGATCCGCAAAAAAACGACGAAAGGCACACCCAGCGGCCCAAACTGCCCAACTCGTAATACTAACGGATGCCGAAGATGAACTAGCATGGCATGGTTGCCCTTCAAATGCTTGCTGCCATCAACAGAGAAATTTGGAATATCTTATCGCGAACTAAAAAGATCTCAGCATCCATTTTCAATTTAAACGGCCTTTGCAACATGGAATACTAGAGCCGGTACTGACTCCCGAAACCGCTTGCGGGGCATTTTTTACAGCAACTTTGCCTAGGGACGACATTTACAGAGAGAAGTCGATATTTTTTTTGATGACGTGACATTATGTTGTGTCGTCCTAAGGAGACTCTCTACACCAATGCGTCTAGTTGACATGGAGGAGGAGTTTGGAATGTTCAGCTCTCGGTTGAGCGAAGTGTTCTGGGAAACAGTTGTCCGATTTATATCAAGCTATGGCCATCTTTTAGAGTTCCGACCCACGCTGATGGCCAACCGCGCAGCAATGTATGGTGACGCTTTGAAAAATTCTGGATGTCCCTCTGATAGCTGCGTTGGATTCATTGATTGTACAAAGATACGCATGACGCGTCCGGGGAGCCGAGTCATGGCAGCTTCCAACGCAGCCGCTACTCTGGACACGAGAGAATGCACTGCTTGGTGTACCAAAAATATAGACACCAGACGGATTGATATCCTCTGCCTATGTTTCAGTCAAGGGAGAACATCATGATCTGACATTGCTACGCCTGTTAAGGCTGGAATATATTCTCGCGGCATGCATAAAGTTAAACGAGCGTCAATTTTACATCTGCCGTGATCTTGCATATATTTTAAGGTCCTTTTTGCATAGAGCGTTCCACGAAGCAGGTGCTACAGCTGCTCAACGTACATTTAATTCTACCATGAGCAATCTTGGTGTCGCTTTTGAACGTGACTACAAGGACTTAAAGCAACAGTGGTCCCGAAATGATTACACACGGTGCCTAAAAGTTCGCCACGCGCCATTTACTCTAATCGACAAGGCATCAGTTTTGCTTCAAAACATGAGAACGTGTTTACAAAGACAAGGACAGACGATTTCTCATTTCAACTTTGATCCAACATCTCTTCAGGAGTACTTAGAATCTGCGTAAAATTCCATTTTCTTGAACCTGTTACTACTATGAAATTGCAGAAACAATCCCAAATTTGCAAAAATCAAGTCCGCTTCGCGGACTCCGCTCTGCTGAGGATACGTACTTTGCTCCTCGGGACCCATCGCGAGGAGCTCACTTTGGCTTGTTGATTATGGCTCCCATGACCTCTATCATCTTCTCTCTCTCCCTTCTTGCCTTACGCTGCTCTTCTTGTTCCAGCTCAACTTCCTCTCTACTTCCTCTCTTCAAGCTTGATACGCTTCTCCATGATATTGTGGGACTTATTGAATCGTTTCTCTTCCCAAGAAGCTCTCTCTTGATCAAACTTAAGACGTGCTTCCGAAAGTGAAAGTTGACGCTCCTCCACATCCCTCCTTCTCTTTACGGATTCCATAAAAATTCATTGGCCTCGTATCCATCTTCAATATACTTTGATTTATTCAGTGGTGGAGTCCCCTTCTCAATTGTAACCTTTTCATCGCTCGAGCCACCTCTTCCTACAGATCCTTCGTGCCAATCGAGAGCTGCGTTTCTGATTTCCTCACCAGCTATAACCACATTTTGCTCCGCATAATTTCTCTCGTCCCTTGTCCGCTTCACGTTCTCCTTATATTCGTCTATTTCCAGAATGAGATCGTCAAAAAATTGATCTTTCTCCGACACCGTCTCGGAAATTCCAGACGTAAATTCATTTTTCTTGACAACAGCGGGCCCCATCTCAACGAAAAGGTTGAATATATCTGTAATATACTTTTGTTTTGGCTTCGCTTGATACTTAAAGACCGTATCTGAGACCTCCGCCGAAAAAGATCTCTGGCCGCTGTAAACGCCCTTCCTTTAGAACCGTGGCCTTTTGGATGAGCATCTGTTGCTTGCACACACTTCAGGAGTGTTTAATTCCAGTTTGCGTAACTAAAACTGCGCAATTTCCTTGCCCAGATCCCCCTTCTGTAAATTGCTTCTTCGTTATTGCTATCGACTGTAGGAAGCACGGCTGCGCCAGCCCCGTAGATTTCTTCGGTGGTAAGGTCCTGCGTCAAGACATATGGAGCTGATTCTACCGGTGCAGACGTTAGAATAGATAAAAGGGATTGTTTGTTGGGCATGTCGGATGAGTACAGGATAGGTGGAAAGCTGGGCACAGCGAAGGGGGAAGGGAGCGATGAAAGGTTTGGCATGGTGGAGGGGAGGGCAGGGGTTGTAGGTTAGGCATTGCCGGGCGGAAGGAAGAGACGGGAAGCTGGCTGCGGGAGATGGAACCTGAAGTGTTGCGATCCGGATTGGGGATGAGACAGGAGGGGATGATGATGGTATGGCGGAGGATGAAGACGTTGAAATGATAGTTGCGTTTGTGGGAGCAGGCGGAGACGTTACAGACATTTTTTTAGACCGTTTCCTGAGGATTTTGGTGTTCATCTTCCAGGTCGTGATGGCGTTGGGGTTACTTGGTCTTGATCGGTTGAACGACGGAAACCAACTCCCACCAAAATAAACGAAATTTTTCCCGTAAAGTCTCCGGATAACGCGAGATTTTTTCCCTGCGTCGTGTTATAATTTCGTGAGAATTTGAAACGCGTTCAGGCGCACTTCATAACTTCATGAAATTCTGAAAAAATGAAAAAGTGAAACAGGATATTATACCTTTTTCATTGTTTCAATCGACGAATCCTTTTTATAAGTCCGTGAAAAAAAAGAAAGAAGAAACGGTGGAACAGGTTGATGTGGATTTTTCTGTAAATTTTCAGGTGTATTTGTTGATATTTTTTTGGTGATGCCATTCGACCCTGGTACGGCGCAAAGTGTGATGTCGACCACCACGGTTTTCGTCGACATCACACCCCAATCCATCACTGCCAATGCTATCCAAATCACGAGACATCTCACTCCAATACCACTAAAATGATCTCAATAAAGGCAGGCAATCTTTCCCTTCTCAATATCCAAACCCCCTCAAAACGAAACCGCGTGTGGTCTGTATGGAATAGACGAATCTAAAAAAGAGGGGACTCCACGAAGCAAATGGGAGTTATTGCTTTGGTAATTGTCGCCGTTGTGTCCACTCTCGCCCATGCAGCATTTAATAGACCTGATCGGAGAAGAAAACGAACTGTTCGACAGCATGAGACTTTTAATTTCCACAAAAATGTTCAATCTATAGGAGGAAGTCATTTCGAGCGCTTGTACCGTGTAAAGACACAGCCAGTTTGCGAAGTTGTGTCGCTTCGTATCCCCTTTACTTCAACGTCGTCTGAATAGAAATACGAGGAAGGCATCAACGGTTTCCGTCAAGGTAATGATGTGCGTCACTTTACGAATACTTGCGGGAGCGAGCTATCTCGATGTCGGATTGTCGTATGGAATTGGATCTACAACCGCTTACCTGTTATTCACGCAGACTCTCCGCGAACTTAATATGAGTTTAGATCTATTTCATTTCCGCAATCTGAGACCGAGTGTCAGGTGGAGGCTCCTCTTTTTCCGTAATAGGAGCAGTCCGATGTACGGAATCATTGCCGCATTAGATGGAATAGCGATTGCTATCCAACAGCCAAGGTCGTCGGACACCCCGGATCCAAGGAAATGCTACAACAGGAAGGTTTTTTCGCAGTTTGCGTACAAGCTGCTGTTGGGGCGAACTACAAGTTTCTGTTTGTTTCGGCAATACATGCCGGGTCTACTCACGACTCTACTGCTTTTCAGTTGACTAAATTGCATGACCTTCTCTCCTCTCATGATTTACCAAGTTCGGATTCAATTGCTGCGGATAATGCACACAGAAATGGTGGTCATATCCTCACACCATACAGTGGAAGGAGACTTACCCACTTGCAGCACTCTTTTAACAATTATTTGTCTTCATGTCGAATTGCGGTTGACCAAGCTTTCGGAATTCTAGTAGCACGATTCGGAATATTCTGGCCTCCTTTGCGCTTTGGACTGGCAAAGGATACCTTAGTTATTATCCCTCTGTGCAAAATTCACAACTTCATCATCGATCAATCAACTGATTGGCTTGAAACTATATCGAAAATGGCAGATGAGAACAGGGTGCAAGGGAAACCTGTTGTGCATTTACAAAACGCGATGCACAGAGATCAAGAATACGAGAGGAAAGGAAACCCTTATGGAGTGAAGTCTACTGTACGTGATAGAATTGCTACTAGACTCCAACAACTTGAATATATTCGTCCAAGAATTTCCCACAGTATACAGTCCTAGCATTCCTCAGGACGCTGTTTTTTATACTTTCGTATAGACTGCTTATAATTTCATTGTATGTTTGCTTTTCGGGATTTTGTTCTGCGAGTAAAAGCATCTCTTTGGTTTGCTTAATGGCAACCAGTAGAGACAGTAACGATTTTCCCTTAGCGTCTGCACCTTCGAAACGGGCTTTGGTGCGTTCATCCTCTTCCGTCTGTTTAGCAGTTTCGGGATTAATTGGTCTTAAAGCATAGGACAATGCATCCATACCAAGAATGCTGATTTCTTGTCGCCCTTGCTTTTCCTTATTACTTTGGGGACTTGACTCTTCATTGGGATGAACACCATCTCCAACCCCCTCCTCCCTTTGAGCGTCGCTCTGCATGGCTCGGGTAGCTAGCGGTGTAAGCAGCGTAAAGAGCTTTAAGAAGAAATGCTCATATAGTATGTATGATTTCCCACCGCTAAAGTGCACAAATGACTCACTATCCCCGTTTCCGCTCGCCTAGTACTTGCACAGGCATGTGCCGTATAAACTCTTAAACTCGGCGAATTTCCTTGTCAAGACACCACCATCCCTTTGATGTAAACGACGTTTGGGATCAAGCCCTTCGATATCACTTGACATAATTCCCCCGCTTAAGGTATGTATTGGGTCGGTAGTGAACTCTTCATCATTGTATAGTGGTGCAATATGGGCTGTCCATGAGTCTATAACTGTAATGTCCAATTCTTCCCTCGTCCTCGGCTCCATTAGTTGTGTTCTGGCCACGGTCATGCGGGCGTCAGCCAACACATGGAGTAATCGACAGTACTCAGACACCTCAAAGTCAGGCTCGCGCGCGTAAACTGATACATCCCCATTGACGAATGCAGGCTACCCTACTTTGACGTTGCCATTTTCGAAAATAGGACGGTTCCCCTTTATCCACTGTATGTTTCCTCACCATTGGTCAGTTTGAGTACCCTCACAGTTGTCGGCTTTATGTATTCCAGAATTGCTGGTGCTTCCTCCTGCTCCCCGCATCTTTTTAGTCTACTAGCAAAAGAGCCTCTTTGAGGCAAAAGCGTCCCTGTGTTAGTTTCTCAGCAATTGTGTCTATCTTACTTGGAAGATTTGTGCTTCTTGCCCCAGTTATTCGGAGCGCACTTTGTATTTCCTTACATATGGTGTTGCTAAATATTTCCTTCTTGACTGTGGTCTTCGCTGATTCCAAATCCGAAGGAAAAACTCTTCTCGGATCAACCTGTGCGTCGGCACCTAGTACCTGTGCACCGCTTGGCGCATGAGATTGTACAACCGTCGCACTTGGCTCAATTAATTGTAGTAGATGTCCACCAAATGCAAATGTATGAGTAGCGGCATCTGCATTATGATTTGAATCAATAAACCGTCGCTGACGGACCCCTCATTCTCCGGGTCTTACATCGAAAAGAAGAGCGGCTAGTACTGATGGAGCTGACGGGCCGGTGACAAAGGTTGAGTTAGAGAAAGAAGGGATTGGTTGGGATACAGGATAGGTTACGTCGGGTATCGAATCTTGTTGGATGGGATGCAGATTTCTTGCTGACGTAGCGGGAGTATTACTGGGTGGGATGCAGAAACGGCGGCCACTGGGAGATGGTCGGGAAACCGAAGCGCTCGCGACGGAGGTATAGTCGGTTTTGGGGGGATGGTGCAGCAGTGCCGACGAATAGAAAGACAGGTTGGGTGGCATGCAACCCGAGTAGGGGCGGGGAGGGAGTCGGGTGATGCCGTGTGGGTGGGACTCCGGAGCGGTCGGGAAGGGTGGAGACAGGCTTGGTAGGATGCTGGTTGTGAGAGTTGGAACGACAGGTGTATGGGTGGAATTATTTTCATTTCCATCGATTTCGTTTCGTTTCTCGTTTCAAGGAGTGACCGGGAAATTCGAGATTTCCCGGTCAGGTGCTGAAAAGGTGAAACGAACGTGGCCAGCTGGGCTGTGATGATTGGCTCATCATTTTTCACTTTTTCAATGTTTCACGTTTCAAAAAGTCATAAAACGCCCCTCAATTTGTACCTTCTGTGGACGAAGAAAGTTACGAAATTCGTTTTACAAAAGTTCTCTAATGCTTCCGCACGACGTTCTCTCCATGTCCCAGCATCGGCAATCATCTTGCGCGATAGAAATCCGCAACAAGCACTGTGCACAATTGCCAACCAAACTTGCTTCTTTCCCGCCACCCTTTGCTCCGCGATCATGCTAAAGCCGCCTTCCTTTTCCGCCCCCCTCCGCCCCACATACTCATCTTCGGCCTAGGGTACGTCGGTCGACCACTTGCCCTCTCGCTCTGTACGTCCAATACTTCCCGCTCACAAGCTTCAGCCGCTCACAAGCTCTACTCCTACTCCTAACCTACAAATCCCTCTCCAGTGGATCAAGGTTGCACCGTCACCGCCGTCCATCCTCATGCACCCCCCCGCGCAATACCCGGCCTTACCGTAATACCATCTTACACCCCGACTCCTTCACTCCTTTCCCCTCGCCTAAGCACAGCCACCCACATCCTATCTACTGTGCCGCCGACTCCCTCCCACGACCCTGTCCTTAATCATTTCAAACATCAGCTTCTGCGCTCCACCCCAAAGTTCCTGGTAAGTATGACGCCACTAGTGGCCCTTCCAACAGCTCCCCTCTCCCACCGGCTTCCCCAAACTGACTCATTCATCCCAGGCCTACCTTTCCACCACCTCCATCTATGGCGATCACTCTGGCGCCCTAGTCTCGGAGCTCACCCCACCGGCTACCCCACTCCATCCCCGTCTCCGCTATGAACACCTCTGGTCCAACCTCGCCACCTCCCTCAATCTTCCCCTTCACCTCTTCCGCCTCGCAGGCATCTACGGGCCCAATCGCAACACACTCCACTCCCTCATCCACCGTCCTCCCTCCACTTCCCCATCAACTCATTCCCAGCTCCCCCTCTCCCTCATTCATATAGACGACATCGTCTCTGCACTCACCACTGCAATCCTGAACTCCACTTCCCACTGCTCCCAAACTTCCCACCCTATCATCTTCAACCTTGCCGACGATCGTCCAACCTCTCGGGCGCAGCTCCTTCATTTCTCACATTCCCTGCTTCGTCGGGCAGACATTGACCTTGATTCTCTCCGTGCGTCATTTGAAAATGCACAAGAAAATGCGTCTTTCAAACAGAGTCGCAGTTTGAGGGGCAGAAATCGCGATCGTGTACGCGCTAATAAACGCGTGTCCAATGCGAAGATGAAGCAACTGCTCGTGCATACCCTTAAATACCCTACTTTTGAGCAGGGGCTGTTGGCAGAGGCGCAACGTATGTTTCCAGGAACGTTTTGAAAGCTGCGGTGAAGGGACTTTGGCGGTGCAGTTAGAAGGGTGGGGAGGTATTTCTCAATGATTTACCTGAGAGACTTAACCTGGGAGCGTCAAAAATAGACATTGTTCGTGGTATGGACAGGACGTCCAACTGAGCTTGGCTTCCTGGAAATCTGTGACGGACACACCTCGTTTGTTCTTCCGAATAGCAGAAAAAGCCAGACTCTCCTTTACATTTAGGAGAACACACACCTTTGCCGTTTACGATTATTTCCGATATCGCACAGATGAGTGGCATCCTCAGAACGTTTTTGGCCGAATGAATGGGGCTACTTCCGACCGTAATTTTTGAGATCGGATGTACGCTTCGCAAGAATTAGAGGATTTGTGGTTGGCAAATTGGCTGCCAAAGTGCTTTGCACTTGGAAATGGCAGACTGTACAGCACTGTACAGTCTGCCATTTTGTACAGTACTGTACAGTACTGCAGTACAGTAGATAAGGGAAACGATTTAGGGTAGTTTATCCCTTGGAGAAGGGGGTGCAGTACAGTATGTTGAGTAAATTGGTTTTTTCGTAAAGGATGAATGCTACTTGGGATACTTGGGTTTCTTTATTGCGAAGGATCAATGATCGGTGGGCTTGAGCCAGAGATTAGAGCACTGGAGCATCATGCTGCGCAGGCACCTCGGTCTCCCAGTCTACAGACTCGGTGCCATTGAAATGCCACCACTGCCAGCAGGACATGGACGTCCACGGTGACCATGCCGCCGACCGACGCGTCTCAGAATTTGGACGCATTCACCGCCACAACTCCGTTCGCAATGTGTTCGCGTGGCACGTGTTCCGCGCCGCCGGCCTTGACTACGAGTTCGAAGTTGAGAATCTCCTCCCCGGGACGGAATACAGGCCCGCTGACATTCTCCTCGTGCATCCCCCACGTGACATTGAAGCTGGCTTACCAGACCGACCCATCCCATGTGACGTCGCCGTTACGTCACCGTTCAAGCAGACCTCCATCACCAAAGCTATGCAAGTCGCCGGTGGGGCGGCCGCCCTCACGTACCAACGCAAGGTCCAGGACCTACAGCACAAGCTGTCAAGGCACCTGGTCCCCCCTATCTGCCCTCCCGCGACCCAGGTTTCCGATTCCAGCCTCTGGTTTTCGACTCCCTCGGTGCCCCTTCTCCGGATACCGCATTAATGATCAAAGAGTTTGTACCACGTGTAGCCAGGAAATGCCACACCTCGGACGCTACGATTCGCACAAGCATCTACCAGCGTATCAGTTGCACTTTTGTGGTCGTCGGTGGCTATGGCCATCATATCGCGGGCCCCACTGCACGTGACCGATGTGGTCCATCCAGTTAGCTCTGAACTGAATAGTAGGTCAGTCGGTGTACACTCAAAATAAGTAAAGAGTAAAGATTCTCTCTCAGAGATTACGGAGGCGAGGACTAATTTGGACTAATTTGCGTAGCGACTGGTAAACCCTGAGAACGGTTTTCTGGAACAAACTTGCTGTGGCTTAGAGAGTCGCTCAAAACCCTTTCCAACAGACAACTAGCGTTAGTCTGGACGAGTCTCACCGCATGACGAGCGAACAGTGTTTGCTGCGCCTCAGCAATCGGAACAGCTGCACGTGCGGCAATGCCAGTCGCAACGCGTTTGGCGAAGTCCGAGCAGCCGGGTGCCGGACTCCCCGTGTGGAGAGTGGAAGGGCAATGAAGCGATGACCATGACCCTTTGCTCGAATTTATTGGCAAAGAGAGTGTCCTTGCCCAAGTTGGGCATGGTTAAGGGACTTAAGCGGGCATTGCGCAACGGAGGGGAGGCGGGCGGGGCTCAAGGGATAGATGACGGTGACGTCATAATAGTCTGTGTCCCCGTTCTCTTCAAGCGACTTGATGTTCGAAGGAACTGCATGACCGCGCTGTGGCGACTAGAGGATAGGGTACCGCGGCGCTTTGGAGAGGTCTGCGACAAACAACCGCTTTTGCGAGTCATGTCGCCACCCGCGGGTGGATCTATGGGTACAGCACCGCGTGTAGTCACCGTACTGATCCGTAAGGGGGAAACACGGGGGGTTCATTTATCGTAACAGATATGCTGGCTGAAATCCAGTCGACTTGTATGGTGAGACAAGTTTACTTCGATGAGTGGTGTGCATTCACGTGAATTGTTTTGGTAGGTTCAGATAGCACTCCACTCTAACTGCGAGTGGAAAGGAGGCCAGAAAGCAAACAAGCTGATCAATAAATGTATGTACATGTGGATAGTATACTGTGAGTGGTGCGAGATTCGTGGCTCCTGTGAACTTGCGCTCAGACCATGTTTCAGGATCTACGTTATAGTACAAAGAACGGAACAATTCAACCGACTAAAAAGTTGCTGGCAGCCCAGTAGACAAGCAGGCGGCGTCATACGTGACCATCATCGCGGAGTATGGTTCAAAGGGAGTGGCCCTCACCCTGCAGTTTGGGTCCAGGGCTCGGCTGGCGAAAGGTCGTACCACCTCCCTGATAGTGGAGAACGCACCGGGGTGCCGCCCTCCGACCACGGAGATGGGAGCCGGGGCGAGCCTGTCCATCCCAGGTAGCCCGGCCGTGGAACCCAGGTATTTTCGTGGCTTGTCGGCGTGGGCTGCGTTCAAGCACGTGAGGTAACTTTGATAGTAAGGTCGTTTCCATTATTGAGGCCAGTCCTTCCCTAAATAATTAAACACAGTGGATGTAAGATTACTTCGAAATCAGAAGAGCTCCTAGATCCCCCTTTGAGACGGGCTGGACACTACCTATCAGGCATGCAGCATTGGACACTGATATCGCTGCCGCGTGTCTATAAGTCGGGACCGGAACTTCAATGACGTTTTCGGTTTGAATACCGTAGTACCAGATTTTTCCAAAGTTCCGGAAGGGTAAACAATGTACATCAACTAGTTTCTATGGTGTCCACTGCAGGATCTAACTATAGGGCTAGGAACTAACCGGATGGCCCACTTGGGTCACGTACAGTGGCGTTTACGAGCAGATAGCCATAACAATAGAAGGCCACAAGACGCAACTAAGGCGCTGATAAACACGCCAGCATATCACGCCTACAGTCGTACCATACTTCCGCGCCATTCGCGGGATTAACTCCTCAAGCAAGATTATAATATGGGGGCAGGCGCATCGAGCGAGTAAACCCCAATGGGTTGGAAGGTGAAGTTCGGTGCACGGGTCGGGTTGTCAGATTGATGGAGGGGGGCGGCTCGACAGCTTGCGTTCCAGATCCTGTAACATGTCAAGGAGAGAGAACTTTATGGCATCAGAATAATTCTATACACCTCAGGAGATATGGAGCACGATGGTCGACCTTCGCTTGGGCAACTTAGTATTCTGCGGCCTCCAGCGCTGCCCTACCTGCCTAGAAGGTAACTACAGTGTCCCCCTCTCCTCGATACCATGGGCCATCATGCATCAACCTGGAAAAGGGGTTCCGGTGCGGTGCGCCGTCAAAACCGTCTTCGGGATATTCTCTACCCTGAACACACTAGCCCGGCCATTTCCCTCACTGTAATTCCGGAGCGAGTCTTTGCCGGCAACCTCCACAAGAGCCCAGCCGAGCAACGCGCACTGGACCTCGTCATCGACGACCGTCTATTCGCGCCCACCGTACAAGGTCTCGATGTGACCATTATCAGTCCTCACTCCGCGCCATATCGCAACCAGGCCGAAGGAGGTCTCTCAGTACTGACATGAGCCGAACAGCGGAAAAGGGAATACCATGCGCTACCTTGTCGTGCCGAGGGTGTGGACCGTCTACCTGTCGCCATTGACATTTACGGACAAATCGGGTCACCGGACTCAAGGCGCATCATGACGTTGGTAGCTTCACAGACGACCGTCGAAGGAAGCATCCTCTGTCTGAATTCTGGAGACTTAAGACACGTGTCTCGGCATTTGTCTCAAGTACACCGCGGTCATGCTGAATCACCGAAAACAGCGAACGTACCCCACCACCTGACCTCCAGACGGGGCTCTTGACTGATCCCCACTAGAATCCATGAAAACAGGTCTCTTTTTCTCAGACTAACGGGTGTCCGCCTTCAGGATCCGACTATACTGCTAGCTAAGAGCTAACCGGGTGGTCCACGTCGGCCACGTGCAGGGCAATCTGTCGAGTTGGCAATAGAGTACAAAAAGTTTAACTTCGTAACCTAGAGGATCCTGACTCATATCTTGAGTGTGCACCGACTGACCGACTATTCAGTTAAGAAATAACTGGATGGACCAAATCGGTCACGTGCAGTGGGGCGCGCGATATGATGGCCAAAGGCACCGACGACCACAAAGCGCTACTGATACGCTGGTGGATGCGTGCGCGAATCGTAGCGCCCGAGGTATGGCATTTCCTGGCTACACGTGGTACAAACTCTTTGATGAATAATGCCGTCTCCGGAGAAGGGGCACCGTGGGAGTCGAAAACTAGAGGCTGGAATCGGAAACCTGGGTCGCGGGAGGGCAGGGAGGGGTGCACCAAGCGCCTTGACGGCTTGTGCTGTAGGTCCTAGACCTTGCGTTGGTGAGTGAGGGCGGCAGCCTCACAGGCGACTTGCGTCGTTTTGGTAATTGAGGACTGCTTGAACGGGGACGTCATGGCAACGTCGCATGCGATGGGTCGGTCTGGCAGGCCAGCTTCAGTGTCACGGGGGGTTGCACGAGGAGAATATCAGCAGGCCTGTCGTCCATACCGGGGAGGAGATTTTCAACTTCAAACTCGTAGTCATTGCCGGCGGAGCGGAAAGCGTGCCACGCGAACACGTCGCGAACGGAGTTGTGGCGGTAAATGCGTCCAAACCCTGAGACGCAGCGGTAGGCGGCGTGGTCACGGTGCACATCCATGTCCTGCCGGCAGTGGCATTTCAAGGGCACCGAGTCTGTGTAGACTGGGAGACCGAGGCGCCTGCGCAGGATGATGCTCCAGTGCACCGATGACACCTTCCTCGCAGTGGTTTCATGGGCGTACAGTGCAGGAACACTGCAGCATCAGTGCGAAATTTTTGGGTTATTTTAATGTATGGAAGATGTGGTCGGTTATATCCACGCGGCTAATGCGTTATGCGGGCACCAGTGTGACGAAAGGCCAAGCCTCGAACCCGGTGATTTGTGGACATCTCGGAGTGGCAGCTGGGACGAGGCATTCCCTTCCATAGGTCGTCTTCCCAAAACTCCTTTGCCCTGGCCTCTTGCTGTGCCCGATTTAGATGAGATTGCAGATTGACGTGCATGTCAGCAAGGGAGGCGGGGTCAAAGGCGCCTAGGGCTGTGGCAGACGGAACCCTTGGATCTGGCGAACGAAATTGCGCAGGGCCAGGCGTGCCTGGTTGCCCTGAAATTAGAACTGAATTCAGACAGTATAGAACTACGGTAACAGAACGAAAATTTGCATTATTTTCTGCCAGTCCTCCGACGGTTCTGTACGCGGCAGTGGGCTAAGTGGCCTCGAGCAACAGAAACCTGTTTCTATTCTTGTGTTGGCTTTCTTCCGCTTTTTGGCGCGGTTTTCGCTTTTTCTCTTTTATTTTCTGAACTTAAAGCACAGTGACTAAACTCTGCGTTCCTTCTCTAGGTAGAAAAGCTTCGTACGGTGTTTATTACTACTGTACTCAGGTGGGTCTCTAAATCAATTCACCGCGTGAAGTCGATGTCACAAGCCTTACACCTGGGATGCTTCACTGTTGCATTCTTCCTCTCCACTACCCTTTCGTGACTCCCATCTGCCTTTATGGTTGTCTGGAAAACCATGGGATAGATCGGATATACCTTCCAAGAGTAAAACACCCAAACGCTTCCCCCCATCTGCCTCGTGCACTTCCCTCTTGCCAGAGACTTATGAAGTGTATCTGGCAAACACAAGAGAAAGCACGTTTCTTCCTCTTTCTTTTGCTTCCCTTCGCTCATGTTCTGTGGTGACCCTTAGTGCCACCGAGCAAGCTCTTCTAAACTGCTCTGGTGCCCTGGTCGAATACTGGACACCACGATTTCCTCATGAAAGATCTCCTGGAGTGAAATTCTCCTGCGAAAGTCGCCCTGAGGAGGCATATGAACGGTGCGAAAATGAAGCAGGAGCTGGATCCTGTGACACGGAGGTGGAATACTCGCGGTGGCTGGTGGAGGCTCCTTCGGCCTTGTACTCAATCAGCGGATGTCTGGAGTATCTGATCCACCGTTATGATAGAGGCACTGAGTTATCAATACCTTCCTCACGGACAAGACTGAACTCTCATGCCTTAAATCGATCCTGCTCTCTTTATCCGTTCTCACTCCGGCGCATTACTTGATACTGGTCGTGCTACCTCCTGGTTCGAAGTTGCTTCTTTTCTCCTCCCACCCGAAGCCTTTAGGGCATCAGTAACTGAGTTGTTTCAAGAAAAGTGACCAGTAATTGCAAGAAATCCCTGTATGAAATCCGAGCTGGGCACCATGAGTACATAGAGAGAAGGTACACTGAAGTGTATTGGGTATTAACCCTCTGAAATTCGACACCCACACCGAAAGTCCACAGAAAAAGGGACACCACTGCTTTGATTTCTTTTTTTTGCCACTGCTTGTCGGGGAGAAAGTGAAGGCCAACGCTTCCCGACAAAGGTTTATAGAAGAGATCGTAAAACTTCAAAATATGGCAAGGCAGTAGTATAATCCTAAATATCATTGAAAGGTTACCTCTACAGTACTTTTCTAGTTAATTTAGTCGTCTCTGTCAAGTCCCGGCACCTAACCACAGCCGAACGCGGCGCCAAAAAGTACTAATCCTAACCTCTGACTGGCTGTCGGCTGATGTTTTTTTGGCATGACGAGACAACAAAATTTTTTCGAGGTTTTTAACAAAAAAAGATCATTTGCATTGATGACAAGCTGTTTGGCATTTTATCCAAAAGAAGGGCACTATTTACCCCCTGATATGTCTGATGACGATTTTGCGCAGCATAGAGTACTAAATATCTGCGGTAAATAGAGAGAAAAGAATGAAACTGGGACGTTCAATTAAACTTTTAATGAATATATTTCGGTGATGGCGGGTCTTCAAACAATGCCATACAAGGGAGTTCGGGTTACCCAAGTTGATTCAGAACATAGCGGGGAAATGAAAAGCGGACAAGGAGAGCTGTAGAAATACTCGACCAGAGAGCATAGCTGAGGCGCTACAATATTTGGCCATTTGAATCATTGATTTTATGCGTAGACCAAAACGAAATATGGTTGGCACATTCGACGATAAGCTGCTACGAACGGATAGAGAGTAGACGAGACACCAAGTACATCAAAAAATAGGGGAAAAATTAGTTCACAGCAGAGCAACTGTAGCTGAACCGCCACTACCTCCAGGGTGGCTCTTGCACGCCAAGCGGGTCCACTAAAACAATATTTTATTGCAAGGACTTCGCGCCGATGCACTCACACAGACTCATAACCAGATAAGCAAAAAAGAATCAACAGAAGCATACCTTCAGTCCGCTGACTTCGCTAGCATACATTGCGTTAGTAATTATCAAAATTGGTCCCCATTACTAAAACTAACTCTATCCGATCCTATCCTCTTGATACTTACGGATATCTTTTTCCTCGCGCGACGATCTATGCAGGTGATTGCAAAACTTCGGGCCGCGCCGCATAAGCGATATTTCCGGCGAAAATACGAATTCAGGAGATCGTTTTTCTTACGCTTTTTTTCACTCCTTCTTACTTTTCAACTACAATCAGGCCTATTTAAGTGCCATCCTTTGATCTTCTCCATAACATGACTCTGATTACCTTCAAGAATATGATCGACAAGGTATTAACTTATTCCAATAAGTATTCTATCCTGTAGATGATCCCTGACGAGTCAAATTGTACCCTGGTATATTTTAGACGTACCGAAGACGTATCCGACTCAAACGCGTCTATGTTAGCAGTAAAAGCCCCGTAAGATGTTCGTCAGTATCAAGAATTCCTCCTTCCTTCTGGGCAATTCATTTATGTCCCTGGATTCTTTAGTTAGTCCTTATTCACACTCATAACCTTGTAAAATCGCGGAGAAAGTGTCATATCTACCTATGAAGTGAATAAAAAACGCATATAAATGCATATAAGGCTTGAAAATTTCCTGAAATGCGATTTCGGTTTCTCCTGTCAAATTTTCGGCCTATTCAAGGATATCCATGCAATCCAGTATCTAACCTCATCTGCTGGAAATACTGTTTCATCCGATCGGGTGGAGCTCAACCTATGATTTATACGATCAAGACCACGAAAGCTGCTCCTCTAGCCCATAAAGTGCTCTAGCTACACGCAACTCCGCTGCTACCCTCTTTTCCGTTGCATCTTGAGTTGACCTAGCCCAGAAAATGGAGACTTCACATGTGATCCACGAAATGCCACGCTCATCTTAAATCTCCTCAAAGAAAAAAATGCACACCGGAGAAATCTCTGAGGAAATCACCGAAAAGTTGAAGTTGTGCGAGAAATTCGCACAATTCAAAAATATATCTGGTACTCAGGATGCAAATGATATTCTGCTCGCTTATAACAGTCCTTCTAGTCGTGTATATTTCAAGAAATACTCTTAAGGAGTTATTCAGGAGTTCGAGACTAGTATCTTGCTCAGGGAGTACAGCAGCGATGTAAGAAAGCTGCTTCCGGAAGATACTCTGAGTAACGTCCTTCTACGTTAATTCACGGAAGTTAACTGTATCATTGATGTTTTGGTCGGACTCACCAAGCTGGTCGCCAAGATAAAAGAATTATCCCCGCAACTACCCTCGGCATAACGCGACGATGATCATATGATAGACTATCTTACGAAGACGATGACGGCAACAAAGTTCATATCTCAGGCGAACGCCAAAATTGGAAGAATAGTTGCAATTGGGATATCCTTTGATGGCCTTTTCACATCTCTACACGAGTCTCCTCGACAAAACATTTATCAATAAAGCTTAGAATAGCCACTGTGGCTCGATTTATACTAGTTTCAATGGAGAGAAAGACTCCTAAACCAATCACATGCGCTATGGCCGCAATTTTTGACAGCTACAAAGACAAAAGAGCTTCCGCGGTCTGTAAATGGGGGGTTAATTCACTGTGGTAGATATGTGTGTTGGTATGCAGTAAATTTGTAACGGAGCGTAGATATCGTATCATTGTGCCACTCCGTGGTCTTGATTGTCGTCCTCAAATATCACGCACGCAATAAAATGGCTCGTTTTACTCGACACAAAGCACTAACGACCATCGACCGATTCGTGTTGAGAGCGCTTCACAAGATGGTTACATGCAGTGTATGGCGTCAAAATTTCACGATCAATGACTTCCAATTAGATCATGGCAGTATATATCAGAGTTTAGGATTTCTATTTCGAAGAAAAGCGGTGGAACTCCGCCCTTCGTCGAAATATAAATCCTAATAGTGGAGTTAACAATAAAATAGAAACGCAGCCTAAAAGATAGAAGACTGCATCGTCGTCTTCTCCTCCTACGAAGCAGAAAAGTGGTAAGAGGTCAATATTTCTTGTGAATGGATGGCCCAGGCGCTGAGTATTCGCATTGCAGACGTGGAATTCAAACGAGACCTCGCCCAAAAGGACGCTGAGAGGCGCTTGGATCGACTCTTTCGGTTACAGAGATGAAAAAAAACCATGTCCAAAGAGGTCCTGTCCCGCCCGCTCCTGTTTTCGAGGAATAACGGCAGCTCTAGACACCAACCGAAACCCAAAATCAAAGAGACAAGATACAAGAGCTCGCCGATCTGGCCTTTACATATTGAATTGAAATGGCAAATCAATTGGCAGACTTAAAGCTGAAGAAAGTCCTACAACTTAAACTATACTGGCTTCTCGCTATCCATATCAGCACAAGGACAAAATGCTTGTCTACTTTAAGAAATAACTCAGCAGTACGCTTGGCTGGTGGCTCGGAAAGTACCTTTTCTCTTCGATTGACTATGAAAGGAAGCTGTTATTCGTGAAGAAGACCGCAAATGGCGCGCCCAAACCGTTCAACGTGATACATGTCAAACCGTATCTATGAAAAATGACTATCTCCCATTCCTTTCCCTGAGACTTCGAGATAAGCCTACAAAACTTTCCCTTCCAGAGGAGGGTGTAATCGTCGTGACTGAGATAATAGACCCATAATAACTCCCCGTAGAGGGTCCAGAAATCGCTAAGTCAATCTGCGACGAAATTAATGGACTAATGAAAGGAGGAATTTTTACGGTCATCCTTAGGAAGAAGGTTCTTAAGGATGCCAACTTACTTCCTGCCCGCTTCGTAATCGCCACCAAGTCCGCTTTGGATGAAAATTAAAAGGAAAAGGCCAGATACCTTATCGATGAACATAGAAAAAAATTCAAGTTAAAAATTGCTCACATGTCTGCTACCGTTCAACCACCTTACATCAGACTTTTACTCGCCATTGCTGCAATCTTCCGTTTCAAAATCTGGACCACCGACATTACGCAAGCGTACCTTCAATCCGATGAAGCTCTCTAAAGGAATGTTTGCATTAAAGAACCGGCTCCGGAGTTTTAGTTAGACACTGATAAATGCACCCAAATCCTTTTCCCTTTGTACGGACTATGCGACACAGGAGACTTTTAGCATGTCAAAATAGATCGATATCACTGAAACGACCTCTAAATGACGCCAATCCCCAACAGTCTAGCCCAATATTATTTTTTCACGATAGATTACTGAAAGAAATAAGTGGTGGTTCCGTTGATGATCCCATTGGATACGGAGATTAAGCCTTTTGGGGCTTTGACTGAGGACAAAACAGAATTTAGAAACGAAAGACTAATCTGTTATGCCCTTCAACTTCACTGGATGTCTCATTTCTCAAGAAAAGGGCTAGATAGTTCTCATCGAACAGTCTAGATACCTGCGAAACTCATAAAACTTTCCGAAGGACACCTACTTCTCCTAATTTCGATCTAAGCGAATTAAGCTTGCCTTTATTTCCCAGTCTCCTCCAGATGGCCTCTTCGAAATTTCTGAACTGCGCAAGTTAAACAGGAAGAGTTCCTCGCAAACCAAGCATCCACCGTTCTTCGTCTAAGCAAGACCATCAAGTATTCTATATATGATCTTCTGAGTCTCAGGATTCCCACACTAAGGTTCAGCTCTCTTCGCATTGTCGGATTCTATGACGCCTCTTTCGCTAATAAAACTGACCTGTTGTCGCAGCTCGGCCACCTCCTCTTCCCCTGCGATAAAAATAGGAACCATTACCTGATTTACTTCAAGTCATGCAAGGTTCTTCGACTTACAAAATCCGTAATAGTGGGGAAGTTATTAAATTTACCGACATTTTTGAAATCGCGATCGCATACTCGACTTATCCAAAATCCTTCAGGAAGAAATATCGGATGCGTACAGCCGAAAACACTCAGGATAAGATTTATCAACTACTCAGCAATATTCAGGATTACCCCCTCGTGTTCATCGACAACCAAACAGTGGTTTCTATCCTTGTATACTTTTTTTTGGACTACTCGCACCATGCAAACTCCTCTTAACGCCTTCGCAAAGCATGTATTAACTTGTAAAGCGAAATGACCGCTGTCTTGTTTCATCCTTGCCCTATATGAGTGCAGCCCCATGTACAGTTTCATCCCTAAATTATGCACCAGCGTATGCGCTCCCCACACATTCCATATCTTGGTTCCCGCAGTCTTCTATCGCTATTTTAACAAGAAACCGGCTTCAGATAGTCTAACAAAACGAACTGCAAACATAATAATCGCCGGTAGACAGTAAAATAGGGCAACTCCAGGAACGAGGCGATTGCTTTCAGGAATGGTGAATTGAATCAAGCGCCCGTTCAAGCCACGCTCTCCAAGCCGTCCCGTCAATATCGCCATGTGCCTTTGATTTTCCAAGAATTCCACCATCCTCCGTATCAATTCTCTTTCAATATCTCCGTGATTGGCCCCTTCCGGTGGAGTTGTTACTCGAAAATAGGCTGATTTCGATCTTTTTTCATAGAAGTGCTTATATTCGGGCTTTCTGCAGCTATCGCGCCACGCAGAGGTGGGCCTAAACTTCTCCTTTCGATCTCAGAATAACTCAAGGGAACTTCAACTGAGCTCTTCCGAGCACAATATTTCCTATGCAAAAATAGCTTTCACAAATTTTGACATGGCTACAGAAGATGAACGCATCAGTACCAAACAGAATCTCAAACTAGCCTGGTTGTCCGTTTTCACCAAAAAGACCTGAGCTGTCGTCTTCCCCGTCATCCTTGTTAACTCTGAATCACTTTCATTCTCCTATCTATCCGAGCTGCTTCCGTCCTCCTATCCATCAGAGTCGCTGTCATCCTCCTCCTTAATATAGGTGATTTACGCAAAAGATTTCAGTAAAGCAAAATGTAAATTTCAGTAAATGTAATTACACTAATGTCACTCGTTGCGGAAATTTTCAGAAGAGATGTGACTATCTTTCCTGAAATGTGATTAACTAGAGAAATCCATTTCAGTAATACACGCTTAACACGTTGCAAAAATGGCATCGTTTCGGCGGGAAGAGGGTATCAGAGAAGACAACCAATTTTCCCTCTCCATCCCTCCCAACAACTCGCAACATGGTCAACGTAACCACTACCTCCACTAGCCCCAGCCCTCTTTCCCCTTCTCCTCAAACAACACCTCCGCCGTCCCCATCCACTCAACCGCAGCCACACCCACCCGGTTCCGGAACGAAACAGGGCCGCCGTCCTACGTTCACTCCCGACGATGACGTCATAATCTTCCGGGAGGTCGCAACGGCTAAGGCGCACATAGCCCCGTTCGGTGAAGTGTTAAAGCGATTCACCGAAGCCGCGGAGAAGGCCAGCCAAAACCCGAACCTCTCCGCGAAGGTAACGCCGAAACGATTACAAGATCGTTACAAGAAGCTGATGGACGCGTTCGCGAAGAAAGATGCTAGAGAGCGGATGATGTCGGGCGTGGGCGGCGAGTTGGGTGAGGTGGAGGATCTGCTTATCGCAATGTTGGACGCGACGAGGGACCTGGAAGCGACGAAGAATGTGGAGAGGACGCTGAAGGAGGCGCAGGAAAATCGCAAAGAGGAGGCCGGTCGTCGGTTAATGGAAACGGCAATGGAACGTGGTGGCGATAATGGCGATGCTGGAGAGAATGAGAAGGGAAGGGGCAAGCGCCGCCGTATGCTGGATGGAGAGAGGGATGAGGTACTGGAGGTTCTCGCCGTCTCACTGCGCGAGACCGATATGGCAAGGATAGAGATCGAGCGGGAGAGGTTGGCATTGGATAGAGACCGAATGGAGAAAGAGGTGGCGGATCGTGCGGCGAAGCGGGAACTCAGGAGGGAGGAGCGGGAGGCATGGGACAAGCTGGAGCTAGATAAGATTAAGCTCATGATGGATACCTTTGTATCCGCACGGAAGTAGGCTATGTAAAGAATGCGCCGTTTGTCTGTTTACAGACCTTTCGGACGATTTTTACCTAATAAAGGGAGCAAGAAGCATCAAAAAATCTCCCGCAGGGGCGGTTTAAAGCTCGTCCCTCGCATTCGCGGACTTTGTCCTTCCGGATTCAATCAACATCGCCATCGCACTACGCAAGAATCGTAACCGGGTTGCTCATACTCTTGCTTACCGCCGAAATCCTCGCTTCGATACCAGCGTGATCGACCTGGTCTGTCGTTATGATACCCTACGCCGCTCGAACCGATCCGGGAGCAAGTACTATTGGGCTTTACCTGGGACTCGTCTTTCTACGAGCGCAAGAACCATTACTCTTTGGCTACAGTCTTGTCTCGCTCGTGCTCAAGTCACACCTCCGCCTCAAGTCTCTTGGTCTTCGCACTCGCTGCGCATGGGTGCCGCATCAGAATGTGCAGCGATTGGGGTTCAGGAATATCGGATATTGATATGGGGGGATTGGTCGGCTGGACGCACATTCCGCGAGTCTTATCTGGATGCTAGGGTGATGCAATGTGATGATTCGTTCTTTTTCTTCGGTCACTTGCTGTGACCTCACTCTCGTTATCACGTACCTCCGGTACATTTGGTTTTCTCTATTGTTTTAATTCGGTGGAATGATTGGAAAATTATGGGTGAATATGATAGGGGGGCTTCGACGTGGCTGTGATCCACAACTGGAAGCAAGTCACGCTGTCACGTCTGCATCTCGGTTGCATTTGCATCCGCCGGACTGTAAGCCACTCGAGATAAGGCCACGTTGGCAGCGTACCGTTGCTCAAGGACTTGATGTGCGATCAGAACCCGTCGGACAGGTCTATATAACCGACAACTTGGAAACCTTTGGCACAACTTCTGGTCCCTCAAGTCGTCGCTTGTCCTCCCGCCTCCCTCCCTCCACTCATCCTTCATGGCCCAATCACAAGCCGTCTTTTGTTCTTGATTTATGTTATGCTTTATTTATGATTCGTTATTTATGGAATTCTGATTACGCAAACGCAGCAACTGGTGGAAGTTTGATTTGGTTCTGGTCAGAGGATCATCACGCATAATGGTCACGGGCGTATGACCGCGCTACTCTCCTTACAACTCTTGCGACGCGAACACACCAAATCTAAAGAGTTTACCCAAGCGTACGCATGATGGAACGAATGGAACCGGACAAGGATCTCAGCGTCTGGGGAGACACGCCGATCAACTCATCCAATTCCACCAATCCATTACTCCCGGTCATATGTCTCGGTCCACAGCTCACCTGTCCTCTCGCCGGAACATCTTCTCCCCTACGTGTGCCTCCCCAGGCCGGCCATTGCTGGCAGCGTACGTTCACTCAAGACAAGTAAGGTTGGCACCAAACGGAAGCTGTCACACTACACCCCTTTGAGGTACCATCCCCGGAAGAAGCGCCCCGCGCCCATAGCCGCTGTACAGCAGCATCCGGAGATTCGAGTGATCAAGCATTTTTAACCCTGCCTTCACCAGTTCTGTCTCGAGCAAACGTTCAACACGAAGGTTCAAATCAATCCCAACTACTGGAGCAAGTAAGCTGCATAAGTTATCCCTGTTTGCTGTAATGCGTACTTATTTAGTTATCCCTGTTGCTGTTAGCTATTTGCTTTGATAAAGTGTTATGTGTTTCTCTATTGTTTTAATTCACCATTTAAATGGACTTTCAAGGCTAAGCCTTTGAACACCACTGAGAATTATCATATGAAAAAAAACAAGCTGTAATCTGAGAGGGGATCTTTAACGGCAAATGTAGACTTTAATCAGAAAATATCCTATGATTCGGTCGCATCCCATGATAATATATGTCTGCTGTTTTGCAACTGCATTCTACAAGCTCATCCTGGAAGGAGGCGATATTATCAATGCATAACTGCTTGGAACAATTTATGTACCGTTATACTTGGATCACCCAACAAACTCTTCCCGTCAGCTAGCTAAGTACGCGTGTATATGCAAACTAGAGAAGTATATCCATAGCATCGAACAGGCAAGCCATCTTGCGGTTCAATTCTACACGAGAAATTATTCAATAAGGTAACTAGAACTTACAAATAAGGCAGACAACTGAATTTTTTCGTCTCAAAGCATGGTACAGAACGTCGTACTAGCAGTTTTAGTTGATAATTTGGGCAGAGCTACGAATTTCCATGTCTACCTCGGAACTATATAAATTGCTTGTCATACTCCCCCGAAATCAAATTCTGCTGTCGGCTGAAATTATTCTTCAGATTAACAATTTACCGTTCTACTCTGGGAATTCTGGTCGACCACGAGCGCCCTGCAAAAAAGAACCGGAAAGAACATTAAATTAACCAACCGAACACCGTTTTGATCCTACCCTAGATGAACTTCAAAAAGCTTGTTAGGTCTGAAACTGTGGTTTCGATACTTACTGGAAATGAACAACATACCCATAGAAGCAAAATCGGCGATTTACTTTACTTGGGCGTTTCTACTCGAAAATTTACCGTCTGAAAGTCATGTGAATTCAGTCAAACGACTTACTCGAGAACTAAATGTAACTAGTCACTTAAGACTGTATTTCCGCCAAAACATGATTCATCGTCTTCTCGACCAGGTTTCCACAATTTCTTCTTCTTATTTTCTTCTAAAGGTATCCAACTAAGATTAATAGTTGAGAAAGGTTTCAAGGGTAAAGATAAGTCTTGAACAGAGCAATAGTTTAATCAATCACATGTTTTCTTTGAAGCCGCGAGGCATCCAAGAGACCCTGAGCTCCAACTCTGGGCGTCAAACCGGAGGATACGGTATGAACTTGACTATACCGTCCCGTATCAACAACAGGGAATTGGACTTGGTGGAAAAGTTTCCAGCCGTGAACAAATATCAGCTTAAAATTTTCTCGAAGGCTCATCTGCAGGGTTTTGCTCCGAAGGAATCCAAATTCCTGTAAATTGTATCACGGAGGCAAGGGAAACTGGTGCAATTTTTTAACCAAGGGGCAATGCGTCTTAAACTAGGAGAACTTGATCTGTCATTAGCCAATAAATAAAAAATGACCTGCCAATCGGCCATGATAGCTGTTCTGTGAAATGTAGTCTCCTTCTGACGGGCGAGCCAACGAGGCCTGTTAGAATTGTCTGTCCTTCCAGTAGATTGATATGTTCGGGGCTTTTCCATGCTTGCCCACAATGAGTTACCATCTTAAATCAGGGACGGGATTCTCCGAAGGGAGTTCACTTCGGGAGAATTTCGAAACAAGCTGAAGTAGTTTTTCGGGTGCCAAGCGGCATAGGGTGCATATATGGTAGCCCTCCCGCGAAAAGGGGCATCCGAAACAATCATGTACTTTTCCAGGCTTTTATTGATGTCTTAGTGGAGTAAAGGCGCCAATGTAACCAAAAGCCGCAACTCCATGAGAGCTTCCTAAGTCGGTACATAAGTTTCCTGAGTACAGTGACATCCTTCATAAAAATCCTGTAAAAGGTAACATACAGGACGGTTTGGTAGAATAAACCAGTTCCAAGAACCAAGAACTTTTTTTAGCTCAACCACGCTCCAGATCTTTGACGCTTCCAAAAGTTTTGTCTTCCACATGATTTCGGCCATCTTCTACGGATCGTGTTTTAAGTGTCCGTCCAACTTCCATTGGACTCGGAGAATAGACTCAGTACCTAAACTCGTTGCTTCACACTTGCTCGGCTAAGGGTCCAAGTTTACACTCTCAAAGGTTTTCCACACAGTTAGATAGACATTTTTTACTTTTTTACGATTATGATCGACCACGAAGAAATAATCACTATAGAGACAGTACCGAACGTCTCGAATATCCTTATCATTTGAACCAATTATCTCGAGACTCGGGTCAATGAAAGCTCGTAGTAAAAATTCTCCTTGGATGGAATGTCCAAAACCAGTGAATGCGACCATTCCATAGGAAAATATCGGTACCGAGGCCAGTACCTGCGACCATTCAAAAAGACCCACAGAAGTCCAAAGTAGTCACCGAGACGTTCCGGCAAGGCCAGCCTATGGTAATGGTTATAAATATACAACTTACCGGTATACAGAAACTTGTCCGAGACAGCTTCAAGCTGCGTGAAAACGCCAGGATGTGACATTTCGCCATCAGAACGGCGGTTAAAGTACACATTACCTCGCCGGGCGTCCAGAAATAGGCTCTGAAGAGTTCTATCCCTGGGAACTTCAGAAAGTCTGTTGATCTCCTTAGGCTCTATTTCGATCAATTACACTACACCAATCACCGCAATTATATTTGGTTACTGAATTAGGTTGGCGCGTAAAAAGTTTAGGCCAATTTAATAAATGAAAGGCTATTCTTGGTAATTTTCTATAATAAGACACTTCCAGTAAAAAATACAGTACAGAGGCGTCGACGTATACAGTACTCCACTTGGATGTTGTACTAGGTTACCCGCGATTACTTTAATTTAAAATTTGTCTGTGGTGAAGACGATACCTTAGACTGCGAAAGCGCCAAGTAAATTAGCAATGCATATCCAATAAAGCGGTTCATTTTATCAATTTAATTTTGCTTATACGAAAATATATTAGCCCAAGTCTTTTACTCGCAATACGGAATTACCATAGGTGCAATAATGACTGAGCATAATTTAATTTTCGCGCAGGGCGTAATTATAGCATATTCTTAATTAGATTAGGCCAATCTAATTGCGGCGATTGGTGTTTATTTTTTTGTGGAGCCCTTCAATAATTATTGTAAAGGTCTTGGGTGCTACTATAATAAATATCTCCGTATTTTCCAGCTCTGTGTCTGTAGGAACCCAATTCAGATTCTCATTAGTTGGGTCTGTGTATAAGGGAACCATTCGCTCCGGGAGAACATCACGTAAGGGAACATACTCAACAACATATGCCGGAGGCAGAGAAATATTTGACATATCAATGTAATTGACGATTTAAACGCCAACCATTTCACTGTTAATACCCTCTGCTAAAGAGAACGGCGTACGAACTTGTTATTTCGGTGCCAGAACTCTCGACAGCTACCTTAAAGATATTCCGACACGTATTTCTGGATCGCTGCACCTTTCCCCCGCTTCGCAGTAGGAAGATAGTGGTACCACATTGCCTGCAAGTAAATATTTTCTTTAGAGTAAAGTTAATTGAGTGCGCAGATAAGATGTCGTGTCTCTTCTCGGATCCTTCTCGAGCGCGCCTGTCTCTGTCGTAATCGAATGATCCGTGAATGACTTTGCGTGTAAATAAAGTGAGCAGGACAAAGGATGGGAAAAAGGTCCCTGCGATCCTGTGACTCAACCATTTTTGCTCTTTAATGTATTACTGATACTGAACTCAACATTCAACAAGATCCTCCTGTGAATGGTTAGAGGCTTTCTGGCTCGCATCAAAATTTCTCGAGCCCTTTTGACCTGGCGAGTGAACTGTCACTGCACACTTTCATCATTCCCACCTTGCGTCCATTTAACACGTGAATGACTACCGCCAACAGAAAAAAAATTAAGCCGGAATTTCTAAGGAATTGAGAGGCCAGCTCAAGACTCTCTCCAGATTCTGCAAACTTCACAGAAGAAGCGCGGATGTATGGGAGGACTGCTCACAACTGCTACACAGTTCAAAACCCCAGCTGGTCAGCTAGTTAACCAATTTAGAGGTCTTCTTAACAAAATGAGCGCTAGAATTGGGTGGAGAAGGCTCAGTTTCTCCCACAATTCACAATACCTTTTAGGATACGCCCAAACATGACCTCTCACCTTACCCAGAGCAAGAGTTGAGTCAGTTCAGATTTCGTGTCGTTTGCACAATTAGGTGACGGGGAGCCCGACGAGAAGGGACAGCACAACTGCAACTTATACAAACCTCAAACAACCAAATTGAACCAAATTTAGGCCTCTCAGTCAATTATTATGTTTCTACAGACACGAAACTTGGGTACCAATCTAGAGAAATGATTAGGCCACAATGCATGGAAACAGCGAACGAGAACCTCCCTCTCAACCTGGACAAGGTGGATAAATATGTACAAATCAAAAAATGCAATAAGCGTTTCCACCGCCCTCAAATATCTTCGGCAATAACACCTGCGGGCGAAGATAGCTTCCACACAAAGGCAATCTTTACACATACAATATGACAGTTCCCCCTCGGTTGCCCGCAGTTTTCCTACCCTGGTCAGCTTATTGGATCCATCCAGATCCTTTTCGTGTGTTTACATCCATCAGAAATTCACGGGAAGCAAAACGAAAGGGGTGGGGTATATTTTCAGAATAACGAAAGCTGGGGGTACGCCATTATAAACAAAATTTGATTTCTAAGCCAGAAGAAATCTCCCATGTTTTTCTGATACCTCTTGCTTCCTTCATCTACTCCATTGCGGCCAAATACTCTTCAAACATTCCGGGAAAGACTATTCGGTTCAAAACGTTCACTGAATAACGTTACCACAGAACAAATGGAAAAGCAGAAGACTCAATCCGTGTATTCGTTGATGCCGACTGGGCGGATTCATGAAAACTAGATTATCAATTACCGCGTGAATGGTGGACAATACCGTTTCATCGATCTACCCCAAATCAAAGTGATATACAGATACAACGAACTCGTATGGAGAATCCCAATATGTCGCCCTGAAAACTTTCGAAAAGAGATCTCCTGAATAAGGAAAATCTTTTGCAAAATAAGTCATCCATCAAATTGTACCGAATATCGATTTTTTCCCCCAAGTACACTCTAGGCAGACAATGCAGTAGCTGTACCAATAAATATGGCAGATAGTGCGACGTCCAGGAATAAGTGCATTGAAATCAGGGGTTGGAAGTTGAAATAACTTATCTACAGTAGAATAGTCAATCTGCAGCATATTTTTCTTTAATTTAAATTAAAAAAGCGGATATACTGACAAAGTCAATGAAGAAAGACTTTTCGAGTCGAATGATTCGCTTGTGGTGTTTGGGTAGCGATTGGGCCTCTTAACATGGATAACTTCGTGGTATGGCTTAATTTTTTTATGAACTATTGGAGCAGAATGACAAATCACGAAATTACAGCGGCGAAGTGAAAAAAGTGGCAGCTAGATAAATAAAAAGCAGTTGCAGATATGCCATTCAATGCATATTGGAAATAATAAGCAGAAAAAAAAAAAAACAAAGCCGGAAGCAGTGAATTTTTAAAATTTTGGATCGTGATATTTACATCCGTATTGAAGTCTCAGCCGCGTAGTTGCACCGTGCGCAGTCCCCATTGGACACTGAATTCATTAAAATTCTTTCTTTCCTTCCATTTGGAGCCCGAAAACACTGGTAGAAATAAAGGAAAAAGGAAGCAGAAGCAGCTTTGCACTGCAGTTGGAGTGGATCATTCGTCCTCCTGAGGAGGTGTGTCATATTGAAATTACTACAGCGAAAGAGAAAGGACGAATCCTCTCCTGGAAATGAATTATTATGAAAGGTTTCATTATTTTCCTTTATTGTAATTACGTTGTTATCACGAAAATGTACATAAGGGGAGACATTTGGTTAGTTTAATATTTAGAAAGTGCGATAATGTCATTACCTGAATTCAGGACACATGTTTCATTAGCTGCAATGCGCAACTCCCATATGAGGCAGCCGATTAAGTGTCACGACGAAAGAATTCCCTTGCTATACTCCGGCAAATATTGCACCGTGACAGATTTGCCTTTAATGAAATATTTCTCTCACGTGAAGATAGCTTCTGACTTCCCATTTTATCTTGGTCAGCTGACCCCTACCAGCATGCAACAGAAAGAATATTGAAATAAATTCCTCAACATTAAAGGAGTTTCATGGAAGCCCTGACGAAACTTGATTTCAACGGGTTGGACATGCAACAAACAGCTATTGACAATACGGTATGTTAAGAAGCAGAACAAAGTCCCTAATTAAGGATAAAGAAAAGTACAGTAATGTACTGTACGATGTGTAAAGTAGATCCAGTGCAGCACAGTATGTACTCACATAGAAAGAGTATATAAGTGGTTAGTGACGCCAATTGTGAAAACCATTAAAACTGACAGAAGTTTACTTCTATGATTAAGAAATAATACTTAAAGATAAGAAAGTGGAAAAAGCTCGGCTGATTCATGAACACGATTACCCAATTGGCAATTACTAATTGTGATATTGCAAAATACAATAGATACACTAGAAAAACAGCATTTTCTCCCCGTTATCTCCTTTTGTCGCGAAAACCAACGGATAAAAAGCAGAATACCGGCGTTAGCGGTGTGTATGAAAAACAGTAGACGATTTGCTAGTGTTGAATGGTTGAATAGGTTGAAAATAAAATTGATAATGTTCGTTTTTACTTTGCTGCCCAAGGTGGTGAAGCTTTTTGTAAGTAGTAGATGCCGTCGACTATATGTAGCACATCTACTAACTACTAGCTAGAATCCCTAGCGGATATTCCTTTGGACGGTCCTAGTGACCATGACACTAAAAAAAATCCTGACAGGCATCGCTAAAAAGGACGATGGGATAGACAAAATATAGACTACATAGCATAAACATAGTAGTAAGGGAAAATTAGGTAATCTACAGGACTGAAGATGATAAATAAATCAAGTTTATCTGTCCTTTTAATTTGAACACTACTGACCTTTTGTTTTCTCTATGCTTAATCACGAATTATCTATTGCTGAACATGTAGATCAAACCTACTTGTTGTGAGGATATGATTAAGTGTATTAAACTTTGCGATCTTCGCGAAGGCGTCGGCGGGGTTTTTCAAAGTCCATACATATCCAAAATTGGATATTTTAAATTTTGCATATGCATATCTTACAGAACAAATATCAATTATGAGCGGTTTTCCAAAGTATAGGAACACTTGATAAAAATAAAAAATAAAATCTTGGAGTCCGTTAAAATCGAGAGTGGAATTTTGATTCCAAGCAAGGATTCAAGGTCGTGCTTGGTCATATAGCAAATATAAAGGCCATCGGTTAAAGCATAAAAATCGGCACCGGGTACAGATCTAGTTCCTCTCCGGCTTTTGTGGGTAGAAAAATACAGCAAATTACAAGTCTAGGTCTTTTCAGTGGGCAAAAAACATGTACCCTAGTTGAGAAGCATTGTCGTCGTCGTTTTCGAATGAAGAGCCAGAACAAACTTTCAACCTTATGTATTTTTTGTCCAACTTCTAATGATTAAGCCAATAACTAGGGTTGTTCTGCACATGACTTACACAATTTTTCAACTGCTTTATGGATTCAACTGAGAATTTGGTTTCAGTCCCTTGCGCGGCCATATTAATGGCACAACATATTTCAAGCTGTGAATATGTTAAATAAGCCAATATATAACTTAAATATCTAAATTCAGAAAAAGAGGTGTTCACCGGCAGAATGCGTAATTTATAAACATAATGTTCCCGATTAGCTCAAATCCATAATTAGTTCTCTTTACTCTGACACCTGCAACTACAGTGTTATCGAGCTCCCACTCTCTCTTGACTCAAATCTATCAATATTCTGTTGGTAAAACTTAAAACATTCATTGTTGCCTCAAAGTGATGAGCAGCCCACATATGTTCCAAAGAATCCCTGCAGTTCTTCGTCTGTATGCTTGGAGAAGAGGGCGAGATCTCCATCGGTTGGCGTCATACCAAGATCTTTCTTCAGGTATGAATCCATAGTGGAATTCAAATAGTCTCCGGAATCAGATAATCAGTTAAGAGGTTTTAGTGACTCGAGTAACTGTTTCTCAGGAAATCCAAAGTCTTCGGTTGGTTTAAGGTAAACTTGCGCATCAGAATTTGAGATAAATTTAAGTACACATGTTTAACATCTTGAGACCAAATCATGAAATAAATTATTCAGCAATTGGAACTAACAAGCGGGTGTAACGCTAGTGTATTGTTGTAAAGTCATATACGAAATATTTATTTTCTTTGTTATTATGACCTGGTTTCGCAAACCGTGCTTTGTATATCTGTTTGTCAGTGTTCTCATTTTTGATTGACAAAATTACTCTTACAGGGAGGATAGTAAAATTCTTTGGAATGTTGTCTCTAGCGAATGTTTCCCAATTATTACTCGGAACGATTCACTCTACTTCTTTCTATTTAGCTTTGAGAAACTAAATATAATTTTATATAGGATTTCGTGGATGTGAAAACTTCATTGAAGTGGATGTCCATGAGTTGAAGGTTTTTAGAGTATGAACTTTTTTTGATGAACTAAAAGCTTAGACTTCTGTTTTAACTGGATCATCGAAATATAGCTTTACTTGAGAGCGTTAATATTGCACTCCCTCACCATTCCTGTCAATGAACACTTGCCTGATATTAATTTTCGTGATTTCTAGGGTACAGTCCGCTTAGGTCTGGAATTTTTTCAATAGACTGCGTTTTTACTTCTAGAGTTGAGTCCATGGTGCGCGTCACTCGGAAGCTGCGAATTCAGAGAGGTTCTAAGTCTAAGTTTGGAAGCGACAGTTTTCATCTCAGCTCTCACCGTTTGGAGGGATATCAAGCGTTCCATTTGATTTGAAAGTTCGCTATTCATGGCTAGAAACCATTACATAACTCCAAAGACGAGTAACGATGGAACCAGTCCTTTGGGGCTCATATTTTCGTTTATAGCCTTAAACGCGAGACGTAGAGCGAGTTAAATATCAACTTTAGGCTCTGAATGGAAAATATTGTCGTAAATATGGCGTAATGGATCATAGTAACGTTCACCGGAACCAAAAAAACTGAGAATTTCAACTATAGAAAGGCTGAGTCTCACTCAATTCGATTTTACCAAACATTTTTTATTGAATCGAATTAAATACCTTGTTTACTGTCATTCTATCACGAAATACCGTTTAAATTGTAGCCAAGCACTCAATAAAAGAGTTCCAAATAGATTCTGTACTTTAAAGCAGTATAGCACTACAGATATGGTTTTCTATCGAATATATGAAGTATCAGATTTATGTCAAGAAAAATAATGTGAAGAGCTAGCTCTTGGTTGAATATAATTCCATTTTGCGCACTAAAATGGAATAAGCTGGGTTTCAGTTCAAAGATCTGATATGTGAGGCATTATTTGGATGTTTTTGTAGCCAAATCGCTTGGTTCAGGCGTTTCATCTTCTGAAATAGCTCTTCTGATCATATTGTATAGCTCTTAGGCCGAGAGATGGAGAAATGTAAATGGAGGAGCTCTAGATGATACTTTCTAGGTAGGATCTCAGAATAATACCCTATTACATATAGATGACCTTTTTCGTGTGATTGGGATAATTCATCCAAGTCTTTTGAGACAAATAGTTTCTGAACTTTGTCTGCAACAAGTCCAAATCAGTCTAAAGCATCTAAGCTAATCAAAAATGGAATGTTCGCATTAACTATGCCAATATGTAGCGGGAGAAAAGCACTACCGGGCGTTTGAATACGAATTTGAATATGTGCAATACTTGGAAAGATTCTATCACCAAATTTGAAAGTAGTTGTCACGTGGTTACGTTTTATTCCAATCCCGGCTAGGTCAAAATATGCCTCTGCTTTAATTTTCTAGTAAATTATTTTTGAGCACCAGTATTTAGGCGTATTTCATGAAACCTCTCGGAATTGGAGTGCTTTAGCATTTTTCTACTCTTGATAGTCAAAATCTCATGGAACTTTAAGTGCTTATCCTCCATTTTCTCTGATTCGTGGAAAAGAGGCGAGCTTCACGCTATACATGGGAGACTTGTCACGTTCTCCCACAGTTTTCCTAGGGTTAAGGGCACATCGGCTTGTTTGAGTACCCCTAGTTCAAAATCTTCGCCATCCAAAAAAGGTTTATCCTTAACTTTAGTTTGTAGAAACAACTGTTCAGGAACATACATAGAATCATTACCATTCATTCTTGCATTTTCAGGGCCTTCAATATTATAACTACTGTTTATATCTTCGATAAAGTCCTGAGTAGGCAGCATTTCTTCATCAAAGGGCTGATCATTTTGATCCAGTTCCTAACAGTGCTCAAAATCACTCATTTCGTGCCCGTTTTCGGGTCTTTAAATGAGCTTCTGTGATAGTATCAAAAATTCCTTGCAATATTGTAAGTCATTGACTGACGATACTGAAAAATAATATGGACTTTACACAAAAACCCCAGCAAACCTTATCATCACGAGGTTTCTTTTTCCTCATACGGTAAACTCCGTTGCTACTTGAGTTACCATTGGTGAAAATTGACTTTGGTAGAACGCAGATCACGACCGTATTGAGGCTTTTCAATGTAAAATGTATCAACAATGCAGCTAGGGAGTGTAAATTTTTGGTGATTTTACGCTTCGAGAATTGTGGCCCCTTTTAGTGTTTGTCCATTTTTCGTAATGAAACCCCTTTTCTGATGTGATTAGTGGCCTATTTTTTTCGTTCTTTGATTTTTATATCCTATTTAAAACCCTCTCTTTCTCAATTTGGTTTTTTCAATTCATTTTTTTTCATTTTTTACTTTCAAGCAATAATCACAATTAATTTGATATTTCAAAATTCAAATTACTCAGAATAAGATCAAACATCTAGATTGAATATGAATTTGAGACTAACTTAAAATGATTCTTTCCAGGCTTTTAGTTCTGTAAATATGAATAGATCTCGAAGCTTCATTTGCACTCTCGATAGTACGGCTCATTTTACTTATTCTAAAAGCGGTTCTTGTGCCTGTGGTACTGTAAATGATAGGTGTGGGGATTAAACCCTTCGCAAGTAACCTCGTAGAACTTACAGGTCTTCTTCTTTACAGCCACAGTTGTAAAAGTAGCTTTAGTAACCCAGGCGCGATTAGGCAATCTACGATCAGCTTTGCGGCGTAGGCGTAGCGTGGCACTAGATGTAGGTCTGTAAACACTGCCAACCGTAGGACGTTTAATTATATATATTAATGAAAGCTTGAGAACGTGGCACATGTGGAAGATCTGAAATCTCAACTTCGCGTGAACCTGAAATAACAAATGTAGTGCCTCAATCTGAACTTGAAAAAATAGAAACACCTGACTTTATCTGATTGGATGAAAATAAAAGCCTTAGATTGGTCTGGGACGGCCATTTTTGTTTACTACATGGAGGTTCCTGATTCGTTATGCAAACTGCCACACTTGGCGAAACTGGAGTGACAACGGTATTTGCAGTGCTTACAGTCGGCCTTGAGACGATGCTGACAGATGTTGACAGCTTACACAAGATCGTTCGGGATTCCGATCTTGTTCGGGCTACGTGGCGCCGTTATTGAATCGTTGCCCTTATTGGCCACTGAATAGTGACCAAAAAGAATTAAAAATAAATATATTGGACAGTATTAATCGGCTAACACGTGGCTTGAATTAACGCGGAAATAGGACAAATAGGTACATTTTCACCATCGAATGGTGAAAGCCACCGAATGATGAACATAATTACTTGTAAAATTCCTCGAGAAACGGTAAATCCGCATAGTCGCGATAATTCAATGGATAAAAGTAGACTAGCGACGTTAGCAGCGAGTCTAAAAAAACAACATACGTTTGTGCTAGTGTATAACGGTTGAATGGGTAGAAAATATAGTTAATGTTTGGTTTTAGTTTTACGCCCAAGGCAATGAAGGCCTTTTACAAGCAGTGGATATTGGATGCATTCCGCAGGTGTTAAAAGCTCCTCGGATACTGTTGGAGTTCGGTCCCGAAATCAATTTGGCTATCAACGCCTCCACGACTCCCGCCTCCTGGCCCACCATGTAATTTCCGCCTTCGTGTCCTGACTGACACTATCCTCACTCCCCTGGTGCCAGCCTTACTAATTGAGTCACTATGGTCTACCGCTCATTTTCTAGCGATGTTTTAAGGATTTATCTAACTGGTGACATACGGTGAGCCCCTGAATCTCGTATTAATAATCAACGGCCGTTTCCTTGTCCACGACAGAGTCGAGTACTGTTGCAACTATTTTTGCCGTGATCAATGTATTCGGACGCGCTCCCAATTCGAAGTAGACCGTGTGCACTGCATGGATTGTATGAAGTGCAATAGGTTGAGTAAAACTAAGAGACCTTCATTTGTATTATCTCCATAACTTTTTCACCCCTCAGGCCAAGAGACCTACAAAACTGTACACAAAACCCCTAAAGAGAGTGTTTCGTGTGCGTGGTGATATCTACAAATTTAACACCTAGCTTCAGCAGTTGAATACGAAGAAAATAAGGAACTTCTTCGAACTTAAAGATACTCGGATTTTAAACTTCTCAACCGATGTTTTATCGAATACCACAGAAAGGCGAGTCAGGTACTCATATCTCCAGAAGCCATGCACAGACTGCAGGCCATTTGCCTGAGGTCGGGGTTCCTTGGCCATTTGCTAACAATACAGTTTCATTGAACTTTACAATTAATACTGCCACTCTTAACGTCAGAAAAATTATTTCCCAGTCCATTGAAACATGATTTGCTTAAATCTTTGGAATTTACCGAACCGGGTCAAGTCTCAGCCCTTGAAGAATACTAGCGTGCAGCTGTGTTAAACGGCAGTGTTTTCTTTCATGTTTTACTTTAGAAGAGCCATGATAAAACATCTCTGCGAGTGAACAAATTGAGAAGCAGTTATTGGCCTTGCTTTTAGGCTTATAGCACATAATGAAAGGTGTATTCTATGTGCTCGACGCAGAGCTTGGATATCTGATCTGGAAACTGAAGGATTTTTCTTTGCCTTTTTTGTTTCATCATCAACATGCCAAGACGAAAAATATCTATCCTCCTGATATACGATTTGATGTCCCTGAGCGAGACCCCTATTGAGTCACTCTTCACGGTACTCGGAGAGAAGGTTGAGAACTAAAACAGATGACTGGTTTGTTCCATGAGCTTGGCCAGGGGATTTGTGTCGATTGGAAAACTTCTGTCATGAAATTTATGCCGGATTTACATTCGATTCTGTTGAAAAGCTTGAAAGAGACACCAGAATATCATGCCTGTCTCTCAACGGCTGATGATGATCCTGTATTAAGATCCCTTTGTTTTCACGCTCTTTCCAGGCGTTGGTTGTAAGACTGTGAAGAAATTTGCTCCCCGTATTTTTTTGTTTTTTCGTGCGTCCCCTCCTCGTGCGTCCCCTTCTGTGTAGTTCTCCTAGGAAAATTATCTGCGCTTTCCAGCGCGAATCTCCTGAGCTCACTCGAATTAAAAACTAATGGGTAGATTACAGGTTGGGGCCGATAGGGTTGGCCACATTAGACCATGGCGCAAACTAAATTTTCGACCAATTGCCATTACTATTAGCTAACCAAATATTTTTTAATAGTAACATTGCTCATGGTTGGGTTTGTTCCTATGGTGAGGGCTAATTTTTAGGGGAACTGCTATGTCCGTTCGGTGTCTCTACAGTATTAAAGGTTAACATGAATGACCACAAAGTACAGTAATTTATTGGAGAATTTTAGTGGAATATCAACTTGATTTTTGTAAGGACGGGAGCAAGGCCTGAGCCCTGTTTGAAGCTCAGGAGGCGAGGTTCTGTACTGTATGTGCGTCATTCTTGGGGTTTGATCATGGCAGGAGGGAAAACCTTGGTCTTTTGCAGGTGGGTATAGCCTATAGGACAATTGTCCATATATGAAGACAAAGTTTACATCTTCTTAAATTATTTAGACCCAGAAAAAACCAGAGAAATATTCCTAGTAGGGAGAGGCCGAATCCGCTCTTTCCGGGTCCAGTGCGTGTTTAGGGTGGTTTTCATGTAAAGATTGGGTCACGGCAAGTGTAGCAGGAGGACGTCAAGGGCTTTCACGGCCTAGGCTGCTTTGCTCTTTGACCCTTATTTAGTGAGTCTAATTGCACCTCCCTTAGTAATATCGCTCTGCTTGCATCGTCTGCTTATCTCCACGTTTGGTAGACTGTCTTGATACCTCTCTCCACAACGTTTCGTACTCTGTTGTATTTCACTTCACAGACCTCACAGCTTTACACGAATTCACTGCATCTACTGTACTGTAGATTCAAACGACTGTTAACCTTACCAAAAGGGCTACCAGGCACTTTTCTGTCATCAAACTTTCTTAACAGTTCTGAACACAGCGTTTAACCCCTTTGGTACACTTGCAATAGTTACATGCGAGTTGCACACTGGGATATTATATCATTGCATTACCGATCAAAAGTTGCCTTGCTATCCATGCACGTGGACCAATGTACTTCTTACATCTCGTAAGAATATGTCACTTGTGCCGACCACAATTCTGAAAGCGCTACTGACGATACCACCAGGGCTGTTTTACGGGAGAAACTTTGAATTCGCTACTGTTAGACTGCATTTTCCCTTAGTATATGGCTATCTTTAGTTCTATATAAACCCTGGCTTGGAGCGGCCGGCTTAACCCAGACAGCCTCAACCAAAGTTTCAACCACAGTTCTATCTAGATCTTCTCGTGTGCGCTTAAAAACCCATATCGTGGTAGCATAGCAAGTAAGTTGTGCCTCATTTTGCTTTTTCCAATCCACCAGTTGGAATAAAATCTCTACTATATTTATCTCAGCTGCCCGATTGCATACAGAGATTAATCTTGTGTTCTTCACTCTGACCCTTACGCGTTAAAACCCAGTGTCGTACAACAGAAAGTCAAAGGGCCGCCCTCCGTCACTGTCAGAATACGACTCAGATGACTTCGCCGACTTTCGTTGCCCGCCCAACTCGCTGTTTGTACCGAATGGAGAGGAAGAATATCCCAAAACTCAGCCTCGTCCATCGACTCCAGGAACCTCATTCGCCCTACTCAGTCCCAAGGAGCCCAAGAAACCGACTCCGACAGGCCAAGATCTCGTCAAACCCCGAGCAATACCAGTTAGAGGAGCACCTCCCCTTGTTACGGTTGAGGAGCCTCGCAATCCTTTTCGATCGTTTGCCCTAGCCTCATCGACCGGTTTTCGATCCTTACCACCGGTCCAGGGTAAGCCGTCACGTCCGAATATCCTAAACACTTCAAAGGCACCGACAAATTCGAAGGCTCCTCCGAGAGGGATTCAAGTGCTGCTGGACGCCGCCTCTGATTCGATCCAAAGAGTGGTAAACCATCGAATACGCAAGGCTAGGCCCTCGAAAAGGCCGCGGATGAGCAAGAATACGAAGTCCTCTCCATTCCATGGTTGATATTGTCAAGTCACCTGCTCCGGTCGCGTTCAGTACCTCGATCAACTCCGTTCCCGCCGTCAAATCGGCGGTAAAAGCAAGAAGTAGTACAATTGCAAGGACTGCAATATTGAGGTGTTCATTGAACAAGACCTTGTTCGCCATCAGAACGGGTCCCAGCATCGACTCACAGCCAGGGATCGCAAGTATTAACTTCATTTTACATTAAAATTGCTTGTTTTTTCAGTAACAAAAAGTGAAGTAGAGCAATAAGTTCATTTATCAATCGACTTCGTGTGTATGTTTTGTTCACCCTTCCGCTGTAATTGCAGGCTTTCCTCTGCTGCCTCCAGATCCTTGTTGTATTACTTACAATTGTAGGCCCAAATCGCCATTAGGACCTAAACAGGACAACCACCGCAAAGCAAGAATCGGAAGAAAGGCTCCTATAACGCTCCCGATGTGACTGACGTCAACCCTTACGTCAGGGAAGGAACTTTTTGTAAGTGCTCATGTCGGATTTGAGCCCGCGACCACTTCATAAGGAGCTGCTTACACTTAACCACTAGGTCACCAGGACCTAAATTTGAAGGTGCAAGGAAACCCAACCAGCATATAAATGACAATTTTCCAAAAATCATTCACCGGTTGTCGCTGCACGTGGCCGACGTGGACCACCTGGTTAGCACTTAGCTAGCAGTATAGTCGGATCCTGCAGTGGACACCCGTTTTACTGATGCCATAAAGTTACTCGGTGCTGCACGTGGCCGACGTAGACCAAACGGTTAGCAATTAGCTGGCGGTATAGTCGGATCCTGCAGCCGACACACCGTTTTACTGATGCCATAAAGTTACTCCCGGGTTTATTGATACCATAAAGTTACTCTCTGGTAGCCACGCCGACACTCGACATCGCATCCGTGGCTTAGCGTTCTGCCGCAGCCCCGCTGCGGCGTTTCTCTTCGCTCACCCCACGGCAGATACGAAGGCACACACCACAGTGGTGACCACACACTGGCAGACCACTCTCCGCCTTCACCTCGGGCCGCCAGTGTATCATGACTCCCTGCACCTCAACTGCTACCACTGTGACCACCCGTTGGACATCCTCGGGATCACGCCGCCGACCTTTGCTGCCCTGGTTTCGTCCGTCGTCAGCGCCATAACTCGCTATGTTATGCGTTTGCGACATAGGTTTTCCGCGCCGAGGGTCTGGATACTCGGCACGAGGTTCCGCTCCTCGTCCCGGGCCCTGAGTTCCGGCCCGCATATATCCTGTAACAACCCACCCCAACCTCGGAAGGCACAAAGATGCCCCCATTGCGTGTAACGTCGCTGTCGTCTCGCCGTTCAAGGCCGCAGTTGGCACTAAGGTGAACCAGGTTGTCGGTGGGGCTACTGAAGTGGGGGCCCGCGACAAGGTTACAAATCGGGAACGCAAACTCGCCCGGTACCTCCCACTCTCTCACCTGACTCACTTTCTGCGCCATTCACGCCTAATTTCACGTTTCGACCTCTGGCATTTGATTACTTTGGTGCCCATCACTGGTACTATTGAATTTATCGAGGAGTTAGTTTCTTGGATCGCGTCCAATTCAACGGTTGGCCAGGTGGCTTTACCTTTTCGCGGAGTACAGGTTCGAGGTAAGATATCGACCTAAACGTGAGAATCAACCGGCAGACTTTCTTTCTAGTTTGGGAGGAGACCGAAAACCGGAAAAGAGCCTTGATGAAGATGTCGTAGGTACGATTGAAGTACAAAACACAAACCTAGTCAGCTATGAGGCAGAACTTACGCCCCTAGCTCAGTTTTTTACCGGTCTAGAGATAAGAAAAGTAGTCCCAAAATATAAGGATTGGGTTCGAAGGAACCAAAAGGCATTGCTCTATTGGGAAGGGAGATTTTTCCGACGGACCAAATCAGGCTTCCGGCTATTGCCACCGCTAGAGGAGCGTAGTAAGATTCTAAGGGCCTTCCACGATGTAATCGGTCACTGGGACCTGAATACGACGAAGAAGTTCATCACTGACAGATTTTGGTGGCCTGGCTTCCATAAGGAATCCTTGAATTTGTGAAGAGTTGTGATGGTTACTAAAAGTTCACGCCCATTCGAAAGTACAAGTCGACGCTGAAATTTCCAATCTCCGCTCGGTTTGAGAGTTTCTCCGTTGACTTTGCGGGGCCTTTTCAAGAAACTCCCAATTGAATCAAAAATATCCTAATTGGAGTGGAGAACGGTACTGGCTGGCCTATAGCAGTAACAATCAAGGAGGCCACCGCGGAGGTAGTTATAAAATTTGTACGGGAAAAAGTGTTAGAACCTTATGGCCTCCCGAAAAGGATTATTTCAGACAACGTACTCTGCTTTACAGCAACAGTAGTAACCAGGTCCATGGAGAAACTGGGAATTCATTGGAAAAAGGTTCTTGCTTACGCTCCCATGTCTAACGGCCGAGCAGAAAGAATGGTCGTAACGATGAAAAGAGCGATATCAAAGACCATATCAGGTAGCAGCATAGAATGGGAAGAAGCAACTCCAAAGGTCTTTTATGGATATAGAAGGCGGAAGAGGATAGATTGATATTCTAACTTTGGGTTCATGTACAGCAAAAGTCCAAGAATGATCAAGGAAGATGCGCTCTCTCAGGAAAATGGACTAATAGAGGATATAAGAAAAGTAGAATTACAATATTCCTGGAATTAGAAAGCGGCGCTTGCGGCCATGAAATCGGGAGTATCTCGGTCGAATACACAAGCTCCGACATTTGCAGTCAGTTCTAAAGTTCTCAGTATCCATGGAAAGGCGTTGCAACAGGCAGTCAGGTTGCCAGCATTCGAAACGAAATATTCCAGTCCATGTGTAGTTACAAAAGTGAGACACCCGCTGTACGAACTCCATTCGAGCTCAGGAATGAAATCTAGGAGGTTCATCCATGATCGTCGTCTCATCCCGTACCACGAGAGGGCGGAAGGCTTTCTAATTGCACCGAATGTGTACCCAAGGAAAATCTTACTTCATAATTATATGATGTTTCTGATCGGAGGAAAGAGAGCTTGGGAATGGATCAGGACATTCTCGCGAGAAGAATCGGGGTTACATGTGATTATTCACTATTTTATTAACATTTATTTATATTTCTGTATGCTCAATGGTCCACACTTTTCGGAAGAAGAATTCAATCTGCTGTTGCCGGTATTTTTTCAAAATGATAGGTTCTTTGAGGTTGGTCCTGAATTCGTATAGATCATGCGCCACTACTCAATCGGAAGATATGGGATCGTTCCAGAAGAAAACCTATTTATCTCGTACCTAAACGTTATACGAAGGGTGTATTTGTTTCCGAAAGAGACTCCTGAGATATCAAGCAGAGGCTATGAATTGGCTGCGGACACAGAATATCGATTAGTTCCATATCCCTATGGGAACCTTATGTTTCCCCGCCACAAAATGGGAGCGTTGAGTGGGGCAAAGATCCTCCTGAAGCAATGATGGTGACCCGAAGAGGACCTTCGGGAGACAGCGACCCGCCCAGGAGAGTTTCTGATCGTCCCCCAAGAGAACCTCGTGCAGGTCCCAGTACACCAGGAACTGGTCGCGACCATTCATCGGGACAACCTACCACATCTTCGTCTCTACTTCTCCTACACAACCATGCACAGCATTCAGTCGGTAGAAGAAGATTATCATTTTGGTTGCGCAATATCTCCGAGGACGCGAACCATTCGCAAGTCATCTCTTATTTAATGATAAGCATCTGTTTAGTTTTTCGGGTGCTACATAGACCGCACTTATTTACGATGATTCATTCTTGATGATGCGTGTCTTTATTTCTTATAGGCATCCACATCACATATATTCTTTCACTCTTGGGAGATTTGGAAAAATCACGGAGGAAGACTGTATTCAACCCCATCTCGATGTTATCAAACCAATATATGAAGCTATGCTACAAGGTTAGGTACCAGTAATTCAAATTAATAGCGCTCGTTTTTGTTAGGCACTGGAGGGGGTTCTGTTTTTTTCGCACCTCTATTCGAGGGCTTCTAATTTTATTTTTTTCTTAGTTTACTTTTCCTCTTTTTTTTCTTTCTTTGTTACCTTCTTTTTTTTGGTTTTTATTTTTCTGTTTTTTGGCTCAATAAAATACTCTAATTACGTCTCTTCTCGGCGAGAAAGGAAGCTCTCCTACGGTGCTTGTTACTGCGCAGGTGGGTCTCTCGGTCGATTTCCTGGGCGAAGGTAATGTCGCAATCAGTACACCGCGGAGGATTCTCGCTTTCCCTTAACCTTTGTTCTGCCCTCTGGTGCCTCCCACCAGCCTCGTGGACAGCTTTCTGTTCGGAACTGACGAACTCGATGTCGCAGATGCGACAGTGAAACTTAGGCTTTTTGCCTTTCTTATTCCTCTCCCTTTTCTCCCTATCTGTTGCGCTTTAAAAGCTGTGGTACAGACAAGGTCAATGCGGGCCTGGGCAGGGAGGAAGTAGCCGCGGAAGAGGACCCAAGGGCGGTTGTACGATGAGACGGACGGGACGAAGGCTGTGCAAAGCGAGGGGGTTGTCTTGAGTAACCAGAAGCCTGGGAAGGAGACCCGTCCCGGATAGAGACCTGTTCGGATTCTTCGGACCCCTCCTCGGCCTCTTCGTCAATAAGGGGATGCCTTAGGTAAGCTTTGATGGCAGAGCTCTCCCCTTCGGTAGATCTGTTGACGAGGCCTTCCCTTTCTTCCCTTCGACGGAGTTCCTGATACCTTTGATGATCCCTCGGGGTACGTAGTGGCTTTCTTAACCCTCCAACCGTTCCTCGAAGTTCCAGGAAGTTTTTCAGAGTATAGCAGTCACTGAGGGTATTGCCCCCTTGAACTTTGAGCTAAGCACCGAAAGTCCAAAGAGACAAGGAACAGCTGCAGTATAATGGGTATTGCCCCCTTGAACTTCGGTATGCACACCGTACGTCCAATCAGACAAGGGACACCACTGCCTAAAGGACAACAGGGAAGAGGACAGCAACGTTCGGGGCTTTGGGGTTTTGGTTTTAGTGTTTGGTTTTGGTATTTGGGTTTGGGTGTTTGGGATTGGTTTTGGTTTTGGGGCTTTGGGGGTTTGGGTTTGGGGCTTTGGGGTGGTCGTCTTTGCTGTTGTGGCCGGTCGACGCTCACACCCCAGTCCACCAGCCTTTACATAGAGATTCGCAATTTTCTAAAAAGCACAAATTGGTACTAAATTCCTGGCAAAATGTAAGAAGTAGCCCCTAGACCCCATATTTGCCTATTTTGAGGCGCCTCTGATGTACTGTTGTGCATTGCACGCCATTTGGGGCTCAGAGCCGTGCAAAGTACTGCACATGGCTCTCGTATCCCAAATTTGTGGCCACGTACAGTACTGTACATGGATCTCGTGATAATAAGTTGTGGCCACAGGACACCGACCACTACGAGCCACATAACACAAATGTACGTTTTGGAGCATCATATTGGGAATCAGTTCCATCCCTACCCGTTTCAAAGACCGTACATTTTATCAGTAACACAGCGAATACTAACGGAAACGGAAGAAGAACAATGACGAGCCGGGACGTTCACCTTTAGAAAGGGGGCGTATAATACGGGAAATGGTCCTCCCGAACGGATCAGCAACTTACAAAAAAAAATTAACGATCCCGCCCCTGATTCCGCTTACCGTCTTTTCCAAATTCAACTAACATCCCCCTAGATATTTTAATGCTGTATCTTCTCCTTCAAATCTTCTCCAAACCAGCGTTTTACGTCTTTTCTATCCACCTTCTTCATCAAATTCACTCCTTAAGTGGATATTTCACGCAAATACTGAAATTTCGATTTTCACTTTTTAGTACCGACTCTAATCCGTCCCTAAGGTGTACTCAAACCCGTTTTACCCAACTTTTTTGAGATCCACTAACCTCTATACACATTACCCTCCCCTTCACGCCCTCTATCCTCCATCCACAATCGCCCCACTCCATTTACAACCACAATAGCAACCTTCGCCCATCCGCCTCCATCACCGAAAATCGCCACCCCCGCCCCTATGCTCCAATTCCCCACTCCCTTTCGGACCTATTGATCGTGATGTCTATCTAAGCCGACAAACGAAAAAGAAGGTGATCGAATTCGTGCGTCCTCTAGAACCAGGCGGAGGAGTTAGTAGAGGGGCAGGAGTGAGAAGTCGAGGAGGGAGCTGAGGAGACCTTCGAGGAGTGGGCAGCCCTGGAATTGGTCTATGAGGTTGACGAAAAGGAGCCCAACGGGGATAAGGGAAAAGGAGGCATGGTAAGTGTTGGAATGGTGGGGCCGGGGCTGGAAAGTATAGAACAAGTGATACCGACGCTAGAACCGGATGGGGATCGGGATCCATCCGGTTCCAGCGTCGGTACCGGTTCCAGCGTCGGTACCGGATGGATCCCGATCCCATCCGGTTCCTGCGTCGGTACCACTTGTGGATATCTTTAGCGGTTTAGATATCTCACAGGAGGAAATAGATAGTTATGATCCACAGTTATAGTTCGACGATATTCGTGGGGACTGCTTGGGCAGCATGGATATTTTGGAGTTGTTTGCATCTGATGTAGAGAATGGGAAATAAGGGGACCATATCGATTGTTCGTTTCTTAAGTATCTTTTGTTTAAGTATATCATTCACGCAAAGTGTTTTTATGAATTTCCTGGTATCTTCTGTAGTTTTGTTCGTACTTTAGCGGTAGCCAAAAGTCTGCAGAAGTATAAGCTGAGTAAACTGCTTCCTCATGGATAGGTCAAGCAAGTTGACAGACATCTTCAAAAGAAATACCCAGTAGTGACGAAGTTGGTAGTCATCTTCCGGCCAACAATTTGTAACAGGCTCTCAAGCCTCGAAGCTAGGTGGAAGAGCCTGCCCCTTTGAAATTGTTGGGTAATCTACTGAGCCCTCTTCCATTTCAGCCCATTGCATTTACCTCGCGACTTGCACGGAAGCAGATCTGTCGTTCGCAAGGCAAAGGTACAGCCTGCCCCTTCCGAACAAAGTAGGTTTCCATAGAATTCTCGCCCGTATGCAGCAGTTTTTGTTCCCACAACCATTTTACCGTAGCACTTTTGTCGCTCCCAACACCTCCGTTTTTGGATAGTGGGCGTCGGATATCTCTCATATGACGACTTTCGAGTAAGATTTTTACCGATCAAAAGTTGCCTTGCTGTCCCATACCACCTGAACCATGTACTTCTTACACCTTAGCAGAATATGTCACTTGTGCGACTACAATTCTGAAAGCGATACTTACGATACCATCAGGGCTGTTTTAAGGGAAAACTTATGAATTTGCTACTGTTAGACGTTATTTTCCTCTAGTATTGAAGGTATCTTCAGTTGAATATGAAACCTGGCTTGAAGCGACCGGCTTACCCCAGCCAGACGCAACCAACGTTTCAGCCATAGTTCTACCTAGATCTGCTCAAGTGCGCTTGTAAACCCACTTTCTCCCATTGTTCCATTACTTTTTTGCTGTTTCAGTCTGTAAACTTGTATCGCTTAAGATATTCTTTGGCACTTGCGTATGTATAAGTGAGATAAGCGATCAAAAGTAACTAAAACGAGAATAAGTAAGCTTACACCTGCAACTATATCAAGAAAAGTTCGCTACATCTGTTTCGGGTGCCTTTAGATACCTCAACCGCTAGTTTTAAATACAATGTTAATAGAAAACCGGGAACTTTTGCAAGAATATCGGCCATGCCTGGAAGTTATTCAATAGATAACTGCTACTGTTACATTTTAAGGAAAAATAGAGCAAATTGATCAAGTAAGTTCGGCTGAAGAGACTTTGTCGGAGGCCTTCCAGCAGGCAGATCCGGCAGTTGAGCATCGGTCGCTTGGAATTGCTGTTACTGAAGGATTTTTTGGACCGTTTCGCCTCTGAGAATCATGTAGGCGGTCAACTCGACTCAGTGCATTGCAACAGCCGCCATCTCTAGAGCAGATTGCTTCATGGCTGGGCTTTGGGTGACCATTTAGAGAGCATGGCTTCTCAGCAATAATTGTGTTTGAATGTCCTTGTGTGTTGACTGCGATTGTGTGTAGTACTTTGGAAGGGAGTCGAATATGGAGTCCGGATAAACACCTGTGATTACAAGCAGGAGTTCCTCATTGCAAAGATCACTTCCCGTCGTCGAAAACTCCAAGAATTCTAACTTATCCGGGATCCTCCATGCGTCGTCACCGTCTCTACGCTTCCAAGTATCTGATGCTACCTGCGTTCCGCCTCTCATTACTCCGACATGCAGTGACGGTTTTTAACTCTGCAACGCGAGCTATAAGAGAAAATCAGTAACTTTGCCTTCAAGGGCCAAGACTGGACTGATGCCTTGCTTAATGCCCACCCCGCCTCCTTTCTCCTCTTCGGTGCGCGACATGCATCGGTTTGTAATTATCCGAACGAAACTCCGTGAACCTGTGCACCCCGACCCTACTGATCTGTGAGAACTTTAGTCTGTGTTATTCAAACTTAATACTTTCGCTCCGTCTTCTATATTTCCTTAGAATACCTCTCAAACATGCTGCCTTACTATCACGGTCATACTTCTCATGGAACACTTTCAAGGCATATTTGCAACCATCGTCCTCATCACCTTTGAAATTCCATGATAGTTTGGTCCAAAGCTGAGAAGTATTTTCATGACCTGTTGTATCCGTGCAAACGTCCTCTTTTGACCCGTATTTTCCATGACTTCTCTGAATATTTGGGAGCTATCGTTTTCCACCAGGACGCAGTTGCATATTAACGACCTTGTTGCGTAGTGAGCTCAGATTTCCCAGAATCTAAATGACCAAAACATCTTCTATTGTCGCAGGTGGTCAAGGAATAAACTCGAATCTTGTATTGGATCCCTTTGAAACCTTGAGTTGAGTACTTGTATTACTGCTATCACCTTTAATTCCGCTTTAATTCCGAATGGAAGGGTTGAAAGACCGTCCACACAATCGTAGCTTTGTATGGATAAACAAACGAATCCTGGTTTATCCATGTTTTTTCGAGCCTAACTTGCTTTTATTTATCACAGAAAATAAATTCTCTCTACGGCCTCATTACTCTAAATATTTTTCTGTGTGATGGAACTGGATGGTCCCTCGAAGAGCTCCAAGATTTGTGATATGTTTGTGGGAAACTTTTTGCGTTCATGCGTACGAATTTGACTTGAATCCGAAACCCTCACCATCCCCGCCTTGGATTGATCTCGAAATACTTGAACGCTCCATGTCAAATGAGACGGATGGGAAGTAAAATATGCTGCGAAGCGCTCGCTCGCTGTAGTAAGCGGAACAGCTACGGCTCTAGCAGTCCGGAGATTATATTTTTATTTCATTGAATTAGGGAAGGCTACGTTGCAGAACTACTGTACGTGACCGATTACGGGTATAGAAAAATCTGCGCATATGCTTCTTGCGCACATCTTACATTATACTGTATTCCTCGCTCTTGCACCCTTTTATGAGACCCAGCCGGGATGACTGAAAAGACTTCATCGCGAGTGCCTAAGGCAAAGAGGTACTGTAAGCAGTGCGATGTCACCTGTAACAGCCAGAAGACGTTTCTCGGCCACTGTCTTAGCCGAGAGCACTTGAATCGCCCTGGAATCGAAAAGAATCCACCTCACTGTAAGACTTGCTCCAAGAGCTTCGAAAGCCACTCTCATTTACAGTAAAAAACCACCTTAGTGGGAAGGCCCATAAAACCCTATTGGCAGATAGGTTTTCGTGTAAGTCTGCCTGCGCGACTGTATCCAGTACAGTAAAATTGGAATTGAATTTCAAAAAAATCCTTTGCTATAAAAATTTGAAAAAAATTTGAAATATTGAAAATCCCAGAGCACAGTACACTGCGCGGACCAAAACTCCCATCCCCCACAAAAGTCTTAAGCCAGGAGGCTGTTGTGTAAAAAAAAGGAAAAGGTACTCAAAAACAAAAACAAAAATTGAAGGAAATAACGAAAAGAAAATATGTAAAGAGGCGGAATTAGGTGGATTCTTTCTACATACGGAACATAATGCAGTTCGGACAAGGCATCGGCCATTATAACGACGTCTAGCGGGTTTTTGCGGAGCGTTGTCGAGAGTATGAGCCATCTACCACTCTGAGCGGTGCAGTCCTCAAGGATCTCATCGGCCAACTATCCCCCTACGCTTCTCTTTGGTCCGTCCATGCTCTCTAATAAGCCACTATTGCACATGTTTTGGCCTTCCTTACGACAAAGGGAATCAAAGTAGTTGCGTCCAATTTATATTCCAATGGTGATCTTTTGACCGCCCTGAGATGCATTGATTCCCATTTATCTACAAGTAATCCACCGCCTACATGAAGTACATCGGATCTAAAGGTGTCTAGTGGCAGTTCTACTGGCTCAGGTCACCTATCTGGGGACAAAGTACCTCATTAATATTTAAGAGATTCAGAAACGAAAGCAAGAAATTCTCGGGGGCCCTAGGCAATGTTGAAATGAGTATCCCCCGGAGTACATCTACGCTTGCCAGGACTATTCTTTTATGCCGGTGCAACGCCTTAAATACCTACACCACCTCCTTACCAGCAACGAAAAACGTTTCTACGATCGACACGTGGAGGGAAACTTCCAAGACTCTTGTCAGCCATCAACGTTTTACAGGAAGAGTGTAACTCGGCATCTCGCCAGAACCGCATAGCCCCGTAACTCCGAAGCCTAAGAGCTAGCCATTTCCTTACCCCTGGTTTCACTGTAAGTGACCCCATTGAAAATGTTCATATCGAAACTTACACCTCAGGCCCCAGAACACGCGACATCTGAGAGGCACAAATTGGAGTACCTTCACTCCGCTGTTATTGGATACTACTTGGTTAAGGATGCTTGCACTCGGGCAAACACAGGTGATCTTTTTTACCAAACCCTGTACAGCCAGCTGATTGCCGCTGTGCAGTTCGGACAGGTAGAGAAGTTGTCACGAATGAGGGATCAGAAAAGTCTTCATTTTTCTTCGGTAAATGACATTGATCTATTGTTTCGCGATAGAGTATGTAAGGATTCCTTTAATGGACCGCGACGCAAAGCTCGAGATCCTAACATGTCCGTAAGAGCCATAGATATGAAACGCATGGCAAGTCAACGACGCTATTCAAGCAAAGGCCGAGCCCGATAGGCGCGCTACAAAAGAATCAAGAGAAACTACCAAAATTCATGGTCATCCCACAGAAAAAGTCACTGATTGCTCTCAGTGCCTTTCACTAAATGTTACTCGTGAGTTACATGCCAAAAGAGGTTCTTGAAGGTCCCTACAAAGGCCTCGAAACGGGTTCCCTTTGAACTTTGTGCCGAGTTAGAGAAACAAAATATGGATGACGATCATACTGATGGTGATGATACTGAAAGTATTGAATCCCAATCCGCTGAAGATTTCTTTTGCAATATCATGGATAGCGATACTGACTCAAACGAACTTGACGGGCACATGTCACAAGATGATTTACATGAGGAGTCCGATAACATACATGAGATATTTTTCTCACGATTCTCCCTTTCTGGTTCACAAGACCCCTGTCTATCTAATGCACTGGAAGATTTTTGGAGAGGAGTACTCAAATAAGCCTAAGTACTCCTAATATATGGAAAAATGAGAAAAACTCGGAACCACTGCGCCAAAAGGAAGTTTTCCTTGCGCCCCTTGACTCTAAAGATGAAGAGAGATAAAAAAATCGGGGCACTTTCCGCTCAGATCCAAACGTGTACGAGATATTAAATGTCACCACCGACGGTATCAGAATGGGGAGTCCGCCGGAGAGATTTCACAGATTATGCCTCGACAGCGAGGCCCAAAAATTCGTCATTGGGAAAGCTCAAGCTAAAGGTTACTGTAGATGTGTGGGAATCATGTTCAAAAGACGACCGCAGAACACAAAATTCAATTTGGTGATGGCATTTTCACGAGTATTGGTAAAATACCTATAGGCATACCGACCCTAGATAATAGCGTCATATGCATCAAGGAGGACGTGGTAGATGCAAACATACCGTTACCAATCGGACTAGAGATACTCTAATCTCATAAGCTTGTTGTCTGTAACGTCGACAACGTACTATATCGAAGTCAGCAAATTTGAAAATGCCAATTCTACGAAAGTGGGGACTACTGTACTTCCAATGGGATTTTAATGATATAATGTTGACAAGGACTCAGCTGAATTTTCCCCACCTCTACTTCTTCCATCCGTCCACAAGGAAATTATTTAATCTGGAGTGAGTATGACGACAAAGTCGTCCATTTACGGCAACGCGCGACACTCTTTGTCGCGCTATTCGGCGCTCCAGTTGGAAGTGGCCGAATTGTGGATCCACAAGTCGAAGGATGTACGGGGTTGTTGTCGATGGGGTTTGTTTTACTTTTCTTGCCCTTTTCCCATCCCCACCTTTCTCTGCAGGGTACTTATAGCCCCTCACCGGTCTACAAGCTCTTCCCAAACTAAGTGAAAACAAACCCCAACTATAGAAAAACATTACACATTACTCAAGGACTCTAAAACCAGGAAACAGCGACCCAAGAGAGGACAATCCGGGAACCAATGGCTAAGAAATGCGATACAGCGTGTGATAAATCAGAGTCTAAGTGAGACTGTCCGAGCACAAGCGGTGACCACAGAATCGTGGGCAGCTGTCCTGAGCACAAGCGATGACCACATAATCGTGGGTAGCGCAATCCACGACTTGACTTGAGCATGTAAAAGAGATGTTGGTAAAACTGATATTGTTGTACTGAAAGGAAATTGATTAAGTTTCACGAGACATGTAATTGCTTCATCCGACACCCTTACGACCGCATCTTCGCGAAGAACGGGTACATTACCCTTGTGAACCAGTATGGGGAGCGACCCCAACCAAACTGGAGAGCCACACACTGTTAGTACCGGCCTTCTTATCGGAAGATGAACTAGTCCCGCGTGGCGGGCGGAGTGGAGGCAGAGGTGACGAAAGCCTTTTTTGGATATCGAACGACAGCATATGGTCCTCGTGCTGCACGCTCATCGCAAACGCTGACAGAGTTTCCATGCGCACAGAATCCTTGGATAACGGGGTCGATTGAACCGACTAGTTGACCACGAACCGTCCCGACCGTCCTCTAACCTTCTCTTTCCAGACGACAAACGCCGGTAGATGACAGAACCATCCCTCAGCGCTCGCTGCGCGTGTTCTGGAGTGACCTCTTGGTAGATACCCGACAAAAGTCCCTTCTTGATGTCTTCCTTTCCAATTTCAAAATCTTCCTTCGACTGTGGGATTTCTCCTAGCTCCAAACCATGCCCCTGCACGAAATCACGTTGCGGTTGCTCGTATATCCCATATTAGATACTCCAGAATAGATAGGCCGAAGCACCCATTCGGTGCCACGCCTCGACGTACTTTTGTAGAACAGGCCATAACGGGCGCCCCATGGCCCCGCCGACTAAATGTCATCGGTAGCACCCCCTTCTCGCCGGCACTCCCTGTACGCTTTACCGCGTTGCTTGCTTTGAGGATGGCCAACGCCCTGACCATCTGAGAGGAGATATGCGACTCCAGGGTAGCCAGCAGGTCGTCTTGGTCGTCCGAAATGGCCTTTTCGCTGCGGCGATCGAGCCACAGGAGGACAAGCTTAGCATACATTGGGTCATTGGCCGTCATACGGTAGAACTCTACGCGGAGACCGAGGACTCGCAACGAGTAGCGGACGGCGACGTAGGCCCAGGCATCGAACTTCTCAGCTTCGCCCTTATTTCCCGACTCAAAGGTCCCTTGACGCAGCTCTTACGCCGCATGGTGCAGCACAGACCATTAGCTGGCAGCGTTGATGTACTTTGTTTCATGCTCGGCCACCGAGTAAATGATCTGCTGCTTGGCGAGCTTGCGGCGCAGGGGCCACTCCTCATTGTCAAAGCCGCCTATGAAGGCGGAAGCGGCATCTCCAGCTTGAAAAGTGTAGCGCGTCAAACCGAACCGTTGTTCTCGGTCTGCACGCTCGGCCATATTTGCATACACTTGCATCCAGTCTATAGTGATGCCGGCCTCGACGATGGTTTTGCCCTTCGCAAACTGCTTGCACATGTCCAGGAGGTCTTCGGATAGATTCTTCGTGTTGAAGATGAGGTTGATAGACGAAGCCGAAGTAGTCATGATTTTTGTGAGTTCTGTCGCGGTTCTCGAGAACGCAAAGGACCGGATAACGTTTGGTCGTTATGAATGGGCCTACCACCAGACTAGGTCTGAGGACTATCGAAAGGAAGAGACATACCAGCGCCTCGCCGCCACCGGGTCTGACTCGAGACCACTATAAGACCGCAGCACGCAGTGGAATATAGCCGGGCCCATGTAGGATACGTGCGCCGCGTATGCTTCGTGATGCAAGTCCAGCGACTTGCCCTCGCTATACACTGACATGCTTTTCCAGTGCATAAACCGCGGTCTACACACGACGAAAACGGGCTGGAATAAAGCCATAATGCATGCGGCACTAGATATTTACAGTATGGTACCTCACTTGTGTACAAGATACCATTCTGTGCGTACAGTGTAATACACTGTACTTATAGTATGCGTAGTGTCAGCGAGGGGGAGCGAGGAAGGAAGGCACAGTGAACGGGTACAAAAGCCCCCGGAATGCCGTTGCACTCCCGTGTTTGGTGTGTTTAATTAGGCCGATTGCCGTGGGTAGTTGACACACAGGTAGTCGGATTGACCGCTTTTTCCTATCCTCTCTTGTCTCTCCTATCGCCCCGCTCGGGCGGAGAGCTCTGCCTTAGACATATATCCGTTCGCATGGCAATATAGGAGTGGTAACAGCTCGATAAGTACTGTATTACCGGTAGCACTATACACCAGTACTACCACCTGTCAAATACGGCACAAGTCATCGAAGTTGCCAAGTCACTGTAGTCGTGGCCCGCGATTGGACACGACCGTTTGGACAGTAGGCACTGTACAACAGTACTGAGAGAAAAAAGGGGTGTCTTTATTGAGATGTACAGTATGGATTGGCTGGAACCCATTTGGAGTTGCAAATCTGCATGTCATGTTAAATACATGTGCCGATGGTCGAGGCATGTAGAAATCATTGCTGTCGAATGCTAGCACCAACAACACTCTATCAGAAAGTCGATGGGAGGCCAGCCAGCAGACAAGCAGCGTTAGAAGTTATTACCAACGCCGAGTGTCGTTGTAGAAATATGCGTCGAACTTTCGCAAACCGTTCCATTGCGCGGCTGGTGACGGTTCTTGCAATCTCCGTGACCACTGAGAACGCCTCTGGATGCCATCCGCCAAGAGTAGAGATTGGAACAGGAACTAGCCTGCTCCTCCCCGGTAATTCAACAGTACTGCACAGTGGTGCTCACGATGGATATTTACAGTACATCATCGGAACCCACCAGCAGCCGCTGAAAACTTTAGAAACTCCTTCAACAACACTCGAGATAAGTAAAGATTAAAGATTGTTGTTCTGGTTACGTGTACCACACCACAGACCGTGGCCTCCATCCATCCCTGACGATGTGCATGGTTTGGTGGCCCATTGCACGGCTGTCGTCTGTACAAGAGCTGCACTCTGCCGAATAGAGACAGGAATATAGCGAAAGCACACACGTCCGCAATGTCCCGATAGTCTCGCAAGAACTCATGAAACAGGACTTCTCCGAGCACGTCGAGTCACTCAAGTCTTTACTGGAAAAAATTGCGCACCTCGAGGATAGTCAAGTGTTGCTTCTACTCATCCGAAATTACTTCCGCGTCTACAAGGTCAGCTACTTGCAACGTATCGTTCCCCCTACAAGGACCTTAGAGGTCGCCAAGCCTCGACGAAATAATCGAGGAGTGCGTTCGAACTCTGGCTGGAAGCGTTCTCGACCATGAGGTCTTACAAGAACTCCAGCTCCCTACCAAGCCGCAGAATCCCAAGAAACCATCGCTCCGGAGAGGCCTCAAATCGGCGTGCGGCATCGCTGCCGCCGCTTTGCTGACCTCCAGCGCCCCTGCCGATACGCTTGGCCGCTGTATCTTGCCGCCTTTTGCACAAGCGCTCAATACGAACGACCACGCCGTAATCGCCCATAAAGCGCGGTCCATTTCATGTCCGCAATGGACAGTGGTTCCGTGCAGTGCATTTTGCTGCAACGACCCACTATGACACAAGAAACAGACAAACGCCATTCACGAAGAGGCACTGGAACGCTTACCGCTTGGCGACAGCAGGAGACAAGCTTTCCGGTCGTCGATGGGCCTCCCCGGTGCTAAACAACGGATTTACTGTGCACCATGTCCGGGCCTTAAGAGACACATCGATGCGAAAGCTTTCTCTTTCTCGTTTCAATATTACTCTCTGGTACCACTCTTAGCTCCAAACACCCCGTGCCCCAAGAGCAAGTGCCTGGAAACACTCAACATATTCGGCGACCACCTCTTGCATTGCCTGCACGGATGAGAGAGGATTGACCTCCACGATCGCCAAGTGACAATTCTAATGTCGGACTTGGGAAAGGATGCTCGGCACCCAGTCATAGAGCCCCGCCCCAACGGCCAACTTCGCACGAGGCAGGACATCAGAGCAATGGGGAAATGCGGAGGAGCGTGCTTCGACGTCACATTCGTGAACCCCCTTCCCCCCTCAAATGCATAGGTCCGGTGCTTCAACCCCGTGACATCTCCAACGCCGCGAAGGCATCCATTTCAGAGGGTATCAGGAGCTCATCACTACGAACACGAGCTCCCAACTCGTCCCGTTGCTAATATCCACTCTAGGAGGGAGACACCCCAACGCATTAAAGGTTCTCACACACGTGTCCCAACAAGAGGCTTTGAGTAAAGGAGACCTACGACCGGGTGCAAGCTGTCCTTACGCAAAGACATGCTGCGGCGACGGTTTTATCCAACGCAGCATGTCTTACGGTTCGCCTAGCGTCAGTCCTGTAAGGCCGTCCGCCTCACTCCGTGGCCAATGTTTAGACCCGCCCAGCACTGCTCCGGAAGGCAGCCGCTCCATATCCCTAATCAGAAAATTCCCCCAATTCCCCCCCCTTGTCCGACAGAATTCGAACACTTCTGAAATGCGATAATCCAGTTCAGTCTGAAAACTTTCACGTTGTGGTATAATTTTTGACAGAATCTGTCCAAAAATTGCATTCGGTTGACATGAATAATCCAGTTAGCTCACAGCCGTAAGTACAATCCCGTCAGCGTATCGCGCAGAACTTGAGAGACGCAATGAGAAAAGAATGTCAAAACATGCGAGTGAGGTAAATGAATACATAAAATGCTATCAAACGCCCCTATTTTAGAGAGCAATTTACTTTTTATCGTGTTCACAGCTGGATTCAACCACACAGCTAGGAACTAATCTGATGTTCAACATCAACCAAGTGCAGTGAGGCACATCTGGACAAAGTCGGTGAATAGCCGAAATCCGTCAGGCTTTTCAACTTTTAACTGGCTATGGCCATCATATCGCGGGTCCCACTGCACGTGACCGATGTGGTCCATCCAGTTAACTGAATAATCGGTTAGTCATTGTACACTCAAGATAAGTAATGAGTAAAGAATTTTTCTTTAAGCTTTTGTTTTTCCGCCGTCCAAACACGTGTGCAATAGCGGGGTTTCTTGAATTTTGTCCGGGCGGGTCCCGATGGAATCATCTTGTACGTTATTACAAACAATTTTCTCTGCTGCCATATGGAACGTCCGCAATCTGAGCCCAGAACCGTAGCGCTTTACCATCATGATTACGTCACCGCTTTACCTTTCGGGTATACGCGGGAAACATCCTCTTCGCAGTCAGACCAAGAATATCTCATCGTTTACGGGAGATAATATAGTGGGCACACTCTCTCTACATTCTTTACAAATCCTATCGTTCAAATCGGGCCGTTCGTTGTCCACTTCTAATCCGATGTTAGCTGCGTTTCCTGGTAACACCGTCATCCCGCTCCGTGCAACCGTTGCATCTCTTCAACTCTCTGCACGAGCTCGTCCACACTAACGTTCACCATTGCGCTCACCTTGCTCATTTGCGCCATGTTAAGGTTCAAGAACCGTTCTATCAAATCACCATCTAGAAAGTTTTTCGCTGGAGCTGTGCGCGGCGGATTATCAATCACCATTTCCCTCCATTCAGCATGCCCAAGGCCTCCGATGCCGGGAATTAAAGTTGCCATCGCGTTTTGGAGCTCCAAAAAGAAGTTGAACGCCTCTTGCTTGATGTTAGCAATGACCCCTAACATACCATCCGTCGTTCCAAATATAAGCGTCTTCAGGGCTGGCCCGTCATTTTCGGTGAGCTGCATAACCAGAGAACCGTGTTGGATACGATTGACTCTGCTCCCAACATGATACTGACCAATACGCTGCAGGCGCCCTCGCTCAGCCTCGCATGACGCTGATGAATCTCTTTGATGCGTGTATAGATGATTAGAATGTTCCCCCATTAGGTACAGGTCATCATCCAACATTTCAACGGCCATGACCCAGGTAACATCGTAGTCCTTCGCAACTTGTTCTAACCGGTACTTGTCGCCAATTTTTCGACAAGCCAAGACTGTTATAGACCGGAATATATCGCCGACAAGGATGAAGTCACCTCGACACGCAATGCGGTACGCCAGGATATGGCCCAGATGCCTGTATTCTAGCTTGAAATTGATAACACCATCTTTTCTACCTGATATCGAGAAAAGTCGAACCTCTGGGCCAATGCTGGCCAGCAACATTCCGTTGTATCCACATAGACTGTAAACAGCCCCATTGACTTCATGTTCAGCGACCAAATGAGGTCGGCCATCGTCAACCCGGAAAATTAAGATACGACCCTCCTTCGGATCTCGTTCGGCAGGATGCTCGACACCAGTTCCCACCACCACAAACTGCTCCCCGCTATTTAGCTCCTCCCCGGTGAAGGACGTTACTAAAAGTGACGCCCCGCTCTCCAAGTGCTTTAGCGGATGCTTGGCGATGGTGTCGTACCTCGTGTCGTCAACCGTCCTCAGGAAATGTTCAACTCGCTCATCGCCACTCTTGTCGATGTGGTTCGTCTCTGTCAGCACGGCAAAAATCCGCGCAGTGTCAACGTGGGCAATTCGACGCGGTTGCTCACCAAGCGGGATGGTTGAAATATGTAACTTCTGGATTTCGTCAACTGCACCCAAATGCAAAGCGCCCTCAGTCGCGATAGCCAAACAGTCTGGGAAGGCTTCCGTATCAAACCCGCACACTCTAGTTACCTCCTGCAAGTTCACGTTTGAAACTAGCAGCTTCGCACCTCCCGTTGACGCATAAACGACAGTTGGACGGTCACAGGCAGCAAAAACATGGTCGGCTCCCTTGCTTTTGAAAATACTGAGATCCGCTGGTTGCGTTCCGATACTCAGTTTCCTTCGCTCTGATGTGATTTCTGCTTTGTTCATGGCATTTTGTATATCGGGATCATCGGAGGCTGCCGCCACGGATGCTGCCTCAGCGTTCACGGAGTACGTCAACAGGCATCCGTCGCCGAGCGCAATCAGAAGGTAATGGTGGCTCTCCATGGTGCATAGCATGACACAGCGCGCGATCACATCTCCACCAAGCTCAACTGTGTGGATGGTCACGAGGGAGGGAAGTGCCACGAGCTTGACAACAGGGGATACTCCAACCTCTGCCCAGAGACCAACTACTGCGACAAAAGCCTTTCCGTCTTTGTTGGGTGCATCCTCGGTATCCCTCATTGCGGAGCTCAATTGAAGGACATTGCAGTTGACGCATGATATCTCGTTTTCCATTTTGGTGTGCGCGATTTCAACGAGATTTTCTTCTCTTCATCAACGGCAAGGTAAATCAAGGTACCGCCAGTCGTCGCAAGCAGTAACTGGGTCGCGTTACCAGATGCGATTGAAATACGCACATCCTTTGGTGGGGTCCATACGAGGTTAGGTTGTGCCGTCATCGATGAAGAATCTGTCACGCGGACGCCTTGTGCTGTCACCTGTACCATAATATCGCCCATCATGTTAGCGGCGTGCAATGTCGGCGCTGCTTCGTCAAATCCTGGTAGTGAGGCTGGGGCCATTTCCTCAGCCCCAATAAGTTCCAGCACTCTTGTCTCGGACGTAAAACTCTGCACCAGGTACGAATGGTAACGATCTCCTACATGACGTCGCAAAGAATACATATTCTTAATCCCTGGCAATTCCACGTACGCCTCCTCCGATATCCCAATCCCATTACGAATAACCCGCAGAGATCCATCTTTTCCCATCCCCGAGCATGTCACAACCTGTCCTTGTCCTTGTCTTAAGTAGCCCATCCCTTTGACGATACAGAAATCTAGAATTGGTCCTAGATGCGTGTAGTTCTGGACAACGTCAAGATATGAACCCGTGTCTGAATTTCGAACAGTGCTAAGCTTAACCAGTTGAGAATCCCCTGTGCTAGAGCCAACGTAAACAAAGCCGCTATCCAAGTATGAGAGAGAGCTGGCCACGCTAGTCTCTCCAAGGGTCTCAATCCGGAGCTCCTCAGCCAAGCCATCTTGCCCTACTGCGATCATGAGCATCATCAACTGCCCTTTGTGATCCCCCATGAGATATCTGCGGCCTTCGTTATCGACTTGACAAACTGCGGTGATGATTGTGACATCGATTGGTTGTTTAAGTTCATTACCACCAGGCCCAAGGTAATGTATGTTATCATCTCCAAAGATCAAGACGCCGCATACCGGCTCTGGTACAGCAATCATTTTCGCACGTGAGGTATCGAGACTGGTCTTGGCCCATTCTCCCATGGAAATATCCTGCTCTGACATACTTATCTCATACGTGCGCATCTCGTAGTATGAATGCTTTGTGGTTTCACTGAGAACGGCTATGGTAGGATTGACACGACCATGTAAGAATACCATGTCCGTGATCTGATCGTCCGGTAGACGAACATTAAAGGCCGTTTTGTCTGCATCAGTAGCTGTCGGGACGACCTTCAACAGCCTGGGGTACTGATGCAAAGCTATACACCGGGCGTTTGGATCCACGATACCAATCTTCTCCGAGGCCATCTGGGTTGCAAAATGGTCCTGCATGTCACCAACAGAAACGGTATGACAGCGATTGTCAGCCGTGCTCCAGCGAAGGATGCAAAGCTTGTGCTTTTCGGTTAGAATGACGAGAGAGTGTTGAGTATCTTGGGGCATCCGTATGAGAGTCATGACAGAAATAGTTCCATATATAGGCAATTCGACGGTACAGACTAGCCCCTCGGAGGTAAGGCTGAAGATCTCAATGTAGTTGACCTTTGCCACGATAAGGTTGCGTTGATCGGGGCCGAGGAAATTGCCAACGGCGGTTTTGGACACACGTGTGGGTTTGTGAGCGGTAACGACATAGTTGTACATGCTTGAAGGGTGGGTGGGACGGGAGAAGGAAGAAGGGAGAGGAACGGAGTTGAACTACTGAGTTGCGGCTGGAACTAGAGGTGGGATGAGGATGGAGGTGGAGGCGGGAGTTGTATAACTTGCACTGCAAATCGCAGCCTCTTGATCAAAAACCAACAGATTACGGACGGAGGATTTGGGCCGAAATAAATCTTCAGTTTTACGGTGTACTTTGCAGCACTGTACCTTTTTTTGTGCGGGATTTTGAGCTTTTTGAGCCTTTGCTTTCAGCTATGAATCATAGTAGATTCAGCTTTAAGCTGCTGTAGCGTAAACTCGCTAGGTGCATAACTGTACAGTACTGTACACGCAACGTGTTCCACTAGAATTTTCAAATTTCTAAATCTTCCCTGTCTTGCGGTGTTTTGTACAAAACTGTATCTCTTGGTTCAGCGGGACTTCGACATTTCTGAGCCTTTGCTAAATCAGCAATGAATCACATTAGATTCAGATTTACAGTACTCTGCTGTAGCTCAGACTCGCTATGTGCATACTGTACAGACATCCAGGACAGTATTTTGCGTCTTCCACCGCATTTTTCAAAAGTCCCCGTGTTTGTTCACGAAACTGCACATATTTCCATTTTTCCTTACTGTAAAACTCTATCTAACTGTAAAGTATTTTGCGCATCTGTTTAGTACCTGTCTAGGGGGACAGTAATGCAACCAATTTACAGTGCAGTAGTCCTGTAAAATACAGTCGTGCAGACCGCAGCAAGTTACTCTACTGTACTGTATGTACGGTACAGACACAGTTTGAAATAAAGAATTTACTGTAATGCACTCCCTAGCGGCGGTTTGAAGAAACGACTCGCGCCAGCCAGTAGTCGTTATACCTTTTACCGCCTTCCTACTACTCCCGAAGTCGGATAGCACACCTTTTCCTATCTATAATATCTTATACTGGGTCTCATCTAAGACATTTAGAAGATGCAACTACTGACAAGCAAACTTCGCTATCTATCTACCATCTCACAACTGTTGCTTTGAAGCAGGACATCATGAGACCTGTCCAGTGTATGCAACACTTGGCCAGCCCTACTTAACGTAAACAGACGACACCTGATAACCAACAATGTTTTTCTATCCTTCAAACTTAAGAATGTTGCTCAGAATCCGAATCATAGCTCAGGTCTAACTCTGTGCCGGCTCCACCTAACATGGATACAAAAGAACTGATAAACAACAGTCATTATCTATCCTATCGGCCCTCTGCTGTCGTCCCGAAGCCTAATCCATGATTTGGGCCTATCCCTAGTACTTCATACTGTGCCAACTCTGGTTACACTTATTTTTCTGCAATACCTGATTGAATATTCCTTAGTCGTAGCCTGAATAAGTTTTTGTGGAAATATTGCTTACAAATTGGTATTTAAGGTAGCTATCTCTGCTAGACTAGCCATTCATCATATTATCAATTCATCAATCATACCTCAACAAAGCAACAAACCAACAACTATCAGACGTAAGTACGTTCTACCTACAGGCGGTGATACAAAAGACCCCCTCTTCCATACATTAAAACAATGTATAATTCCCCTAACGTATTCGACGACGTTGGCTGCACTAAATTGACATTTTCATGTTCTAAGCGTACTCCAATGATTGATTAACTTTGCGGTAGAACCTTTCAGGCTCTTAATAGTGTAGCTCTTGAAAGCATACTATAATTTTTGTAGCTAGATTGGCCGGGTCACTTGTGTTTTGTTGAGTATTATTTTATGTACGTTCAAATATGGGTCTACTGCTTGGCCCGAGTGAAAGATTCACATTGCTGGTGCATGATACTGACCGGAACGATTTAGGAGACGTACGTGAATAGCGCCAGAAGTATAATAGAAGACGTACAGAGCCAGGTCCAGCTGGGCTCTATGGGTATGCAAGAACAGTTATTTTGCTAAATCTCTGAATGCGGGACGGGTGTTTCTATTAGAGTTATGGTGCACTTAATTTAGGCGTCGTCCAAAATTTAATGCACATGTGGGGCGAAAATCCCCTCAAAGAGTTGATGGAAATAACTTTACTTGATTAATACAACGTAAGCCTCCGGTGACGTATGATTTTACTGACAGAGCCGGTCAAGGGGTGCGGTAATGACTTTCAGTTGCATTTCATTGTTAGTCAGGGCTTGTAGAGCCTCTGCGCTGTGTATAAGTATTGAACCCTGAGATTTCCGCAATATATATAAAATAAGGTAGGGAAGAGAAGTGTTAACCTGCATGAGCCGGTCTATTTCTACTTGTGCCTTGTAGATGTAGTTGTCTATCAGCTATCACAATCGCCTTAAGAGACCTCTAAACATATGAGACCCGGATTTTTCTACAAAATTTCAGAACTGCGCTCTAAAAATTTTCTCCTGCCTTACGTCGTAACAGAAATACCTATTGAATGATAGTCTCCAACTGGATGTGCCGTTTTTGACATCCTCGTTATATGCACAGCTAAAATATTTAATTCAAGGCCATTGGTCACTAACTCTTAACCTGTCGCAATTATTTTTTGTTCATCTCAGAGATCAGGATTCCAGAGATACAGGATCAAAGGTAGCTATTTTTCGTAAGTTCCCGTAATTGCAGGTCGAAGAAGAAACATGTGATATACACACTTACACACTCGGCGTTAATAGATCACATAAAAATCGACGGGTATTTATGTCCTTAGTGCAGCATACCTTACGGCTGGCATCATAATAGCTCTTTGAGGTTTTCCCACCTGGACTCTGCCCCATTTTCACACTCTCTAATACACAGACCTAGTCCCCCTATACTTCGTAGATTAGCTGTTCTACACCTCCAATCAGTAAAGCACCCTAATTCCTCCCGTTCTATCCCTTTTGAATCACCCTTACTTCATGAATTATGTCACTGAAAACAGCAGTTCTACATCTCTAATCAGTAAACCACCCCAATTTTCCCCCTTCCTGTTTCTTTCAGCTCCTGGGGGTCGGCGTTGGTATATGTATTGATAAAGAACATTAGGATTACGCATGCTGCCGTGAAGGCTTTATCCAACGCGCCACGCCTTACAAGTGTCCTCACGCTTGTCCTGTAAGGTCGTCTGCCCCACTCCGTCTCCCATGTTTAGACTCTCCCATCACTGCCCCGGAAAGTAGCTGTCCCATATACCTAATCAGTAAAATACCCGAAATCTCCCCACATGAAAATTATTATATCAACCACAGCAGCGTAATACGATGCAGTATGCTCTGTACATGTTCAAGGATTTTTTTATGTTTTGTTCACCACAGTAATTCGTAGGCTTCCCAAATTAAACACTGTGTTCGTCTATTGCAATGGCTATTGTTTCGAAGGCCCTAATGCACATGTAAAAAGTGTGATAAATATCACTGGCAAGCTCCCCTGCGAGCTTCCATGCAAAAAAGTTGGTGTCCCAATCAAATCCCCTGAGAGCACCAAGACAGGACTGCTATGCCCCTCAATCAACCCCAATAAAACTCGTACAAGACAATTCTACCGTTAAGATCGTTAAAATTCGAAGAAGTTTCATCAACAGACAATATAAACCTACATTATTACAATTCGTTACGTATGCAGTGTTGACAAAGAACTCTGCGGCAGATGATTTGAATTGATAGATTTTAGATAAGTTTACTGTAATTTATGTTGTCACTTAGGCTACACGAATGTACGACATTCTGTCAGTTAGTCTAGACTCTATGCCTGAACTGTGCACCTATGCGGACAAAGGCAACCAGAAAACAACGGCAACCCGCACGTTACACAATATCACAACTTACGGAGCCAACTCGGTACTCCACAAAACCCTCACCTCCCCACCCCAGGCGCACCCATCCCACCTTTACATCTCCCTCTGGAATGACTGTAACAGCCCCCCATGCCACCACTAACGTCGCTTCTCACCCCGACATGCACCCGCCACAACACAAATTGGATCCTTCCCATTCTTTCGCACTCCCCCATCCTCAAGGGCACTCACGTTGCCTCTTCCTATGAAGGTTTCTGTACTGGTTCCCACATCACCCAGTTCTTACGAAAACGCTCCACAAAACCTCTAACAGGACCATGGAGCTCCTCCGGAAAAACGCCCTTACCGACAGCCAAATCTTACAATTACGGGACGCCATCATTGTACTATATTATCATCGCTAGCGGCCAATACATTCCATCTCCATACAATCTCTATCCCCCAAGGGCTCTTATGACGAACACCAAATCCCGGCCAAACAAGATTCACCACTTTTCTGCATTACAGTATTCACTTGCAAGGTTACCCTGACAACGTAGCCCTCTACGCGGCTTTTGGTCAGGAGAATAAACAAATGTTCACCACACATCTGGTAGTGGAATATACAGTAAAAAGGATTGCTAGTGTTGTATTACGCACACTATCAATATCATCAACAAAAAAAGCACCAGATAGCCCCAGACATCCAGCAGGAGGCTTACCGAAACCCCTACGGACACACTGCTTGTTTGTCCCCCTCATTGTTGTGATTGGTATAACACAAATGAATCGGCCAAAATTCGGCTCTGGGTCCCCTTCAAATAAGGGGCAAATCAACACGGATCCCCGGTCTGACATTACAGTCAGGGCGTGGATGATTATTAAATTCTTTTTGAATCTCAGCGACACTCGGTCGCCCGAAGAGCATATCAGGAAGAAGTAAAGAAACAAATTGCCCCGAAATTAAGCTAATAGCCAAGGAACCCATCCTCGTTCCCTTTATCTTCTCCTATTCTCAGTTATTTTACATATTACTCCTTGGATATTCGCTGCTATCATCATTACAGATCAGCAAGCGCGTTCGCTGCCAGGTCTTACGACATAACGTACCACATCCAGTTAATTCTTCACTGTATGCTAGGTTTGCCGGTCAAAACTATACCGTTTACTCGCATTTTGACCAAAAATTAAATCCCCGAAATGGTCCATATATGAACATTGATATATTCGCGCATAAAATCTAATTTTTCTACTTTATCACATTTTTAGTTAGACCCCATGTATATTTTAACAATGCAGATGCATATATATATTTTCTTCTGAGGCCAAATTACCAGTTCGTAACGCCGATTTTTCAACTGTAATTTTATCTATTTAAAATCTGCTGTTGGTGCAACATGAACTCGATAGAACTGTTAGACCCCAATTCGTACGTGTCTAGTACACGTGTAGTATCAGTTGAGCGCAATGGCTCATACAATAATTTACTGGTAGTATTAAAGAGTTTACGCAAATAATCATGAGAATTAAATATGACTAAAATTTCCAAACGGATAACAGACTGTAATGCGTTAGTGAAAACTCGGTCTCAATTGTGACAAAACCTGCTTACATTTTTCCCATTAGTCGCGAACAATGAGAAAAAAATGGCACCACTTCGAATATCAAAAGGCCTCCCTAACCCTCACCTTTCCAGTGGACCTGTTCAGATCACCGAAAAGCCTTAGTCGTATATCAGCAATCTAAAATCCCTTCTCACGCTGCCACTCCCCTTCAAGATCCCTATTTACCCCACCCTTTTAACCCCTGACATCCAACCGCGAGCGGTATCACCACTCCTTTCCGCAAATCGCTTTCGTCCTCAAATCCTATTTTCCTGTCAACATGAATCCGCCGGCACAAGCACCAAGCGGTGCTGGAGTACTTCTCGATGGCTCCAAATGCAGTGAGTATACAATCATCACAACAGCGTCCAAAGAGCTCAACGCACCCGCTTTACGCACTGCATCTACTCTGTATTGTTCGGACTTGCGGAAGTGAGCTCGTCGTTCCCTACCATTGGATTACGCAGTGACCGTACTTTATTCGCCAAAACGTACTGTATTACCGTGAAGGACGTGCTGTACATTATTGTCGCAAAATACGTACTGTATTTCCCCAACGTTGCACTTTAACCGCCCAAACCCGCACTGTAATTGAGCAACGCAATACTGTAGTCGTGCAAGTGAAGTTTTAAATTCCTGTGGCACGAGGAAGGCCGCTCACAATATGCGGTAACTGTTCATCTCTGCAACTATTTTGCTTGACGTGATTTAGTGTGGGTTATGACGGAACGAGTTGGTGTGTGTTACGTGCATTGCTGTACGTTAATCGCTTGTGGTAGTCTCTCTGCAGGCATCGCAGCGTTCAAGGCGTGAAGAATTAAGTAATTTGATTAATGAAAAAGGAAGAAGGTATTCTATTCTGTAGCGCTGGCAGTAGAAACCAGAAAATCGTAATTAGGGCGATATAAGTAGTCTACCCCAGCAGCTAGTGGGAAACGGAGTTGGGGAGAGAGAAAAAAGTAAAACAAGGGGTCAACCCCTTTTCGCATCCATTGTCCGCTCATGGAATTGATATTCCACGCTAACTAGCTGAGTTGAACCCAGAAAGACGCTGGAAGACGTAACCTCTATTCAGTCACCTGAACTGCGGCGCCCTCAGTTATGGGCCGAGAAAGAATGATGGACACATATAATCTGCTAAGATTCACCGATGAGATACCTCCATCCTTTGATGGCTACACAAACTACCAGCACTTCAAGTAAAACGTGCTGTTGTGAGACTCCATCACTAGCGCCAATCCGAGGAAGAGGACAGTCACCTTGGTAGGGTATTTGACCGAGAAGGCACAAATGATCGTAAAATCACTACCGCTCAACATCCTCACGTTGAAAATTTATTTTTATTGCTTCTTTCTGTACTGGACATTACGTGTGGGTTAGGTGAGACAAGCATTCTCCACAACAACATGTCAAGATTCTGTAGTACAATTGGCACTCACACTGTACTGCCATCGGTAGAGCTGATTTTTGGTGATATTTTTTTGATCTGATTCACTGCTAACCAGCAGGCACTGTACTGTACAGTACAGTAAGGGCAATTTTCTTTTGTCGCCCACTATTAATCCTTGTACTGTATACTCACCTGATGGGGCTCGAGTGCTCGCAATCTGGACCACTCGGCCCCCAAATTGGACCTGATATTTTCGCAAGTGAAAGGCATCTATTGGGCCAAGTGTCGAATTTACGTATCTCTAACTTGGATCTTCCTAACTTGGCTGACCCTACCTTCACTCACCCCGCCGTCGTAGATAAACCTAACCTAGTTAACTAGTACTTATACCTACCTGGCCGCTAGGGCCCCAGAGTGAACAGCCACCCCGGTGTTGGCTCTGAACTTGACTTCCAACTTCCGCCTTTGCAGAAATCTTGCCAACAACAACTTTGGCTATAGCCACGTTTATCCGCCCGGGTCCCCTTTCTATTTCCCCCCTCTCTATCCAATGTTACAATACCCCTTTTTTGTTTGTTTGTGATATTGACTCACGCTCGGCGCCCCGGACTCCGGCGTCTATATACAAATTGGAACTTCAAGGTTGTCGTTGTTGACAACATCCTTATCTCCAAAGGAGATATTCAGCACTGCTGACCCACTACTACCTCTTCTTTGTCTAGTGTTACTCCCCTTGTGTCTACGGTTCTTTGGAATCGATCCGTACCAAGTTTCTAGCATTCCATGGACCACGGTCCGGCCTTACAACCCGGAGGAAAAGCATACCGTCCAACCGTCCATATAATTACCCCCGCTCTTCGAACCCCATTTCTCCTCGCAGTCGACGAGCTGTGCTACTGCATCGCAGGGTGCTTAAAGAGTAAGAGGGACAGTGAACACCTTTGGGTCTTGGTATGTGTGTGTGTTGGGTTTCTCACTGTCTGACGGTGTTCTGTTCTTAGACGAGAAGAACTGCGCACCGCGCATTGCACCACTGATTCTTCGATTACACTTGGAGCAAGAACCTCTCCAAAAAATATTTATTTTTATTGGCTTCAACTCACGTCCCGACAAGATAAAGTCCTTGAAACTGGACGAATTATTCAAAGGTAATCTGCTACACCGCCAAGCTAACCTCGATCCGCACGACCGCAACATCATCTTCGGTACAGCGTGAATAAATTATTCGCTGTAATCAATTCACTTTGCTTGGAACCGCGTAACATACCAGCGACTTTTTAGCGTCATCTATGAATTCAAGTGCGGCGCAGAAAGAGCAAGAATCTCAACCGTAAAAAAAGCCTGAACATCGAGGTCCGCGCCACGAGAGATCCCATTGAAGGAAACAGGCGACTCATGCGTTGATGGAGCTGAATCTGACCAACAATCCGAGCATCCCATATGGCCATTCAACCCCCTTGTTCTACAAACAGCATGACAGCAGCTACACCACACCCGGAGTCCCAGCCACAGTGGTGGAATCTGGAGCATGCGAATCCCTGGTTTGGTAAAAACGCTTGACACATCTATGAAGTCCTTGAACATATCCTAATTGAAAGATACCTACATCAGGCATGTAGCGCAGAGGTTTCGTCCATCCAAAAAGACGATCAAGACTCTCTTTACGGTTCAAGTACCCTTTTTGTTCACAGATAAAAACTAAAGTGGCCCTTGAAGTCAGGTTTGATATCATTGAATGTGACCTTCCCTTCCTCATTGTAATTTCATCGCTACATGTAATAAACGCGACGCTGAGCTTCAAGTATCATAAAATTTCTCTTACAAATAATGATTTGTTTCGTCGGTTGGAGCTATTTATGGAATCTTCACATTTGCTGTTTCCTCTCCTTCCTAACATCAGCCACAGCAGAGCACTTCAGAAGCAGGGAAATTCCTCCCAGTCAGACAACAGAGGCCGAATGCAAACACAAGATGGTATAGACAGCTATAACTACTACACTCTATCCACCCCGGACAAAGTGTATCTCGTTCCAGTCGTCAAGGCTGCTGAGCCCCAGCCTGCAGAGATCGAAATAAAAACGAATGTTGGAACTGGCATTAATCACACTCTCAGCGAAAATGAGCTTCGCAAATTGAGTCTCCAACTAATTCATAGTACCCTCACTCAAGCTGGGGATTTTTTTCGCCATTTCAAGATATGGAAGGATCGATATGTGGAACGGCTGGAGAAAATCATTTCCAGATGCCCATGAATTCTAGAGAAAACTCCTTCACCGTATCCATTGTGTTCGAGGAAAACAACGTCAATGACGCCTCAGGAAGAATTAGACATTCATGTCTTTTTCTTTTATTAAAAAACGTTCCTCCACTTAATCTACCTATACACTAAATTTTCTGACATCGTTAACTTACGACCAAGGAGGCGTTTTGACCGAGTCAAAGTTTGCGAGAAAGTACAACTCTACCAGCACGGCACACCCAAGAAAATCAGAGGTAAGCAAGAATAAACATGACAGAACTCCAATATTTCTGTGATGGCAAGAACATAGCTATTTTTTCAGTAGCCGCGAAACACGCGAAAAGAGGAATCTACTATAATCTCCTCCCCTTAGTCGAACCAGAGATGTATCTAATCGGTATTTTTGCGGCGACAACATTCTAGAAGAACGCATGCCGTGGACATTCTACCCTTAGCCATTTGAACTCCTTTACCGGAGACCGTCTCTCATCAGTGACATCTATACTCTTGGGTCATGCGGAACCATCGAGTATGTGACTGCTGAAGGAAATAACTGTCGCTTGCAGGCAGCATAAAATAATCGACAATAAAAGCAATGCATTTCAAGTTCAAAGAATCAGTGTACATTTGGAGAGATAGCGATGGATGGATCAGCCCTGCAGTAGTGGCTGTCTTACGAAAATATGATGTCCAAATCGTTCACAATGGAAACATAAAGACGTCTGATAATTTTCAAAATCCGTAAGGCCCCAGCGCTGATTGGAGAGAAGTAAGATGAAGATGAACCCAATTAGCTTCCCAACCCGACCATGCACCCGGATACAGCCGAGCAGCTGATTGGACCACTTCCAACCGATCACAAGGGCAACCAACAGTCTGCCAGTCAAGAGGATAACCAGAAATAGATTAATAGCCCAAAATCAACCATCTCTGTAGGCAGTGGACGTACACAGTGGGAATTATGAGAAGTCACAAGAGAAGCTGAAGAATCCATTGAAGGTTTCCCGAAAGGCCGGCTACACAATGGAAATGATGGACCCGCATCGTAGATTAGCGCCCCACAATTGCAGGCACATAATAAACGTTAGCGTAAGGACAAAAAGTTTCATTCAAACTCAGGCGGTATCCAAGAATGATCCATCCATCGTCGTCAACCATAGCTGCGAAGAGAAAAACCGGGACGATACACATGACCGCGACTCGTATTCAGATCCGGAAGGACAGAACCATATAGGCCGAGTTTAGAGGCAGTATCTCACGACACACAAATCAGACCCAGCGTACCATCTTTCGGCCAAGGAGACGATCGAAAGAAACATCAATTATCGAAAATCTTGGGTCCAGAACAGGGCGTTCAAGAGAGTGGCCAAGCGATATGTGCTATATGATTCCAATATAATTAGTTCCCGAAGCCGAAATCGTCCCAAGGGGACACTGTGATTTGGAGAAGGAGTATTCGAGGCGATGCCCCTTCTCTTAATCTTGAATTATTGAGCCTGATTACTTCACTGGTAGCGGAAAAAGGAAGTAATGTCAGAAAGAAAGACGTGAAGACGGCTTACTAACAGGCGAAGGGTTTAAATAGAACGATTTACGTAGGATCGCCAAGCGAATTGAAGACTCCGACCAGATTGTGGCTTTTTCCGTCTGCTGGTGACGGTTTGACTGAACCAGGACGGCTTTATTCTACTTCGTATACAGATTCATGCAATAACATTATGAGCCCTTCTTATATTTACAACGTCGCTCTGAGGAGTTCCTTCTAGTCATTTTTCAAACGTTCGATTAGCTTTACACGGGAACGCTTGAGATTTTGTGTGACTTCGAGGCTTTTCTTCATGCATAATTTAACGTAATCAATCTTAAGGCCAGTGATATTGAGATAATGGGAGCAAAGCTCACGCAATTTCCATCAGGTTCCATTAACTTGGATGCCAAGCAACAGCTGGCAACTGTTTGCTTCACCACCGCCGGTACGATCAGAGGCGACAGAGCAGCTACGACTTCCTAGCTTAGGGACTACTAATCCGTGATTGGAAAGCTGCTATACATAGGCAGGTTAACTATTCCAATCAATTACTTCATTGCTTCTGATGATGCTACCAAATCTGGGAACCTCCAGCTTAATCATCTCCACGCTCTCAACACATCACTTGAAACCGCCAAGCGCACCGATAGTCCCATCAATTTCCAACTGCCACAGGCGGAATTATTCCTGCTTGAGCTCATGTCTGATTACTCGATGCACTAACCTACAGAATAGACAAACGGGCGTGAGTGTATAATCTTGTTTCGCAGCAGTGGTACGGCAGTCCTCGCGATAAGCTGTATGTCGAGGCTAGTAAGGAGGGTAGCACGCAGCACAAGTACTGCTGAGATAATGGCCGCCGCTGACGCTGTTGACAAGGTTACGTACCTGAAACATGTCCTCGAATTATTTTACTCCTCACAGAACACTACGCTCACCTTTGATTCCAAATTTGTATCCCATCTTTGTTCTACTATAAGGGAACCAGAATAAACTAAGAACAAGATTCTGCTGGCCAGCATCTGCGAGGAGTATCACGTCTCATATCCTCACTGGATACGCTGTACACCCGAAAAAATGTATCTAGCCGACTCCTTGACCAAGAAGAATGTTGATGTAGCACTCCTTCTTAACAAGATATTTGAGGGTAGAGGTCATAAGCTTAGTGAAGAGTGGATTGAAGAATTAAACGATTTTCCAGAACCTGCTCATATCAAAAATCATCGATCTATCCTCAGTGTGAGCTGTGAGCTTTGTGCATCTGCTCTAAACTGCCTATTGTCGCTGCCCGACCTGTACAAGCAATACTTAATTCCTGAGGCCTAATAAGATTCCTTCCCAACTGAAATACCGGACAACCAAACCCAACCATCCATGCCGTACTGGCTATTCGTGCACCACGGGGCAAAAAATAACGTCATTTCTACGCCGGGTATGCAAATTCTGAAGGCGAAGGCGCTGTCAGTACGCAAGGATTACGGCAACCTGCGGCATTGATCTCGAATTGACACAAAGGTGGAGGTGTGGGTGCGTTACACCGTATTGTATTTGCGTTATTGAGCTGGTCGCTTCCTGCCGTCTAGCTACACAGCTCCAAACTTTATTCGCGAAAAATAGTTGTATTCACGCGAGAGACTTGCTGTATTCGCGCCAAAGCCGTAATGTATTTGCCCAGCTAGCACTGTAATCTCCAAACACGGCACTTTAATTGGGCAAGGCACCATTTTAATTATGCATTTGAGGTCTTCAATTCCAAACTTGGTCTGGATTGTACGGGAAAATCTAGTAATTCTACTGCATTATCTTGGCTATCTGAAGCCGCTCGTAGCGAGGCCAATGCGAGATAAGCATCACCAGTGGGTAGCGGTTACCCGTAACTTTTGAATTGTCGGGGAATCAGATCGACCGATGGACAAAGCAGCCGTACTTCGTCCATGTTGTAATCTAGTGAAAGCTTCGCGTATGGATGAAGCCGAGAGAATCGGTGATGCTCTCTTAGAGGGTGGTATTTAAATGCGTCTATCGGCGCATTCATTCCAGATTCGACGGAACGACGTAGCCGCCATCGGATCTGATGGTAGCTGCTTGTGAACTATCACGGAAAGCCGTAGGCAAACCTGTTCACTACGATATGAATACGTTCGCCGAAGATGTGGATGTTGTGATATTCGATAATACTTTCCATTTTTTGTAATTCTAGCATAATCGGGAGACTTGTGGACACCAATACGTTGTTAACATGGACTTCAGAATGATTGTCGATGAAAAAAAGCAAGTGGGTCTTTTGAATATCCAGAAGACTTGCTGACCGCGTAAGACCGACAGTAACATTCTTATGGCTTTCAACTCGCGGTAAGTGATGCACTTGGTCCGGTCCCTTCAACTTCAAATGACCTTTGCGTACCATTCTCTATACATGCCAGGCCCTAAATTTGTAGCGCTCAGATTATTTCCATATCATAGATAGGCGGCATTGGTGTGATTCGCAGGCTTTAGCTCGAAGTAGAGAACAAGTCTCCCAGAAATCTCTGTTTCTCTCAATGATCTCCGCTTTTGAAGGTCTCGTAGTCTCTGATGACTGAGAAGAATGCATTGATGAGAATCTAAGGACCTTCGAGTGCTTATTTCCCAGTATACGTATCGTGAGTAAAATCTAGCCCAGCGTACAACCAAAAAAAGCGATATTCGTACCAGCAAAATTGAACTAAGACTTCCTTCTTACTCCACAGTCGTCCAAGCGGCTCTTCTCACAGAAGCTTGGAGGCTAAGCTTTGGACCTTGCATATATTTACTGTCATGGCAAATGATTTCATCTCTAATCTGTCTATTCGTACTCGAACTCGGAAAATTGTCGTCTTACCATCCCAACAGACATTATCTGCTTTCACTCTAGCCAAAACGATTGCATAAAATTGCATGAGATTACATGCGAAGCCGCGCGGCAGTGCTGCATTGTGAATACGATCCCGAAAAGAAATGGGGCGATAGGAAAATCGTCCTGATGTGCCAGAACACAGAAAAACTATTGCCTTTCTCTTTTCACAAACAGCGCCATTAACTGTTTAAACCATAACAGGTATCTTCTGCACCTGAATGGAAGTTCGACACATTGGGGGTATTGGATTTTATTACGCAAATGAAACTAATCTCGCAATTTATGTGCTATACGGAGATTTATGTAGCCGTTGTACATGTATAATAATAGAAAAAGGTCTCATCCTTAATTTCCACTGCTAAGTTAGCCAAAGAGTCTATTTGGACTTTACAGTTTGTTACATTGCTTTTTCTTCCTCGATATATTCACGACAAAACGCCCATTCTTTGCATCTGATCCTTGCCTTGTCACAAAGCCGATGATATAAGTCCCCGGTGTTTCTTCACTCTTCAATCACAATTTTTTCCACGTCTTTGTGAATACCACTCTGACACCCTTTTCCTAGATCTTGTGATGCGAACCTTTTATACCCTACGGACTATGGTATATCTTCCATCACCAATCCTTGTCCAGATACAGACGGGACTGATGGAGGGTCGTACACCCCAAACTGCATTTTCCTGCAGAATAAATTGAAGAACCAAACTTTTTCGAACCCCAGTACGGTCCTGCGTTCCGTGTCGTAGCGAGCGCTTGAACACTGTAGAGATTAATTTTTCTTGGCTGTGCTACTCTTTCCAGCTCTCTTTATTTAGTTGCTGGCACTGAGTGTAGCTACTCCTTTCAGCAGTTTCGTGGACATTTGTGTGTCGTTCTTCTCCATCGACTCAAATACTTCATATATCCCTGTAATTTTACCTGCTTTTCTCCGTACTTGGTAGAGAAAGCTTAGAGTACACGGGATCTCGAGAGATCATTCTACAGGACCACTGGACCGTTTGGTCTACGAAAGTAGCCTGAAGGCACTTTTTACTGAATAAGAATTTCATATGCTTCGGCCACTCATGAAGTCTCAGAGGATGGAGCGGCACAAAGTCCCAATGAATATGGCGTAGCTTCATCTCGGAAGGACTCTCCTGAATCAAAGATAACCTTGCGATAATAATTGATGGTAGCACAGTGGTAACCCGAGAGCCACGCTCGCTTGCTAAACGAACAATCGGAATGCGACTAGAAAACCTCAAGATACTTGAAATTCTGAGACGAGAGGTGCCCACTCACCTCTTCTTTTACTGCAGCGTGCTAGTACTGACTTATATATTCGTGGGTACGTTAGGTACTTCAACTGTGAGTTCTAATGTTGCCGTGTGGTGCAACTCCGTCTCAGCCACCGGAATCAGGCGAATCAACCGTTCAAGCCCTCCCATTCACACACAGCCACAGCAGACCTTGGCGTTCTCCCTCGTGCAGGCAACACAGCCTCAAACATTGCCACTTGTCGGCTGAAGAAGCCGATCCTTGGCTTACTGACTGATGGGAACTCAGCACCCCAATTGACTGACATTCCCGTTCTCATTTGAGGCATACACAAAAAGACACAAAGGCGTAACGTAATACTTTAAATAAGGAACATAACTCATAGAACAACTAAATTCACATCTTGTCAAGCGATACATAAGGGTCTTGAAATATACGTAGTATCTCATTCAACAATCAGAAAGAATTCAGAAGGCACACATAGATTTCCAGCTCCCCCTCTTGCCTTCGGAATGCGACACTAATCAATAGAGCTAACACCCGAACTGGAGCGATGAATCTCGAATAGCTGCCTACCCAATAGCTTGGTGAGGATGTCAGCAATCATCGATGACGAGGGATAGTACTCAGTCATCCTTGTTCCTTTGTCGACATGCTCCTTGACAAAGTTGCGGCGAACAGCGACTTGCTTAGCACGTCGCACAGCGGATGTACCCCACATCACTTCCCCTTGGTTATCCTCTAGTATTTGCGCAAGCACTTGAATTCTGCATTCGAATTCTTCCATCATGCATTGAACTTATACAACTAGCTTACAAATCTCAGATAAAGCAACAAATTTTGCTTCCATAGAAGACAAGGCGACAGCGCTTTACTTGATTGTCCTCCATTAGACAGCAGTTCCACTGATCTTAAGTAACACTTCAGATGTTGACTTCCTGTCAACGCGGTCCCCAGCCCAGTCGGCATCGCAATACCAACCAATTCGGATTTGCTCTGATTTCCATCGATCCAAAATCCCTTACCTTTAGTCCCCTGCAGATACCCCAAGATGGCCTTCAGAGCAACAAAGTGGTCTTTCAATTGTCTGGCTGAGAACCTGCAAAGCAGAGAGACAGAGAATCAAATATCTGGTCTTGTGCGAGTGGCCAAGAACAATAAAGAGCCTAGCATCTCCTGATACATTGTTTGATTCATTGGAGAGCTTTCATTTTCCGCGAACAGTCGCAGGGAGCCCTCGTACATTGTTGTTGCCCTCTCCTGACAGTTGTCCATTCCAAATCGCTTCAGGATCTGAGATACATAGTGTCCCTGTGAGATTCATGCACCATCCGTCACGCGCTCGAAGTTAACCCCAAGAAATGACCGGAGCTCACCCATATCTTCCACATCAACGTACTGTGATAACTCCTTCTTCACAGTGTCAAAATCTGAAAAATCCTTCCCGATTAAGATAATATCGTCCACATAGATAAGGAGCCACACTCCCCTTCTGCTGTATACACACTCATCTGATCTCAACATCTCAAAACCCATTGACCCCATGACTGATATCCACTTTTGATGCCACTGCCGAGGGGCCTGTTTCAGCCTATAAAGTGCTCGGTGTAGCTTCAAGACCTCATTGCTCTCATGAAGCTTGATATCTGGGGGAGAGGTCACATAAACATCCTCTTCAATCTCTCCTTGGAGTAATGCAGTGCGAACGTCCATTTGATTATGTAATTCCCTCTTTGCACCGCACCTGTGAGAAAGACTCGAACTGTGGTGAAGTCTACCACGGGGGCGAATGTGTGATGTACTTCGCCTTGCCTAAACCCCTGACGACCATGCGCGCTTTGTGGCGCACAACCTGTCCATTCCAGTCCAACTTCCGGATAAATATGAGCTCATAGACAGGGGCTTCACCCCTGCAGGACGAGGAACCACTTCCCACGTTCCGAACTCCCTCAATGATGCCAATTCTGAGTCAGTCGCTGATTGCCACTCTGTAGCATCGTTCTGGGAAAGTGCTTCCTCCACTATTAGAGGATCTGGATCAGCTACGACAGCATAACACTTAGCGAGATTAGATGAAACTTCCTGCCCCTCACTCTCATTTTCCTCGGGAACTGGGACGTGAGTCAACAACTCCTCAATCATTTCCTCAGTCAAATCGCCAGTAATCGATGCAATACCATGATTCCAAATGTTATCTGCAGAGTCTATCTGGTCTGGGACTTCAAGGAAGGTAATTGTACTTGTTCCTGCCTTTCTTGCCTCCTCTTCTACCAGAGGGCCATTCCCATTGGTGCTTTCGTCTGCTAACTTGGCCAAACCCTCTCGGAACTGGAAACAGTGTTCCTCAATTATAACATCCCTTGCCATAACAGCGATATTTCTGGAAGGCAGCCATAGCTTGTATTGGCTATTAACATAACATCAAAATCACAAAAGCGACCTCTGACTTTGCATCTAGCTTCTAGCGCACTTCCTTTGGGAAATCATACCATGCCAAACATCCGAACACTCTAGGGAATGATATGTCCGGTTTCACTCCAGAGATCATCTCGATGGACGTTCGGGTTGAATCCGTAGGGCACAAGAAGTGGTTCCTGACCATAGCAGCGTGCACCAAAGCCTCAGCCCAGAACACTCGGGGAAGTACAGCATGCTCCAGCATGGTACGCGCACACTCTACAATGGTTCGGTTGACCAGTCCTGCAGCCCCGCTCTGATACGCACAGTAAGTTGGTGTCAAACTGTGTTCAATCCCCCTTTCGGCCAAGAACTCTCTGAAAGACAAATGCTCTCCCCCTCTGTATGACTAAACTCGCTTGACCTTACAGTTAAACTTTCGCTCTAACCATGCGGCATAAAGTATGAACTGTGTCATGGCATCACTCTTCTGTGATATCGGGACGATTGGCATATACCCAGAGTACTCGTCAACGAATGATATAAAATAATGATGGCGTGTAAATTTCTCAACCGACATGGGTCCACAAATATCTGAGTGCACCAGGATCGTAAGAGCGCGATTTGTTTTGCCGCGGTGTCTGCCTCGCCTGTTACCCCTTCACACAACTTTCGCAGAATCCACGGTTCCCTTTCCGTGGCTGACGATTCACAGTGACTGCTCCGACCCTGGAGAGTCGTTTGATACTCGGAATACTACCATGGCCCAACCTTTTGTGCCACAATTCCCAGTCACCTTCCGGATCCCCTGAACATTCGATAGCCCCGTTAACGACTGCAGCGGCAGCTACTGAATTAGTCGGGACGGGAGTGCCGTCAATCTTATAAATGCCGCGATCCACTCTCCCCTGGAACATCAGCGCCCCGTTTAGTAATCCACTGCAAAACGCTATTCCAGTTTTCACGTTGTAGCCCTGTTGGCATAACCGTGAACAGCTCAGTAACGAGGTATGGAGGCCGGGAACATACAGCTCGTTTTCCAGCTCAAGCACTCCTGCACGACCTGAATTTCCAGTGCGCACAGTGGTTTCCAGTTTCAAAGTTCCCTTATACGTTGCATACACATGCTTACCACCTCCAAGCACGATAGCGCGGCGGTAAATTCTAGTCAGGAAGGGCAGCAATTCTTTGTTCCATACCATATGGTCAGAAGCTCCTGAATCCAGCAGAAATACGTCCCGATTCACACTACTGTTTGTCGATGTCAGGGCGTATTGAACATGCCTGCCATCGTCTGACTCTTCACAGTTGTTTTCAGCCCCGTTCACGGCTAAGCTCTTATCATCATCGTATAAGTTTGGTATGCTTCAGAACATTTCCTCCCATGTGTAAAAGATCACTCTCGTCCTTAACGCGAGCGACTAATAGCGGCGTGGGGTTTGCGTCATGCTGGGGAATTTCTCTGTCCTATTTTTCCCGGCGCAAATGGTTCTTTTTCACTTGGCAATTTCGGGCGATGTGTCCTACCTTATTACAGCTATATCAGCGTCGCTTCTCCTCTCTGGAACGATCTCCATAACGACCTTTTAAATTACTTCCTCTCTTACCACCTGCAGCCAGGGCTTGGCCTGGCTCAACAGCCCCTCTGGGCCTCATGCCCCTCTGCCACGGGATACATATTCATCATACTCTTGAATAAAAGTTGCGGTGACTGATTCCCAATTCACCTTGTCCTTCCGAGTCTAAAGGGACGTGATCAATGGTACAAAACGAGACTTGTGCGATCTGCAGATCCTCTCCAATAGCACTCCCAATAGCAGCCAACCGATTGAATACTTCCTAGAATCTGTCTACGTAGTCCTGCATCGACTCATTACGGAAACTCATACGAATGAGTCTAGACTGCAACTGTACTTGCGCTGCTGTGCTGGATAAAGAGTAGCTGCCCTTTAGAAGAGTCCACATCCTAAATGGGTTATGCTTCACGGATAAGCAACGCCGAAGTGGGCGGTCTCCCAAGCCTTTAATGATTATATCACGGGCGGTGGAGATACTCTTAGTCATTACGTCACTCATACTGACCTTCTCAGTCCCTTCTTCCTTCAATACATTGTTGGTCTCAATATCCAACACTCCCTTTACCTCCAAAACCGCATCAGTCCTAGCCAACCATAGCTGAAAATCCTCACCATGTTTTCCGCTGAACTTGCAGATATTCTTAGAATCTTCCATGTTAAGGGAGGAAATGTGAAGAAAAAAACTCTATGACTGGCAAAGAAAATGGACTCTGAACGACAGCACAAAGATTGACGAATTCTTCGTCACAGCATGTAGCGATGGCCTGGAACTATAACCACTTGAAATTCTAGCACGAGAGGTGCCCACTCACCTCTCCTTTTACTGCAGCGTGCTAGTACTGACTTATATATTCGTGGGTACGTTAGGTACTTCAACTGTGAGTTCTAATGTTGCCGTGTGGTGCAACTCCGTCTCAGCCACCGGAATTAGGGGAATCAACCGTTCAAGCCCTCCCATTCACACACAGCCACAGCAGACCTTGGCGTTCTCCCTCGTGCAGGCAACACAGCCTCAAACATTGCCACTTGTCGGCTGAAGAAGCCGATCCTTGGTTTACTGACTGATGGGAACTCAGCACCCCAATTGACTGGCATTCCCGTTCTCATTTGAGGCATACACAAAAAGACACAAAGGCGTAACGTAATACTTTAAATAAGGAACATAACTCATAGAACAACTAAATTCACATCTTGTCAAGCGATACATAAGGGTCTTGAAATATACGTAGTATCTCACTCAACAATTAGAAAGAATTCAGTAGGCACACATAGATTTACAACTAAGATCAAACTTAATGCCCCGTCGTATCGCAGTCCCCGCAAAAGTGAATGGGATTTCGGTTTACGGGATCTCAACTGCATACCAAACTTGCACACCATTTGAATGACCTTCTTGATATTTTAAATATAATACAATATGATCATGTGTGTTTTCCACTCCTGCAAAGTCGAACTCGCTAGACGCTCTCAAAAGTTCCGTTGCTTACAGATGCTGAAACAAAATACAACTGCTTGTTCCGCAAGAATGGTATATTCCAAATCCTATATCTAAGCAATATCTCCGGCCCCTGTACCACCGACCAGTACGGCTACTCTAGGGTATTTGCTGCAAAAGCACTTAACTTCAATTAATATATGGGTACCCCCATCTGCTTTATCATTGTTTCTGGACTTCATACCGATATTTCAGTTCTCTGTAATGCCCCTAATATATTCCATGTTTCCTATGACAACCGTTCGGAATTCGAAGACCTGCTTCATAAAGCTGGGCATTGCAACAGGTGATTCCTGAACCCTGTGATATACAGAGGTGTCATTGCTGTTTCCCGAACTGCCAAACCAACAAAATGCCACGAAGCAGAAGTTTGACGCCTAAAATCCGTCGCTGAGCATCATTGTGTCTACCACCCAATCATCCGCGGCCCTCGTTTCTGAATCTTCATCCTCATCACTCTCACTTTCGCCCCTTGAAGCACCTCAGGATCAACAAGAAACTCCTCTTCCTCTCCTACCTCTTTCATTTCCACACTTCCCTCTCCACCGCCGCACCATCCTCACTGTCCTGCCCACCTCTGCTTCTGTTACTGCTCTACACTCTACTGCTACCTCGACCCATATTACCCTTTCCGGCAAAATAATTGATTCCGTAAATCCCGTTAATCATAGAATCTGAAAATTCAGTAGGATTAATGGTATCTCGTTTATTTTTGCTTTTGTGGGTTTAGGGTAATGATTCGGTCATGCACTGTACTATACATCTTTTATTAATTTTCTCAATTCATTCGAGTCTATACTTTTGCACTGCACTGTATATTCGAAGAGCCATCCGCTCATCAAAAGTTCTGACATCGTCGAAATTTCCTCAGAGTTTGATTCTCGTCCACTGCTCTGTAAATTGAAGAAATTTTACTTCATTGAGTATCTATCGTGTACACTGCAGGTCTGACTATACACAATGGGGGTAAATGTGGGGTGGTTTAATACTTGAACGAAATGGTCGGATGTGGCCCGGAATATATAATATAAGCCAACCTCTGCTGCCCTGGTTTCGGCCGTCGTCACCGCCACAACTCGCTATGTAATGCGATTGCGACGCACGTTACCGCGCCGCGGGTCTGGATACTCGGCAAGAGGTTCCGTTCCTCGTCCCGGGCACTGAGCTCCGCCCCGCCGATATCCTTGTACAACCACCACCAACCCCGGAAGGCACAACGTTGCGCCCCATTGCCTGTGACATCACCGTCGTTTCACCGTTCAAGGCCGCAGTTCGCACCAAGGCGACCCAGGTTGCCGGAGGCGCTGCAGAACTGGCGGCTCGCGACAAGGTTACAACCCTGGAACGCAACATCGCCCGACGACTCCCCGCTCCATCGACTGGCCCATCTTCTGCGCCTTACACGCCGAACTTCACGTTTCGACCTCTGGCGTTTGATTCACTAGGTGCCCCTTCCCCTGGGACTATTGCATTTATCGAGGAGTTAATTCCGCGGATCGCGTCCAAGTGTCACTCGACAGTTGGCATTGTCCGCCGCCGTATCTACCAGCGACTGAGTTGCACCCTGTGGTCCTCCATCGCTGAAGCCATCCTGTCTCGAGCACCGATGCGTTCGGACGACGAAGTACATCCGGTTAGATCTTAACCGTATAGTTAGGACGTGCGCAGTCCACAGTAGATACTGAACGCATTAAACTTCTTCATGTAATTATATTCACCTCAAATTTAACTCGTTTGCTTCTACTTCATAAAATTATAGATGAATAAATGTATCTCTCTTCAACCTGTTCAAATAGGGAGGGGAAACGTTCAGTGATTAGTGGTCCTTGTCGACGAGATGCAGCGTACTCCCTTCCACTGCTCCCCGATGCGAAACACCAAGCCGGGCCTCGAGTACTGCAAAAACCCTGCAATTCACCAGTTAAGATTAGTCTCCTGTTGTGATTTCATTGCGAAGGGGAGCTTGTAGGTGGTTAACGGTATTAAACAGGGTTCATATACACGCGACCTTGGTTTCCAGTTTCAGCCCCTTGCTTTTGAGCCGCTAGAAGCCGCATGCTCTGATACCGTTCGTTTCCTTGAACGCTTTATCGACCGAGCTGCGAAGAAATGTGACGTCTCGCCCACCATCTTTCGCAACCGTATATATTAACGCATGGGTTGTATCATATGGTCGTCGGTAGCGATGGCCATCATTTCGCGCGCTCCACTTCACGTGACCGATGTGGATTCTATGATTACATCTTAATCTTAATAGGCGGTCAGGCATTGTACACTCGAAATGACAGATGAGTAAATATTATTATAGATATGGTTTGGTCTATGAAAAAAGGACTCGTCCAACACTATTGCATCAACACTATCGCATACCCATCCACTATATCAACAGCAAGGTGAAATACGGATAAAAGACAAATCCGTGGCTATCCCCGTGCTCGTAATAACCTCACCCGCGCGCTCAGTTGACGCCTGCCCATAGACGGCTTCGGGGTTGAATATAATAGGGGCTGCCTATCACTGATTGGTGACTTGTGAGAGGGTTTCGGTAGACACAGAGTGTTCACGGCAGACTTATGTATTGGTTACGATGTAGGAGTGGGGAGGACGAATGAAACGAAGTATAGAAGAGCCAGAAAATTCCACCGAAAATACCAGGGCACCCGCGGCTTGAAAAAACGGGCTCCTTCGCCTGCCGTAAAGAACCTTGCAGAAGGATGCAACAGCGTCAAGCTGCACCGCGGACGGGCGACCTTGACGAAAACTATGCAGCGCCGCTTTACAGCGACGAACCGGGAATGGTGCGCCATTCCCGGTTCGTCCAACTTGCCCCGGGGGCAAGATGCGGCGGTACTGTCGACAACGATATCGACGAGATCAGTGCAGCGTGTGCGCAGCAGTGGCGGAATGTCGATCTGCAGGGAAAATAGGCTACACGGGAGGAAGTGGCCGAGCCCGCACCCGACATGTTAGAGTGCTACGAATTTCCATTCAGACCATGTGGCAGGATCTGCAATACAAATAATGGGGCGTGTCCACCAACTAAAAAGTAGCTGCTAGCCCGGTCAATAAGCAGGCCGCATTGGAGGTTACCATCAACGCGGCGTGTCGTTGAAGGAGAATAGCTTGGAATACTGGTCCATGGCTCAGCTGGCGACCGATCGGGCCACCTCCTTGATGTGGCGGAACGCATTGGGATGCCACCCTCCTAGCGTGGAGGTAGGAACGGGGATGAGCCTGTTCCTACCAGGTAATCCGGCTGTAAACTCCTGGCTTTTCCGTGGCTTTTCCGCGTGGGCTCGGTTCAGGCTCGAAAGGGGGTTGACGGTTCTAATTCTGAGTTGAGAAGGGGCCAGCGGGTTCACGAAAGTCACATCAAAGTAACCGGTGTCACTGGCTTCGCCAGTTGCGCTGATATCTTGCCTGATCTTGTGTTCCCAGTTCGAAGAGTGCCGCACTGCTGATCGGAGGCCCCAGCATACTATAATTTGTCATTTGCAAACACCGATATTGTACAGTATGATATCTTTAGCTCTTGGTTAAAGTTACGGTCAAAAATCACAACGCCAACTACAAACATAAGAGTAAGCGAACGTCTTCGCACTTCTCACCAGGTAACCCGAGCTATGTAGACATCAACTGAAATCAACGTCAAGATCGACATATGCAGTGTGCAGAGTGGCCAAGACAGGATATATATCGCTGTACTGTAGATGCTTGCTGTCTGTCATGCATGACCAAGTGGTATGCGGACGTCAAAATCGAGCTGGAGCTTTTAATGTACCCCCTTTATAAACCATGAAGTAAAGATGATTACATATGTGGTATGATGGTCATGGTTATGACCATCATTGTAGCATGATGATCATGGTCATGACCATATGATACAACCTAATCGAGAGATCCTGGGGCGGACCGTTTGGGAACCAATGAAGGAGTGCCAGGTACTGGCAAGGCAAACTCTTCAATAAGGCGAGTGGTGTCATAGGAAGGGCGCCAAGAGAAATCAACGGCGATGGGCTGTATGGTGAAGCTCGGGACAGGTATTGAGCTGTCGATATTGTAGATGGGTCAACGGGGCAGTTTGCACCAGAGACCGCGGTCTTCATCCCTTTGGTCGATTTCGTTGAGCGATGATGGCCCGAGGGGTAGCGGGAGCAGGGCTATTGTTGATGGAGTGCGCAGTGAGGAAGGAGGCGGCGAGGCTGTGCCGGAATTCTTGACCGGGATTGTGAAATTGGAGGTTGGTGTCGCAATTTTAGGAGGAGACGAGGGTGGCGTCCCAATTTGTGAATCCTCCGGTGGGGACGTGCCGTGGCCTATTGTTACACCCTATTTGAGGGATGAAGTGAGAACGTTAGGGCCTTAGGGGTCGAGGGCTTGTGAGGAATGGTAGCCTGGCACAATGCCGGGGAAGGGGTGTGTAGAGGGAATGGTTTGGTCGAGGAGACCTCCCCGGTCACCAGGGCATGGACCATGGCACAGCCTGTACCGAGTTGGGGGCGATAGAGTACCAGGTATTGTACGCTCGAGCGGAGTCTGCGTTTATGGCACTGTTGGCGACGGCAGCATGGAGGAAGGGGTGAATGATCATTAATCGAAGTGAGAGGCAGGCTTGTAACCAGGCTTGATCCGTGAGGGTAGCAAAAGGCAGGGCGACGCGCACTGAAGTAAACTATGGTCAGGTCTCTTCCCCTGCCCCGTAGCACTGCTTTCTGTCCGGCCGACACGCTTGTCCATTTAAGTCCCCCTTCCCATTTTGGTTCTGAGGGAAGCCCCAGCCTGCCACAATACGGTGCATTCCCCATACGCACCTACTTTGATTCTGCATGTCGCCGTGAAGTATGATACTGCTGCTGAGCTCGCTGACGCTGCCGAACTTCGGAGATTTCGGAGGTCGGTACACCACGCCTTCCTCCTACCCGATGATACAGATCCGTCGCACCATGACTGATGGCGCTTTGCACCGCTAGCCTCCAATACCACGCTTGTATTCTCCGTGCCGTGGCAACGTGACCTCAACGACCATGTGGAATATCAAGCGCTCCGCTCCGCCTGGCGGTAGAAGTTTAGCGGAGCTCCATGCTCTGCGAGGGCTCAGTTTCGCTGTCCCGTCAAGTGTCGCCACTTAACTCCTTGCTCGATGCCTTGTCACAGTGAGGGCTTTTCGCAACTTGCATACCTCCGGAGCCCTTATGGCGGTCACCTTTCATCTATTCAAATATAGAGTAGTGCTTTCGCGCATTTCATTAACATGATGTGCTGACTGACCTTTCCTCCTCTACTTTCCCCCCTTCTCATGCCGCTTTCCTATGAGAGCAGCAAGGGATCTCAAAATCAGAACAAAGAGAAATCCCTCTAGGTGCTTTGTTTCTTGTTAGATCAAAACTTTCGGCAGGAAACTCTCCTACACCGACCCGCTGCTGAAGAAATGGACGCAGACATCAGAACGCCATTCTCCACAATCCAGCAGTCGCAAAACTCTAATGGTCCTCTTCTAAGAGAGCCTTACTTTAAACTTTCACATCATTGCCTCGAATACGCCAGCGCACTTGGTCCACCGTGTCCTTGTCTAAACTTCCCCCCATTGCAGATTTACTCCTCTCCTTTAACAATGATGATGACTTCGCTTTTCTCGGATAGAACGGATATCTCTTCCAAGAGTAAAACACCCAAACCTTTTCCCCCTTTTCTCGGCATCCCCATCAACTCACCAGCTTGCAACTATAGCCGAATAGAAAATTTGATTGAAACTCACCTAATGCTTTCACCACTGATCGGCCATCTCCTCCACCCCGGACCCTGCACTGCTCTCCTGTCTGCACTAGATTCCATTTAAATCATATCGCATTATCCGATAGAAAGGCAGTACATCTTTTCCGTTTCATACCTGCACCTCACGTTGACCATACCGGCTGCCGTCTATTTTGATGCCAACGGATTCCCTTCTAAACAATGTCCCGCTGATCAACGATTCTTAAGGCTAGGTCCACCCACCGCTTGCGAATGGCGGTCATAGGTTCGGAGGTATAGCAAACATATGCTATCTGCTTGTGCAGCGAGCCTCACTAATGCTTCCTCATTTCTCATAGTCCCAGTGGCGCCTCGTATCTGCCCACCCGCTTATATCGTCATTTAAATTGCGCTCGCTTCTTCCCACCATCGCTTTTCTGCAGTCACGTTCGCGTAGAGAAACTGCGATCTGAGGTTTACGAAAGCCCCAGATCGCAAGGATTTAAAATTCTCTAATTCTCAAATCCCTAATGATTCCGGAGAGCCTGAAACGTGATGGTAAATCTTTACGAGTTGTACAATGTTGCACAGAAGAGTGCGGAGGGTATCCAGAAATTAACGTTTGAATGCGGGCGACGGGTGGAAACCTGTCGCGCCTGCATTACTTGGTGACTAAACGCAAAACTGGTAACGAAGTCGCGGAGCTCCTGTTGAGGGGAGGAACCGCGACGGGAAGCAGCGAAGGAAGCAAGGCGGCGGAAAAAAACCCTTGCTGTCGTCGCCCAGAAACATAGGCACTCCTACAGGGGCTGAAACTTGACATAGCATACTCTTCTAAGTACTCCAGCGCACTGCCCCTGACAGCTTTCGGGAACGGGTCTTGCGAAATGACCCCTAGATTTCCACCGAGCGACAAGCCATTTCCAGGTGCTGTCGTGTTCGACATAACACTATCGTACCCTCGGGTACATCCGCATTCTTACCCCCCTCCTTCTTCTACAAGGCTCTCATTCTCTCTGTAGTCTATCATGCTCAGCTGCCATCTATATCCTTTCGATTACGATGACATGGCACTATCAAAGCAACAAACATTTCATATGTCCGCGATGCCAGGCTGCAGTGGACCCACACGGCAGACCACACCACTGCATTCAGTTTTGATTCCAGAATTACTCGCTGACACAACCAAGGTTGCAAAGCGCTTACCTGACATCCGTGAAAGCCTACAAGCCTCTGCAGAAAGGCCGAAGTTCCGTTCTCTTCCGTATCTCTTTCCTCCGCTCGGCCTACGTGATAGTGATGTGCACGGTGCCTCTGACCTGGCCCACTTTCCTCCGTTCCCACCTCCAGTGGTGCTCTCGTCCATTGCACCTAAACCGCCCAGCGGCTTCAGCCCAACGCGAAGCTGCCGACCTTACTTAACGCCGACGACTTGCTCTTCCATGCGAGCCAATTTTATCGCGCCCTCGCTCGTCTCGACCCTGATGAGCTGTCTTCAAGCTGCCAGTTTGGTTCTAACGCGTTAAAAACACTGGGAATATTTTCTTCATGCGCCACCACTGTTGTAGAAACTGGGGTTTGGCGTCTCGATCCGCCCTGGGGTACTCAGTCCTGAGTGCTACGTGCGCAACGCAGCCAAGTCAGGATGATGCAGGCCAAGGTCGGTCGCAACCCTAATCTCAGTGGAGTTAGGCGAGTGCTAGAGAAACCGGACGAGTTGTTCAGTCTGGTTTACCGATGAGACGCTTAGTACTCAAGGTAGAAGTGGTCGATGCCGAGGCGTGGTTGCAGACAAGTACTGTGTCCCGCTGAGGCGTCGATGACGGGATTGGCTTCCTTGTTTTGGATCTACAGTACAATCAGCTAAGGATCTACGATACAATCAACTGTAAGCTACAGTTGCACTTGTGACTGTAATTGTGAGGACTTCCTCTCGTAAAAGATCACCCATTGGATGAACGTCTGACACAGTAAGCGGTTTGAGTGACTTCTCGTCACATTGTCTCTCAACGACCACTGCATTGACAATAAATGTCACACGCTTCTCAACCTGCACAGGTCCACCCTAGCTGAAACGCTAATCCTTTACTTTCTCCAATGTGCCTGCTAAATAATTGGGATAGGTAGATACAAAAAATAAATAGTTCCAACTTGAATAAATAAAAAATGTCACAATTGGACTTGGAATGAATAATGAACAGAAAACATAATTTAATGGTAGCTGATCGATTGGAATGTTTCGATGGCCCGAGGATATAAAAAATATCCCTAACAACCTAGGACTGCTTATACTCTACACTAGGTTGAACCCGCTACAAAAATCAGGCAAGTCGTACAATAATTTTGGTACACATGATTCAGGGGCAGCAATAATTATTGCAGTATTTTACAGGTAAGCAATCATCAAGATAATAATTTGTTCGCAGCATAAATGCAATAATTATAGCCTGTATAATATAAAAACCCAAGTGTATGACAAAAAAAAATTATTTCACACTGAATTCAGAATAAAATAGTGCCAGTGTAAAATAGATAAAATTATTCCTTGATGATTCACAATAAATATAAATTTTGGGCCTCAAAAAAAATATTGCTCCACAATTCAGCATCACTGTAGGACACCGAGATAGAGATTAAAATATTTGGTCAATTTTTATAGTACCCGAAACTAACTTTTATTTTATTCCTCTGATTTGCAACGTTTCAAACGCACCGTAATGATCACGTTTCGTAATTTTTTGCAGTTCACACTTGTAAGACAAACAAGAGATTCCCCCAAAACAGGATGAAGCTTAATTCAGAATTTAACAAGGCGGCCACCTCAAAAATATAAGAACCACAATTAAAGATCTGCAAGGAAAGCTTTGAAGCGATATCAGACCATGGCTAAGAAATTATCGTCGGTACATATGTCCCGACATGAGCCTCAGGCTGGCTCGCTACCGTATGCCGCAGATACCTTAGCGGCATACAAAAGAAAGGGGGCTGCTGCTTAGAGCGAAAAAGCAAAACGAAGGGAGACATTACGCTTGACCCAAGAAGGAAAGAAAAGTTCAAGCGTTTCATGGCGCCGCATCAGAGGTCTAGCGTCATGAATAGTAACAAACCCCTTCATGTTTCTTTTATCGGACCCCCGTCGTGCGACGTTTTTCGCTTCCTCTTTTAGTACGAAAAGGTAACGATGCAGGGAAAAAGCGAAAACGAGAAGGCCCTCTAGATTCTTTGCCATATGGAAGGGAAAGTATTTGAATGTTACTGCGAGTCTTTCGCACAGGAAGGAGTACTCATCGAGGAGGCGCAGATTTATAATGTTGTGAAAAGCAAGTTAGTCGCCGAGTTTTCGAAGACGATGAAACCGAAGGAAGAAGTTAACGAAGCCGTGGTAGCCGGATTGGAGATAGAGGACTTAAGCGGCTCCCTGACAAGAAGTAAAGCCCTACACAGGAGGGTCGCCTTCAATGATGCGGCGTCGTTTCGATTGCTTCCGAGAGCTGACGCAGGACACCCGGAGTTGGCGCAGTTTGCAATATACCGGTACCCATCAGACTATACTGGACTGAAAAAGCGATAGGAGACTTTTTTATTGGTCAAAAGTCGTTATTTAGAAATAAAAGACAAGGATCGCAAGCTCCTGTGGTCCTGAACAAGATTCTACAGCGGCCGGATGTTCCTAAGGAACAGGCAGAATCCCGAAAACAATGTCAACCAGCGCGCTGGTCAGTTCGCCGATCTCTCTTTGTTCGTGAAGAAGCAGATGAATAAGGCCGGACCGGCAGCTCCTGCCGATGAGGACTTATATGGGAGCTATTGCGGTCAGAAGGGTCACCGCGAAACCTAATTCCCACAAATTTCCCACAGGAATACTCGTTGTACCTTTTGTGGGAGAAAGAGCCATTCTGGGGATAATTGCTGGTCCAAGGGGAATCATAACGGCGATCGTCGAGTCGCGGTTGCGTTGAGTCCGGAGAAGAACTCAAGCTGAAGAAAAAGGAAGACGAAGAGCCCGTGGTAGTTATTCGCCAGTCTCAGAACATGGATTTGGTGGCCGCAGCAAAAAGGAATGCTGAAGTTCAGGCCCTACCAAAACGGAGGAGGAACAAAGTAATGGACATCTGCGCCCTTATGAAAAAGGCACCGATTTTTCTGCCACCTGTGGTTCTCCCAACGTCTGTAAAGAAGAAGAGAAAGGTCCAGAGAGACCTTGAGTATCAAACAGCTTGTAATATCACGTAGGAAAGTGTAATATGGTCTTGGAGCTTACATCAGCCCCTCAAGGTATGAACTCTAGGCATACTCTTCGCGGGGATGTGGATGAAGCCACGAAGCAAATTAAAAAAAAATATGAAGAAGAACGCTCCCATGACTCAAGCCACCGTGGATAATCAGTTTGATGGCCCTCATTGGTTGAAGTTTGTCCCTGTACATTCATATGGGACGGAGGCAAATGCCTTATTGGAGACGGAAGCCAATCTTTATCCCATATCAAGGGAATTTTGCAAGAAAATGGCGCCAGCCCCAAAGGCTATGGATTATAAAGTGACCGTTGCAGACGGGACGGTTGCCAAATTCTTCGATTGCGTTAAGAAGTCCCAGTATCTAGTAGATAGTTAGTCTTGCCCTAAAATTTCTTGGTGGTGCGTAACGACCTGTTAGATGCCGTTATCGGAAGTCTGATCCTGGAGTCTATGCAGGCGAACCTTGATTACGGACGTCAACACGTCAAAATGGAGGTTAGCAAGAGGTAGATACAATAATCTGCGAGCCTCCCGTGACCGATGAGATGAGCACTGACAGTGAGGATATCAAATCCTCCGAGAAATCGGAGGAAGAGCAGGTTACCGCTTCATCCTCATCGGGATCAGGTTGCAGTGATGGTGGATCGGATACTGAGCATGCGCTGGTGATGGCAATCCTGAAGAAGGAACCTTACCAGCCGGATCTGAGAAGATACATAGAGGGTAGAGAGTCCAAGGGGAAGATCAGGAGGCAGAATGGGCTGCTCTACTCGCCTTTAAGGTTAAGCATCTGGGAGGGAAGGATCAGAGGGCACTGATGAGGGGACGCAGGGACACGGATACGACACGACAGCTTGAGATATCCACGATCTCGACCCGGCTAACGTCCCAGTGGGGCATTCCTTTGAGTTGACAGACGAGACTCCCACTTATTCCAGAGTTATCTGTATGCCCGTCAAGCACAATGCAGTTGTGAAGAAGGAGGTGAATGGGCTTCTGGAAGCAGGGATTATTACTCCTGCGAGTTCGGCCTAGTCATTACCGGTCGTTATAGCGACGAAGAAAGATAGAGGGACCCGTTTTTGTGTCGACTCACGCCAGCTTAGCAGAGTCATGAAGCCTGACCGTTGGCCGTTGCCAAAGATCTACGAAATATTCGACGAACTCGCGGGCGCCAAATTCTTCACGAACTTTGAGCTCTTTACGTTCTATTGGCAGGTGCGTTTGTCGAAGGAATGTAAGGAGATGACGACATTTTTATGTCGCTATGGAACGTATAAGTTCGAAGTGATGCCGTTCGGGTTAATGAACGCAACGTTTACGTTCCAGAAGATGATTGAAGACGTTCTTCAGGGGTTGCCCTTCGTATTTTTTATTTCGATGACATGGTTATATTCTCGGAAAACATGGACGAACGCGTCGGTCATTCCAGGGAGGTCTTCGAAAGGATTAAGAAGGCAGGAATGAAGATCAAAGTGACTAAGTGCAGCTCCGTTCACTCAGAGATGAAGCTGCTCTGCCACTTCGTCAATGCTGCTGGGGTGGAAGTGGACGAAGACAAGATCAGGGACATTTGGAGGCTCCAGCTCCGAAAAAATTAACCGAGCTTAGGAGTTTTCTCGGTCTTTCCGTATACTATCGCCGGTTTATAAGGAACTTCGCAGAAAGTACGATATTTTTGCATGCTGTTAAGTTCGTGCAGGAGTTTTTATAAATGGACAGAAGAGATGCAGGAGGCTTTCGGGGATCTCAAGAAGAAGCTAATAATGCCGCCGGTTCTTATCTTGCTCTATTTTTACTCCCCATTCGTTGTTGAAACGGATGTGTAATCCTGAGCGTTGGGAATTTTGCCTTGGCACAGAAGAAGGAGGATTGAAAGATGCACCCGATTCAGTTCGCGTCTCATAAAATGACCGAGCAAAAGCACCGGTGACAACAGCGAAATAGAAGCGCCCGGTGTCGTGTTCTCGTTGAATAAGTTCTGGTCTACCTACTCTCCGAGAAAGCATTTGTTATTTAAACTGATCAACAAGCATTGAAAACCTCGTTTAAGAAGAAGCATATTTGTGGACGGTTGGCACGATGGCTAGATCTGATGACCGAGTACACCTTGGAGGTTAAGTACCGCCCGGGGTTTTCGAATGAGGCGGCTGCTTAACTCTCTTGTCGGCCTATAGAGGAAGGAGGTAAGGTGGAAAACGAAAATTTGACGAAGGGGTTCATTGCCACTGTTCAGTGAGCATACCTTAAGCTATAAGCTAGGAAGCCAAAGCCTGTCAAACAACCCGAAATCCCCAGCCCTACCACAAAATTCAACGAGCGCCTCACAATCCAATTCAAAACACTCGTACAAGAAACGGACTCAAAATGAAAAGCCAAGAATCAAAGCAAAAAAAGTACAGCTGCCGTTGTCCACCCATTGACAAATTTTGCAAGTGAAAATCAATACGATACTGTACAATGCACACTGCACAGTACCGAAAAGGTATAAAATAAGCTGATGGGAGTGTTGGATTCCTAACTTTAATGCGACAACAGCAATGCCCACGATAGGGGTAAGCCAGGTCCGGCAAGGGACCGTAATACTGTAATAGGCATGGGAATAGAGGAAAGTTAGTATCAGACGTTTAGATCACGTCTGGCGGTAGGGGGCGGAGAAAGCGGAGCGAATTTGCGCTTAGTTCTAGGGATTCTTGGTGTTGGCAAGGTGGGAAGGCACGAAGGTACCCACTCGGGCTGGAGTCTGTGAGTCCGTTTGTTTCCCTCCACAGAATGCCCGAGTTGTTATTTACTCCTTATGTGCCATTCAGTACCCGACGACCGGGGCGCTTGTCAGCCCCCGGTGTGTGACAACCCTAAATAACTTAGGATGATTTCGGGCTAAAATATCCGTGGCAAAATTATACTACCACAAGTACATTAATTTCGAACAATCGCGCATCTCGGAGGTGATGGAAATCTGTTGCATAAGAGTTCGTGGGTTGCATATATATATGTGGACAACAAAGGGTCAAGTAAAAAAGAAGGGAGACAGTTTAAACAAAACAAATAAAGTCTTCGATGGCTTCTCGGTCGCTTTTCTTTTGCAGTGATGGCGCTTCCTTTGACTTCAATTGGCTACGTACTGCCAGAGCCGGAGTTAAGAGTCACGTTACAATGCGCTCGGACTTCCAATAAGCAAAAAATAACCTTCGTCCTGCCTCGCGATCCTTGCTCCGGTCTGCAGCTTTTCTCTTTTTAATAGCGTTCTATCGCCTTGATCGTTCGCTGTTCTCGAACCCCCGCTTAACCGATTTACGGCTGTCGGATTGCTCTAAATTTAAATGTTAATACCGCCTGTAGCTTGCTGTTGTTGGAGCTCCCTCGATCGCAAGCTGAAATTTTGTTTTTCATTTGCTACTCGGCAGCATATGACTTCATGTGCTGCCTCTGTCCTCTGCTTTATCCATTAATCGCCACATGTAAACTCCTCCGCAGACCTTTGTTCCGTATCTCAGTTGCTCATTGCTTCATTCCCTTCTATTGTAGGTTGCGTGCGCTTGCTGGTTCCTATCAGAGCGTGCTCCAGCCTTGGCTGCTCTGCCTCGTCTGTACACTTTTTGCGTCGACAACGCTCGTCTGCTGCGCTGGAGCCTCTGTCATATGAATTTGCGCTGGGTAGATTTTCATTCTTTTGCTGATTTTCGTACGCGTTGAATAGCCAAGACTGTTCGTTCATTGTAACTGCGTGGTGAATTGATTGCTGTAAGCTTGCGTTTATTTGCGTCGACCCCAAAAACAGTATAGTTGCGTACAGAACTGCATTTGTTTCCGTCCTGTTGCATCCCCAACAAGGCGTACAGTATTTGACCACAAATTTGGCTCTTGAGAGCCGTATATAGTACTTCAAGTAGCCTCAAATTTGGATCGCAAGAGCATATTAAGAGTAGCAGTTCGTGCGAGAACTGCAAGGGGTTGTTTATTGTTATTGTTATTGCTTGTGTTTCTGAAATATGAATAAGATTCTTCAAGATTCAAAACGTTTTTTTGCTTGAATAGAGAGAGTAAGAAAACAGAATTCTGTACATAATGCACCAGATTTATGCAATACATGTCACACCTGTAGATAATTGTAGAATTTTGCAATTCAATCGTGAGGATAATTGCAGAATTGTGAGCAGTTCGTCACGACCTGACTGCGTCAAATGTGAGCAATACAAATAACAGCTTTCCAGAGAGTCCGCTGTTTTCAAGCGTATCACGCTTTGATACTGGAAAACAATTCCGTTGAGGGTAGACTCAACACTATTCACGGTGCTTCTTCCTGACGAATAGAGCAATAGATGAACCTCTACCAACTGCTCCCGCGAAGCCTCGGGCACCAAACCCTCGTGCCGGGCGCCAGTCGAGGTCCGCATTACAGGAAGAACTCGTCATTTTCCGAGAGATTGTTGCCGCCAGAGCACACCTAGCTGCATTTGTCGAATCGCAACAGCGCTTCGAAGAAGCCGCGGAGAAAGCGAGCGCAAACGCTAACGTACAGCAAACAGTAACGTGGAAGAGCGTGCGTGACCGCGACAAACGCATTCAAGAGCAGTTCGACTGGGAGGACAGCTTCAACAAGCGCTTATCAGGAGTTGGTGGAGGGATTGGCGAGCTGGAGGGCATGGAGAAAGCGCGTGAAACCATGGAGTTGACCGGAAAGGCAGATGAGGATATGCTGAGGGAGAAGGTCGAGGAGAAGGAGCGTCTTGGCTGCGAGCCAGTCAATTCCTCACTGAACCCGAAGTGCGGAAAAAGCAAGAGCGACTAGGAGGATGGGGAGCCGGGAAGTGCGCAGAAAAAGCCGAAACACAGGTCGCTCATGGAAAAAACAGGAGAAATGGAAGATTTAGGAGCTCGCTTTCGTGTAGCTGATATTGCGCGGGTAGAATTAGATCTAGAACGACTTTTTTCGAGCGCGAACGTAATGAGACAGAACGCTAGGAACACGAGCGCGATAGTGTGGAGCGTAGGGAAGAACAAGAGGCCGCGCAGAAATTGGAACTAGAGAAGTTCACGCGTACGATGGACGTTTTGATAAACAAGTAAAACTGACATTCTGGCCTTCTTTGTGACAAAGCCATGAAATTAAAATCGGTTTATTACTCCGAAACCTCCCAAGTATTCTCTAGGACGGGCTTTATGTGTGGCTGCGGACAAATTACGACGACTGCGAGTTTGCAGGCTTTCAGTCCTCGTTTGCCGCGTGCTCGCAAAGTGAGCGAGATTTACCTAGTCCTTGTGGGTAAGGTAGTCCTCCAGAGACGGAGGAATGCAGTTGAAGTAACTACTAATCCGATTGCGGTAGATAAAGTTTCCAAAGTTCGCTAGCAGTATGGAAGCTAAGTATAGTAAAAAATAAAGGCGATTCGTACACTTTCAGCTTGTGTCTGAAGTCCAGATGCGAATAGTACTGCTTGGTATCTTTGAAAATCAACTCGACCCTCATGCGACAGGAAGACACAGGCTTGTCCAGATCACTTGTTGCTGCACTCAAATTGCTACCCTGATGTGGCACCTCCAGAAAATAGCGATGATTGTATCCTGAGTCCCTGTAAATGCAGGACTGAACTCCTTCCACATTCAGAATCTGCGGCAAACAATTCTCAAGACCGCTCCGCATATAAAGCGTCCAATCATGCCTTCGACCTTCCATTGGACCAAAACATGTAGTATGAGATCATTTGGACTGTTGAAGGCTTGCAAATTTAATGCGTGTCTGCGTTTATGTCTGTTATACGCACGCGCTGCATCTCGTTTCCGGACGCTCTTGCGATACAGATTACAGTTCTATCTATGAACCCTACGACGATCTCTATACCATTGATCCGTTTGCGTACCGTGGCTGCGTACATGATTTACCTGCTTGCCATGAACGCAGCGTCGATTTACCCTGTAATAAAATGCTTCCTTTGATCCATCATGTGCTCCAAGCACTCCCAAAAAATCTCAGATAGCTGCGAGCATGTTTACCCAAAGTCATTTCGCTAGACTTCATGGCCGACGAAGAAGAATGCAAGCATCCAATAGAGGTGATACGCTGTATCGGTTTCGGGAGGTGTGTTTCTGTAGCACCGGCAACAACACTGCATGTACCAGTTCGATTACATCTGGCTTACGAAAACGGAAGAACAGAAGTGCTTCTGTATCACTAAACGAATTGAAATTGAACAAAAACTCTGCAACGCTGATTCTGTTGCCCCCTAGAAGTTGTTTCCTTGCTTCTTTTTTCGCTTCGCATAAAAAGCCGCAGATGCGACCAGTAAGGTCATTGGTATGATGACAATAACAAGGATGAAAGCCTCAAGTCAGGGGTTAATTCGAGCCTATACCCCTCATTGGTGCTGGCATACACAGCAAGCCATCTGCAAATTGCGTATTTAAAATTCCAAGCGTCGAACTATCCGAGTCATTTATTTACGTTTGAAAGCTGACTAAGTTCCCCAAAAGATCCAGCACGAAAGAATACTGGCTCAAGCCGCCCTAAGTATTTCCAATGACCTCTACAGTACAGAATTTTGCTCTATAAACGAAATCGCGGAAGGCTATACACGACCTATATCAGCAAGCAAGTCTCTAGTTCAAGTGCCCTCTGAAATTTTGGAAGCTCATGATCAGCTGGTGGTTAGTTGCAAGCATCTGCGAATTTATTGATCGAAATCAATAGTTGATATGGTTTCAAAGTTGGAGACTTCGTGCAAGTCTTTATTAAAAAGCAATTTGAAAAACGAGAGAAGTTTTCATCCCCCAAATTTTTTTGGCTATTGACAAACCGTCGGTAACTGTGACTCTGCCAGGCAAGAACAGTAAGGAATTGAATGCTAGAAGTGAAGATATTCACAAGTGGTTACCGCAATAATACCTTGAGAAAGCTATGCAAGAAGGAATAGTGTCAGTAAGAGCAAGCCTTGATAACTGTCTTGATGCAATATGCAATGAAGTAGATCATGAGCAAAGATGATTGTCAATCACGAAAAAATGCAGCAACTGTCAATGAAGAATAGAGCGGTACAGTACATTAACCTTATTAAGGGGACAAAATTGACTTATTCTGGCCAATGGACGACTCATTTTATAAAGGGCAAGTGATGTCCAATAACAGAGAAGACAATAAGTATCATATAGCCTACAATGGAGGCAATAAAGAAGTTCTCGACAAGACTGAAGATTTTTGGCTATATATCTCTCCCGAAGACAATTACGAACCTGAAATAGGTGCAGTCAACGCTAATATTGCTGATTTAACCCAGAAAGCTATTCGAAGTTCCGAACAAGACACCTTGCAGCTATAAGCAGACACTATGGGTCACAAAAGTTTTCTTACGTATGAAGCGCAAGGAATCCATAACTTACCTCTTCAAAACATTTATGAAAGAGAGGAAGCCACGTTTGAAGATACTTTTGAATGTGTGCATGTCTTTAAGGTACCAAAAATTCTAATATTATTACAAGTCAGGTGTTGGACAGGGTTAAGACCAATGATGATGGAACCTTCAAGATGAAGGCTCGCATAGCACCACACGGCAACAATGACTCAGAAAAGCAACATTTAAAGACAGAATCTGCTGTTTGTGTTTTTCGCTGGTGTTTAGTCAAGATTGATTTTAAAAGTGCGTTTCTTCAAACTGGTGCTGCTCTCCGCGATGTATTAATTCTTCCGCCTCGAGAGAGTAATGAAAGGCAACAATATTGGTTGCTATTAGCAGGTGCTTACGGACTTGTGAATTGCGGCGCTAAATGGCAAGAGAACACTGATCATCCATTCCGATTGCTAGGTATTAGTCAGCTCACATTAGTTCCTCAACCATTTTTCAAGCAAATCTCTGCTAAAAACTTCCTTCTCGTAGCAGTTAAAATTGTGGAAGATGTACTTATGGCTGGAGACCGCACAGTGGTGGAGTCTATGGTGGAAAAAATCAGGAAAAATATGAGCTCGGGACTGTCGTTTATGGCCCTAGCACATTTCTGTTCTTCGGACTTCAACTTTGCCAAGATACAGACTACTACATCACATTCTACGGTGATCAAAAGATAGATGGCGTAGAGGCTTATCCCATCACACGATACAGAAGAAAAGAGGCTGATGATATGTTGAGTTCAGTCGAGCTAAGTTCATTCGGGTCAATTAATAGCTTTATTGGATGGTTGGGTATTGATGCATCGCCCTTTTGGGCCTTATGTGCCAGCAATCTACCACGAAGGGTACCCTATACAAAAGTGAATGACTTAATATGTCAGATTAACTTGCTAAGACTCCTAAAGAAGCCCGATTCGACAATAATGTACAAGCGTCCTTCCGAAAAAGGACTATTTAAGATATTAGTACTGGTCTTAGCTGATGTTAGCAGAACAGCTGATCATGGTCAACTCGTTCGTGTCGCAGGTCTTTTATTAGGGGACATGAAGCGCGGTTCCGTGTTTCACTCTATCTCGTGGTCATCTCAAAAAGTCTAGGCGGCCAGTCAAGTCCATCTGTGCTGCGTAAAGTTTAGCCGCAGATGAAGGCACTGATGACGGTAAATTACTAGTTGGGGTTTATCAATAATTAATCCAGATGCATGTGGATTAAATCGTAGTAGTCGACTCCAATGAACTTGATGAAACCATAACAATATGCATAAATTATATCAATCCATCCATAAGCGCTGATGTCAGTGTGATCAGATACTAGTTTGAAACGCAAAAGGTCAACAGAATGATTTGGATCCCTGGAAGAGTTAGTATAGCCGATCCATTGATCAAGTGCAACAGTCCGCTAGTCGAACTACTTCAGCTCCCTTTTTTTGATCGGAACTCAGTTTGAAACTCGAAGACGCCAAGATTCGTTCATCTGATCAATCTACTGGCTAGCGCTGGCAGAGAAAATAGGAGGAGAATGAAATCTGAATACGATCCCTTAAGTTTCAAAATGACTTTTTTGTTTGGAGCATTTAATGTTCGCAATTTCATTTGAAATAGAGATCAGTGGCGACCTTTTGTAGTAGTTCTCTATGTCAACGTATCCTATTTCTTTTGATGTACTTATACTATCCAAATACAATCCAAGGATCCCAATGTAAAAAGTCACCGTGTTTTGACCTCTCGGAGTTCAAAGCTAACACTAGCAAGTGTGCTACAGTATTACCCCTCTCTCTTCCTATAGTGTTTGATGTTTTTATTTGTTTCGTTTTTTGCATTATTTTGTTTCGTTTTGTCTCTAACCAATATTAGAAATAATGTACCCAGATGCCTAATAAAAGAGGATTCTAATGTCCTTGCTATCGGCGAGAAATGAAAGCCTCCTACTGTGCTTGTTTCTGCTTCGATAGGTCTCCATGTCGGTTTTCTGAGTGAAGGTTATATCGCAGGACTTGCGACGAGGGTTTCTTGGTTTCTATCAGCCTTGATTCTGCCCTCTCGCGCCTTACCCTGCCTCGATAAATGCCTTCTGACCCGCGCTGATAAACTCTAAGCCGCAGATGCGGCATTAAGGCTTCCTTATCTTCTTGCTCCTCTCTCTCCACTCGTGGTCAGTTGCAGCATTGTAGGCAGTAGTGCAAGCGAGGTCGATGTGAGCTTCGATTTGGGAGCTAGTGCTAGCGGAAACCGATTTGAGAGTGGTTGTACAATGACAGGGACAAAAAACGGGTCCTAGACTACGTGGGACCTACAAGGAGCGACCAGAGACTTGCGAAGAAGGAAAGGTCCGCATAGAGCTGTACACGGACCCAGATTTCTCGGAGTCCTCCTGTGCCTCGTCGTTGATAAGGGGATTCATCGGGTAATCAGTAATGGCAGAGGTTCCCCTACTGCCCTCCTCCTCGGTTACTTCAGCCGCAATGTTGACCACTCCTGCACTTTTTCCTGACCAAATTGCCCCTTGCACTGAAAATGATCTTCCGGGATCCTTCAAGGTTTCCGTATCACTTATACAATTCCCTGAAGGGCCATGCAGGTTTAAATTTAAGCAGTCAGTGAGGCTATTGCCCCTTTGAACTTCGGAAAAAGCACCGAAGGTCCGAGTGGACAGGGGTCACTTGCAGTATAATGGTTGTTTCCCCCTTCAACTTCATTATGCACACCATAAATCTAGTGAGACAATGGAAGCCAATACTTTGAGGAAAACGGACGGGAAAGGATAACGCAGTGGTGGTGATAGTGGTGAGGTTTGGGGTGTGGTCTTGTTTGGGGTCTTTACTTGCATCCGGGTTCTGGCCAGAATTCCGCATCACCATTCTTCACATTAACAACCTAGAATGCAGATGAAAAAGTAGCCTTTACAGTATTTAAGCCTGTTTTTGTGATAACCAAAATGTTAAAATGCGCAAGGATTACAATTTGTGGCCCAAAGCCATGCACAGAACTGCACATGGCTTGCGCGATCCAAATTTAAGACCATTTACATTACTTTTCATGGCCCTCGGGACCCAAATTTGTGCCCAAATATTTTAGGCCTTGTTGGAGGTACAACGCATCCCCATTGCTGGAATAGGAACACTGTAACCCTCTGCCGGGGTGCGTCTATTTCGAATGCCCACCCATAGTAGATCTTGAATGAAAGTTCCCAGTTTCTTTTCTCTCTCTGTATAATAATTGCTCAATATCAGGCCGGGCAACAGTGGGACGCGTGTCCTGGAAAAAATCCGGAGCTTTCCAAACGGCGGTCGCGATCTCTCCAAGCGATGTTGTACTGAAGGATAGCGAAACCCCTAATATTCTGCTACTTACACGAGTTTTATTGGCGGTTTATGAGCTATTCAGCTACCGTTCTCTAGAGTTGCTTTCTACTATTTTCTACAGTATTTTAGTTATTTTCAAATTATTTTTGGCCTCGCGGCGAGTGGCTCTGGACAGTTCAGCCACACACGAGAGTTTCATATAAAGAGTGCTAGCTGTTAGTGGCGGGGGAACGGGGACACAAGATATGACACATTACAGGACCCTCCCTTCCTAGGGTCACCAATCACCTATCACAGTTTCTATTTCAGGCCTTATCATGGTACTCTTATGGAGTACCTCTTCCTCCATAGAGAATTAAGTCGCTTACAATCGGAATACAGGCGTAAAAAAGTTCTCCTTCTTCTACGAAAATGTTTTGATGACCGGAAAGTCTAGTGGGGCCAAGTCATTATCCTTCGTCGGACACCTATATGGTCCCGAATTTTGAGTTTTATTACGATTACATCTCATTTCAGAGATATCTAATCGAAGATGCCAATAACTACTCCTTTTTCAAGGAGAAATTCTTCGAAAGTTTTGCCGAGGAAGAGGAGGCCAGGAAATCATCCGTCAAGAATTGGAAATCAGCCTCAAGGTTGAAGAAATACCGAAATCCTCTAGGAAATCGAAGCAGTTGTACGAGAAGGCTGGTTCGACAGTATCACAAGATTCGGATAACTTAAGACTGCTGCATATCGACATGAGCATTTCCTGTCATTACGAGGGCCGAAGAATTACGCCGATCTAATGAAGGATTTTGAAGGAATTTCAAGCGAATCGAATTGCATTTTCCGGATTCTCGCCTCAAGTTATGGAAGAACGGTTTGAAAGTCTCTTAGTTCATCACTGTGCTCGCGCTCAAGAAAAATTGATCATAAAGTGGATGAACTTGTTGAAGACTTATCTCCCCTTATCCTTCTCTTCAAGCAGAAAAGTGAAATTCTGATACAGTCGCAGGACAATCTCCGTTAGTTCAGAGAGAAAATGCTCCTATATTGTGCTCCTGATGTCGTTAACCCGGTCACAGAGCATCTAGATGCGAGAAGAATCCGCACCGCGATCATCACTGCTCCCTTTGCAGCCGAATGGGGCATTCTGAGGCTATGTGCTGGCCTGCGGCGAGAAAAAAGGCTTCCGGCGCTTCGGAAGATCACGATAAGAAAAAAGAACTTTGAGCAGAAGATCAGGTCATCTTCTTCCGTGAAAGTCAATCGGACATCGATCAAGAAATAGAAGAGGAATTTATCGCGACGAACAGATCCGCTGAAGAAGAAGCCTTACCGAAACAACCTCGTCAAGAATATCATGGGAAATTCCGCTATCCCGCCTAGTGCATAATCACCATCAAGCACGAATAATACCTCCTGTTCCGCGAGTAGAAGAATTCCGTTTTCCGGGCCAAAAAAGGAAAAAAAGAAGAGCAAAAGATGATCGAATTATCCAAAGAAACTTCAGGAAATCGCCGGAAAGTACAAAGTTGTCGCTGAGCTCGAGAATGCAAATTGCGGGCTCATTTTTGGTCAGTTTCTTCGAGAGGATTCTGACGGAGCCGCGAAGGTAATGAGAAGGCTATTTGGAAAGATAATATGCCTAGAATTGCGTCGTGGCTCATAAAAAACCACGCTTGCTGCGATTGGTGCAGCTCAAAGTTTACGTAATGGAGACATGGGTAATTTAAGACTCTGGGGTCGTACTGGATGTAATTTTTGAGTAGTTATCTCGGCGCATCAACATGCCCCCCGAACTACACGTTTAAGAAAATTAATGTCGCAAACGGAGATAGGGCCTCTTGTGGCGGCTCCTTGCTCAAGGTTCCCACTCCCTTTGGGGACGAAGCGGTCAAACTGGACTATTTGGTTCTGAAGGGGTCTTCATTTGATCTAATTATTGTTCTCGCAACTCTCTTGACAATGCGAGCAAATTTGGACATCAGGACCCGAGACGTTCGTCTACAAATTGGCTCTGAGGAAGTTGTGCTGCCTTCGGAGCCCGATGCAAAAGACGCAGAGAAGCATGTCATGAGGGCGGAAGAGATCGGAACGCCTAGCGAAGACTTAACCTCCGTTTCTGACGCTAGTTCTGACTCCGGTGATACTTGAGAAGAAGAACTGGTCCTGGCGATCCGAGAAAACATTTACGAGAGCACCGAAAACTCTGAAAAAGAACTAACCGATACTTTTTCAGCCATCTTCGAAGAAAGGGGCGAAGCAAACGAAAAGGAAGAGATGAAAAGGGCACTTAGAGCCCTTCCTGCTCATCTTTCGGAAAAAACACAAAAGAGCATAAATAGCTCACTCAGTGACACCTAATTAGTCAAATGAATCATCGAGGAGCTCCACCCGGCATCGGTACCGATGAAAAATGGATTCAAGCTGAAGAACGAGACACATATCTATCACAAGGATCGTCAAATATCTCCGCGCAAAAACGATGTCGCTTGAAAGGAGATCGAAAACAAGCTTGATGCATAAATTATCACTCTATACTCTTCAGAATGGCCTTTTGATGTCGTAGTTGTGATGAAAAAGGGCGGTAGTTCCCGATTCTGTGTGGACTTTTGGGTGCTGATACCACGAATGAAGGAAGCCTGCTGGCTGTTGCTCGACATCGAAGCAAATTCGATGACTTGGAGGGAAGCTCCGTCCTTACAACCCCGGACCTTTTCGCAGGGTATTGGCAGATCCGTGTTAACGAATCACTCAAAAAGATTACTACATTTGTATGCAGCTTTGACACATTCAAGTTCGAGGTGATACCCTTTGATCTGATGAGCGCGCAGTCTATATTGCAGGAAATGATGGATTACATCTTGAAAGATATTACCTTCACTGTTGTATATCTGGACGACTTCTTTTTGTTCTCCAACAATATATAGGAGCATTTTCGACACCTTCGCATCGTCTTCAAAGTTATTCGAAAGGCCCCACTCAAGTTCAAAATCAAGAAAAGTGCCTTTACAAAGTCTAGTTTCAATCTTCTCGCCCATTTCGTCAACAACGGAGTTCACGTAGATAAAGAAAAGAACAGTGCCATCAAGAAGGCACTAGTACAAAGAAAAACGTCTGAGCTGCGGTGCTTTCCCGGCTTAGCCGGCTATTATCGCCGCTTCATCAAGGACTTCGCGGATATATCTGCCGCTCTTCACGCCGCAACTTCCGGAAAGAAAAAGTTAAATTGGATAGAAAAGATGAAGGAAGCGTTAGAGTTGCTAAAAGAGAAACTCGCATCCCCTTCAGTGCTGGCTTTCCATGACTTTGACGCGGCGTTCATCGCGGAAATCCCCTAATCGAAGTATCCGTTGATGATTATATCCAGAGCATCACCACTATAGGAGTGAATGCGCACATCTCTTTTCTTGTATATGCTTGAGGCCATTTAGCCAACGTGAAGTGAGCACAGCAATCAAAGCGAGAAGTGAAATTCTGAAATGACAATGAAAGGTTCAATGTGAATTGGCATTGGGATTGGTGTTTTTGGTGATAAACTGCGGTCAGAGAGCTCTTGTAAGAGCGTACGTACGTTACATGTGATATACATTTCGGAAGTTTTGCAGGAAGACGTTGAAAGCATGTGAGAGCTGCTGAGGTCTCTCGAATTGGACCAATAATATACGCTCGAACTGGGGATCCGCTACTTGGCACGTTCTAAATGGTGGCAGTCCTTACACAGGCATATTGTGGGGATCTCCTGCCTTTTTGTGTACAGCGTGAACAGTGCGTGTACAGTAGTCGTCCCGTACGCATGGTACTGTACTGTACTGTACAGTACTGTACAGTACAGTACAGTACCATGCGTACAGTACTGTACAGTCTGCCTTGAGTGCCTGTAAAATGTCAGCGGGAGACTAGAGTATGATACGCTAGCGTGGCACATGGCAATGGGGAAGGTCCTGTAAATTTTCGAGACTGTAACGCCGCAATAGCTGTACTGTATGTACAGCACTGTACTGGTTACAGCTGCGGATTGGATGACCACGAATGTGCGCGGTACAAATACAGTACTGTACTGTACTGTACAGAACAAGCGCCGAGAAACTGGAAATGATTATTGCATCTTGCGATTGTGAGCGCTAAGCACATCCGTGTTCTAACTGGGTGCTTGTTCAATGCCGAATGCCCCACGTACAGTGTAGTGCTGTACTATACACTTGTTTCATTTGCGCAAACGACTCACTACTCGTTCCCTCTTTCCCTACCATCGCTTGACCGATTTCCTCGATACGCATTGCGGCGCCGCACTTTCTACTAAAACAATCAACAAAACAACAGACGTAAACTTATCTTCAACTCTCAATCTCATACTCGCTCATCAGCTCTTCAACCTCTACTTTCTCCTCTTCATCTTCATCTTCATCCTCATCTTCATCTCCATCCGCATCCGTTCCCAAACACTTTCCTAGCTCCCGTTCTTCTATTCGGATCCTCCCCTCTACCTCCTCTATGCATTCCCTCAACATCCCCACTCTACTCCCCATAAAATCCTCCTCCACCTCAGTATCTTTGAGAGCATTACAAAGCAACCCCAACCCCTTTTCCAAGTCACGCACCCGCTGCTTCCCCCTTTTACCTTCCGCACGTTCCAAGTATGCCCTTCCGCCATCCTCGTTCATCTTTGACAAAACCTTCCCCGTCCACCTCACATCTTCCTTTTTTTCCGGCTTTGCTTGAAACGCCCGAAACACTCTCGCCCTAAACTTCTCTGATCGTATCACAACATCATTCGCCGTGAATTCCTCCCTTACCTGACACGCTGCGTACTTATTCCCCACACACACGCCCCCCCTTCCGCTCTTCACCCTTCGCCTATGTCTCAGAAACCGTAGTAATACTTCCATCTGCTTCATCTCATAGTCTATCCATCTCCACGCCACGCTCCCTTCCGTCATCATCAGTATGCCCAATGCCTTTCCGTACATATCAATCGCCAGAAGCATCCTCTCACACGCTGGCTCCTGACGGCTCCCTGCGTACATATCCCCCATCGCAACCGCCATATCTTCCTCCAAATGATAATGCGAAAACGCGCAAAACGCGATCTGTGCCTGTTTCGCATGATCCTCAACCTTTCTTTCATACCCCTCACCCTTGATCCGTGACAACATAATTACACTCCAAACATTCAACTCCCCAGCCATTCGGGGTCTGCTTTTCTCCCTGCCCTTGATCAAAAACAGCGCCGCTCGACAGTGGCGCAGCACTCTCTCAGCGTCTACATTTTCCTCATCTTGCTGGTAATAATGGGCCAACGTACGATGCGCACTCGCTCGCGTATCGGGATGCACAGTCGTATTTTCAATATCCTCCAAGCCGCGCTCCACCGCATCCATCAAAATGCGACGTGTCCCGTCGCTATGCATCCAATCCTGACAATGGTCCCACGCCCGGTGAAATATCTCCGTCGGTGTCCCTTTGTCCCGCAACCAATATTCAACAAACACACAAAATAAACGTGGCCGTATACAAAGCCCTCCACATGTTAGTACTCATTCTCCGCCCCTTTGGCCCTCTACCTCGGTATTCACTCATCCACCAGATACGCCTCATCAACTTACCTTCCTTGAGTCGCTTCTGCCACCATTCCTCATTATCCTCATCTGTCACATCGCTCTCCGCCGCACCACCCCCAACACTTTCATCAACACTTCCCCCAACAATACCTCGCTCTCATCGTCACTGCTCCCCCACCCAAACTCCCTGTCCCACTCCCAGATCCACTCCCCGACCCACTCCCACTACCAGCTCCACTTTCACTCGACCTTGCACTCCCTCCACCCGCTGCCCTCCTTGGTTGCTCCCCTCCCAAACTAACTAACACCATCATATTCGAGCTATAATCATGCAACTGAATCGACCTTCCCCTTGCCGCCATAGACGCCGTCAGCATTCCCTCCCTCACAAAATCCTGTCTTAATTCCTCCCCACCCCCAACCCTACCTCCATTCCCATTCCCCGCCTCCACCTCCCCGCCTCCACCCCCGCTCCGGCCACTCTGCCCCCACCCGTCCGACACGCACACGCCCCATTGGTAGAAGTATGTTGCGGCGTAGTTTGCGGCGTCAACGTATCTACCCGCGAATAAGACGCCATATCCACATGTTCAAATCCCGGTCGATTCAAACGACGTGGCGGTGTCGAAGTGCGAGATGCACCAGACACACATGGCAAACAGGATCGCCGCTTTGCACGACGAACCGGTGACGATTTGCGTGCCGTCGTGGCCGTGGTGCTTATGGCGTCCGTTAGCGTCATGAGTGACGGGTTTCGACTTGGTGGGCCGGAACGAGTGGGGGATATTGAGCGCGTCGAACGACGGCGGGAAAAGATGCGCGAGAGAGGCATGTTGCGTTTCGCGGGGTGCGAGGTGGAGGAGAGGGGAAGTCTCGAATTCGAGAGCGCAGGTAGGTGAAGATTGCAGGGGGGGGGATAAAGAGGGAGGGCTGGGAATGGTAGCGGGAATAGGGAGATTTATGGGGGATGAAGCTGCGTGAGGGGGGTAATCGGATCCGGCATGGATTTCGGATGCGTGACGAGTCTTAAGAACGCCTGCCAGCAGCAATGTAAATATCGGAGGACGGTCGAGGCGAGGCTTGTGCAAAATCCTACCTCTGACTCATATTTGGACCCTCCTCGACCTGATTGAACACTGAGAAATAGACATATGTACAGTACTGTGCAATTGCCATTCTGTCCCCTGCTGTGCTATGCGATACACTGTACTACGCGGTAGAGTGAATCACTTCGGCAATTAACAGAGGCAGTTTCTGCAACAATGTTGATCCATTTACCATTATTCATTTTTCATTCAATAGTTAAATGGAATGGACAAGTTGAAGCGAGTGGAAATTACAAGGCTTTCCTGAAGATAGAGTGAACTCCTTTTACAGATGTAGAGTGAACTCCTTTTACGGATGTAGTCTAACGACATTTGTACAAGTGGACGTCCTATAAGTATTGAATCAACAGCATCATCAAAACACAAGGGGTACCAGTGGCGTTGTCAACTACCCATGCCCAACGATGTTCGTCGTTCTACGTTGTAACCCTTTCATAGATACCGTAGACAAGTACAGGGACCGCTCGGTCTCCTCATCATGCATTTGAATACAAGGCCACCTTTACCCAGTACATACGTGCACAAGGGGAACATTAATTAATTCCCCTCGAACCATTGCAGGGGAACGAGAACGATTTCCCACTGTATCGTATTGATTAGTGTACAGCACAGTAATGCAATGCACTACACTACTCAATATGTACAGTATATTCAGTTTTCAACCTTATCCAGGATATCCTGTAAGGTCCAAAACTGAATACTGTATGTAGAGAGCAAGGTTATCCTAACACCGTAAAGTAACTGTACCGTATGTCATGAATTGATTAGTAGAGTTTATAGAGTTAGAGGAAACTGGGACCTCTATTCACAAAAACAGAGTTTTCGATATACAAGGCCGATCTTAGTAAGGCTTCCCACCTTTTAAGGCTGCCGAAATAAACTCGGTACACTTTTCACACGTGTAACGCCAAGTAAGAGCTTTTGAATTCCACAAGCTTCCAAATTGCATCCCGGAGTCCCCGACCAGTGGAAGGTCAAGACAGGTACTGCATGGAATAGTAGGTACAGGATTTACATGGATGTTGTTGACAACGGCTGTGGCTGTTGAGCTTCGGGCTTGAGGCTGCGGTTTCATGTATGGTACAAACGCTATCTTGCATAAATCAGGCGTACTGAGTTGGGACCGAGGTCGTGCAAAACGTTTTATTGCATTGGACATGTCTTGCGATGTACCTACGGAACAGCAGTGAGCAGAACTGTCCTAACCAAGTGACCACACAAACTTGAATACTGTACTTTGAACAGTTCTTTCTGTACAGCACGATGCACTTCCAAATGCATATCGCAACGTGAGGTACAGTAGCCTGCACACCTGAGGACACGGATTCTGCTCCCATCCCGCTGAACTTAGTACGGTACTACGCTGTACGGTACAGTATCAACAGTACTCACAGCATGAGCCACATTGTCAGTCTCCGCTTCCGCGATGCTAATCCCTCTGCGCAACGGGAGCCTTGAGCGTCAACTACAAGCTTCGGCGTGTCACTTCTCGCAGGTCTAGCTACAGCATCATGTTCACTCACTTCCGTCATTCTTCAGTACTTACCCCACCCTCTCCTGGCTATCGACTTTCCTCTCTGGGCCACTCGAGCTATCGGGCAGAGCGCTAGACCTGCTCATCCCCTTCGACCTCTCTCGATACATTTCGTGAATATTTGTGTAAAACCGCTCGAATGCTTCACTGTCACAGCCTGGTTTTTTCTTGAACGTCACACTGCTTAATACGTCATCGTATCCACATATACGAATTACAGCTCCGATATTCACCTCGTCTTTCTTCATTTCACACTTAATAGTGAAGCGCTTCCGCCCACGCTGAACACTTGGTCCTTGCACAGCACAGCCATATTCGTGCAGTAGCTCCCGCAGCAATGAATAACATCGTCCAGGTTTCAAGACCGAGTGGAAAAGCGTCACCTTGCTCCCATACATGGGTGGCGGTTGTTTCTCAAAGAACCGCCTGGCAGACCCCACCCGTGGGAATAGCACCCCGACTCCGCTTATACCTCCGTAACTACCCAGTCTCCTTCGAGGCCCAGGAATTTCCATCGAAAAAGGGCTCACCACATTCATATCACGTCTCGAGGCAGATCTAGAGGTCCTTCTTGACTGCCCATCCCCTCCGCTCGATGCACTCCCCGGTCCCCCGCTCTCCATTGAGTCAGCGTCTTCTCTCGCGCCTACATTCCACGGCGACGATCTGCTTCTCGGGATACCACTTGCTGTTGCCGCAACCTCATCTACCTCGTAGCCTCGGTACCCTTCACGTTCAGTTGCTTGAATGTTTTTAGCTTCTGCGTAAGCAATTTCACCTCTCTCCATTCTTGTTCGCCGGCCCAGTTTTGCCGCGCTGGACGTCAAAGAACTTGAATCAGAAGATTGAACAGAAAAGTGATCGGCAGCCGGCCTACTCGAGGCTTTCTCTGAGAGATGTCCTAGGTCTCTATGCATAATATTCGTGTTTCGAAAGGCCTCCGACGAACTTGCAGTACCCGATCCCGTTGACTGAATCGCGATATCACGCGTGTTGTTCTGGCGCAGGTCTGTTCCCTGGGATCCGAACTGGCGATCGCCTGGTGGTGGTTCTGCTCCAATGGTACCGCTTGCTCCTTCCGACTGGTACTCATCGTCGTCTGATTCGTCTTCGTGATGATCGTCGTCACCCTGTAACAAATCTCTGTTGCCGCCTAGGCTGACGCTTGCTTTAGAGGGTTCCTCTGCGTTGTCCATGATCGATGACGGCGCAACAACTGTAACGCGAGTTCGGATGCCATCACTGGATTCTTCCCACTCAGTCCCTAAATGAATTCTTTCCCGATCTTCGCCCAGCTGCGTTCCACTGGATCCGCGTAATGATGACATTGTTGGTGGTGACGCCACTTTCGTCAATACGTGCCCCGGAATTGACGAGAGGCTTCCACATTTGTTCACGATTTCTTTCTTATGAACACCTGGGTATGGTGAGACAGATATTTCCCTTCCTCGTTCATAAAACGTTGAATCCAAGTTGCGACTGGACCCATCTATGCTGGACAACTCCTTGTTTCTGCCACCATTTGGATGACTCCGATGAGCGCCCTCCGAGAACGAAGTACTACCAGTATGGCCAGTCGAGGTTTCAATCTGTCCCCTCATTCCACCACTTACCCCACTTGACCGGGCAGTGGTGTTGATAGCACCTACTGGTACTGCGGGAACTGAAAGTGTCCTTGAGACTCCTGAACGCGTTTCGCCATCTTCCCTGACTGAAGTGGGAGAACTAGAATTCGAAGCGACTGCGCTGCTTGGGGACGGATCGCGGAAAACTACCTCGTGGGGACCTTTTGATCCGTTCTGCACGTTCGAAATGGAGTCGCCTGCGGTCTTGCCAGCAGCTAATGAGCCCCATCGCTCAACTTCGCTTCGTTGGACTTGTGAAGCAAGGTATTGAGTGGATCGTGTCAAAGTTAATTTTCGAGAACCGAATCGTTGCGCTGCAAACGACCCAGGTTTCCCGATTCTCTCCCGTTGCAGTCCCGAAGTCCAAAGCTTATTCAGTGCTAAGCTATCCATATCGAACTCATCAGAATCTGGTATCATGTCGTAGTCTTTCATCATCCGGCACCAAAGCATCTTTCCTACGTCCGATTCAACCCAATCGCGGTCGGACTCGCAACCGCGCCTGTCGTGTATATCTTGTCCCTTCACGTCGTTAAAGCGAACAGTATTTTGTCGAGTCCTTTCCCTCTTCTGAGGACGTTGGTTAGCAGGGATCCTCAAAATTTTCTTTGTTTGAGGATTCTGGCCGACTATGCCTCGCACGTCATCATTCAGATGTGATCCCTGCACACTCTGATGAACCGATACTTGCGGAGGAATAGTCACAATTAGCCTGTTCTTCCTAGAACTACCTTCCCGCCGCGGACGAGAACGCCTACGTGTTTTTGCGCTCAATGCAATACCGTCATACGATACTGCTCGAATCAACTTGAATGTCCGTGGTACAAACTCTGTTTCCAACGTATCATTTTTGTCAGCAGCAGTTCTGGAGCCGCCGACACTCGCACTATTGCGAATGGAGTCTGCGTTGCTTCCCTGCCCGTGTGTTGGTTCCTTTTTTTGACCGTGTTCAAGATCATATCCAGCTGCTAAGAAGTGGCGTCCAACTTCATTGTCTTGATGATAGCGATCATTGTCATAGTCCCATATTGTCTCCCCAAAGTCGTCGAGAGCTTTCTTTGGTTCCCTCCAAGAATCTGCGTCGTGATTCCACAATTCTCGCTTTACAAAACGACGAATACTTGGATCGCCATCAGAACTCCGCGAAAGTACATCATCGCACTCAGGTACAGTGCCCTGGCTGGTAGTGCCTTGGAGAAAGTCCTGATTCCATGAATGGCCACGTTGCCTAGACTCACTTCCGTATGTTTGGGATGCTTTCCCTTTCAATGAGCGTAAGTTGTTGCCCTCGACGCGATGTGAGGCGCTAACTTCTTGCGCATCTTCAAACTCAGATTCATGATCGTCGTCAGAACTCTTTACAGATGAGCTGCTTCTTTGGCCAGAAACGCGGCTTCGGAACCTCTCTATATGATTCTTACCGCCTTCAGGCAGATCAATCGGGGAGACAAGCTCCGTGTCGGACGGGCGATAAGTTGAATGATTGTCCGGAAGTGGATTCTCGGATATCGCCGCCGGAAGTATCGGTGCTGCATCCGTCTGGCGCATCCTAGATTCGCCATGATTACCAAAGTTGCCGTCTTCAGATTCTGCGCGTATACCGAAATCCAAGCTGTCAATCCTTCGGCTCATTTTCGGAGCTCCCAACTGGCCTTGCCCAGCCACGGGCATATGTACGTATTGAGAGAGCAAAGAGGCTTGCCCAGTTTGCGTGCTGCTGGGTGCATGAAGGTGGTCATTGGGGTTGACGTGGGCCACTTCTGGAGATTGCATTACGCCGCTGTCACCGGGCACGGGGGGGAGGGGAGCCGGAATATCAGAGACAGCAAAAGTCGGCTCTAGACTTTCACCACACATACTAGTCTCGACATGACCGTTGAACCATGGATGGCGTCTAATGTCGGCAAGTGAATAGCGCTTATCGGGGTCTGCAAGGATATTCCCTATTAAATCTATGAGGCTGCTCGAAAACCAGGGTGGATACTTGATGTCACGGCGCAGAATTCGAGCGAAAAGATCGTCTGTATCATCGGCGTCAAATGGCAGGGCACCTGCGATGAGTACAAACAGAATAATTCCACATGACCATACATCCACTTTTGCGCCAGAGTAACCGATTGGCTCGTCAATAATCATCTCTGGGGCCACATAGTTTGGCGTTCCACAACGAGTGTGCAACAAAAGCGAACCTGTCAACGACCCTGGCTCCGAGCAAAGAGTGGAGAGGCCGAAGTCGGTGATTTTGAGTGTCTTATTTTCATCGAGGAGAAGGTTCTCGGGCTTGAGGTCGCGATGATACACGCCATGTTCATGGCAATGTTGTAACCCGTCAATAAGTTGCCGAAAGTAAAACCGAGCGTATGGCTCGGAGAGTCTTCTGTGACGTAAAATCTCGTCGAAAAGTTCGCCGCCGCTTACGAGCTCCATGACCAAAAATACTTTTGAGTGGGTTGAAAGCACAGAAACTACAGAGACAGTGTTGCGATGGTCGAGGGTTTGCATGATAGAAATTTCTTTCTTCACTTGTTTGTTTAAAACACGCTGCCTGACGAGGCTTTTGTCCAGAATCTTGCATGCGAACCGGTCGTGTGTGGTTTCGTGAACTGCAAGCTTAACCTTACCAAAGGAACCTGAGCCCAGGGTCTCCAACAAGATGTAAGGCCCGACTTTTGAGTATTCCCCTCTTCCCGACATGATGGATGGGATGTTAAACCAGGACGGACGAGCGCGATGCGGAAGGGCACAGAAAGGCAGCAAACCGTCCTTCAAAGGTGAGGAATGGCTGGCAAGGCCAGTATACCACGTGGAGCAATTGTGGATATTTTGAAGAGGATAGAGAACGCAGAGGTTGAAACGAAAAGGCCAAGGATGACACCAGGGGAGGACTCGGAGATGCGCGGTGATGTAAGCGAGGGGCTTGGACTGCAAATAGAACGTTGAACAAATTCGGAAGGTGTAACAATGATATGGAGGGGTGCGGGGAAAGTAGATTATGAAATAAACGCAAAAGGATTTGGATGAGGTGGAGAAAGGATTTCTGTCAAATGAAAAATGGTGTTGCGTTTGACAATAGAACGAGTCGTTGGAAGGAGTGGTTTGAAAAGTAAATACGCTGAAATGACCAAGAGTCCACCGGAAGACCAGCTAGGGTACGCCCATTGGCTTAGTGAGGGTACTGGCAACGACTCTGGGAAATGCTGAGCACGGTAAATGGATGGGGAACGTCACTGCGGCTAGGGAGGTGGAGTTGACCGAACTCAAAGCCGAAATGACAATCCTCGACGCAGGGATGATGACGCGGGCTAGTGCTCAACCACGGGGGGGGGTCATCACACATGTACTGTGTTGGCCTTCTGGTCCATCTCTTGACTTCGGGTCCCCTCAAAATATGTTCAACAGTCAGTGGACACAACTGAAACACTGGCATGATTACAAATCCATCTAAATTTAACAGATTTATAGTTTTCACTATGGACCGCCGAAATGCTATAATTCCACTGTTCACCACCCTGCTTACAGTGGACTGCCCCTCTTATTGGTAATTTTTTACAATATCTCCCTAGGCTGCATCATATCTCGGAGATCCTTCATTATGGCACACTTAAAACGCAAAATTTTTCCTTGGCTTTTTGACAAGTGGCAACACTTTATTCAGAACTTTTCTTTTATCGTGAAATCGTCCCACCGCAGAGCAGGTGGATATTTGCACCAGAAATGGATTTAAATTACTGCACGTGAGCGTGAAATAGGTACTGTACCATATATAGAATTAAAAATAAAATAAAACAAAGAAAAACCAGTAGGAAAGACCCAAGATAAAAGTAATGAATAAATATCATCTTGCTCGTAGGAGTCCAAGCGACGAAAAAAGTCATGAGATCTGTAAAAAAATTAACATATTTGAGCAACATCCCCAGCCTGACGTCGGCAAGGTTTTTATAGACATTAGTATTGTCGACGCAAATGTTCAGAGTGGACTTTCGACGAAGCATGTACATCGGTCCTCCCAGGAAATCAATATTTTCATATATTTAGTTGATAAAGTAAGCACTCTCGAGCACAAGCGCAAGTGCTCAGTGACAAGACACATAAAGCCCGGCCGCAACTTCTCACCAACCGAATACCCACGAATCATAATACAAACGAACAAGCCAATCATAACGCTCCGCCCTAGCCGATGAGCCAATCGCTCATGCCCTTTTTGGAAATCCTTTGAAGTTCTCACGCGAGGCTTTGCACGTTGGAGAGTTGTGCCACAAACCTCCACTTGTGGATCACATCAAATAATGTCAGAATAAATATTAATTTCCGCTTTTGAAAGCACCATTTCGCCGTTTCGCCGTTGTCGGGATTGAAAACTAATCGTTAATGCCAAAGGCCTTCATATTTATATTTTCCGCTTCCGGCCCGTTGCTGCCTCGAACGATTGTGCCAAGGTGCTTTTTCGGTATGTCAACAGTCTAATTCTTGGTGCATCAGACTTTCTCTGTCGAGTGCAGTGATCACGAGGTGCTATGCTGCAGCACACAAGCAGCGAAATTTTATCTCAATTAAGGACGGAACACCAGTTATCTTGTTGGGAGACCCTTTCACTTGTACACAGGTAGGTTTTCTAGTTCACGATACAAATGTATTTCTAAATGGAAAGTACCCAAACGACAAACATTGTCTGAAACTACAGGTATTCACTGTGCGGTGCACTGATTGTCAGTGCAAAATGTCAGTCGTGATTGTGTCGTGTTACTGTACCACACCGCACGGTACAAATGTGAGGCATAATAATTACTGTCCAGTACTGTAGTGTACAGATCATTGTGTAATCCATTTTACCAGCACCTGCATACGTACGGTACTCGCCTTGGATTGATGGACAGAATTTCGACCTTTCGATTAGCTGGACAAAATTGCATCTCCTGGCCTCAATGCGTGATTTGAAGCAAGTTTTGTACCCCATCTAGCTTCGCCCATCGCCATCCCAGCTTGAAGCTCTCAAAACAATCCTAGTAGTATCGCTGACAGTCACATTTGCTGATCACAGCAACTCTGGTCCACATGTTTAGATAACGTTCAGCCGTAGCCATAGGGCGAGGTCTAGTCTTCGTGTTATTCTGAATCTCCTCCCTTTGAATAGAAAAGAAACACCCTTTCGCCGAAGACCACAATTTGAAACGCTTGTCGCCAAGGGTTATACCGCATAGATGACGAGTCAACTATGTACATCTGATTCTAGTAACAATTTCACAGCCATCACACGGTTGATGATCCTCGACTCTGATGTTTGCGGGCTCCTACTACAATGACTTTCCCATTCTCAAAACTCTTTCTGCACGATCATCGGCACTCCTGGCTGAAGCGACGATCTAAAGGGGTTTAGCTCAACTTCCCGTAGGCAAAATTTATTTTATCTATTTATAAAAGACTTGAAGAATGTTGACGCAATGATATCGAGAGTTAGGTCAGTTGCTTCGCTTGTGCTCAATGCGCCACAGGGGCCGCATCATACAGCATTGAGCTAACTGGATAGGCACTATTGGTTCTGACGCACAGTTGTAGAAAAGCGCTTTGATCCGAGGCTACGGTAGCTGTTAATCTGCAACGGTCTGGATCGCTCACTCTTTAACAGGTTGTTTTTATTCACTTTATATCTTAGTCCAGCACTGCTTGCTGACCTCAATCAAATCTAACCCGCCATGAATCGTTCACACACTGGGTTACGAGAAGCTCGAATGTAATGGTACACACTTCTTTCGTGCTTTAGGGAAAGACAAACTCGCCTTGAGGAAAGCTTGTGATGGACAACGCTCCCGCTTCGCTTCATGTTGTTGCACCTCACTTTGCTTCGCCTTTTGTCGAAGAAACTTGATTGCCTTAGCGATTTACCGTACTGCACTAAACTGAAAGCATGAGACTCGATCCTCGTTCACACGGATCATACCTACAGTATTTACCTATTGCTGTATCGATTGCCCCAAGTATTTTAAGCGGAGCAGGTTTAACGCACATCAAAAGTACAATCATAATTCAGATTATTTGATTTTTGAAACAAGAAAAAGGTATAGTTCTCGATATTCCAACTCTTTTAACGACATATGGTGTGTATCCCTCAACGTTGGTAGTAATGATTCGATGCCCTCCATGTACTAACCGTTAACCAGTGTCGAACTCAACAGATTTCGTCACAAGCTAATTCTTTAGAAAGCTGCACCTCCTCAGTCATCCTGCAAATATCCCAGCCAATCATACGTCCGCAATGTTTCGCCATGGCATGCCTTTAATCCATCTGTGGACCCATTCCTCAATAGTAGCAACACAGCAAGAAACCATGGCCAGGACCTGACTTTTTACGTTTGGCTATGAAGGAAGTGAAAACGAAAGAACGCAGTAGTGCAGGAGTAGATCAAATTGGACTTCAAAGAGGAATTTGTGGAAACGCTCATCTTCTCCCCACAAAGCCGATTAGACTAATTTTAATGTTCATCACAGAAGTACCGTACAATCGTTCAACTTTCACCATTATAGTCACAGTGCTACGCACAGATCATTGCATTCTAATTAATACAGCAGTATAAAACTATAATTACACTATACTTATTCAAGAATTATTTTAGTTTTGGAATATTTCATGCGGGAATTCAAAAACATGCATCATTAAAGAGCAACATCGATACTAACACAAATATCACAGCTTACACTGTCAACCGGGCAGTGTATGCCCTTAATAAATCATGAAGTAACAATGAGTACGGTTTCAGTAAATGTGTGTAGGACCTCCTTTCAATCATAAAGGTGAAGGACAACCTTTGTATGCAGTGAAGCGAGAAATACGCAGATCGTGGAAAAGCACCTAAGCTACATTGCAGTTCCCTTCCTCTATCTCGAGTGACTTTTCTCAGACAAAAGGGCTGGCGGTTGGCTTGACAGGTAGATAAGCCAAAAATTTATTTTAACCCAATGACTTTCGAAAACAACCGACCATATCATTCAAATATTGAATCACCTAACATTTCAATCATTTAAACACCCAAAGTTTTCCCCCTAACATTTCCGCCTTTAGGAAAGCACGCACTGTGTCACTGTTTAGTAGTGATGGTCAGTACTGTTAGGCAATTGAAGCTAAGCGCTAGAAATTTAAAAGGGAGAAAATCTGGGTAGTGTGATACTTGAAAAGTAATGCTAATCCTGGAATTGAGGCCAAATGTTCAATTACGATTTTAGTCAAGTGGGTGTAAGCATACAAAGGAAGAGGATATCAGAGTACCCAAGTCACCCTACAAAATCTACATGATTTGCGCCTACTGTTAAGTAATGATTCTTATTCAGCACGCTCACCAAATCTTCACTTGAAAGTCCCAGTTTCTCTTTCCCTTTTTTTGCAAAAAATACAGTCAAGTCCCTAGAGTCAAAACTAGTGCTATTTCATTATTGATTTGGAAAGAACATTTCTTACGGCAATGCAATTTCTTTCGGCAGTGTAATTACTTTGAATAGTGCCATTCCCTTGGATAATGCTACAGTATTACTATATTACTTACCGCTCAGATTCCTATTCATGCGACCAAATAACTGGTAGTTTCGACAGAGAATCAGGCTCTGCATCCGGAGGTTATCCCGCAGCATCGCCTTCTAAACTCTTTCGTCCCTTCTTTGTTCATGCTGGCACAACTGCAAGGTGATGCATTAGACATTTCCATGGGAAGTAGACCACTGACTGCTATAGCTACATCGAATTTGAATATTAATACGATAAAATAAATAATTCTGAACTTTAAGAGAACGACAGCAATTAGGAAAGCATCTATGAATATCGAGCCCAAAATAATCTGGAAACATCAAATAGCAGATGTCAGTAAGCCATTCTAAAAATCTTCCCGCAGTTCCGTCCTTGCTAGTAGCAAGATTTAAAAATATCTTTTATGAATTTTGCTTGTTCATGTACCAAAGAGACGTCTAATTCAGGAAAAGCTTCTCTTTTTGTACGTTGAACGGATCGCAGATAACCAGAAGCCTGTTTCAAGGACAGATAATATTGGATTTAAGAATGTAATGAAATTATTCGTTTCGCAAACACAAATGGATAGTCTCCAGTTCATGGTGAACTTTTTACTTTATTTCTCGAAGAATGTAGATGAGTAAAGTTTGAAGTGACTCGAAAAATTATACGCATTTGCTGCAAAAAACTTGTTTGGATGTAATATAGTAATTACTTCCGTTATTCTCCTAAATTTTCATAACAAACAAGTAACAGCAGTTTCAGAAAAAGATTATTTCGAGCTTTAAGCTTAAGTAAAATCAAACAAGAAGGAAGCTATCAAAATTTTAATAGATAACACAAGGAAAATCTAGAATTGCAAATAAAGTTGCATTTTCAGACTGAAAGTACGCCAAATGCAAGGAAATATATTCGGACACCAGAGGAACTGGGAATTCTGAATAAAAATCACGAATCGGACCTCATTAAAAATAAGCTATTAAAATAATTTATGACCGCTGATAATTCTGGCAATTAAAATGAAGTTCTGAAAGGAAAGGAAGAGTTAGCATTGATGCCATCAAACGAAGGCATATATTCATATTATGAATGCTCAACTCACTTGAAAAAAATGAAAATGATAAGTGCGACGAGAAATCTGATGAAACAATTTTAGAGGACGAAATGAGCAACAGGCTGGCTAGAGGTGGACCCTAAATATGTGCACTCGCCGAATATTGGATGCACCTTTTCGGTGGGACGTAAATAACTTCAATTCTTCTAGACCATAATGAAAAACCTACTCCGCTCTCTATTAAAGGATTTATTGGTGGAAGAGACAAATAGGGTTGGTGAGGGAGAACTTTAAACGTCGATTCCTCAATTAAACCGTTTTTAAAGATATCGTCTTATTTCTTATTTCCGCTTCTTATTAATAAAAAAATTGTGAGTAGGGGTTTCTGAAATGAACTAATTATATACCTTTTTTGCACTAGTGCTACTGTATAAAAAGGCCCTAAGTACTGCTTCATTTGGAATTATATTTAAAGTACATCACCTTAGGCAGCAGTTCCCAGATTTCTGTTCAACAAGGTAACTGACGAAGCTCTATTAATCTTTATTTACAGAAAATTGGTAGTATATAGTCTGAATACGTCGCCTACATGAGTAACTTGACTTATAGTTGTGTCTTTAAACTGGTTTAAAAGCCTACAGCAGTTTTGGAGTAAAAATTTCTTGACACATGAGTAACTTGACTTATAGTTGTGTCTTTAAACTGGTTTAAAAGCCTACAGCAGTTTTGGAGTAAAAATTTCTTGACAAAAAATAATTGAAGCAGCTTCTCTACCGGGTACCGATAATATTAAAAGAAACAAGAGAAATATGACTACAAATATTGGAAAACTTTCTGCACTAGCGGATAATATGTATAAAAAATTTCAGATGAGAGTGGGATCATCCTTACAAGAACTGAATACCTAAGGATCCTACTTTATCTGCTAATCAAATGGTTTTTTCAAGAGCGGTAGGATGAAAGAAATGAAGAAAACTTATACCTTCTTTTGTGAGCAGTGTACACTTTTTCCATTAAAGCTAGATGATGCGCAAAAAATCACATTTAAATATTGAGTGTATTAGCTTATATTCATGAAAAAATAGGATGAAGTATGCGTTATCATACGTACGTATGTCCTACAAAATGGTTTGGAATGTACAGCATTTTCAATACGGTCCTTTGCACTCGTTAAATCCTTATTTGATAGGTATAATTATCAGATACTTCATCATTTGAACTTTTTATTCCATTTAAACTCATTCTATTGTTCAGTTCAGAACGTATTTCTAACATAGTGTCGGTGAACTCATCAAGTCTAGTATTACTATGCTCACAGTATGGATTCGAGCGATGACAAGTTGGTAAATATGGTCATGGCCGTTATACAGTAGCAGACTGAAAATGGTACACGATAATGGTAAGATGGTGCATTGACGGCTAGATAGCATGACACTTGAGCAGTTAAGAATGGTAATGCAACGTGCTGTGGAATAGAGAAAAGTACGAGTGGACGCGAACTACGGTTCTTAAGCGTATTTCCAGTTCTCCTTCACTCTAGATTAGATTGTTGTTCCTTTCTGTGCAAATTCGAGCGCGGGATTTGGCGCCCTAAGAAATGATGAGCAGAATAGTGGCCGCTATATATATCGTAGCTTATCGCACGACGGGGTCGAGGAGGAGAAAAAAAGGTAGCTCGATCTTGGCGTACTCCTTAAAATAATAGGATTGTATTGCGGTTGGAGTAAACACGCTAGCCTTTCTACGTCAGTCATCTACTTGCTTCCATACGCCAAGATCAAGAATTCATACGCTGTACTGCCCCATCTGACACCCAATCTGAAATGCGTTCTGCATGGCCCTCGTAGCTACGTGTCGTGGACTTGTTGAGATCAAACTCAGTGCTATAATGTTATCTTAGCTTTAGTTTAACATAATTTAGAACAGATTCAAGGGCCGGAATCACACGAAAATGAAACAGAGAAATAACTTCGGGAGACAATTGTAAATTAACTGCGGGTAATCGAAATTTATACAATTTACAATTTGGTAATGAAATGGTAGCGAGCCCTACATTTAAGAATAATCAAAAAACTTTCGGTTAAGTGTTTATGTATTATGATTCTTATTAATTAATAGAAAATCAAGAGAAATAAATGTGGCAGTTTTCATATAATAAGTCAGTTACCAATTACTTGATGCACTTGGAAAAAAAGGCCGCACATTTTTCAATCATTAAAGCACCAATGTTTTCACCTTAGAAGCAATACAGAGTTGCTAATTGTTGAGAACTGAAGCTCTCCTACATTAAAAAAATAAATTATTTGATCATGTAACACCTTTATTAAATAATTTTAGAATATGATTTTAGCGGAAATTGGTAATTTCTGAAACTTAGTCAAAGGAAAATATTAAAATTTCCAAATATTTCAGATGAAATGAGTAAAACATTTTTAACAATTACTAAAAAATGTTGAAATTATCTGTCTGGATTTCTTAGTTACGGTAATAATAGTAGGAGTTCTTTTAAGTTGATTTTTCAACGATTCCTTTCTTGGAGCACATTTATCAGGAAATTCATCAGGAATTATAAATTTAATTGAAATAGAGATTAAGATAATCAAATGTTTCATTATTCGTCTCATAGTCCTACTTAAAGGAAGAGTTAAATTTATTTAAGCTCTTTGGCTAGCAAAAATTACAATATGGTATTTTAGTAAGATTTAAAGGCCTAAAGAATCCATGAAAGACATTTATCGAGGAAGGAAGAACTAAACCCCTCTTTGCACTAAATTTTATTGCATTGAAAGGTGAATCTACTGAGATTAAATATTTTATATGATTAGATTATCCGAATTTTGTGTGTAGGTCAACTGAGAGAGGAACAGTAATTGAAGCGGCTAACTTTCTAATATCGATAGAAAAAAGAGAATTTTGGAGAAAATATACGAAAATAAAGATACCATACTTTCGAGTCGCTTTTGCTGTTAACGAAGCCAATCGATAAGAATTAATAAAGAATGACTACAAGCACGACTATTGTGGATACTACGGTGGGCTATCGTAAGTTCAGATCTTATTCAAAGGGATATGCAGCTATGAAGATAAAGCTGTATTAAATAATTTAACTATATTTTGCCTGTGAAGTAGTGCTATCATAAATAACAATTCAGTATATAATAGTGCTCTGGAGATTTCTGTGAAAAAACTACTTTACACCACTAACTTTACTTCCCTATTCGCATCTTGTTACTGCTAATCATATTCCATACCATTGATTTTCTTTCCTGATGAGGTTTAATTTGATTTTTATAGCATGTTTATCCTAAAGTATTTGCAAAAAATATAGCGCCAGATTATTGAGAGAAAAATCTAAAAATCGACATTTATGGATCTCAAAAAATGCATCAAAGCTCAAAATAAAATTATGATACCAGAATAGGTAAGAAGAGCTGGATGAGCGGCCAGTTTTATAGTACCAAAGAATATTAGCAGTATTTTTGGTCCTTGATTTGCAGTGGTGCTATATTGTTCACAGATTATCATTCAAATAAAATTTGGACACAATATGAGATCTTCCAATTTTGAATCAATAATTCCGACGTCTCCGAAATGCCTGCAATATCCACTGAAATACTCCAACCTATGTAAATAATTTCATTTCATGTGGTCTAGATAACATATAAAGTTTTTTTCGAAACTATAGAATGGATAATAAATTCCTGCAAAAAAATAGGGATTATATTTAATCAGTATTAATAATGTAATCTCTGAATGAAATCGGAAAAATCAAAAGAGATATATAGTTTTGAAGTTATAATTTGAGATTCTGCGATCGACAGTACAATTGAAGTAACATTAACTTGGTCTTCAGTAGAGATTTAGTCCACCGGGTATCACCAAACTTACGAAAATTGAATATCTATAATTTCTCTGAGTTATACTCAAGAAAGTCTTTTGATTCTATTGCATAAACTTTTGTAAAGGGTAATTTTATGAATTAATATGAACGCATAAACATTTAAACGAAGAAATATAAATATTAGAATTTAGGCAACTTGTAAGCTTAGATAATTTGAATACTTTCTCAAGATTTTACTTCAAAAATATGAATAATGTCGATATCGAAAATTTAACTGTTCATATAAGAGAATATCACATAATCGGACGAATTTCTCAATTTAATTAAACTGCTTATCGTAGTGTATGAAAAGTGAGTTCAGGACCTTGAAGTTCTCGCTGATAAATATTTTCTAGCATTGAAGTTTCATTTTTCTCTCGAAAAGAAATGTATAGTAAAAAAGAATGTGAAAAAACTCAACTGATTATAATTGTGGAGATAAAAATGTTTTCATGCTAATATTCATTCATCAGTGGAAGTGGCTCCTTTTTTAAATGAAATTTACTTCACTTGACTTGCTGTAAAAGAGCGAAAATTATTTCTAGACATATTGCAGCCAGGGGAGCTAATAAGTTAAATCCTCAGTTGGTATGAGGAATAGGAAGTGCTCAGAACTGTAGAAACGGTGTAATGGTTAGAAGAAACGGACTAAAAGTTTCAGAGGAGGAAGAATATCTATAATATGCAAGGAAAAAGAGGACTCAAAGTAATGGAAGTGGACCTTCAGAAATACCACTTACATGATCCGACACCTCAAGAATTTTTAATGCGAAGAAGCCTTATAAGGTGTATTAAATCATGAAGAGCTCTCTTATTTCCCTTCAGAGTAGAAGGAAAGCGTGGCATTAATTCAGATATGAAACAGGTGCCTTTATTCAGATCTAGTGTTTCAGATTTTTTTTCAAAAGTGAAATTCAAAAAATTTTTACAGCATGGATTACTGAGAGAGTGGCTATTTCTGAACCGGTACCTGTATCGATTGAAATTTATTATCGATGGAAAAATTTCTCTGTACTATAAAAGTCTTGATCAAATCGTTTGGAAAGTAAGAGAATTAGAATGAACTCCAAAATCTCTCGATAGAATACGTTTTGTTAGTTTGAAATTTTTTTCGTACTCAACAGCTCGCCGTCAGAGGACTACTGTAAACAATTAAAAACATTTCACCACATAATACAATTACTAGTGCGTTGGGGTGTTTTGCGCAAACAGCTCTTTCAAGACGCTAAAAATATTTAAATGCCGTGTAAAAGTACAGTTGTGTTGTTAGATGAAAATATTGTTGGTGCTAGAACTAGTGATATTCATGTTGTGGCTGTTAGTCATAGAGAGGAGTTGAGGGAACTGTATATAAAAGCGCTGAATTGAAAGTAACTTCCTTCGTGAGATTTTCAAATGTAACAGAAGGCCTCCTCGAAGGTATGAGATACAAATAAGCCAATATGCTAATGGTGTTATCAAATATTGTTGACATTGGCAGAGTGTAAAATATGTATAGAATGCTACTTACTGTAAGTCACAGGGATGAAATTACGGTACTGGTTCAAGAAAAAGTCCAGTTTAGGGCCATGCTCATGTCAATAAAGCCTTTTCACATTTCAAAATAGCGAAAATTGACTGTAAATCCTACTTAAGCTTCATAAAGGAGGATGCAATCAAATGCAAATGTAGTCATTAGGTTGCTAAAAATAATTTCGATAGAAATTACAATTAGAGTTATTGAACTAAAGGAAGAAACTAGGGATGAGTGATTGTTTGTTTTCGCTGATGAAATATTTGACGGGTATAGCTATTTGTTAGCAATGGAAAAATTGAGCCCTATCTCTCTAATTAATTATGCAGTAAAATATATTGGAATACAAGATTGGGCCAAAGGCGGACTAAAAACTAACGTAAGCTTGCATCAAAGGAGTAGATCATGAAGCGTTAAGGTACCTTTGTTCAACTGCTATACAAAAAATTCGAAAATACCCAAAAGAATTGTTGAAATGGGTAGCCGCGGGAAATAAATCCCATAAAACAAAATTAGCTCTGAAGAAGTGGTCATTACGTATTTAGTTCCCAAAAGACATGAGAGAAACGGAATATGGTATTGGGCGTCATTTTCAGAGCAGCCACCTTCTTGACGATTATTCAGCGCAATGTGGACTTCAAGTCACTGAATTAATAATTTATCACTGAAAATAACTGCATCTATTGTTATTCTCTTAATTACTGAATTATTATTCCTGGAAGCTTTACGAGAGATAATATGTTTAAATTTTTTCCTTGCTGAATTTTTTTTTGCCGCTTGAATGCTAAGAGAATTGAGAGGGGGATTAATTTCCGCTGGCCAACGGAATTTATAATGTTACCAGAACTTTATATACTCCAGTAGTCACAAACACTAGATATTCCAATAGCGGCGTCTGCACACTGAATAAATTCAATACTGATCCTTCCTGACCGGAAATGTGGTGGCTAGGAGAAAGCTTATATTTATTGTACTTCCTTGAATAAATGATTCACACTACATGGACAATAGATATCCTTACTGGCAAGAATGATTCAGTGGTATGCATCGCTTCAAGGTTCTGAAGTTATTGAGAGTAAAATTAGCCCACTAACACCTCAAACGCTTTAGGAAATTACACAAAAAAGCCTACTACATTCATCGTGAATAAATGTTATGCAACTTTAATAAGAAATTGGTGAGAAATTTTCGCATCAAACTTTTGATCGTTAATGAGCATATGAATGCATCAGAAATATTTTTTCTGCGTTAAATTTGTCCCTATATTCAGGTAAGCTACAGAAAGTTTTCTGCTCTTCCACTCTGAAGCGCATTTATATTTAGTTTGAGACCTTTTCTTCACTTGTTCCAGAGAGATGGCTTTCAGAAGGGGAATTCAGAAGGGACTATGTGTTCGGAGCTATTCTGTACAGAGACACACTAAATAACCCAGGAGAATTGCAATATGTTTCCATTTGGGACAATTATTTCTGGATTTCAACTTTGCGGAACATTATCGACGCAAAATTATTTAAAAGTAGAGCAGATTCATATAAAAAATTTTTAAATTGCGTTCAGTGATCAATAAAATCAGTTTGAAAAATATCGAAGCGTTGCTAAGAATATTGATCCACTACAGCATGATATATGAAATTATTCAAACAGAAGGTAGATCAGCCTATCGTATGGGAGGTAAGCTGACAAAAACAATATACAGAGGAAGTACACTAGGTACTCCTGAAAGTGGTAGCTAACAGTGATTTAATGATTTCAAAAGTATATGGCAGTTTTGTGTGTTTAGTTTGTTTGGTCTATTGTGTTTCAAAATCCTCCTTCTCTCTTGTTTCAATATTAGGGATGTTTTTCCAGACTTTTAACTCCAGTACAAACCTTAATCTTCCATATTTTCTCCTTATTTCATTTTTGTCTTTTATATACAACTTATTCATTATTCATGAAAGTATGACGATAATTCGATTACTAAGATTTATTTTATTCAGAGAAAATCTAATGTTCAGATTAATTGCTTTATATCTAATTTTAAACTACTCTGAAGTGATTCTTCGTAGCCCTATGCTACTTTAACTGCAAATGGCTCTCAAAATGGTGATTGAATTACTGACAGTACGGCTTATAACAATTCAGAAGATTTCGGTGCTACTGTCTTTCTTAAAAGTCGGAATGACTCGTAAGTCCATTGAGCATTCCCTGAAAGGGGAGCTAATGGAAATCTGGCCTAAAATACTCTTTTAGTTTAAAGAGGTCACGCCTGCCATGCAGGTGGCGTTCATCCTAACGTTTTAGGGGAAGATTTATGGGGACTATAATCATAACATATTCGGTGGAATATCATTTGTTAAGGCGTTAACTTGAAACGTCAGGGTACGGCGGGTAAAATTGATACCTGTATCTTTCAAAAAGGGCTGAGAGCAGCCAGTGTCTGATTAGTCGAGGAGAGTTCAGAAAGTGTTGATTCTAGAGAATTTTTAAAGTATAAAGCTTGTGTTGGCTGCTGTGGCGTTTTCTGAATTCGATCTTAATTTCTGATTGGTTCTTGAACCTTAAGAGGAATGGATCCGTACGGTTAGGCCATCACTGTTTTATTTTCAATGCTAAATTTCCGAGTAGATGGATCATTTAAATTTCTTAAGAGTTAGAAATTCGATCCAAATTACAGTTATGTTCTGGACCCACTTGGAACAGGTTGGATAAGAGTTGCGGAGAGCGAATCATCGCTTATGTTGTCCACGAGAAAACAAACACATTTCAAAGGAGTAGCAAAAGTATTTCACTTGGCTCTAATCAGCGCGGACATAGGGTAGATAGGTATTTTAAATTATCAAGTACGTCGGTTTCCGGATTCAAATTGTGCTAATCTAATTTCAATTCTCATGTATTGAGAGAATTCACACTAATTGAAATGAGCCAACAGAACTATGCGCCTAGTATATCTAATTGTACTGCTAGGAAGGGTGAGATTAAAAACATTGTACTTGCGAAAACATTATTTCACAATGCTGTTACCTAAAAATGCAATCATACTTATATTAATCGTATCTCACCCGCTATGTATCTCTGACTTTCTGAAAATTAAAAAAGTCATCGGAAAGAATTAAATTGGCCTCATTCGGGGGTCATCATACGTATAGTACACATTCTGGAGAGATATGCATTTTTTCATTATCAAAGACATGCCGAGATCAATTTTAAACTTATAATTTGCGCCTTTTTCACTTGGGAGCAGTTTCACGGGACGAGTTTCTGATGTTTAGGCCTTGAAATGATGACCATCTGATCATTACTTCGGTCCAGGCTAATAATAGAGACTCCAGATTTTCCACTAAGACCTAAATAAGATAACGGCGATTCCTCTTTTCTATTGCAAGTATCAACACCTGAGCGGAAACTTTGATCCTACCCTCATTTACCACCATCATTGTGGCTCTCTTAGTAAGACAAGTTTTCATACATTAAATGTTTGTTTCACTGGAAGAAAATAATTTTGCTTCTTTCCATTTTGAACACAGAAAGGATTTTCTTCATTTTCAATCAGTTCTTAATCAAACATTTTTGCCTTCATTTTCAATCAGTTCTTAATCAAAAATTGTTGCCTTCAAATATCTTTAAATTATATCTAAATGAACTTAACAGTCATTTAAGTATTTTATTTTATTCACAGACTGTTAAGAAGCTTACCGGGTTTAAACCGATGCAAAACACGGGTCTAATTCATACAATCTGTATACAACGAATAATAACTATCCTGCTAAGCCTCATTACATTAACTAGTATCGAAAATTGAAAATAACTTCAAACGTGTGAATTTTCAATTGGAGACTTGAAAAAACCTAAACGAAAGAAGCTTAAAACTCAAAACTCAGCTCAAGAAGTATGTAGAAATGTCTTAATAACTCTTAATGTAACTGCCCATTGAAATCTCTTTCGTCCACTACCAGAGAGATTCTTGAAACTTCTTCTTTGAGGATTCTATCCGCTTCCATCTTAGAATCATTTACCTGGTCGCGATTCCCCTCCACCAAAGTTTATGGTCCGTTTTGTCCACTGCAAGAATTCCATTTGGATATCTACCTTATCATTTGCCGGGAAGGACTGAGTAAAGCGACGTACCATTTTAGATGTAAGATTTTGCCCGCCACCTCTCTCAGGACTTTCAAAGATTCAATTTGTCATGTTGTAGATATCTGAATTTGTATAGACATGCACCTCAGGTCGACAATGTTTGGTATACAATTTTCTATTGAACTTGATCTTCGGATCAAGATCTGATGCCTGTTGGGCTTTTTGCAGTTGAACCGCGCTAAGATCGAATTAGTGGCTGTTTTATAGATGCGGTAACAGTGATTAGTTAGAATGTCCCATCTGTTGGCATTTTTGTTGATGCATTGTTTTCTGACTCGTGAAAGCCACTCTGGACTGTTTAGGGTTAAATAGGGAGTGTTAAAGGGAACATAATTGTCGAGAATAGCGAAAGTAGTGTTGAGTTGTAGAAAAGGAGATTCCCGTGGCTAAAGTTTGGATTTTTAACGTGTTTTTTTCGTAGAGCTCAAAAGTGTCGAGGGTAAAAAGTACAGTATGTGCAGTACAGTGCAGTACAGTGTGCAGTAATTTTCGAAAGACAACTTAAATTTTATCAGAGAAACACAATAATTAATTTGCCCCAATCCAATTATTTTTGAAGGTTAATATCTTCATCCAATCCAAATCAGTTGATCACTTCAGCTTATCGACGTACTACCTAAATCCGTCTAGAATCTTCAAATCCGGATTGAAGCGAATATTCGAGATAAAAAAGCATACTGAAGGCTATAGAGTGAGTTAAATTTTCGATTAAATGTTTTCGATTAAGGCAGAGAACTTGAGAATGTTAGTGATAAAAATGGTTCGTTCGATTTTATTGTGCTGCCCAAGGAGGCGAGGTCATATGTACTGCCAGGAGATGCCATGCTCAAAATCTAAGAAGTCTACTATCTACTATCTGAAACCCATTCATATAACCCTAAAGATACCTATTAGAAAATATATACACCACCAATTTCGTATTAACATTACAACTAGTAATAGTATCTATCTTCTCTACTCATTTGAAAATGATAACGAAAAATAGGAACATGTACAATGAATTAATAACGCAAGCAATAATAAATGTCCTTCAGGACTGTGACTAGTAAAATTTCAAAGTCAATTAGTTATCCAGCTGTCCTATACATAGCATTTTCTACCTCTACTGTGTTTTAGAAGTGACAATATGGACTGTGCGAGGGTTTGACGGGGGCGCGATAATATATATAGGAGAATATTTTTTTCATGGGCCCATCAACGCAAAAAAGGCTATGTTGCACCCTGAGGGATGATACACTTGGAAGAAATGGGCTGATCGGTACCATTGTGAACGAAGGGTAGGGCTCGGCGGAATAACATTCTGTATCTTTTTTAGCTGCTCTATTGTAGAGATATTCAGAAAACTAGGCCCCGTATCCCAGAGAGAGGAAGAGTTTGCATGGAATTGTAGTTCTCAACATATGATATTTGTAAACCGTTTTGAAGGTGTACACTTGATAGGAAGTGGAAACATGCACTAGAAAGCCGGTGAACACGTGCAATGTGCGATAATAAAATGTACGAATGTTATTCAATTATTTACTTTTTGAAATTTCTCGATGAGGAGTCAATATTATCACCCTCTCAATTTTATTGGGTAAATTAAAATGGTACTTTTCTTAATAATTTGTCAAAGTGTAGATGAATTGATCCAGTAGCACATTTTTCTTGTCACTGGAGTTGTTAATCGCTTTCTAGAGTTAGCTATGACTATAAGACTGATATTTTGAAACCTCCTAACCGAAAATTCCGAAACCGACAGTGACTTGCATTAAATATGGCTGAGAAAACTATGGTGTGACTCCTATGGTATGACTATCCTTTTAACCGGTAATTTCCCTTTGATAATCGATTTCCGCTTATAAATTTCCTGAATAATTAGATTAGGTTTTCAATTGCGTTTCTTTTCATCCTCTCGCCGTGACTCCGCTTCTAGTAGTCTCCTCGCCATATTTGAAAATAGTCCCACAATAAAACTTCTATATCAGCAGAAATCTCATCTCAAATGATGTCGACAATTATTTCAGATTTTCCCGTAGCAGATAACTCCATCACATTACAAAACTCGTGAATTTGTTTCAAACTCACCGAAGCGTCGTACTAATAAGTAAGTATCACCCTCTCAATTGCCGTTATGTTACATCTTCTGTGACAAAAATACAAAAAGCCGAAGTTGGGAAGCAGGGAAGCAATAAATACTATGTTCGACCAAAAAGGGGAAGTTTTTAACACGATCGGTCTTGAGAAGCTCAAGAAAGTTGTGATCTAGCCGCATAAATGTTTCGATGGTGAATTATTGGTTCATGATGAAATCGTAAACTATCTCTCTATACGTCAAATTTGAATCCTGCAACCTGCCGTTTTTGTCTTTAATGTAATGAAAAACTTCTTAAAATTCGGCCCATTGAGAAAGGGAAATTTATGTCTTCTAAAAGAAAGCCATGCGATATGGAAGGTGTTCTTGGTGAACTGAGTTGGATATTTGGCCAATACTCACTATAAGAGAAGTAACGCGTTTCTCGCTATCTGTTACACAAGCTATACTGATTCAGTTATGAAAAGTAGGACTGGTAATATTTCTGTCCAAGGTATGCAGATCCATAAAAGCTTGAACGAAGAGGTAGTAAAGAGGAAGCGGCGTGATACTTTTGTATATCCTGAGAATGATGACGCTGATGGTTTTGATGGAAGGCCATTATTGAATTCACCTTCAAGGTCTGTAGAAGTTTCTGTGAATCTCTATAATTGTGACTAGCAAGAGCACCAAAAATTTGTTTTTAAGCCATGTATTTTTGCTCAGAATGGAACGTTTACTCCCAAAAATATGGGACCAGTCGGCTAATTTCTTAGTAATTCGGGGAATGCTACTGTGAAATTGGGCGGCGGCAAGGTTCAAAGCATTAAAAATTAGACGTATATGGCGTCAGGAGGGACTCTGAATTAGACTGGAATCACTAGGATGAGTCTATCCAATTTCGCATAGGATCAACCCGCAAGTCAAGGAAAACTGTAGATGGATGGAGAAAGCAGCGTAACAGTTTAATAGCCCATTGGATTCGTATATTGAGAGAAAAAGGCATTACAGAACTTAATGTATCAATATATAGGTTACATCAGATCGTCGAAGTGAATAAATCAAATGTTCTCCCTTTAACACGGAAAATTTCAATGCTTTCTCTACATATATTGAAGAAAGGCATCGTTTAAGCAGTTATGTAGAAACTGAGGCTGGGAAATTTCTGAGATTTGCATTTCGACTCGAAGTGATAAGAGGAGGGCATTACTGTTTCTTTTCTATTCAAAACCTTTCGGAGAGATTTGATATTGTTTAACTACTCGAACCATGCTATATGGATGTGACTGAATTTTTGGTAGGAAAAGCGCTGGGATTTTTGAGCATTATAGATATCAATTTGTAGACTAAAATGGGTAAGTAGTGGAGGTATAGTATATTCTCGGATAATTCTTGTTGTAAATTTTAGGCCTAGTCTTGAATTTTTGATAAAATTAATTCCTTCACCGATGCTTGTAACATTATGCAGCGCATATTGGAAGTCACTAAATAAAAATACAGGAAACCAATCGACTATACCTTCCTTGTTTTGTTCGAGAAAACACTGAAACAAACAATTAATTTTAGAATAATCTGCAGTGCCCTTTGTCCAATCTTCGTGTTGGGTGCCTCCATTTCTTTGATATTTTGTACCCATTTCGGAGTCAAAAAACTGGCAAACGCCGTCTGGGGATAGGGGTCCTGAAAAAAACCCATTGCCACCTGGAAAACTGTACCAATCCCAGCAGGAACGCTTCCACAACATCTCAGAAGAATAGTCGAACGTCAGTAAGATTACGCCGGTCTTCGAGTAGTGCGCCTACATGACAGCGAAAAGGCGAAGAACACATGTGGGTGATAAATGGCAATCTTTCGGGAGAATGTACAATCTCAGAGAAGTGATCTCCTTCATCAACGTGTCCGATAGGTGGAACAACTGACCTTCAGGCAGGTATTTCGAGCGATGGTACCCAGGTTCATGGTTCCGGAAGTTGAACCATACAACGTGTTTGGCATAAATGCAGAACGCCATGAGGGCGCTTGCCAAGAACTCAGACTTACCAATGGCTTCGAGTAAAGCGGATTAACTATCCCTGTGCAAAAGACACCGAAAAAAACCGACCGTAATAGGAAAAAATTGCAGAGAAGGCTTTATAATCAATCGGGGAAATTCGATGTAGTGCAACTAAACGGAAGTTGCGGGAAAAGACGTCGACGACCCGCGCTAGGGATCCCTCAATACTCAACGTTGTGGAAGATTGCTAAATGGTTGCGCTGATGGCAAAAGTGAGTCTGCGATTCCATATCGGCGCACCACCTCCAGGCCAACTACTAACTAATATACAAACGGCGAATGAAAAGAATAAGTGAAAAATCCGTCTGGAAGAATACTAAGGTTGTGTGAGGGTAGCGCAGAATGTTGTCGTCTCGGCAAAGGAGAGTTCCACCGCTTCGCCAGGCCTAGCAGATGGCGGCATATTGAGTGCGGGGGCTGGAAAGAGGTTGGTGGGGCCGCTAAAGTAGCGGGAGGGCTGGCTGTAAGGGTAGCAGGAAAAGGGACTAGTGTTGGGCATTTTGATAGGTGTAAGTACGGTGAAGGAAGATCGAAAAGACAAGCCTCGACCGGAACGAGCTTCAAATAGCCTCGAAGTTCAAGGGGATTTTGGTCTTATCTCCATATGGGCGTCAAAAAGGAGGTGAGGTACCACGTGGTACCACGTGCAGCTGGAAGGATATTGCATGACTTGAGGAAATGTCTCCATTTTCGAGGGTGGTTCTTTAGCACAGTAACGACCCCTGAGCAAGGAAGAGGGAGGCCGCCCACTACTGTACTTAAAGAAAGTCAGCTTGGGGAGATCGAAAGTGTACAGTATATACCTTTTGCGTACTATTCTGTACAGTTGTAGATCCATCTGGTTGGACTGAGCTCATACTGTAATGGAGCCGTGAGTTGATGGTTCGATGTGTACGATTCCAGAAGGTAAGAGCCATATCAGCACAATGTTTGGTAGGATTTCCAACTGCAGCATCCTGTGAAGTTCCATCTCTTTTTTGATATCCCCGCGTCGAGCCCGACCGAAAGACCTGCCTCTCATACCCTTAAACATCTGTGAGAGGCTCGTCGCATTATTCTGTAGCAATCGGTGTAGACTTTTCCTATCTAGCCGTAACGATTACTGCACCAATTATAGTGCCTAATTTCATGTATGTCTCCTAGTAACTAGAGATGCACACTAATTTCTTCACCAGAGCCAGTGCATTCCTTGCATTCCCTTCAGTTTGATCAATCCCTTTAAAGAAGAATATTGAATATATTAAATGGCTGAGAGCTATCGTACCGCCTCTGCTGATATATATAATTACGGTAAGGCCATATATAATCGGAGATTGCGCCTTGCAGTTGACTAAGAACATGATGAATACTTGAACAGAGCGCGGGAAAATTGTCATTCTGTCGATAAAAACATGGGATAAAGTCGCTAGCACCACAAGGAGACCCGTAGAGTGCACATTAATATTGATAAAACAGCTGGTTTTAGTTCTACTATGTGGTATACGTCTCCATTATGAAAAATAAATCTAGCTATTTGTAATCGTAGTGTCTTATTACATAACTGGAGCATTTATGACTGCAAAGAAGAGGAAATTAATTTACCAGCGACGAGTATGATGATGAGAATATTGCAAATCAACGTGAAGAAAAGAGAGGAAACCGGCAAAGAAAAACTCCATTATACAATAAACGGACAAATTCAGCACAGATTAACAGAAATCAAAACTTTTCGACAAGTCGCTATGAAATGTTCCTAGTATTTTCGCGCTCACCGTTTTTTTCGCGAATCTCTTGTATTAAACGTTCATTAGTTGATTCTTGCTCCTTGAAAAACAAAGAAAGAAAATATTCAAGCGACTTTTCACATGTTTACGCGTTTTGGAAGTTAGTAACTCGGAAGAGCCACTTCTCCCGTCTGTAGAGTACTAAAAAAGAAGACCATACCGGTTCATTCAATTCAAAACCTCAGAGAACGAATGACGGAAGATCAAATTCTCCCAACTTAGGACCTCTTCTCCATCGCATATGGAAAAGTGAAAAGAACCCTGCGCGTTGCAGTCATTGGGGTCCCACGACCACTTCTGTTCGACTCTTGCCTCCTCTAAGCAGTGAGTAAAACATCCGTCGTCCTTCTGATACTTCCTGTCGGCACGATAAAATACATGAAGCAATCTGAATTCACAGCGTGCATTACGGAGCCTTTCAAAACATTCTGCCGTAAAATACCCACCATCACCCTCCCCACTCCGACGTACCCCCCCTCCCTCATCATCTTTGGCCGTACCAGCACCATCTGAACAGTTAACTACACCACTTCCCACACCACCCTCAACCTTACCCGCACCACCAACTACGTCATTACCACCATCATATCCATAGTCGTATTCATGATCACTGCCCGAGCCCAACTTTGATCATCAGCATCATTCCCAATGCAAATCGGCGTGTAGTCAGGGTTGACGCTTGCCCCAATGAATATGAATGAAGGGTCTGTTTCCTATAAGTCGCTTCTAGCACATCCCGGTATTCTCCATGTATCATCGTGTGCACCGCTTCCATACTTCCTTAACATTGTGAGTCTGTCGGAAAGTTATGATATACCCATCGCATCACACACACATAGCGCGGTGAAACTTGCGAACTTGATACAAAACTGAGCTCTCGATTCTGAGATGAATCGTGTCTTCAATAAACTGGGGTAGAAAACCACATCTTGTTCAGAAGGGGCTCTTTCCCGGATTGCGAGCGCAACTCCTGAAAACTCAGCAAGATCACATGGGACTCTGACTTTCAAGCTAACTACAAAGGATCCATCCCGATGGATGACGATGTCTTTTTTTGTTTTTTCCCCACGGGCAGCTCTGATGGATTTTTCACATCGCACAGCATGCGAACGTTGCAACATCCATAGTATCATTCTGCCATTCTCAACTTCCACCACACCTCCGCTCTCCGAATATTCTCAAACCCAGTGAGACGATCTTTGGCCATATCAAGTTATGCTCTTAATGAGTCTGTTGGAAGAACCAGTGATTAATAAGCCAACCTAGCTTTATTTAACTCCCTCTCCACGTATTCTTCACATCCTCGTTTGTTCATCGGTGAGACAGGTCTTCTCAGTTCTCGATAATCATCCCCATTCGGAGTCAGAATGCCTGATATAAGTCTTCATTGAATATTTACCGGTACTGCTATATGAAAATCCCCATGAAAGCGTCTCGTTAATGTTCAGATCATCTTTTGGCTCTTCTTCAGTAAGCTGAAGAAGTTTTCCGTAGAGGAAGTCGACGTTTTCAACTTCGGCTTGCCAGTTCTGATCTTCGGGTATCTAATATCCCCTTACCAATTGCTATTGTGGGAAGAACTCCTCAAAAACAGTAAATAAGCACTGAATCACATCAAAGGGGATTACAGCAGGTTATGAAGTCGCCATAGCACATCGACGATATCGCCCCTCCTTGGAATCACTTCCACGTACCGTGAATAATCCAGGCTTTCCCGCGATTGTTGGAGTTTTCTTTCGATCTGGCTAGTGCAATTGAAGCGTTACACTCAATGTCAGGTTGTTTAAAAAAAATTCGCAGAAAATAGATATCACCTGTGTGAGTATATTCATAACTTCGAAAGCCGCCTCTCACGCCAGACTTGGAAGTCGGAATAAAGACAATACAAGCGCGGGACTAGTTTACTTAGGGAATTATCTAACCATGGAGAGCTTGAGAAATCATAGAGCGACAGAAGAGTGTGAACTACCTCTAGAAAAATCCCGCCTACGATATCAAGGCATATATACTGTACATATGACTGGCAGCTTGTTTCACATACCTTTATGTTAACATATCCATAAAACAACTTCAAGAATCGCGGATTCCGCGATTCTGCAAGGTATTTGGAGAGTTCTACGCAAGGTTTATTTGGCACCACAACAGTAGTCTACTGCTGTAGAGTAACTCTAAGAAAAAGCATGATTTGGAGGGAATTCAACACATTACGCCCTACTTTTCTTTCAACTCGCAAACTTACTCCACTATTTTCTTTCCTTCTACTCTAATTTGCATTTGAGTAGCCATTCCTAGGTTCCTAGTTGCGTCATTTTTGTTCGAGTATTTGTTACGTCAACCTCTGCACTGCAAAAAACATGTCGAAAAAGAAAGGCAGTCGACAAGGTGACGAACGACTGCAGAGAGAATGAAATCCTATAAGAAGCAAATGGAGAAGGGCAACGTATCTACAGCTGTACACCATGTGGTTATCCTGCTTAAGTTACATCAATTAGATACTGGAAAATCAGAAGGCGGCTTACCTCCTGCTCGGACTTTTATTCTGGGTGTCCCTGCTACGACCGAAACCTGTAACTGTAACAAAGAGACGAACACATGAAGACGCAAGGGGGTAACGCCAACAAATTAAGGTAGGCGTGAAACCAATGATTTGGCGAGCTCGTCAAAAAAACAGCTCTTTCTAGCCAGACCCCTTAACACCGAGGTCAATGAAGTCGACACTGAGAACCGGCGGAAAATGACTGCAACCGAAGTTGGGCAACTCCGGCAACAAGTCACGAACTTGCAAGCGATTGAAGTTACCTGGAGGAATTCAAGTAGGGAATCAGATCGTTTCTCTGATATGGAAAGATTTTCAAATGCATCTGATGATGGTGAGAGAAGTCTTATGAGCCATCTCGAAAATGCATTGAGAGGGAACTCCCAGAATTTGAACACGTATTCAGGGGATGAAGATTCGGCGCGAGAGAGAACTGTCATTCATGATCGTAATCTATCTACCCCACTAACAGCCTTGTTTTTTAACACTAATCAACAAAGAAGTGATATAAGGGGTTGGGCTGAACGTCAAGACATTGGCCTTCGAGGTATTCGTGAAATGATAAGATCTTTGAAGGTGGAAGTCATGACATGTTTAAGAAATGAGACGAACAGCATACTTTCGGAAGTAATGAGATTAATCTAGCCTATGGCGAAGAATCTATCCAAATTTGAGAGAAGTGTAGAGAACATTGCTCCATGTACAGCGTCGAATGATAGGTTGGGAGTGAAACCTAAAATTGGTAGCAAATGGCCTCTCTCCTTGATAAAGATGTTCAAATCGCAGACAATGTGTTTAACGTTAACGTATTCTCTACTTTATTATCGTGCAATATCCCGATGTTGTTTCAGAAGTACTGCAAACCTAGAAGTTCTGTCAGCATGTTCTACAGAATTGGTACAGCTCTATTGGTACTGTAGTTTAGTCTTCATAGCTCTAGTGGGAAGAGCAAATATCGAGAGAAAATCGGGAAGGAGCACTCAGAGTTCAAGTTCGGGTTGCTTTCCAGTACATTCTACAATGTACAGAGAAACTCATTTGGAAGCTTTTTTGAGGACGGTGAGAACATGGATTCATACATCAAGGAATTAATTTCCCGGAAAAGATACGTAGATGGGATGAAAGGGAACGAGTCTTCTGAGAATGATGAAAATAATGGACGTATCCATCGTCCTGCATGGTTGCGGAGGAATTAAGTTGGCACAAAACATATCATCTGCCCTCGTATTTTTCCGGAGAACAAGCGAGATGGAGGTAAGCCGGAGAGGACAAGAGAAGATCTCTCACCGCATGATATCGCTGTACATGGTGCGAAGATAGTGTACCACTTGTTTGGTTCTCATCTTCACAAAGCCCGTGAGAAGGTTAAGATGTCACTCTATTCGTACGTTTGGTTTCTGTTTGACAACTAGGGCTTGCACAAGACCGCTATCAATCAGGGCGTTGTTCGAATATCGTTTGACGTGGAGAATTCTATACTTGAAGACTGCATGGAAGAGTATATCTTTCAAGAATTTGCAAATGTCCCACATGCACATGAAAATTCTCATGCTGAAAAGTATAAAGAAGCTGATGTCAGCGACAAGACGATATTTTGGAAACTCCTTGTTAAAAAGAAAAACGTTGTCCTTACGGCACAATAAACGGCCATAATGCTACCTAGTGATGAAAAAACGTGCAAGAATGGTGAAGAGATTAGAATTCTCAGACGGAAGATAAATATTATCGATGTCTTTGCAAATTATTTGAGGGAGTTTGCACAAACCTCCTCAGCGGACATTATTTTCCACTTGAGTAAGGATTCCTTTCGAACTGTATTTGCAATTGCGCTGGTTTTCCGGTCTGTAATCCGTTCAGCTATCACTCTTTGCAACTACAAAAGCAACGAAATTGATAATCCCGACGACATCAGGTGCGGTGCCGCACAGATATCTCGGCCATATTGTACTCTCGGCACCTCCATACCAGGACAATCCATACTGCGAAGCCTACTGCAACAATAATGTCTTCGATTGCATGGAGAGGAACACATTTTTCTTCATCAACCTAATATCGAAGAAGAGGAATCCCAAGTCCGGTCGAGGGAAATAGATGAACAAAAAAAATATTATCGTCGCGTCTGCATCAATTAGAGTGAAGCTAATATAAGATTGCAAGACCTGTATATACATCTAATAGTGATGAGGTCGCTACCGATAATTCTTTGCTTATAAAGAAACTTTCATGCAGTCCTCGGGGGATAACTTTTTGGCCTACGTTGGAAATGGCCTTGCAGTTCTGTTGGGCAACAGTGTCAGAACTGCAACAGTGCTGCAGCCCATCTCTTCTCAAACCGTTTATCATCTGCAGTAACGGCAACTGGTCAGTGCTTACCAGGACACCAGTGACACATGCTTTCCCCAGGCTATTAACTACCATCCATACACATACGATATAGAGCGGATCATTTTCTCGCTCCACAAAGAAATAAATGGCGAAAAAGGTGGGTAACATTCTTGTACCTCTGTCTGAAATGCAGATACAGCCAGAAGAGACCAGAAGTTTCGATTGAGAATGACCTGGTAGCATTACTTGAACAGCATTCCCAAGATCAAGGAGATTGAATTGGTTTTTTCTATTCCCGTGTTGCGTCTAAGGTGTAATGAACACGTCTTGCTTGCATGAAAAAATTTTCATGTCATTTGGTACCGCAATTTCAGTAAGAAGAGGATGCACACGATCATATTTCTTTTTAATATACCCCACTATTACGTTGAATGCCAACGGCACAATATAGTTACTAAGATATTTCCTTCTCGACGTAGGCAGTGATTTGGGTACCCACTTGGAATCTTAAAGCTTTCGTGCGAGGTTCAAATCTCCATTTAATCACCAGGGACTTCTTGAAAAGAGAACTAAGAGCATTATCTACCCTTTCCATGAATTCTTTGTGCTCCAATTCATTTTGTTGTTCAGCCGGGAGTCCAATAAATAATCTTCTTACGCACCTCATATACAACTAGGATTTCTCATCCCCAGCATGGATTGCAAGATCTTGAAACGCTGCAGCTCTACTCTGCCAATAATTGAAAACAAAATGATCAACAGCAAGAATATTAGCTTTCTTGTAGTTACTTTTAGCGATGCATCTCTTCAGTGGTTGATGAACTGTCTCAAACACGAGCTCCATAAACTCACGAAAATAGAGGAGGGATGGAATAGAAAAATTGTGCAACTCGGTCAGTCTATGTAAGTTGAGCTTTTCTAGAATCGTTCTGGCCGGTTCCAATTCTTCACAGAGTCGGTCAACTGACTTGACATATTCGTTTGAGATTAACCTTAATTCATCAACAAACTCTCCCCAGTACAGTCCTGTGACAAATTACATACAGTTCTCTCCATCTATATCTCTCTCAGGCCACCAATATGTATACGCGATATGCTTTTGGAGCTTCTCCATACAAAAAATACACCTTCGTATGAAATCAGTCTCATCTGCATATAATGTGGCTCTTCTGAATACAGGACATGACACAACCAGAACGGAGAATACTGCAGAAAGATTTATGCTGTTCAATGAATTATTCCTTTCATTGAACAATTTCCTTTGTCGAATGAGTTAGTTCTTTCTGAGGTTGTCGACGATTGTGGAATTGACCAACGTTTTTGACCTTGCATCAAGAAGTGCTCTATAATTTAAACTCAATATGTCTGCGGCTAGTCCTGCGATGAGATGATCCGGTGCAACGACGCTAGAACGGTAGGGATCTAAAAGAGAACTAACAATCATCTTGTTCTCAATATTAAGTAGCACCCTATATCTGCTTTCATAGAGCGAATTAGCCAAGTGGACAATCGGACAGCCCCGCAGAGTGGAAGTACGATTATCTGACTTTCCGAGAAATATAAAATCTTCATTAGGAATGGTACTCTCACGGAGAAGGAAGTGCTGTTCCCTACAAATAGGAAAGGATGAGTTTCTACCATGCACGGAAGTTTTATATCCGTATCGGGATGGTATGGTTTGCTTTTTTTGGAAGTCTTCGAAAAGAGCACATTGTGCAGGGAATATTTTCATTATGTACTATTACGCCTATCGTGTTGGAAGCGGCGGGATGGCCTGCTATGAAACCGACGACATCAAGAAATATCTTACATGGGTCACCATCCGAAAGGATACTGCTGATTCCGTTGACGGGGCCGTCAACAAGATCATCGATAAAATGAAGAGGAATGTAGTTACTTGACAATCTTGGAGGGGTCAGAGATAAAATTACAATACAACTGCTTGCACTTGTACCCTCTGGTGGTATTCCGATAGGTGAAATGTGTATACCTCCAGCAGAACCTTGATAGTAAATTGTCGAAAACGGGTTGAAATCGTCTGCGTATAAAAGTAGGCGGTATTTGTCGCACAGAGTTACTTATTTGAGTATACCATGATTCCTCTCGTCAGTCTAGACATCCATAAGTGGTCCTGGTTTATTTCTGTGGCGATTGGAAGTATCAGTACGGATGCAATCCTGGGATGCTGTAACCTTGATTACGTTTTGTTTGGATGATGTGGTTAGAGAAACCCCCGAAATTTCGAACTGTAACCATAGTTGTGTGCTAGCTGGCATTCCCCTATTACATCTCCAGAACGAATATCCTAACGCTAATAAGGGAGTAAGAAAATTTGAGTTCTCACTGATAGGTGATTTTGGTCGAAGTAACGTGCATAAATCACCTGCTTTACTAGTTGATTCCCCACCATCGCGGCATTCTCATCTGGTACATCGGAACACTCGTGCGAGAAGTATCCATGTGCCAACATCTTGATAACTTCCTTCTTTGGTTGGGTTACGTTACTGTTACTGATAATTGATTCAACTCTTCTTGTCACCTTATTCATCAATCCAACCATCCAAGTGACACAGATGCAGACTTCCTTGACGTAACAGTCTGAACTGCACGAAACTTTATACCCTGGTATCTAATTTGGTAATCTTACTCGTACATCAATCATCATTATGTCCTCGCACATCGCCTCTTCATGCAAGCCGTTTTGTTAACGTAAACAGTATTTATAGGAATAATTACGGACTACCTATTCGTATTCATGGGCTTTTGTTCTATAATAGCCTGAGGGAGACTATCCCTGCACAATAAGGATTAGTCTCTCCATTTTGGAACATCATTGAGAAAAAACAGTTCGCGATATCCGCAACTGCCCAAGAAGTGGGTGTAACAACCCTGACAGGGACCCGGTTGATATTACCAGCACATTTATTCCTGCAAATGGGCCCATGACCCGGGTGATTGCTTTCCATTGGACGACGTGCGATTGTTGGTGTGAAAATTTTCTTCGAAAGAGAGAGTTAGAATTGGAAGAAGAGTCAGATTGATCCTTGGGTGATAGTGCGTTATGTACTGCGCTGTTTGGAGCATAATAATTAATAGGTTTCCGCCTTATGCGAGCGATTATTTTGAAGTTCGGCAAATGGATACGTTGAGAAGTTGAATCAATGTCATCGTCAAAGCTCTCATAAATAATACAATTTGAGTTTTCAGATTCCAATTCTTCCGAAGTATCGTTGGAATCAGGATTCAGTATTTCCTTCATGTGATTGCAATGGTCAACCGTGAAGCGCGCACTTCAAGAAGCTAATGTTAATCCTAGCAAGGACCTGTCATTCTTCTATATTTTCAAGCCCATTTTAAGAAGTTCAAATTCAGGAACTCTACTAGGGGAAAAATTAGGGTATTTTAATGATTGAAAAATAGGTTAGCCTATGTTCCAAAACGAATCAAATAATTGGTACAAGTGGTCGGCATAGGGGAACCAAGAAAACGGAGTTAGTCCGGGTCAAAGTCGCTAGAAGGCCGCCGCGAGACCAGTCAGCTAGTGCCGTGCCTTTGCTCCTCGTTTGGATTAAAATTCGGAATAAATTCCGCAAAATGGAATTTTTATGGCCCCCCTGCGACCAACTGTGGTTCTTGTCGCTTTTTAAGTTCTTTTTCGGTATTTCCGTGTTCTGCTGATATTATTTGAGATAAATGTTGCATTTGGATGTTTGTAAATCCTTCGAAGTTTTAACGGCTTCATATATTCTTTATCGTCCACTTCTTCATGTACCCACAGTTATTTGGTTCCAAATGTATTCGTTTCCAGTTAAGGAGCTTTCATTTTGTCTATTCTACTCTTCGGAACCATTGTTTTCATTTCTGGGTTGCACCTCTCCTGTGAGATGCGCTTCTTCAGCGGAGTTTACAATATTGTTACCGATATACCTCACATCAGAGTTCTATTTTGAGTCATTAACAAGTTCATCGTGCTAATTCTGAACTACACTGTTCGCGAGAGCGGTCTGCACTCTTTTGTTGTCCGACAGGGCGTTCAATCAAGCGTAATCCACATTCCTTGATCTTTTTCTGGAAATTATGGCATTAATACAATTGCAAAGGCAACCTGTTGAGCAGTACTGGATAGAAGTTCCTGTCTAATGTTGCGATCTACTTCTCGTGTCATTAGGTAATACTGCAGTCTCTCATGTGGGATATTCCCTTATGGATGCATTTTACTAACTGCTGTCCACACATACACGTTCCGGGCTGGCAGTGAACTTTCGTAGTGAAGTATCGGGACGGATTACAGGGGCGACCATTACATGTACCATCTTCATTTTAATATTTTTGCCGATGTCAGATGCTGCGCGAACTGTTTACAGCTGATAATTTTGTCATCCAGATATGCAAAAGTTGCTCACCCCTCTCACCTGCCTTGTTCCCTATTATTTTGCTGTGCCAGTCAATTATAGTAGCCTTCATCAGGGCTCCGCTAGCTAGAAAGATCCACTCCTGACATCTCCTCTCAATAAAGTGATGCATTTGCGTTGTAACTTGTAGGAGTAGGGCACGCGTTAATACAGTGTACCACATGCGCAAATTGAGCCAGCCTGCGTATTTACACCATAAACTTGGAAAAGGCGCGGGGTTTTTAATGTATGATATTGCAAATTAAAAAATCCCAATTAAATGGCCAAATTGGAATCATTAATAAAAATTATGTGCATAGTGCGAGAATATTTACAATATTCATGACATACAGTGCAAACCGAAGAACGATGCCTCAAATATGAAAATGGTGGGAGAATTCCGAAACAGGGCGCTTGTTTCGGAAACAGAGCAGACTTCATTCACATGTAGCAAACAAAGCACATTTTTAAGCATGACTCTGATCACGAGTCATGCGTTAAAATTTCTGTACCATACACATCGTGTTGCCCAGAAACAAATATCTTTCCCATCGACCTCGCCTGCTATAACTATGGCCTTTTTCAACCTCAAAAGCATCTCGAGGCCTGCATTTGCTGGCGAACGCAGCCGCTGCAAGGGAGCATGCCTTATATGCCGAAAAATCCCAGCCCATAAGGGGCGATACCTATGAGGAAAACGATAGCCCATGCCCAATTTTCGACTCTTTTTATGAGCGAGGGAGTAATCAATTGTCGAAGTGACAAACTTAGACCCCAAACAATTCGAGGCAATATGGAAATGCTTCCAATCCTTCATTGACAGCAACTTTTGCAATGGAAGGGGGCCCAAAGGCAACCATTCGCCAAAAGACGTCCTTTTCATGACGCTTAGTGTAGTCAAGCATGGACGTCAGTGGGATTTTATGGCGAAAATGTTCGACCTGAAAATATCTTCGCTTAAGAGGCTGATCGTCAACTTTAGTAAGATTCTGTCGGACGCCGTTTATGAAAACTATGTGGAATATCACGCTAAAAAGGACTCCCTATGCGTTCTTATCGATGAAAAAAAGCTTTCAAAAAATACCCGATGGCACAATACGCCACCGATATCACGTTTCAGCCGTCGTATCGCCCTTCGGGATCCCTGAGTGAGGGAAAGAAATATTTTAGCAAAAAGCCTGACCAGTATGGATTCAAAGTCGAAGTTTCGGCTCTTCCGACAGGGATTGCTATAGGGTGCAGTCCTCACGAGCCGGGCTCTGTCTCTGATTTTAAGATTCTTCAAGACATGCAATGGTTCCACAAAAGAATATTGCGGAAGTCGGTGGATGAAAGGGATATCATAGGTGACGGGACGTTGGCGGAGAAGTTTTCCAATCAGTAGGCAACTCTGGTGGACAAGGGATACCAAGGAGGACAAGAATTTTCCCGTTGTATTCACCCTACGAAGAAACCTAAGAACGGAGTACTGTCCCCTGCTCAAGTCTCAGAGAATCGTTATATATCGAGTGATCGCGTTATTGTGGAAATTTTTCGGCCGCATGTGCTCAATTTGGAACGTAGTTGGGAGCAAGTATAAATGGACGGAGGGGAACTATGTTTTTATATTTCGCCTTTGTTTGGGACTGACTAATTTTCATGTGTTGTATAACCCGCTTCGGGCTGACGATGGCAGGATGTACAACAAAATGCAGAACCGATGGTATAATATTGGTCAAACCCAGCTTGAGAAGCGGCGAAGTGTGCAGGCGAAGCATCGTGAGAAGCACAGCCGCCGTGTTGAGATGCAGTTACGTGCCAGTGCTATCAATGAGTGGGACACTACGCAATCTCCATGATTTTGAGTAAATGTTTCGTTTTTCAGTAGTTTCATTGTCTTTCCTTGTATTTCTGTAGTAATTATTTAATTTTCATTTCATTTACCATCTAAGTAAGGGTCTGTTGGGATTTTAATGTCAATGTGCGTTAGTCTCTTCTTATCCGCAGTGGATGAATGACTTGGCAGTGGCTCGATATTTGCGATAGGTACCTAGTAAACAATTTATAAATAAGCGAAGAAATCAGTTGTATATCACTGATGTAGTGATGGCGGTCATCGCTGCTGGCAGCAGAGATGGCCGTTATCACATTGATGGATACTGTAATGTCTGGGGGATTTTACTGCAGATTGCTAAAATTAATGACGAGGGCTGTGTTTATTGTTCCTCGTCTATGTTTTTAAATAGGATGGCCTCAGTGCTTTTTTTCTTTTACTTTTATGTTGCAGGTCGTTTTCATTCTTTGATAAGAACTTCTTATTGAAACGTCGATGTCGAAGTCTTAGTTCTACAGATGTGCGCATCTATAGCTAAATAAAACGCAAAGAGCTACTTTTGGTAGCACGTTGCATTGCCACAGCTGCCATCGCATATAGTTTTTAGTACTGTTCGCCTTAAACTCCCCCTGTCGATTCTTACGCATTCGCAGCCACAACTGCAGGCGTGTTGAGCCCCGAAGCGCAAGCACTTGTGGGACGAAGAGCGAGAGAAAAAGCCAACACGACAGTTTTGCCAGAGCGGCAAATCTAACCTGTCCTCCTCACTCGAATCAACGCCGCCATCTTTGCGTAAAGATCGTATTTGAGGACAATTATGCGGCTTCAATCGAATTTGTTTGGAATGTACGCCCATCCGCTGACGATGGGGATGATGATAATTTTGACATTGCTACACAGTAGTTATTGAACCACGAGCTAAAAATAGATATAGAGCATCCATACCATCAGAAGTGGGTATCTAGCTACCGCCATCGTTATTTGAAGCTGAAAGATTCGGGTTCACAAAGCAAGGCAGAAGAAGACGGCGGGCAAAGTGCTCGACTGTGTGTGTACAGTCGATGAGTTTAATCATTTTCCTGGTTTAAAACTCTTGGCACAGGGGCTTGGTTGGTTTAGGGACGGGAAACTTACTGTCGGAGACGTTATTCTGAAATTGGTGAAACGAAACAAGATCAGATTGGGCACTTTTTCCGAGTTTCAGAGTCATATCAGGAAAAATGGGATCAGCGGAATGGGTGGCGGTAGTGGATGGGATAGAAAATCCGTGGAAATGAAAACTACACCTACCGTGTACAGCCGCAGGGTTCCGGTAGGTACTCAGGAGCCAACTACTATGCACAGAGGACTAGTTACAACTCACACAAACATCAACGTTATGATTATCTCAGTGGACGTCATGGTGGTTTCAACTCTAGTAATCGCTGAAAACAATATCTCGCTTTGGATTATAGGGGTTCCGGTGCCGGAGCCAGTCACCCTTATCCGGGTGATACTCGTTGCCGAGGCGGTGAAGAGGTCGACACTTGAGATATTTCAAATAGGGATTACTACTCTAAATATGATCCTTATCGAACGCCGCGCAAGTACTCTCAATACTACTACAGGAGATACGCTTATGTTGTTTATGTCAGTCTTTGTTCTTGTGTGCACAGCAGCTGTTCAATTGCAGTGTTCATTAGTGCCACTCTTTAAGTACAGTTTGATGACTTTTTTATTATTGAATACTATTGGTAACTAGACCTTTCTCACTGTTACTGACGACATGTGAATATAGTCGAATTTGCACTTAATAAGAGCGATTTATTGGTATTAATTCCGCAATTATCCAAACACAGGGACAATACTGAGCTGCTCCCATATTAAAAAAATTTTGTCCTTCAAAGAAACATTTCAATAAAAATGTTATGATTCAGTAATTGCAAGAAAAGTCAATCTCTTCCGATTTTAGGCGGTCTCTTTCAATATTTACAAATTAATACGAAATCGGAGGACTCCCCGCCATCTCATGCGAAGGGCGGGGAAACCAGAGCAAAAATTCAAGGTTCAGATCAATTAAAGGAGTACAAAGGCTGGTAGTATGCAAGAATACTACCTGCCTTGGAAACAAACCGTTGCTGCAACAGCCTCAATACTCAGCAACGAAAAATGAACACAAGCCAACCCGCATTGACCAGCTCGCAGGCAACCGGGGGGCTTGCCCTCCTAGCTGAAGCAGCAGAGGAAAGAAGAGCTTAGTTTGAGTGCTACAACAGCGTGAAAGACAACCCAGATACAGATGACGAAAACGACTGTGACGCTCCATACTTCGAATCTTTCTACAACACCGGTGGCTCCCAGAACATTACCGAGATGACTAACTTCACCGCCCAGGAGTTTCACTAAATCTGGAGCACTTTTACGAATTTCATTTCCGCAAACTACAACGTTGGAAGAGGGCGGCGGTCTCAGTTCTCGGGAAAAGATGTTTTATTCATGACCATGACGTTGTTGAAACATGGAGGGGCGTGGGACTTTGTCGGAAAGGCATTTGGTATAAGTGGCCCGATATTTGAGAGGACGGTTTCATCGTTCATATTTTTACTGTCGGATGAGGTCTATCGCTATGGAGTCAGTGGCTTATCCAAGCACTGGACGTTCGAGAAGTTGCGTCGGAGTAATAGGCAGTTCAAGAATTTTCCGTACGCTCGTTATGCTACCGATGTTACTTTCCAGAACAGTAACCGGCCTAGCGGTAATCTACAGGAGGCAAAGAGGTACTTCTCAGGGAAGCACAAATTGTACGGGCTAAAGGTTGAGGTTTCAGTCTTACCATCTGGCGTCGCTATTGGATGCTCCCTTCCGTATCCCGGCTCTGTCTCCGATATTGATATTTTTCATAAGAATTTAGAGTGGCACGAAGAGCAGCTTGAGAAAACGGAGAATCAGGCTGCTGAGCCTGATGATGGGATCGGAGCCTCGAACTATGAAAGTCATTGGGCAGTGCTGACTGACAAAGGCTATCAGGGTGCAATGGAGTTTACGAGGGTTTTTCACCCGAAGAAAAAGCCCCGCAGCCGAGAGCTTACTCGTGACGAACACATGTTCAACAAAATGGTTGCTAGCGATAGAATTATTGTTGAAAATTACTTTGGGCGCATGTGCAGTCTATGGGGTGTTTTAGCCCAGAAGTATCGTTGGAATGAGAAGCTATACGGTGCTATTTTTCGCTGTTGTTTAGGTTTGACAAATATGCATGTCGGGTGGAATCCACTGCGTGCAAGTGATCAGATTTTCTATGTTCGTGTTCGAAATCGTCTTAACATGATTGGGGAGGAGACGACTCAGAAGCGGGCAAGGGCTCAGGCGAAATATCGGAATAAGAGGCGCAGGCGAATGGAGGTCCAGTTAAGGGCTCGTACCTCATCATATTATCCGTCTGATCAAGAAACTCAGTCAGAGTGAGTTTTATTGCAGTTTGTTGCTATATGCTTGAAATCTGCTTTTCTCAATAAAATTTGAAGGTTTCGATTATACACTGATCAATGCAGTAAATCGAAATCACTTCTTTACATCTATTAGTTTTTCCCGAGATTATTGTTTTTATGTAGAAATCAATACGTTCTGTATTTACTTAATAACTGAGCTAGAGATCTATTGGTATGCAGCGAGAGGGGTTTGGGGGACGAGATGAGGTGATGGGTCGGTGTGCAGTGGGAGCGGGACAGACGGACAGGTAATTTCCGAAGGTTGGGGGGGAAGGGAGAGCGGGAGCAAATTTTAATATGGTTGATGGTTGGGGAAGGAGAGATGGGGTCTGATCTTGTTGTTGCTGTTGTTGTTACCCCATGTGGAAGTAGAGAAGCAATAGGCGACGAATTGTGGATTTGTGGGTAGGGGTAGGGGAAAATGTTTGTATGGCCGTTGGTGGGGGCAAAGTAATGGAGGGGACTTTCTGTGGCAACTTGAGGAAGAGACAGTGTCGACTCCAGATTTGTATCTGTGTGTGTGAGTGAGGAAGCGGTAGAATTGGAAAGACGGGGGCTAATTGTATGTCGGTAGGTAGGAGGAGGAGGACTTGGGATCCGCTCGAGCGTGTATGCGGGATAGAACAGCGGGGGAAAGTGATGGTGTTGGAGAGAAAGAGGAGGGCGGGACTGATTGTCATCAGCATATTGCAGCGTGTGTTGGAGCAGAGATTAGAGTGGACAAGGGAAAGTAGGCATCATGCAGACAGGAAGAGGCGAGAGAAGAGTCACAGGTGCGTGTCTGTTGATGGTTGGAGGACGCGCAGGGGAGGGGCAGTAGCATGCTCAGAAGAGATTGGACGGTGACGGAGGGGAGAGGAAGACGTGCGAGCAGATCTTGATGTGGTGATTGCGGCGCTAAAGAAGGGATCAGACGGTGTGTGGGTGGGTGCGGGATAGTAGAACGCGGGAGCCAAGCATTTGAAGTATGGGGATGATATCTTTTAAAGACACAGGGAGTGTTTAAGAAGCCGGAAGGGGCGTTTTTTGCTTACGCTGGGAGGACAGTATTGTTAATGGCTGAGATCAGCAAGTCAGCTTGGCTTGACAAATGATGAGTGGTACCCTAAGGGGAAATTTTTGGGTTATTTTAGTGCCTGGAAGATGTGGTCGGTTATATCCACGCCGCTGATACATTATGCGAGAGAAGTCGTTGCTGATGGGTAGCAATATCCAAGTGCTCTATGTGGAAATCATGATGTTATGCGTGCACACAGTATCTCAGTGCTGAGGCAACTGGTTGATTTTCGCGAGTTATCCGTCAATGGATTATGTGCTACTGTGTCTGTAATCCGGATTCGCTAGGATGAGTATAAATAGGTAGCCTGCCTACCCGACTAGAGGAATTAAAGGTAAGATTGAATAACAAGAAATAGAACTCGGAAGCAACAGCTCTCGGTCGTCGAGAAGCTCCTGAGTCAGAAAACACCGGATGTCGGTGTGTCTTGTTTTTCAATTATTTCTACCAGTGAAACTACACTCTACTTAACTTTGGCTTGTCAACAGCAATGAATATTATGGTCACGGTTGAGATCGCGATGTGGTGCACTGTGTATCAAAATAAATATCCAATTTGTTTTTCATTATATTTTTACATTTTTTCACTGTATTGAAACTTATTGGCTCTGCAGAGATGACAGAAGGCTTTTCTGGACTAATAATAAACAAGAAGAGTGGCCAAGAAGGAAGTTAAGTTGTGTCCACCTCGCGATCAATGGCTCTCGCTGCACAGATGGAGGCGCTTCTGATGTAAAAAACTATGGTATTAGATCGTTCGATTACAAAAAAGCTTCTTTTAATGGAAAACATTTGTTACCACGTATGAGTGCGGGGTATTTGATTTCCATTCATATCGGATACAGGACTTCGACGACGGCTTTACGACGGTGTCGTTCCAAAGCACGTGATGCCAGCATCAACAGCAAAGTGATCACATTGTTTACATTCGCTTTTGTTTCCTATTGCAACCTTGTATATGCCAGTGCGCTATTGCTAGCAAAAATTTCACTAACATCAGGTCTTTGCAAAATCAATCTGTATTGTTTTCGAAGAAAGCACACTCTTGGAGGAATTCAGGATGTTTGGACTTCCTATCTCTTTTGTTCTTTCGCTGTTTTGTAACAGAGAAAGGGAAGAAGACCTCTCACTTTGCCCTGGGTAGTCAAACATGCCTACTCTGATTGGCTCAGACGCTTTATCGTGAGTTGAAATACCTGACTTTGTAGTACAAACGTAAGATGACACAAACTTCCCCCGACTTTGCAACGAGGAAGCTAAGCTGCCTGTACTGAATAGTGTACTCATCTTTATTGTGAATCAGATATTATCGTTGCATCAACACCACCATTACTGAGACTAACCATTTAATTTCATTTGTGTTCCCGGCCTTTCCTTTACAACGACTCTTGTTACTAAGAAGGAACTACCAGAGTAAGGTTCAGATGGCTTTTGACTTTGAGTAGGCACAGTGATCACTCTTCACCTTTTCCATGAGCCTCCTGCGGTTGGCAACTGTTACTTCTATCGTTGGAAACTTGCTCTTGTCCCTAAACACGCGTGCGCAGGCTCCTGAGGCATTGAAAACTACTATGTCATCTCGAGCACTCGAATTGTACATGGTTGTTGACAACAATATAACCTAATCAGTAATAGGTCACATATAGAAACTCGTTCAGACTCTCGCAATGCTTCTGAACAGCATGTAACTTTTATTTTTCACGAACCATGGTCACTAGTCCTTTCATCGCGTTGTGGTAAGACTCGCTGATGTTTATCTTCATTACTTACTGGATCGATTGTAACTCTGTATCTCTTTGTCATTTTCTTTTCCTTGTCAGTTTAATGAGTCTTATCAAGTACTCTTTCTGTAATTTAGTTGTAGATCCACAGATCTTTGGTGGCGCAGTAGTTTGGGATGCATAATAAATGACATTCAGGCACAGTAATAGTATTACCCTCTCGTAGGTGCTATCAAGCTAGATTAATGTTCGATGCAAGCATGGAAGTTGAATTTCAAGACCTAGAACGCTCTTAGCGTTACGTGGAGGTAATCCATAACTAATTCTTGGGCAATGAAATACTGCCCCTCTGGTCGTGTGCCAATTGCCTGTAAAAAGTTTAAGCACAGACTCCTGGATACCTTTTTCGTTGCCATATTTCAGTACAAACATCTCTGTCCGGATGATTGTCGGACTAGTCATGGCTATCTTCCTGATCTCCCTATAAGCACTAAACATGACCTCCTAGTTCTCTACAAGTACGAAACGCACGGGTCCTGTTTGTACTGGTACGAATGATGTCGTTTACAGCCCTGTACCAATCCTAATTTTGAAATGAGGCGGGAAATAGAGTGCAATCTATTCTATACAAAACCAACTGGCCAACAGTATTGTATTGCCACAGAGCAATTAATTTTAATTTGAAAACAATTTTTACTACTGTCCTGGAGATTAGAACAACCCCTGCAAATAGGCAATCTTTTAAAAGAAGTATCTCTTAGCGCTCTTGAATCTGCTCGAAAAACTCAGGGGTGTCATCACGTCCGGACTGTTTAGGTTTTCTAAACAAAAATACAGTATTCATGTTTGCCATCAGTTCATTTAATGCCATTCTTCTGTTCCGCAAGCTTGAAAGAACCGTAGAAACGCACTCAGAAATCTTCCTTTGCTGTTTTCTGTCGCCATAGCCTGCTTTTCATTATAGAAAAAGAAGGATAACTTTTCTTTGTCATGGGTTGTCTTGCGCAGTATCTTCGCGCATATTCTGCGTTTTATTTTGCAGAATTGCTGTTTTGGTTTGCTGGAGCTATGGAAATTTGAGGTGGAGAAACAGGAAGTTTGTTGGATTCGGAGGGTGCTGAGGGAATGCTGGCCATGATTGAAGGACTGTGTGAAACAAAGTTTGCGGTAAACGAAGATTGATTTGGAACTGGAGCAATTCTCAACCCGTTTTGGAACTTTTTGGCCCCGTGATGCCGCAGCTAGGGTGGGTGATGGGAATTGGATGAAAAAGAAATCCAACGGAAATTTCGGTCGAGATATCTCCCAAGGTGAAATTTTCCATTTCCATATGTATAAATGCCCTTAACGATGGACGGGATTAGGGGCCAGTAGATTGGCCACGTCTACTCTTAGGATATTCGCCAGTATAGCATTGGGATGGTGAAGATTCCTTGTAAGGTACTCTGCAAGGTGCTATATTACCAGAAGAAAAAGAAGAAGACACCATTTGGTTTCTCCACACTTCGGTTTTCAAGTTGGCGCCACCGTCCCGCAAAATTCCCTTTTGGCCTTATTCCAGCCGGTACTACGCTTACTTCTTGGAACGCCTACATTACGGGTGTTCCATCCGGATCTTTCCTATTGAGTAACACTATTCTCCTGTAGTTGGTGCGAAACTAGGGTACTTTACTTGTTGTTCTATCGACGACTACCCCAATTTGGTCAAAATAATACACGTTTTCTTGAGATTCATTACCCTCTGGGCTCATATCTGTTTATTAGTGTATTATGTGCCTGCCATGTTTAGCTTGAGGGATTGATATCCTCAAAATGCGAGTTTATGGGGATAAGTTGAATCGGCACATGTTCCCCGTCTGCACCCTTTTCTTTCGCCATTTCACCGCTATTCTAACCTTTATGTCGATTCCACTAGATTCTTAATGTCTCCGTTCCCTTGCTTCGCCTCTGCATTTTCTGTAGTCCTCTTTGCTTTCTTCGCTGCTCGCCACAGTATGTATCCAGCAGACGTTGCTGCACATCCTTAAGTTCAATATTGTCATTAGCTATTCCACGTTCGCTCTTCATAGTAATTCTATCCCGTTGTTCGCACTGCTTCGCGTTTTTGCTAGTTGGTATTTAGGGCACTTCACAGGTGCGTCGCATTATGCTCTTTGGCCTTCCATCTTTTCAAGAGCGATCCGTGCTATTCTCTACTCAGATCTGTGCTGTAATGTTATTTTTTCAACCCACCACAGTACAGTACAGTACGCCTAGTGTAAATTACAATTCTGTAGAGTAGGAAGATCAATTAAATGGGACTGATTATATTTTTCTATGTTCGTACGCGTGTAAGGGCAAATTTCAGGGTTATTTTACAATTACATGTTGTTTTTTAAACTGTGCTGGGTAGAGAACAAGGAAGAATAGATCCGGGGAGGAAGAATCAGAAAAAACATCACCAGAACCTAAAGGGTGCCACCTCCCCCTTCTTCACCGGCACTTATTACTCGACCACGTTAAGTAGAAAATTAGTTGACTCAATGAAAGCTGAAAGTTTAGAACACTTCAAATATGAATCAAACCTAAGAAGTGATCTTGTGACCACACCGTGGAACGATTGTTGGAAAAGCAAGCCCCACTAACTTGACCAACTTCATCATATTTGTGGGAAGAATATCTTCGAAGAATATCTTCGAGGTGCCACATTTACCATCTGGCCCCGACATCCGCCCAAACTGAGGGAAAAAAGCCCTTGTTTACACATCATCCGAGCCGCCCTTCTCCAGTCTTGCATACTCTACTCCCTCTGTGTTTCTTCGTCTCGCTAACAAAGGTGGGGCGCCACTCGGCTTTCGCATATGGCCTCAACTGCTTCACATGGATACGGATTCCAGTCCTGGTCCCATTCGGTGATTTTACGGAATACGAGAGATGCGTCGCCCTCATCACCATATAAGATCCCAATCACTTCGGCTGTGGCTCCCCATCTTTGTAAGCAAGACGAAAAAGCACAAAGTCACATGCCCTGTACTTGTGCTACCCTGATTCACCCTGGGGTAAGCTTACTTCTCTTTCTACCCTTCTGGACAATGTTCGTGAAATTTACACCCCCCATGCTCAGTCGTTTATACTCAATTACCTATAATTTTACGAACGAAACTTCCGCCACATCAGCACTTCTTGCTGAACAATTCGAAGGTTAAAATTCCGTCACAACCTTTCCGTGCGCGATACATATGCACAATGCCCAGAACTACTTCGTCCCATTCCTTCCCACAACTCTACACTACCTTCCCAGTGGCCCTTCTTATCGTCCCTATCATACTTCCAGGTCTCTTATTCGCGTGAGGATAGGACTCACTAACTGTTTTCCACTCTATCCCGTGCTGTCATAGGAAAGAACTGAAGGCCATTGCAGTGAATGCAGGGCAATGATCAGTGATTATCTGGCGCGGCACTCTGAAGTGACCAAGAAATTTTACTTGTACGAGCGCTAACGCCCCCGCAATAGTTCTCCGTAGCGGTTTCCCTAACGATGGGCCAACTTCTCAAGTGCTCCACGCCCACGAGAATAAACTTAATCTAAGACTCTGTCTCCGGAAATGGAGTGGCGATCCATGGAAAATGTATCTAAGAGGCCATTAATCGGTTACCTCTTCGTTGTTTTGCATGCCTCCACCGGCGCAGACTTCTGGCATTCGTCGCATGTGCGCACAAATTCACGAACGTATGTAGTCACTTTGGCCACCAAAAAATCTCGCCTACGAATTGCTTGGTGTCTGTGTGATCCCAATGGCAAACCAAGTCATGCAAGGCCCTCAGAATCTCCGGGTGCGGTCCAATGGGGAGTACAACATGTAATCCCCTGAAGTCCTCCTGTACAGAAAACCTTACGACCCTGCAAAAGCCTTTCCTTGCGGACGATTCTTATTCCATACACGGCTTCCATCGAATGTCTTCAGGAAAAACATTACGTGTTCCAGCACATCCTCATACTTGCTTCCTGCTTCCGTCACATCTACAAATTGTTAAAACCTTGTCATCCTTCAATAACCTCTAATATCGTCCCTCCAATCCTTCTCTTCCTCTTCATTACCATCGGCCCTCGACAGGTAGTCTGTGTCATGCTCTGCGCTTCTGTCTGTTGGGGAATCTCGAATTGATAGTCTGCCATAGTATCTAGCCATCGAGAAATTCTTTCATAGATTTCCCTCTTCTGAAAAGAAAACCGAAACGCTTAGTGGTCTGAAAACAATACAAAGGGGTGTCCAAGGCGAAGATTACAGCCAGCGCTTCTCTTTTGAATGTGCTGTACTTCTCCTCTGCGGCTTGCAACGTTCGACAAGCGAAATAGGTTGAATATGCTCGACCTCCGTCATCCTCCCGTCAACACCGCACCAACGGGTTTTTAGAAGCGTCGGTGTAAGAGACGAACCGCTTCTTCAAGTCCGTCAACCTCAATGCAGAAGGTTCAGTCATCGCCTTTGTCAACTTGCGGAAGGGTTCACCATGCGCCACATCCCATTAAAACCTAACGATAGCGCTTTTCAACTCTTTTAGGGGACTGGTGACATGCAAAAATCCCTTAATGAAGCGACGGTAGCACGACGCCATCTCCAAAAACGACCAAAGATGGGGCTTCTAAGATCGCAGCAATCTTCCTTGGGTCCTTTCTAGCTCCTACACCGCTGATGTAGTGACCAAGAATCTCTACCTTTCGGGCTCCGGACACGCATTTCCTCACTTTCACGCCTGGCCCTGCATGCTGCACCCAACTCAAAACAATTTTAAGGAAGTAAAAGTGCTCCTTTCAGGTCGCCGACTTGATGATGATGTCTTCCATATATAAGATGACGAAGTGAAGGTCTTGCAACCTTTGGATGAAAGTAGGGCCGTTCTTGGCTCCAAACAGTGTAAAAAAAATGTGCAGAAAGCGTCATAATTGCACCGAAACGTTGTAATCTTCTACAAGTACTCTTCCAACCTGATGCCTCAGTACCCAGTGAGCAGTCTTAGGTTCTTGAAGGCATTACTACCCTACATCTCGTCGATCAACTCCTCAACGTCGAGAATTAGTTATCTATTCGCCTTCATCCTTTATTATGAATCCAGAAGTAGACACGAAAGCGCGGTACTCCACGCCTTTTCTTCTCGATTACGACGGCGAATTCCCAAGAGGAGTTCGAAGGGCGAATTATAACCCCTTTCAACATCTTCTTTATCTCTTCTTTAATGACCTGGTTATACTTTGGGGGCTTTCGACGTACTGGTTCACAGATGGGTGTGTAATCGTCAAACTCAAACCAATGAGTGAACGGTACTTTACCGGGAGTGATATACCTGACACTCCAGGCCAATATATATCGTTTCTCCAGCCAAATATTCGCAAGCCTTAGTCTCGGTTCAGTAGGCATACCGCTAGTCGCCTTCGTAACTGTGTCCCCCTGCTCACCTGTCAAATAATGTACTTCAAGCACGGCTTCATCAAAATCATCTACAGTCATACCCACGAGTCCGACTCTAACGTTCGATACTGTTCCATAATCCAACGCATGTGTTGGCTTACCGTTCCCTTCCGTCTCAATAGCGGCTTCTCGGTCTACTTGCCAAACACAGACAACTTATTCTGTGTCAGAAGCCGACTCACTTGGTTTCCCGACTACCCCCGCTGTTGACCCCCAATATCCATCCAGGTCTTCGTCATCTTCATTCTCTTGATCCTGGTTTTCATCGTTCTCCTCTTCCGAGTCCGTGATGAACTCCACTTCCTCATCTCCTACCCCTTCTACATCTTTAGCTAACAAAAGCAATGTGTTCACGATGGCCCCTCTTCCGAAACCGATACAAGAAGTCCCCTTTTGGTGGCGTAAGTCGATGTAAGCACCAAAACATTCCATGGATGGTAAATCGAAATCAAAATGGGGGTTGACGAGTAGCATAAATGTCAAGGGTATTGTCAAACTACCCAAGGTGGCGGCCACCTCCCTCACTACTTTCAATACCGCAGCCTCCATCATCCAACGTAATCCTCCTCGCCGTGCTCATCGGGCTCAAGTGCAACTCCTGAGTTATCCTCCTTCAGATTATGTTCGGGAGAGCGCCGAAATACAAAGAAGAACTCGTCGGTGTGCCGTAGATTTGGGCCTCGGACATCCATAACCTTCGGCTCGATTGCTCTCCTCATCGCTCGGGGTAACCGCCTTGTTCAATTAACTACCCCTACTGCAATGCGTCCTGCCTCCACGACGACTGCTTCTTCCATTCGTCTCGCCAATGATTCCAGACTCACCAACCGCTGCGAATCGACCCGGCACGCCCTTGATGAGCTTGCGTAGTTTTTTTGCGTCTCCTCGCAACAAGTGACCGAAAGTCAAGTCTGAGTTCGCCTGACCCAAGCCCGACACGGAATCGTACTAACCCACTTACCCTTACAATCTTTTCGTATAGTTCGTCCTGGTTCCTTTATTCTGCCCTTTCCTGGCTTTGGTCTTTTTTTGCGGCTTCCAAATTGAACCCTTGGTTCATAAATATGACGATTCGGTGTTATGATGTTCCGGATGTGCATCAGGTCAGGGCGCCCCGTCACCTTCTGCTTGAGCAACGATTCTCCGTCCCTACCTCTCCTCATGGCGGCTACCTTTTCCATCTCATGGAAATGATCGGTAACGACGGTAAAGTTTGTGCATCCTTCCCTTCCTTTGCATTACTTTGCACTTTTTCCTCCGCTTTCACCCTCTATTTCAACTAACATTCACCTTATGTGTGAAACTTCTTCCCGCAGTACCCACAATCGAGCATAGACCTCTGCACTCTCTCTTTCTTCCTACATTTATCCTCCTTAAGTCCAAACTTCAAGCAATAAGAACAAGAATGCATTTCAAACCTTACTGTTGCTACTAAATATGGACGGCATAGTCCGGTGGGCTTACCCTTACTCTCTAAATGAACAACTTGAGACTGAGTGCCCTCACTTGTCACCATGAGATGGAGCTCAGCCATCTGACAGATGGAGCTCAGCTATCTGAGATGTCAACTTATCGATCACCTCATCCACGTTCCGGCTGTCCAGATAACTTGTCTCTCCTCGACGCACCACGTCAACTCTCGTCCGATAGCGATCCCCAAGCGTTACTTTCTGCAAGAACATTCTGCTAGACTCTTGGTGCTCGACGAAAACGGACTTCAACTGGTCAAAGCTTTTCAGATTGTGCAAAACGACAAAATGTTCGAACTTCCTTGTCAATCACGTTAGTCTTAGTCAAGAAAAGTATCTTCAGAGCCTCAATGAACTCCACTGAAGTGTAAACCGCATCTAGTGTCTATAAAAACTCTACAATTGTCTCTGTTGTAGATATTCACGAGTTCCAAAACTTCTCAGCGACCTTCCTTGGCTGTCGCTGCTTCCCAAACTGCTTTCGCATTGCGACCGGAACTTTCTCGTAGCCTTACCATTCGCAGAAAGCTGAATATTCGCGGCAAATGCCTCGTAAAAGAACTGCAATACCTTCCCACGTCGATGAGCTATCAGAGACTGAGCCTTCTTTTCACTGGATCCCTCGGTCATCACCAAAATTCTCAAATATAACAGGAAGTATTCGATGCCGCTTCCCGAAGATCCATCGAACACCACTACTGTAACAATGTCTCTGTTACACTACTTTGTAATAGAGAATTGTTTGCTGTTGCTATTCTAATTCTCTATTACACAGTGGTGTAGCAGAGAAACTGCATCACTCTTGGAAGAATCTAGAAGCTGTGTGTAACCGGGTAGCTGTTTTATTGTTGATTTTTTTCTGTAGAGTACTTTTTTTGACGTGGAGCCCCAAGTCATCGTCTTGTTTCCTCAATTATGTTCCACAGAGTACTCTTATTTAGTTGCAGCTCTACTTTCTAGTGCTTTCTACAGAGCTGGCGCAACTCTGAGAGTTGTTAAGAAGATGTGCCGTACTGTCTATAGAAGGGGGGCTCATCTGGATTCTTGTGGGAATCCAGGTACACTCCAAGGACCGCTGACCCAAACTTTGAGAAATAAGACAACCATCTCAACTATTCCTTAAGCACCGCCCCGTTTGTCTCCCTTTCTGTTTCACCGGTAGCACCGCTCCCGCTGGCTTCGCTGCAGTCTGGCTATCGTCTTCTTCGAGGTTGAACTTCAGAATTTATTTTACACGTGTCTTTTTTGTCGTGTCTTTTTTGTGCTAGATTCTGGAAAGTTTTTTGCTGACATGTGTTACTGTAAGCAATATCATATACTGTACTTGTGGGCTGGAGTGCCAAGTACAGGAGAGTAACTGTGGGCTGGAGTGCCAGGTACTCTAAACCCCATTGTTCTACGCAGGTCGCGGTTACTAATTGGAGAGCTACGTAACCGGGAACTTGGGGTGCAGCATATTCTGCGTTCTCTTGGTTTTTCTGTTTAGGTAGCGCGCAGGCCTCACGAAGCTGTGAGATCCTGTTCAGAATACATAAACTGGACAGTTGGGCTTAACTAAGTTGCCTGAGTAAAGCTGTACTTCTGATCAAATCCCCATTTGACGGTCCCCTCACAGTATTTCTATACAATCTTATTGCACTCGTTGGCTGTTATCAAGATGCACCGACTGGGTCACGGGTTCGGGTAACGCTTAATAAGGTTGAATTGGACTGGACTTGGACTAAGGGTTACGTGCTCAGAACGGGTACTCTTTGGTTATTAGCTAGCTTAAGTTCGGCTTAAGAGGCTTTCCTATAGGGTAAGGATACTGATTGCGGTCTACGTAGTAGATTAGTTGGGATATACCGAACGGATTGCTGAGTCACACTGGAGTGTAGGTGTGATCAGGGCTGCTGTTCAGACACTCTCCCCGCAGGTAAGGAGCTAACCCGTCGTCCAGGGACGAATCCCTTGCAGTTTTTTGGTTTTTCTATTGTAGTTGTTTTTTATTTGTTTGAATTAAGAGTGTTGATTTCGGGTTTTTTTTGTTATGTCTTTCTTCAAATCAAATAAGCCTGTGTTGTTTGATGGTATCTGAGCCGCGTTGACGGTTCGGTCATGGTTGCATTCAGTCGAAAAGTACCTGAGATTTATTCAGGTTGCCCATGAAGAAGCCATCAGTACCCAGAATGTTATAGGATTTGCTTCGACATTCATGACTGAAACAGCCGAAAACTGGTGGTATACGCTTGTGTCCGAGAATACTATTCCGCCTACATGATAAGCTTTCAAATTCCCGGTTTAGGCAAAGTTTGTCCCCCAGGACAGTGTCATTCGCGCTCGCTACAAGCTTACCAAGATCCGCCAGAAAACGAGTATGGCAGCGTATCCCTCGGAGTTCAGTAATTTGGTTATCAATATTCCCAGCATCAGTGAGTCGGAAAAATTGGTGTGGTTCTGTGAAAGTCTCAAACCCCCACTGGGGACAAAGTGAAGGACAGGGAATGGGTTTTAGAGCTTTTCAGAATAGCTTTTATAGCTCGGATGGCAAAAGCTATATTTTATACCTTTGCAAGGCTATGTTTGTATGAAAATTATATAAATTTCGTGCGTAGTTTTCATTAATGGCATGCAAGCTATAAAGTATTACTGACACAAATTATGATTTGTTGTACTTTTGATCAGCTATAAAATAAAGCTTTGGTAGCTTTGCTATAAAAATCCATGAAATATAACTTGAAATAACAACAGAAACGTAACTTTCCAGGGCTGATCATATTACGTAACGACATGTTGACCAGGACGGCCATGTACTGTACAAGGATTGGATGTGTAAGCAGTACAGTAACTGCAGTTAACAGTACAGCAACTGCGGTTACTTTACTTTTCACCAGTGTACAGGACTGCTGTACATCAAGACTTATGTTCCAAATGCAAGTCCGACTAGCAAAAGTCTTTCTCTCATACCGTGGAAGATAATTGACCCTCCTGATCCAATGTCCCAGCGCGCGGAAAATAGTATCTGTTCACCGTTTCGTGGTGACCTCAGGCTAGTACAGACGCGATTCAGTGTCCGTATTGCCTCCCGGAGTCAGTCAACCGCCCCCTTACCCGGATCTTTTATTGAGGTTTTGTGGGAGGTTGAGGCAACCAATTCTGAGGAGTACAAAATCGATAACTCCGCTGAATATGAACGTTCTCGTGTCTGGTGGCCCGCACTTGTTTCTGCAGGTACCTTGCACTCCTCCTTCAATCTACTTTACACGAAGTCCCCACACAGTCTATATGACGGCGATCTACAGTCGTATATATACAAGAATGTATTCTTTTTGAGGCGACAGATGGCAATTTCCAAAGGAATTTTCGAGGGCGCGATGCGGGTATGGTTGCACGCTGGTGGCCTTTTCAACATGAGGAGGACGATGTCTCACTGGGAGAGTCGAGGTCACGTCATGCAGCCATTTTCGGACTATTTGAAAGCGAGCACAATGAAATGCGAGCATCTCAACTTCAGCTTGGCGAAAAGGTTTCAAACTTGCAGAAAGAATTAAGTGCAGTAAGGCAAATTGTTAAGGGTTTAGGCAATCTCGTCATTCCGCCGAGCGGCACTTCAACAAACACAGGTTTGCCGATTAACCATATCCTACAGTATGGCGCTGCTCATCTGCTTTCAAATGTTTAAAAATCGAATAACATAGGTAGGATACGTCTTCTTTCTGTTCCCGTAGTTACGGAGCAATTTGCACTACTCTCAGAGATGATGAAGGCTGTTCTGATCACATGCAGCCTTAGAGATTGTCAAATGTTTTTTGAGAAATTTTTCCGTCAATTCGTGAACTCTTTTCAGGTCAATCCAGCAAACTTCTCCGCTGGATTACAAGGCCTTCGTGCTCGTCATAGAATCACGGTTCTGTTTCACTCTTTCCATTAACTATGCGTTTCATTTGGCCTTGACAATGTATCTATTCAAAACGACGGTGTCAAGTCGTGCAGGACTAAAGTTCTGGGAGGCTTGTATGTACTCAGATCGTTGGATGCAGACTTACATCAACATCTCCAGGAAAGTATGGAATTATCAGAGGACAAAGACCACCTACATGAGACGATCTCTCAAGTCCAGTGTATACTAACTGGATTTAGTTTGAAATGTATTGAAGATAACGATGGGGGGAAAATAGATGTCATTCAATGCTCATCCAGGACATGGGTAGAGAGGGAAGGCGTTTTTGAGGAACCTTTTTGCTATAAGAGTTAACATGCTTCCATTATTCTCCGTAGACCTTCACAGGCGATTGAAACATGTCAGAAGGCAGCAGGTAATGTCACTGTTGGAAATAGAATGGAGTTTATCATACAATGGGAGAGACTGGATACTTAACGTTACAGTTCAGCTGTACGGATGAATGGTAACAGTGATGTTTTGGGCGCATTTCACTGCAAAGTACCCGTAGTAGTATCGACATCGGCTAAAATCAGTGATCAGCTCACCACTGCAATGACACAAGGAAGCTTCTACAGTTAGAAAACATTTACTCCGGTATGAGTAATGTATTTTAGGTTAGAGAGTTCATTTATTTTGAGTTCAGATTGACCTGAAAGTTATTTACTTCTGAGAAAAGAAATATATGAAACTGAACATTGAAGTTTGATGAATTTCGTGAGAACATACACATACTCAAAACAAAAATCAGGTCACACTAGTTTACCCGTAGCGGCGACGCGTATTCCAGGTACTGGGCCCGATCTGCTCGGTCTGGAATCACATAATAATTCGGGTTTAAGCCGATAAATGGAACAATGTTCGCCAGATGATGTGCTGGGTGGTCATGTGATTTCCGGATTCGCACGGATATCCGTAAATCAATGCCCTTCTAGCACATCGCTATTAAATTTCTTGCCCTTTCTTCTTCATCATATTGAAATATCCCGACGGCAAATCCCGCTTTCCATATTGAGACGCGCGAAGAGCAGAAGGAATACATACCAAGCTCCCAAAGGTGCTATCCATTCCAGTATAACAACTGATGTACACGGACGAGGAGATTTTCTGACGAGAATGGTACCAAATGACGAACATCAAAATGTAATGGACGAAGGAAATACTGTATTAGAGATGAATGTACAACGGAGTGGTCAAGATTTTGGTGCGGAGTCCGCGGCCAAACAAGGAATCACTGCTGGGGATAAAGATGACAAAGACATGGGGGAAATGTCCTTTCATGATGAGGAGAACCCTGGGTATGACGAAGATCAGGACGATGGTCAAGTAGGAGGTAATGAAATGAACTTGAACTCAGGGAAAGCATCCTCAGAACATGGTTTGGCAGATGGACGTAGATTAACTCCTTTTCCGCATTGTTAGGAACTCATACAGGCAATTATAGTCTCCGGGAATTCAAGGCTATCTAGAGAGCAGTACCATTCTCTGACCTTGATTTTGAATCATTTGAACTTTATTGAGGTTGACGAATGGACGGAGAAGAAGGCAATTCCCTTCCTCCCGGACGGTAGACTCCATAGGCCCTTCCATGTGTACAGGACGCTAAAGAGTAGCTTGCTTCTTTTCATTCAAACGAAACTTATTGCTCACAGCAACAGCAGTCTTCATGACCTGGTTTTCTCGAATGCTAGTGTGACTGATTCGCTTGTTTTTAATGACACGGGGACAGACTTGTGTTCAAGTGGTTCTTGTAGGCGAGTATGCTAGAATGGATGTGGCCTGCAGGCCTGTATATGAGTCAATTATATCCACTTCGCTAAAACCTAATTCGGCCATTTCGGACTGGTGTGTAGGTGACGATTGTGTCGATAATTTGCCATTGATCAGGAAACTTCATCGTTTTTACAAGTACATGGATTCAATATCAGTGGACTGCACGTTCAGTGAACCAGACTATGTCGGTATGATTGCTGAGGCTGGGGATGTGATATGCATCAATACTATTGGGAGCCAGCACTTGAACAAGGAAGTACTTGACTCTTTCGTTCTTCTTCCGAACTTTTTGCAATGAAAAAACAAGTTAATGGGACTTTTTGTCCCCTATGTAATCACGGAACGACATGAACGAATATAACTCTTACCGAGGTTGAGAAAACAATCTTGAAGCTCCTTGCAGTAAGTGATGGTGAATTGGCAAAATGGAACGGGCTTTGCAAGTCTGGGGATAAATATTGCAGATTTCGCCCACCGATAACAGCCATTACCCCATTAGTGCAATGTGAAATACTTGAATCATGGTGTATTGTGGTTGTTCAAATATTTGTTGTTGGGGAGACCGATGACACAATTTTTTTCTTTTATGTCAAGGATTTGGACTGTCGATCTACCACGTCAACCTTCGAGAGGACTAGGATATTTCTAGTAATGAAGAAAATTCCAGAGGAAGACAGCAAAGCGAGTTCGATCTCTTCAATATCATACAAAATGTGGAAGAACTCCCCTCTGGTCATTCTTCTAATGTTACAGCTCGCTCTGACATTTTCGCACTGAAGAAGCATACAGTATCAAAGTTATCTCTGGTACGCAAACTGTTTACGGAAGACAACACAGCCACTATTCCTAGCTACGGCAAACATCTGAATGACGGTATGCAGTACATAATATACAGGTTCATTCTTTACTGAGATGGATTTCGATTCACCGAAGGGAAAAAAGCTAGTGCTACAGGTCTGTACATGGTGTCTGCAAATATTCCTCCAGATCTTCGACTGAGCAGTAATGCTATCAGGACTCCTTCATTGATACCACCAGGTGTCGATGTTATTACTGCGCTTTTTCAATTGACTGAAGACACTTCAAAGGGGATGACAGAGGGATTCACTGAGTATGATGCATAAGGTCAGGAAATGCGAATATTCCTAGATATGGTGGGGTGTATTGGGTACAAGCCTGCATTGAACGAATCAATTGATGTCCTTGGCTACAATGCGGATGCATGCTGCCATTTATGCAAATTCTTCACACATCCTGAGGATAAGGTGACATTTGGGAGAGAAACCGTGCAGGTTAATACGAGGCATACCGATATTGACGTACATGGTGGGAAAGACTTCAGTTGCATATACCTGGCGAGAATGAGGTAAATCAGGTCATATAATCTGTCCTCTCAGATCCTGAGACGACTCAGTATGAAGGAATATGCCGATGGCACAAATATTTTTGGGATTTTTGACCTGAAGCGCAGCATTAAGAATACTGAGGGGTCTGTACCAGTCAATGAGGCGGGACATGCTCTGATAAGTAATGAATTTAATTAATATATATAGTTCTTATAATTGGACCTAACAGGTATTGGTAAGGACTGCATCAACGCCACTCTTCGAATTATAACTCCGCGGGAACGGTTGCTTATGATGCATTTGTTCGCACTGCCACTTTGGAATCTAGACTGCAATCACAGAATCGGATTGTATGAAACTCGGGAAGGTTGTTCTCCATGACTCCTAGTGAACTGTATACCGTTCTATTCGTTTCGGAATATTCCTTCAGGAACGCGTTTAAAACGTATGATCGTGAGAGGGGATGGGATACTACGCAAATAATTTCATTTGATGTCTTAACAGCTGAAAGAGAACATTTATATATGAGTGAGTGCGCAGTTGGAATTGTCTCCTTTTTGCTCTCGATTTATGAATCGGTTATGGTATTTCCCGAGAAGAGAAGTGGATGGGGGTGTTGTTTACAATTCAATTACAGTTGATAGGAAGGGGCGGTACCTTCATGAGTTGCAGCAAATGATCGAGGAGTACCTTGGACTTTTGCAGAGAGCATGTACACTTAGCAGAGATTCCGTATTACATCTACAAAGTCAATCGTCAGCACGAGGTGCGACGTCGCGGGCAATTAAGGAGGGTCTAGAGAAGAGAATGTCAGACAATTGCCTGATAAGAACAGAATTGGACCATCCCAACCTGCATAGACTCCTCAAGTTAGGGTATGTATATCTTCCTATGCTGGGACATATTCGTATGTTAACGGAACCCGGATTTGAGAAAGAGCATCAGACTATGAAAAGGGCATTGAAGATGTCGAATAAGAAGAGGCCAAATCTCGTTTCAATAACAGAAGCAAGTGTTAAGGATTGGCTGAGAAGGATATTTATGTTGATAGAAGAGCTATAATCTCCGTCAGAGAGAATTAAGGAAAGTGCTGTACTTGGACTGGTCCGCCTACTATGCGGGAGGGAAGCTGTTCACAGTAGGAGTGGAAGAATAATACCCACAGATTATGAGAATATACAGCTTGCCATAGGACCACATGGGATATTGAAACAGCTGCTCTCGGTGCAAAATAACTGTGTGCTTGGGAAATTACCTTCGTTTAACAGAAATGTCTAGTATTTGGAGAACGATTGGAACGAAATGTCTACAGATTTAATGTCCGTATAACTGGAGGAATAGTGTCGGGAAGGGAACAATGGATTTAAGCGAGATGATCTGTTTACTACAGAGGATTTCTAATCTCAACAAACAGGCGGAAGGTGAGGTCCGTAATCTGTTCGGGAAAGCCATGTAATCAAGTATGGTAATCGTTTCAGAATGTATAGTGGTGATTTGCAAGAGAGGTATGAGTCATATTACATTCATGTCGGAGACGTGATGCAGCAACGCAACGGTAAGAACAGCAATGAAGATTTGAGAACTGAGAGTTATAGCAATATTTACTGGTATGTACTCCGGGCCTAACAGATCGACAACGGAACAGTTTTTGCGGTTGCGTTAACCTGTGTACCAGCAGAAACACAAAAAATCCCAAACGGGACATGCCTTCCAGGTCATACTATGTACGAGGTACAAGGGGATACCCCAGGTGTATCTATTGTTGAAATGTCACGAAGCTGTCGAAGAGTTCAAAATATCCACGTCTGTGATCAAGCATGTCAAATATCTGGACTAAAGAAGCACATACGGCATTCTACTCATATACTTGAATCTCCCTTTTTCATCATTGACAGAGAAAAGTAATATTCTCCTCGTAAAGCATAAACTAACGCATGCTTAGTTATTTCGATTTATGGTTCATGCCGAAAATAAATATTTTTCAAACAGATTCCTCTGCTATACTTAAACATGAAACAGTGGTAGTTGCAATTGAATATGTCTTTAAAAAGCCAATAATACTCTCTTATAGTACCTGGTAGGACCAAACTTCCGGGAGTTCTTCCCTCGGAGGCCCGCGAAGTCCTTGAATAGTTTACTAACCAACCCATTTATCTGACCGTTAAATACCTGCCTCTATTTATTACTGCTTCCACCTTCAAGGCACCTTATGATTTCAGTGGTTCATGCCTTGGAGGGCTAATAATTTTGCTTGAGAATTAATCTGGTAATATCATGGTGATGTGGAATTTGGTGGTGTGGCTTACTAAATCCCTAAATCCTCAAAGTAACTAAACCCATGCGTACCAACTTGAAAAGTCGCTATTCTGTTTGTTCATAAATATTCTCTAGTATATGACATACCTTTGGTACTTAGAGATCTCTGAGTTCAATAGAGTGCGGATTTATGGTTTACCAAGTTGGTATACCATGTGTACAAATCGTGCGAACCTTTCAGTATCATGAAGATGTCACTCTGTTCATTTTTCTTTTTAATGAGCGGTCGGATGCTAATAGCTACTACGCTCTATCCAACACAACTAAATAGCCACGGCAGGGAGTCTCAGCAATCCCGTGCTGCCGGTCATCACTCTCAACAATTAATGATGTTCAACAAATATGGACTCTATTAACCAAGAAATAAAGACAGCATCGACTCATCCCAGTCGGATGAGTCGATGTTGTCTTTACTTATGGGGTGCCACGGCAAAAATGAAGACAACAACACAGTTTATTTATTATTACAGCTATAGAGCCGGATCAATATTTACGAACTTCTACCACTACTAAGCAACGAGGCTATTTAGATGGTTGAAGATCATCGTCCATTCCAGTATTCAAATATAATTCACTATCAGTTGTTGGAAACTGGGCAGCCGCTGCTGCTATTCGTGCATCAGCTTTCCTTCTGTCCTGCGTCTTCCTCCATTCAGAGTTTTGGTATTGGTGTCGGCTCATTCGAAGCCTCTCTTGTACTTTCATGTCATTTCTTTGCCGATCCTTTGATTGCCTCGCAGTAAAAAAATCAAAGCAATTCTTAGTTTCACTCCCTCGGGGCATGATGTTAGTGATTCTGCATGTTGACTACTCGCGCCCCATCAACCCCGGTATTATCGGTGAAAAGCTGGAGCCCGGCAAATGTTCTCCTTTCTAGAGCAATAGTGCTCTTATCGAGATATGACCTTATCATACCCCTTAGACCCAAAGCCAAGAAATGAGCTGCCTGGAGCGTTTGATTGTTACTCCTTAAGAACGAAAAATGATTCTCTGACCTGACGGCCTCGGCCAGAAATCGCGTAGCGATTCCATGGAGTGAAAAAATTTCCTTTTCCACCCATCGAAATTCGGTCCTCCTACGAGAGTTGTTGTCTGCTTCCATGTCTTCTGTACTATCCATGTCAATATCTCTAATGTCTTGTACCCTCGAAAATGAGTCCTGGCCTGGTCCATGACCCCGTTCCGGTTTAAAAAATGCTTCATGCCAAATCAAACATGAAAGAGATGGAAAGTTCTCTTGGAGACGTTCTAAACTGTTTGCATTTTTCTCGTCAACGGCAGCGCACCGTTCCTTCGACGTTCTCTAATATACTACTGCCGTACCAATCGCTTTATGCATTGTGTCCAAGTCATGGTACAGTCGTTGTTCCTCTCCCTTAAGGTCTTCTGTGAATATATCGAACGTTTTGTTTGAAACTTCTGTCTGACTTGGAAAGTAGTGAAGAACAAAACCAAACCCCTAAAAACGACTTCCCTGGCCCTCATACGCCCCTCTGTCAAAATTTCCGAAACAAGTCTCCTACTTACTGAAACAGCTTCATCAAAAGCAGCTTTTATTCTTTTCTGAAGCCGGACCTGGGTTTATGCCCTTCAGTCTCTTGACTTTTGACTTGTACCCTTGGAACTGAGAAAAAAGCTCTTTCCACGACGTTTGACATCAGTTTCTTCTCCACGCTTGCAACTGACTGCAGCTGTTCTTCAGACATCAACCTAGCAGCTTCTGACACAGTTTCCGCAGTGCAAGAAGTACCAGGTTCAGAAGTGTCCTGTGATGAGATACGGAGATGGACATGCGCTTTCCAGTGATTGTAAAAAAAAGCTACCAACCAGATCGGTAGCGTCTTGTTCACTTCATTCTCTGCAACAACATGACTTGAAATAGTACTCATGGACTTTCGAAACGACTTCCCATTCTCGCAGACCAAAGCAGACGAAGCGTGATATCCTGATGCATCTCTGTTGATGCGTTAGCTACACCAGTGCTGAAAACATACTTCATCTGCTTAGGCGCTCTAGCGAAAACAACAGCCAGTCCTGAAATTGTATCGTGAGTGCAATCAGCAGAACGTTGTGCAATGTTATACTGCATCAATTTCTCACAAACGCCATGTAGATTCCGTACAACTATCCGGCAAATTGATAGAGTGCTACTCCAAACAATTCTGCTCTTCTCGACAACAATCTCAATTTCGCGTAGTTACGAGTCCTGAACGTTCTCGCTTTTTCTCTTTCCAAGGTTAACCATCTTTCCACCATTACTTCTGTAACCATGATCTAATGCAGTCCGCCTTAACTCAAACTCCTCACGATAAACATATCTGATTTCTTGCACCTTCTCATTAATCAGAGTTGACATGATGTCCATAATATTGCTTCTGAAACGAATAAGTTCATCCCTAAGGTATTGTTTTGCGTGAGAACTCAGACGCCTGAGTTCATGCACGCTGATATCTAAATGATATCTCGGTACATCATTCGGAACTTCGATGTAGGATTTATCTCTTCTCACACTCTGATGTATTTGTGTCTCTCATTTTTATGTACTTGGATATTGCTTGTATCACTTTGTGGGTGAATTGATTTGGTCCTTTGTGCTTGTGGATTGGGTTTCTCCTATTCAAAGAAGGACTTGTACTGTGCACGTTCAAGAGTTGGACATTCTGAGGCCTGTGTTGAATAAGGATTAGATACTTTCGTATCGTGCGGTTTTCAGCAGATGATAGTCAGTTTAGCTCGTATGTGTGTGGCCTAACGGCGACCTCCTACCATTTTGTGGTTGTCGTTAACTGTTTCTTTAGGGTCAGTTTAGGTAGGTTTCATCGATCCAGCATGTACATAAGGACAATGTCGAGCAGGTGAGTAAAGGGAAGGAGACAGAACACGGTTTTTTGTCAGTTTCCTTCCCATCGCTACCTCTTTCAACGGGTTATGGGCCCAGCCCTTTGGTAAGATATTGGTGTATTCTTCTCGCATTAGGATTTTTTGTGTGTGTGTGTCCCCCTCTTTCCTTTTTTTTGTCTATTCTGCGGTGATCTGTAATGGAGGACAGTAAGAAGGTGTATAAGTTTTTCGGGAAGTCAGGAGAGGACTACCATCTTTGGGCGGCAAGGACAGAAGCGGCTTTAGAAGCGAAGGAAGTCCTTGAGGTGATTGAATCAGACGTAGTCTCGGATGAGATGAGTGCTGGAAAGAAGAAAAAGGTGGCGACGGCGCGTGCTTTGTTGATACAGGGCCTGGGTGATCGTCCTTTGAGGCTTTGCTTGAGTGCAAAGAACAACCCGTACAAGATGTGGATGTGCTTGAAGGATAGATATGCTGTATCCAATACAGCGACAAAGGTTCAACTTCAAGCAAAGTTGTCTGGTATGCGCTACAAAGGTCAGCCTGTACAGGATTATATCGACTACTTTGAGGAATTGTTCAATCGCCTTGCGGCGATGAACAGCAAGGTAGACGAGGAGATGCAGGTGGCGACACTGCTTGCTTCTTTTGGTAACAAGAAGCAGTCGCCGTTCGGAACCATCATTGCCTCATTGCAAACATCTAAGACCAAGCTGGATTGGGAAACCGCCACAGCTACTCTCTTGCAGGAGTACGAGGACCAGTTGCAAAGAGTCGGGAGCGCCAAGTTCAGTAGGGGTAGTGACAATGGACTTGCCCTCGCTGCTGCTGAATACCGTTCTTGCCTATTTAACCTTCGAACAGAAGCCGGCAAGCTACCCGTTTCTTGAATACTCCGAGCTAGTTCTCGCAACCCAGGGTCCTCGAAATTTGCCAGTGATGATCCCATAGACCCAAACTGCCTCGGGCTTGTCTTCTCCGTGCGGCGATCCACGGCCTCCTCTTCCCTCTGACAGTTTACTGCAAGATGGCCAATCTTGCCGCAGTTGTAGCATCTGCGCCTCTCGGCCTTGTTAGAGGCCGACCTCTTACCAACACGCTTAGCATCACTTCCAGCAGCAGCAAGGGCAAGTCCATTGTCACTACCCCTACTGAACTTGGTGCTCCGACTAGTTTCCAGTATTATTCAGGTTTGATATTAGCTTAACATGTTGCACAATGCATAGACTAACATTAACGTTGGGGAGAGAGTAAAATGAGTTCTAGATATTGCCACTAACATTGCAAAGACTACGACATTGTCCTAGGACGCGACGGATATGAAACAGGTCGTCCTCTGGAAGCGCGCGTATGAAATAACGTCATGGTACGGTTTGAAATTGTGTTTAGTATACGAAACAGGCTCTATCGTACGATATACGGATTTTCATAGCATATGTAGATTGGGTCCATGGCGTCATGCTGACCCCGTCAAGGCCCATGTGGCCCAATGACAAGCCATAAAAATTACTTGCAGTGCCCTCAACGCACCGGGTGGAGGATGCTCGTTAAATCCCTGCACGTGTACGAGCTATTTTTGCACTAAACCTCAGTTATAAATTAAAGCTTTACAGGAGGTTTAATTTCTATGATTTTATTATTTGGCACAGTAATAATTTATGGGTTTTCAGTAAAACTTTTACAGCTGAAAATTATTTGCATAATAAACTTTAACTGAGAGCTATAGAAATCGAGTTCGTGATATTATCGCACTGCGATTTTTCCGAAAAAGCTATGTTTGGTGCCAAAGCTATAACCTAAGTTTTGGTATAGCTTTTATAGCTTTGGGGGTGTACTCTGGCCCCCCAGTGCCGCATTCTGTTGGAGGTTCGTAAAGGGAACCCATCCAAGTTTGAAGCTGCCACTACCGTTGCTCTTAACGTTGATTGAGCATTTTAGGGAGCAGGTTTCGTCACTATCAGAGGTTCATTTCACACCAATCGAAATGCCTCAGGTCCTATGCCGTTGGAGATCGGAAATCTGGAACGTAAAAAAATGGGCAGCTTCGGAAAGACTTGATGGATAACCGATGCTTTCCGTGCCATAAGGTGGGATGTAGACCTTGGAAACACAGAAAAGAAAACGGGAATAGGGGTAACAGGGGTGGTAATCGCATGATGACGAAAAATACACAGGTAGGATGCGGTAATGGTTTGAATGGCTTTGAATCGGAAAACTAGTTGGTCCACCAAACTTGGTGAACACTCAGGTGAGACCAATAGTGAGTGTTAAAAGATGCCTCGATGAACAAAGTGAAACTGTTGTTGACATCACTGGAGCGGAATACCCAAAGGAAACTATTAAGTCTAGAACCTCAGAACCCGAATTTAAAGGGATAACGTCTATTCATGATGACAGCATCCCCACTGATGGTCCTATACTGGTGGAGCCTTTGTTATTACTTGAAAGTAGACTGAATGGAATAGCAGTCAAAGTACTAAAGGACGATGGATGCAATACAAACGTGGTTTCAGCCGAGTTCCTGAAGCGAAATAGGAATTTGTTTGAGATTCAGAGTGAACGAGTCATTATTTGTCATTAACAGAAGGGAGTTACTGAGGAAGTATCTGAGATCATTTCCAAAGGAACTATTAAGTTAGGCGAACATAAATATACCTCTAGTTGGGCTGTGTCCCAAACCAGGTATGATTTTTTGTTGGTAATGCTGTGGCATGTTGCCAAAAATCCACGTGTCGACTATCGAAAACGGATTGTGATAGTGAAAGATGCTTCCTTTCGAGTGATTGCTCCCGATAACGAAAACCGTATTGATGTGTCCAATTTGGGAGTGAAGAAATTCAGACGAATGATGAGGCATGGGGGTGACTTCGAATTATTTCAGTTATTTCAGTTACTTGAAGTTCACAGTATGAGAGGAGTGACAGATTCAAAGTTCGATGGAAGACTGAGCAGAATACTGGATAATTTTAAAGAGGTCTTTCAGGATGAATTTCCAAGTGGAGTTCCTCCGATTCGATCAGTTGATCATGAGATCAAAGTGGAGCAGGGAGAAAATGCACCTCATAGACCTTTATTCTAGTTATCTCCATCCGCACTTAGGGCAGCAAATTGGTACGTCGAGTCCCTTTTGAGGAATGTGTAGATCAGGTCCAGTAAATCACCATATGGAGCATTACTTCTCTTTGTGAAAAAAAGGGATGGAAAGGTTAGAGGTGTTGTCGATTATCGCGCTTTGAATAGCATCACCAAAAAGAATAATGCTCCACTCCCTCGTTCTGATGAAATGTTCGATCGACTAGGAGATGCGAGATTTTTCTCCAAGCTTGATCTGAAACGGGATTTCATCATATAAGGGTGAAACCAGAGGACATCGAAAAAATGCGTTCAATACAAAGTATGGGCAATTTGAATATCTTTTTATGCCAATGGGACTTTTGCAACGCTTCTGCTACGTTCCAAACTTTTATGAGCCAGATCTTCTATGATTGCATCTATGTATTCTTGTTTGTCTATATGAATGATCTTCTTATATTCAGTAAGAATGAGGAAGAACATTACGAACAACTGTAAATTGTATTAAAGAGACTTGAGGATCACAAGCTGTACATATCTCCGAAGAAATGCTCTTTCTTTCAGACTGAGCTGTAATTTTCGGGTTTAATAGTCGGGAAGGACGACATTCATGTCAATCCTGAGAAGATCAAAGCCTTACAAATTTGGCTGAAAACTGAATCTCTAACGGGGTTGAGAAGTTTCTTAGATCTATTACATTTTTTCCGTAGGTTCATTCCGCAGTTCTCTGCAATTGCCGCACCTCTCACAGATCTGACAAAGAAAGGTCGAAGTATAGGGAAATAGGATCAAAAGTGTGATAGAGCTTTCCACAGGCTAAAGGAAGCAATGAAATTGGCTCCGATCTTGGTCGCTCCCGATTTAAAAAAGCCATCTCGTGGTCATTTAGATGCTTCACAGTTCGCTGTTGGTGGAAATCTGACACAGTTGAATGAGAATGTAAAAGATCGCGTGATTTCTTTCTATTAAAAGAAGCTTTCCCCAACTGAGGAGGACTACAATGCGAACGACAGGGAGCTGCTGGCTTTGATTAGCTTTCTGGGAAGATTCAGGTGCTACATTGAAGGGTCCGAATTTGAGATTTTCACAGACAAACAGGTGCTTAAGAGCTTCGTCACAAACCGAAACTAAGTCCAAAGAAGCACGTTGGTTGGAAACCCTCTGTAAATTCGGATTTTTCCCATGGAACTGAAGCCTGGACGAATTCACGTCCTCAGAGATGCATTATCCCGAACTCCGCACGTGATGAGAGGAGATTGTGACGTCTCAGTGAATGACGTTGAAGTTCCCTACCTTGATGTTGATCAGATCATTCCTCGGAATGATGACGACCAGTTCTCCGGTCCAGTGGTAAAAGCCATGGAAGGAGGGTGGCCAGAGGATATGGTTCAGAAGCAGAAACTTAAACTTGAAATAATTTGCCGACGTTCCGAAAAGATGGTTCAAGGCTGTTTTACAATGGAAAGGTATGCGTACCAAGAAGGTCAGTTTCGGGTATTTCGCAAATTGCTCACGACTGGAAAGTTGGTAGGCATTTTAAAGTTGCGAAGACGCTTTCCAGACTAGAAAACTTCTATTGGAAACATAAGAGCCGGGATGTTCGAAAGTATTGTGAAGGATGTCTCACGTGTCAGCAGTGAAAGGACTCTAAAAAAAAGTTGAATGATTCAATGTCACTGGAAATGCCTGGCCGCAGATGGGGGTCATTAGCTACAGATTTTATTGTGAGGCTACCCCTAACGAGGAGCTGTTATGATGCGATCAAGAGTTGATTTGATCGACTTACTCGGCGAGTTCATTTTCTGAAATCCAAAACATCAGATACTGCTGAGGACACAGTTCGAGACTTCTTTGCGAACATCTTTAAGAACCACGGGTTGCCGGACGATATGACCTAATATAGGGACAGCAAGTTAATTTCAAAGTTTTGGAAGACACTGATGAATCGTTGTGGGGTGAAATTAAGAATTTATACAAGTAGACACCCACAAACAGATGGTGCTGCCGAGATTATGAATAGGATGATCGAGAACTATCTCCGTTGCTCGTGCTCAAATCACGAGGATGACTGAGATGAACTGCTTCCTTCTGCAGAATTTGCATACAACTCGGCTGAGAGCGATGATCTGGGTATGTCACCATTTGAACTGGACTTGAGATGGACACCCAAATCTCCATTGAACTTCTTGGCTAACAGAAGCATACCTCTTCAGAGTTTGGAAGAATTTCATGCCAAGCTCAAGGTTTCTCTTGAGTATGCACAGTTTGCCTACATAGTGGCAAAAGCTCGGCAAGCTGCATGTGCTTCAAGGTGATACAAGGCTCCAGATAATAAATTCGGTTCAAAGGTATGGATCAATCGTTCGTTGTTACGGATGTTTTTCTAGGTCCCAAGATTCTAAAAAGCTTGAATCGCGCAGATTTGGGCCATTTTTGGTTAAGGAGCTAATTGATAAGAATCCTGTTCGACTGGATCTCCCCGCTCATTTTAAAATACATCCAGTCATTCATATCATTCACATCACATCACATTTGGAGCAGCCCGAAGACATTGCTTTACCCATTCCTCCTGCACCTGCACCGCTTGAACTGCCTGGTGGACCAGAACAGGAAGTTGAGGTTATTTTGGCACACAAAAAGATTGGACGCAGTTACAAGTTCTTGGTTTTGATGCGTGGCGTGCCACGTTTGATGCGTGGCGTGCCACGTTTGATGCGTGGCTTGCCACGTCATGAGGCGGAGTGGCAACCAACGAAGGGCTTTTCTGATGTTACATAAGATTGATCTGCTGTAGTAACGGATGCTCTACAAGAGTGTATTTGGAAACAGAATATACTCCAGCAGTATAATTGATGAATAGTCCGGGGGAGGGAATAGTGTAAAAATGTCTCTGTTACACAACTTTGTAATGGAGACTTGTTCGCTGTTGCCATTCTAATTCTCTATTACACAGTGGTGTAGCAGGAAAAGTGCGTCACTCTTGGAAGAATCTAGAAGCTGTGTGTAACCAGGTAGCGGTTTTTTGCTGAGTATTTATTTTTCTCTATAGGATTTTTTTAACGTGGAGCTCCACGTCATATTCTTGTTTCCTCAATTGTGTTCCACAGAGTACTATTATTTAGTTACAGCTCTACTTTCTAGTTATAGCCCTACTTTCTAATGCTTTCTACAGAGCTTGCACAACTCTGAGAGTTGTTTAGAAGAGGCGCAGTACTGACTATAGAAGGGGGGCTCATCTGGATTCTTGTGGGAATCCAGGTACACTCCAAGGACCGTTGGCCCCCAACTTTGAGAAATACGACTACCATTTCAACTACTCTTTTAGCAGCGCCCGGACTGTCTCCCTTTCTGTTTCAACTACTGTATCCGTCATGATGCCTGGATACACACAGAAAAACCTCGCCAAAAGTACCAAAGTTGGCGATTAAACAGTGCTGGGTAGGGAACAAGGAAACAAGAGATCCGGCGTGGAAGGGGCCGACAAACACCACGAAAGCCTAAAGAAGGCCACCTTCCCCTTTATGATCACCTGTCACTCCACCAGGTTAAGTAGAAAAGTAGTTGACTCAATAAAAACTAAAAAGGTAGAACACTTCAAATATGAAACAACCCCAAGACGTGAACTCGTGACCGCACTTTGGAACGAGAGGTGGAAACGCAAGCCCTAACCACTTGACTAACGTCATCAGATTTGTGGCAAGAATCTCTTCGAGGCGCCACATGTACCATCTGGAGCGTGGTCGACGTGGACCACCCGGTTAGCATTTAGCTAGCAATACAGTCGGATCCTGCAGCGGACACCCGTTTTACTGATGTCGTAAAGTTTCTTTCTAAAGTTACTCTCCGATTACTCAATGAAGTACAGTTTCTTTCTAGCTCTTAGCTAGTGATATATTCGGATCCTGCAGCGAAAACCAGTTATACTGATGCCATAAATTTACTTCTACTTCCACCCGGTAAGCTCTTAGCTAGCAATGTATTCGGATTCTGCAGCAGACACCCGTTGTACTGATGCCATAAAGTTACTCTCTGGAAAATATGCTCGGCTGTATCCTCGCCGCCGGAAGTGCGTTGCGCGGGACAAATCGTCACTGGGTAACACTAAATAATAAAGATTGTGCGTGAGATGATCCCCGTAGTAGTCGATGACCTTGCGGCATTTTTGTCTCGGGCACGGGGGGGTCTTTAATGTGCATGGAGTGTCTGGGACTTGAAAGTAGTACTGCAGCCATATTGAGAATTCGCGGGAGTCAACAATAGTCTGGAGGCCGGGGAGCAGGGCGCGGGACACAATAGACCCATTCCTTTGCGCAGGGAATGCCTATAGCAGCCCAGAATGCTTTGCCTCCGTTGGTCGCCGAGGGGGATATCTTCTTGCACTGCGGCATGGACTACTGTTAGTGTCTTTTGCGGAGGGGTTTTACTTGAGCAAAATACACTGAAGGGTATGAGTCATAAGTGCAGGCAGGAGATCAACCATATTCGGTGGGCGCGAACCGCATCATTGTACGTCGCAAAATCCGTGATAGGTGGCGGCAGTATTCCAGTAGCCGCCCTGTTGATAGCTGCTCTGAAGGCAAGGAAAGCGACTCCCGCGGTGCTTGTCGCCGATGTGAACCCTAAGCCGAGGGTGGGGTTTTTAGAGTCCAGGGGTTTCACTCGTAGTTGGAGTTCTCGGGATATGTCCGAGTCTAGTTTTCCTCCGACGAGTGTCCGAAGACTTCGCTCCAGCTCCATCATGGCGTCAAAAATAAAGGCGCCCTCTGCCGAGCATGAGGGTTGCACCACACGGAGGAGGTATCCTATCTTGCAAACCCCGAAGCAATTGCGCAAAAGTTGAAAAGCCACCTGCGTACTGTCAGTGAGTGTACACTTCAAAAACATCATGAGTAAAGTAATGTCTATGACGGCTTGGAGGAGCGGTTCGAGGAACTGGATGTGAGCTGTGAAGAATTTGTTTGTCCACTCAAAGGAACCGACGGGGGCGTTTAGGGCACGTGTACCCGCGCTATATTCATGCTTCAGCTCCTTCGGATATAGGCATTGAATGGGTGCCGGCGGCGCAGCAGGCCACCAGAACCTGCATTTGGGCAGGGATAGGTGTAGTCCCCTGCTGCTGGCGTCGAAAGACGAAAGTATTTCAACAGCACGGGCGATTTGGTCGTGGCGCGCAAAGATGTACCCGTCGTCATGATACCATAGACGTAGCAACAGGTTGCCCACGTTGTTGTCTTCCTGGTTACCCAATCGTAGGAGCGTTTGGATCTCAAGCATGACGTGGTGCAGGACCAAGTCGAATAGAAGTCCCCGAGATTGTCCTCCCGCTGTGTTCCCCTCATGCTGCGAATGACGTGGGGGCCTGACCTTAAATACGCAGGCTCGATTGCGTAACAGCACGAAACCCATGGCATCAATTCGGGGAATAGGCGTGTAACGGCGTCCAGAAAAGCGGCTCCTGCACAGATTAATGGCGTTTTTGAGGTCCACTTTGAGCATAGCGTACTCAGAGCTACTCCCAAACTTGTCAACAACCCTGCGGACACTATGGACGATGGTGTCGGCGCCCGCCCTCGTGGCGATGCGCAGTTGCAGCGGTTGAAGGTACTTGGCTGCCTTTCTCATAGCCCTTATCATCAAGCAGCTACCGACCAATCTACAACGCGTTTCCACAACGACGATGGGTCGGGGAGCCCCCTCCTTTTTGGCCAACGGAGTGAGGGGCGCACCGGATGTCCAAGGGGAGAGGACGTCTGGGGCACATTCGGAGGCCAGAATGTTAACGATTCGCATCAGGGCAGGGGGGACATGAGCAGTTCCGCTATATGATTTGGCCTAAGACCGGACCCTCCTCTAGACGATCCCGGTTGGAAACTCCTGACGGCTCTAAGAACCTCCTCCTCACTGAAACCACGAAATGAGGCGGTACTCTCAAATGGAGTACCTTCTCCCGTTTCACTGGAGACGGTCTCTGGCTGCTGGGGAGTTATCGAGGAGTGCCTGGACGACGTCAGGCGTTGGACGGAGGATCCCTAGGGAGCTTAAAACGTGTGCCGCTTTGACATATGCCCCCTCCTTGGCCAGCTTGGTGGCTCGGCGAACATTCAACATTTTCTGCTAAATTGGTGATGGAGTATGCGTTGCATGGGTGCTGAGCTGCTTATCTGGCTGTTCGCACAACGTCTGAAATAGCTCTGCGTTCCAAAGCTCGATCCGTTCTCGCATTGTATTAGCGATGGAATGTTATTGTCGTTTTTCAGTACCGTGCTCTGTGTATGAGATGGTCAACATGACGGCCGGAAACAGGACAGCTTGGTGATGGCGGCAGTCACGGACGGACTAACATACTGGCAGGCTTGTGCAGCGTCCTGCATGTTGGTCGCATAGGTCTCTGCCAGACAACCACGGAACTTGGTGGGGATGTGTGCCATGACTGGCGTGTGCGTCGTGAAAATTTGTTCCGGGGTCGGCAAGGGCCGTGCAAGGGTTTCTGCGGGCTGTGTCGGCAGGACAGGTTGAGATGTGGTAGGGGAGGGGATTACACAGCGCGGGGCGGAACGCTGAGGTGGCGATGAATCTGGTACGGATACTGTGGCGGCGTCTTTCATTTGCGTGCTGTGGAGAGGAGTGAAGTGCCGTGAAGCCGACCGCTAAAAACGTTCCGGGCACAGTATGTAAACGCATACACCCTATTTGAGTCCCGACCAGATATTTCCGAACCCATGTATGTGTTTTGGCAGCCGCCATACCAGTACCCAATCTTTGACAAGCACTGTTTACGTTGGCGAGCTCATGTCGTTTCGGTGCTCCGGCCTTGGACCCGTTGCGACGTGCTGCGCGGAGGTGCGATACGAACTGTGCGACTATTCGCATATTTGGCTTTTTTTGTGAGCGAAGTGGGCAGTGTCCCATGTGCGGCAATTACTTCTTTGCCATCGGCTTGGCGGCAAGTGTGGGAGTCATTGACTTCGAAACCCCCCCAGTGGACGGTGTTCCAAGGGCGTCTGTAAATGAATGTACTGTACCATTAAATTTTAATTAAATGAATTGGATTTTAATTCTTTCGGCATGCATGAAAATATTACTGTTTCAGATACCGGCCAAATACAGCGATTTTTGAGTCCATGGATCGAATTTCAATTAATGTGGGAGTAAAGATAAACAGCGTGATTTTAAACGGGAAACACTGTAGTGTGGAATCTGTTCCATATATACTGGCCGAAAATTAGCGCTCCGATTAAAATGGTACAGTAGTAGTGCTGTACAGTACGGCCCAACGTCACTCGAGCTGTCCATTAGTATCCCTGAGTAGCCTTAAGATAAATTGCCGTCATTCCTTTACAGTACTCAGTTGAAATTCATATTTTTCGGTTCAAATATAGCGATTCTTCATTTACTGTACTGCACAGTAAATCATCTGTAACCTGGGAAACATAAGACGTTAGCCTTAGAAATATCTGCACAAATGTAGAACGGACTACATCGAGGTTGTGGAACGGGGAATATGTTTTTGCTCGGGGCAATGCTGTTCAATTCTTCCAAAAAGCAAACAAAAAGCAATCGTAAAAGTATTATTTTGAAACGCAAAATTATAATAAATCTGGCCCTCGTGTGCATATTGTTCGCTGATAGTTTTGACGACGGGTCCATCGACGGAGTCCGTACGGATTTCACCCCGCTTTTCCAATCGTACTCAACGTATCTCTGCAGAGGGGCTTTCGTTTCCCAAAAATTGCACTGATTGTAATCCAGGGGACCCGCAGAGCCGACCAAAAGCGTCTGCGTTCTTCCACACCCGTTCTTTCTACCGCAAACTTTTCAACCCACATGACGGCCCCGCACGACGGGCCCCCGCCGCCAAAGAGGCGCCGCCCTGTGCCTTCTTCTTCCAACTTTTCTCATCCATCTTACAATATCAACCCTTTACCACATTCTTCAATCCCCTCCGACGCTCACAACGATTCTTCTCCACGTTTTCGTCCCCCAGCCTCGTCTTCAGCAAACGACTATCGGCCAACTGCTCCGCGAGCGTCGCAGCAGTCCCCTCTGCAAAATTCAGAGTTTCACCAACCCTCACATTCATTACAACTTGCTGCGCAACCTGAATGGCTTAGTTCTCATCAACCGCCCTCGAGCATTATGCCGGGGTCTGCCTCCAACCGCCCTCTATCTGCGGCTGATAATATGACGATGCCTCAAATTCCGCCTCTTCCGCCGATAAGCATTCCGAACCTTTCATTGCCAATACCTCCAATACCAGCAATTACTCCTTTTACGCCGCCGCCACCGCAGTTTGCTTCGCAGATGGTCAATACTAACCCGATGCAACGAATCGGTCATCCGTCGTCATCCCAACATGCTTTTGATTCACAAGGAACTCATCATCTCTCAAACTCCGGCAACCAACCGAATTTGCTTCAGTCCAGTTCTCCACGTATTCCTAATTCTGCGTTGTCCCTCGCCAACGATCAGAGAGGTATTTGTCGAGGGCAGGCACGGCAATCCAGTCAAGTAACTCGAACGAATACCAACAGCGCTATGGCTCAAGGCAATGCACGTTGCTACGCGTCAGCATTGCGTGATATTGAGCCAGTAGTTAGTGCCCTAGCGCTTTTACCGGAGAACTCAATCATTCTAAGTGCACTGGCCCAGGTGTTGAATATGCAAACTAACGTCCCGGTACATCATCTCAATCCTCGTGAACAGATCCTTAACTTCAAAGGGTTTCCGCCTAACTTCGTTCCTAGACCTCATGCGCTTCTCGTTCTAAGCAAGGCCGATCTGGATATCTTTGCATGGATATTTGGCGTTTCGAAGAACGGAAGGAAAGACGATGTTGCTCGTCGTATTTTGGCCTCTCTCCGAGCACCTTTACTTTACCGAACACCGCATCCTGATCGTCGACCAAACTCCCTGATGACTTCATCGGGTCTGACCCCAGCAGGGCCTGCAGCGCAAGTAGGATCGTACCGAACCACGAATGGGCGAGTAAGTCATGGAAGCAGGCAAAGATCAAACATGCCGAGTCTTGTTATGTCCCAACGCCAGGCCCCAGTTCGCGGACAAGCTCTTTTAAATCACTTGGGACAGCAAGTTGAGGGTTCGAGCACAAGTGGAAGGCGGAAAAATGTACTTGTGTCTGCGTTGGGTGGTCGAAATAGGCTTGGAACTCAACCGCCTGACTTGAGGAGGAAAATTGCCGACGCTCAGGCAAACGGTCTTCTGAAAGGATACACTTTCATGCACGGCGAAAACCCCTTCAACAGGCCGATGCGCCCTCCGCTGGGTATAACGCAGAATTACGTTGTCTTCTCATCAGTTCAGTTATCGAGGGTTGGCAGTGATCCGGTGCTGATCTTTCCGACGCCTGCCCCGATCAGTCCTGATGAGCGCCCTGAGGTAGGAGGAGGAGACCTTCAAATTCATTTGAGATGTCTGAGATTTGACTCGAAAAGACCAAAACCTGAATGGAAGCAGTCTTGGCCGTTTCCTGCAGCATGCCGTGTCAATGGACACAATGTCCCTTTAAACCAGGCTCAGCGATACACAAACGGAAAACTAGCAGGTCTAGATACTGCGACTAATATATCTCCTTTTCTTCGAAAGTACAAGCCATCCTCAAGTGAGAACAATCGGGTCACTCTCAGAAGACAAACCAGCACCGCGACGCCGTCGTCAGGGCAGTTTGTGATGTTTGCGCAAGAGATTCTTGTTCGTTCCAGGGAGACGATGTCCAAAGAGATTCATGATAGTAGCGAACGGTACTGGGCAGACCACAGACGGTCACTCCAAGAAAGAGGGATCATTACGCCGGCGACATCAAGTTTGAGATGGCTCGGGTGGGTGTTGTGCAGTTTCTTACTGACCCTGAGGGCCTAACAGTATCGTCGATGAAGGTCTCGTTGAAGTGCCCTCTTGCATTAACTCGAATAGTTACTCCGGTCAAGGGGAAACGATGTCATCATGTTCAGTGTTTTGACCTCGATAACTTTCTTGAATACACGAGGCGAAGTTCTAAGTTTGAGTGCCCTGTATGTAACAAGAACACTGCGTATCCAGATATGTTGGTGATCTCACCGTATATCGAAAATGCCCTCGAGAACTTCAAGGATTGTGATGAAGTGGAGATTTCTCAGGATGGATCTATGGTTGCGGTCGAGCGCAAGCAAACTGGGGTTGCATCAGATGATGAGGAGGAGGACCCCGTGAAAACCCGCGCTAGTGGGAACAGCAATGCCAACACCGTGAAACCCACAGAGGTTGTTGACCTCACTCTGGACAGTGATGAAGAAGAAGACCCAATCAGCGTACAACCAGACTCTTTGTATCTGAGAATAGAGGGCCATTTACCCTCATTGCATCAAGTAGCTGCAACGCAAGGACAAGGGACCGTTGGAAACAACGAAGAATTCCCTACAGGGACTCAGCAGCAAGGCGACGATGTCGTAGACCAGGAGAATGGAGAAGCCAATTGCAATTCTGAATCGGGTGATCAAGACATTGATTTCACATTTCGTTCTGCAGATTTTGATCCATGGGCAGGTACTGTGCACATGCAGCAGGATCCAGTTCTGGCACAACCGCCGGTACAGACAGCGCGAAATGGAAACTCTCGGGAGAACTGGGCGATTGATGTTATTGCAATAGACTCTGATTAAGTCGGTGTAGTTTTGCGTCCCTCATGTTTATTTTGGAAACAAGGCTGATTTCCAAAAGCCGTAGGCGATTCTGACGCAATTTTGTCTCTGTCCGTTAGTCTTTCAGGAGCCTGCCCCGGGGATAAGCTCAAAGTTGATCAGGAATACTTATATATTTCTACCGTCAAAGACATAAAACTGTCGCAGGGAAGCAAGTTTTCAGTAAGAGGCTACGATTGAGACTATTTTTCCGCGCGATGTTTTGGTAGCATTAGGGACTGGTAGAACGTTGGTATCCAAGCTCCGTCTCACATACTCGAAAGGAGAACTTCAATTTGCACTAATCGCTCGCTGACCCATGGCTCGGTGAATCTTGCTAGTCCCACCACCATGCAGAGATTCTTAATTTCCGCGGCCGACGGCAACTCTGGCTCATTACCAAGCGTGGAGGGCCGCTCTCCCTCCGCTGTCCTTGCGTCTCTTGGTTGTTTTAAGACGCATTTGGCATTCAGAGCATACTCCGCTATCTGAAGGGCAACTTTCAGTACCTCCTTTGAACACCTTTGTATGCATGGATGATACTTGTCGCTTAGGCATGGAAAGCTCTTTGGTAAGTTGATTCCTCCGGAGCAGTTATTGAAAGAATATCGAGTCGGCGCAATCCTTGCCAAGCGTGATGGAAGCGACCGGTCCAGAAATTCTGAAACACCCCAGCCATATGCAACAGCAGCTCCAATGTTCCAGCTACAGTCTCTGACACATCTCTGATGCTGTCGGTGCGCAAGGCATTTACGCTTACTTGTGCATTGGCGATTGCCACAGTTCTCCGCGACGATGACCGCTGGTCCACAACTTCCGCGAGTGTCCTCATGTTCATTTCAACGCTCTGAGCAAATCTCCCGGCTGTCTTGTAGAGGCTCGAAGCGGTAGCAAAATCCCCTGTTGATGCAGCTTCTCTCGCTCCCTGTAATGCGGTCTCATCGCGAACAATAGCGAGGTCTTCCTTAGTAAAATGGGAGGGTAATGGAGCTGATGCTTCAGAGAGTAAAGCCGCAAGAGCACCACTGTCCCCCTCTTCGTCATACCCGGAGCCAAGGAGAGCTTTATATTCTCCGCTCGTCGCTACAAGTTCTCGTAGCAATTCGCCAACTGCATCCCTGTCTCGAATAGAAAGTAGATAGACAGCGGCTCGGTCGGAAATACTCGTGAGAAAAGGCTTACATACCGTGCTATGACTGCATGGAAAGCCTCATCATCTTTCATCCATCGAAGATGGTAGAGTACGATTCCCAGGTGAATTCCCGAATGAACAAGATGTTCATTCGTATGGGTTGTCAAGTACGAGACAGCCTCCTCGTAAAGACTGCAACACACTAGTACGAACGGATACAGTAGCATCTTTGTGTTGTCAGAATCAAAGTGAGCGTTTCCACAAGCGACCATGTGTTCTTGAATGTCCGAAGGCTAACAAAACTGAACTTTGACATTGAAGATAGGTTGTTCGATTCCATAGGTGTCCTGCAGAGCCAAAGGCGCAACCACAGGTAGTCTTCGACAGAACCAAACAACAGCGTCATATCATTGTCAGGGAGCTCCAGCGAACACTTTTGACCGTCCACAAGAGAGGGATACGGCATTTTCCCGCTTGTAGCGTGTGCAACGCCACGCATGTCCGTAAGGGAATCATACGCGGAAAGTAACTCCAGTCTCATTAGCAAGAACAAGCATACTCTAATGTATGGGTCGTTTGAATTCCACGCAATTTCTCTGTACAATGACTCCAGCCTCTCAAGAGCTTCTTCGGTCTCTATATACCCCGGAGACATTGGCATAGCTCCATCATTGTCTCCTGGGTCCCCATCTTCCATTCTATCGGGTGTTACCTCGTCGATTGACGCCCTCGATTGGTGAAATCTTCTCTCTACTTCGTTCTTACCCTGAGCGAACATTTCTGCGAACTCAAGGACACTTCCAGCGATGGGGAACCGATCTTTCTCCATCCTCAGAATCTGCACAGCGGCTTTCAGGTGCCCTATGCGCAAACAAAATATACCCGGGGCCACACTGGAACATCTCGAGCCCTTCTATCTGACCCAGGAATCATCCCTCTTTGTTGCAACCCTCTCACGTATTCACTCACTGCAGGTACCACCGCAACCGTCGTTGCTACCCGTGGCATTGTCGGCAAACCTGGTATTCGTTCAGCAAACGAATCCTCCAAGACCACCCGTGCACCCCACACCATTAAATCCTCCTCTGGGGTTCCTCGCGCATACCTTGCCACTGACGCGACTACGGCTAAACTCTCAACAAAATGCGGGATATCCGGCATCCCTCTCGCAGTTTCATGCATCACGAACGGAGCGCTATGGGCGTCACCGTGAAGCGCAATTCCCTTCACTGCCTCAACATATCGCACATCGACAGCTAATGCCAGCCCATCTCGATCTGTTTTCTGCATTTTCTTTGCCGATAGAGGCGTCGCTGCTTCCCTTTTTGAAAACACTGGCTCCACTGTTTCTCTCAACTTTCCAAGTACTCGCCTATTAGCCTGAACCAAATCATGCTGCACGACGCGCCTCGTATACTCCCTCAACGCCGCATTTGTTTGCAGCCGACTTTCATCCAACGCCCGTGGCGCCACAGTCGCAAGATGACTGTGAGTTCCCGTGGGTCTCAACTGGATATCCACAAAGGTGGCAGTCGATTCCACAGAATTAATAGCGCGATGCAGACGGTCTGCGTCAAAGCCGACGCGAGCAAATAGACGCAATGCGGCGGGCTGAACCGCATGTGTACCAGTTTTCAAAGAAGTTGAGGCAACTCGAGCAGACAATAGACGGGTGGAGTCGGTGTGAACCTGCGTCAGGGATCGAGTAAGACGGGGAATGTCGTCGAGGTGTGAAACAGAATCTGCGGCTTGCAGGTGGCGTAAGCGTAGCATTGAAGACTCGGCCACAACCTCGTCCATGGCGGATGATGTGGCGCAGTTGTACTAATGACTGCGTCGCAGAGATTGTCTTAGCAATGGGCAACGGGACGTCTATCGATTAGTCACTGCAAAATGAGTTCACGGTAAGGGAACTGGAGAATGCTGTTCGATGTGTCGACGGCTGGTGTAGTAGGCGGCAACACTTACTCATAGGGTGAAGCGATGCTGCGCTAGTACGCTAGTGCTCTTTTGAGCAGCTTACCGATCATGACTATATATCATAAGTTCAAATTGTCATTGATTTGTACAGTACGACTGTACTGTATCCTCTCTCTAGTACTGTACTGTACAGGGGATGAATGTGCACCCATACTTCTCCTAGTAATCCACAATTAGCTACACGTGGATCTCGATTCTGACAACGCTTTTTAACTAACAGTTACTTTTCGAGGCATGTACGGTTTTTAGGGTTTTTTCCAATCATTTCTGACATGCCTCGTCACCTTCCTTCCAGTCGAAGAGCAAGTAACACCGCACGACTACCGGACGCTACTTTTCCAAAGCTCGGTTTCACTTTGTTCCGCTTGCTTTCGACTCTTTCGCCGCGCCCTGTAAGTCAACCTTTGGGGTGATCGAGACCCATGCGAAATTGATATCGCGATGACTGTTCTGTACACCAGCGGCGGCCCTTGACCACCTGCGGCAAAGAATCTCGTCGACCATATGGTCTACCTTTGCAATATCGATCCTAACGCGTACTCCCAAGCTGGACAGTGACGAACTTCAACTATCTTAGCTTACACTGTCAGCTAGGCTTGTACGCCCTTTATAATGCATGAAGTAAAGATGATTATATATACTACCTCACTCTCAGGGCGGCGGCGCACGTTGTACTACCGGTAAAAGACCGCATGGATGGATACCGGTGTTACGCTTCCACTTGACCTCCTCTCCACCTCCGATCAGCATCTATCCCTTATCTGCGGATCTCCTCTTCATTCTTCATCTTTCTGCACCATCTATCCTCATCACTCTTCCTGTTTTCCTGACACCCTTCTGCGTCCCCGCGTATCCGAAGCCGTGCCCCTACATCCTTTCCCCAACCAAATTTCTTGTCTCCCTCCCCCTTCGTGTCTTTCATCTTCCATCCCTCCTCCTCCATCGCCCCCTTTACCTTTTGCAATTACGGGCCTTTACCCCCATTCTCCTCTTCCTCCCCCTCCCTCTCCACTTTTACAGCTCACCATCTTTCGAATTTCTTCCGTATCTACCACCCTCCTTTACCAATTACCCTGCCATAAACCACCATAAAACTCCTCCCTTTCTGTTATGCAAAAAGGGCTCATGATGGTGCCAGCGCAGCATCTGTGACTGCTCAGCAGAAATGCCCAGATATTTTATGATATTAATCTAGTAAAAAATGCTACTGTAGCCACTAGATTTATTTTTATGGCGGACTAGCTCTACACTGCACTGAGGGTGCGGTAAATATCGGCTTTTAAATAAATCGAAGTTGTTTTAAAAAAGTACTCATTCCTAATGTTGATAATAATGCGCTGAACATCTTTGTGTGGCATTGGCAAGGGTCTATGTGAGAGACATACATTTAACAATACACCAAACACTTCTTTATTGTTAACTAACAAATTTCGAATGAATTATCGTCACGTAGGAACGAGAAGTTCTCCGGAACAGATTTGAGATCAATGTAAACCATGCAGGCGTTACTATTCCGCCACCCTAGATTGTACATTCTGTATATATGCGTTTGAACAGGAAATGGTAAAACAATTCTACCATACTATTCAACGCCGTCAGAAAACCTTTCCCGAAAGGCCTTTAGAGTATGCTCAAACCCGATGTATCTAGGATAGAAAACTTCCATTCCCTTTCCGTCGGAAGCATTTAGCCACTTGCGATGCATAATTGAAAGATCCGAAAGGGCCTATGGCAAACGTACAGTCAACTCTAACTCCCTCCCACCTTCCAAAACTCTTACCGAAAAAGCACCCGCAACAACACCACTAGGGATTAAAATATCAGTAGTCTCACATTAAGTCGTTATCCATGGCTCAGTCCAGCTTGAAACAAGGTGCAAAGGCTAAAAACCCTGAGGTTGAGTTATTTCTCGCTTAGTTAAAACGTCTTCTAACGACTCAGAAGACTCTTCTTCTGCAACCAACACCTTCGTCTTCTTCTCTGGACTAGGGCCCGCAGAGCAGCGCGGGCGCAGAGAGGGAGGATCGTAGTCTGCAATCATGTCAGCAATTGGCTGTTGGAAACGACAACTAATAATATACAAAAGCAAACTTAGTACGTACCATCAGTACCAAAGTGTTCAGCTCTGATTTTATTCAGTTTTGTGCGGAAGTTATCGAGTTTGCTCGAGAAAAACAGGTTCTGATGACCAAATCTGCTAGTATTTGCGTCCTTGGGAATATCTCCGTATGCTTATTTGCGCCTGAGTAAAGCAACGGCTCTTGAGTTTTCCGTTAGCTTCTCCGGCATGTTGAGTAATGTATTGAAGCTCCTGACTCAAATACATCACTCAAAATGGCATTCAACAAGGCATCGATTTATATAAATCGATCAGCAGTGACTGATCATCATCATTTTACTGCTACTTCATCTAGTAATTATGATGATGATGGTAATGGCTCTATGTAAACAAATGCAAACTGATCTATATAGTTGGGAAGAGCTATTAATTTGATAGTTGCTAACAGCCATCTCAAATCACAGTACCCGGAATCACAATTGTTTGAAGAAAATGTTCGCCATGTACCATGTAGCTGTTATCGTCAGTTCTTGCGCAAACTTATTTTAATGTGAAAAATAGGAAAGTTAATTAATGTTTTTATATTTGAGCGAATAAAGTCAAAATAATTGATGTAAGCGTTCCTTCCTTTATAGGGCTTAGAGCAGAGATTGTAAGAGAAAAGCTATATCAAACAAATCCCTTGCGGTATTTTCATTAGGCGAATTTCTGTTCATCATTTGTCTTCAGACAGATGAGCTGCCGAATTACCATACAGAAGTACAAGACAAATATGATCCTAAAGAATAAAATCGAAAACATAAGAGTAAGACAACAAATTTGACGAACCAAAACTCCAAAAGTTCGAATTTATGGCAAAAATTCGCGAATTTAGATAATTAAAGGGCCGCAAATTTTAATAAAAAGATTAAAATTTTCTTATTTTTTTTATCGAATTACTGCTGGCCGTTACGTTTGTCTCAGTAATTCGTGGGAATTATAACTATATCCCTTATAGCACCGTTAAGTTTGGCGACCCCATTTCAGCATGCGTCAAAAGTTCGAATCGACTTTAAGCAGTTCGAACTTTTGACAACACAGGCCTTGCTGACGCAGCCATCCGCGTAAAATCTAGCTGCATGAAACATACATGTTCTGTAATATCAATCAAAATATTTTCCAATATGAACAACATTTTTTGTTGTATTCTTTATCTAATAAGTTTTTTAAAAAAATTATTTGGGTATGAGGAGATATAATAATGTATGCTACTGCCAAAAGTCTGATAAGGGCAAGTCAAATCAAGTAGAATCGAAAGCACTTTGTTGTGCCATCGATTCAACTTGATCCGTAAGAAACTGCTATATGGAAACTACCGGCGAATTGTTTATGCTATGGGCTTGCAAATGTTTTGCTGTTCGCGATGCCAAAAAAAGGTGTCGCGGAAAGGAGGTTTCGTGCTCTGTTTGGGGTCACATCGGAAGTTGCAAGCATGGTATGGAACTTGGGCTGCGAAGGCCTAGCACCAAGCGCTTTGCCAGTTCACTTGCTATGGGCATTACAATTCCTCAAAAATTACAGTACGGAATCTGTAAATGCTTTTTTCTGGGGCTGTGACGAGAATACATACTGCAAGTGGTGCTGGTACTTTGTCAACCGCATATCTGAGCTTTCAGTTGTAAGTTCGTAGTGCTTATTTATTTTTATTTCTGCCGACGATTTTCTAGTTACTGACTACTGTTCAGATTACATGAGAGGCCCCTTTAAAACCTAGTAATTTTTCGGATGATGTTTTCTGCTCTGTGGGTGGAGCTGGCTGTCTTGTCAATGAGCCGTCCCCCTTTAGCCCAAAATGGTTCTCCCATAAATTTCAAGGTGCAGGGTTGCATTACGAAATAGGTCTGTCCGTCTCAACGGGCGAAAATTTATGGTGGTATGGGCCCTTTCCGTGTAGGTCCTTTACAGATATAACTATTTTCAAAAAGAAAATTCTTTACTTTTTATTGGATGGAGAGCGAGTCATTGCTGATGGTGGCTACAGCCATAGTCGGTGTATTACGCCTGCCAATGTGGATCAATCTAAGCGGCGACTTCATTCAATCTTGCTAGGCAGGCACGAATAAGTCAATGAGAGACTTCAGAATTTTATTAGGGCTGTTTTTCGTCACAATTTGGAACTTATTTGGAACTTCATGGTACAGTATTTCATGTTATTACACGCCTAACGGCCGTAATGATCAGTACTAGTGATCCTCCTTTGAAATTTAGTAAAAAAACCACTCCAGTAATCTTGAGCAAGATTCTGTACATTGGAGCGTTGAAGTTCAATGTGATGATTACCACATCTTGGTGACATCGTAAGTAATTTGTGCCTCATTGAGCTTTTTTCTAATCCACCAGCTGGGATAAAATATCTACTGATTTAATTTAGCTGTCCGATTGCAAACGGAGACTGCGTTTTTGTTTTTAACTCTGACCCTTACGCGTTGACTCACAGTGTCATTCAACAAGTGGTCAAAAGGCCAACGTACTTCTTCATCAGAACACGACTAAGAAGGCCTCGCCGACTTTCGCTTTCCGCCCACCTCCCCATTCGTACCCACCGGCGAGGGAGAAGACTCCAAGACCCCATCTCATCCGACGACTCCGGGAACCCCGTTCGCATACTTCGCCCGCCCTACACAGCCCCGAGGAGCCCAAGATACTGACGCCAATTCATCCCCTAGGTCACGACCCTTTATTACCTGGAGCACTTTCAGATACCAGAGCACCTCTCCTTGTTACGGTTGAGGAGCTCGCATTCATTTTTGATCGTTTCCTCGACCGCCATTGACTGGTTTTACGGCTCTTATCCCCGGTCCCAAGGAACCCGTCGCGTTCGACCGTCTCGAAGTCGTCGAAGCCACCAACAGGTTCAAGGGCTCTCCGAGAAGGCTTAATGTGCTGCAGAACGTCACTTATATTTCGATCCAAAGGATGGTAAACAACCGAATCCGCAAGGCTAGGCCCTCTAAAAGGCAACGGATGAACAAAAACCCGAAGTTCTCTTCCATTCATTGTCTTCATTACCAAGTCACTTGCAGCGGTCGCGTTCAGTACTTCGAGGACCTCCATGCCCTTCATTATATCCGTCGTACAAGCAAGAAGGAGTTCAAGAATGAGGATTATAAGCTCGAGTTGTTCAATGCTCAATACATTGTCCGGTATCAGAACGGGGCACAGCATCGACTTATAGTCAGGGATCACAAGTAAACCTTTATTTTACATTAAAATTGGTTGAGTCACGAAAAGGAAAATAGAGTAATAAGTTTTTTTCTCAATCGACTTCGTGTGTGTATTGAGTTCACCCTTAATCTTTTATTACAAGCTTTCCTCCGCTGCCCCCATATCCCTGTATTAGGACTTACAATTGCGTATCGCCATCAAGTCCTAGACAGGAAAACACCGCAGAGAAAGAATCGGAAGGACTACTATAACGCATCCGACGTGAATGACGTCAACCCTTAAATCAGAAAAGGAACTTTTTGTAAGTGCTCCTGGCGGAATTGAACCCGCGATAATCTCATCAGGAGCTGCTTAAACTTAACCACTAGGCCAATATGGCCGGAATTTGAAGGTGGGAGGAGAGCCAATCAGATTATAAAGCCTTTTTTTCAAAAATCATTGCTAGTGCAGACTCAAGATATGCAATGAGTAAAGATCATTCTTGGTATGGTTCCTGCACTGGACCCTCCATATTAACGGAGTAAAGTTTCTCGCTGGCATTCCGTAACCAATCTACTAGAAGCTGCACATCGTGGTTAATTAGCCCGAGCTCCATCTAAGCGACTGTCTGTTACTCCAGGCGTTTCAGAAATCGTGTACATGTTTTCTACACGTGTGCACGTGTAGGTATAATCGGCATCCTGTAAGGTATTTCCGGGCCACAACCGACTATATCTTTCAAATATTAAATCAACCTACATTACCCCTGTGTAGGATCTAAAACTCTTCCGAGAAACCCGAAGAGGCCCTTTTACTGCCACGTAAACCTAATCGCAATGGATCAGCCTCAAGTCGCCCTAGAGTCTCTCAGGCAAATGGTAAAGCAGCTGCAGAGGAATCTCGAGCATGCAAACAACCAGATTGCTGCACACAGATCAGAGCTCTCTATTGTGGCACAAAGGGTATCCTCGTTGGAAACTGAACTGCTGAAAACGCGAAATAAAGCCACCTCATCAACCAATGCATCCCTGGAAAGCCAGCCTGGCTCAAAGAAAAAAGCCTATTACTCTCTACGGGAAAGGATCAATTGGCAGCGGGTGTGTTCAGATGGAAAAATACTTCGGACCAAGAGATTTTATCGAACTAATAGACATAGCTCTCAGCTATTTGTCCGGTAATGCCCATTACTGGTGGATGGTTCACTCCAAAAAAGAATGCGGAAAAAGAATAAATTCCTTAACGGCACTCAAGGATGCTTTAATCCAGCGATTCGTAACTCTGAACAAAGAGAAGATTGCGCGAGACAAGCTTGCCCGGTGGAATCAAGTCAAACATGTTCTTACCTTCAACGGAAACTTCAACAAAATTATGGTAGACATCCCCGACATTGCAGTGAAAGATCAGATAGATCGTTAATCTCGCGGTTTGAAGCCCTACATCTGGAAAGCATTGTGTACCACGGAGTAGGCAAACCTCTCCGACCTCATGTGAGAAGCCGAGCGAGTGGAATCGGTTTATTGGCGTTCTGGACCCGGTAACCTGCAATTCTTCTGGAGGAAAGAATGTAAATAGAAGCTCTTTTTTTGGAAACTAGGGTCCAGTATCCATGGAAATTGCGAACAAAGAAGTAATTTCGGGGCTGAAATGTAATACTCCTAATTTACAGAAACGCAAAGACAGAACTTGAAAGATTTATGCGCGAAGGGGTCTGTCTCAAGTGCAGACAGAAAGTTCATATGGCCAAGAACTGCCCAAACTCTCGAGGAACTGATTGAAGGTCCTTAGTCGGTTCCTTTCATTGATTATCCATTAGAAACTCTGGAATTATGCAAGGAAACCTGATATATACCATTGAAATAAACAAAAATATCTATCTTGTCCACCATCAGATCAAATGTAACGTTCATTGAAACATTATTCCCTGCATTTGAGACGAAGCACAAGTTACTTCTCAATTTCAAGGGTATAATTGAAGTAGGGCCAGCAAGATCGCTATAGACCCTGGTGGTGATATCAACTTTCTGAGTAAATTGTTTTGCAAGCATCATAAAATACACAACCGAGACTCCAGAGAGCTTGCTGAAATGGTCAACGGCGCGGACCAGATACTTCAAGATTTATCTAACGATGTCATTGTACAGATTACAACCTAAACTGAACAGCCCTACTCTGCCGTAAGCCCATTGAAGCGTTCTGATGCAGTTCATAGAAAAGAATCAATTGTCTTAATGAAGAGATGAAATTAGAACATAAGTAAATTCATTCTTAGCCACTGCTGGTTATGACGTACTGATTCCCTTTGTATCTTTCAATACTATAGCTAGCGATTTCGATGAGAAAATGAGTTATTTGCAGTTTTTTTTGAGACTTTTACATTCTAGTGAAAAAAGAGCACCAGCGTACCCTCAAGACGTACAGAAGATTTTGTAAACATTTGCTGATGTATTTCCAGAGAAGCTCCCAAGAGGTTTGCCACCTAGAATGAGCAGTAATTTGAAATATATTTAGAGGAAGGAGCAAAGCCACAGAAGGGGGTCTCTATAGACTTTCTGGAAAAGAGATGTCAGAACTCCGAAAACAGTTGGACGAGCTACTAAAAGCTGAGTTTATCCCATCTGGTAAGAGCCCTTGGGGAGCTCCTATTCTAGATGTGAGCAAGAAGGATAAAGGTATGCGGATTTTTGTTGATTGCAGTGACTTAAATCGGCTTGTTATGAAAACAGTTATCCCTTACTACGAAAGGACGACATTTTCGATCAGCTTAAAGGAACAAATTCATTCAGCTAATTTGATCTAAGATCTGTTTATCACCAGATTAGACTACACGAAGATTAAATTCCATTTACCGCCTTTACACGACATGGGCATTTTGAATTTATTCTTCTGCCGTTTGAACTCATCAATACTCCAGCAAATTTCATGAACCTTATGAATGAAATTTTTAAGGGCCAGCTCGACGTTTTTTGATTTTCTATCTGGATGACATTCTCATCTACAGTAAGGCATGAAAATATCACTTGGATCATATTCGAACTGTACTCGAAATCCTCAGCAGAAAAAATTTGTTTGGCAAATTTTCTAAATGCGTTTTTGGAGTTACAGAAGCGGAGTACGTAGGACACACCATTTCCCAAAGCGGTATTCCTGGTGATCCAAATAAGATAAGTGCATCTATGTAATGGCCGATCCCAATAAATAAGCAAAAAGTACAGTCTTTTCTTGTTTCTGTCAATTACAAACGGAGGTTCATAAAAGGCTGTTCAATGCTTGCTAAACTTCTGGCAAAATTGACGAAAAACGTCAATTTCCAATGGATCCACGCCCAAGATGATACCTTCAAAGCACTTAATCAATTACTTTTTAGTGCACCGGTTCTCAGAAATTTTGACGCCACATTGCCTATCTACGCAACAACAGATGCGTTATAATATGCAATTGGTGCAGTGTTGAACAAGAATAATCAAGTTCTAGAGGACCGGTCTCTTTTGTGTCCAGAACTCTTAACGTTGCTGAGCAAAACATTGCACCCCATGAGAGAGAACTTTTGGCCATTGTAGATTCCCTCAAGTGGTAGAGATCCCACCTTCCCTACCTTTACGGTAATTTATTCACCGTTCACTAGGACCATTATCCCTACGATACCTATAAACGCAAGAAAACCTGACGCCGAGACAAGTGAGATGGCTGCAAAGATTAGTTAGTTTCGACTTCAAGATGATCCCCATCTCAGGAAAATCAAATGTAGTGGCCGGTGCCCTATTGAAGCAACCATAAGATGTGCCGTTACCTGATCACCAAAAAATTCATTACCCAAAGAATTAATTACCAAGACATCCTCATAGTCGAACAGCATTTTGACCATATCATTCACGAACGCTAAGTTAATGGGGCTAGCAGAAGATTATAGAAGAGATGAGAACCTCAAATCCCATTATCAAGTCCCGAAAGAGCCCTTTGAGCGTCGAGGGGTGTTTCTGCTTTGAAACAAGAATATCTATGCACCAGAAGGAAATTGTAGAGTTAACTTCCTGAATGACTATCATCGCACGCCTACCACAGGGGATCTAGGAAAACGCAAAACTATCAAGAGAATATCACCAAAGTTTTATTGGAAAATTTTAAGATCGGATGTAATCCGATACGATCATTCCTGCCAAGGCTAGAGAACCAAAGCAACAAATGAGAAACCCGCAGGTATTTTACAACCACTAGAACCACCGAAAACTAAGTAGAAACACATAACCGTTGATTTTATCACACCTTTCCCAAGTCGGAAAATGGAAAGAACGGGGTATTGCCAGTCTTAGACCGACTTTCTAAGGTGATCATAATAATACCAACGACACCAAACGCAGATGCTCCTAAAACGACTCTGCTGTTCAAAAAGCATATATACAGATATTATGAATTAGCAGAGAATATCATTTGTGACCGAAATCCCATCTTTATGAGCCAGAAAACCGAAATGATAGAGTGGACACGGTATAAAAGTAATTAAATAACCCATAATAGCTCCCCTAGGACATTTAAATGCGATTGATTTATCAATTGATAGACCTAGCCGGATTAACTAAATGTTTATATAGGTGCATCCAAATATTTCCAATTCTACTTTTGACGAAATCGTCATTTATCTGGTTTTTTTGCGACCTTCAGTTCGGCTTCAATTCTTTTTTGCTCTGCTGCTTTCACTCTAACTATTTCTTATCTTCTTTTACTCATTACAAGGGAAAATCCTTTTTCTGTAAACTTGTAAACTTAAAAACTCAGAGCTAAATGGCTTTAGACCGAACAGGGAACCTCCATTTGCGTTCAATCATTCCCAAGGTAAGACAATTCATTTGGGTTTGTCTGAATTATTAATGAGCCATGATATCATTTTGATTAATTCCTGTAATTTTGAACGAAATAATCGCTCAGAAGTATTAAATCGCTCCCTAAAGATTTTCTCGGGGGATAATCGTAAAGTGCGCCAAACTAATTCAATTTCAAAGTCCGTAAAAGAAATTATCGTACAGTTCCATCTGCTTTCGTTAAACGGTGGTTTATTTACATTCTAGTGAATCTTCTCGTATGAAGAAATCGATTGGGTATCATATTTGAACTTGTCCTTTTCCAAAATAACAGTAAATCAGTAAATTTATTCAGAAGATTCAATTTTAGAAAATGGAAAATTTTCCGCCCAGCTAGAAACACTCCAACCACTCTCAGATCTGATTTCAGACCTTTTCGAACGACAAGTTCTCTAGAAGCATTCGAGTGACCCGTTGATTCACGGGAAATACGACAAGGTGAAATGATTTTGCTATTCCAGAATTCAAAGGCAAGGCAGAAAGTTTCATAACGAGAAAAAAAAACTTTATATGAAATCAGTTTTATAATGAAGCTGAGAGTAGGTCAATCGATGAATGAGCTAGCGAAATTCTCAGTTTTGAGATTAGGTAAAACGATGAGACACATGAATTTTGGATTGAAATCTATTTAAATAAGTCCGTATTTCACCTGTATTATACAATTTTTCATGCAATCTAGCTACAATAGTAACTTCCTCCTGAGTCTCTTGCATACCTTATAAATGTTGATATCAATTCAAGTAAAAAAATAAATATTTTAAAACCTTGTCCATGAATTAATCTATGCACATGATCTTCATTCTCTCTGCAGAATACGAAGTGTTTTTTTGTCGCAGGGTAAATAGCATCATGAAATATTTGTTGAATCATTCGTACAAAGAAGCTCGTTTGCTCGAAAGTGAGGGAAGATGTAGTATTGATATGCCTGCGGTTTGATGTTGACGATTGGGGATGCAGACTATGGCGAAACGTTTGAGTTATAAATTCTTTTCATGAGGATCAGTTTTTTTACATGTTAAGTTGAGCTGAGATAAAGCAAATATCACATTTTACATAACGTGGTATGTTTTGTATCATGCCTGCCAAAAGAGACTGTGGACGGAAGTAGTGGCCGACTCTTCCTTTGCATACTTTCTGGTCTAATGTTTACAGTATTCGAAGAGTCTCAAGATTTCATTAGGGTCAGTTTTTTTACCTTTCCTGTCAAATATCCTGATGACATGCTGATTGCGGGGCAAAGTAAGGGATTATCTGACCACAGAGGTACAAAAAACAGAAAAGAGGGACGGGTTTTGTGATCCGCACGACTCCTAATTGTTAAGTCATTTTGAATCATTAATAATCTGTTGTGATAAAACTATATATTCATTGAACAAGGTTGAGGAATAATCAACACTGCTATAAATGACACCTAATTTTTTTTAATGCTCCATATTAAAATCAGTTAATTCGTATTAAAATATAATAATTGAACCCAATTGAAACACTCTACGCTATATATAAGTTTGAGCCAAGGCGATACCGTCCAGTTGAATTATGCCAAACACCATCATCATACCATCATCATCAGATATAAGAAATTGTAAGTAAAAGATACTTTTATACTATCTCTTTGAACGGTACTGTCTTTCTATGACTGATGAAAAGCTTCGTGCTATGACGGTTGGGAGAATCGGGAGTTGGTATGGATATGAGCCAAGTATATTTTGAGTCCCGATCGGAGGCTTTGGTTAATAACTCGAGTTAAGGGATTAATGTATGTAGAGCCGAAAATATTCTGGCCTGAAGTGGGAATCGGCTGATCATAAGCTTTTAAAAATATATTTGGAGGAAATGCTCCGTAATGGAAACAGTGTATATTTACATGCTTGTGGTGGACTTTTTCAAGAGTTATGCCGAGGTTAAGCAGTGTATGAGCAGCTGCATCTATGAAAAATGAGGAAGAGCCATATTTTGACCAGAATAATCTTCATATTCCATAAATAGTGGAACTTTGAAAAACCGTTCACTTTTTTCTCGCAGCAATAAACTGGAAAGTGTTTTGCATTGTATAGATCCACATGATACTGAATAATATTGCTGTCCATTAGGGTTTCTGCAAAGTCTTAGTCGCTACAGGCGGTCAGAAAGTGCCACGGATCTGATAGGTGTGTCGGATCTACTCGGTTCCAGCTTGAGCCTGTTGGATTGTTGCTGATGTCTTTGTAGTGGATTATTGTGCCATTGTTTGGTACTTATGAAGGGCCAATCCTTCTTGTTTGATTTCTCTGCGTGGAAATGTTTATTTATGATGTTTTAATTTAATCTATTTTTATTGATTTGTATTGGGACGAAGACTATCACCGGGATTTTTAAAAATCACAAACAAATTCTCGACCTTATGGAGAATAAGCAGGCTCCCGGATTTGGTAGCTCTGTATCTTAGTTATATGTGTTGGCCTAGTTGGTGATAGCTAGATTTCGTTGACTAACATTTTATCGTTGGTAATTGCATCAGCTCCTGCTAAAAGTAATTATTTTGATTATTTAATTCTTGTTTTAACAGGTTTCAAAGAATGTGGGTATATAAAAGGACAACTAGTCTCAAGAGCAGAGACACAGTTAGGCTCAGAAGAGTTATTATCTAGACCTAACCTCTTCAATTTACTAGTGTAAATGGGCCCACGTCCGACGCTTATTTCATCTCATCAGTAATTTTCTGTTCAAATTGAAGCTTTTCAAAAAAATCCTTGCTAAGAAACATTCAGGTATATCCAAGGTTTAATCTGCCAGTGCCACAATAGAATACTCAAAAGGCTACACAAGTTCTACATACGCCCATAAAATGATTCCTTGTTGTATTTGGAAAGATAAGAAGCTGCTTCGGAGTCTTAAAAGGTACTAGGAGTGGTAATTTCAGAAGTTGCAGGAGATGTAACTGAGCAGCTGAATGGTGCTCGGAATAAGTATCACGCCTAGGCCCGTACCATCATTGTCCAAGGTCTGGGAGATAAGCCACTGAGATTTGGCTTCGGTGACAAGAAAAATACACACCAGATGTGCATGAGACATAAGCACAGGTATTTCATTAAGAAAATTTTTACCCTAGTTCAGCTGCAGACAAGATTTGTTTACAATGGTCAGCCCATTTCGGATTTTATTGTTAAATTCGAAGACTTATTCAACAGACTCCCCGCAATGGATATTGTAGTAGCTGAAGATCTGCAAGTGAACATGTTGCTGGCTTCTTTTGGCGACAAAATCAAGTCACCGAATAGACATGTTGTATCTTCAATTCAGATGAAGGTAGAGACGGTCACTCCGGAGACTTTCAAAGCCAGATTGCTGCAAAATTATGAAAAAATCTAGGCAGGTAGTAAGAGCTGCAAAGGTGTGGATAAAAAATTCTCTAGCGATAGTACTGCCTTGGTTGAAAATCAAAGCTTTCGCATCGCGGACGCTAAATTAGGTAAAGCACCTCCTGCAAGGGAGAACAGAAACTGCTACGGATGCGGTAGTATTGGTGAATTGATTCATGACTGTCCTCACAAGTCTCTTAATGCTTCGCAGCGTGATAAAGTTCCTTTTTATTTTTCAAATCATGCAGCAATGCTAATTGAAACTAGTCATCGTTCAATTTATAAATTTTTGCTGGACCCACTGGCATATGGCCACACGGTCAAGTATTACTGTATGTTGCATGGAATCAGAAGGATTCAACCCTGGGAGGACATTTTTGGGAATGAATCTGAAAGAACAGACACACTAAACACTTGGAGATCGAACGAAATTTTGTGAAAAATTATCCAGTATTTTGTTCCTAAGATGGTCTGGAATCGCTCTCGGTAAATGAAAGGATCTACCCATCGGTGTCTGTGTTTTCTTTTCGAGGAACTAACGTTATCGCGGACTTGGTACTCAACTCTAAATCAGGAGTCATCGCAGAGCATACCCTTGTTGAGCGATGTCTGGCACTCATAGCACTCATAAAATTGGCATTGATTGCCTCACAACAAGGAGAGGAAGACCGAAAATTTCTCAGTGATCGGCTTACTGGACGGATCGCTCTACCGAAGTCCACAAATCGTAGAATATTCATCTTGCACTATCCTCAGCGGAAACAGATTTGGATTTTCCACGTAACTTTGCGCTTTCCTAGTCAACTAAATTTTCTTTGAATGTGATCGCTTTCCCAGTCAACTATATTTTCTTTGAACTTGATAAGGCTAGGGTAATTTTTTTGCTGACCAACATAGCAGTCACTCTTGATTCAATCGACACCGCCATCGCATTGCGCAAGAATCGTAACCGAGTTGCCCATACTCTTGCTTACCACCGAAATACTCGCTTCGAAACCAGCGGCATCCACCTTGTTTATCAATTTGATACTATACGCTTCTCTAATAGATGTAAAATCAAGTACTACTGAGCTGTACCCGGGGCCCAGCCTTCCACTAGCGCTATAACCACCATTATAAGGCTCCATTTTTGCCTCGAACCCGCTCGAGTGGCACCTCCGCGTCAAATTTTCTGATCCCTGTCTTCAACATGAATAGATACGGCATCTTAATTTTCACCTATTGGGGTTTAAAAAATCGCATTTAAATATTAGAAGTTTGGTATTTTGGGCGCAAGTTTCATAAACCCTGTCTGGATGCAAGGGTGATTCAATGTGACAAGTAGATCTCTGTCTGAGGTCATTTGCTCTGACTTCACTCTCCAATGAGCTCCTTTTAGTCATTAAGTCTTTTCTGTTTTTTAATTCAGTGGAATGATTGGAAAATTATAGGTGAATATGATACAAAGAGTTGAACATAGCCGTAAACTTGAACTAATCTAAGTATGGCAATCACAGCTGCATCTGCTTACTGTAATTAATCATAGTGGAGGACTTTACAAAAGATTACTGTGTCACACACTCTGTCACCAGTGCAAACTTGTAGTGTAAGCAGCTCAAATAAAGGCCACGTAGACAATTTATAGTTTTCGAAAGAAGAATTGGAGTACGATCAAAGCTGGCTTAGCAGTGCTACATGTAGAGGTTTCCGAGGTAGTGGTTATATATATAACCACTATATATATATAACCACTACCTCGGAAACCTCTACAACAACTTTTGTTTCCTTAATCAATCGTCTGTTTTTTCGCCTCCCATACTCCATTTACAGTTCATGGCCCAATCAAAAATCTTAGCTCTTCTTTGTTTCAATTTGTTTATCTTATTGAGTTTTCAGATCATTATTCCTCCCATGCTTGTCCTATGTGCTTTCTCGTCCTTTGTTCGTAATTTGATCTGATATGAAAACGCCAGCAGAGCTCTCAGCTTGGCAATATTGACATCGCATCAATATCAAGATTTTTTCGCATCTATAAGACAGGTTGCTAAGATAGGGTTTTCAATTGGCTGTCAACCGATCTTCTAATCCTTTCAACGATATTGCCACGAAAGGTCTTTAACAAAAATGTCAAGTTTCAGAGACGCATCAAATGGCTCCCGACTTTTGGTGAGCGCATATAAGCCCACGAACCGCTCTCGAAAAAAGAATATCCCTGATATGCTGCTATTCCTCGTGATAACTGGAGATACCTCGATTCTAGCTTGATTTGGGCTAGAACGCTAGAAACCTAACCATGTCATGAAAATCGTCTGTTGTAAAAACTCACCTGACCCTTTTTGCTTCACCATCTCTCTAGTGTCTATTGGACCATGCTCTGTCCTCATATGGGGCACACTTTGTCCTCATATGGCACACTTTGTCCTCATATGAGGACAGTTTCCGTTACATTTTGGAATAGTAAATGTTTTGGAAGCCCGAAATTTTTACTGCAAAAAAGGTTTTTTTGTTAAGTTACAGTACAGTAATTCTTACTGTACATGTAATTCTTACTGTACATGCCCCTTCGTTTCTAAAAACCCCCACGACAATACGAACTATATTTCCTTCCAAAATGAAGCCGTTTTCACAATTTCTTGCGAAGAGCGGAAGCTGGTGAGGGAAAACCGCTCTAGCCTTCACCGTGGTCAACAATCTTGAAAAGTTTGTTTTGATCGGCCATCTGCACTCATGAACTAATGCGGAGGGACAAGAAATGCGCTGAGATAAAAACATTTGTATTGAAAAAAAGGTGCTAAAAGTTGTCCTCATATGAGGACAATGGTCCAATAGACACTGTGTGTGTAATCTTTACGGAATTTGGAAAAAGCGTGTGGGAGAACATGCTGAGGGGGATTACAGAGAAACTAACATGCGAAGGGGGATGAGAGAGGAACTAATCGGAAATGCATCTGGTAAGAACTTGACGCGCTTGCAACCCATGCAAGCAGAACACAAAGCGCGTGATTAGGAGGTGCAGCTCCCATTGGGGAGTGGTGCCTCGACGGGCAGCAGCAAACGTTGAAAGGCGCCGGAAGAAAGTCGCACCCTCGGCCCCAAGGGCACCGAACACATCAATACCAACAGGAAGAAGGCGTATATCGTTCATGTGGCAGACTAGACCCGCCAGATAAGGCACACTGGGAAACGCGAGAAGTGACCTGTGGATGGGCCACTGTGACATCCAAAGCGATATCCTTCGGGTCGAGGCCATATGCACCAGGGATAAAAAGATCTATGCGAAGGGCGGACGAGGGAGAGGACGAAGGGGGAAGGGGAGGAAGCAGATGTTCAAGAGAGGCAGAAATTCCAAGCTCCTTACAGTAACGATGGAGAGCGTTACGCAAGACATTGTGGCGACGAGTCTGCCCATCGTCGTACTTACAGGTGAGGGCATGTTTGCCCAGGGGATCGAGCAACGGGGCGATGTCGTTGGAACGGCGAGCACATACCCGACATCGATCATGACCAGAGAAAATCGCGCGGCCGGGGCGTAGCGAGACAGCCACTATCCAGGCTTGCGAGGACAGATAGGTGCCGCGGTGAGGGTGCGGTAAAGTTGAGAACGCGAAACAGGAGGACGACTCACGGACGGACATGAGGCGACATCTGTCGTGGTCAGAGGATGAACGGAAGATCCGATTGAACGTCAAACTATGAAGCTCAGACGACATAGAAGACTGGAGCCGTTCGCCGGGGACCGGCGTTTGACATCGCTGAAACAGAGAAGTGGGCGACAGGGAAGCCGAAAGATCTGGATAACGGGTAGATAATAAAGAGATCGCGGCCCGAGGCACTTCCTCCAGATGTAGGTCTCCCGAGAACGAGAGCAGATCTGAGAAACGGCTGAAAACATCAATCATCGAAGCCGCATAAGCGGACTCAGGGATTGAAGAAGCGAGAGGAATGCCGAGACCCCCGTAGGAAACAGGAAGACAGGCTTGCTCCCATTCGGAGTCGGTGCATATGGTGTAGTACCCAGTCTGACGAGGAGAGGAAACCCAAAGCACACGGAGCTGGTCGTGTCGTGCGATGATGTACCCATTGTCGTGGTGCCAAAGAAACAACAGATTGCCGACTTCCTGTTCCTTGTCGTCCCCTGATCGCAAAAGTTGTTGGATTTTAAGGATCACGGGGTGTAGCGCCAGGTCGAACAAGAGTCCACCTAGATTGTCACCTTGCTGCGTGCCTTGTTTGCTTCGGATGACCTGGCCCACAAACCATAAGAATGCAGGGTCATGCGCATAGCAATATGCGACCCATAGGAACAACTCGGGGAATAGCGTTTTGACTGCTCCCTGGAAGGCTGGTCGGCTGCACAGATTGAACGCATTCTTTAAGTCTACCGTCAGCATGGCATATTCGGAGCTATGGCCAAAGTGGTGCACAGCCCGTCGGACGCTGTACACGACGGTATCGGTACGGGATCTGGTGACGATGCCGACTTGTGGCGGTTGGAGGTATGCGGTGGCTTTCGCGGAGGCCGTTGTCATAAGGCAGCTGCCAGTCAATCTGCGTAGCGTCTCACCGACAGCGATTGGCCTCGGCGTCAGGTCCTTCTTCGCCAAAGGTGTAAGGGGCGCGCCGACGATAAAGGGGGCGAGGGCAGCTGGGGCCTTGCCGGCTGCCAAAATGTTGACATTTTTCGAAAGCGCGGCTAGGAAACCGGGTGATCCGTATGAGGATGGGGTTCGCAACAGTTCAACAAGGTGGCATGGCTTAAGGCCAGAGCCCCCTGCGGAAGAACCTGGCTTGAAGGCCTGGACGGCTCTGAGTACCTCCTCTGTGGAAAAGTCACGGAAGGGCGGGACACCGTCAAGCGAAGTTGGTTACGCAGTTTCCTGTGGAGGGGTTTCCTGTTCTTGACTTCAATGTGATGCGCCTACAAATTAAAGTGATAAAGTAAATTACCGTACAGTACTGTAAAGTGGTACGATCGAAGGCCACTCGGGAAGTGGGAGGTGCTGCTGCAGTTGCGCACCTCAACAAGGTCGCTAACCTGGAAAGCAAACAATCGCATCGAATCCCGCTCCCCTTCCGACATCCCCACAAAGACGCCCAATTTCAAGTTCCAATATCTTCTGCAAAGAGGCTCCTCCCGCGCATCGCGGAGAAGTTTGACACGACAGCTTGAGCAATCCCAACGCACATCTATCATACCGGCGTAGTTACACGATCTGGTCGTCTTTGGCGAACGCTACCGTGTCGCGCGCACCAGCGCACGTGGCCGACGTGGATCATCCGGTTAGCACTTCTGGCAAAATAGTCCGTTCCTGCAGTGGACCCCTCAATTCAATACAAGTTTTGCCACAGTACTGTACATCGCAATAGTATTCCCAAACAAATAATGCTTACAGCTACCTACTGTACTTGTTCTGTACTGCGGTGTTTACAGATTCCAAGGTTCTCTACATCAAAACTGCAGTACTGTACATTATACTATAGATATTTGTTACATTTAGGTGTCGTATTACTGAAATTCTATTTTAGATATTATTCCAATTACTATTTTTTTAATATTTGCATCCACCACGATACAAACCTTCTGATATTGAAATCACTAAACTCTTGCTATTTCCCATCTAATATATGGCAGCCTTCGCGTGATCCCACCGTCACACGAATGGTGTTTACTTCAAGCCCCTGCGGTCTTTACTAATGCCCTTCGCCTACCCACCTCGACCTTACCGCCTACCGTTTTCGATGCTCGCCACCAAGACGAGCACCTGCTAGGCTCATCAACGTCCTCACAAGAACCACCGCCCTTGGAGCTAGTTTCATACCTTTCGGATTCTCTAGACTGAGTAACTGACCCCGTTCAGAGCTACCATTATCGGATGAACACGCCCGCCACGAAATGGTCCACCATCATGCCGCCTACCGCCCAAAAGTCAGTGAATAATCATGCCTCCCAATCCAACCCCATGTCCACGTTCTTCACCACACTTCTCAAGCCTTGCTGCAAAGTGACCTGCGCGACCTCCTCCACTCTGCGGAACGGTCTGACATTATCTTTCGCCATCCCAGTCATTCCGATCCCTTTCCCGCACATTCCTCGGTCATCGCTGTCCGTTGCAATGCTCTTCATGACGCAATCGTTAACTTTTTGCGTGAATCACGTGCAGACTCGTCACCGCTCGAGATATCCCTCCCGGAAATTTCCGAATCTTCCTTACGCAAAGTACTCGAGTACATTTACACTGCTATCATTCCACTCGATGCGACTGACGTTTTCGATGTTTATACTCTTGCAACCACCCTCGGCATTCCCAGTCTCCAATCTATTGTCTTGAAATACCTTCGCACCAGTGCTAATCTCCCTCTCGTCGCCGTTGTACTTGATCGCGCCCTTGATCGCCTAACCGACAACCGCCATTTAATTAACGAACTTACAGAATTCTTTGCCGAGCAGGGTGTCCATGCGTTCAATCGTGCCCCACTTCGGCATCTATCGCTTGAATTCATGAAACATATAGCCAAGCAGGAGAACCTCAACGCCCCTGAAATAGAGGTCTGGAATGCTCTCATTATTTGGTGCTGCTTCCAAGCGGGCATTCACCCCGCGAAAAAGGTTTCCCGCATGAACCATGCGGAAAGAAAAGATATTGCCAGCCGAATGCAAACATTTTGTCGTCCAGGCCATGCTCGAATTCTCAGTTTTGATACCACTTCATTTGCCGAGGAAGTGGAGCCCCTCGGCGTATTCCCTCAAGATGACGTGTTAATGAAGTACCGTTTCGATGCAGCATTGGGGAATGCTTCGTTTGAGTATGCTTTCCCGCATGATCGATACACTTTTTTGTCACGCATTAGACAGAGAACTTTGTGCTTTGAGTCGCATAGTCATCCTCATCCGCGCGGGTTGTCAACTAAGGATAAGGTGGAATTACCGCCATGGGTTTCAGAAATGCGTGTGACCTTTGATGAGCGAACTGCAATGGGGAGATATGCAAATCTGGAAATATTTTTGGATGAACATCTGACCAGGGTCATATTTTCGTTTCAAGGGACCAAGTGCGATCGGCGTCATGGAGGAAGTAGCGAAAAAGGCCCGGTGAGAGGGGGTCCGATAGCCCCACTTTCCATTCCAGGCAATTGCTTCTGGTACACCTTTTACTCACCGCACAATGTGGGGGATTTGGCATGGGGGTACAAATTTCATGTATCAGTTGTGCGATAGAGGCCTCTGGCATGAATCGAAACACAAGCCTCAAATCCCTCTACTCAACAGGTAAAGCAAAACATCCGGCAACTCGATCGGATTCATCTCGGATTCTCGATATTCGCAGTCAGCTTTTTCTACGTTCCCGCCTTGCTCACTGCCAACATCCTTATCGTTCACCTCAGCTTATCCCGCTTATGACAGAGTCCCACCTTAGCCACGTCTCCGCGATGTTGCTGCCTTACCTTCGCATTGTCTCCATTCCAAGAAGCATGGAGCAGTGATGAGAGTAACCTCATTACTGGCCCCACAGACTCGGGAAGATGGTATGCTTACAGCTCGAAATTCTGCGCCATTTTTGCAAGAACCGACAACCCACCGTTATTCTTCCAACAAAGCCCTTGTACCCTGAGAAGAATCAGGATTGGCAAACAAGGTTTCGATACGCAGGTCTACGCGTTGAATCTGTTGTGGGAGACATTGCCCCATCCTTGTCCTATGCTAGGCGGAAAACATACCTGACTGATCTTGACCACTGTAGAGAAGTAGAGCGATATCATCAACAATTTCGGCATAGTCGTAATTCCAAACACGTATTCATTCCGCTCTGATATCGCGACGACGGCTATACAGTGGCTAAGCATCACGCTCACTTGAAGGCTACCGCAATTCTACCATCTCCCGAGCCAACACGACTTGGTCTACACCTGAAGCTTCCCAAATGCAAAATGTAGTGGTCCGCGGCCCCAAGAGAGGCAGTCAAATCCGAATTCCCGCCGGGGATCCACCACGTTCATAGCGAGGGAATTGCAGAGCTCAACGAGCCCATGGGCTCCAATTGATTCATGAAGGAGTACCTTATCAACCACGTCCACTCTCTAGACCCGTTTATACTGCCGCAAACCCGACCGCTCACAGCGACGCCGACGTCCACCATTGCATCCGTGGCTAAGCCATGGATGCGGCCTTTCTCTTCGCCCACCCCACGGCAGCAACGGAGGTGCACACAATACACTGGCAGACCATGCTCCGGCGTCACCGCGGACTGCCAGTGTATGATGACTCGACGCCCCTCAACTGCCACCACTGTGACCACTCCTTGGACACCCTCCGGGATCACGCCACCGACCACTGCTGCCCTGGTTTCGGCCGTCGTCATTGCCATGGCTCGCTCTGTTATGCGTTCGCGAAACACGTTACCCGCGCCGCGGGTCTGAATACCCGGCACGAGGTTCCGCTCCTCGCCCCGGGCACTGAGCTCCGGCCCGCTGATATCCTTGTACAACCCCCCCAAACCCCGGAAGGCACAACGTTGCCCCCCATTGCGTGTGACCTCACCGTCGTCTCGCCGTTCAAGGCCGCAGTTCAAACCAAGGCCACCCAGGTTGCCGGTGGGGCAGCTGAATTGGTGGCCCGCGACAAGGTTACAAACTTGGAACGCAACCTCGCCCGACGCCTCCCCGCTCCCTCACCTGACCCACCTTCTGCGCCATACACGCCGAATTTCACGTTTCGACCTCTGGCGTTTGATTCCCTTGGTACCCCTTCCACTGGTACTATTGCATTTATCGAGGAGTTAATTTCGTGGATCGCGTCCAAGTGTCACTCGACACCTGGGGTTATCCGCCGCCGTATCTACCAGCAACTGAGTTGCACCCTCTGGTCATCCATCGCTCAAGCTATCCTGTCCCGAGCCCAGATGTGCATGGACGACGAGGTACATCCGGTTAGATCTTAGCCGTATAGTTAGGACGTGCGCAGTCCCCAGTAGATACTGAATGCATTAAACTTCTTTCTTATGCAGACTGTCATGGGACTACAGGACGCACTGGCCTCCTTTCTTAATAGTTGTCAGGAAACTCTGAACATCCGGGGCAACCGCCTCCTCCACTGCAGATACGGCTATCAGCAGATCGACCGCGACAATGACTAGATCACTTTCCTGGATAAAGATCTCCGCCTCAGCGAACGAAATCCCGCTATCGAACCCCGGTCGCAAGGGTAACGCAAGAGCAGCCCAGATTTCAGGGGAAGGGCGCCGCCGGCACAGAGTACTTCCATTTTACTTTCGTGAACCCGCTGGCCCCTACTCATCTCAGAATGAGAACCTTCAACTCCCTCACGAGCGTGAATACAGCCTACGCTGATAAGCTACGAAAATAGCAGCGGTTCATAATCGGGTTGGCCGATATTCCTATCTCCACGCTCGCATGGTGGCACCCCGATGCGCTCTCCACGATCAAGGAGATGACATGATTGGTCCCGAGCCGAGCTCTGGTCCAAGAATCCGGGGCGAGGGCCATTCTCCTTCAGTGACATGCCGCGTTGATGGTAACTGGCAACGCCACCTGCATGTTGACTGGGATACCGGCTACTATTTGGTTTGTGGAAATGCTCTGCTATTAGTGCTACAGATCCTGCAGCATGGCTTGAATCCAAGTTCATCTGACTCCCAACTTTCGTACGATTGCCAGTAAACCAACTCCACTTCCCCCCGGAATCTGCAGGTCACATGTTTGTACCTGATAGCTACATGATATGCTTAAACTCGGCGAATCTTGTGGTACGAGGTTAGTGCTGCTTCGGATCGAGTGCATGTCAATCTTAATCACATTTCATTGGGAACCGTGGGCAGGCCGGTAAGGTTTAATGCAGTTGTGTTGTCCTGTACAGTATGTACTGTATATTGCAAGTCATTCGGAAGAGCGAGGATGGAAAACCTGCTGCCGGCTGTGACTTCTCTGTCAAACTGCGGTTTCTGACATGGGTCTTGTCGAAAATCTGACCACGAGAAGCGTAACAACGATAAGAGCGACAAATCTTCTTACAAAAGCTTTCTTCTCTGAGCAAAGACATAAGCTAAATAATAGGACGTCGACTATTCGCGACTGATTACTTGCATATCTGTTTCCTAGTGATGTGGCGACTCGCCACGCAGAAGGGAGCACCTACGACAGAAGAATCGTGAAGCGTTTATAAGAGTTTATTCCGTGTGTCTGACCAGGTGCCATTTTTCGACAAGTATCCTGCTGAAGGCGTCAATCTACCACCATGTATGGATATCATGGCAGCTACCTGCCAATGGTACGCGGATGACGGTACGCTCGTCGGGACCTGCGGCGGTATCCGTCAGGCGCTCCGGCTCCTCGCTCGAGATGGCCCCACGATTGGCTTCCAAATCAATCCACGGAGGGCACGGATCTTTTGGCCTCACATCATGTCTACAGATCGAGATGCCTTCTTAGCGGAGTTCCCTCTCGCAGAATGCTCACGGGATGGCTTTCCTCTGCTCGGGGCCCCCATTGCCAACAGGGCATTCACTGAGAGTTCTCTACGGTCCAAGATTACGCACTGTCACTGCACTCTCGACTGTCTCCTGGTCCGCGACGCCTGCGCCCAGTTACACATGCACCAGATTTGTGCCTCCGCATTGTAAGAAATTACCATTTTTTTACACGTATAGTGCGCGAAATAACAAAAGCAACACCCCAACTTCTTTATTTATGTACGCCCCGCCCCGACTTGCGTTCACGATAGCTAAAGTATGATATCTGTGAACTCGACGTGGACACTTGTACACGTTGAGCTCACCTGCGTTCCTGGCCATCCGTTAGTAACAAGTAATCTTTGCTTCCCTATATAAGAGGGGGAGGGAATGGTAGACGAAGAGAGGGGAGTAGGTGGTCTGGAGAAAAAGGGACCTTTTGTGTGTTCGTTTAGCGCGAAGTGTTGCGCAGAGCAGAGCGTTAAAAGACGCTTTCACTATCCACTGTAGTTTTATACGAGGAATGGGAATATGGAGTCAGATCCACAATTAAATGAAATCCTTTAGAGTTATCTATAAAACATTGTTTTGGCGCAATTTTCAGATACAAAACCAAAGCAACAAATACAACCCAAACACTTTCTGGCGGGAAATGCAAAAGGCCAACTCAACTAGTGCACTCTATAAAGACGAGTATAACAACTAGGTATGACGCAGAGCCCGTCCCGTTAAAATAACTGCGGCGTAATAGGAAAAACCGTTCCAACCAAAGGGCATCTCAGCCAATTCGAGAAAGGGCAAATTATGGCTTTCCATCATGGGGGAATGTCGCTTAGAGAGATCGCTGATGTCGTCGAACACAACCACACAACTGTTTTCCGTTTCTTAATTCGGGAGGAGGGCCGCAGAGGTCATATTTCAAAAGGTCGGAGGGGGGAAATTTCAGCACAGCTCCTCCGAAGACTAATCCGGGAAGCATCTAAGGGAGAGAAGAGAGCATCAAAGCTCAAAAGGCTACTTAATCAACGCGTCTGTGCGTCGCGTACAGCAAATTCTTCGCGGGGTTGATTTTCTCGTTTTCAAGAAGATGATTCAAGGGCCGAAACTCACCCCATCGCACAGGGAACGGCGGGTCCAATTTGAGCGACACAATATCGCCCGTAGCCACCTTTTCTTTATGAAGTACATTTTGTCGGACGAGAAGGAGTTAAACTTAGATGGACCAGACGAATTCAAGTATTACTGGCACGATTTAAGGAGTGACGAGAAACGTTTCTAAACTCGCCAGAAGGGGGGGTGATGATTTGGGGGGCCATTTCGTACTATGGTGTATCAGAGCTGATTTTTTTGAAAGGAAAGCAGAATGTGGAGGAGTGTTGTCAAAGTTTGGAAAAAGGGTTGCTCCCATTAGGTGCAGATGTGTTCGGTGAGATGCAGACTTGGGTTTTTCAGCAAGATAAAAGCCCCATAAACACGGCCGTCAAGACCAGCGATTGTCTCCGGGTGAAATCAATTCGCACTTTGTCATGGCCGGCGTGCTCACCGGACCTTAATATAATTGAAAATGTGTGGGGTTTGATGGCGGGGAGAGTTTAAAAACGAAACGGGGAACTTAATGATGCTAAGGAGTTGGAAGTGGATATCAGAAGGGTTTGGGCTGAAATTGAGTCTCACCACTTGTTCGAGCTTTATCGGAGATAAAATCGCTGCGTATTGGACTATTCAAAAAAGATGAGTGTAAGAAAATATCTTCTTTATACACATATAAGATTTACTACTGGAATATTCCAGTAGCATCGTATCTTTAAGTGCTGGAAACATTTCAGCAGCATGCAGATACCTGTTTGCACTGCTGCCTTACTGTAAATTAGCCAGTTTGGCACTCATACCTCCAGCATCAAAAAGTGTTCTCATTATCCGTGCTGGCGAATATACTGTAGTCCAAACGCAGCGTTTCTATTGGTATTTTAGAATTTATGCATGCTTGCATTTAGTAGTTTCCGGAGGTTTTGGTCCAGGCTAAGAGAGCCACTGTTTTTCCTTTACTTTTGCATATAAATAAGGATCTATCCGCGCAACCGGGTAGCGCCAAACCAATCATCGATTAACACATCACAAGACCTAGCTTTCAGACGCTATCTATCCCACTCAACCAAATTATTAACACGGTATTTTGCCTACGAGAAGCCACCGTACGGTCTATTCCGGGGATGCCACCCGTTAAGTCAAACTTTCTTTCCTTCCTTTTACCTCTCCTTCCCTACCAACATTCCATTTCGATTTTGCTTACTCCTGCAGTTTGCCACATTCGCGAATCAAACAACTGTTTGAGTGCTGTTTTATACTCGCTCGGTGTTTGCCCTTTACTGTCTAGGAAGGCCCACCGGTTCTCTTTTACAGGACAGATAACGGTGTCGCACGAAAGTGCTGGTACGAACTGGGTCTTGGATATACTTTGACTCTTTTCATTCCAACTGCAAACTGTGACAAGTGAAACCGCTTTCAAGCCTTGGAGACTTTTGGTTTATTGAATGTCACTTTGTCGCGTAAACAATTCCTGCAAGAGACCAGATAGCTCCTTTGAACACGGACTTCGGTTAACTGCAGTTAAATTGGTTACCTCTGTTTTGTTCCTGTGGAAGTCTCTTAAGGTTTTGCATACGCTCGTTCTTTGAACGCGAGAGTGAGTAGACCGCTGAGAGACGTTTCCGACTTGCACGGGTTGCACGGTCTGGGTGTCCGACCCCGCAATCGACCGCTTTCTCTTCGGAGGATACAGGACGACTCAAACGAGCATTTGCTCGATTTCAACTTCTTCTTTGTCAAACTTTATTTTTTCAATAATCCTGCTTTGATCGCTTTTTCAGATATCTCCTGAACGAAACACATTTTAAAAATGACGACTCCTGCTTCTTCACACGCTGATAAACATTCGGATTTCACCGTTCTTCGTTCATTCATGCATCAACTGGAACTCTCTGTCCTAACCGCTGGTCAGATTAGTTTCATCCAAACCATTAGAATGCTGGACGGCGAAGCAGAGGAATTGAATCTTTCTATTTCTGAAATCAGATGCAGAGTTGCAGAGATGTTTCCCTCTGGGGTTTTGCTCAGTGCAGACCTAATGGATCTCCCTGTCTTGCTCCGAAAGCTAAGAGACTGGTTCGACACCAAAGGAGCCAATATGGTGCCCCACTCTTCTCGCTGGACCATCATGACTCTTGCATCGAACTTACATGACGAGGCGGAGGACAGGGAAGTTGCTGAAAAACTTTGTCAGAATCTAACTTCGCGCCGTCAATGTGGCGCTCAAGATGCTGCATCCATCAATCCGCCAGCCCCCAGTCAAAGTTCTCAACATTCTATCTCTGAGAAAGATCATGAATCAGATATGGTGCATAAATTTCCATGAGAATCAAAGACCAAAACCAAAAGTTTTCAGGAACTATAGGTGAATATCTCAATAATTATGTTTCAGACTATCTTCAAGCAGCAACGGACTACGTCCTTAACAATGTTCAGAAGCTTTAGTTAATGCATAAAATCCTTTCCAGGGATTCAAAATGCTTCTATTAAACTGAAGTCCAAGCCTATGCTGCAGGATTTGGCCAAGCCCTTAATATGTTGGAAGAAGAATATAATTCTGGAGTACGTCAAGATCGTTGCAAGAATTACCTGTCTTCTTTGCGTTTGGCCAAATTCGTTAACGATGGTCTTGAGATGTCCACTGCTTTACAGAAAACGTACAAAAAGATAACCAAGTTAGCTCCTCAAGTTCCACAATCACACCGTGGGGAGGCCCAGAAAGTCCAATTCTTAAGGAAAGCTGTCATTGGATATGAATTGGCCTCGGAACCATTGTCCCGAATCGCGACCCACAAGCTCACGTTCCAAAACTTGTAAAGTAAGTTGGAGTCCACTCTTCATCTTCACAAAGAGCGACAACTGGCTCGATTCAAGGATTAAATTGCAGGTAAACCTGAGAATAATGACGAAGTTGCTGGAAAACTCTATCAAAGTCATGCGCGTTACCTGAACAGGCGTGCTGGGCTAACCACTAGACGTCGTCCGACCTGGCAAAGCCGAGAACTAGGGAACCTTTTAATCCCCTTGATATTATGGGTTTTTCAACTGTGATAATCCTAACCATCTTATCAAAGAGTGCCCTAAGCCCTTGGACGTTGCGCGAGCTGCTGCCCACCGATATGAGTACTATTCGAAAAAGAAGCAGAAGTAAACTTCTGCTCAACGGATTCTGTAGGAACTTTGCAGACAATTGGACTTCACTTCCGCGTCTATTGACGAAGTGGAAACTGATGAAGAATAAAATGAGATAGAGACCGATGCTGACCAGGAATCCCATTCTGATCACAATGCTGCCACTGACGAAACCTTCAAGGAGATTTTTTCTCTGAGGGATTGAATCGTCGACCTTCCCTCAAAAGCAGACGAATGGAAAACACTGAGCCGAGTAGCATAGCCATCTACGCATTTTCAGCAAAAAAACTAGAATAATTGTCGAAATCTAAGGCGAAAGAGTGTGACGGGGCATGCTTAGATACTTGAGCTCAAAAAACTTTTGTCGGATAAGAGCAAGCAGTAGCTTATTGTGAAATGGTGGGAACTCAAATGGAACTTGAAAGAGAATTAAAACCTCGCGTACTTACGTTTGGCGAACAGTCTCAAGGCAGTCTTTGTGCTTTATAATTTTGTGTTCCGATTGGAAAGTATTTCTTTCTTTCCTTCAAATCTATTGTTGTTGACATTAACGTCCCTCTTCTAATTAGACTGGATGTCATGACGGAACAAAATTGATTGTGGATGTCCGGAATAATGCTCTTTTAAGCAAATTCTATGGATGGAAGCTTCCTCTAACTCGAAAGCTGGGTCATATCTACATCTTATGGCTTAACAATATACTTTATACAACTGCAGAGTTAACGAAGATTCATTGTCACTTGTTCCATCCAAACCCAAAGAAAATATTCAGTATCATGAAACGAGCTCAAGACCCTGATGAAACAGCGGAGACACTTCGTGAGTTGAAGAATATCGCTTCTTCTGGCGACATTTATCAGAGACTGGCCAAAAAGCTTAGTCGTTTTAGAGTTGCTCTTCCTTCTGAGGATATTGTCTTCAACAGGACTGTTGGAATGTGCCTCATGAAAATCAAATCCAAACAAGTCTTACACGTCATTGATAAGGATAGTCTATTCAGATCTGCTTGTTTCATTACGGGAGGTGAGAGCTACAAAGCTGTCTGGAATGCATACAACTGAATCCCGGTTCATCCTTATATTGGATTCTCCGAAACGATCATTGCAGTTCAAGGTCCACATTTCAGATCGGATGAATGGAAGAAATTCTTGATGGATGCCGTAATACAAAGGAAGATCACAGGGATTGAAAAACACAAATCGCTTGGGGTTGCAGAGAGATATCACAACTTCCTTCGTCAGATATTCAGAAAATATCTATTTATTCGATGTTATACATATATATAACATCGACACATTTCATCTGAAGATACTCACTCTCTCGCAGTCAAAGCTATGAATGAGACTGTTGGACTCAACGGACTACCTCCTGTTCTCATTGTATTCGGGGTTCATCCCAGAATGCCTTTACCTACGGCAAACATGCCAAAACAACTTGAAAGGATAATGACTCTCAAGAAATCCCGGTCAGAGATGGTTAAGACTATTGCAAGGGCACACTTAAGTACCGCACGAAGGAGTAATGTTAATAGAGCTTCTCATGCACTTATTGAAGCTGTAATTAAGGTTTTGTTGTACAAAGATAATCCGAACGAATGGGTTGGTCCGTTCAGCGTAATAGGTGTTGATGAGAAACAAGCTGTACTCGATGTTAAGGGAGAAATGGAAACATTCTCCGTGGATAGAATCAAGCCATACATCGAATTACCTGCTCCTGCTCCCCCTTCTCAGATAACAAAAGACGAAGTAAATACAACTCAACCCCCAAACAATCCTTTTGACTTTGGCGCCGCCGTGGATCAAATAATTGCGCCCGATACGTATTTCGTCAAACTGCATGAGAACATGAAGCGTGAAATGAATATCGCTCCGTTTTCCGAGGTCTCGGACTATGAACATTTATCCACATATCTGACTAAAGTCTTACAGCAAGATGACTGTCGAGGAACTATAAATGCTTTCCGAGAAGCCAACCAGAAAGAAATAGACGATCTCCATGAGAGGGGTGTATTAAAAATCGCCAATAAGGGAAGTATTCCGGAAGACGCTAACGTTATCGGGGGCGATTCGTTCTATAATTGAAACAAAAAGGAACAGATCGTGAAATGGCCAAAGCTCGATATGTCGCCCAAGGTTTCAAAGACAATGAGAAACCTTTTCATTTCCACAACATTACCACTCTGCGACAGAGCTCTGTCAAGGTCCTTGTTTCAACTTGCGCCCTCCGGAACTTCCAAAATTTCTCCCATGACGTCACTCAGGACTATCTTCAGAGTGAGGACTTATTCTCAAGAGATTTTTTCTTGAAACCTAAGGATTTTGATCGTGCATGCTTCGGACTGTCTGAAAATCAGAAGGTGCGCCTGATTTTGGGTTCTACATGGTATTATTGACGCCGTAGATTACTGGGATATCACTCACGACCGACATATCCAGGAAGATCTTCAAATGATACCATTAGAGACTTATTCCTCTTTCTATTTGAATAATGGAAGGGAAGATCTCGATGGATTACTTGGAGCTTATGTAGATGATTATCTGCTAGGCAGAAATGAGCATTTTCAAAAATTAACACAGAAAACTCTGGAAAGGTTTGACGCAAGACCACAACAATGGGCTAAAATTGAGTTCCTTGGACTTAACATCAAAAATCCGGAACTCAATGGGGTTAGACCTTTTACAATTGATCAGCCCGAACATCTCGTTAAGATCTCAAAAATCCCTCTTGACGTTACTCTCGACTGTTTTCGATCTGTTCAAGGATTATTTGCTTGGTTAGCGCACAGTCGCCCTGATGTCCGTTGTGCGATTAATCGAGCTGCTCAAGTTACAGAGGACAGCTTCTCCCAGAAACATGTGAAGTAATTGAATGTTGCGATCCATCGTGTGCACTCGACTTTGGACTTAGCTCCTATGTACAGTGACAGTCTAACTACGATAAGCATTGCAATGCTATATGAAATATAATGAGCTCCGAGTTTGATCGTAATACATTTGAATAATGGATTTTCAGGAGCAATTGAGATCAGCTCGCTGCGTATTGGACTATTCAAAACGCATGAGTGTAAGAAAATATCTTCTTTATACACATATAAGAGTTACTACTGGAATATTCCAGTAGCATCGTATCTTTAAGTGCTGGAAACATTTCAGCAGCATGCAGATACCTGTTTGCACTGCTGCCTTACTGTAAATTAGCCAGTTTGGCACTCATACCTCCAGCATCAAAAAGTGTTCTCATTATCCGTGCTGGCGAATATACTGTAGTCCAAACGCAGCGTTTCTATTGGTATTTTAGAATTTATGCATGCTTACATTTAGTAGTTTCCGGAGGTTTTGGTCCAGGCTAAGAGAGCCACTGTTTTCCCTTTACTTTTGCCTATGTAGTAAAAAAACATGGACCACTAAGCCAAATGCGCTGGCATGTCAAGTGGCGCACTGAGTGGACACACAGCCCATTTCAAGAGCCTATAAATACGAATCTATCCGCGTTAAAACAAGCCGTGCGCAAAAGGGCCACACAAATGGCCGGTGCCGCCGCCGACATTGCCCACCGAGACAAAGTCAAAGACCTGGAGCGCAAACTGGTACGCCGCATCCCATACCCTTCGCAAAACACCTTCCAGGAACGGAACTTTAAGTTTCAGCCCATGGCTTTCGACTCTTTGCGTGACCCATCCCCCGCCTCGATTATGTTCCTCGAAGGCTTCATCCTGCGCATCGCAGAGAAGTTCAACACAACCACAGGAGTGATCCGCAGACGTATTTATCAGCGCATTAGTTGCACACTGTGGTCTCCTGTTGCAATGGCGATTCTATCGCGAGCCCCACGACACGTGCCTGACGTGGAACATCCGGTTAGTTCTTAGCCGTATAGTCAGTCCTGCAGTGTACACGATAGATACTCAATGCAATAAAGTTTCATTCAGCTCTAAACCAATAATTGATTAACCCATCACCAGACCTAGCCTTTAGACGCTATCCATTCCACTCAACCAAACCATTAATACGGTATTCTGCATTCGAGAAGCCATCGTACGGACTACTTCGGGGACGTCAACCGTTGAGTCAAACTTCCCTTCCTCCCTTTTAACTCTCCTTCCCTACGAACATTCCATTTCGATTTTGCTTACTTCCGCTGTTTCGACACGCGTGAATCCTAATGCATTCTAGCGCTACGCGTTAATCGGCGACGAAGCACACCAGTCAAACATCTACAGCACATGTCCCTCTACGGCGCATGTTCCACAGTAGATCATTCACTATAAAACCTGTTCCTCCTGCCACGTTGCAGCTTCCAGCGACCGGCCGTGGCAGCCGCCGCATCAGGCCGACCGGCCCGGATTCAGGCTGCCGCCTGTCCTCAGTAGTAGATAAATAGTCGACATGGACTCTCGCGAAGTAAACTCCGGGCATCGATCATCCTCATTCGATCACATTTTGGTCCTATGATCTACCACCTTCATCTCTACAGCCGCCCTCATCCCGAGGCAAGTCATAGTGATCACTGCCGCCCCAGGCGATTTGAGCAGTAATCAACCCTGACGTTCAGCACGGCCCGAAGGTCGGAGCCAACGTTACACCAACGTAAAAGTAAGACAAACTGCCGGAAACCACGTTTTTCAAGTCCACATGGCCTGAAAAATCAACGATGGGAGAGGAAGCGACTCTCGATTCGGCCAAAGAACTCACCGTGAAACGGATTTCAATGCCCGTGGATCACTCTTTACACTCTCGACTTGAGCCCGAGTCGATCCGCGTTTTACTCCCCCAGTATAATGATAATTTTCTGGAAGTCAAAGGCCGCGCATCCCAACTTGCTCAAGAGTGTTCCGTCCTGCTGGAGCCTGCCGGTACTGTTGGCCTGACTTTCTGCATCAATGAAGATCAACTGGAGTTCGCTGTGGAATGTGTCATAATACCCGACTGCACTTCAGCTGAGGCCCTCACGGACGAGCCCCTGCGGTAAGTCCTGGACAGTGAGTCCCAAAAGTCGCACAACACGGTCACAGAGATCGACCTGGCCAAGATGGTCGATTCTGCCCTCATGATGGGCATGACCATCAAGTCTGCCAGGGGCGGCATGAAACTCCTGTTTCTGGAGTTCACGTCGCTCCTCCGGACCAACGGACTCAATTGAGTTACTGAAAAAGTCACGAAGACTGCTGTCCTTTACATCCTCTCGGTCATCATGCCTGCCCGACTGCGAACAAGCCTCGAACAGGACATAAGCTTTTCGCTCAAATACCTCGAAGCCGACCTCGTGGGCGTCATGAAACACGCGATCGAGGTCTCCAAGGCTTTTGAAAAAGTCGATATCGGCCCCTAAGGTCTCGGAAGCACGACCAAGAGGGCATAAAGCCCAAAATGAACAGCCCAGGAAGCAGCCATGTTGGCCCATCGCCTAGCAAGGCCGGGCACCAAAAAATAACATAAGGCCGGCAAATAGCCAAAGAAACCTCCATCGGCACCATGCCCGCTGCCGAGATGCAATGGTAAGAAAAAGTTACATTGGATATCCGAGTGTCCAGATCACACGGACGACGAGAAACGTCAGTAAAGGGAGGAGATCGCTGCGATAAAATCCCGTGACGGTCCACTTGGTTACAGAGGTCCGCGGTCGATTTGAAGTCGGTAAGCGGCATGCAGCAGCAGGCAAAAGATCAGATGAGCTACGCCGACACCCCTTCGTACCGGATGGCCGTCCCAGTTTTTCAAAGACCTCGTGGCCCACGGAATGGCGTACCCAAACTTCACGTCCAAACGGGCCTGCGCTACGCTGCTCGTGCCGAGGCCCGGCGCTAAGTTCCGTTTCACTGTGGGCCTACAGCCAGTTAACTTCTTCACAGTTTGGCACTCATTTCCCAATGACGAACGTGGAGAACTAGCTGTCTGGCCTTGTGGACGCTGTGTACTTCGCCAACTTCGACATGTCGCAGAGCTATTGGAAGTTACTCCTTGCTCGGTCGTCGCAACAGTGCCAGCACTTCATTACACAGGACGTCATCTTCACTCCTACTCGTGTCCTGTAAAGCACTACAAACACAACCACACATCTACATTCGTTCTTAGCGGGCATCATCCCCGATGATCTATTGAAAAACTTAATGATCTGGTCGGACGACATCCTACTCAACATGACCATAGTGGAAAAGCTGTTCGAGTCCATCCAGTCGTTCTTATATTTGTGTGCCAAGTGCAATATCAAGCTGCACCCGGCGAAATATATTCTCTTCACCAAGGAGGGCTTCTAGTGCGGTCGCCTCATCTCGGCCGATGGCATCTGCTAAGACCCGCGAGGATTGAACGGCCTACTGCACATGGAGCCGCCGACAACTGGGGAACATCTGTTGCACCTTATCTGTGCCCTACAGTGGGTCAACCACGCCATTCCAAACTTCACAGAGTTGGTGGCGCCGTTGCAAAATTTCATGGAGCGTTTATACGGCCATACCGTCAAACGTACGAAGCGCGCCGTAAGCGGCGTTTTTCTAGCCACACACGGCCGGGGCAAGACCGAATTAGACGCGTTAAAAGCCGGCAAGAAAGCGCTGATCACGCTCGCGCATCGAGACCCGTTGCAACGTCTCTGAGTGTACACTGACGCCTCCGGTCTGGTCAGGGACGGTATCTTTACTCAAGTGCCCCTGTTGGGCGATACCCGGCCACAAAAAGAGCAATCCCACTCGCCGCTCTTCTTTTTGTCTGGTCAGTTCGACAAGACGCAACTCGGCTGGTCCGTGCTGGAGAAAGAGTACTACGCGGTCATGAAAATTGTTGACCGCATGCAATTGCAATTTCGACCGCATTACACACCGGCTTTTATGTCTACACGGACCACAAAAACCTCATCTTCCTCTTCGAACTTTTGGCCGTGGTCGATGAAATCTCTCAGTCTTCCCTACGCGAAGTACTTCGATAGGCTGTAGAGCTGAGCGTGTACGACTACACGTGCTACCACATCAAGGGTGAAGAGAACATCGTAGCAGACCTCCTGACCGGATGGTCCACTGTTCCGACTACGATACGACGTCTCCTTGTGCAGCGACGACATCGAGGAGCCTACAGCGACGGCGTTAGCAGAAGTCCAGGAGGACAAAGCATCTGCTCGACCGGACGAGGTGGTCCGCATGGACAGCCTTTGGTCCTACCCGGTCGGCAAAATCTGGGTCTTAGAGGGCGCTTCCGACTTGCAACTACGACTTAGCATCCTCAAAAACAGTGGCTTAGCCGGACATAGCGGCCGCGACGCCACTGAAAGCCCTCTTCGGTCCAATTTCTACTGGCAGACCATGACGGAGGACGTCAAGACCTCCGTGCGTGCTTGTTTTCACTGTCTACCAAACCTTGGAAGGGAGAAGATTCCACGCAGATTTGGTCCGCCTGTCCACGGGACTAAGCGCAACGAACTCGTGAAGTTTGACTACATCGAACCTAGACATGGCAACAGCGATGATAAGTAAGTTCTAATTTTGCGCGACGAAATTTTGGACTCCAAATGGCTTTTCTGCTTTCCAAATACAAACACAGTGAACGCCGCACACGCCATCATCGATTTTTGTGCTGCTGACGGCGTGCCAGGCGGCCTCATGTCCGATGAGACGGTGAATATCAAGAACGAAACAGTTTGTCTTGTTTACAAAGGCCTCAAGACTCCGCACCACTTCACTCTCCCCCACTGCCCATAGCTCAATGGTGCAGTGGAATGACTAGGCCGCGAACTTCGCCGTTTCCTACGATCACTTAGCTCGGAATTGCAAATGGGCAATAAGGAATGGACCGCTCTCATCCCTATTTTTCAGTAGGTCCTCAACAATGCTGTGCCCCCACATCTTTGGAATTTCTGTTCATTTACAGGCTTCATTGGCCGCAACGTGACACCACTGATATTGACTTTCTGTCGGCCTGCGACAACAACGTCGGTCACCGTCACTGAGGCACACCATGAATCCAAGTTGAACGTTAAGAAGCTCTTCAAGCTGTGCTCAGATCTACACCCGCGCGTACAGTCCACCCTGGCCAAGCACTGGAAGCGGTCGAGAGAAGCTGAGTCCAAAGACTTGTTGCATAACTTCACCAAGGGCGAATTTGTTCTTGTAGCCCGCTCTGACTTCCACGCCGGTGAAAAACTCCGTCTCCGCTGGCGCGGACCTCGCCAAGTCCGCAAGTCTCTCAAATACTACGTGTACCAGGTCGAAGACCTTCGCGATGTCCAAAAAGATGACATTCATGCTTCCAGACTCAATTTCATGCTTCCAGACTCAATTTGTTCCGAGACAGCGAGACCAACGAAGTGTCAATCATGCATCTTATCCTACAGACCGAACCGAACATGTTTGTGTCCCGTCTACTAACTCTAGAAGATTGCGCCGAAGATCTACATGCCCGCGTGCACTGGAAAGGCTTTAGAAAAGATGAAGACACGCTCGAAACGATCGCTCGCGTCTACCATGACGTCCCGCAACTTTTTGAAAAGTTGCTGAAGCGCAAATCTACACCGCACGATCGCGCCACGAGGGCACGCGCCAAGCGCGACCTCTGAAAGAGGGGATTGTAGCGGTACTCGCTATTCGGCGACGAAGCACACCAGTCAAACGTCTACAGCACATGTACCTCTACAGCGCATGTTCCACAGTAGATCACTCGCTATTTAATTCATTCGCACTGCCAAGTTTCGGCTTCCAGCGACCTGCCGTGGCGGCCGCCGAATCAGGCCGACCGACCCGTATCCAGGCTGTTGTCTGTCCTCAGCAGTAGATAAATAGTCGATAGTTTATTCCTCTAGCGGAATAAACTCCGGGCATTGATCATCCCTATTTGATCACCCTTAGGTCCTTCAATCTGCCACCTTCATCCCTATAGACGCCCTCATTCCGAGAAACGTCATTTGGATGCATTCAAGCTCTCCAATCTGTGCCTGAGTCTGCTGTCGAAGAGTTCGATGATCTAAAACTGTCATTATAGGAAACATTACCGAGCATCGCCCTCACGTACCGAGTCTGGGATCAAGCCTGCCTCCCTATGCAATCAGGCGGTCAGTGCAATACTTCTGTAACATACCCCTTATACTGATGCCATAAAGTATCACCGCAAATATAAACCGCACGTGGCCGACGTGGAGCACCTAGTCAAAAAAATCCTGTTGTATTCGAATAATACACGACACGGTGTATGGTAAGCCGTAGCTAGGCGATATAGAGAGATAGAAAAAGGTGGAAAACGTCTTAAGTGTAAAGGACAAACTCCAGATGAGCACAGGAAAAACAAAAGGCAATAGCCACCGGGTTCTTCTTCCCTATAGGACCCAACGAGTAGGCTACCTCTATTCACCTCCTCTTCACTAACTCATGCGCCGAGATGCGCCCGAGTAACTAGGTGCTTACGGAATATATCTGAGCAATCAATAAGCTATCAAGTCGCTGATATCGCCTGTTCTATGAACGGTAACGGACAGTACAATAACACTGCACGACTTCGCAACTAATCAAAAAAAGAGGCTTTGAAAAAGGGTGCTTGACACTCTAGACATTACCTACCAAGCAGTCAACTTTAGTGTCCCTCGCACTCGGTTGTGATTAGAAAAGCCTTAGCCTCACAAGATACTTCACCCAGAGGCTCCCTCGAACTCTACCAAGCCTTCAATCCTAGAGTCCTTGACACTTGGTTCAGAGGAATTTAGCCTTCCATTTTCCGTACCACAGCAAGTCTCTCGGTATGCAGATTTGCAGTTTCCATAGTAGCCCCATCTCAAACTGCTCCAGAAAGATGATCACTTGAAATTTATGAGATCTCCGTGAGTGGAGGAATGCCAGCTCTTCAAGAGCATTGCAAAAGAAAATCTCCTTGGCAGAACGATACAGGCTGATGTCCAGATTGGACTAATCTGAAACGGTCATTGTCGAAACCGCCTTCCTAGTGATGCAAAACAACCGTGCATATACAATCCTAACATAGGCTTCCATTTGCCATTCTGCTCGACGGTATCGTGAGTTTTCACTGCATATTAGGTGATTTTCCACGATAGAGCCCATACGTAGCTCAGAGGAAAGTTGCCTGGTAAACGATCATTCGAATTCTGGAAGCTCGCCACAATGAAAGCTTCATTTCTGAAGGCCAAAAGTTAAAAACGTGGCGCTTGTTTGAAAAGAGCGATACTGCGCTGAGTAATTTACTGGAAGAAGCCCGGGTATGACGAGAGTACCGTCGGTTGCACTGATGCCGCCATAACGGCATCCAAATACCAGCTTTCAATTTTTTGGCGCAGTCCGGGCTGTATGATCTGCTGCCCATGAGTATCACTCATTTTGAGTTGGTTGTAACCAATTACAGGCCGCTTTGATTGAGTGTGGTTCAACTGCAAAAGAAGTGGCGATGCCACTCCCAACTGGTGCAATTCACCAAATAATATCACTGTTAGGGAGCGGATTATCCGCAGCAGATAAGGAGATTATCCTTTCTGGGATGCGGAACAACAAATTTCACTGCGAACTTAGGGAGACTTCAAGCTAATACCGTAGGTGCGGATTCACTGCGGCAGCTGAAAGCAAAACGCTAAGAGAGTCCTCAGCAGATGAAGGCGCCAATCGTCGCACAATAAGTGCACATATATGATTAATCGGTGCCCAAAGCGCGAAGCGCAGGAACGAGGGTGAGATGCGTGGTGATGTGAGCTGGGCTGTGTTGGTAGACGTGTTGATGGTAAGGATCGCACCATCACCCCCCCGCTGACCGTCAACTTTTACGAAGCGCTAATATATTAACCTTAGCGCGCATATTTTCTGCCCCGCTATAATTTTATAATATTTTGGCCACACTTATTTTGCGCAAAGAATGTACCGTTATAAGTATATTCATTCCTTTTTTAGAAAATTTCTGCTCAAATTCGGGGGCATTAGTCGCCGGATGCGTTGGAAAAATATCAAAAGGGGACGAACAGTGATGGAACACCCTCGCATATTGTACAGCATGAGATTTCAGCACATAGAGACGTACGAAGTCACTTCTAGCCAGAAAACAGCCGCCCTACATCCCTAATAAGTAAAGCAATCCAGTTTCTCCCCTTTCTAGCGAGGGGGAATGTATTATAATGAATTTTGATAGAGGCTGACAGTAACTGTGAGGCATACATCTATCTGCATTATCCTCAATGGATCCTAAATGGATGTGGAGTAATTCCTTTGACTCTCTTGTGGACGGTGCAACGAGCCATGCTATTACAGGAATCCGCTGTACGCGAATTTACACTACTTCCTTTGCTTGCATTGATTAGAATGGTCCAGTAATCCGTTTACCCCTTTAGTTGTATTGCTTTCTCTATTTTTCTGTTATTTTGTGTTAGAGGTAATTTGTACTTTCCCGGCCTGCGCTAACAAAGATATCCAACGTCGGTAATTTTACAAGCACAGGTGCACCCCCAGGCCCCCAGGCGCTATTCTGGGCCCAGCAACGCCCCAGGACGACCTAGAGGAATCCCAGGTTTCCTGGGGTATGATCCTGGGGTAAGTTGTAAGCACTGTAAATTGTAAGATTCATTGATGGAAAATTCCTGGACATGGCTTCCCAGTAGTCCTGGTAGCTTGACCTGGGCGAAGCCTGGAAAATTAATCCAAGAAAACAAAGCAAAGTAAAGGATGTAGATATGTCGATTTAAGAGTACCAAATTTCCAGGTGGGCCCCATAAATACCTGGGAGCTTTCCAGAAATCCTGGGGCTGGCGTCCAGGAGTCCTACTAACAGAGAAAACCATTTACGGGGAAATGAACATGAAAGAGGTTTATTGCAAAGCATTCTTAGACTATTGAGGTTGATATGAAACCTTCCCCGTGACAAATTCTTGGTCTAAAGATTTTTTTCATGACCAGTTTTTCCAAAGAAACCCGGGAGCCGTCCAGGAATTCCTCGGTATATCCTCGAGAGGGAGTAGACTTGTCCAAAAATACGCAGTTAGCACTCATACTGTAGGCATAACTTCACACTGGCTACAACGCATTTAAACCAACACAAAACGGATAATTTTGTCATGGTTATTTGAATAGATCACCAATACTTCAGGTGGGGCCTAGGTTTCCTGTAAATTTTCGAATAATTCCTGGATCCTAACGAAAAGGAATGTCGCTTCCAAAATTACTACGACGTGGATTACTTTTTGGTCTGGAATATTTATTTCAAAAGTATGGAGACTCAAACTCTTAATTAAAGAGCGTGACACAAAATAATCGGAGTACTTAAGTAATCCTAGAGAAAATCCAGGTATCCTGGAAAGTCCCCTTAGTATCCTGGAGAACAACCCAAAATTCCTGGGGGTAGTCCAGGATTCTCGGGATAAGCCTGTAAAAATCTAACTAATCCCAGATGATAATCATATAATTGAAATAACTTTCAATGCTCAGCAGACTACATGCCCCGAAACAAATAATTCCGAGGTTTAAAATGCCAGAGAATGCCAATTTATTCTGCTTAAAACGTGGTCCTAACTTCAGGATTCCTTGACGGCATCCCGGGATTCCTCGACGAATACCCATGGTTACTGACAGCCTCTAGAAATCTTTTGAAATGACACAAAAGTTCTTATTAAGGCACGTTGGATGAGCCATTCTGATCTTGGATTAAACTCCAGGAATCCCAAAGAATCCCCATGAATTGTTTTTAGTATTCCACGATTTCTGCAGAATTGAAAAATGTTTTCCAATTGTTACTTAGGGAAAAAATATTTGTGTGCCGTTTTTAAAAATACATCTAGGATATTTGCATCCTCCTTGTAAGGGGTAAAGGTGACCTTTTATTCAAATTCATGATGAGATGACCGAGCGGCACCAACTGGACCCAGTGGGTCTCAACAGCGCTGAATTGACGCTGGTTGGTCATAACGGCAGTGGAGCGTTGCACGAAGGCAGAAAACTTGGTGCAAAGTCTACAAAACTCCGTGAATGCAGGCTTGCCTCGTCTAGCGGCGAAATAAGTTGCCATGTCTTGGAGGATTTGAAGGCCAGTGATGTCAATCTGGCCATAAACATCGAAGGCCAGGGGGCCCAATTCAATGCTTTCAGACCGGCATCGGGGGCCATAATAATTATGCTGTAAGGGATCCTACAATTTCCAATAAATGGTCCAGGAATTTTGCAATATTGAGTTAAAATATTAAACAAGTTATACAATGCGGTGAAAACACCATGTGAAAAGATACGAATAAAACTATCTCAGTGAAAACAGTAATCTGATAGTATGTTATATATTAGGACGCGGATGCCATGAAGGAAAGTGCAATATCTCGAGAGCTGGTCCTCATATAAAAAAGTATGCAATTACTCCCAGGTTTCAGCGGGAATCCTGTATCTTCCAAGGTTCTCAGTCAGGACTTCTTTTTTTCCTGGACGCTTTTGGCGGAACTCGAAACCTTCCTGCTATGCACAAAATCCCAACGCTCTCACTTCTCTTGCAGCGTACCACTCTCAGACAATCGCCAAAAAAATCAGTCACAGTCCAACATCACACTCACAACATCATCGTGTCCAATTCCCTTTACCAAGCCCTATGCAACAAACTTCCCCCTAATGAGTTACGACGAAAAAATACGGAATTTTCGTTTCGGAACGTCCATTTGACTGACCAAAAAAATCACACCGAAAGCAAGTAACGTCCAAATCGCTCCGAGTGGCGCGGGCCGTAGGATTCTGCACTGTTTCAACTCCAATCAACGTATCCGGAAGTTTTTTGACGTCGATGATAGCGATATCTACGACGCGCAAGTTTCCCGGTTCGCTACCCCGACAACTTCGTTTGCAACAGATTCGGGTACTTTGAAACGAAACAACGATCAGCAAACCACTGACACACCATGCAGTGCGATTTCCCATCAAGAGTCCATGTCCTAGAATCCTCGGCCTTCGAGAATGCCTCGCAGTTACCTCCAGTTTTCTGCCCATCTTAAAGACACTCCAATTGATGCTTAGGCTCCAAAGCCCATGGAAAATATTGCGCGACATACGGACCATGATCAACAAGTGGATTTCAAAAAGGATACCATGGATGTTTCCAAGGATATTGCGCTTGATGCTTCAGATTATTTCGAAGAGGCAGATGGTTCTGGGTACGATGCTTGTCATGCTGATAATGCTCGTACTGATGAAGAAGATTGTTGCGACAAAAATTTTCTGAATGTAAGCACTGTAAGCATACGATCAAGGAAGAAGCGGCCAACGATGAATCCGCAGGACCCGTTTAAGGATTTTGGTGCTGAAGACCGCAGGACAGAAAACGGTGATGATGAAAGGAATATTGGATTTCCCTTGGAAGCGGCCTGGAAAGGACTACCAGAATCAATGTCTATTTTTGGAACTGGTTCAGAGATTTTACCTCCTCAGTCTCGCGATTTGGACTGCTGCGCTACAAATAGTGCAAAGAAGCGCAAAATTATGACAAAATCGGGCAAAATGGTCGGCGATCTGGGACCCATTATGACTGAATTGCGAGCATCGGAGATATAAATTCCTGGTCTCCGTCGACAGATAAACTTCGTGAAAGGGGAGCTTAGCCAGAAAAGACCGCACCATTCACCAGCTCGGGAAACCCGTTGAATTGCTGCACTCGTCCCTCGGTAGGGAGAAAGCAACTGTCGCTTTTCTACAGGGTCAGATAACCCTTGTTCAAACTGCGCCAAGATGTTCCGCAAGGTCCTCTTCTAAGAGAGATTTGGTAGGGATGAAAGGTGACATGGGAAAGAGGTAACGAGCTCAAAAGGGAAGGGGCAGAGGACGATTGGACTCATATCCTTCTGGGTTTCAATGACCAGATGGCAAAGATCGCGAATTTTGTGGCTATAGAAATCATACCAGTCAACTCTGCTGCCCTGAACATAGACTGTACTTGGTATAAAAATATGGTACCGTCTTTCGGGATTCGACAGCGAGAATGGCGTGGTTGCCAGAGTTTTCTCAAATCTAAATACCATTCTATCTAATCTCCAGTAGAGGAAGCGGGGATATCGGTAGGCGCTTTTTTCGTTTATCTGAGAAGAGGAACTATAATACCGCTCGATTTACTGTTGGGAGTGTTCCCCGTTGCCCTTTCGAACTGGAATTAATGGGGAAGTTTTCTTCTCTTACAACTTTGTGTTGTGCATAGCCGTTTCGGAGCGTTTCATAGTGGCAATGAATGCTTAGACACGTCTCGATTATATAACGAAAGAATGCATCACGAATTTTGCAGTGACAAGCAAAACCCTTGTTAGACTGTTGGTTAGTAGTTGTCGCGAGAATTTTGGTAGCCGTAAGAAGGGTTTGGAGTCAACATACTTTGTCGAGCTCGGGTATCCTCCGATTATATCTTCCAGGTAAGTTAAGGCTAGCGACACGGCAGCATTGAAGAAACGCGAGGATCAGTTTAATGATGCCATCAGTAAGCTCATCAATACGGATGCTTACGGGAGTTTTTCACTTCGTGGTGGAGACGAGCAACCTTCAATTAGATCTGTGTACAAGGTATGGATCCTTTACCCTATACGGAGCTGGGTTGGATTGAGTCCTTATTTGGCAATGAGCCCGCACGAATAGTGGATGAGGCTTTCTTTGGAGAGAGTATTATGATTTCAGATGAGATTACCATAATGCTTGTTGCGCGTCTCGATGCGTGGATGACCTCATTGATTGAGGATTTGAAGAGGCAGAAACCTGCACCTTTAAAGGGTGGAAACGAGCTTATAGTACTGAAGGGAAGTCTTAAATAAATTATCCCAATTGCAAAATCCGCTCTCCTCAGGTACTGTGGATCATTGCTTGCTTCCGAATTACAGAAAAGGAAGGCAGATAACGGAGAAAATGACCTCACGGATGAGCTTCTAGTGCCAAATCGTAATTTCTTGATTGAGTCCCTCGACAAACGTAGTCGTCGCTACATTGACGCTTTCTAGTATCTGCGGAATGGACATATCTACATTGCACTGACTTACGTATGCTTCGATGAAATTGTCTGCTGTCGCCTTCGGACAGTCGGTGATTGCAACATTTGCCATTGCGATTCTCCTGGAACATAGATGAAACCTTTATCCGCTGATTACGCAGTCCCAGTTATTATGGAGGACTCGGGAGAGGAGTGACATCATTTATTAGTAATTGCGGGATTCTTCGTCTTTTCAGTTTACTCAATAAAGCCCCATATTCAACCATTCTAGTTTACATACACTCTCTCGCTGCGCGAAACGATAGAATTATAGTGGATCATAAACCGAAAAAATTAAACCCTTTTATCAGTTGCGCAACCCCGGCGCACACAGCCCTTTAAAAGTTTTTAAAAAATTATAGCCACAAATAAATCCGAATGTTGGCAGTGCACCAAGCCCTCATAGCTTTTCCCCTCGTCTCCGGGTAATTCACTAAGAAATAGCATTCGCAAAGTGCGCTTGTTAGTACGGAACATAATTTGCTGTTACTGGTCCCCCAGGTTAGTACTAAAGTAGTTAGGTGATGCAATACTGGTGATTACGAACATATTATCTTAAAATTACTGCAAATACATGAATTCAAAGCCATAGTTTCGTTTCTGTCGACGAGAATGAACGCTAAGGCATCGGTTTTGTTCCGCTTTAAAGCGACGGCAGCCCACAGCCTATGCTTTCCGAGGGAGCGCAGTGGGAGGGCATCGGAATTACCACATTACCTATTGTGATGAGAGAGGCCAATTGCTTAAGACATTCCTTTTTCGACTGATTCTTATCCACGTCATTGAACGGGTTTGGTTGGTATCTTCGGTGAGGTTCACGAGAGAGTTTTTGAGGTCGGTAACGAATGAATTTAGGCCGTATTGGAGGGTGATTGACCGGAAGAAATGACTCCAGGTCTCCGGGCGCGCAAAGTTACGGTCATCTGCATACATGCTGACAATGCCATTGTCAGCATTGTGAAAATGCCATTGTCAGCATGTATGACAGTTTTTTTCGATCGCGAAATCCCAACGACGATGTGTGTATGCTTACTCGTAGCCTACTCGGGGATGTCGCGAAAAGCTGCCGATTCGGACCGACATAAGGAGGGATCAACGGCATTAGACTCGGAGAAAACTGCGATCGACACATCAGCCGAGTTCATGCGGGTCTTGACCTTAATGGAAAGCGTCGACGCCTAAATTTCCTTCCAAAAACTTAGCTCCCTCCTCAACCTCTGCAACTTCCCACTTTCCACGACCCGAACCCCGATTTGTACATCTCCAACCCACCATCCAACGCGAAAATATCGTCCTTTCCAAACAACTTGAACATCTACCACGCTCGTGAAGCCCCTACAAAGCATCGTCTGGCCCAGACGCGGCTTTGAAAGGCAGTTGTAGTGTACGCTGGGCGTGCGCTACCACTGCCTTGTCTTAAGCAACTCCCAATCGCACGAAATAACATTGAAACTCCTCCCCAGTGGGTAGCATCCGCGTTAAATCAGAGGAACTATTGGCGAGTCCTGGTGCATCGATATTGAAATAACGGGCATGAAGAATATCATATGTATGAATATCTCGCCGGATACAGTATGCTAGGCGAGGTATTCAGCGTAAGGGGTTGCGCTTCTGGGCGGGCATGTACCAAGAAGCATCGAGAATGGTTACGGCGGATTTTGAAGCGAGCAAAGAGGGGGATACAAAGGCGGATCAGCGGGTAGACATAGACGGCTAACGCCCCCCTCCTTCCCCCAGGAGGGTGGGGTGGAGTGTGAGGAGGAAAATTTCCTCCCCATTTCCCGTTGAATGCGAAAATTTCGAGGGGCGAAGAGGGGAAGAGGAAGGGTCAGGATCAAGCGGACGCCGCCCAGCGGGCGCGGAACAGAACCTCTGAAACAGCACCCGTCGTGTCGTTGTACACCTTCACCTTCGGAGTCGGTGCCACTGTGCCACATAGACACCAGAATCGCAACAATCCAGAGGAGTGTTGTATTTGCGATGTCTAGCCCACCTGCAATTATCGTGCGCTCGACCGTTGGAGTACAATTAATACACAAATGGATCAATATGAGAGCAGTGGTAGTTCCAACAGTGAAGGGCGAGGATATATGTAGCGAGATGCAAACGACGCATATTTGAGGGACGGAATCCTAGTTCCATGACTTCTCAAGTGTCTTGGAACCAGGACTCCGAGTAAATTAAATACCAAGTACTGCATTATGTTATTTTTTGATGCCTTTTTACCGTGTTGCTCAACAAAGAAGACCGAATGAGACTACTAACTGTAGTACATGATAATTGACACATTTGTTATGTCTATTTCCATATTGGTCAACACGGGAAATCGAATGGTGCGAAAGACTTCATCACGTAATCATGATAAGATAGGCAGGTGACTCGTAAACAAAATGATTAATGACACCTTGTGATGTCACTAAGAGTTAAGTACATATCTCAAAGTTTCAGTCGTCATTGTTACTCATGCAACACCATGTTACATGAGTAGTAGATGATTTAATCCTTGAAGTAGTGCTTACTCTTTGACTTTCAACAACAAAGTGAAAATTATTTAGTAACATCAATCATTAAAAGTGGATAAACTTACTTGTTCAACAATCTACATATTTTCGCCTAATGACTACTAAAGCTCACCAAAAGAAGTAAATACGCAACAATTACTAGATTATTCCTCGCTCCTGTCCAAAAAAAACACAGCCGATGTATAGTACAAAATACATACAAACCAGTCAGCATAAAGACCTCTCGGCAATACTCCCTTAACTCAACTTCGCCTCCGCACCCAGTAAGCCAGTCTGCGTAGATCAAAACACACCGGATTTCGCAAAATAGTGCAAAAAAAGTTCTTAGAAAACCGCTCATCTCACTGTCTTGGAGCAGATGCCTACTCAATGCCCCGCTCATCTTCCTCATCCATTGTCCGTCTACACACTGCTCACGCAAGCGTTTGACAAAAAGGAAACAGCGCAAGTACTTACATCAATAGTAGTCTGTAAACTAGTGAAACCCCGCCACATCCGATCTCCCGGCTCCGCTAGTAGTACTAAACTGATCCGCTGCCAGCTCCAGCTGCTTAATACAAGAATCTAAATTAGCCCTCCTTCTCCGCTGGGACAAATATGCAATCAATTCTGTCCAAACCGAGTCAAGGCCCTCCTTCTCTTCCATCTTCAACCTCCTCTACAATGCGAGCCTCCTCGCGACCTCAAAGTTTTGCAACAAGTACTTTTTATAGGCATGCTGCATTACCAACTCCAAATCCCCATCCAAGCTAGGCGCCATTGCTCCTGGCTCTGTACTGGCAACAAAACATCCTGGTGAGTAGTGTTCGCCAGATATCTCTCGAGAGATCGGCTTTGGGCCGTTCGTCATCCAATAATGAGACTTCTTCCATGCCACAGCTCGATGTCTGGTTACTGATAGTTGTGGTGTTTTGTATACTACACACGACTATGGCTATTAGTGGCACCACCATCATGAGGCTGCAAGAAGGTTATGATCTAGTACAAAGATTACTAATATGTTTAAGAACGTAAATTCTCGTGCGCAAGCCTTCACATGCGATGGTTTTAGTATGAAAGTTGGTCTTTGAGATAGGGTACGCTCTCATGTATTTTACGCACATTTCACTTTACCCATTATATCTACTAGATTATCAGACATATAAGAGTTGATTTACATAATTCATTAAAGAACTGAAAGTACCACAATCATTAATTCTACCCTGTTGCACGTGGGAGGAAAATTGTATACAGAGAACTTATTTTGCCTCATGAAATGAAGAGAAATATTACTGACTTATACTTTGTCGCTGCACTGCTGGTAATCCAGTCATGCCATTTAGTTGATCTTACTGCAATATCTGCTTTCCTAAACTTGTACACCGTCAGTACTGAACTAAATCCCTCTACCTATGTATATTTGGTTGACATTGAAGAGCTCTGACTTCTAAGATTTCCTGAATTTTTTAATGGACTTCTTTGCGTGAAGAAGTCGAATTGCATCCCATTCACTGCCGTCTGCCGCATTTAGCAACCGCAAATGGTCAACGTACATGACAAAAACTTTGGTCATAGGTGCCTGGAGATCTTCAACACAATATCAATCCATCATGGCTCCCAGAAACGGATGAATATGTTCCACTATCTTATTATCTTTTGCCTAAAGCATACTCGAGACACCGTCGTCCCGGAACTAAAATCCCTAATGCCTTACCCCCATCAATACTGAAGTCAGCATCAATATTATACCCGACCGAATTTTTAAAAACAAAGCCGAGAAAGTAGTTCAGTTCACGAATCAAATCTGCCCGAATACTACGGAAAGAACGCAGAGCTGTTGACCGGTTAGATAATTTACAAGTCTTTAGTTCATCTGAGCGAAGTATTTCAATTGCCGCCTCCTTGGTCCTCCTTGAAAAACCCAAATAGAAGCTGGGGATTGGCCCGTAGTTGAAAATCTGATACACATCCATTGTCGGACAGATACCAACAAACGGGAAAGAGTTTAGTATTAGCATATGCGGTTTTAACGACATTGATTGTAGAATTGTGCTGGCTCTTGCCCAAATTGCCTGGATACCGATGGTATGTTGGGCTCATTCTCTTTCGCCTGCTCCAAAAGACAATTGTGATCCCCAAGAATCTGAGGCTTGTGGAAAAGGGTCCGTGCCTCACACTCTGTCCAAAACGGAAACTCTTTCTTTGATGCCCAACATCAGTGACAGTGTAAAGCAGTTCCTATTCCTGCTCAAACCCCGAGAACCTGCTTTTCTTCCGTAATACCTGCACTGTAGCAAGCTATGGCAACATGGAATCTCCACTTCACACCACAAGCATCAGCTGCGGAGAATCCAGATTTCCAAACTCCTCGAAGTATTTGCACAACAAGGTCGATACTTTCCTGAACGAGTACCTCCGGGACGTCGGTGCCAACCCCGTTTGAGATGTTCGAAAGGATGGAAGCTACTGTACCGTAAAAGATGAAATGTTAATCGAGAAGTCTTCTGCGAAGAAAATATTTGTCACCGTATAGTCGCAACAGGAAAAAAAACGACTGCTCCACATCATTTTCATTTTACACCAACGCATATTTCTACCACTAATGGACATAAACGCGTCACGGAAAACTGGAATACATTGCCTGCCGAGTTCTGCATTCATTGGATTATTCCACTTTTCACTTCTGTCTGGACCCCGGATAATGTCTGATGTACTGACCTTTTTCACTTCAACAATCAAAACGTCAACATAATTTCGATATTAGCACTGGCCTGTGAGTACCGAGTTGATAGTTGACAAAGATATCACACAAAAACCGTTTCCTATGCCATAAGAGCAGGATATTTCTTCGCATTCCTTGCCGTAGTTCAGGATATCATGGAAATCCTGGAACGTAGGCTTGAATCCACGTGCAGTGAAATATGTAGATGACAACTTCTCATACAGTTTTCTTGGTATTGCATTACCACATTTACCCGAGATGACTTGGAGAAGGATGCAACTTCTCCGAACACAGAATTTATGTTGATATTAGTTTCTTTGTCGGTTACAAGCTGGTGGCTGCTTGTTCAGCTGACAATATATCAGCTCTTCGTAAAGCTTCTTCAAAATACTCCCCTTCCTTTTGCAAAGCAGCAGTAAGTTCATCCTCCTCCCCCAATTCTGGAAAGAGTTAACGATCAGTTGGGAGTTTACGTGCATTCCCTCCTGAACTGACCTTTTTCTTCTCAAAGCAGACCTATATGAACCGCTTTTGGTGTGAGGGAGCTTACATTTGCCAATGTGAGTGGCAAGTGCCAGCGGATTACAGGATGCAAAGGTACAATGGTATAGAGGTCATCGTTGCAATCTCTTACTTTTCTTGTTTCCCATGGTCTTCTGGTTTGAATGGTATGCAGGAGATAAGGAGCCACAAAATGAGTTCTCCGGTACAAGTTGGGGATACTGTGAGATGACTTCGATATGCTTGAGTTCTTTGTACGAATTAAGCTCCTTCGTTCGACGATTGTAATGTTTTACTTCCAGAATCCTACTATGTTATGTGAGACGGTGGACAAGCCAAAAGATTACGTCAATAGACCTATTTTTTGAAGATTTTCAAGACCGATAGTTCAACTCACTTCACGACTTCACTTAAGCAGAATCAAAATAAAATGAGATAACTTGACACTTGAACACTAAGGTGAGCCGTGTTCGGTACCAAATCTGATCTCATTCGGTTTTGCTTTACGACGTAATAAAACAGTGAAGTTTTTGTAATCTCTTCCCCACAAAATCAGAAAAAACGTTATATATTAATTATAATCTACAGCATTGTTGGATTTGTATGTGGATGCAAATAGAAATATACGATTTGTATTATTCGTGATGATACGTTCTGCCCACTCGGCTGACTGGTGGCAGTTCCATCGGAATCATTCACGGGAGCCAGTAAATCCGTCGATGTGAAGTCCCATATTAACTACATCTGTCTTTCCGCTCTGTAAAGATCACATTAGGCTGTTATAATTGCTTACTGAGCGTAATCATGATAATGTACGGAAAGCGGGCTCCCAGTTGGAAGCAATTTGAAATTCAAACTTCGAACCGAAATGACTATCTGGGGAGCTTCAAAGTCGATCTAGGCTCACGAAAACTCATTGAGTAGTGAGTGCGATGACATGTTGGCGTCATTCGCAAACAATGTGCTGTTAATTTGGTGCCGTGCCCTTCCTTACATCGGGATTTTTTGAGGAGATCGTATCGCTATCATGATTTTTTTGTATTGCCGTGGCGTGGTTAATTTGAGAAATGACTTTAACGTTTCAAAACTGCGGATGTTTACACCAAAATTTGCAAAGGGACGTTTTGTTTGTAGTTTTCTATTCGGACGTTCTCGACTAAATTGTTATGTCTAACTGTTCTCTTTTTTTGTGGAATGCCTGTGTGTTTTTTTGTGTTTCATACGCGGGTAGATCAAGGCAGAGCTATTATTTCCGGTAGTAACTGCTGAGAAATGCGTGCAGTGGGTGATAGTTGTCATTCAGGTACGTGGCCATTCATTCAAATTTGTTTGTCAACGACATTTACTGCATGAGTATATGGGCACTGCCGAGTGCTACTACTCTAACATGTTTTTTTTTGAAAATTCATAGTTGCCATGAGATTAATTTGAAATGGAACCGACGAGCTAAGTTAACCCTTTTCCAATGTTACGCTATCGAGTCGGTTCAACTTAAGAATAATTCTAACTGTAGCATTTGGTTCATTTATAGTTTTTTAGTATCTTTCTTGTTTGCAAAGATAATTTTCGATCTGCTGAAATTCAGACCAATTCGGGAAGTAAATTGAATTTGCTAATGAGTGTCTGAGTTAAATTTAATCGAGTTTGATTCTAGCAGTGGCTTTCTATTCTAAGTGGCAGCAGAATAATTTGTCTTTGTTGCGCGACCCGGTCGAATGCAAACGGGAAATCTTAGTCATCAGCTGGAAAGCGAGGTAATATTGAGTGGAGTGCGGTCTGTATTGGGTTACAGAGTGCATTGATTTATTATAAGAGATAGTCTGTCGCGCGAAAAGGTAGAGCATAAGTATTTTATTTTATATCTGGCGTATTTTGAATGGGCGATTTTAATCGTAAACGGAAACATACCCATGCAGGGGAATGCAGGGTCCCGTCAGGGGGCTACGACGACTTCCGGGGGAAATTCAGGTGTCTTCAAGGAATCTTGGTCGCATACCCAGGGTTTTTAGAAATATTACGAGGTCACCAGAAATTTCCGCTACAATTTCTGGGAAACTCCCCAGGAATTTAACCCAGGATCTTAAAAATTTTGATTGTATCATGGCATTTATTTCTAGGAAACCCTGGAACCTTCCCAGGAATTTAATCCATAATTTGTGAACCCTGAATATTTGTTATGTGATTATACGAAAAAAGGTAGCTTTTATGCTATTCCTGGTCCAGGTTCATTCTTACCCCGGCCTAATCCCTGGAAATGTCTCCAGCTATCCTGGAGCCATTTCCAGGATTAGCTTCCACGATCGCTGAATCTTAGGAAAACCCTGGGTATTCATGGGGGATATATGTAACGTAAACTTCTCAAGGACCCAGATAATATTTGGGTACTGTTCCAGGTGTATAGCTGTCCTGGGCTAATTCCGGAGAATCTCTCCAGGTATTCTGGAGCCATTTCTAGGAATAACTCCCAGGAACGCCGAATCATATGGAAATCTGGGTAGTCCTGGTGTATTAATGTAACATGAAAGTCTCAAGGGCCCAGGTAATATGTGGTTCATTTTTCATGTTTATAGATGCCATGGGCTAGTTAATGGGAACCTTTCCAGGTATCTTGGAATCATTTCCAGGATAAGTTCCAGAATCGCCGAATCCTAGAAGTATAGGGGTCCTAGGGAGTATTTTTTTTAGCTCTTTTAAGATTAAATCCTAGTCTTAATTTCTATGATTCCTGCACAGTCTGTCCAGTATTTCTGGAAAAATCTCTGATCGAGGTATGTTCCAGGATACCTGGACCAAGTTTTGTCCCAGCGGAAGCCAGGATTCCTGGACACCTGTAAACTAGGGCAAATCCCAGGATTCAGGGCCTTACCTGGGTTTCTAAAATTACCGACGAACAGTTCAGTAAACATTAAGCTTCTTCCTGCTAACCCTGATACCTCCAACCTTCGACAGCCGTGCAGGTCCGAACTTGGGCAAGTTATTGCGTAGTAGCACATAGCTTCACATTTCTCCTACCTCAACTGTACTAATCGCGGGGCTAACGCCCACCTCTTTTGGCACTTTTTTACCGTTTATGCCATTGACTTAACCTTCACTTTTTCGAGTCTTTCCCAGGCCTTGGTCTCCTATCTTCTTCTTCGCTTTTCCTTTTTATTTACTCCACCAGCTTATGGTCGTTTTCAATCGTTTCTACTGGGCATTTTCAGTGACTATTGCTACCCTGAAAGATATTCTAACGAATGCTCTAGTTTTCTATCACCTCTACTCGTGGGTATTTTTTTACAAAAAATATGCACAGAAGTTTTTGGAAATCCGTAGACTTCAACATTACGCGGGCATTATCAAGAACATGAGCCATTTTCACCCGATTTCACTTTCATTTTGGGGATTTTCACTTTCATTTTGGGGATTTTAGAGTACTTTTATCGGTATTGCTTCGAAGCATCAGTAATATCCACTATATTATTGAGAAAAAATATTAAAAGGTCGACACTGTTCTCCAAGAATTTATCCAGAGATTCCTGAGACGCACTGCCAGCAGTACCGCAGAGGGGTTAATTAGTCATTTAGTGCACTAACTTTAATGAAACGGGCCACTCCACTTCACATTGCCTGTAGAATTCGCATCCTAGCACCATTGGCACCCGTTGTGGATTATTTGGCCATTCAGATTCCACTTATTGGTCGACAGTCCGAATAAGATAAAGAAAGTTAAATCCCTGTTAAAATGAAGAAGAATAAGTTGTTCGTGAATAATCAATCTAAGCTGGCTCTTCAGTAGAAGAACGAGCGGCGATCCTTTCTCCGCGAACGATGTCTTTTTTCTTCTTCTTTATTTTCAGTGCTTCAATCTCATCAGAGGGTAAAAAGATGTAGAGGATTTGCTGAAATATCCTCGGTAGGAAGGACGCGGTGGTATCTCAATATAGGGCCTAAATTTCAGCCCTAAAGCGACTCCAGCGTTCCAGCTGAAACCAGATCCACCGCTGGAAACATTTCGCAAGGGAGCCCGAAAGGGAAAGTTTAAGAGAGAAAAATTCAAGAAGAAGAATTCAAAAAAGCTGCAAGAATAGTTTGGCAAGTAAAAACTGTGTTTGAGTGTTCCCTCTCTAATTATGGGTTCACCTTTCGCCAAATCCATTGAGAAGAAACCGATAGATCAGTGAATTTTGTGAGCCGCTCGCTCGAAGAGCAGTATATTTCCGTCACAAATAGAGAGTTAGTTCGGTATTCAACACCGTTGAATCGCCGCCAATCGACTGCTGCGATTAATTAGCGAAACAGGAGATTACATATTCAAAATGACGACTGTCGTAGAGCGGATGGAAAAGAAGTTGACGCTTATGTGTAATTTTACTGGTCAGGCTCGCATGAAAAACAAGAGTCCACCGCTGGATACCCAGTCAATATTTAGGGAGCCTGTATTGATTGGCGCTGGCTGTATCAGAGATATAGCGCCTTTTATTGAAAAGGCGCAGTTTCCAGATGTGTGCGGGCAGTTGCGCGTACAAGAAACCTTCTAAAGCAACTTTACACCAAGATCAAGTCGATACAAATCTAGGAGAGTAATCAATCCTTAGTCTTATGAGTTGAGAAGGATTTAATGCGCTCCAAATACATTAAACTGTGCCACCAAGTGGTTATTGATGAGCCAAGGCGCGGAAAAATTAGAATTTATTACATACCTACGGACAATTAGCAAGCGTAATTGCTTAGAAATGATTCCACTACTGACAATAAATGCGATGTGTCATTTCTAGAAATCTTTTTCTCAAGCGTTCGCCACGCATCAATTTCAAATCCTTTTTTCAGTTTCAGGTGAGTTCTTTGCTGCAATAAATTTCCTCGTTTTTCTTTCCTAGCGTCAAGGAAAGGACTTACACTAATTCTCTCTACTCGAAAAAGAACAAAATTTTGCCATGAAACGAAACAAAAGACCATTTTAAATATCTAGATTTTAATAAATTCCCACCACAAAACAGAAATGAAATCTCCAGCTATGTCTGCATCACTTCATTTGATACATCCGAAGTCAAATTAATGATAAAATTGTCCTCTATTACGAAAAAATACTTCCTAAATGTATACAATGCAATTTCTAATGAGGTATGAGGGAGAACAGGCCAAACCGTCAACAATAATCCTCCAAAACAAGCGGCATTGATTATACATCAGTCTAAACGGTACACCGCATATGTCAGTAGTTATGATCGGTCTTGCACTATAAATTCTACAAAAATTTACGAAAGTGTAAAGTAATGGGAAGAATACAAAACAATATTTGACACACTTATTTATTAATACAGTGGCGCAAACAAATAATGTGAACAAGAATTTATAGATTTTTCCTATTGTTAAGTACATTGATAATACTCTGAGCTCCCTCTGTCCGCTGTCTACTTGAAATACGCAATCGCACCACAACTTTTCAGCTTTCTTTCCGTAAGTTTTGAGGACATCAATATTGGCCTTACAAGACGACCTCGTCCAGCCTACGCAGCAATAAAGGTGTAGCCATTGTTAAAAAGAAGTACTCAATCCTTTTTCTCCCTCAAATCCCGAGAGATACATCAATGGAAGTAAATGGATCAGCTAGCGCTGCAGTAAATCATATTGCTTCTTGAACATAAAAAGGCTATATATAGCTGACAAAAAGCATAAGGGATCGCGAAGTTTTCTTTCCGAGTGTTGACTATAATTTTAGCAAACTATAGTCCCGTACCCAGAAATTCTATTGTTGGAAATGGAAGAAGCAAGAGTTCAGTATCCGTAGAGATTAAGTAGCTCTATAGAAAATATTCATAGGCCGACCTTGGGTTACCTTCTAACTAATGGACCCATTTTTGAGCAATTAAATCCTATTTTGAGCCCAATCTGAAGCAAACATTTTTAACGTCAACTTGATACGTAACACAGTCGTTGCAACTACTCAGAAGCCTGCAGAAGTAATAATATTGTGTAGGACTCATTCTTGAACTGTATGGCACTTTATTGGAAGCATGGCTCTACAAATAAAAATGCATATAGCCCGCCTGATAGTCACCACATCTCTAGAAATGTACGAGTTTATTCTTGATCTCATTCTCCCATTTTCAAACATTAGTAACAGTATATCAGAGGAAATCTCTGTATAACACTGTGTAGAGCTACCAGCTGGCTCTCGATACTGAGCACCTCGAATCGTACCAATCTTCAATAATGCTTAAAATTGTCTAATTTAGAAATCTAGGTAATAGGTAATCCAATATACTCGGCAAATAATTGGAAATGCAGAAGCAAAAATACTTTTGGCAGTGTTAGAAAATTTTTAAACTTCGATTTTTCAAGAAAAAAAGACGCGTTCAGAGAAAATAACAATATAAATTCATAAAACAGGGGCTATACCAACGGGGCGATGCTACTATTGAAATAGTGAGGGAATTTTTCCGGAACGTGTCCAAAGGATTAAAGCAGATTCTGATGGAGAATGCAGAGAGATGAGGCCCGCCCGAATCTAGTTCACCCTCATTCTTGTATCTTACACTATGGTTCTATTTTATAACCCGTATTATGTGTACTGAGCTAAACCTGTATTTATAACAATAGAATAAAAACTAGTCGAAAAAGAAGATATGTAACTATAAGAGGTTCCATATAAACCCCGGATGAAATTAAGATGCTCTGCAAAAAAATCAATTCCTCTCAATAGAAACACTTAAGACAACCTGATTTCTGTATATAACCATTTTAACAAATAGATAGACTAAAATATTCCCTACGTCTTACTTTTTGTTTTTATTACACAAAGCTGATATTTTAGGTCCAGAAGGACATGAAATTCACCTTATGTATTAACTTCAATACCTCTCACATCTCCAAGTATAGGCCGTAACTATATCCTTATAGACACAAATAGATGCCTACAGTCAGTATCAATAATTTTTCCATCTTCTTGAGCGGGCTAAATCAATCTTTGTTTTGATTCGCTATTTAACCGAGTTATACTGGATAAAGATGCCTAAATATCAAATCTTAGCTTTTTTTACTGATCAATTGTCCTAATTTTGGAGCCCTCGTTGTATCGATCTATGATTTTACCGTTTCTATTGAGTTTAAAAGATCACTTACTGCTCAAGTTGGGTCTAACCTGAAAATGTGTGTAGGAAAGGTCGTCATCCTCGATGAGGATCACTAATGAGCTTTACAACCTGCCCCACTTAACCACATCTTTCATTGCTATAGCAAGGGAAGGGTCCAATTAGTCCTTCTCCAGCTGCCACACATTACATTTGGTTCTTCTAAGCACTCTTCTTTGTCGCGGTCTGTAATCACTACGCTTTCACTGAGAGTTTTAGAACCCATTTTAGTCTCTCCTCGTCTAAGCTTTTGAATTCCATTCCTCCCTCTTAGCGTATTTTGGTATGGGCTGAGCCATCTCAGTGGGTTACCTGGTTGTAAGCCCCTCTTTATTCTATAATAACAAAAAAACTGGGTGATAATAGGATACCCCTGCAAGGCCCTCTGTAGAAAAGAGGACGAAAGAAAATTCCCCCATAGAAATATAGGCAAGCAGAGAAAAGAAACTGTTAACAAACCACATTTTTGTGCTATTGCGCTTATAGAAAGCGACGCGGACAGCAACGAATTGTCGAATTGAGCGATCTTGAGTAACACCAACAGTACAGCAAAATATGGGCCCCCTCGATTGCTGTGATAAAGACAGCACTGATTGAGTGCGATAGGGAACTATGAGCACTCCTGAGCTTGATAAAACTCAAAAATACTTTCTTGAGGTTTCGGAAATATATGAAAACCAGTCAGTTATGTATAATATCAAGGAACGGGACCTAACTTTTAAAGTCATGAGAGATATCAAATGAATACTGGAAAAATAACAGCGGGATTCGAATTATTGTCGTAAAATGTACTGATCAGTTTTAAGACATGTCTCGTTTGCCTTTCAAATGTAATAAAATAGTTTACTGAATGCTGACTGGTTTATATAGGACCTGTCCTTATGAAAGATTGGGATTGGGTGTGACCAGGGAACCCCAACTTGGGAATGGAACAAATACAAACAAAAGAACGAGCAACAGAACCGTGACCAACTGATAGAGCTTTAGTTGATCGATTGAAAAAGAGCAACAGGACAAATAACCGTAGATCTGAAAACAGAAGAACCGTGAACGACAGAACTGATAACCGTAGATATGAGATCAGTAGAACAGAGAACCGCAGATCGAAGAACAGAGAGCTACAGAGTGAAGAGCAGTAGATCAGGGAAGAATTTGAGGGCAGGATAACCTGTTGACATGGCCGCTCTTAAGAACCTTATAGGGTATGGGGTGTTCGGTGCAAAGCAAAGAGGCTCGCTTAAGTAGATAAAATTGGGTGCGACCCGCTGGTATGAGATGTGGCATTTCCTTGGTGTGCCTTAATTCGACAGATCATCATCAATTTAAATATTCAAACGGTCACAATTATACAGCACATTAAACAGTACAGTACAGTGTACTGTATCTATCACATAGCAACTAATAGTTAATTTTAATATTCATACCAAATCTGTAACACATCAGTTTCTTTTAAGTCTCATTGGTGCACACTCTATATAAGTAACGAGCACGTATCTCTTTTGAAAGTACAGCTCTACAATTTTTTCAGTTCTTTTCGGCACCGTGCTCATGTTAACACAGTGTAGTGTATAAACACCACACGTAAGATAATCAAAATTAATTTCCTTGCGGAGAGACTTTGAGAATGCGTTAATTTGGAAGTTATGATCCGTTTTAATGTCAGAATATTCTAGAGGTTTACCGGTACCCTGAACAACGGAGCTTCTCCAAATCAATCTATCTTATTCGGTACAATATATTACCCCTTTATCATTTCATATCCAAACGTACCCCGCGGCTTTTCCGGAGGTACCTACTTATGGGATGGTACCATTTTGCTTCGTTTGACATCACAGTTGCCGAAGCATCCCTCTGGGTTAGCGCTGAAGGAAATAGGGAAGATGACAAGTTGTTGTTCTCTCGAGTCCCGCAGAGGGGACTCAATTGTCAGTCGTATACTGCAGCACTCCTAGGGAATTGTACTAGCGTGATGTGGTCCACAGTACCAGAGAAAAATGCATGTTGACTCTCGATGATTGAGTGTAGACCCAAATACAGTATCCCGATGGATTAACTGTAACCCAGGATAGTAATGTAACCTATGATAGCTTATTGAACCGTAATCTCGCTGTACACCCCGCAGTAGCAACGTTTTTAGCAGGGCTCCCAACTATTACGACAAGGGTAGTAATGTAACCCAGGACATTATTTGTACTTTCGCATTATACTGTAATCATTTCAATGTGACAAGCACCACTCCAACCTCACTACATGTCACCCCCACACTAGGATTCACGTACCAGGCGATATCGCTTAGCATTCGATAGGAATCTGGGTGTCAACGTGCGCGATTGGATATGGGAATGTTGCATGAGCCCAACTCTCGCGAAACTCGCGATAAAAGATTGATATCTTCCATGCTTCAAGGATTTCAGTCAGTGTACACTTCAGATACACCCACACCTCATTCCCTCATGTATCATCTTTACTTCATGTATTACAAAAGGAAATCCTTCATGGTATTAGTATAACGGGTGTCTGCTGCAGGAATGGAACATGTGGCCTCGCTTCAAGAAATGACATTACTTCCCAAATAATAAATCACCCAAAAATCCTTCCCCCTTCAGAAACGCTATGAGTAAAAATATTGATACTGAAGCGGTGATTCGCGTACTACATATTGTTCCTTTCGGGGAAAGTCCGAGGCAATTTGGAAACGATCCGTGGGAGGCATTGGTGGAGTCGACAACAACGCACAAGAGCCATTCATCCAATCTATGTTTGACAACATGAGACCGATTGGTGTTCCGCAACGATCATCATACAAATAAAAGAAAATCATTTTCCTTTATCATGCAAAATCAGAAGAGAGGCCTCTGCAAAACTAAAATTTTTGCTAGATTAATGAATCCCCATCTCTACCCTCGGAGGATGGCATTCGGATGCTCACGCGTTGCTAACCGACGTCGCACTCAACGTCGCTACGAGGGCAAGGGAGACCTACGCAAAGGTCAAACAAGTCTTAACACAGCGTCATGCCGCAGCGGCAGCGATGTCCAATGTGGCGTGCTTGTTGGCTGGCCTCCAGCCAGTTTTCTTGCGTTTTGACGGCTTCCCACCAATCCTGTACATTGTAAGCTTTTACCCACATCACGACATCCCTCAGGGAACAGCTGACCACATTTCTCATGGAAAAAACACCCCAAATTCCCCCTTAATGAATCCCTGAGAGCGACAGCTTCCGAAATTGCATTTACTGTAGTCTGCTGACGTGAATTTCTGCAAACAAAACTTGTGATATTCCTGGCGCTCTCCGCCCCCTCGCGACGTATCGTCGATGACCACGCCAAACAGGTGTCACTTCGCTTTGCCTGTGGTTATTTTGTTGTCAAGGCACATCTGTAGCAGAGGGTAAATTTCGCTATCTGGTCCAGTGTCGCCATCGCCCTCCTCGCTCGCATTCCTTTTCACGGTAAGGATTAGTCTTCAATCTGAGCGAGCCGTAATCCCTAGTAAAATGATGAAGAAGGTTTGTCTCAGTAAGATGTTCAATGTCTTTGCATGTTGCACCTACCTGGATTTTTGGTAAAGAATCGTTCATTTTGTAATGCGACCACCACGTAATGAAAACACGCACGCTGGAGCACAAATCATTCAATTTTTTAGTTCAACTATGTGTGTGGTACACTGACATAAATCAGTATTGGGGAAACGTTTGGGTGTTTTACTCTTAGAAGGTATATCCGATCTATCCCATGGTTTTCCAGACAACCACAATCGACTCAAAAAGGGTATACCGACACCGCAATGGGGAAGGAACTACGCTCCCTAAAATGCTACCTCCAGACCATCCATCAAGCAGGCCGCATAGGACATGACGGCTGCTGCAGCGTGCCTTTGCATCAAAACCCCCCGAACCTTTCCGTACGTCTCCAGTGCCCTCACAGCCACGTTCCTTGCCACGTCATTTAGCACTGCACATGCATCCGTATTCCATTTACGATTAAATCATTTTTTTGTTGAACATTAATCCGTTCCTATGCCAAAGCAGAGGTTCAACCCACTCACGAGCCTCGACGCAGCCCACGCGGAGAAGCGGAAACACCAACGATTTCCTGCTGAATTACCCGGACAAAAGAAAGCTAGTTCCCATCCCCATTTCAACGCTCGGAGGCTGGCATTCGGCAGCGTTCGCCGTCGTCAAGGCACTTGTGAGAACTGTCGCCAGGCGCGCAATGGAACCGGTTTTGAAGGGCAAGGTATTCTTTTACGGCGACACTCCGAATTGGCAGTAACATCCAATGCGGCTTGCTTGCTTGCAGGCCTTCCCTCCACTTGCTGGTAGAGTGAAGCGCCAGCGTCACTCTCATCAGGGAACAGCTGACCATATTTTCATGCATTAAAAACACCCCAATTTCCCCCCTCTCATCAGCGTGCCGAACCTTTCAGGTACATTCTCACTACCACCATACAAGTTAACTGGGTATCGGCCAGCTTATTTGTTGCAGTAAAAGACCCTCCATGCCTCCAATTTATGTCCATCCTTAACTCCAACTGATGAAAAGAATGTATAAAGTAATCTCGATATAGTGCCACATTCGATAGTGGTCTCATCATATTAGTGCCAACCCGATGAAATGTCCCGAATTCGCAGAGCCTTACAGCCTGGCCGAAGCGCTTCTCCTCGACTTTAAACTTGTGTTGCCCCTCCCTGCCACTATGGTCGACGAACAGCAACAGAAACGCTCTTCCCGATAATGTTAGAGATTGCGACGTAGGCAAAGGCAGTTGGGGAAGACGAGCCATAGATGACGCCTGCTCGGTGTTGGTAGAAGGCCAGGATCCTTCCTGTAGGCCACTTTGCGCAGCAGTTGGGGAGATATGTGGGGTGCTTTAATATTTGACAGATATGGTCGGCTTTGTGGCCCGGAGTATTCCACACGGTGACCAGTAGTACCTCTTAATTTTCCCTAAAAAGCCGGCTCAAGGCTCAGTCAACGCGTCGGAAGCACACTTGCGGGACACGTTAAAGGAACGCTACGTCAGGCAGGTGATGACTATGCTCTGGGACTTGAGCATCACGAAAATGCCGGGCACAAGTTTAGGAGCCCCGTAATCCTTCACTCGAATGCTGGTCAAATGTATATCATATTTGACGTTGAGATTGACGAAAGTGTGTGTCGGGCTTTACACGAGGATGCTGTTCCGCGTTTGAACGAGCTTTCATTAGCGCAACATGTCAATGAAGCGAGGGAAGAACATAGTGATGAAGGTGATGCAGACGATACAGTCGTCGTTCACGACCTTCCTTCACTTGCCTAGGCTCAGGCGCTCTTCCAACCTCTCCGAAATCTTGCCCACGACCGTAACGTACCCGATACAGGTACCTATACAGGTACCTATTTTCGCCGCCCCTTGAGTGGCTTCCTGAACGCTATTCAGCATGCCAGGGCGATGAACACGCGTCAACAACCCCCGCTCCCGGAAACGTTCTGTCGCGCTTTACTGATTAGTGCGGGTTCTCATTAGTGCAAGATATCGCCTCGTATCCCGGTATGGCACTATATGGCAGAGTGCACGGAAGCAGCCATGATTGCTTTTCCCCGTTTCAATCAAATAATAGAATGATTATAACTTACAGTTGGAAAAAAAATACGTGGTTTTAAAACCGCGAGAGTTCGGCAGGCTGATGTCGCGTCGACTCCCCCCGCCCTCGGATAACCCTGCACAGGTCCCCGATTTCGAATTTCAACCGCTGGCCATTGATTCCTTGCGTTCCCCTTCCCCCGAAACCGCCCGCTTCATACAGGGACTGTTGCCCCGCATTGCGGAAAAATTCCACACGTCAACAGGAGTTATCTGTACACGGATTTTTAGGCGCATTAGTAGCACAATCTGGTCGTCGAGTGCACAATCTATTCTGTCGCGCATGTCGCTGCACGTGGCCGACGTGGACCACCCGGTTAGCTCTTAGCTAGCAATATGGTCGGATCCTGCGGCGGACACCCGTTTTACTGATGCCACAAAGTTACCGACCAACCGGGGCAGATCTGGGGGCCGGCGTTTTTTAACGAAGAGGATGGCAGACATCTTCATTCTCACTGGACAGATGTGGGAAGACCAGACAGCAGACAGGCCGAGATAGAGAAGACTGTTAGCGCGGCGTGTTGTTGCAAAAGAATTGATCTAGCCCTCGAGGAATGCATCATGGCTCTGTCGGAACAAATTATGTCTGGCCTGTGACAATGAAAAATGCGTCCAGATGCCGTCCTCCAAGAGTAGAACTTGGAATGGAAAGTAGCCTGGACGTATCGGGCGATCGGGCGATGCGGAGGTTGAGCCTTAGTACCTTCTGTAGTTGTATTATATGGTTGCGTTAAGACTAGTGAAAGGGTTGAAGCTTCAAATCCTGGAGTGGGAAGGGGCGAGTGAATACTGACTGACCAGGTACTGAAGTAGGACCTGATGGGGTGATCCGCGTCGGCCACGTGTAGTAGAGCCCGGGAAATGATAGCCACAGCCACCGAAGGTCATATCGCGCAACTGAGGCGCTGGCAGATGCGCGTCCGAGTAACGGCATCATTGGTACGGTATGTGGCCGAAACACGTGGTATGTAATGTTCCAGAAATGCAACAGTAATGGTAAATGCAGCACCAAGGGAGTTGAACGTTGTGCTCTAGTTAGGTGGATTTGCAGGTTGGCGGGTTCGTCAGCAAGGGTGGTGAGTTCAAAAAGGCCGAGGTCGTTTTGGCGAGGATACACGGTGACGCTGCGGACGACGACGCAAGGAAGCAATCTGCACAGACAGAACAAGGTTTTCTGTTAACGAATTAAATTAGGCAATACTGAGTTTACAGATTTTTAAACGTTTGTATTCTCAGCAAGCCGAGATCTCGTTTGCAGAATTTTCTCCCGTCCCCTTTGCTAGTGTAGGCATCGGGTGAGCCTTTGAGTTGGAGTGTGGCTGCTTAGCTGATCCTTTTTAATCTTTGTAAGAGGTCCCAGTCGTTATTTTTCCCCTGGGGATTTTGGGGTGTTTTCAATCCATGAAAAATGTGGTCAGCTGTTCCCTGAGGGATGTCGTGATGTGGGTAAAAGCTTACAATGTACAGGATTGGTGGGAAGCCGTCAAAACGCAAGAAAACTGGCTGGAGGCCAGCCAACAAGCACACCCCATTGGACATCGCTGCCGCTGCGGCATGACGCTGTGTTAAGACTTGTTTGACCTTTGCGTAGGTCTCCCTTGCCCTCGCAGCGACGTTGAGTGCGACGTCGGTTAGCAACGCGTGGGCGTCCGGGTGCCATCCTCCGAGGGTAGAGATAGAGGCGTGGACGAGCCTTAAGAGTACTAAGGCATAATATTTTTTGTTTATCATTTTTCCTCAATAATTTAACTTCTGTTGCTTTATGAAAGAATGGCTATTTCAAACTAAATTATTTCTTTTTTTTCTTTTTCTTTTTCTACGCTACTATGAACCATTTGGGGGGAAATGTGGGGTGATTTAATATTTGAAAGATATGGTCGGTCGGTTGGGGTGAATATGCTACACGGTGAAGAACCTTTACTTCATTGAGTATCTATCGTGTACACTGCAGAACTGACTACACGGCTAAGAACTAACCGGATGTCCCACGTCAGGCACGTGCCGTGGGGCTCGCGATAGAATCGCGATTGCAACAGAAGACCACAGTGTGCAACTTAAGCGCTGATAAATACGTCTGCGGATCACTCCGGTGGTTGTGTAGAACTTCTCTGCGATGCGCGTGATGAAGTCTTCGAGGAACAGAATAGAGGCGGGGGATGGGGCACCCAAGGATTCGAAAGCCAGGGGCTGAAACTTGAAGTTCGGTTCCTGGAGGGTATTGTGCGAAGGGGGTAGGATCCGGCTTACCATTTTGCGCTCCAGGTCTTTGACTTTGTCTCGGTGGGCAATGTCGGCGGCGCCGCCGGCCATTTGTGTAGACCCTGTGCGCATGCCTTGTTTGAACGGCGAGACAAAGGTTAGGTCGCAGGCTATGGCGCGGACCTGTTGGCCTGTGGGCAGGGTGGGCGGTTGTATGAGAATGTCCGCAGGGCGGATATTTGTTCCCGGGACTAGGAGCGGGACATCGTATTGGCAGTCCAGGCCCGCAGCGGGAGCAATGTGGTAGGCGAAAACGTTGCGCAGCGAGTTATGGTGGTACGGGCGGCCGAAGCCGGCAGGGCAAAGGTCCGCCGCGTGGTCCCCGAGTGCGTCCATAGTTTGGTTACAGTGGGCGCAGGTGAGCGGGCGAGAGTCGTTATATACGGGGAGGCCGAGGTGCCGGCGGATCATGGTCTGCCAGTGGGCCGAGGACAACACCGTAGCGGTTGTGGGATGAGCGATGAGAAAAGTGGCGGCGGGGTTGTTCCGGAACGCCAGGCCACGAATCCGACGTCGAACTTCTTGAGTGCTGTGGTGAGACAGGGGATTGAACCCTTTGGCCGTTGTGTTGAAATTATCTATACTGTACTGTACTGTACAGTAGTACGTACATACTGTAAGAAGCATACAATTTGCACTGTTGATGTGAATTACTTAGTATCTGGACGAGATACTACACTGTACAGTAAATTCACAATTTTGAGAATTGTGAGCCGACCATTTGCGAGATCTGAAATGCATGCAAGAGCGTGAGGCTGAAGTGGCGAGATTTGAATAGATATAACGCTTAGATTTTCTTGACTCTCTCGGGCTCCACGTGCTGTGCCGTATGCGATTCTTGTTACATGGAACCATGCGACTTTTGTTTTCAACTCCGCCCCTGACAAGCTACCGGAGAACAATTTGAGACGTGTAAGTGTGCAAATACGAGAGAACTTGCCGACCAGCACACGGAAGCGACGCGCAAGTAAACAAGCTTTGCGCATTTGCTGTTAAGCACAGAGAGAGAAGCTGGGACCTTTATTTGAAGATTTAAGTGGGCCTGCTAGGCAGACACAACCGAGGAAGGGCTTGACCGATGTCACTCCAGCAAAGAGGAAGGAAGAAAATTCCCCCAATGAAATCCCGGTAAGCCGAGAAAACAACGAGTTGAAAACCACCCGGTGTAAGCTATGTGTTTACAGAAAGCGACGACGACAGCGACGAATTGTCAAAGTGAGCGATCTTGAGTAAAACCAACAAGACAGCAACAGGTGGGACCCCTCGCTTGCTCTGCCAAAGACAGCACTGGATGAGTGCGACAGGGTACACTGAGCATTGCTGAGCCTGATTGAGGAGGGCGGCACTCCTTACAAGCCTTTCCCAAATCGACCCAACGTGCAGTGGGGGCAAGGGATGACAATCCAACCCAAGCGGCAAAAACCAAAATCGACACAACGAGGGCTCCAAAGCGAGAACGGGCGATCCGTAAGACCCTCGTGGCCTTGATGCCTCGACGCCCACGCCCGAGCCGAGCATGGCCCAGGCGCTAAGCGATGTGAAACAAGTAACGAGACCAGTCGTGAAGGTTGTAAGAGTGAGAAAGGAATTGGACGCTACGTAAGTTGAGGATGTAACGTACAGTACAGCCGTTGGTGACATTAGGACAATTTACTGTAGATCGGCAGTTGGGCACAGTTGCCGTTGACTACTCAAATTTAACCTCCTGTCGGACAAGAGACACCGATATTGAGAAACAAACTTAATTCCTTGAAAAGTATGCAAGCAGCGCACAGAAACTGATCAATTCTGGATCTAGAGTCAATATTCTGTACAAATCATTGTGGGCACTGTACCGCGTACTGTACGGTACGTATGTACCGTATTTATGCAATTTCACATAAATTTTGAAACTAGTGGATTTGTAGATTTGATGTCTCCGAACACGTGTTAATTCAAACCTCTCAAAAATGTTCAAGAACCGCCATACGCATTAAACTGAACATTCTAGCACAATTCCTGCGACGACACTTGTCCAGAGCAAAGTTTGACAACTGAAAATCACCATTGCAGCAGTGCCGTACTCCACGCGCCATTTCCGATGATTTCGCGGGATTTGTCTTCCAAACAACACAAATTCCATTCTCAACATCTGGCAAATACCATCGGCGCTACGCTACACTGGGTTGGAAGTTAAATTATCGCTCCATATCTTGACCCCATTCACTTCTCGATCCGACGATATCAAATCTTTTCCCGCATGCCCCTGCCCTCCTTCCCTTTACCATGCCGCACAATCAGCCCAAAGATCCCTGTCACAATAACCATCCTAGTGCTGCCTCCCCGCCCAAATCCACCCTACCCCCGACTTCACCGACCATTTCCAATACTCCCGCCCCTAACCTACCTTGTCGTCACCAGGGCTCTGTCCCTACATCCGCTGAATTTCTTCAATGTCTATACGCAGCCAATTCGGCTCCGTCTTCCTCCAACTCTTCACGGAGGAAGCGCCGAGGTTCCAAACGTGGTTGCCGTGATTACGGCCATCTGGTCACACAAATCCCAGCTCCACCCTACAGGGCTCATAGATATCCTCGTACCATCGACTGTATCAACTTGATATCATCCGATGATGAGGAATCGCGTGCAAGGAAACGGCAAAGGAAGCAGTCTACTGCTACTAGGCAACCGAGTATAGATGCAAAGGATACTGATGCATCGGATGATATTGTCATAGTCTCTCATGTCGTCAGAGCTCCGAAAAGGAAAGGTGGATCACGTGCTGAGACTGGAGACGGAAGAGAGGAAGGAGGAGGCGGACAGGTGCAGAAAGGAAGCGGCGTCAAGGTGCAGGAGGGAGGAGGCTTGCAGGTGCAGGAAGGGGGTGCACAGGTGCAGGAAAGAAGAGGCGTGCAGAAGCAGGAAGGAGTCAAAGTCGTTGGCATGAGGAGGGGTGTACGGGTGTTGGAGGATTACCCTCATTTTCGGTTTCATTGTGGCGTTGAGCGCTTTGATACCAAAAATATTGAAGGGGTTCGGCGATTTTGTAATCGCTGCTTCTGCTACGTTTGTGATGTACCAGCGAGAATGTGTAAGAGTTGGGAGGTGCACAAGTGGGCAGTGGATTCGAAAGCTGTTTGGAAGGATATGAGGAAACGCGTGAGGGAGTCTGTGAAGAAGAATGATAAATGAGGAAGTGGGCAGGTAGGACGGAATCGCGATGTCGGGCTTTCTGATGTCATGGGTCGGGGACTGTTATGCAGCGTAACGCCTTGATCCTTTCGAGGTTAGTCTGTTGATGTATTCTCTGACTAAAGGAGGAAAGGGCGGTAGTTCACTTCGTTGTTTGAATCATCGCAATGGTTTCTGTAGACTTGATCCTTACGTTCATGGAGCACTCAAAGGTACCGCAAGATGTGAGTTGTGATTAACCTAGACATTGGCGCGGACCGAAAACGGTCCATCATTTGAAGAAGTTCAATTTTGGGACCGATCCGGTCCATTTCGGGAACTGTAAGGGACGCGATTCAACTCTGATAATCAAAATACGTACATACGCACCGATCCGCTGAATACTACTGTACACTGTACATCTAATTGTCCAGGACCGACTGGGTACTCGGTGCGATCGGACTGAATGAAGTTGAGTAGTACAGTGCTGGACTACACCCCACGCGTCCTCCCAGAATCAAACCAGTGACTCGATCTAGCCATGCCTTGTCCAACACTCCACGGGTGGGGCCACACGTTCCCCTTCATCGACACGCGCTCCGAAGCGAACTTTCAACGTCGCCTGCTTGTCGAATGGGCTACCAGCGACATTTGTTTGGCGGAAATGATCAGCTATTCGCACTGCAGATGCTGCGACATGCTTTGAATTCAAGGTCATGAGGCTCCCAATCTCCGCACCACTCACGGTAAACCAACCCCATCATCCGGTTTTCGCAACCCTATTGACGATGTCCGTGTCCCCGTCCTCATGTCCGACTTAAAGGAAGATTACGGAGAGGAAGGCGAGGACGAAGGAGATTGGCATGACTTGGACATCCCAGATCCCACAACGCCTTTCGCGGCTCCTGTTCCCCAAAGACACAGGCCTATAGTGAACTACCCTGTGGTACCGAACACCCCGCACCCGTCATCTAGTGGCGGGAAACTCTAATCTTTCGCCTTGGTGGAAGCCGCCGAAATCAAAAAAAACCCAAAGGCGTCGATGGGCAGACGTCATGGCGCGAGAGTGAGGGTATTACGGCCACGGTGACGGACACTAACCTGCCTGTGATGGGACCATACGGCACGGAGCGTTTGTGGGTGCCTACTCGCTGGACGAACTGGTTTGATCTCAACCCTTCAGAAGGCGACGACATCTGTGACGGCGTTGCCGATCTGGAGTTTTTAGAAATTGGTGGGGAGGAGGATGGATAGGTGGTGGACATACCTCGGGTTTTGCTCAAAGCAATTTGCCTGATATACAGAACCTTCGATATCAGGAAACTCAAATTAGGCCTCGTCTGGGCTGTTGGTTTCATCAAGAAAATTAAGTAAACCCACCCAAACAACCCCATTTACTTTTACTTTCCAGATAACAGCAGTAGCACAGACGAGGCCTAATTTGAGTAGCCACTGAGATACCCTGGGAACGGAGGTTCTCTGGAATATACATACATTCAGGTTGTGGCCTTAGGTATCACTCAAAACCCCTTCCACCAACTAGCGTTATTCTGGACGCATCTCGCCGCGTGACGAGCGAACAATGTTTGACCCGCATCGGCAATCGGAACGTCTGCCCGTGTGGCAATGCCAGTCGCAACCCGGTTGGCGAAGTCAAGAGCGGTCGGGTGCCAAACCCCCAACGTGGTGAATGGAAGGGCAATGAAGCGATGCCCAGGACCCTTTGAACGTATCAAGTGGGCAAAGAGAGTGTCCTTGCCAAGGCCAGCATGGATAAGGGGCTTGAGTGGACATCGCGCCAAGGAGGGGAGGCGGGCGGAGGTCAAGGGATGGATGACGGATATGTCATAATAGTCTGTGCCCCCGTTCTGTCCAAGCGCCTTGATGTCCGGGCGAACTGCATGGCTGCGTTGTGGGTGCTCAAGGACAGGGTGTCGGGCGGCTTTGGAGAGGACTGCGGCAAACAACCGTGTTTGCGAGTCATGCCGCCACCCGCGGATGGATCCGTATGCACAACACAGCGCGTGGTCACCGTATTGATCCATAAGTGCCGTGCATCTCCCCCTGTGGCATTTTGAAGCGGAATTTAGCCCCACAGAACGAGCACGAATTGACGTGAAGATTTTCAAGAAAACGCTAGATGAGAGAACAATGACTTCACCGAGTAGAAAGCAACTGCTTGAAACTTGAAGCCCGGCTCATGAAGCCCGGACCTTGATCAGCGGTGTCAGTGTGAGGAGCTAGTCAGAGGATGAACTCTCGTTCCAGGGTTTCGTTTCTACGTACGCCATTTGTGACAATACACCATTTTGGCTGCACCTCTTGCAGCTTTTGTGGCATATGCGCAGGAGCCGGCTTCGAACGGGACACCGTCATGAGGTCGAAGGGGTTGGATCAGAATTCTCGGTTGACTGAAATGTCGGAAAGCTTGATGCAGATGTCCGACGGCCGGAGGTCAGTGCGGGAGGCGAAGATTGAGATATCAAAGTGACAGGCAAGTTGAGCAGCGAGCGCGAGGTCAGCAGCAAGATGTTCGTAAGTGTGCATTCATTTGGTACGGTTGCGATATTTCAGTGGAATACCGTCAGAGAAGCCAAAAAGTCCCAGATGCCGCTGTGGCGTAATGGTTTTGGGAGCGTTGGAGACTGGGGCACGGTTCATGGAATGTGCGAGGAGCCCGGTAGTGCACATCCGGAAGGCGGCGGGTGGTCAGTAATTGGATAGGCAATGGCCGCGCCCGCCTTTCGTCACGTATTGCTCGCACCACACCATTTTTCACCGCGTCGCCCTCGGGAGGGCCCTCGGGAGAATTCCGCCAGCGCCACCTTCCCGTGACTAAAACAAGCTGCCTGACACACGAGCAGTATGTGCTTGTGAAGGACGTTTGAAACACAAACCCCCGTGTATCGCCCCTGTGCTTTTCCCGTCCAGGACACGCCATCTCCAGAGTACACTAGCCAGGAGGGCGTGGGAAGGGGAGTGGGAGGGTACAAATGCACGCAGTGGGTGGGGCTAACGCGATGCGGCGAGGCTTGCCCGGCTGTGTGGGTTTTTCTTGAGAATGGTAGTTTTCTTGGACAGGGAAGAGATGCCTGGTGCTTGCGAATGACGGACAGGAGTACGTTGTTAACCAAGACAGGTGGTACTCCGATCGTGGTTTACAACCCGCCCAACGTGCATTTCCTCTATATAGTTTACTAACTATGGATGAGGCCAAGCAGAAGAGTTACCTTGTTGCTATAGATTACTATTTTACCGTGTTGAAGAGGGTCATGGCTCATCAAGATTACATCTTGTGATAGGATTTTGTCGCGCATGGACCGCAGTGAGGATATCCGGGGTTGGCTGGCTGGAAAAGTATTGCCGAAGGCAAGGTCACGTGAAAAAAAGAGAAATGAATCCTTGAAGATGAGCGCTACGTACGGTATGTGCGCGATACCTACAAGGGGACATTTTTGGGTTATTTTGATGCGTGGAAGATGTGGTCAGTTAAAGTATACTTACAAGTGTCGGGTAACAGCAGTCGAATGGAAAGTTATGGCGACATTTAAGCAGGAGAGTTTAACAGTGCAAGAAAGTGTTGAGCCTACAGTGTAATGCAGTATCTATTTTTTGCTTGCATAGGTTACGTGCAACAGAGATCTGTAAATTACTTCAACTATGTTAGTATGTAATGCTTGGCCTTCCAGTTCCAACCTCTTGATGGGGACTGTTGCGGCAGTTCTGGGTTTGGTTGTGGAACGGGTGCCGCAAGTGCGATCTCGCCATTTAACCACACTCCACGCACTGTAGCGCCATGGGGCGCTGCTGGAAGGGGGGAATTTTTGGGTTATTTTAATGCATGGAAGATGTGGTCGTTTATATCCACGAGGCTAATACGATATGCGGGATAAGTCGTCGCTGATGGGTAACACTACAGTAAGTGACCTTGCTTACAGAGCCGGCTCAATGCCGGCGAGCAGGCATGCCGCGTTGGACATGACGGCCGCAGCAGCGTGCCTTTGAGTGAGCACCGCTCTAACCATCCCATAGGTCTCCATCGCTCGAACGGCCACGTTCCGCGCGACATCGGTTAGCACCGCTGTCGAGTGACACTTGGACGCGATCCGCGGAACTAACTCCTCGATAAATGCAATAGTTCCAGGGGAAGGGGCACCTAGGGAATCAAACGCCAGAGGTCGAAACGTGAAGTTCGGCGTGTAAGGCGCAGAAGATGGGCCAGTTGAGGGAGCGCGGAGGCGTCGGGCGATGTTGCGTTCCAGGGTTTTGACTTTGTCGCGGGCCGCCAGTTCAGCAGTCGGATGCGCGCAAGTAAACTCACTACAAAACGACGGACACCAACACCTCCCGGGTGCGATTCCCACAGTGCCCCCGTATCAGCTGAGCTGCTCAGCTGATACGGCCCGTTTTCTCAACAAGCTTTTGTTCGGTCATCGCCTGCCGCCAGCATACCTCGTAACAGAGCATCAGCGCCGTATTTTGGTCCGCTGTAGCCACCAGTATTATTGCTCGCGATTACACGCAATTGATTCGTATCGAACCATTAAACTCCGAACTGTAAGCTCAGACTCCTTATGCCCGCTGCCCACACGAAATTTAACGACCCGAAATGAATTTATAACCGACCACTCGCACTGAAGCAATAAGGTTTGTCGGTGGTGACGAGATCTCCTACAGTGAAAAGATCCGCGACCTCGAGCACAAAATTGACCTGCTCATCCCCAATAACCGAAACAACCAAATACCACCACTGCCGGCTAGATCCTCATTGTAACATCTGCTACTTTAGCGCATTGACCCAACCCTCCGTTGAAATAAATAGATACAAGTGCCTAGATTTGGTCCGCAGGGTACCCAAGGAAGATACTATGTTAGTGCTACTCATCCACTTACCTTCTTTCGCTTCGATGCAAACAGGATCCCGCGTCGGAGGATGCTAGTGTTACACTATTTCGACAGAGAGTTTGGATTGCAGACTTTCATCAATTGCAATATTCTATGGATCTCCATCTAGCTCATAAGCACTGTATTCCTATGTAATGCGGCTTGTTTGCTTGTTGGCCACCCACCCTCTACTCTCTGGTAGAGGTTTTTTTTTGTTTGGTATACTGTTGGAACATTGGGTGAAGTTGGTAGAATGAGGTACCATCAGCACCTGCCGCAACATTTCACATGCATGCACACTACCATACAAGTTGACTTCTAGTGTCTATTGGACTGTTGTCCTCATATGACGACAACTTTTAGCCCTTTTTTTCAATACAAATTTTTTACCTCAGCGCATTTCTTGTCCCTCCGCACTAGTTCGTGAGTGTAGATGGCCGATCAAAACAAACTTTTCAAGATTTTTGACCTCGGTGAAGGCTGGCGCAGTTTTCCCTCACCAGCTTCCGCTCTTCGCAAGAAGTTGTGAAAACGGCTTCATTTTGGAAGGAAATACAGTTCGTATTATCATGGGGGGGTTTAGAAACGAGGGGGCATGTACAGTAAAAATTACTGTACTGCAACTTAACATGAAAAACCTGTTTTCCAGTAAAAATTTCGGCTTTCCAAAACATTTACCTTTCCAAAATGTAACGGAAACTGTCCTCATATGAGGACAAAGTGTGCCTCATATGAGGACAGAGCATGGTCGTATAGACACTAGACTCTTGGTTTCTGTGAAGAGCATCTTTGGTATGATATCAATTTCTTCGATGGAAACGACAAAACATCCTGCAACAATGTACTGCTTGCATTGGAAAATAGAGGAGATTGTTAGTAGGCATTCATTGCGGACGTGTGCGGACTTACGGTCCACGTCTGTCACCCGATAAGGTTTAACATTTTCGTAGTCGCACGTCAGCAGAGCCGGACAGTCGAAATATACGTGCCTTATTCAGCTACGTACTATGCATTCCGTCATTTCTGAGCGAGATTTACTTGCATTCATTTGTTATATTGCTTTTATAGATCGTCCAATACGATTACAATACGATTACCTCTTAGAAGTACAGTATTGAAGAAAAGTAACGAGTAAACCAAATGTCGTTCTATACTGTACTGTACAGTACAGCACTGTAGTACGGCGGAGGAACTTCATGGCATCAGTATAACTACTAATGTTTACTCATAATTTTTCTAGAGTGTACACTCACTGACCGACTATTGAGTTAAGAACTAACTGGATGGTGAACATATAACGGGTGTCCAGTGCAGGATCCGACTATATTGCTAGCTAAGTGCTAAACCGGGTGGTCCTCGTCCGCCACGTGCACAGGTGTATGGGACACGATAGAGTTCGCCAGAGACGACCAGATCGTATATCTAAAGCGTCGGTAGATTCTCGTTCTGATGACTCCAACAGATGTATGCAACTTTTCCGCGAGGCGCGGGAGGAGATCGTCTGTGAAGCGGATAGTAGCGGAGGAAGGCGAGCCCAGGGAATCGAACGGTAGCGGTTGGAAATCGAAATTAGTGGCTTGTGTGGGATTATCGGAGGGCGGGGAGGTCGGCGCGACAGTTTGGGTTCCAGGTCAGTGACCTCGTTGCGATGCGTAATTGACTCAGCACTTCCCACTTCACGGGTAGCCCTTGGTTGTACGTCGGCCTTGAACGGTGACACGACGGTGACGTCGCAGGCAATGGGGCGCTTCGAAGTGCCATCGTGAGCTGGCGATGGCTGGACGAGGTTGTCAGCGGGTCTTAGCTAGGTGCCTGGCACCAGGAGTGGAACCTGAAACTGGTAGTCTAGACCGGCTGCATGGGCGATACGGCCGGCAATGGCGTTGCGTAGCGAGTCATTCCGGTGTTTGCGTTCGAAAACCGAAGGATACAGCTCCACTGCGAGGTCTCCTAGCCTGTCCATGGGTCGATTGCAATGCTCATAGTTCGGAGGGAGCGAGTCATTGAGTCATCGCAGACAGACAGTTCAAGGTAGCGGCGTACCAAGGTCTTCCAGTGTACTGCCGACACTTCCGTGTCGGTGGTGGGATGGGCGAGGAAGAATGCGGCGCCGGGGCCTTTGCGGAATGCAAGGCCGCGTATCCAGTTCCTCCCTGAGGCGATGGTGTGATCATGTGGATTTGAATAATGGTGGCTTCCCGTAAGACACGATTTCCAACTTGGGACCCACTTCGTCATACAGTAGTTTGAGTTTTTTCTAGTGTCTATCCGCCATAACACTGTCCTCACGTGAGCCACACTTCGCACTCATATGAGGAAAAATCTCCTTGTCATACAAATGTTTACAATTATCGGGGAGACTTACAATTTTTGGGCCCTTGAACATTTACTGCAAAAGATACTATAGAATAATAGAATTACAGAAAGCAGTTGCTCAGTAGCTTAAACACATGCTTTTTGCACATCACTTAAACATTACACACACGCTTAATACTCTACATAATTTTGGCTGGACCATTTATTCCTAGGTACACCTTGCCTTGCCCCTTTCCTACTCTTTCAACCTTTACGAATGGTCTCTTTCAATATTTGTTTCACATTGCTCGGCTTTCGGGCCATGCTGGGCTCGGACGCCGAGACATCAACGCCAAGCGGGTCTTATATGAATGCACGTCTTCGCTTCGGAGCCCTCGTTCTGTATATTTTGATTCTTGAATCTCTGGTTGCATTGTCATCCTTCGCCCGCACTGCATGATGGATCGATCTGGGAAATGCGTGTAATAATTGTCGTCCTCCACAATCGGGCCCAGCGATGCTCAGCGTACCCTGCCGCAGTCATCCAGTGCTGTATTTGTAAGAGCAAGCGAGGGGTCTCACCTGCTGCTGTCTTGTTGTTGTTACTCAAGATCGTTCACTTCGACAATTAGTCGCTGTTGTCGTCGCTTTCTGTAGGCACATCGATTATACCGGGAGTCCTTAAAAATGTTCCTTTCTCGGCTTGCCGAGATGTCATTCGAGGATTTTCTTCTGTCCCCTTTGCTGGATTAAGCATCCGTTAAGCGTTTGCTAAGTTTTTTCTGTTTAGCAGGCCGACTCAAATATCCATTAAGTAATGGTCCCAAGCCTCCCCACCTGCAGGTACCAAAAGGGCAAAATGTGGAAATTAGCACTAAGATTGAAAGTTTAGAAGTATGAGAAAAGTGAGACGTGCTCGAACCAGCGTTAAAATTATCGATAAGCTTGTTTTGATCGAGCTTTATTACTGTTTAACCGATCGGTTAGCACAAAAATGAAAGAAAATGTTTAATTAGAAAGTTAGCCGGAATCTTTGTCTTCATATGAGGACAATGGTCTGATAGACGTTAGTATAGAAAAACCTACGTATATGAGTCTTGCCTATATCTTACATTATACTGTAGTCCTCGCTCCTGCACCCTTTTATGAGGGTGTAATTCTATTCTATCTATACAGTAGATATTCCATTGATATTTATATCTATTTCAACTGTATCTAGGCCACAGAATCTATGGACATTTACTACAGTTGATATTTATGGATACTATAGAACGGTTTTTATCCTTGTAGACACAAGTTCCCGCGCATGCCATGGCTCGTCGACGGTGCCAGGATTGTGTATAAGTAGTGCGACTGCCGCACTCCGGTGATTAAAGGGAGCACCCAATTTATCCATCTTAAACTCAGACCCAGTTAGCAAAAACACTTCTGTTTTTTTTCAAAGTCGCCCGCAAGCGCCACTCTGCAATTTTATCTTGTAATTTACGACAATTAGCTGTCTTTTATAAGTTTTGAGTATATATGAAAAGTTTTTATTCTCCCTCTTTTTTCCCCGTTCATTCGTATCCTAAGATTTACTTTCTTCAACCACTTTGCAGAGTACATTATATGTACAGCAATTTGATTTGTGGAATATTCTTGTCGTGTTTACTGCAACGGATGCGCTCGGTATCGTATCCTCGTACAGTCAGGCGCATTTTTCGATAGCGTAGGGACATTTTAGGATAGGATAGGGCTGTATAGGTTTCTAGATAGACGTAAGGAGAAACGAAGGAATGCTTTTTGGTGAGATCTCGACGGTGACGACGCTAGCCGCAGCACTTTACGTAATGGCCCAGGAGGGGCAAGCCGGGTCCGGATGGAGGGACCATCAAATAGTGTGGCTACTGTATAGTGTAGGCTGTACTGTAGGCCACTGTAATTATTATTAACCCTAGTATAAGCGGGATATGACAAAGCTGTCCATGAGGGTTATTGCCGCCGTGTTACTGTACAGTACACTGGCCGGACGGAATGTGACCGCTGAGGTTCAAAAAATACCAGGCTGCTGAGGACCAACGGAAGATTGCGTGGAGGGATGACACTGATCCGTTTTAGAGAAGAGATGTGTCCACACTCCTCGGATGGACAACAGATTGTAATGTAGAAGTTTCTACAGTAAACTTCTTGATGATACCTCTAAGACGATCGAGCGCGTGCGCGAGCGAGTGCTGACCGATACATATGCAGCACGACGGAGGCACTTTAGGCTCTTATTAAAGTGCGCATGAGAATATTGTATTGTAATTCGTCACTCTTCTCTGTTTTAAGACGCCGTGCTCATAAATTTGACTACAGTATACTGTAGTAATCACACAAATAAAAGGAGCACGTGCACTGTATTTCGGCCGCCCCAGCTAGAGCACGGTTGGTAAAGTGGAAATCAAGCCCAGCAGCAGAGTACAGAGTTCGGGATCCAACAAGCAATATACGGGTAGTAGAAAAACAGAAGGCGAAATGATAAAATAATAAAAATCACAGGAAGGCTGACGCCAAATCTCAAATGACGCTAAGAGGGGTAGTTTTTATGCTACCGAACTAATAACGGAAATAATCCACAACTAAAGCACCCTCAGCAAGGAGTCAAGTACCTAAAGAAAGCAGTAAATGGGGCCAAATTGATCCAGAGATAACAGCTGTTTGCAGCCATCGTTTCAGGGTATGCCAACACCTCCTAATATGGTCAGAGGGAAGCGCAAAAGAGATTGCTTGGGGGAAAAAAGCGGAACGCCCAGAAGGGAAGGAAAGAGGGGCAATCTCACATGAAACTTAAGCTCCAGGTGTTCGGAAGCAATCGACACGATGATCGTGCAGCGGCAGTGCTCAGAATGGGTAAAGAAAAGGAGCTGGCAGAGTTTTAAAGAAGTTGAAGCAGCGGGAGAGGGGAGGGTGAAACAAAATTGGATGACTCAGAGGAAGGACATGGATTTGAGAGTGGGAGGGACAACAACGGTGGCAGAGGGATAGGAGAGGGTTGAGATGAGGATGATGGGTAGTTTATATTAGGGGACGCTGCAGATGATGGGGTTATTGAAGCCATAATGTTTAGCGACGGCTATAAGTTAGGGATTTTCGCTTGGTCGCAGGTGGCTAGTATGGAAGTTCAGGCAATTGAAACGATCCCTCCGGATATCACCAGGTTGAAGAATCCAAGAATCGCCCATAAAGATGCCCACTGGGCAAGAAAGGTCCTCGAGTTCCGAACGATCATCATAAACATGGAGCATGTTCGAGGCATTCACGCGTACAACAATGTCGGTTCGAAGTCCTGAAGAATTGATGAAACATACAGAGGTTCACGCAAGTACCCTGTAGTAGCCGTCCTTACTCCTTGCACAGGGAGTAGTGCCATGCGCAGTGCGCAGTTGCTCTCGTCTAGGAATGGAATCCCGTTTGACAATGGGAATACTAACACATACAAACAAAGAATCACAGGGAGTTCGCTGTCCCTCTTTCTCTTCAAGCAACCTGCGATGCCGTGAAACAGCTCTCGGACGGCGAGGAGAAGTGGGGGTGGAAGAGCGGGGGTGATTCCTGGGACGGCTAGACAGTATACTTGTCCTCCGGGTTGTAAGGCCGGAGCGTTATCCACAGAATGATAAACACTTGATAAGAATCGATTCCAAAGAACCTTAGGCCTCAGGGTATAATATTGGACAAGGAAGTTGTAGTAGTGTGTATGCAGTGCTGAATATCTCTTTTGGAGATAAGGATGTTATAACCAAGGACATACTTGAAGTTCCTACATATATATATAGACGCCTGAGTCCGGGGCGCCAATTGTGAGTAAATATCACAAACGAACAACAAAAGGGGTGGTATAATATTGCATAGACAAGAGGGTAAATAAAAAGGGGGACCAGGGCGGATAAACTTGGCTATAGCCAAAGATACCGTTGGCAAGGGTTCTGCAAAGGCGGAAGTTGGGAGTCAATTTCAGAGCCGAAACTCAGGTAGCTGTTTAATCTAGGGCCCTTCTGTAGTAGACAGGTAGTTATATATATTAGCTAGCTAGTTTAGGGTTATCTAAGATGGCGGGGAAAGTAAATTCAATGTCAGCCAAGTACTGGAGATCCAATTTAGAGATATGTAAAGTCGATACTTGGCCCAATAAGTGCCTTGCACCTGCGAAAATATCAGGTCCAAGTTGGGGGCCGAGTTGTCCGGACTGCAAGCCCTCAGAACCTCTCGGGTGTTTATAAGGTACCAAAGTAATGGTGAGCGACGAGCGAAAAATTCCCTTACTGTACAGTAAAGTGCCTGCTGGTAGCAATGGTATGGCCTGTACAGTGAATCAGATAAAAAATATCACCAAAATCAGCTCTGCGGGTGGCAATACAGTGTGAGTGCCACTTGCACTACACATGGACCTAGGTTATTAACCGTCAAATACTCGAATATAGGATCCCAGGTGGGTAGGATCGTTAGTTCGAGAAGTACGTTTCCATCTTCGCAACGTACATATTCCCCATAAAAATTTCACACTCGAAACCTGTATTCTCAATTTTATTAAGGCGGCTAGAATTTACTTATACATTCCGTCGCCTGGATGAAAATGCGAGAACGCCTGATTATAATTGACCATTTTGAAAGAAATTTGGCCAGTTAAAATTTCACTTTCCGCGGTGTCTACCAGGACTTTTCCGTATTCTTCACACTGATTGCTTGAAGAATCAACATTGTCGGTGAAGTGAGAATCGAATTAAACATTTTCTTAATCCTCGTCTGAAGATTCTGTATCGCTTTTGATCTTGTCGTTGAGATTTTGAACTGGAAATTCCTCCTTTTGATTAATTCTCTTAGCAGGTGGGTCGAAAATTCTGCATTCTTTATCCTGCAGCGAGTATGCGCTTCCATAGCCCTAATAACGCAACTATGGTTCTGTTTTCAGTTCGGAGCTTCACATTTGCGGTATTTATTACGTCAACGGAATCTTCAAAGGAGCGGGTTTGTCCAAGGTTGCTATTTTCCTTCTGAGGTCCGTGGTCCTAACTCGATCGCATGAGAATTATAGGGTTGCGACTATAGCGGGTCATATTGGTCAGGGTCTCATTATTCCCTTCGATTGCATCGAGTCCATGCGTGCCTGTCTTTGGACTGATAAGTAGGCGGAGTTCTCGAAAGTTTTGGATCGATTCGTGAAGCGTATCCAAAAAACTTATTAAATGGGTACCCTTGCGAAACGATTTTTTGAATCGGGATACGCGACCAATTCTGAAATTCGGTGCCTGCCGCACCGGTTCGTGAACGTACAGCTTCGCAAATGTTACTCCGTTTGTACGGGCTAGCTCGGATCCGGTTCTGCGCGGACCGGTCCTTTGTGATCACAAAGAACCGGTCGTATCCACACCAATGTTTATCTACCATAGCACTGTCCTCATATTAGGGCAAATGTTTTTATCATGAGTCAACAGTAGCTTTACCAATTAAAAAATGTTTTTTACCTAGAAGTTTTAATAAAAAACATAATCTGGAAACATATAATCGCAGTAATAAGGGCTCAGTAGATTAAATTGTATACAAATTCGGCTTACGCACTCTCGTGCAGGTACTTAAAAGGGATATAATATTGCCAAACGGCACTAAAATCGAAGGTTATCTTGTGAAAAGAAGTGTTCCTTGCCCTGAAGTGTTACAATTACCGAAAATTTGTTTTGATCCGGCTTCAATACTTTTTGAAGTATAATCTAACACAGAAAAAGACTGGAACAGAACATATTTTACTGAAATTACCCCTCGACTCTGCAATCATAAGAGGGCATTTGTGAGGACACTTGTCCTCATATGATGACAATAGTTCGATAGAATCTAGGTAAATGAATAATCAAATATACTACAGTATCTCACCAGGGGCGCATGTCAATGTATCATAGATTATGTTTCCGCACCCAAAGTGCACCTTGGTAGCACAACAGAGAAGTAGAGGCATTTTAATATTTCAGTATAACCTGCTTCTTTACTATACGGTGACTGGTTTGACTAATAGGATTTGAATCCTCGTCTTGGCCTTGTGAATTACGGCCAGATTCAGGGATCATAGTACAAGTATACAAAGCTCAATCGACGGAGAGACCGGAAAGGAGCACTTGGTTCTCTTCTGGTATGGACTTCGAGATATTCTCTGGAGAAGAAGTCGCCGGCTTGACGTATGCTCATCTTCTCCTCTAGAAAAAAGATCTATTAAAATCAATTTTAGCATATCAAGCTGGTGGAAGTAATTTTCAGATCGAAGAATCACACTTTATTTTATGCGATATCGTGGATCTCGCCTATTTGCGACTTTTCTTTGGGCATTTGCCCCCAAAATTCCCCCTTCATGAAAAAAGACTGTTAAATTGGAGACTCTGCAGTGAATTTTGGGAAAAATTTGATAGGTACGTCAGGGGCATAGATTCGGCCTATAGCAGGTAAACCTATAGGCTACAGAAATTTCCATTGAGATGGAGAATTTATAGGGAAGCAAAGGCTAGTACGGTGTTTACTGATCGTATGGCCAGCCTAATGGGATGAAGGAGACCAGAGAGATGCCAGTAGCTTCACATGGAATAAGATCTCAAATGTTTCTCACCTCTTTATCAAACCGTTATCGATCAATGATCATACATAGGCAAAATCTCTAGCCCGCCATCTCCACAACTGTGAAGGATGAAATGAAATATAAAGAACTAAATAAATCCATCGAAGATATCAAAAACTTATATAGCTCCTGTGTCAAGAAGGCCGTGCCGCAAGATCACCCTCCGAAACGCATAATGGCTCGCACCTCACGGATACCTGCGGCAATTGCGTTATGAATGTACAGTACTGCATATAGGGGACATAACATTGATTCCCTGGCCGCATCCTAAAATCTACATCTATGACGGCCAGGAATGCATGTCATGTAGCCAGCTGAAACATTGTACCCAACTACTTGTCGTACAGAAATCCAAGAGGAAGCGGAAGCCAACAAAAGAGAAATCGCTTGAACATTTAGGACCCCATTATACCGCAGGAATGCGCTCATTGCTCTCGTCGAGCCAGCTTAGACGCCTCTTTGCTCTTCCCTTTAGACGGTTGCAACAGGAATACCTGGCACATAAAAGAATCCTGCTGCGCTTCTTTATGAAATCTGATAGACAATCATAAATTTTTAACCAGTAATCGGCCCTTTCATGGCGTCGCGTGCTGTGTACCTTCAACTCTTATTCATAATCAGAACGAAGTGCAACAATTACCAAATATATCCGACGATTGTTTTGAAACGCTAACATAGGCTGCTTTTGACTCCCACAGACCAGGGTGATGATCAAATTTCACGAGGACATAGGACTTACTAACTTAAAAGGAAAATTAATCGTCCAAATAACACATTTGAGCGAGTTAAATATCCAATAATGCGGCTTCTAAGGCTAACTCATCTCAAGTATACGACAAAGAAGTAACCTGAAAGCCTGAACATGATACACGTATAAGGATTTAACTCAGGTGTTACCACTAAAATTAAACGAAACGGTTAATTTTGATGAAGATAAGACATCTAAAAAGAGAATGAATGCTCTTTGGGAGATGATGAAGAAGAGATTCGGTGTTGTAAAAATTGATCTCGCAGCCACCAAGCTTTCAAATCGTCATAAAGACACTTTAAAACCGACTCTGCTTGGAAACACGTCTGTTCTGGACTGCTAAAGACTTTCGGACTGTACCACTCTTGTTAGCTCAAACACAGTCCTTTACTGCTCTTGACCAGTCGAAAAGATCCTATATGGGACAATAGAATGGCGAAGACATACCAAACCGCCAAAAATTCCGCAAGAAAGAAACCTTTCCGCAACTTGCTAATGTTGAAAGCCGGCACAACACCGCGGGCGAACCTTTCACCCGCGACAACCCGGCACTCGGATCCAAAGTTACCGCCGAATCTTGGCAGTTGAGTACACCGGTGTACTTTTCGTTGGATTGGCTTCGTTCAAACGTCAGCAAGAAAACATTTGTGGCACTTTGAAAAATTCTTGTTACGATAGAGTCCCAGAAGTCTTAAGTAAGAGGTTAGCTCACCAATGATATACCATCCTGCATTCCATTTTTGGGATACAAAAGAGGAGAACCGGCATTGACGGAGTTTTTTATATTGGTCTTGAGGCTCTGAGTGGATACGAAACTGCGAAGTTCGCAGCTTAAACTGAATAAGATGATTGAACTGTTTGGAATTTTGCCAAAAAACTAAACCTTACCGAATCCATTTCCCATTTTTAACGACTCTCTCGATTTTCTGCTGTTACCTTCGCGAGTCTTTTCTGCGGTTGTGTTGACTGCTCCATATGGTGTGCGTGACAGATTCGTTGGAAATTGTTATGGTATTGACGGGGGAGACCAAGAAAGAGCACCCTATTGATCTCTAAACCATATGGTCTAACGAGATACCTCCTGAATACGGAGACCACAAATCTTCGAAGCGCAACCTGAGATAAAAAGAATATTGGCCTTTTAGTAAACAAGGCGTTCTGTAAGAACTTCAGCTAGAGGGTGGAATTCACTATGCAGATTGACCTCTGGTGCCGGAAACACTGAATTAAGAACTTTTGCGTACTTTTCCTACGTCGATGGCACCGTTTTTTTATTTACCGCACAATTTCAAGGGGCATGTTGTTCTAATTACATATTTCGAAGGATTTAAATTCAAGCTGTGGTAGCGAATCCGATCTATCTGGTATTCTGACCCGACCGGAGAACAGCTACTGGATCAAATATTTCGAACGGTATTAAAACTCTCTCGAAGTAAATTTTCACCGCACTAAATACCTTTTAAAGAAGTAGTTAGAAGATATTTATTCAAATTTCGTGCTTCTCTGTCACGTAAGACTGCAAAAGAAGAGATCCAAACGATTTAAGAGTCGTCTTCTTTATTTTTTACACGGTCCAATGAATGCTAAATGGATATGTAGACTACCTGGTTCTTCTAGCGGGGTAATATAAATCGTTTAGGTATCGGAAACCTCAACTTCAGCATTTCATTTGTCTAGGCGCACGAAAATAAGCGCTACTTACCTTTGACTGCGCCAAAAAGTATTCCATTATTTTCTTAGAAGCATCCCTAAAGATATTTTGAAGTTTTTGCAACCGATGAAATTATTATAAAATCGCTCAAGAGTCCCGCGCAAGTTTCTAGTGAGCCGTAAGGGATGGCTCTGTGCAGATTGACAATACCACACGCACCATCAGGTCCCGAGAAGAAGAAGCGTCGATCTCGCTTTTCAAGAATTCTTCTTCTGTTGAAAAGAGTTCCAAGGCTGGCTAATCCAGTCGTAAACCATTTTTTTGTGTCTGCTTCTGTGCTTGCTCGTATTTTCGCATGTGTACAGCATCTTATAGAATTTCATAGAGGATAATAATTGGTTTTCGTGATTTTCTTTCCATTTTTGAATTGAAGGAGACTCCAATTTCCTCAGATTACGTAATATTTCAAACAAACGGAAATAACTAGAGTTGAAAAAGAACGGTAAAATTTACGCATTAATTCGCCGGAAAGATAGGACCAAAGGTGTAGGGATTCAGCCACCTAGCATGTAGAACTCGGCAAAAATATCGACCGCCATACGAATCTATCCAATAGAGAGTATATAGGGAATCCCAAATTAGTCAAAATCCGAAGAAACGGAGCCCAAAGGCAGTCCATCTAAGTGTACTAAGGGTATACCCAAGCGCGGCCAGGACCCAATCGCCCACGTTGAACCTTGCGGACTGACCCGCCCCACCTCCCTCTCGAAACCGTTTCGTGTTTAAATTATTCGCACGCAAACCTTTCGTATCGCCCTCAAATCCTCTCTTCCAACCATCTTATCATTCTATCTCCTCTGTCATTAGATCCCCCAGCTATTTTTTCTTACCATAATTATTGCCAAATTTCTTGTTGTCGATAACGTCAAATATTTTGTTGAAAAACTTCCCCACTGCCTCGAACTTTGATATCAATTCCGTTGTCTTGGTAACCAAAATTTTCTCTTATCTCATTACTCGCATGCCCTCTGCATTCATCCACATTTCCCAAACTAAAACTCCCCGCTCAAATTATTGCAAGCACAATCTCCAGGAATAAAAGCCAAAGTTTACTCCCAACGCCGATGGAAATACTCCAAAATACCAAAAGACCTGTCCTAACTGTTCTCACTCCAGACTCCTCCAGACAGTTGGCGAAGTACGATAAATTCATGATTTTACCTGCCCTGATCTCGTTTATACGTTCAGGTAACTAGACAAAACCGTGTACCAACCCTATAAAACCAACTGAATAGCCCTTCAATATCCTCTGAAATGAAATTAAGAGTCTCATTTTCTCTTGACATCTTCCGCCACTCCTCCGCCAATTTAAACCTTACCACCCATGCGTACATGAGTTACAATATCTCATCAGACTTAAAACCGTACAGTGGCATTATTTATACCCTACATAAGACCATAATCACATTGTTATCTTTCACGCAAATAACAATTTATATGTCTACATACGAGGCTGAAAACTTTTCAGCATCAGCTGCAGCCCAGCAAATTCCGTGGATCTACTGTTTTATTAAGTACCTCTCCGCAACAGACCCTAATCCCCTAATTGCTGTGCGAGAACGACGGATTAATCTAAGAAGAAACGTACACTGCGCCCAAGAAATGACAAAAGTACATTGATATTCTCCATTATTTCCTCCAGTACATGATGAAGACAAAAAGACTCAATATTTATCACTTTTCATTATGTTTACGGGTACTCAATTCTAGCCAGCCTCCTGAACAACCTCTACCCACTCCCCGCTTCCATACTTTCACATTTGTGCCCAACAGGGTACCCCATCACTTGTACACACATGGCCTCTTATTAGCGTACCGTGAACTGCTGGAACACACATTCCCAACCCTAACAATTTTCTTTCGCTCTTTGAATCAGAAAACTTCCGGAAACGTGTAACAGACAGAATACCTAGCCTACATAAGCATATGGCGAACTCCAGAGGTCGCTTTAGACTGAGCAGTGTTATTTTTACATCAAACGTCGTTCTGGATTCAATCTTTAAGAAGTGCATTGTATCATGAGGTAGGAAAGGCTAATAGTAACGGAAAGAACTTACTGAACGTTTTAATGGAAAGGCTTAGTGCTGAACAAAAAAAGGTCGAAGTCAGGTCAAAGCATGTTATTTCTGACATAAAGATTGTCATACAGCGTATGAAGCTTTGATGGATGAGGTTATAAGATTCACTCACTCGTAGCTTGTGAAAATTTAACATGAAAGGTAGAGAAAATAGTACAACATGGACATCTATTCGGGGCATTTTGAAATTCCCTATTTTTCGTAGAAGATGGCGGCCCGTCACATATTAAAACATTCTAGGTGCATCAATCACCATGTCCAAAAACTCCATTTTCACAAAAATACAGTACACTACAGTAGTACTATACTACTCTACTGTACCTCTCATTCAAATATTAGTCTATTCCTAAAAACACAAATCTTTCACGTTTACTGTGAAGAAACGACTCGCGCTATCCATTAGTCGTTATATTTCTTACCGTTTTCCAACTGTTTCTTCGAAGTCGGATACCATACCTATTCCTATCTATTTTATCCTCTACTGGGCTCGCTATATTATATCTAGTAGACGAAACTACTGAAAAGCGACCGCAGCTATCTACTTACCGGATCGAAACAGTTGCTTTGAAGCAGGACAACGTCGTAACTATCTAGTTTATGCTAGACTATACCGGCTTTACCTAGAACATACAAACACCACCGATGAACAACAGTCGTCAGACAGTCCTTATCTATCCTACCGGCCCTCTGCTACCCTGAAGCCTAATCCATGACTTGGACCTATCCACAGTATTTCATACAGGGCCAACTCTGTTTAAACTTATTTTGCTGCAATACACGATTGCACATTCCGTATTCATAGATTGAATAAGCTTTTGAGGAAGTTTGGTTTACAAATTAGTATTTAAGATAGTTATCTCTGCCAGAAGAGCTATCTTCTCTCATCATCTAATCAATTCATCAATCATACCTCAACAAATCAACAAAAACAACGACTGTTAGACTTTAGTAAGTTCTACCCACAGTTACCAGGTATTATTACACAGTTCCAGCACGAATGTTATTAGTTTCAAGTTGTAAGGCCTAAATATACATTACGAAGTAAATCATTTCATGTTTTATGAAAAGAGCGCCAATATACAAACTGCGAGGCTCTTCATTATTGTAAGGTCAAATTCTCCAATCATTCAGCAACTCCATGAGTTGAAGAACCAAAAAGTGTAATTATGAGTACATTGTACCTCCTTATGTACACTCAAAGCCACTATCCACATCTAACACGATACTAAAGTACCTCTTAACATTCTTGTATACCCAGACCTCGGCAAATCCCCGCACCAGATTTCTTCGCTTCACGAGGATCACTATTCCGTCAATATACTGAACGATATAACGGGTACCAGAGAAGAGATCGATCATCACATTTTAAATACAACTCCTCGACTGTGAATATTGAAGATGAAACTGAATCAGATTTTCCTGTTGTAGTTTCATTCTCCAATTTCATTGGTGCCACTGGAATTCATAGTACGTGAAAATTCAATTTTAATGACTTCAATATAATATGGAATGCATTCAAAGAACCAATTTAACAGCTTTTTCAAGGCTGGGCCTTGTAAAAATCTAAAAAACCAACGGGAAGATGAGTTATTAATGACATTAACGGTGTAACTCTACTGATCCTATTGAAATAAGGGAAAAACCTTTTCAACATGGAAGAAACAACGTTTGAAAAGCTCATCAAAAAGCTTTCGATGGAATTTATCGTTATACATACGACTCTGTTGGCAAACCCCCGGATACCCAAAACAGCTTTGAAGCTTAAGCACCAGAAAATTGAACCATTTGACACCACTTTTGAGTCTGATACGCAACAGACATATCCCTTCAGCAAATCAATCGACCTATATGAAATATTTAGGAATCTTAAGTTTACTTGTAGGCATAAATTACACGGCTAAGAAACAGAATGTAATGTTCTAAAGACCATCATGGCTGTGCGCGCACAATCCTGAAATTTTATTTGATCTTGAGATATTTCAGAGAAATATTATAGTCCGCGAAATACAATTAGAAACTCCTCGATTAATCTTTAAAGCAGCTCAATGTTTTATTTAATTTGCGTTTAATGACTATTATCTGGACCGGTTTTGTACACTCTTTCGAACCGTATAAATTCTTCATATACTTTAAGCACCAGACTAGATCCATTTAAGAATATCCGCTTTCCCTCTCCTGCAGGGCACAAAATGTATTAGAATACAACGACCGAAACATCACATTACCAGCCAAATAAAGACGCCAAACCAACACAGAACCAACCGCGTAAAGCATTATTTAACAGCAAATATGGAGAAGACGGCAAAACGATACCTTGTGTGGCATTCTTCCAGTCAATCGCACACAAAATGGGAAAGCAACGAAGCTTGTCAGATTTGGAAAAAGGTCAGATCCTCGCATATCACCACGAACTACACTTACTTTGAGACATAGCTGCGACTCTCAATCGCGCACCAGAGGCAGTCTGGTACTTCTCGAAACAGCACAAGAGAAAGAAAGCACCCGTAAGTCGCAAGGTTGGTCACAAGGTTTCAGACACCGCGCGTCGCTCGTTGATTAGAGAAGCTTCCAAAGGAGAAAAGTGAACAAGAACTCCGTAACAGCCTCAATTTCAACGTTACAGTTCGCCGAGCTCAGCAGTTGCTACCTGAAAGCGACCACCTGAAGTACAGAAGGATGAATAAGGTGCATTTGCTCAAATCGGAGCACGAAGAAAAGAGTCTGTACTGGGCCCGCCGTCACATCAGCATATGGGACGCTTTTTGGATTAAAGTAAAATTTTTCGGACGAGAAGAAGTTCAACTTGGTCGGGCCAGATGGCCATTCATGCTGGCATGACTTGAGGAAGGAACCTCGTCGTTTCCCAACTCGTCAAATGGGGGTGGGTCACTGATGTTATGGGTTGCTATTTCCTTTTCTGGCACGTCTTCCCTCATCGTTTGTGAAGGAAAACAAGACTCGTTCAAGCACTGCGAAACTCTCGAGAATGGCTTGATGCCTTTTTCGGCTGAAATTTATGGTGAGCATCATACTTGGCTCTTTCAACAAGACAACGCAAACATCCAAACTTCGCAGCATTACCTCCAGTAGCTATCCAGCAAGTCGATATGTACTTTTTCATGGCCTACGAGGTCTGCAGACTTGAATACTATCGGAAAAGTCTGGGGATTTATGGCTATACGGGTGTATTCTAGGGGTCTTCAATACCGCAATGTCGCTGAGCTGAAGGATGCTGTGCGTGAGGCATGGTGATCTGAAACCCCTGATTACTTGTTTTCCCTCTACAGAAGCATTTACAAGAGGCTCCTTGCTGTTATTGATGGCAAGGGAGGGTATATAAAGTATTAATTTTTTCTTTGTCCTTGGTTTAGCGGAGTGTAGTTTAATACATTTCGTGCCCAATTTGCAGAGCTGCAGACACTTCTTTAGTTTTCTTTTTCTAACGACTTTTTACCGTAAAATTGTGAGTTATGCTGTCTTCTCTGGAAAAACTTACGCTACCTCCATTAATTATTGCCTGAGTTACATCATTGGTAAAGATTTAAGTGGTGAAACTTTCTTTGTTTCTAAGAGGATTTATCGGGCTGTAGGCTTCAAAAAAACGCACTCCTGAAGAGATAAGGGAAGAAACAAAAATAAGTGACCTTAGCATGCTTTCAAGGCAGTATCTTGACATCTGGAGCGTCTTACCGAATAAAAATACCAAGTTGCTGCCGAATTAGTGGGTGCAATTACTCCAGTAAAGAAGCCTAGGAGTGGTAAAGTGACTAGTTTGGCACAAATCGAAAGAAGTCTTTAGATAGAATTATCGTTGATGCCTAGTTCTTTTGATTGAAACTGTTGTGGCAGGTTAATAGCAGTGAAATTTTGTTTTAAACAGGAACGATACATTCCAATATTTACGTTGTGTGCTGCCCTCACTTACATACATATAAAATTGCAGCTCCACACAGAGGATCCCAGCACTACTGTAAAGTTCGAAACCGCTTGTACGCAGCTGCCACAGAGATTAGTGAGAAGTGAAAGCATACTCAGATACGCTACCGGAACAAAAGAAGGCGTACGAAGGAAATTAAGTTTCAGACGAATGTGTTCCCTGAAAGCTGGCCAGTTCAGTAGTCTCCAGTGAAAAATATTTTCTTAGCATTTCATTCTGTCTAAATATCGCGGTGCTGTCGTTTCTATGAATAATTTACTTTTTGCGATCACTATACAGGGATGGACACACTTTTTTTGTTGCAATTACCGTGGATTTCAGAGGAATGCGTACATTAGTCCAATCTTACAAGCAATTTCCTTTGAATATGGGGCTGATAGGATCTAGATTAGTACGCAGTTGAGCAAGCTGTATCTTTTCCTTCCATTTGCCACTATACTCAACTCGAAACCAAGCGGGAAGTACATGGCACTGTACCATCGCCTGCTCTACGACAGACGACTTGATTTCACACCGGGAGTATAGTATAGATATTGAATGACGCGATAACAGCCGTCCCTTGGCACAACTCATAGTGGTCACCCGTTGTGAAAGGCGTGTACAATAAGAAGCCGGTATGCAGTGTGCACTGCCCGATTCTGAAATAAAAAAAGCCACGATCTTCAGATGGTAGCATCGCTACCTGATCCTTCTGACCGCACAGATCGGGACCACCCATGCTTGCGACACCTGCATTCTCCCCCCTGCTCACTCTTTCCACAACTACTCCAGTCGCCACGCTATACTCCACACAGCGCACTCCGCTACGCGCAAACTGTTTTGCTGCGCCTTTCTTCGCTTCTGCGTTTGCCGGCACTGCCCCTACCTTGTCTTCCGTGTCTGATGGCATTACGGCTACCAGCGAACTAGTTGGCACCGCACGGATGGACACCAATTTGTGTAATACATTCGAGAAACAGGCTCGGACCACGCAATGGCTCCCTTGCCTATAGACAAGCTGCGGCTCAGTCGTCAATGCGGGTAAGGGCTCTTTTGCCGAACGTTATTTATTGGCTCTGTCTTCTTGGTTAACCCCATGCAAGAGATTAAGCCTTCTCTGCATAAGTTAAATCAGACAAAGAAGAACGTTCCGCTTCACCTACGGGAGGCTTGTGTAGTGTGTTGTCGTTTTTCGTTGAGGAGTGGCAGCAGCATACCTAAACGGGCTCTAATTAATTGGAAACTGGTCCAGGCTCCAGGCGTGATCTGTTGTAGGGGAAAGACACTGAAGAAATGGTTGGCCCTGCCGCCTATTATGTAGTTTCTGAACGAACGTAATCGCCGTGTACCACTTAGGCCCGTAGTCTGATTGAAGAAACAGAAAAGTGAAGTAGGATAAGAAGTAACCCTCACTCAATCGAGGACTGGCGAAGAAGCTTACTACCTGTTAAACTCTTCTCACATTGAGTGCACTCCGTGATGGAAAGAAGCGAAGAGCACGAGTGGAAACGAATTTCTAGGTTAAAATTTGCTGCTGGTTACTACACATAGCGTATTTGCATTTGCGACTACTTGCATTACTTGCAAACCCTAATCGTTCTTACCGAACCTCGCTCAGATGACGGACCCGCGCAAGCCCGCCGATGTTGGGATTACGCCGACCGTAAGGCATGATCAGCGATTGTGCAAAACCTGGGCACGCAACCTATCTTCGTCGTCTCGGAACTCCTGCAATATGATTCTCGCTCTGCTCTGGAGTTTTGGGCCAAACTAGAGGTCACGTATAAAAAGGACAAAATTCAGTGCAAAATGAACTTGAAACAAAAGCTGACCACATTTTTTTTCAAGGTCGGCTACGATATCCAAAAAAACTTCTCGTAATTGGAAACTACGTTTTTAGAGTTGGCCAGACTTTGCGATTCTCTTACTGATCGGTCGGGAACGAACCGCAGCCCTACTACACACACTCTCGGATTAACTTATGCCAATCACGTTAATGGCAGATGCTAGAAACATGGAATAAGATCAATTTTTCTCCTTACTTCGTTCTGAAATGGAACCCCAAACACATCGGGTAGCCGCACAAAACGAGTCTACCGATGGGAAGAAGTGTCCCCCCACATTCATGCCCTGTTGCGAAGAAGTCCAGAACAAACCAAAAACCGCGCTAAACAGCGAAAGGCTTGTCGATTCTATGGTTCCCTCCTACACCGAGAACTACTCGGACATGGCTTCAAAAAATCCATTACAGACTGCCGCCTCTACATGTATAAATCTGCGAGTGGGACATTGTCACTCGTAGTGGTTGTAGACGACACATTGATGTTATCCAACTCATTCTTTCTACTGAACGACTTCAAGAAAAAAATGAATATTTTGTTTCAAATGAAACTACTTGGTGAAGCTAAATCCTTTATAGGACTATAAATCAAAAATAGTCGGAATGGCATATAGATCTAGCAATCCAGATACGTCGAAAAGATGTTGAGAGAGTATAGGCTCTCCAACTCTAATTGTTCCAGGACTCCATTGCCCTCTCCGTGTGATTTGAGCAGTTGCGGGGACAACGAAAATAGTGTGTCACCAGCGCTTCACAATCGCTACCGAAAGATGGTAGTACATTTGATGTATCTGGTTGTTCTTCGCCTCCAGACACCATGTTTGCAGCCTCGGTGCAAGCAAAAAAGGTTCACGACCCGTGCATAAGGCATTTTGTATTTGCCAAAGAGTGATAAGGTACTTTAAAGGTATCAGGGGTCTTTATTTGTTCTTTCCTTCTAATATTTTGGCGCCAATGGAATTATTTTGAAATGCAGACTGGGACGGTTTTCGTGGAACAAGAAGTTCTAGGACAGCAATATTGATCAAGGTGAATGAAGCACCGATAATGTGGACGGCTAAGAAGCAGACACTAATTGCATTATCTTCAGGGGAAGCTCAATATATCCAGTTCTCCTATTGTGGTGAGAAATTGACCTGGTTGCAAATATTTTTCTTCGAAATACGCATAAATAAAGTACTGTATGAGCATAAACAGATGTATCCAATCGCATTGTATTGCGATAGCAAAACGGCAGCATCCAACGCTCAAAAGCCAATGACTTCTGAAAGGAACGAACATATTGCATTGAAGTATATCATGTGAAAGAACTGATGAAAAGTGGCGTTGTGCAGTTGGTTAATGTCAACACACATTTTCAACCTTAGAATATGTTGACAAAAAACTGTCAGGGTTGATAAGCTTGATAAATTGCGCTTGGTTGGCGGCCTTAGAGCTTGAGTCTTAATTGGTAATATCTTTGAGTTTTTTATTTTTTTGGTTTATTGTTGACATTCCAAATACTCCTTTTGATGGACGTATATTTTGTGTTGTAAATTGTTTCGAGGGATATACCTTTTCTTATGTCATGGTTTTTTCCCAAAGTTTTTTATCATGGCAAAAGTTTTTAACAGTAGCCGCTATCTCTAGTAGTCTAGTTATTGCGCAACACATTCTCTAAGATTCATGTTTGGGAGGTACGGTGAATGACGCGATAACAGCCATCCCTTGGCACAACGTACAGTTTTGATCACCCGTGGGGCACGGCATGAGCAATAAAAAGCCGGTAAGCGGTGTGGTCTGCCCGACTCGGAAGGGGAAAAGGTCATGATCTTCACAAACATCTGCTCTTTCGGAAAAATATCGTCATAATATTTGGGCGTTTTATTTCTGATTAAGCCCGGTATCAATAAAATTGGTTGAATCACCTTAGTTTTATTACTGTATTATTAATTCTTACGTTAAAACAGTTCATGAAATATTACATTTTCCCTTATTCAATCGGTCTTTGAGTAGAAACATAACAATTGAGTTAAGGACCTACTCGAAATAGTGTATGAAAATTATCGGTAATTTCATCTTCTGACGTCCTAACTGAATACCTAATCAGATGGCATATGATGATAGGATTTACCCAAGTCAAAAGTTGCAACGATGATGGTATTTAAACAAGCAAGACAGTCTAAAATCTAAGTATTGAAGTACTTCAAATAGTGTACAACATCAACCTATGCTAGGAGCATGAAAACTGTCGTGTTTACTACAATGACTGCGCTCGCTATTGTAGCCCTGTACAATCATGGATATTTACCGATATCTCAGGGGTATCGCTGGATAGGGGTAGGTAGCTTGAGAAGTATAGGGAGAAATAAAAGAGTAACCTTTATTTACGGAGAAGGGCCTGGGCCTACACACCTCGGCTAGTTTCTATACGACCGTTGTCCTCATATGAGGAAATTTTTCCTCATGTGAGGACTACTTTTAGCACTTCTATTTCAATACAAAATTTTTTTACCTCAGCGCGTTTCTTGTCCCTCCGCATTATTTTATGAGTGTATGTAGCCGATCAAAATAAACTTTTCAAGATTGTTGACCTCGGTTAAGGCTAGAGCAATATTCCCTCACCAACTTCCGCTCTTCGCAAGACGTTGTGAAAACGACTTCATTGTGGAAGGAAACATAGTTCGTATTATCGTAGGGATTTTCAGAAACGAGACATCATGTACAGTAAAAACTACTATACTGTAAGTTAACATAAAAAACCTTTTTTGCAGTAAAAATTTCGGGCCTCCAAAAAATTTATATTTCCAAAATGTAACGGAAACTGTACTCATATGAGGACAAATGTGGCTCATATGGGACAGTGCTATGACGGATATATAATAGACAACGGACCTGAATGTCGACGCTGCTAAACTTCTCGATTGTACCTCCCGTCAGCGAGGGCGTGGGCTCGAGCGCTGACCGGTATAAATGTAGCACGACCGTCACACTGTAGTCTCCGTTACAGTGTGCATGACAATACTGTACTTTGATTCGACACTCCCCCTCTGTTGTCAGACGTCGTGCTCATAATTTTGTATACTGTACAGTGTACTGTAGTTTTCGCACAAATAAAGGCAGCACGAGCACTGTGTAGTGATCAACCAATTCAAGCTACAGTGGAAATCAAGAGGGTTCATTGAGGTCCAGAGTTCGAGATACCAAGCAAAATGATAGAAAGCAAATCAAATGATTAAAAATCAATAACGCGTAAAAGCTGAGGCAAAAATCAAATTGATGCAATGAAAAGGAATGACGCAACATGAGTTATTCTATAGGCGAGAGAATGGATAACAGGAATAATACTGAACTTAAAACTCTCAAGAGAGTACCAATATTCCAACGGAGGCAGCAAAGGGGCGTCAAAATTGAGTCCCCCTTAATTCTTCTGATCTCTACTCTACGGCAAAACAAAATGGCCGGCTGCCATCCTTCCAGGGTATATCTAGACCTTCTAGCATGGTACGAGGTAAAGAAAAGGGGCGGATGGGGAAGAGGAAGAGGCGCATGCAGAAGAAAACTTCAGAGATGCTGTAAATCAAGCGCAAGGTATTTGGCAGTGACGTAGAATGCAGCAGCAGTGAACAAAGTGGAGAAGACAGCAGCAGTGAACAGGGTGGGGAAGACAGCAGCAGTGAACGGGGTGGGGAAGATCACAGCAGTGAACAGGGTGGGGATGGCAACAGCAGTGAACAGAGTGGGGAAAGGAGCAGCAACGAGCAAACTAGGGAAGGGGTTAAGGCGGTGGGAGAGGGAGCATAGAACAGAATAGGATGAGTGAGGGAGATTTTTTTTTCTAGTGGCCCAGACCAGGGGGTGAAAATGACAGGAAATCAGATGCAGATGTGGATGAGGGTGAGGATTTAGATGGGGATGAGGGTACAATAACAGAAGCTGCGGAGGATTAGGTGATTGATGCCATGATGTTTAGAGACGGCTTCGAAGTGGGGGACTTTAACTTCATCGCAGATTGCTAATACGGGAGCTCCGGTAATTGCAACGATCCTTCTCAGTATCATCGGGTTGTGGAATTGTCTATAAAAATCCCCAGTCATTTAAGAAAGGTTCTTGAGTTCCGCACGGTCATCATAGACCAGCAGCGCGTTCGAGGATCTCCGCCTACTGGAACGTGGGTTCAAAGTTCCGAAACACTTATGGAACTGAATGAGGTGCCCCTATATTAGCCGAACTTAAAGTGTTTCAGCCGTAAGTATCCTCGGATAGCTGTGGTCACAGGTGACACAAAGGTCCGGGATATTGGCCGTCAGTTACTCGATTATAGGTTCCATGGTGCGATGGCACCGTTTGTGTCCAGCAAGGAGCTGGACTGTGTTCCTGCGTCGTTGATAAACTGAATTTTTGAGTTGCTTGGTGAACATTAATTGATTTCTGCCTTGCGGAAGTTGAGTGCATGTACTTCCATTTCTACAATCTCAAGCGGCTAGCCAGCTGGTGCGCAAATTGGGCATGCAAATAAGCTTAAGTAAGCCTAGATCTCGCTCTGTTCTTCGGGAGCTACGGTATGGATGTGCTTTCAGTATAATTTCGATGTTCAACAGCGGCATTTGGATTGTTCGCTTCGTGAGCGAGTGCGGGTCTCGTGTCGACAACTGCGTTGTAATCAACTCTGATCGCAAGATTATTTTAGATTCAGAAGAACCGTTTGCAATTGACCTCACGCCCAATTCCTTGAGAATATGAGCCGGTCCTTGCTCTGAGAAATTGTGCGTGGCTGAAGTATATGCACTTCTCATTCAGTAAAACGTAAACAAGTTACTTCCTTTGATGTAATGATCCATTGATCCTGTTGAATGTTGAGATGTCCCGTCGTGATAATCATCCGAAGAAGTGCTTGGCTCATGGACTTTTGTGCGTCCGTCAGCGACATTATTTGCGCATCTAACGAAGCCAATGTCATAAATTACTCTGTCGCGAAAGACTTCTCGGTTATCTGCAATATCGAGCACTGTGCGTATCTCGGAAGTCCTTCAGCCCTTGGATTTCACGTCGAATAGACTTTTGCTGTCCGTGAACAGTTGCACGGGAACAGGCTTGTTGAGTATTGCTTCCAATTCCTTTGACAGCAAAATTGATATATTGAACATGTCACTAAAGGCAATAAGTTCTCCATACATCGCAGAACGCGTAAACCATCGAGAAATAAAGGACTTAAACTATATTGGGGCTACTTTTTCGTCTGCATCGGCAATGAATATGACGAGGTCGAGTTGCAAGGAGAGATCCTGGTTATTTGCGTACGAATAATCTGAAACCCCGACAATGTGTATATTTTGCAGTTCTAATTTGGTAAATTTTAGGCCACGCGACTATCAATTGCGTATTTGATCGCCTCGATTATCCTTGCCACTATTTTACGGCGATCGTGTTCGAACATCTTCTCCGTGATCTGGGCACGCTGCGCTATTTCGAAAAGGTAGTCGGGTCCTGAGTTTGCCAGCCATGCCAATTTCATGCGAATCGATCTAAAGTTCTTGAATGATGCTTCCTTGAATAGTCATTCGAGTTTCCGGAAATAAGAGATTTAGTCGATATAGACGAGTACGAAGCCCGTGAATTCGGACGGTAAGGAAGACTCTTCTTTCATATCAAACCTGTTGTTGGTAAGCTTTGACAGCTTTCGAAATTCTTTGTCTCCGCAGCAGAGGATGTAGTCCAAGTAACCACCACTCAGGCCCTTTAGCGTCCCCCTATCCTGTAGGAAGTAGAGCACAGGGTCCATGCGGAGTGGTACCATCTTTATTTCCTTGCAATTATGTTTATCCAGCGTCTTATTCCATAAGTTTCCTGCGTCGCATAGGCTGTAAAGAGGTCGAAACAACTTAAGACACTGATCTGGTTCGAGTTTGAATTCGGTTAGGGGACCTTTTATGTATATATCCCTTGCTATCGGCTCTGATGATTGAAGATAAGGTTGGTTTATATCTTCTGTCCATACGTAGAACCCTAATATCGCTGCCAGCGCTAGGAGCAATCTCAAGGATTGCAGCTGCAATGTAAAGGATGTGTGAACCAGGATTTTTTTCATCCGATGCCCTCCAGTAACGTAAAGTGCTTTGTGTTTTTTTTCCGTCTATGGATGACTCAATTGACAGGAAGAAGCGTCCAGGTAGAATGTTGCCATCAGGTGGAATATCTTCCTTAGTAATTACTTTGAATTATCCACGTCTCAATAGCGCTCTTATTTCTTGCTTCTTTGCATTTTACATTTCTGAAGTTTTGGCCCTATCGTCGATTTCGTCCAATACCTCTGTTGGTAATATTAAGCCATCCTCAGGTGACTTAAATTAGGTTAGAGCTTCTCCAATATCTACAAGAAACGTGGAGAAAAGGGTTTCGGGAGTGAGTTAGGGCTTAACTTGAGCTATGTTAAATGGTAGATCCATTATCGCAGTCTCTTACATAGACCAACTTTCTGTCCAGGTTAACGGTAGACAATGGAAAGTGTCCCATCCATAGGTCAACGGTAGACACTGGAAAGTGTCCCATCCATCCTCCCATTCGACCACTGACGGCCTTCTCACGCTAGACAAGAACTTGATCCACTGGCTGATAAGTGCTGTCGGTCGAATGTAGGACTGCGTGTTTTAAAGAAATTTGTAGTTTTAGATTCGATATTTGCATTTGTGTTTCTTGTCTTGCAGATTCGGCGACCTTGCCGCGGTCGAACAAGGTAAGAAAGGCAGTGCGAGGTTCGTGTGGTACAGAAAGCTGAGAGAACTCTCCAAATACGATTACTGATGGGACAAGTCCCTCTGGTTCGAAAGTATCGTTCATTACCTTCACATAACAGGCTAATGCAGGACCCCGGTCGATTTTGGGTTGAGTTCTCATTATTTTCCGATACGTTCGTCTCAAGGGATCATGATATCGTTCGCATAGTCTCAGACTGGATTTTGACTCAATACCAGTTTTCGCGGCCTTTATATCGGAGAGACGAGCGAGGTGGATGAATTTATCTCCGAGCTGCGACCCTTGATCAGTTAAGAAATGGTTCGGAATCCCAGTGTATGTTGAGTCCCATGAATTAATTATTGCTTTCTATACATCTTCAGTCGAAACTCCTTTAAACAATTGTGCCGCGATGAATTTTGTACCTTCATCGAAGATGTGTAGGGCGGGGGCCTCATCGATATAAATGATGTATAGAAGTATTCTTTCGTTGAAGCGAATATTTTCGATTCCTAGAGTTACTCGAAACCTCTTTGGTGCGTTTTGAGTTCTTTTTCGGCGCGGATCACATTTCCGCGAAATGTCCTTCAGAATTTTCATCGTTTCTGGAGTAGCACCCTTCAGGCGCGAGAGTTTAATCATGTTGAACAGCTTCATGGCAGATTGGTGCGAAAAGTTACGGTGTGACTTCAAAAGTTGCGCCCTCGTAAGATGTATATCAGAGTAGGCTCGTACAGATGCGTAGAGGTGATTACCTTGAGACCTGAACATCTTTACGTACCAATCATCGATGTAGAACACTCCGTTATTCGGAGTAGTGTGTGCGACTCGTTTTATCAGTCTCTTTGAGACTGTACAAGGAATGAGGTACTCCTTGTCCAAGATACCCATTCCAAGTACCGTGGGTATGTCTGCAGTCACGATGTCGAAGTTGAAATAATTAGTTGGGATACCGGGAGTCGTGTCGAGTGGGACTGACACTCGACCAAGACTGGATAGAATGCATCGGCGAACCTGATTCTGTTGACAGATGGGAGGACCTTTTTCACTCGCATGCCAAGAGAGTTCTGCATACGAGTTCTTTCTTTGCGACCGGCCACAGGTTTAGGTGCCCGAAGATCGCATAGGAAACCCATCAGGCGACGTTGGGAGAATTCCTTTTCCTTCTTTGCAACATAAATATTCCCTATGAATATTTCACAACCTCAATATCTGTAATCTCAATTTTATTAAGGCGACAAGAGCTTACATGTAAATTCTGTTGCGTAAATGAAAGTCTGAAGGTGTCTGATCATTATTTTTCATCGTCGAAGTAATATTTCTAAGTAAAACGTCATGTTCGGCAATCCAAATCGGGAAATTCCGGTATTCTTCACATTGGTTGCTTGAAGTATCAGCAGAGTCGGCAAAGTAAGAATCAAATTCTGTGATCTGTTTGATTTCATCTGGCGATTCCGTATCGCTTTCAACCCTTTCGTTGATATTTTCAGATGTAAATTATTCCCCTTTGATGAATTCTGTAAGAATATGTGTTGAAGATTCTCCATTCTTGATCATGCGGCGAGTATGCGCTTCCATAGCTCCAGGAGCGCATCAATGGCTCCGCTTCCTGTTCGAAGCAGCACATTTGTGACACTCATTACGTCGATGGGAATCTTCAAAGGAGCGGTTTGTCCACGGTTCCTATTTCCCTTCTGCGGTCCATTGTGCTTAATCAGACGCTTTATGGTTCTATTATTGCGGCCATAGCAGGTCATATTGGTTAAGGTCTCATTAATCCCTTCAAATGCATAAGTCTCATTTGTACCTGCTGTCGGAATGGTAAGTAAGAGGATTTGCGGAAGGTTTGGATCGATTCGTGAAGTGTCTTCACGAACATATAAAATTAAAATCCTTGTGAAACGATGTTTTAAATTGGGATATGCAACCAATTTTGAAATTCAGTGACTTCTTTCCTTATAATGTCGATCTTATGGGCGTCGTTGCGGAAGTTGGGCAGTCAATGCGGTACAAGCTCGATAATTTGAGCCACCATCTTCGTTAGACCTTCTGATACATCAGATATGTCTCTTTCTTGCGTAAAAGACCGGTAGTCTTAGCGTTTCCAAAATAGCCTTGACTTGTAGCTGCCGGGCATCTAAAATGTAATCACTTGCCATAATTTTCACGATTTCAGCTTAGATCATATCGTTGCGGCAGTTTTCAAATTAGAAACTGCGAGCAGCACCATCCAGAATATGAACGAAGTAGTCTGCTTTCTGGTTTTGCGAAAGGTGGTACTGGCGTAAACAAGTTCCATACAACTTTAGGGACTCGGTAACATCCTGGCTCAAATCTCCACGCCATTTGCATTCCTTAAACATTCGCTGGACATAATTTGCCTTTCTGTAATTATCATGGCTGTTTTAGTCACAATTGTGATGATGCTCTAAGATGGGGGTTCAATCCTATTCTCTGGACCCGCAATCGTAACTTATCGTCCAATTCCTTGGTTTCCAACGTTCAAATGAGTAACCTGATCCAATTCATTGGTTGGACGAGCGGGATTTCCATCTACCGCCGAAACTTAAATATTACCTTGATTACGATTCTGGACAGACTGCCTTGCAATCGGCTGAAATGCCTGCTAAAAATATTCCATCGCACGGTCAGAGGAATGCGAATTCAGTAAATGGTTGAAAGATCAACAAATTATTTTGAATTTGTCTACAACACTCCTAGCATAGTTCGTGTCACTCTCCTTGAAATGATAGAGCTAGAACAATGTAAATAAGCGCTTTTCCTTTTTCTTTGGGTCCTCGGCGAATACAAGAATTGTAAACGGCATCGGAATTTCATCAAAACCAAATAATTTCGCGATATCACTAAACTGATACGGGAAACATCTGCATATTGAAAAAAGTCTCTGTGAAGACTTGATTCGGTGATTGCAACAAATCTATGAGATACTCAGTAAAATCTTAGAGTTTGGGGGTGTAACCGGTACGTCCCGAGCTGAGCCGCTGGGTCCATCCTAGTGGGGAAAGAATTCCATTGTCGAATTGGCGCCATTCAGGTTCAATAAAGCAGGTTGGTCGGAGAACGAACACGTATTTATCTTCTTCATGAACTTATCACACGTGAAATAGCGATGAGAGCGGCAGATCGGAGCAATTCTGACCGGTTTGAATGTGACGCAATATTCCAAGATACTAGACGGTTCGGATCGAAGTTACAGTGATGGTGATGAGACACGAAGGGGTAGGATAGCAAGTTGGTCGGTGCATCAAAGTAGCGAACGATTCCGGATTGTTGTGTTTACTACAATGACTGCGCTCGCTATCGTACCCTTGTACAATCAGGTGTATTCATCGGTAGCTCAGATTATCGTTGGATAGGGATAGGTAGCTTGAGTAGGCTAGGGAGAAATAAAGGAATAACTTTTATCTAAGGAGAAAGCCTGGGGCTGCACACCTCGGGTAGACAGCGGACCTGAATGTTGACGCTGCTAAACTTCTCGATTTTACCTCCCGTCAGCGAGGGCGTGGGCGCGAGCGCTGACCGGTGTATACAGAATGTAGCACGGCAGGCGCACTGTAATCTCCATTAGAGTGCGCAGGACACTACCGCACTGTAATTCGACAAAAACGCCTGAAACTAAAAAAGGTTGGCTCCTCTATCCCCAAATCTACTGTGTATAAGAATGCAGGTTTCCAGGCTTTCAGCAATCATCTTTGGTGCACCGTGTGTATTTCTAGAACGTCAAGAAAGGCGGTCGTCGCTACCTGTCATAGTAAATCGCTCGCACGAAGCGCCGCGCGTAGTTGCACAATCAACTACGTAATTAGGGAGCTGTAGGTAGCAAGAGGACAGGGTAGGATAGAGATTATTTTAGTAAAGGGGAATAGTTTGAGAAATTCTAACGCGGTGCACGCTGGCGTGGACAAACGGACTGAAAGCGTCGACGTTACTGTTGATTCTCTTGTCTGGTCTTGTCGGTCTTTGTGCGTTGGCGCCAAGTCCTCTGTTGTAAGTAGGACTTTATTGGACCCGCTTGGCGTACAGGAGCCACCCAGGTGGCAACGATTCGGCTGGTGGCAACGATTCGGCGAGGCTTACAGACCCTGCTGTAAAGTGAAACTACCGAAGCCCTGGCGCAGCTCTGTATCTAAGATTGTGCCAATTAGACTGGATCGCATTACGCTGCACGCGAGCGAGATTCGCTCTCAGTCGCACACGCACACTAGATCGCATTGGGACTGTCGCTTCCGAAAAGGAAATCGAAACGCAAGACACGCCTAAAGGGCACAGTCCTCAAGTCCTCCATTGCCGGATCCGCTGCATCGCTTTCCGAAATATCGCGGCCGTCGCTTTCCTCCACGCGCATCCGACTACCGCAACGAAAGCCCAAGGTGCACAGTGGGGTCACCTTGGGTAATAACCCTGCCTTCCAAATATTGAACAACCCGAATTTCTCCAGGAACAGAATATTGCGTTGCCACGTCGGGCTCCCTGTCTACACAGACTCGATGCGGTTGCTGAGTCGCGTGGTACCTCGCCTTGACAACCCCTCTCGCGACCCGGGTTCTGTTTCCAGCGCAGACAACGTCGCTTTCGATTTTCTTGGTGCGCCATCCGCCGTCACCGTTTTGTTTCCAGAGGATTAGACATGTACGTACCGTGCATTGTGGCCTGCTACTACACCTCCGTTGATACGATTTGCATTTGCATCCATCCCGCCTCAGTTCAGCCTTGAGGTCATCGGTGGCTATGGCTATCATATCTCCGGCTCCATTGAACGTGGCCGACGTGGCACATCCAGTTGGATATTAACATATAGTCAGTCAGTCACTCTGCACTCCAGAACCGCATTGGGTAAAACCCAGTATCAAAGCACAACAGAAGCGAGCAGTTCGTTTGGAAAGGTCTCGACGAAGGGATGGCGTAATATCTGTGCACCATTGGACTGTGCGTTGAGTCTTTAACGGACGACAACCACCCAACAGGTATTACAGCAATACATGTGTGATGATAACGGCACATCTTTCACCGTGGAAAATAAATTAGACTTGGTGCGCTCCGTCCGGAAAGGAAGTAGGACAACGGAAAGTATCTAACTGTGACATTCTTCAGCTTCGCTGCATCTGCATCATTCGTGAAGAGCAGGGAGCAAAGGAGACATTTCAGTTCACAGAGTTTTGGGGGCAATCACTCAAAAGCCAGGTCTGGATTCAGACTCTGGAGGGCAGGTGGTGGTGTACAGTATGTGCGCAGTTTTCGGTGATTCAGCATGACCGCGGTGTGCAGTACAGCACAGTACTGTACTGTTCAGTACTGTGCAGTACTGTAGAACAAAACAAGTTTAATGCATGCAGTATCTACAAACGCAGAGACACGTGTCTTGAGATTCCAGAATTCAGAGGTGGGTGCTTTCCCTTGGAGAGGGGGGAATATCGTAGTGTGTTCACATACCTGCACTGTGCAAGACTGGGCTATGCTAGTCTGAGGACAACTCCAGGGGACGGCTGAACCATGCACCCACTCCAACAGAGGGTACCAGATGAAAATTCTATCATCTAAATGCGAGATGAAGACAGTGTGAAAATCTGGCCGTGTAGTTGGACCTGCAGTGAACACGATAGATAGTCATTGAATGGGGAAAGGGTTCGGTGTTTTTTCTGTTGGAAGATATATTCGATCTATCCTAAGGTTTTCCACACAACTACAATCGATCATAGAAGTACAGTTTCTCTCTCTCACTCATTGAAGTAATGGTTCTCTCTTTCACGTTTTAGCATGAACGCTTACAGACTACGACAATCGCAACAAAGAAAACTCCAGACAAACTGACTTGGCGACGGACTGACAGGCTGCGCACCCCGAAGGTCAGCTGCGAAGTTGCTACGGTCATGGAGAGCCCGAAGTCCCGTTGATCGGATTTGTCCGTGGATGTCAATGGCGATAAATTCAAGGTCAGTACCACCGGCGCGACACGGTATCGCATAGGGTTCCCTTTTCCGCCGTTCGGCACGGGTCAGCACTGAGAGACCTCCATCTGCCTGGTTGCGGTGTGGCGCGGAGTGGGGGCTGACAATGGTCAAATCTAGCCCCTGTGCGGTGGGCACTAATAGGGAGTCGTCGATGAAGAGGTCCAGAGCGCGCTGCTCGACTAGGCTCTTGTGGAGGTCACTGGCAGAGGATCGCTCTCGAAACACGGCGAGGGAAATGGCCGGGCTGGTAAGCTCGCTGTATAGAATATCCCGAAGACGGTTGTGGCGGCGCACCGCACCCACACCATCTTAGCAGGTTGTTGCGTGATAGTATACGGTGTCGAGGAGAGAGGGAACAGTATAGTTACCTTCAAGGCAGATAGGGCAGCATTTGAGGCCGCAGAATATTGGTTTGCCCAAGCGATGGTCGACCATTGCGTCATATCTCCCCGGAGTTGTATCGATCGGCGAAAGGCATCGGGAGTGTTTAGAAGGGGGCGGAAGCTGTGGAGGAGGCAGCAGTGGCCAGAAGAGTAAAAAAGTGCGAAGAAGACGCGGTAGGGACCGATGAGTGTAGCAGGGAGAGACCGGAGAGGTGGAAGTGATAGGTGATCTCTTCCTGGAAGGAACGGGCTGCGTTTTGGTCGAGGTGGTGGGAGCGTGATAAGAGTGCATCTAGTCCTAGTTCTGCAGGGATATCCGAACTCATGGCCGGGGTGCCATAGGATGGGGTCAGAGGCCTGGCGAAATTCGTGGGGGTTGTGTGCAGAAGTCGTCGAATGAGGGGTAGGTTTCTGAGGTTTGAGCCTGTGTAGGCATAACGTTGATCGGAGTGCATGGGGTGAGGCCGAGGCCCACATGGCGGAAATGCAGCGTGGCCCGAAGCCACGTGATTTTGGGCATCTTCCGGTGAACTTGCTGGAAAACCCATCTCAGCCCCTTGCCAAAAGCTTTGGCAAGTGGTGAGGCAATGTGCGGCGGGGTTGAGCAGAACAAGTACGTTACCAGGAGGCACAGAACTGGAGAATATAGTAAGAGATCTTAGGGCCGTTCGCGGAAGAAAGGGATGTCCGGAGTGACTCCGCCTTCTGCAGGGCTTTGAGGGCCAAGGAAGGGCATGCAGCCGGGATGCCGATAGGGCTACCAGAAATCGTGATAGCATCCGAAAAGAGGACGTCGCATTGCAGGTCATGTAGAAGGGGGTGAGGTGGGAAGGAGGTAGAATGTTAGAGAATGGTCGGCTTTTAAAAATTTCTTTGTTTTTTTCTGAATGTCAGGCTATGCATAGTAGCGAAGAGAAGAGGGATCCGCGACAGGTTCATCAAATTGTCCGTGGTCCTTTTCAAAAGGTTGTTTGTAACGCGTCGTGATGCAGTCTCCTGTTTACGGATGGAGACGAAAAAGTTTGCTGTTAAGAGCATGAGGAAAAAGTTGCTGATAAGAGGAGTGAGTGGTATGTTGCAACCAGTCCAACGGAGGTAGGGCAAATTCCTGAACTCTGTGCTCTCGAGAATGTGTCAGCGGTGGCATGCGTACTCGCTAATGATGGCTTTTAATTTTAACCTCGTGCTTGTCACAAAGGATGAAGTGTATGAGATGTTGTGCTCTTTGACGCACATATCTGTCGATTAAAAAGTCGTTCAAGGCGTAAGGCACCGATTTCCAAAGGAAAATCCCCGTAACACTCGGACCTGGGTAGAGAATTTTTGATTGCTTGACACAAATACTCAGGATGGTAACACTAGCTTGTTTATGCATAGGATTCGCTCTACTTGTTTTTCAGGCACTGCGCTGATATTGGCCTTCTATCTTGTTTGTCTTTGATCGAGTGCGTGAACCTATGGGGCATTTCGTACTCTATCTTTCTTTCATCCCCGAAACCTCTTTGATTGCATATTACAGTACCGAAGGTATCTTATCAAGGACATGCAGGATAGAAAAGGTCCACGAATGAACTTTCATTTCTGCAGCTCGAACCAGTTCCTGGGGTTGGGTGGGATTGGTTTACTGCAAGTGGTGCAAGGGTTGGGAGTCTTATGAATTTGCAATGAAAGTATGATTGTGGATCTAGAATATTGAACGAATGCCGGAACATTTCTACCAACTAAAATGTAGCTGGTAGCCCAGTCAACATATAAGTCGAGTTTGAGGTGACCATCAAAGCAGTTTGCCATTGAAGAAGAGGGGCCCTCACCTTGGAGTATTAGTCCGCGGCTTGGATCCTGTGACGTGAAAGGCTTGATGGGAGCAGAATCTCACTGCTACAATATCTTTCAGCGCAGTTGAGGCAGAGTGAGTGCCTGCACCAGAGAGCCGAGGATTGATTACAGTTTAGCGTGTACAGTAGATGTGACGAGGCAGCATTAGCTTTCAGTCCAACGGTATTTGTCGGGGCAGTTTACAAGTCGTGCTGTATGTCCTTTTGGAGGGACAGAAATCCTCATTAAGAAGGATCTTTACTCATTGCTTATCTTTAAAATGCGTGGTCAGCGTACTAGCTTTTCAACTGGTGTATCAAGTCAACACCGAAGGTCATCAACACGAGATCCGGGTTCTTTTTGTCCCAAGCCTTTTACGAGTCAGAATGTTTCATAGTCTGTAGGAAACGCGCATGAATACGGGACTTGAGACCGATGCAACCTCTCGAGGCTATACGGCAGATACTGTGCCTTTAAAGTAAAATGGATTGTAATTCGACAGGAGAATGTATCCAGCTACAGTATGTACCAAGCAACTTTACTGTACAGTACTTTTGATACATACCCCTGCTTAGGTGGGATTCTAAATGCAATGCAGCAGCCAAATTCCACGTTGTCGCGAAAGCAGTATCGCGAACATCAACGGAGCCTGCAGGAGTGGTATGGCACATGTCGCATTGAAATGCCTCAACTTTTTGGGTGAAGGAGAATTTGTGAGTGGATTTCATTGGGATGCAGCGACTTGGGCTAATTTAGTGGCAGCAGTGACCAAACAAACTCGATCAATGACCTAATCAGCTGCATCCATGACTCACAACCCTGCAGGTCCCATGCCTCAGTAATTGTGAACCTCATGTTTTTGAGGTCATTGAGGCACAAAGCTTTAGTCGAAAAGTCTCGTGCAGAAGTATATATCAACCTGGAATTACTGTACTCACGTTGGAACTCATCCTGTAGTGTAATGCCTAAGATGGGGAATTTTTGGGTGCTTTACTGATTAGGGATGCAGGACGGCTATTTTCCGAATGCTAAGGGGGACATGTCTGCGTAATGTACAGTACAGTGCCCATGCGTACTGCAATCTACCGTACTGTACTGTACTTGTCAGCACTCCAGTGAGTACTTTGTGCTTACAGAGAGCATAAAGATTCGGTGAAATATGCAAATACAGACACTGCACCATGGCGCTCAGAACGTACGTACCCTTACCAGTCGGTTAAGCGTCAAGCCTCACAGCCTCTGGCTGATCTCGTACGGACCCTCCGATAATTTACACGTGTAACTCTACAAAAAGCAGAAAATCAACCCTTTCACAGACACATTACTTGTACTGTACTTGCGTTGCTGTACGATAGAGTACAGTTCGGTGGTTCAAATTTGGGCCAGAAAGCAGTCGGTACCGGCAAGCCTCTTGGCGCTGACAAACTGGCAGCCAGTAGAGGGAATTGCTAGTTTACAGAAAACTTGAGTCATGAAGGCTCCAAACAGTTCAGTTTTTTGCTAACAGGAAAGGTACAGGCGCAAATGCGTTGAGCTTCAGCAAGTATCCACCCCTTGAAATAACATTTGGACAATTCTAGGAGTTTCTAACGCCTTTAGGATCTGAAACTGATTCTATGACAAATTTGGCTAAATTCGGCCACGTATTTGGTATTTATACCAACAAAGTACTCAGGTGTAGTATTCGATACAAAATTGAAAAATTCCTTGTTGAAAGCATGCTGGTGCAATTGGCCCAGTGCCTGTATCCACAGATGGCTGTAAATTTATGTTTTGGTTGGGCCAAAATAAGGAGGTAAAATGCCGAAAAACATTGGTCCCCAGAAACTTGTCAAGATTCTGGAGAAATGACAGTCATCAAGCCCGTAATTCCTTTCTTTGATTGGACAACGAAGATTCGAGATCCACTGTACAGTTCACTGTGCTTTCAGAAGCACAGTACAGTACGGTAGGATATTAAACGGAAGAATGCTAACCATCGTTGGGAACCTTGCGAACCCTTGTCCATTTGAATACTGGCTTACATCACCTCTCGTACAAGAATACCAATCACATATTGCCAAACACTCCTGGACCTTCAACCTGTATAAGCCCTTCGCTGGCATGATTACACTGCACGTTTGTTGCTATATTTTACTGTACCACAATGACACTGCCTACAAATCCTTGCAAATCCCCTCCATGCATCCTGTTGGCTGGTGCCGTTGCACCGCCGTCGCGATCGTTTCCCGACGATAGGAATCCATGGCTTTGAAATTGCTGTGAAAATTTTTATTGTTTTTAATGGGGCTTGCCGTTTCGCCCGCCCTTTTGATATAAACACGCAAATCAGTACCAAATCCAACGATATGTTCGTGGGGCTTGTGATTTGTCGTTTGCCTTTTTGCCCGCGTTCTCAGGTTTATCCCAACTTGACGTTTTATTTTGCTTCCCCATACCCTCCACTTACTTTTCATGTTTTCACGCATTTTGAAAATTAAAATTGGACAAATTTCAAATCCTGGGCTTTTTGTTGCAAGATTTAAAAGTGATACATTTCATGTTGAATTTTATTTATTTTTGGGACCTCATCCAGCACATTCACCACGATTGCGCTGGCTGTTCTACTTTCTCCATGTTTTCTAGAACTTTTCGGCACAGAATACCGTCCCCTTGACGAGACCCGCTCAACTCTACCCAACACAGACATGCAAAAACACTTGCAAAAACCTACACACAAGCTTTTTGAGACTCGACGGAAACACACACTGCGCAAGCAAAACCCAAATCTGTCCTGTCAAAATATTTCATATTTGCAGAAAAACACGATTTTTTCTCACGCCCAAATCGCTGCGAACCTGTCTCCATTCTTCTACATCAGCCCCCAAAATACATCATTACGAACTTTCAAGTCACCTTCGCTTATCACAAACACACCACCGTCCGCTCCATCTCAAATAACCCGCGTTTTCCATTGCACCAAAATCCCCTCCCTCCCTGACTACTCCACTCTACCCAGCACCAATCCCGTCCACATTCCCCTGATTCTCTCCACTTTAATTTCCCTCAAAGTGACGTCAACCGCATTCCCTCTCACTGCAACTTTTTTCTCATACTGCGCACTTTACCCTCAAAATCACCCTACCTTTCCCATCACCTTTTTCCCTCGGAAATCCCCGCACCACACCCCCTCCCTTCCACCACTGACACGGCCCTTACCGCGGGCCGTCTCCATGCGCACTCACTCACATCCGAATTCCCCCCCCCCTCAGACCCCTCTCCTTCCCTGTCCTCCAAAATGGCCACCGCTCTCTCCATGTCTTCAACGGCATCCAAGAAAGTCTTTGTCGGCGGTCTCTCCTGGGAAACCGATGAAGCTTCCCTCCGCGATTACTTTGAACGTTACGGGCCCGTCTCGGATTGTGTCATCATGCGCGACCGCACCACCGGTCACCCCCGCGGTTTCGGCTTTGTAACTTATGACGACCAGCTCGTTGCCGAACGTGTCGCCGCAGAGTTCCACGAATTAGATGGCCGACAAGTCGAGGCAAAGATGGCTGTACCACGATCAGAATGCAATCCCGGCGCCCGATCGCACGCATCCAGAGCTACCAAGAAGGTGTTTGTCGGAGGATTGCCCGCGAGTTGTCGCGAGGCCGAGCTTCATGCGCATTTCGCGCGGTTTGGAGAGGTAGCGGAATGTCAAGTGATGTATGATCACCAGACGGGCAACTCGAGGGGATTCGGGTTTGTCACATTTGTCCATGAAGCTACCGTGATCGTGTAGTGGATTTAGAGGCGCATAGTATCTGGCAAAACACGTGGAAGTGAAAAGAGCGGAACCGAAACAAGCACTGGAGGCGAGAAGGGGCAGAGATATGCAGAAGGCGTACGGTGGTGGAAGCAGTGGGAATGGAAATGGGACTGCTGTAAATGGCGGTGCCGTGAACGTTGGTGCGAGTGGAAATGGAGTCTTGGGTTCAGCGAATGGTACAGTATTGGGCGAGATGCCGCAGACTCAGGGCCGTTTCATAATGTAGGGCCGTGGTCAAGTCTGTTTTCGACCGGCAGTGCATGGGGGAAGGGCGAGGGAGGGGCTGGACGGCAAAGCCAAGGAGGCGTGGGCGGCATGGGGTTCTTTAGCCCGGCGCAGCCATATGCCCCCGAGTTGGCTCAATGCGTGTACAATGCGTTCTACGGAAGCGAGAGTGCGCCCGAAGGATTTTGCGTCAACGTAGGAGCATTGCCGTCGGCAAGGCAGGAGCGTAGGTTTCATCCGTATCCTAGTCGGGAAAGGGTGGAGCGGTCGTATCGTTAGAAATACTTGGCAAGCGTGGGATTTACGTGCTGTGTATAGAGAGTTGGATGGATACATTGTGGACGGTCTGCAGCAGAAAGTAGAAGAGTAATGCTATTTGATGAGAGCATTGATTGCTGTTAGCGTGCCATCTTCCTTGTAGAGGAATAAAGAAGAAAAGCGATCATTTGCTCATTGCAGTAATTTCTGAATTGCGCAGCGACGCTACACGCGTTGTCAATGAAATTGAGGACGTGTGAAGCATGAAAACCGACGTTGGAACAAACTATGGGTAGTTGAAGTATTTGACTAGCATTGTGCTGGGCGCTCAGCGTGGCCAACCTTGGTCCGTAGTGCATAGCATTAGATCGCAAGTCTGCCTCAATCATCGTCATCATCGTGGATCAGCGGCTTCTGTATGGCATGTATCATGCAAGCAAACCACTAGTCGTCATGCTGCACAATAACTACGAGCTTGACAATTGCCCCAGTCATACCCTTTGCCCTTTGGACAGTTATGTACGAGAGGGCTGGTCACCTCATACTGCTCCAGATGACATGTCATGCACAACGTTTTCAAAGTGAGCGTGAGAGGGCTTGAGAGGTCGCGAAAGGCAACGAAAAAATTTTGGAAAATCTGAACCACTTGGGCAAGAGGCTCCTGAGTGCAGGATACAATCGCCATTTGGTGTCAACAATATTAAAGGTCATTGGTCTGGCTACAGTGCAGTATACTATTTTGCCCTCTGTTGCCACTTGAACCTGTCCATACCACTAGTCCTGTATGGAAAAATGATTGTATACCACTCTATATGAATCAAGGCCGCGACGGCATCGCGTACCGAATTCTGTAGCCGTCATGACTTTTGCCGCAAAGCTACTTCAACTACGTAACAATTCTGACAACCATCCGTTCCCCATCCATCTACGCTAACAAAACCACACAAAAACCACAAAACCTTGGTTTCTGCCTAATTGCTAAACTCTTGAGACTTTCATGAGAAAAATCCCCCCCGTTGATTCTTCTGCTTCAGCGCCCTCACGGCAGCCAACATGTCTCCTGCGTCTTTCGCCATTCTTTCAGAGCCCTCTGCGGCAGATCCTAACTTTTCTCCCCTCTCCTGAATCTTCTGAGCTGCCTCAGCAAACGCATTCCCTTCCGCTCCACCGCTCCGCTTTGAGTTCTCTACTTTCTTCCCAGGTCGCATCCCGTTTCCTCCATTTTCCCGTCCGCCATCTTCCCTTTCCCTCGTTTTGCCCCCGCCGCGTAAGTTTCTCCCCAGCACCCGAATTGACGCCACACCAGCTTCCAACGCAAGCCATCCCTTCTTTCGCTTCGAAGTTGCTCCAGCCTGCCCCTGCCCCTGACTCTGACGGGGGAGCTCTTGTCCGATCCTGTCGCAGACAATTCGCTCTTGGATAGATTCGTTCCTTCATCACTACTCTCCCCCACCTTTTTTCCATTTTCCTTCTTCTCTCCCCTGTTCACACGTCCAAAAATTACTGTCTTCCTCCGCTCAAGCTTCTGACTGGCCTTTGCCATGCCCTCAACCCCTTTGCCTTTTCGTCCTCGCTGCCTTCCGCTCCTGCTTTAACTTCTCCTAATTTTTCCCTAATTTTCCAATCCGCGTTGTCATTTCCTCCAGCTTCTTGTCCTCCTGTCTCGTCCGTTCCTCCCCCATCCTCTTCAACCTTCGAACTTCCCGCTCCAACCGACTCCTCTCTAGCGTCAACGCCTCTCTGTCATCTTCGGCCAGCACCCCGTCACTGGTATCCAGTTTTAATCGGTCCTTCAATTTTAGCTTCAGTTCACCCAGCCCCATTCTCAACCCCTTCTCGCCGCCCTTTGCCTCCACAACAATCACCCCAGCCTCGTCCTCCTTTCCATCCCTCATCTCCTCCCTCAAATCGTCGACATCGAGGTGCGCATCATCACCGATGCCACCGTGCCACACCGGGGCCTCAGGCACATCTTCCTCGCCAACACCTGTACCTGCAACCTCTTCCTTTTCCTCGTGCTCATCTTCGCTGTCACTGGATTCATACGTACGTTGAATGACGTGCAAATGATTCTTCGAATACTGAATCAAAGCGGACGACCCAGCTTGGCTTCCATCGCAGTCGTCAACATCAGCATCAATGTCTGGGGTAGGAATCAGTTTGCGAGTTTCGGACAGAACGGCAGACATATCTGCAGTAATCTGAGACATGCGGGCCTGGATTGCAGTGCGTCGGGGAATGTTGTTCGGATTGTCCGAGGGAAGGGCGAGGATTTCGGAGCGGAGGGTCTCCCATTCGGCCTTGAGTTGCTCGGAACGAGCAAAGCCTGCGTTAATGCCTTGGGACATGGTGTGTGATAGAGGCAAGGCAGAATGGGAATGGTTGATTTTCGGGGCCCACAAGCACGGAGAAAGTGGGCTGGGGCATTAACGTTGGAAAAAGTGAGTCAGAGCATTCAAGTTGAGAGGTGGCGGGTTAGGGCATTACCGAGAAGGGAAAAGTGGGAGATGCGATTCACAGGACGTGAGGTGGATGGAGAGTGGTGAGAGGAAAAAGTAGGTGAGTGTGATTGTAGAGCAGGATACGTTGAGTGATTGGTTTGTGTAAGCGCGGAGAGGATGTTGCCGAAGGGTGACAGAGATGTGGATGTCGTGGAGGGAAGGGTGTGTAATGTTATGGAGAGGCGAAGGGAAGAATCGCGGGCGCACAGGAAAAGAGTGGAAGTGCGGTGCGAAACGTTTCGAGGTGCGGTTTGGGTTAGAGCGGGGAATTTGATGCAATGCAAAGTTGGGGGAGAGGGTGGGGAGTGAGAGGGGAATGTTGCGCCGGGTAGGGTGTTTTAGAGGGTTTTATTTTGAAGATGAAGATTCGTGGTTATTACTGTTTATTTTATAAAATTTTCCCGTTTCTAGAGAGAAATTTAAGGCTGATTTGAGGGTTAGTTTTTGGCGGCGAAATGTGGTCAGACTCATGTCAGCACAGTGGAATGGACGATGGAATTGTTCCACTTGGCTTTTCTAAAATTTTATTCGAGGAGATACCGTCGAATACAATAGTCTTTTCCGTACACTACAGTATTTTTATGAAATAATGCGGTTACAAATAATACAGTGGTCCTGTGATGAGCCTGGAATGCTTGCCACCTCACCTCTACGGTATATCACGGAGCGACCGAGCTTGTACCAGTACTGTACTGTACTGTACATACTGTACATGTTTACCGTTAACTAGAAAAAAGAAATGCTATACAGTAAGCCAGTACAGCGCACTCGTTACCCTTTTGTTGCAAAGTAGCACAATTCTAAAATTCTACTCTAAAGTACTATATACTTCACATCCCTGGGTAATTGTTCAAGCGATCGGAGCAAGGGTTGTCCCAACCGTTACTTTCCGCCCCTCCCCGCCGTTCCACTTTAGTTTCTCGCTATAAACTTGTGGAAGTCAAACCGCCATATTTTACACTATCCTTCGCTTTGACACTCCACATCAGTTCCCCACCATAGCTAGTCTCCGCCTAGACTGTTCACCAATCTGCAACGGTGGCAGGACCGGCCACCTTTGAAACGAAATCCATCGCTCCCCCTCCAAAACCCAAAATGTCAAAAGCTGTCTCAAACCCTCACCCTCACCCCACTCCTCGTCTGTAAACACGCATTCGCGATCCCCTCCCGCCACTCTCTCCTTCACGTCAAGCCTTCATACCACCAAAACCACACCCGCACACGAACCATCCCCACTCAAAACAACTAGTTCACCAAGCAGCCATGCGCTGCAAACACTCCCCGCTCATTACCTTCACTGAATGAATACCAGCAGCATGAATTCATAGCATTGCCGCAACACACACATTGCTGGCATTTTATGCAGCCTTGCGACTTTCGACCCGCGCTTGCGCTGTGCACTGTTGATGCGCGAGCGACCTACCAGATCAGCAAGGGGGAAATTTTTGGGTTGTTTTAATGCATGGAAGATGTGGTCGGATCAGCAAGTGGCGCTTGTTATACGCCCGCCGTGTTGCTGGCAACGCGATCTGCATTTGTCGTCTTTGACATGTGGCGTTGCGAAATCTGTCCCGTTGGCCGGTTTGGTTGCTCTTTTCAGCGTTCTGTGACTGGGTGTGTTGCAGATGGTGAGGTGCAGTCTTTCTAGAGCTTCGGATCGTGCATAGACAGCTTGCCCATAGTTTACTAAGCTTGTGGCTTGGGTTTTGTTAGCGGCAACAACGGCTCTTTCAGCGTCTTCCGGGCCGGAACAAACTGCATGCTTGCGAGTGACACCAAACTTGAGACTGTGCACTCTTTTCGCTCCACCGATTCTTGCGCAACGGTATTAGGAGTGCGGCTTTTGTTGCAAACCCTCTGTGTATGGAGGAAGCCTTGTCTTTCGCCTTGGACGCTGTGTTGTGGTGTTTGCGGCGGATGGTGCAGTCATACTGTAAAGTTTGCTTGTCAGGTTTAGTGCGCATCTTGTGGATGGGTATGTCACTGAGATACCCTTGGAGGTATTTTCTCGTACTAATGCAATGTTTGTTGCTAGGGGATTGACCTACATTCGTTATTTTTGTTGGGTATTGTGCAATCTGCGGTACGTACTTCGTACTAAACAGCTCCCTTTACAAAGTAGGGGTCCAACTGAAAGCTACTTGGTGCCATGGGTTTTCTTTATACAAAGGATTTGCCCTCTAATATATCGTCACCATAATGTTTTCTTCGCTGCGGCCATACTGCACAGTACCCTATGTCCCATCGGGTGTCAAACCGGTAGGGTAACATGGGGTCTTTATTCAAGTTTCCTCACATTGAAAATTGTGTGTATCAAGCAAAGTGCTTTGACCATACTACGAGATATGCCCACCACCTACTCATCCTCCTCCCCACCAATTTCTAAACCCTCCAGATCGGCAACGCCTTCACCGATGTCGTCGCCCTCTGAAGGGTTGAAATCAAACCAGTCCGTCCAGCGAGCAGGCACCCACAAACGCTCCGTGCCGGATGGTCCCATCACAGGCACCTTAGTGTCCTTCTCCGTGGCCGTAATAACCCCACTCTCGCGCCGTGACGTCTGCCCATAGACGCCTTTGGATGTTTTTTGGAATTCGGCGGCTTCCACCAAGGTGGAAGACTGGAGCTTGCCGCCACTAGGTGACGGGGGCGGGGTGTTCGGTACCACAGGACTATGGACCTGTTTCTTTGGGACGTGCAACCTTGACCAATACCATTGAAAAGCAACGCCCTCCTTGTGCGCCATTCCCGGTTTGTCCAACGTGGTCCGGGGGCGACAGGTGGCCGTACTGTGGACAAGGGTATCGACGAGATCGGGGGTAGCAGGAGCGCAGCGGTCGCGGCGAATTGATCTGCACAGGAAACCCGCTCGACCAGTGGAAGTGGCCGCGCCCGCACCCGACGACATGTCGCACGGGGCGGGCGCCGAAAGCGGGGGAATGTTGAAGCTCTGCAGTTGTTGGTTGAGTGACGAGAGGGGAGAGTTGGAGGGCGGGGAACTGGGGTTGGTTGGTGGGGTAGGATTTGGTGGTTTACTGGAATGGGTTGGTATACTGCACGTGGCCGACGTGGACCACCCGGTTAGCTCTTCATTTTCCTGATAACAGCAATCGCAATGACGACTGGAAGTAGGGTATCCACTTACTGTACATACCCTGAGAACGGAACTTGATGGGTCGGTATGGGCTGGTCTGCGGAAAAAGAACCCATCCATCACTACTACTGTACTGTACATCATCAGAAGGTGAAATAATGTATAGACCCTGTGCATAAAAAATCCATCACTTTAGTATCCTCGTGCTCGTATTAACCTCACCAGCGCGCCCAGTTGACGCCTACCCATACTGAAACAGGTTTAGTGACCATTGACCTCGTCTAATGCTAGCAGGTTGCAGCCACTGGGTTCGGACGCCCCACATCCAGATGATTGTGAATTTATCCGTTTCTAATGTCACTGTCGACAGTACTTGAACGGATGAAGGGGCGTGAGGTGATAGGTCATTGCAGCATTTAAGGCTTGAATGGATCAAGGAGATGGCATGAATAGAGGATTGGAGGTATCGGTTTTCAGATGGAGTAAAGAACATGTTCCTCTGTTGTTTCACTGGTAGCATCGCAACAAGTCTCGGCGAATGAGAGGTTGTCGGAAGGAGGAAATGTCCAGGACCGGTCCATGCTGCGTGGTATGGGACGCGTAGTATGCAAGAAAAAGTTATGGTCTACCGAAACTGGAGTGCCAGTTTAGGTTGCCCATCAGCGTCTGTGATGGCGTTTGTATTGGGTCTTTTTCTCAGGCTGCTCGGTCGTGGAATAGACGAGGAGGCTGCGTTGAAAAGCCAGCGTTGAGCGAAAGGCTCAAGTTTGCAAAGACGTGGGGGTTACGTTGAAAAGCACGGCTCCAGGCAAGAGGCTCGGAGAACTTGGAAGCTACGGTTAAACGCTGTGTGTTTTCTGTCGGGACAATACAGAGTCGCATGAACCCAGCAAGTGATGAACTGCCGATTAGCAGTGGCTGGGCTGCTCAGAACAATGGCGGAGAACTTTAATTTGGCCGGATGCCATTTGAACTTGAATTGGAATGAGCCTGTGACCGGCTTGGAATGGGTCTTCGATAGGCTCTAGAGAGCTTCTCCAGCACTTCTTGATGTCAACAAATCGAGTGCCCGTTGGAAGAGGCATACGTTGTGCACTACAAAAAAAAAGAAAAAAAAAACCAAGGACTTGGTGCAAGATATTACAAGAAAGGTATCCATACGCCTTCCGATGTTACGATGATAAGCCGCGAGGTCGGCCCTCATTGCCGAACTCACCAAAGCGTCACCATGTCCCGGGCGATGCCTACCGCCTTCCGTCATTCGTACAACGCTTTTGTTTGCCACTTTCGTCTGTTTACCACCATAAGTGCTCAGCCCGCGTGTTTATCAGCTTCTTCAGGCGCGCCTGTTGGTAAATCCTTTCGTTCAAATCTTCTCCGTATTGACAAACGGCCCTTTTCGCGGTTTTTCTTGTTACCAATCAAGCGCGCGATTACGGTGTCTTGTACCGAACCGCCCGTGGGAAGCCGGATGCGCGACAGAACGGGCGTCTACCATCTTTCGAAGGCGCCGGCGTCAGGGTTGCTCGAGAGTTTGTACAACGCGAGAGGATTGATGATGATGTGCGTTGGAAAAGGGATGAGACACTTGATTCGCTTGCACAAGAGCTCGTAGAACTACATGAAGAACTTCAACACGCTTTGGCCTCAAAAAGTCAAGTATACGTCGCTCAAAGGAAAAAAGGCGCTCGTGTAGAACATCTTGGCCATGGTGTTTACGTGCAATACGGTGTACAAGCACTTGATACTGACGGCCTAGAAGGTAAGACAGCTACCATCACTCGTGAAGAAAGTCGGAGTTGCGTGCGTCATGCCCTGGATGCATTGCAGAATCGCTTTAGGGTTGCAGTTACCGGTCAGCCAGGTATTGGAAAAACTCGAGGATCTATGATGTACGCCATGCAGGCTCTTCTTTACCGGAGGAGTGCTGTGTTGTACGTTGGGTACAAGTCAGGGAAAATGCTACTGTTTTTGCCGAGAGAAAACGGCAACTACCGCGTCTGGAGAACAAAGTCGTTTTACTTTGACCAGACAAGATTTCAAGATGATACTCGCGTGGTAGCGATCATTGATCCTCCGGAAGAAGGGTCGTATTCGTCAATGGGTGAGTGCCGAGTTCTCAAGTTTGTTTCAAACAATGCGGAAAAGCATTTTCGGAACTGGGAAAAAGACGGCACTCTACTAGTGACGTCGATGCCTACGGAAGAAGAGGTCCTAGCTATGACGAGAGTTCTGTGGGACGATGAGAAGTCTCCGCACCCATGGCAGATCGGTGAACTAAATACGATGGAACAGAAGATGAGCGAAGTCGAGAAAAGAATTGAGCTCGTTGGAGCTATTCCTCGTCTTGTATTTGACTCGGGACTGTTTTTAGATGCAGTCGGTGAGCACGTACAAGGCGCTGCTGAGGCGGGAGAAAAAGTTTCTGATTTCGATCTGTACAAGGCATTGCGTGGAAAGTACTCAACATTCCTCGCGAAGCATCCTACTCCCGCTTCGTCAAGACTTTTACTTTTGAATCCAAAGACAGTGAACCACCACACATGGAAAGAACGAAGGATGCAGCGTCCCACATTCCAGCTGACACCCATTGCGACTCTGGTTCTTCGTGACCGTCTGGAGAAAAGCATTATTGCATTGAGGACGGAAAACTTTGAGGACTTTGCTTTTGACTGGCTTTGTGAGACTAAGGGGAGAAAAGCAGAAGTTCAGTACGTTTCAGAGGGTAATCATGACACTGCGTACCAAAGAATCGCTTCAATGGACCGGAACGAGCTTCGTGTGTATCGCCCAGCTGCGGGCAACTTTCCGTTTATTGATTTTGCCACAGGTTGCAAAACTTGGTACAACGCTAAGTCCATTGGGAAGGGCGTCAAAACAGTGAAGTTGACGAAGACGGAGCGAGAAGATTCCTTGATAATCTGGAAAGGGTATTAGTGGCGAACAATTCTTCTGGTGACATCTAAAGCATTGTAAGGCACAGCAACCCTGTGCTCAGCAACCCTGTGCTTACCGTCCTAACCAATGGTAACACAGAGCCAACGTTACGCGACCCGACAGCCGCGTTAAACCTTTTGGGTGCGCGAGTGATTCTGAGGGTGGTGAACGTCTCTGAGATGTCTGCAATTGGAGAGCTGTTGGATCGCGCAGATCGAACGCAGGTACTCCTTAGTGAATTGGAGAAACAGGTTGCAGGAGGCCTGCGTTGAGCGCTCCCCGGTGGTGTAGTAACGAACAAGGATATGTTAACGACGTTTTGGATTTGTACTCGGTCTCGACAGGATGTGGGAATGTGATACCCTCGAGTAGAAATGAGACTGTGCCTTTTTTTGGTGTGAGAATGAATTGACGCGGACGTCAATTGATGCGAGGTGCCTATGGTGAAACAGGTTTAGTGACCATTGACCTCGTCTAATGCTAGCAGGTTGCAGCCACTGGGTTCGGACGCCCCACATCCAGATGATTGTGAATTTATCGTTTCTAATGTCACTGTCGACAGTACTTGAACGGATGAAGGGGCGTGAGGTGATAGGTCATTGCAGCATTTAAGGCTTGAATGGATCAAGGAGATGGCATGAATAGAGGATTGGAGGTATCGGTTTTCAGATGGAGTAAAGACCATGTTCCTCTGTTGTTTCACATAGACGCCTTCGGGGTTGAATATGATAGGGGCGGCTTCTGCAGAAGATAGGGGCTGCTTGTCAAATTCGTATATAGAAATCATAAATTGATTATTATCACCGATTGGTGACGTGCGAGAGGGTTTCGGTAGACACGGGGGTTCACCGCAGACTTGTTAGTCTTGGGTACTGGAAGGACTGGGAGGAAAAGTGAACCAAATTGAGAAGAGCCAGAAAAATTCCACCGAAAATATCCTGCAGAACACGGCCCCCTCGGCTTGGAAAAAACAGGCTCCTTCACCTACCATTAAGAACCTTGCAGAAGGACGCGAAGGCGACAACCTGCACCGCGGACGGACGACCGACGAAAACCATACCGCGCCGTTCTAGGACGCCGTTTGGAAAGTAACGCCATCTTTGCGCGCCATTCCCGCCTCGTCCAACGTGCTCCAGGGGCGAGAGGCAGCGGAAATGCCGACACGGATATCGGATATCGACGAGATCGGTGCAACGAGTGCAGCAGACGCGACATGTCGATCTGCAGGGGAAACGGGCTAGACGGGAGGAAGTGGCCGCGCCCGAACTCGACGACATGTCGCACGGCGCGGGCGCCGAAAGCGGCGAAATGTTGACGAAGCTCTGCAATGGTTGGTTGAGTGATGAAAGGGGGAGGAGAATGGAATGTTTCGGCGGGCTTAAATGGATTGTTATTTTAATATTTCCTGATAAAAGCAATCACAGACGCGGCCTAAGAGCATCCCTACCGATTGCATAATCCAAAATAGAATAAGGACAGGTGTAGCAAAAATATTGGAGGACCAATTTCCTCAAAGGCGTTCTAACGCCGGTTTCAACTGGGAAAATGTGGAGTGATTTAATATTTGAAAAAATATGGTCGGTTGTGGCCCGAAATATCCTACAGGTGCCCAGTAATGTTGACAAGGTGATGTTGACACCAATATTATCTGTTGCAGGGCCAGCACACGCTCATCTGCTCCACTCAGTCGCCCCACCTTTTTCTCAGCCGCCAACGTCCCGCCCTCCGCCCTTCGCTCTATAGGGGACACTATGAAAGACAGCATAAATGCTTGCTCGAGGACAGTGACGTAGATGATCAAGAGGCATTTTCGGCTGCATTCTGGATGCAGATGACGAGCATCGCTTTGCTAACACCGTCAAAAGCGGGACAGTACGGATCTGTTCCAGGAAAAGCAGGTAATGTACATCGCGACTATGGCAGCGCTCACCACCATCATGGTCAAATATTTTTGGCCTTCTGGCCAATCCCGGCCTGGAACGACACAGATTGGACCGAAACAGCCAGGCAGCGCGTATCAGAGAAGGGTCAGAATGCCTCGCTCAGATTTTAGTCGCGTTTGCACCCCAGCTGTAGCCCAGTCGACCTACCTATGAAAAGGAGTGAATCCTGACGCCACTGGCCGCATGGGAATATCCCAGCTCTTGAAAGTAATCATTGCACTACGGTTTTTGCTTACACATTGCCATCTGATTTGGCTAAAGACATGTTTGATGTCTCGGAAATTACAGCGTTACAATTTTTGACCGCATTTTGCACCGCATTGATGGAATTTTTGGATCTGAGTATCTGAGAGCACTGGTAACGCTGGATCTCGAAAGAATCGAGAGAAATTCGCCGCAACTGGATTCTAGGGTGCGTTGGTTGCCTCAACTGCGCGGGCTGGGAATGGAAGAACTGCCCAAAAGCTCTTCAAGGGATTATGAATGGTAAGGACGGGACACCTTGCGTTAGATGGAGGTTTTATGTCGTTAGATTTATGATATGTTTGTTTCAGTTTGGGCTGCCGGGAACATTCAATGACTTGAATATACTTGAAGTAAGCGATCATTTCGCAAATGTATTAGTCGCGCTCTTCTGCCCTGTATGCCCAAGTTTTACTCTTGATGGAAAGATTTTTCAATGGTAGTACTATCTCACTGATGGAATATACTCGCCTTGGAAGATATTTGTGAAGGAACTAACTAATTTGCTAGATAGAAGGGGTATATGTTCAGTAGAAGACAGGAGGGCATGTGGAAATGTGTGGAGAGAGTATTTGGCGTTATGTTTTGATGCCCGGCACAGATCCTTCAGTAAAGGATCTGTGCCGGGCATGGAAAACAGTTCATCATATAGTTGTCTCTCTCCATCTAACGAGCTCTTTAGTAGCTTTAAATCTCTTAGCAGATGCCTCTGCCAGCCGTTTAATGCCTCTGCACCATGATTAAAGCATAGACTTGATTTGAAAGCTCCATATATCTTTTAGTACCCATAGGTCGGATTTTGCTGGGGGATGGTTCTGACAAGACGAAACTGCCGACTTTGAGAATGATCGTCACTACTAGAATTTCTGCCAACTGCGTCCCCTTTCGTTACTGAACTGGCAACAAGAGCTACGACTTGCACCTCTCCAAACACTCTGCCTGGTCTCTCGAACCTAAAATAAGAGACCAGGAATGAGTCGTTCGAAAAATTCTAGGCACTCACGGAAGCGATACTAACACCCAAAATCGGCAGCTGGGTCCCGCAAGAATGTGTACATCTGAGACACGTTTGCATAATCACTGTATACTGCAGCAGCCGCCATGAAGATATACTATTCAGTCGGAGTATTGTCGGATTCTTTTTTTTTATCTTTTTGATGATTCTCTAAAACTTAAAGGCCTCGCATCTCGCTTTACGGTGCCGCTGGATGATTACGTCACCCGTGCGATCTGGGTACACCGTTGACGGGTTTCTGCTTTTGACGTTTGCATAAATTTATTGCACGCCTCCGAAACTTGCGACCTGAACAAATGTCTTCTCTTTCCCGACACTGAAGTTGGGTTTTCGGATGCTGCAACATAAGCGCGATATGCTGCCACAATTTATTCTGCAGTACACCCTTTTCAAGCTCCTATTGTTACCTGTCGTTGATTGAAGTCGTTCAGTTGAAATTTGTAGGCGACAGCAGAGTGATTTGGCCTGGGTGGTTGGAAGCGTTTGTTATATCGAAATCTCTGTCGCGTTTGCTGTTGTATCTCCGCGAAAGAAGTTCCATGTTGTTTGGTTTTTCTCCTCGCACGCGCTATTTTCTAGCTGTGCTCTCCCCGCCCCGATGTGATTGACGGCTTCTTGTCTACTGTAGATGATCATGAAATCGAGGTTACTGATGTTATTGAATCTGCAAGCAAGGGATGGAGGGGTGAAGCAATCCATTCATTGTTTTTGAGGTGAATGGGGTTGAGGAGTATCGAATTCTTTGTAGGCCCCAATACTAACGGAGTGAGATTTACAATAGAGCGACATTTATACTGTAATTGTTACGTACTGTACGCGAGAATCGCTCTGATTGGCTGCTGATTGGATTAGAACGCGGTGGATCGAGTTCCAAAATGGGGTCACTTCTAACGCGATTGACCGGAATGGAATCCAAAATCCAACAGAACTGAATTACTCCAGATCGGCTGTTGATGGGTACGTGCAGAAATGCGGACTACAAATCCAAAAAACCGTTTGACTTCGATTTTAGACAACTAGTAGGGATGCTTTAAGTAGGCTAGCCACATATACCCTTATAACGGAGATTCTTTTGCAATATACACACTTTCATCAAGTTGTGGCCTCGAGTGTCGCTCAAAACCCTTTTGGGGTTGGTTACTGCGAGGTTTTCGTCAAGGCACCCATTCACGGTTGCAGCTCTGTCGCCGTCGCGTTCTTCTTCAAGTTCTTAAAGGCAGTCGAAGGAACCTGTTTCTTGAAGCCGTGGGGGCCCTATTCTGCAGCATTTTCGGAATTTTTCTGGCTTTTCTCTCTTTTGTTCACTTTTCCTCCGCATTCCTTCCAGCACCAGAATAACAAGTTGCGGTGTGAACCCTCGTGTCTACGGAACCCTCTCGTCCGTCACCAATTTGTGATAAGCAGCTCCTATCTTCTACAGAAGCCCGCCCCTATCATATTCATCCCGAAGCATCTATGGGTAGGCGTCAACTGAGCGCGCAGGTGAGGTAATTACAAGCACTGTGGTAGCAATGGATTTGTCTGTACAGGTGTATCATTCAACTGTTGGTGATGTTGCGGACGGGTATGCAGTAGTGTGGGTGAGTCCGTTTTCATAGACCAACCCATACACGCTGGCACAACCGCCTGCGCGACCTTTTATACCACGAAATATCGCACCCTGACATTTACCTTTCCGTCAGACGGGAGCGTTTCTTTGCAGCAGATCTGTACAAGAGCCCCAATGAGCGGTGAGCACTCGACTTAGTCATTGACTGTTCCCTGATCGCCCCATCTCCCATGTCCTTGGATGTCACCATTGTCAGCCCTCATTCCGCCCCATACCGCAACTTAGCTGACAATGGTGGGTCTACTCCTGACCGTCCTGAGAAGAAGAAATGAGCACACTTTTGTGCAGCGTGCGACTAAGAAAGGTTAGAACTCATCACCCTCACCATCTACGTCTATGGGCAGATTGGAAAATGGAGTCTCAAAGATCTCAAAAAACTTAGCAACTTTATGGCTGAAAGGCGTGGAAAACACCGTCATTCTGAGTTTCACTCCTTGAATACACGTGTCGAATCGTTTGTCCTCCGAGACACGGCAGTTATGGCGGGACTTACGGTATTGTGGAGTCTAGTAAATTGATAGACACGGAAGGGTTCAAATTTTAGTGAAACTTTGATGCTTTTAATGCAGACTGTTCTTGATCAATGGAAAGTTTTTGCCAGAGAGACTGGGCGCGCTGTTGGTATGCCTCTGGTATTTTTATACGCACACAGAAACTCGATTCCAATCCTCGTTGTCTGTCCTCGGTCTCTAAACTTCATTCTTTTTGTCTTCCCACCGACGGGCCTAGCAAGCTTCGGCTCCGGGGTTATGGTGGAAGTATTCGCGAAGAAACTTCTCGGGTGACTAAACTTTAATCTGAGGGCCGCTTGGCTCTGCTGCTGTGATAGTTCTCCCCGACGGCTACTATTCTCTCGGTGAGGCTTGATGCTTGATTTTAGGCACTTGCACATATGAAATTCTCGGATACCGGACTACCGTTCCTGTAGATGCCGGAAAAATCTTTGCCACCCGTTTCCCCCGAAAGATGCCCTCAATACATCTAAAACTGATATAATTAGAGAAAAAAAGATTGATGTCAAGTAATCCGGCATAAATTGTACAAACTTTGAAACTGACTCAGACGGTGTCCGTGTTAATACTCAGACATATTTTAATGAAAGTATAGGCAACATAAACTATATCTTCTGGCTTAACATTGCCTTTGAAGCTGCATTTAATCAGCTAATAGATGAGGACCTTAGGTGTCTGGGTGCTAGCTTAGAGTAAAAGGGCATAGTTCGCGAGATATAAGAATATGGTAATCAGAATCCTTCCATCATTAGTGAAAGGAATAGTTTTCTGTAGTCTTACATATTACTGTTCCCGGTTCTTTACCCTTTTTGGATTCTACCGGAGGTATACTATCGGGCTCTGAGTCGCAAATTCATCCTCCCGATCATTCGATGACTGTGGTGTAGTGGCACAACCTCAACGGTAGATGCGCGTCCGCCCGGTATTTCAAGGGTATCAAGGCGATGGATTTACCCGTCGGGTGCAACCTGCGTGATCCGCTTGGCGATACAGGTGGCATGAATGTGGATGTACTGTACAGTGCACCTGGGTGAGGAATCCGAACGGTCTTTACAGTCCTGTTGTTAGCGTACAGTAAGGGTTTTAGTTTTAGTGTAATGAGTATTATTTTAATAAGAAATTGGTACCCCTGTGCCACGGACCATTAGGGTCTGGGGCCGGGACCAATCGGACTCCGGGCGGACTTACCAGATATCTAACTGCAACCTCCGTCTCGGTGCCAGTCAAGTAAAAGGCAAGCACCCTTTACCTCTTGGAGTACCCGTCAACTTTACGACTACCCTTTCCCTTTTACAGTTTACTTTGCACGGTTTACCCCTTTTGGCCTCTATCGCGCCGTCGTCGACACCGCGTATCTCCCTTGACCGCGGTCCGGCAAGCTCTTCCAGAGAGTGAGCTAACCTCTTCCTTGTGTTTCCCTTATCCGTCCGTCCGGTGGTCCCTCGCAGGTAGAAGACCTCTACCTAAAACGCTCTACCGAGTTATCGAGATCCTCGCGTTACCGACCGGAGACGTCTGGCAGTAACAAGAGTGAACCCTAACGGGTTTACACCTCAATGACGAAGAAGTGCAATGCTTGGAGGTACCGAACTCAAAGAAAGAGCTCATAATTCTGTCTTTGAATCGCAAGGAGTACAGCGGGCAGAGTCGTTAATGGATGCGGGAAAGTTATCACTATAAATTCGATTGTGGAGAACTGCCTCGCATTGTTTGCGTCGGACAAATCCGACATTATGGCAGTTATTCATTCGTCTTTTGCTTCATATAAGTGATTACTATCAAGAAAAGATGGAAATAACTATGACATGGATGTTGAGAGCTACCTAGGAATTAGTTTAAAATACTTTTAATGATATAAATCCTAACAATGAAAATTCGGTGAGGCTTAAACATCGACGCGGTGCGGTGGAGGTGGGGGAATCAAATAAGTCTCTACCAAGCGGAGAAAAATTACCATATACATCCGAAAATCAGAGCAGCTCGCAAAAATCGCTTTTCATCCGCGATTTAACACGAAAAGAATCAATGGTATCTATTGCAAAATTGTGCTCTGTGAGCATCAAGGGATCGAACGAAAGTGTGAAGGTTGCCAAAAATTCCACCGGGAGTGGAATATCCGTGGTAGAGGAGGAATCCATTAGCGTACGTGATGCCATTTTGACAGAAAAAGAAATACATTCGAGATCTCGATCGGACCAGGGGGAGTCATAAAAACAAAAGAGCTTGAATCTTTCGTTGGCAGTAAGGGGAATACCGACTGCTAAAATACTTCACATCACCAATAATATGATGATAATCAGTCTATGTCCAGCGACTACAGGGATTTTGAAAGGGAAGTTGAGAAAATTTTAATCATATTTTCTATCTTTTATCTACTTTATATTTGGACAAGAGAAAGTACTCACATCATCGGAAAAGGGAAAATGATTATAAAGTGAGTCAGAGGACATTACTGGTACTACGGCTTCGTTCAAGACAAAGAATGGGACTGGGCAAAAATTTGAGAGTACTCGATACTACGAGGATATTAAAGGGTCTCAGATGCCATTAATTTGGAGGCGTTCCGAAAATAGCAAAGTGTCGTCATAGATGATAGGACCCTTTGCTACACCATGCTCTTTAAAATACTGGCTACAATGCCAAGGAGAGCAATCATGTTTCGTTCATCAGATAATCTGTTATTGTCAGATCTTTGGAGACATACAGGCCACTAATAATGCACTGGATGACAAACCACCCGTACCTAAAAGAACGATTGAAATTTCATTGAACACGACAAACTTCATGATTCCATAATGTATATGGCGAGAGCATGGGTATTTTTTTGCGTATGCTGGCTATGTCTCCCATGTAACTTCTTAGAAGGGTTCCTAGAAACCAAAATGATGGATACCAGCAAATGTTGGGCATTTTTATTTTATGGGACGGAAATTTCACATAACAAAGGAAATGAGGTCTGCGTTAAAGAAATGACTGACTGTGTGTTCCGCATAAATACAACATCAAAGAAGAGAGGTAGCGATCGGATTTCGGAAAGAGAAGTTTCGCCATTGCTAAGGTAGCGTCTCGCTTTCTGTGTCGAATATTCGTTGTAAACGGCTCTGAAATTCGGACGAAAGAGTTTCATACGGTTCTTTTGCTGCTGCAGTGACGTAATTCTTAACAAAAGATGATGTTAAGGAACTTAATCTTTTTTCAGTTGCGCTACTACCCTAGAGTCAATTGATAGATTTCTACATCGCAAGCGCTGGATGTGTGCCCCATTACTTCGATTTTGTCTTCCTTATCTGTACCCTATCCCATTCGTTGATTGTATAATGTCCAAGACCTCAAATACAGTAACTTATGTGATACTTTCGGTTTATTAATGCTTGAAAATGGCATCCAAAATAAACTTCCCAAATAGCAGAGCAGCTTCAAAGCATCTGAACAAAGGATTTATTCCTTTCATGTTTGTTATGAAGTCTGTAAGAAAATGTGTAAATGCCTTAAGCATCTGGAGCAAAAAGTAAATCAAGAAGAGATAAACGTGTGATAAGAGATCTTGAGTATTCGCATAAGGATTCAGCGTAATGTGTACTATAAGATACAGGAGAGCTGTGTGCTTTTGAGGCGATAAATGCGACGATTATTTTGAACTATTAGCTCGTAAAACATGAGAAAATATGAGCCCATGACAATTGAAAGGCATTTGCAGGGGAGAATTTTGGGGGTTTGTGCATCGGAAGGTCAACATACAGCTGAAAACTGTTGCAAAATCCTCAGCATAGCTCAGAAGATGTTTTGAGATTCTGTTTGTGGTTGAGATTCTGGCCAAGAAGATTGTCCTCGCGAACTATGTGGAGCCCGATTTTCACAAATATCATTTCAATTTTACTCCTTTCCTAGCTATTTTATAGATTTCTTTATATTCATAGATCGTCGTAGTCTTGGAACCTATCACTTGGGCCCTACTAAATTTGCTCGAAGTCATGAGGGGGAACTGCTTTAGTATGCAGTACGAGAGATACGACTACAAGTCGCTGCCCGTTGTGTGGCCAGCAAACATCAACTTTGTATTGAAGGAATACTCATTGCAACAAACTAATCGATTTGTTCTAAAATTTTTTAATACAACTTTTATCCAACATTCGAAGAGTAGGTACTGAGAGGGGTAAATCGTCGGGAGAAGAGATATCTAGAACCAACTACCCAAGACGGAGGTGTTGCGAGCGAAAAAAGTGCTACTGTGGTATAGTTGAACGAATAAAAAGGAGTGTATATGGAAGAGAGTTGAGAGGGCTACGAGCAAGTAAGGAAGGGCAGGGTCTAACACCTATGCTCAGTGACTAGCGAAAAATAAATGCTTCTTGGGTCTGAAGTTGACTCTCAGCTTCCTAACTATCTGGGACTGGGCTTGAAGTTGTCTGCCAACTTGCTTGACCTCTTCATGAGGAAGCAGTTTACTCAGCTTATATAGACTTTTGGCTAACCCTAAAGTCTCAAAGAAACATACTAAGAACCATAAAATGCATTCACGGGAATCCTGTGAACCAGAGAAACTATTAGAAGATGTTTTCTCAAGGTAAACATCTAGGTGCCATACCCATGCTAGCCACCCATCGGCCAGGGGTGGGAATCGATGTGGCAATTATATAGACCTTTCAGAGTCACTCGTAGTATCACCCACAACCTAGAACTGTACCGACATCTACTATGACAGCGTGTCCTAAAATAAAAAATCAACCGATGAATTTGCCACACTTACCCAAATTAAAAGTATCTTGCAAATTCAAAAACTGTAAAAATATCTTCCCAACTCCGATACTGTAAACAAATATGGTTTTCATCTAGATTTTTTTTCGTGTGCGAATTTGCGCACATCAGGTATTAGGGATGGTAAAATCTGGATGTTTTGCTTCAATTACTCCTTAAATCTTATCAACACCTCGTTCCACACAGGTGAATTCTTTGCAACTGTACTCAACTTCCCTGCAATTATCATTGATTCCTCATACAGAAAAGAACTACACAGGCAGACCCTTTGTCATCCAGAAATTTGACCATTTCTCTGCTTGTAGGACTGGATGATGGTGGCGAGTGACTCCCTATAGTTGAAAGAACCAAGAAAATGAAGACTAGATCGAGTTGAGAACCCGATATGAGTCAAAACCCCTGAATTTCCTATGATTAGGAATTTCTTACGACTCAGTTCTTTGGTTACCTCCTCAACCTGATTGCGGTAAGAGGTTAGAACTCCGAACACTTGCGTCTTTCATTTTCTGTTTCCACTCGTTGATCATGTCCACAATCATCATTTCCCCAAACTTGCTAAATAACCCTGCGCTTCAAATCTTTTTTCAAGGGAATTGCCAAAGGTTTCCCAAGTTTCCAAGAGGGTCACTGATCAGAATGAAAGGATATTATAAAAGAAATTTTTTAATAACAATGTCCATTCATGGATGAGTTCTGATGCCTCTCGCCTCCATTAACACTCCCTCTGTAAAAAAAGCGCTGGAAAAGTTGCCAATTTGTCTCGTACTACTCATCTGAATGTTCAGAAAGATTGAGTTTTTGACAATACAAACTACTCGGATAATTTCATCACCATCTGATGCACGATGCGTTTGAGTTGCGAAATACCTCTCCATGAAATGTCTATGTCATTCCAAATGCATTGTGTGTACTGATTGAAAACTTTTTCCGGGAAAGAACTCTTCTGTTAGGGATCTCCACAGCAGATAATGTTAGTTTCAGACTGCGGTCCGCCGACTGTCCAAAGGATCCTTAAGATTCCACTCACTGAGTCCGTTCCATCCGTTATTGAAGCCTCTTCTATGATTATAGTATCAAAAGGCAGCACATGTTCCCAATCGGTGATTAATACGGATCCAAAACTGATGAAAGTAGCTGAACAATTATTCAGAATATTTTTGATAATAGACGGGATTCCTCAAAGGAATTACTGCGACTGCCATCCTTGGAAAGCTTCAAAACATAAGCAGAAGAGCACAGGAGATCAACATACTATTTATAACTTCCTTAACAGTTGAGTGTTTTCCGACAGGAACAGCTTTGATGAACTCATCTCCAATCATGCCCATACTTCTCAAGTACTTCATGAATAAATCATAAACATTCGTATTGTTCACACTAAAGGCAAGAATTCGGCCTGTTAATAATCCAGGCGGAATACATTAACGTAACCTGCTGTGTTTCATCATCTTCTGAGTGGTTACACGAATAATCAGATTGGAGACGTTACTCTTTCTGGTGCCCGGGGAACATTGACAGAAAAAAATTTTCTGTAAGGTCGACACAACACATTTTGAGCTCCGCAAACCTCGCGTTGCTTCAACACTTCGAGTAAATTTTGGTGAGGAGCAGAGTAAAGCAGCTCTCGTGGAAGACCCCAAGACAAAAGGAAATACACCATCTGAGTATCACTCACGTATGTTGACCAACTTCTCAAGAATCCCTTTATCCGCTCCTTTGCTGAATTTAATATCTCACGATTAAAATAAACGTTTTTCTTAACTTAGGAAATAGGTGGTGGTTGATATTGGTGGGGACCGCGGAAGGCTGCCCTTTACTTCAGAAGGAAATGAAATGGAAAGAGGAAATAACGCCTCTCCCATCCGGACAATGAACTACACTGAAGCAGGGGAGGAACTACCAGAAAAAATATTGCTTTCGCACAGAATTGAGGAGTGAAGCGATACAGCACAATTAACACAAAAATGCTTCTCAAATTAACCGCGAATCCATGTGCATACAGCAAGGTACCCCAAATGATTGAAATGGTCGGCTAATCCGCACTAATGAACGAGTCGATAACCCTAGTTCTTACTATACGTTCCAACGAATGATCCCTTCTCTGCTCAATACCAATAATCTGGCATTAATCCCAGCGGTACTTCAACGAAGAGATCCATGAATACCTTAGCCACAACCTCAGAAGCCACCCCCATGAAGTACGCGTTGTCTCGTGACTGTGTTAAAAAACCCACCTTAGACACTTTTCATTAAACAATTGAGCGATTCTAATATCAAGAAGGCCTGAAACTAATCTTTTCTTGATTTTGGTAGTAGGCGCTGAGCTTTCTCGCAGTGAAACCTCCGGCAGAGTTAAGAACAATGTAAATCAGATAGTAGAAGTTCTGAATACTGCTTTCAGTGGTTTCATCAGAGTCAAATAACCAGAAAGGCATTCTTATTAATCTATCCATGGGGGATCTCCTCGAAGAACTCTTTCCCCTCCAGACTTATATTCTCCCTTGCTCACTTCCACCTGCAAAAAGTTCACCGGTGGTCTCCAATTTAGCGGCATCTCAACCTAAAATATGTTCCGGTTCCACTTTATCATTTGAAATTGGCCTTGGTATCGTACTTCCCGCAGTACTAGGGAAGGATGAATACGAAAGGTCGACTTGCAGAACATTCCCCTCAATCAGATTGAAAGCTGCTCAAAGTTTGTTAGCAGCATTGTACAAAGAGATTTGTGCACAACCATTTTCTGATTTCATATCTCCAAGGGGCAACTTTTCCTCAATGGCCTGCAAAAAAACATAATTTAACTCGCTGAAAACAATGCACTGGTTAAAATGAAGAGAATAGACCGGCTGAAATGGAGTCACCGTTGTCCCGACGCCATTTATTTCTCTTTTCCATCGCATATTGTTACTCTGTACTTGAAATTACACAAGTAGTCTCCGTAAGTGCTGGATAAATGCGGTAGTGGTCATTGAGAGCACCTTGGCTTTCTCTGAAACGCTGCATACTCAAGAAATTTCCAGAGAATTAATGCTCCTTTGCCTCCGTTTAGAGGACCTCTATTCCTTTTAAAGACGTAAAAAACAACTGTGAGCCTTCCTTTGGTCTCAGAGGGGATACAATTAATAACATATTCGAACAGACAAGCAGCGTGCACGAAAACTTGCTGCACGAGAGCCTTTCCCTCCAGTGAGAAAAATGAAGCAACAGAGGGTCGCTTTCCTTCTGCTTTGAAGCTTGAGAAGATGATGAGTAGATCCCTCAACCAGCTGCTCAGCACATAAGTCTTAAATTTCCTTGTAGCATGAACCGTAAACATCAGATCTGGGCGTCTCATAGCAATACTGGAACGCAGGTATCTTCTTAGCTCCTTAAAAAGTGATTCAGCTCCCTCATAAGCCGGGAGTGTGAAAATATGTCAACGATAAACTTCATCGCACCGAATGAGAAGTCAAACGTATTTTCCGCCGCAACCCTTCTCAGCTTTTCGCCAGTCTTGAAGTCCACCACAAACTGTGAAGCGATATCTACCTTGAGGTTAAGTATCAAACTTAAATATCTCTCGTGCAACGAACATATCCTTTGACGAATATCCATTCCGACAGATTGTCGGACTGTCGGAATGGATATTCGTCAAAGTATCCACTTTCCACTTTCCAATTCACGACCACCAACAAATCTTCCACAATGTAATGGTTATAATCATCGGCATTCTGTACAAAATATTGCTTTGGAGTCTGAAAAATGATGGCAAAGAGCCTTCTCCCACGCTGATTTCTCATTTTTGAATTTCTACGCCCCAACTTCGATCGAGTAACCATTTATTCCAAAAATCTCGTAGCCGCTCGGAATTTTCATTAGTGGCAGGAAGAGTAGGGCATTATCAGCGCTGAGCCGGACGACAAGGGCAGTCAGCGGCCTACATTAGTTTATTCTCGGAAGCTGGGAGTTCTTTCATTCCTCGACATGATGATAGACGAAGTAGTCGACTACGAGGTCAGAATGCAGTTTTTCCTTGCCCTTGTACTCTTCTGCTTTGTTCTTTGACCAAAACTTCACACTTCGCTTCACAAGGCTCGCCGAATGTAGGGACTCTTCTTCCAGCGTATCTAAATGTTCGATAAATATTTTCTTCGTGTGAAAAACTTGCCGTTTTCCAAGCAATTGAGAGCGCTCTGCATGTTTCGCACGCGAAAAAGGGAAAAGTGTTCATGGGAGAGTAGAGGTATAAGAAGAAGGGTTGAATTGAAAAATGTTCCCGAATTCAGGATTCCAGAAATATTCCCTGCATAAGTTTTGCTCTCCAGCTCTGTGATAAACCAGCGGTAACAAGTTCGAACCGCATAATAACCACTTTATCCTGTTGATTCACTCTTGAGCCAAGAGCGAGGTCAAGGTCCAGGAGCAAGGAGTCGTTGCTCTTCATGACCTTGGAGACTTCCCACGACCAATTCCAATCGGCTCACCTTGCGGTATACCCCGCGTTGACGTTTTTTGGCAATAAAGAAGCATTTTGATCCCTGAAAACTTCCAGAACTTGGTCGCCACCTTTAGATTCCCTCTGTCCTTCATTATCCTTCCGACCGTGGGCCGAGACCTCGTGGAGGTTAAGATATTAGTCGTAAATGAAGTGCCTTTTCGCGTGCTCTTGGGATTAAGCAACTCTGCCTAACATGACATTATCGCTCCTCTTCTTCTACGTCAGGGGAGGGTAAATGGTGAGTAGCCCCCTGCATTTGTCTCCTCCCCTCGAAGATCCCTTCTTCGTCACCATCGCTGATTCCGGTAGTCGTATAGGAATGAAGCCTAATCTTGGCGCTTTTGATGAAGAGAGATAAAGCAGGAAGCATTAAGACGTAATGCTACACTAAACTGAGCAGGAGAATTTGCAGAGGGAAACGAATGGGTCAGGAAAGTTTGAAGTAAAGAAGGGTGAGGGGAGAGGTTTTGGAGGGATGAGTGGAGTAGTGACAATCGCAAATAAATCAGCCTGATGCACTATGGTGAAGTCTTGAAAGGTGTCTTGAATGTATTCTATGGATTCCGCATCACTTCTTAATCTTACTTTGACCTTTCCAAAATCTTCCGGTTATATCCTGTAGATTTCATAATTTACGGGTGCGAAATATTCTTGAAAATCACCGATGCGTTTTCGCCAGCCCCCTGACGAATATTCGCTCCCGGAGCGTAGATAGCCTATGGGCTTAGCCTCAGGAATCTCTGAGCGATAAAGCTATTCACGAGGAGTATACGACAAACTCCGACTCAGTCATTTCCGAATTGGTGTGGAAGATCTCCAGCGGAGTGAATTACTGCTTTTAAGATCGATACTGATAATACAATCGGCAATTGTGGTAAAAAGTCGAAGCTAGCAAGCCTCTTATCCTGTAATTGCTGAGTAGCGTCTGCATCTCATCAACCTTTACTGTCCTTACGTACAAAACTCAAAGAGGACGCTGGTTTATCACGATGTCAATCTACAAAGGATAACTCATCCGGGTTCCTAATCAAACGTGGCCACATCACACGTGCCTGTTGGCCACAGTTTTCTTGATGTCGATTTCATCACACTGCAGTGTAATGCAGACGGTATTACGTCATACTGGTATGGGGGAAGGAAGGTAGTGTTTTTAAAGAGGTTCGCAGTGTCTGCCACTTTTTGTTGCTGGACACCGCCTCGTGTGGCCGGTTATATGCACCGACACACAGAGAGTGAGTGGCAGTCACGCAATTTTAATTTTAGAGGGGATAATTTGTAGAAACACCCCCAAAATAACTAATGTAGCATAACCTCGCAAGCTTACACTAGGAAAAGCTTTAAGGTGCTTCCGATAACTTATATTTAATAATTCCAGCAAAAAGTTATTCAACGAAAGCATAACAACATGCGAGATTAGAACGAAGGGTTTATTACCCATATACACTTTGAAAGATTCTCTGACAAAATTTGACTATCGAAGAGCTTTTCAATAACCTCATGTTCTTTTTATGCTTCCAACAAATCAATAATTTATGCTTCCGTCTTCAATTATACCACCAATGTTGCTTTCGACTTTTCCAAACAAGTAAAATTCCTTCATAAAACAGCGTCGATTCAGTCCTCAACTTGCAATCAGGCGACCCACCTCAATCAGAATCAGAATTCCCAACGAAACTCTTCTCTTTATCACAGTTTTGTTATTTCTTGTAGAAGATTCAGACATCTTCAGTACCTCTCGGGAATCAAAATATGAATTTAATGATCGTCCACTGAACCACCTTCGGGCTTTCAAAATACTACGATAATACTGCGACATACGCAATGTCAGGTCGTGTACACATTGATAGTTATAGTAAATAACCGATCGCTTCTCGGTACTTCACATTTATGACTTGCTGGATTATTGCTTAAAGAGTGCCAATGTACTTTTCCTTATTGATTGCGATATTCGCTTGCACTTTTCCATGTTTAATTTTTCAACATTCGGAGTACAGTACGTTGTTGACTCAATTAAAACTCAGTTGGCTCTCTCAACGATTCCCCGCCGCTCGATATAGTCGGACAACGAGGCATTAATGTACAAGCCACGGTTATCTGAGCGGAGATGTTTCTATTTGTCTGCGGTTTGCCTCCAGACGAATTTGACGACGATTCAAATACGGCTGTCGACTTCCGATTTGTTCTTTAGAAAGAAGATAAAGGTTATACTGGTCTGGTTGTCGAAAAAAGTCAATGAGTACCTTAAAAAAACCATTGAAATCTCTCTGAAGGGGCCACGCACTTTATTATGTACCAACTTCAGTGGATGCTCGGCCCGATGCGCCCGATTCAATGTCTTCTCGCACCGATTCTTTATCTTTCCACGGAAACATCCGATACAATATTCAATAAGTGCGCTATCCCATTGCTGAGAGCTATCTGCCCAGTTGCATTGTTTGAAACCCTGTCGGACCCTTTTTGCATGCAAATGGCCCAAAGACAATTAAGAAAGCATACTACTGTGCGATTTTGGCGACTTTATGACGATATGTGCCTCTACACTTGGGTTGATGGTGGATTTTTCGACCTCTTTGTAGCTGTGACCTTTTAGATGTAGTTTCAAGGCTGGGTAACTCGAAATTGTAGATAGTGCAGCAGTCTCCGTCCAATTTTGTCGCATGGCCGTTTTTCAGGTCCTGGTTCATGGGCAGGAGGTAGAAACTGGCTGCAGGTATATTCAATACATTGCTAAGACGTGCCTGAAATAGTCCAAATCTGTTCCTGAAGAAGATTTCCACAGTACTTTCATACGGTGCCGAGACATAGATCTATCCCCAGTACTCACGTCAATTTTCTACTTCAGTATCTGTATCTCAGAGAACATAGTAAGCTCGTCGCATATGTGGTAGTTTGTACCTGACTCGATATTCCAAGTCAAGTTACGTCCATACTGCTGACCAAATGAGAGATTATGAGGATTAATTTCCTTTTTATAGTCCGTTTTTGCCTTTTTTAGATCTCTTCGGGAATTGTTTTCTGTTATTCGAAAATCTTATGACCCCACTTCTTACAGTAGAACTAATTTCATCCCCTGCAAACTTTTCAGTCGTCTTCACTACTATGGCGTTTTTATTTGCCCTCCTTCGCGGTTTCTTCCTTTGCGTCCCCGTCGATAACCGACTTCTGACGTTCCTATTCCCTGAAGTTACGAGCGTGAATACCCTGTACATATATTTTGTCGATTCGAGTCTCCAGGGCGACTGATAGCCCTTCAAATCTTGTTTTCAAACGACGTAGTAGAGCCAGTTTGTACAAAGTATCGTAAATTCTCACGTCTACATTTCCTAGCTGAGTACCCATTCTAGAGAAATCCTGTACATGCTTGCAGGCAGCATCCCATCACCCAGACGAAGTGACAGTAGCTTTTCATATGGTCTTAAGTAATTACCGGTACTTGACTCCGAATATATGCCACGAAGCTTATTCTAGGCGTCGCGAACAGTCGTGAAAGGTTTCAACGTACAACATCTGGTTTTCCCCCTAAGCCAAGATAAGCAACGACAATTCTTGTTCATTCCTAGTACTATCCTCCGATTCATCTTCAGTTGCTGAAGGGGCAGTCATTTCCAATGTCCCTTGTTGACGAGTATCGCCTTGATAAGAAGTTACCAAACGGAGTAGTTCCCTCCCGAAAGCTTTTCGATAAGCTTTAAGGCGTAAGTAATTGTCGACACACCACACAGCGGCTATTAAGGTGGTTCTTCGGAAGGCATTTGGAACAACGAAGTTCGACTCATGCAGAGCTACGAAATCATGGGCCCATAAATGTTGATAACGAAACCGTTAATTTCGATAAAACATCGAAATCAGAGCAGCCTCTTATGCTGTAATTGTTGATGAGCGTTTGAATCTCATCAATGTTTACTGCCCTTGATTATAAAACTCAAAGAGGATGCTGGCTCACCGCCATATCAATCTACGACTATAAATTCATCCGTGTTTTCTACGTACACGTGACCATATCGCAGGTGTCTCTTGGAGAGTCGTCTTGACGCCGATTTCGTCACACTATAGTGTAACGCAGACGGTACTATATCGTACACTCACAGGTACTTCGGTGTGGACGGGGAGACCGAAAAGGTGCAAAAAATAGATCTATACATTTTCACAATATGGGCTTCTCAACCCTCGAGAAGAAGGATGGCCTTGCATTGAGTGAGCTATTCGGAGGGAAGTTAAACACCCAGGAGGGCGCAAACTTGATGATCGATTCTTAGTGCAAGAAGTACCCGAGCAAGTACTTCGGAGCCCTGTTACCCATCTCGAGTTTGCCGTCTCCAATGGCCCATATGTTAATACAACTAATAATCAATAAAACGTACGATAGTACGATAGCTTAATCCCGCAGCTCGGGCATTCCTAGGCACTGATATGACTCGGACGCAAGGTATAGGGGATCAGTCTCCTAGCATGGATGGCGCAGAGGGGATGAACATCCCATAAGAGATTAAACGAGTGACAATGGGGGTACAACTTTGCGGATTCGACACGGTCCGAAGAATCGGGACGTGAGCGCAAGAATCCTGAAGGTAGACGTCTCGGCTTGTTCATAGGCTACAAGGACTCAATGGCCCACACTATACCCCTTCATCTCTCTATAAGGTTACATAAGTCCACTTGTAATCGCATGTACGTCGTCGCTGCTCGCATAGATAACGATGCGAATATTTCAAGTCAGCGATACTCGTCTGCAGTGATCGATATAGTTGAAACCAGATCTGCGGGTTCTATACGTGACACGACGGAAAACATGAGTTCGACTACCGAAGCTCTGGAGGAAAGACGGCGGCAAAATATTCATACAATACTACATGGATGCATTTCTTCCAATCCATCCCTTTACCAACAACTGTCTTCTTCGCAGCGGTATCGAAAGTTTGTACCATCCTTCCGGCTGTTCCATTAGACTTCAAAGCGTACTCTAACACAATTATCCAATGTGTTCCGTTTTTTCTCATAAATTATGAGATACATGCTGTTTTGAAGCAGCCAAAAGTATAGAATATAGTACTCCTAAGGGGGCTGAAGTGACGAATACCCTCATTCTCTATTGATTCAATGAGAGTTTTCGACGACGAGACTACGGTGGCACCGCGATTGTTCAGCCGGTTAGATGCTCAACTGCAAGTGTGCAAGTACTTCTTTCCGTTTTAGTCGTCTGTAAAGGCTCAGTAAAGTCGATCGAATATGTCTCAAAAAATTCGGCAATGGAATATTTACCGTCGTCTGATATGGTGGAAGTGGTTTGGCCCTGAGGCATCCATCGCAACTTTTCACATGTTGTGGATATTTGACGCACAATCAGCCACTAAAAACGGTCCATGAAGAGCTTTCGTGTCGCCTCTCTATTGCAGTGGAAAACCTCGCGGTGGAATGTGGTCAATATCGCGACCCTGCCCTTCATAAAATGGACAGGCTTGAACCCGTTCTTAGTGCTCTTGAACAAATTTCCTTCCCATATCATGAAATATTTAAACAGAAACTTGACTGAACTGTGCTTGTCTTCGTCTTCCAATTGGATCTTTAAACCTTTCAAATGACGGGCAACGTCGAGTACAAAGGGTTCAAGTGGGGTTTCTTCCTCGGTGAAGACGAAATGTTTTAATGCGATTGGGTCTCCCTCATCGGCTTCGGAAAGTAGCGAGAATCTAGCTGTAGATGTGCGGTAGATAGTCTGCCGCTGCATTGCTTATGTTCCGCCTATACTGGAATTTAAACTCATACTCAGCAAGGAAGTACATCCACCGCTCCAATCTTCTTAAAGGTACAATAAAGAGCTTTAGTGATCGGTTATCAACTGAAAGGACTCTGTTGGCGCTAGATAAACTAGTAAATTCCTCAAATCGAAAGTCATGGGGAAAACTTCCCTTTTGCATGCGGAATATTTCGGTGCCTAATTAACCGCACAGATTGGTTATTGTGCAGGGCAAATCGTTCCTTTTTCCTTCTTTTGCGCGTAAAAGTTTCCAAAAGCGCACTTTTTTACAGAAAAAAGAGACGATAAGCCCAGAAAAGTTAAAACAAGCGGCGAGGTAATTCTTTCTTTCGGGGTTTCGAAATCCGTTGAAATAGACTCTGAGCAATCAAACGTCATGCTTTCCGAAGTCGTAGCATGAATCTGCTGTGGTATACCTCGATATATTTTTATAAACGATTCTATTACCACACACGTCCAAGTAAGAATCGTACATCAGTCATATTCGTCGGAACTGGTCCTTTTTTATGGCCGCTATCTTTTCATAGTCCCGAGCAGCTTAAAAATGGCTTAGGGAACTCGCGTTGGGTGCTTTGATCCTCAGTCCAGCCTTTCTTACGGTTTCGAAGACGACACTTAAATGTTTCATGTGTCCCTCGATGGAGTTATAGAACAAGAAAACTTTATCTAAGTAAACACGAGAAAATTAAATGTATCTTAAGATGTATTCAGTTAGTCTCTGGAATGTAAAGTCGCATTTATTAGAACAATTGCCATCACTTCGAACTAGGACGTACCGAAACAGCTGACGAAAGTCTTCATCTATTTGCAACCTTCACTCATGTGGAACTGCCAATAATAGACCTAGGGTGGTAAAATTAGAGCTACCATTTAGATCGTTAGATGTTCAGTCCATCTTGGGTAATGGCCAAAGGTCGGCCTTTATTTTCCTGTTTAAAGTTCGGTAGTCCACACAAAGGCAGGTTCCTCCATCCTTCTTAGTTACAATTGCCACTGGAAAAGACCAGGCGGAAGATGCTGGGTAGTGATAACATATTACAACATTTTTCGATTTTCTGTATGGAAATCTCGTGGTGTTAAAACGATATTCGACGAGAACTGTGGAAAGTCGGAGTAGAGTCCTTCATTTCGAAAATATTTTTCTTTGGAACTGACGCGGGTCTTAGCTCACCTATAGACCAGGCAAAGATTCCTCTGTCGCAGATAAATATGTTGCACTCACCCAGCGTTAATTCTTGCAAGTGATAGAGTCGAGCTCTCAGAGCCTCACGCACTTTTTATTTCTTTTCACTTTTTTGGCCTTAAACTTCTCAGTAGTAGGCTCTCTGTCACTTCCAGTAGATGAGCCCTCGACTATAACCAGGACGAGCTCATCTTCTGATGAGCCCGATGAGTCAGAGCCAATGTTAGAATCGGATTTGAAGTTCTCCAGGTCCCAATATTTTCGCCTTCTACTAGCCTCTTCTCGGTAGATTTAGTGTCCGGCTCGACCGAGAGTCCTAATTCCTCGGAACCGATGTTCAGGCGCACGCAATGAGCTCAAAAATCAATGCTCGCGCGCATTTCCGAGAGCGTGGTGAGCCCGATAATAATATCGAAATGAGACTCCTCGACAACGAGGAAGTCCAATTTGACGGCCAGGAGTATAAATTTAGTTGGGAATTTCAGCAAAGAGCTAACATATTGAGAACTGTTCTCATTTGCGGTGGTAATTCTCTTCGAAGTGTAGTTCGTTGAAGGATACAACCGGAGAGAAAAATCGGGTGAAATCAAATCGGTAACGGCTCCAGAATATACCAGCGCCCTGAATTTGGTACCGCAAACTTTGAGCCTAACCAGTCGTAGTTAGAAAGGATCGAAATTTGAAACGATCGCAACACGGTATATAGACTGTTTTACAAGCAAATGTTGCATAACCTTAGAAGCTCCTTCAGTACCTTCATGAATAGGCTGGCCAAATGTTAAAGTAAATTTGGCGTTTACTAGCTCGGACACAACGTCCTATTTCCATAGGTACTCCTGCAACTTATTTAGTTCTTCTTCCGGCGGCTAAATTGAGTGGCCTTCTTCTTGCGGGCGATTTTGCGCAATTACTCTGGCGGAAGAGTTGGCCTTGCTTGCATGGCGCGAGCAATAGTCCAGTCACAAGGCGTGAGTTAGAGATGCCTAGTTGTTAATTCTTACGAGCTTTCTTTCGGCACTGCCTCTCCTTCGTCGTTTCTTGTTGCGACCTTAACGACTGAATCCTGTGAAAATTAAATGTCGGACGGGTCTTCTCGGACGACGTTTAATCGAACACCTCCTTCCCAGTCTTCTTTTATGTCGGCGGGTTCTCTCCTATTCGCTAACTTTCTTACGCCAGAAGACCATCACCTAGCCTATGAGTGACAAATATTTCCCCAGAGGGAACAACAGGTATTACGGTGCGGATTTTTTTCGCAGTTCATGGCATAGTGTCCAAGTTTGTTGCAATAAGAGCCCTGATGAAACCGATTGCCTCTCTTCGAATATGAAGAGTCCAGCCCCGCTATCTCCCTTATAATTCTTAAGAAACAACGTCACCTCCGAAAGGTCTTCAGACAGAGCGTCGACCATATCTTCGAAACTTGACGATCGTGAATTAGGACCAACCAGCAAACTTGGCCTCTAAACCTCGGCAATGCAATTCGGAGGACTAGCAAACGCGATAAAATTATAATGAAAACCGTTGAACGCCTTGGTAATTCCCAAAAACCCTTCAGGTCCCTAGAATACCAAGAATTGGTGCATCTCCTTGTATTGACAGGCGGTTGTAGTATTATGATATCCGCAGGTTGGGGAGCCGGGAGTAACACGGCGGCGGCGCCCTGAGGGATTCTGTAAGCTGAGGGGTTCGGGTGTAATGATGCAGCAGGAATGAGGACGTGCATTGCTGGCCGTCCAGGTGGGTATGCCATGTATAGGTTTTGGAGTCCAGTCGGAGATTGCTGTAAAGATCGGGCGTACAGTAAGGACCTCCATGGAGATGTCACAAGAAACCCTTGGGTACGCACCGTCGTCGGCTGGCGAAGGTGAGCTCGCGGCTCACCTTGATTCCCGCCTCTGGATTTGTGATCTATCCCCCAAATGGTTGGTTGAGAGCCCTTCTGGAGCGGTAAAGCCTTTACAGTGGAGCTAGCTAGCGGTACATCCTTAAGGTTATATAATGCAGTCAACCCTCAGTGGGAAAGTAAAAAGTTAAGCAACCTAAGGCCCCAGAATTTTTCGCGTCTCCAAGCCATCGGCACCAACCAGGATGACTTTACCCAGCTGGTTAACCGCCCGCCCATTGAAGGCCTTGAATCCCTTGCTTCCTTGGCCACTTTTATCCCTTTGGTTTAATCGTTCCCTTTAGGTTCGTGTTTGCTCTACCATACTAAATCTGCTACTGACGGACCATCCCCTAGGGTTTTTATCCTACAGCGGTGGTGCGAAGAAATCCGACCCTCGCGATTTTTTCTAGTTCTGCCTTTTCATAGAGGCGCTCTACCTCCTCCGAAGAACCAGGGATGTCTTCTACTTCAATCCTAATTTCTAGAGCTTATCTAATGACGTCCTCGAGATCCTCTTACTTCACGAAATGTTCGAACTCTTCTTTCTCACTTCAGGTTAGTTTTTCGCTTCGGGGACAAGCTCGCTATGCGACGGAAACGTATCGAAGTAGGAGTAGAATGCAGCAGCGCCATATAAATATGCGAGGAGATTAGCTGCTTTCTCCTCGTCGTACTTGGACGCCGCAGCAACATTTTCGAAAAAAAGACGAATTTTCGCACGTCGCTCGTGATGTCGAACAAGACTACACTGGCGCCTTGATTATAGGCCCTTCGTAAGGGTATCATGTTGGTCGCTCGTTGAGGTAGCAGCTAGAAGCAAATTTTAGCAGTAGAGGGAGGGTATGAAGGGTTTTTTCACAGAAGTACCTCAATTTTGCTAAGGTCAAGGCATACAAATGTAGTAGGCTAAATATTTGACACACAGGCGCCTTTTCGCCAAAAATAGTTCGCACAGAAGTCAAAACTAATGCACAGCATAAAATTAAAATAAAAATAGCAAGTAAGAGATTGAAAATACACTGAAAAAGCAGCAAATCATCGCTTACATCTAAAACTCCATGAAAATGGTGTTCCAGCGAATGCTACCAACACGGCAGGAAGTTTCTACAGGCAGTCGTGCCGGCTACATAGTGGATCATTTTTCATCATAATTCAGAGCAGTGGGCCGGGATCCGATTGTAACTTGCAGAGCATGGAGAACGCCAGGGATATATCATGCATAGACCCTTGACCAAGTACAATAATAAACCCAGAAATGGCGGGTACGGTTTGCCTTACAAACCCAATTTTCTGTCTTCCTACAGCGATTGGCGCTTTTTGTAGAGGTGTTTCGAGAACGGTGGCGGTGACTTGTCGGGTTTACAGTATACTAACTGCGAATGCTGCACTATCTGATGCGCATACGGTTCCTGTGACAGGAATAGATCTGTGTCCAAACGGTCAATCTTGATCTAAAAGAAGTTTTGAAACAGAATTATCATACGTTCCCGGTCACTCGAAAATCGCTAAGCCAATGGGAAGTAGATTGAATTTTTCCAACAATTCATGACGTCACCCAAAGTGAATTATGTTTAATATCATGGTGAATTATTTTGGTACGCTTTGGTAGTGAGTCTTGTGAAGATTTAGGACTAGCGGCATGTGCAGGAAACTTGTACAGTGCTCCTGTAGATTGCACAATTGTTTGTAATGTGCGAACATATTTGCCTTTGCTTCTCACATCTTTCGAGGCCTACACTGTTCCCTAACACCCGATTGGCCGTGCCAAGAGAGGAGAGCTATCCTGTTCTTCCTCTAAACTCAGAAAAATTCCTAATTAAAGATAAGCTCTGGGCCAAGAACTATTCAAAGCAATCCTCAGCATCGCTATCTTACTTTTACAAGTTCGATTCCCACATTTCCTTGGCATAATGTCTACCAGATGTCGAGCCATGAGCTCGATTAATCTCCCTCTTTCTTGATGAAGCAGTTAATCGTATACTTCGGTTGGGCTTGAGGGAAATAACTGAGAGGATGGGGAGATTTGGTAACTGGGCGGGACGGACAAAACCTGTGTATGGCGGTTGTAAACGGGGTGAAAATTGTCGATTTTTTGAGAGCCGTGGATAAATTTTTTGCAGGCACCAGACAGGTTTCAATAGCGCAAGAAACCTCAGCTGGGCAGGTCTTCTGAATAAAGAAATGGCTAACATGGATTTGCGGTGAAAAAGTGGAAATAGCGTTTACAAGAATAATTTACGGCGAAAATAATTTATTTATTTATTATGGAATATTAATTATGAGTAAAGATAATAAGGGTCGAAAGATATTATATAAACTGAGAAGACAGAACAATTTTATGATAAAGGGGGTCGGTAGTTGTATTGTGTAGCTAAATAGGAAAGGAAAACAGTATGAAAACACGGGATCTATCTGGGCAAAAGAAAAAAGAAAGTATGGGTAGAAATGACAGAAGAAAGAATTTTTGTGCGCAAAGAAGATGCCTTTTGCTCGAAACTCAATAGCAGTGCTGGGGAAGAGTGCGGAGCGATGGCTGTGAGTGTGGTGTGGTGAAACATTTATTTAACTCCTGAGCGAAGCCACCTAGTCAGGTCAATCTTGCTAATGGATAATGTAATGCAGAAAAAAGCGATGAATTATTTGTAGAAATTGAGTAGCATTGTAATTGCCTTTCAAGATGCGTGTGAGAAAGTCGTCAAAGGCAGCGAAAATTGTGGACCAGGAGAGATTGCAGAGCTGCAATATACCCGGGTCATAGTCTGAGGCCTGTAGGAGGCTGCATAATTTTCATCGAATGCTGAACAGTTAGTGTTCTTATGTTGCTTCTGTTTTGTTTACTTGAATAAATTTTCCTACTTTTGGCTGAGCTTGTGATTTATCACCACCGTCCACACGCCCTGGTCGAAAATAAAGGGAGGGGGGATGGGGTTTGTGAAAAAGAAAGACATAAATGACCCACCCTTACGATTATCAACTTTACCTACCAATTTAAATCTTCCAGTCCCACCCCAATATAGCCATATGTTTCATACAAGCTTACAGAAATGACTTTAACTTTTTATGCTTTTCATTGAAAATTTCGTGTCGAGCGAGCATCAATGTATGATGGAATTTCGTTGAACTGTGATAATCTCTAGAGTTTGTACACCCTTCGTGAAGATATTCAACTACAAATGCAAATCATTCATTAGATAAAACCGAAAGAATTTTAGGTGCACAGATTGATAACTTCCAATTGTCGCAAGAAGGGCCCCTGTCGCCCGAACTTCCAGAGTAAAACTCTCAATTATCTTTTACATAAAAAATAGTCTCTACTGCAGCCCCAATCGGCATCAAGGGAAGCGCCAATCGAGTGTCCGGTGATTGAAAGCTCGGTTGAGTAGTGGATTCTAAGATAAAGAGATTCATTGGGCAGCGGAGGATGATTTTCACCTATTTCATGTTCCGTGCCATCAGTGGACGCAGCTAAAGTGCAAAAGCAGATCCCAGAAATTTCAAATATTGTCTTATAGAAGCAACAAGGTAGAAAAGTCCGTCAATGATGCTGTGCGAGGAAGGATGATCTTTTAAATAGAGAAATATTTCATCTGGAATTACAGTAGCCAGTTGCTGAGTTTTTGTCGAGAGCGGTGTGTAGAAAAACATTTGCTTGATTCACTTCATATGTATCCGATAGTCTTTTGGGATATCCAGCTTGATCAATCTTGATGTTTTTACTGTGATGACCAATTATACAGCCTATAAAAGATATCAGGATCCCAAAGATACTTGAACACTTCCATGATCCGCATTCTTCAATTTCGTGCGCGATATTTCGTTTTGCACGGTGTTCCCTAGTTCATCAAAAGACATATTGTGGGTCATTATTGCAATCGATGCGAAGTGCTAAGGAATAATGCGAAACAGTTTGGACAATTTCTCCTTCTCGTCAACCTGTTTGTCCAAAGTAGCAATATTGGTAAGGATCTCATGAAATTTACTGAGATGATTCTCTCAGCTGTGTCCTTCTCGAAACTCTAAACTTCCAGCTCCAGCATCATGTTGATAGCGCTCTGCTCATTCGAAGTCCTGTAGTGGGTTTCGCGTGCATCCCAAAGCTCCTTCGCGGTACCGTAATCAGCATCAAGCATTTCACTTGTAGGAGCCATCGGTCTTGTCCCGGTGTGAGAATGATCGATGCCTTCGGGCGAAATATTCACTTCTGCCATCTTGCTATAATGGAGGATGATTTCTCCTGCGGGTTTCCGCTTGAGCCCCAACACCTCATGTCATCACAAAGAATGTAGGTCTTTATGCGTCGTCGCCATGGTATGAAATCCTTAGCTCCTACGAGCTTCGGTACCTTTCCAGCGGATCGCTTGGATCAAGCATCTTTAAAGGTGCGCGTCTGTTTTTTGTTAAAGGGGGCGTAGAATTTGAGAGAGGGGTGAAACTCGAGGCGATGCTGCCATGTGAGGATTAATAGTGTCCTCCCTCCTCGGAGACCCATGGCGACTTCGCTCGCCTCCTCTTATTTCGACCCTGCATGTATGCCCTTTATGAGCAGGGGAAACGTTTGGGTGTTTTACTCTTGGAAGACATATCCGATCTATCCCATGGTTTTCCAGACAACCACAATCGACTCAAAAAGTGTATACCGACACCGTAATGGGGAAGGAACTACGCTTCCTAAAATGCTACCTTGAAGTAAAGATGATTACACAAGAACTAACCGGTTGAGGCATGTCAGCGCATGCAGTGGAGCACGTGAAAGAACAGCCTGGGCCGATGGGTACCAAATGACCGTGTTGAGGCCGATAGATGCGTCAGCGGATCACATTGTCGGTAGTGTGGTAGCGGCGGGCGATGCCGGGGACGTAGTCCTCGAGGAGGTGGATGATGGCAGGAGAGGATGCCCTGAGCGATTCGAAGGTGAACGGTTGGAAACAGAAGCCTGGATTTTGACGTCGAGGCCGAAGGGCAGCGCACAGGGAAATCTTACGCTCAAATTCCGAGATATTCGAGCGATGGGCCGCGTCTGCGGCGCAAACCGACGGCATGAGTGACTTCGATGAGGACAAAGGGCTTGAAGGAACACACCACGTTGTTCCCCATGCAGCAGGACTGTTTTATGGCCGATCTGCGGGGCAGGGTATAGAAAAGGATGTCCGCAGGCTGGAGCTCGGTCCCGGACGAGGAGCGGGGCCTCAAACCGGCAATCGAGCCCAGCGGCACGCAAAAGCTGGGAGGCGATGGCGTTGGGGAGGTGCTACCTGTGGCGGCAGAATCCGTGCTGGCAGTGGTCAGCTGCATGATCTCCCCAAGCCTGGGGCTGGTTGTAGCGCTGACAGCCGGACAGGGAGGGATTCGGAATAAACAGGCAGCCCGAGATGGCATTGTAGCACTGCGGGCCAATGCGCCTAAGCCCTAGGAGACCACCGCAGTGGCAGGTTGGGCGGTGAGGAAGGCAGCGCCGGCTACGGGAAATGCTTGGCCACGAATGCGGAGACGTGCGGCTTGGGTCGGGTGTGCGAGGGGACGGATCAGGAACCGATACTTTGTCTCACCAAAGGGCTTCGGCCGTGACGTCCTGCAGCACCTGTCGTAGGTAGGTAAATTTGCGAACGGGGTTGGCTGCTAAGACGATAGGGCCGAACGGTCCAAGGTCATGAGAGGCCGAGTATGGGTGGCCGTGAACGCGGAGGAGGACCTCACAGAGATGCGACCGTGCTTGACCGACGAGGAAGTCGCGATCCCCTCGGAAACAAAGGCACAGGAGCGCTAAGAAGCACGGGGTGGTCATTGAAGCATTCTTGGCGCGGGAGGCTGCATCAAGGATGCTGGCGGCTGCAGCTCCGTGGAGGAACAGAGAGAGCCGGGTAAACCCTTTTCCACTTTGGGAGAAGGGGAGGAATACCTGGATCCATGTGTCGTCTGAGAAGGAGAAACCGTGCAGCGCCCTGAAGGAGCGCCCCGTAGGAGGGAGCCCCGTAGGAGGGGCGCTAGAGAGGGCGTCGAACTCTTTGTCAGCTGGAATGGCGTGGGAGGGATCACGGGATTGATCAATCGCTTCACCTGGGTTTCGTCTACCAATGCACCGTGACGAATTTTCATTGGACATTGTTTGAACTGAAATTATTCAGTTCAATTGGCCTTAGCAGAATGTAAGTACTCTACTGTAAATCAAGCTGTTTGCTTAGCCCTCCTTGGGTTCAATTTTGGTCCGTACAATAACGTAACACGTGCACCACGTTTCATTTTTGAGCTCCCGCGATTGTTATTGAAATTACGGTACTTACTGGAAAGGAAATCACGGAAGTTTGAAAGCGTGAGACACATGTACGATAGCTGCTTCTGGCACGCTGGTTTCCGACTTGTCACTGCCCACAGTGCGCAGGAAATCAGATAATGGGTTGAAACCAGCCGTCACGGCAAGCTTATTGCAGTCCTAGGGTCACCAGCGACTTCCTCAAACCGCAACGATGTGGCCTCCGTCATTACCTTCCACTGCAGAACATCATTGCGAAACAAGCGCCTCTTCCCATACCATGACATTCACAACCTTTGTTCCTTCTCTTCCTCTCTCCTGCCGCTTTTCCAACCCTCTTTGGCAACCACAGCACCACATCACTCCCTCCCCTCTCCCTCCTCCGTCTCATATCTCCACGCTTACCATGAAAGAAAAATCAAAGTCCAAGTCTCAAAAAGCCAGGCCCAAAGCGCGCGGGTTTTCAATGCTCGACACTCCCCGCTTCAACTTCACAAAACTTCGCCCCGGCCTAGTCTCCGAACGTCGTAAAGTTCCACTCTCCATTCCGCACCCGGACTATGCCAAAACCGGACTTCCAAAGACTCGCGAGCCTAAGTTTCCTTGGCAAATAACCGCCCTCACCGATGCTGAGGTCGACAAGATGCGTGTCTCTTGTAGAATGGCTCGCGAAATTCTGGACATTGCCGCCCGTCTTGTCTGTCCTGGCATACTTACAGATGAAATTGACGAGGTTATTCATCGGGAAATCGTCGCTATGGGCGCCTATCCTTCCCCTTTAAATTACAATTTGTTCCCGAAAAGTTGCTGTACCTCGATCAACGAGGTTATTTGCCATGGCATACCGGACACTACTGCCCTTGTTGACGGTGATATCATTAATGTTGACGTCACGATTTATTACGACGGTTACCACGGCGACTGTTCCGAAACTTTCCTCGTCGGCCAACGTCGACTCCCGTGGTCGCAAACTTGTCCGCACTACCTACGAAGCCCTCGATGCCGCTATCAACATTTGCAAACCTGGCCTGGCGGTGAAAGATATTGCAGCGTCATTGAGAACGTTGCAACACGTGACGGATTTAGCGTCGTGCGCAACTTTTGTGGCCATGGTGTAAACTCTGTTTTTCACACAACACCCAACGTGCTTCCTTCCGCAACAACGAACCCGCAGGCGTTTTCAAGCCTAATGTCACATTTACTATCGAGCCCATGCTGAATGAGGGCAGCCCAAGAAGCATCATATGGCCGGACGAATGGACTGCGACCACAGTGGATGGAAAACGCAGTGCCCAGTTTGAGCATACCCTATTGATCACTGATGACGGCGTGGAGAGGTTGACAGCCAAACTAGACACAAGCCCCAAGTTTTTCTGGGAAGAATGAGCTTCACTAGGTAGCACTGCCATCTGGTTTCGCCTCGTTCCATGTCTTGTAAACTTGCGACTTCCCAAACTACTCATTACCGCAGCCGCGACGTGACCTACGTATCACTCCCCTTTCTGATAACAGCAATGTACCGCTGTCCATCCCTGTCATCCTCCCTGATCACGGCTTCCAGTGCTATGCTGACTCTCCCCTGCCACCTTTCTCGTTCCAATAGCCTGTTTACATCCCTCTGCAACTTTTCATCGACTGTTCTTCCAGGGAACCTCTGCAGCATGCCCTTTGCACGTACTCCAACTCTCTCCTCACCTTTTCCACCGCCATTTTCGTTCCTTCCAGGACCATGGGTCGCCCCATGCCCGCCATATCTTGCTTAGTCATCAGACCGATCGCTCCCCTCACCCTTTCGTTCTGCAACATCCACCGCTGCAACATTGTCACGCACCCATTGCCGAACCACAACAGTATGACTCCAGATGGTAAATCCATAGTGACTGACAAACTCGCTATCGAAATCACTTGAAATAAACTACCTATCCACTCGCCACGACTTGCCATTACGCGCTCCATTACCGCCGATCGCCAACTTTGCCGGTCTGCGGGTGGCTAGCCGCCTGATTTTCAGCCATAGTTGCGACAGTAGTACGAGAATCCAGATTCCATATCCATAATGCTGTAGTCGCAATGGGTAACGCTGCAAACGGATCCGCAAGGGTGAGGTCCGGAAACCAAAGCAAGCCACCTTGTTTCCATTCTTGAGTTTGAAGTGCAGCTAATTGACGCACACCCATGGAGGCTGTGACAACGAGCGGGATGTGAAAAAGAAGATCCCACCGGAAAAGATACCATGGAGAGGTACCTGCTGAACGCAAGGCAAGGTGACGTAGACGACGAAAGGTGGTGTATTTTTGAAGAAGGGAGCCAGGGGTGGCACGCACAAAGGCTTGAATGCGAGGAAGTTCGCGAAGCGCAAGGGAATAGCGGGAAATGTGAAGGTGGTGGAGATAAGTTAGAGGGAGAGAGAGAAGACGAATGGTTAGGGAGGAGAGAAGAATGGTTGCCGACCAGGGAAAAAGGCTCGGATCGAGGGAAGAGAGGTGCGAATGGAAAGTTTGGAGATAGTCAGCACCAGTGGAGGAGATGACGGCAGATGTTGATAATGAACGGCGGGGGGGTATGGGACAGGATTGCTGGCCGTCGAAAGTGGAAAGGGAGCGGAGGCGATAAGGGGGCGACGAGGAAGACGGGAAAGAATGCGGCAGCGGGAAATCATAAGTAGATCTCTTTGTAATGTTCAAGTGACATATGGGATCTCTAGACTTCCGGCAAAGAAGACGTCAAGGAAATGATCAAGATGGCCATCAAGGAATGACTTCTGCGGAATGCTGGGATTTACATACAGTACTGTACAGTGGTTGCTCGATAATTGCACCGAGATGATGGACCTCCACTTGGTGCAATTAATGTATAGGTGCAATTACAAAGACTGTATGTCAACACGTGTCGTACGATTCATTTGACTTAACTACCATCACCTCTCATCCTCTCATCCAGCGTCAGCTGCCTACGGGCACCGCGGATCTCCTCGCGAATCTCGCTCTGAGGGACAGAGCGCCCTGTGCAGGGGTGCGGACAGACTGCTTGCGCTACAGCATACCTCTTGACCATTGCAATTGCACGTAGAGTCTCTTTGCGGGAAGGCACTGTGGATTCAATCGGTTCTTCCTCATCGCTGCTGTCACCGTTAATGTGCTCGTCTACCATTTAATCAACCAGCTTGTCGAGCGAAACGATTTGAGTGTGGTCCTCCTCCCCTGGCACATTCAGGAGCGCAGCTACCGACATTCGCAAATGAACCGGAATTAAAGCCTCCATTGCGTTCTGTGCACGTGACTCATCGGCACGCAAATCGTTGCCGTCCGTACTTGTTGGTCAGATTCCAGTTTTGTGTGCATCCAACAATTGCTTATGATGACCCCTCTAGCTCTTTCCACTGCATCTTAACCGCTTACATAGCAGACAGGATGTCCACCTTGTATATTGCACGAACGTTTTCATCAAGCAGGTCCGGAGCATGCTCATCTGAAATGAACGATGACGAAGCTTCATGGCCGCGATGATGCCAGCGTCCAATGGCTGGATTTTGGAAGTGGTGTTCGCAGATATAAACCCACCTTAACATTAGACAAATCTGGAATGTTGGAACACTGCCATGGGCGCTACAGTTGTCGATGAGCAGGATTGCTTTCCTGCCTGGTGTAGCTGAAATGCATGTGTTGAACCGTCGCAACCAGTTAAAGAACAAATCTTACGTCAACTATGCCTTCTTATTGCGGTGATAATCAAGCCCAAGTTCTCGACTGCCTTCGTCTTGAATGCACGTGCACGAGCAGCAGTGCCAATAAATATGGGCTCAACCTTCTCAGATCCATCCGCATTACAGCAAAAGAGAACTGATAATCTCGAGGTCTTCCTGCGATGAAGTTTCAGGGATTTGTGCCAAATACACGAAGCCAAACTGGCTTTCTGGCGGAACCGTTATTAAGTATTGAGCAAATGGCTCGATGGAGGTGCCAATTTTGGTTGCAGCGGCCAAACATATGAAAAATTTTGTTCGCCGGTTCGTGCCAAGCGAAACATACCTTTTGTGCTTTGATAGGCATTCCTCACGAAAAGGTACTGAATGGGTGGAAGAGTGCATCAGCAGTATGTGAACTTTGATACAGCCTGGTAACACGTTCCAATTCTTACAACCATTTGACCAGACGATAAACCAACAATTCGAGCAGGGAATGCGGGAGCTTCCTGGCGCTTTTTGCTGTTTAGGAACTCTCGACGCAAGCAAGGTTAATTTCAATCTTACATGGGCAATCCGTGGCTAAAAAACTATTACTTCAGCCCACATTACAAACGCTTTCAGAGTGACTGGTGTGTTTCCTATTCAGGCGGGCTTTTCCGAAAGATTCAAGAGATCGCAAGATGTTTGTAGGGATATGGCAGAGGAGGAGAGGGAAAAAATAGATGATGCGGGGCCTGTCTCTCGAATAGCTTCGGTTCGTGAGCAACGCAGTGATAGTGACACTTTGAAGCAAGCAAGAAATTTTCATTGAACTCTAGATCTCAAACTATACAGCAACTTAACATCCTCCTAAAAAATTCAGAGACCGTTAACTCTATCCAGATGGGCGTTACACCATCTTTGTCTGGCGCTACAGCCCGAAGCGCGGACAGGAAGGCGTATAACACGTTTTATGCAAGTGCACCTTCGGAGTGAGTAACCATAAGTGAAGTGTTAGAACAGCATCGTCGCAAAGAGGCTGAAGAACTTGAAGCTGAGCGAGCCAAAGCACGCGCACGTGAGAGCTCAGTACTTAGCTCGCGCATTTAAGAGAGATGTCAGAAAGAGATGTCAGTTACGAAGAGAGGACGAAGGAGGAACTCACGCGGTGGCTAAAACGTCTCACTTCACTGCGGATATTTAGTTTGCAGCTTTGGTTGTGGAACTGGTAATGGAGGCAGAAGAAAGAGGGAAGAACCGTGATAGCATCCAAAATTAACCTGTTTTTGGAGAGCTTGAGCTTCTGGATTGACCCTCACTAAAAAGAAAAGAACAAGAGTGGAAGCACTTAGGATTTTTTTGAGTGCAGTCTGGACCGTCGTCGTCTGCCGAGAATGCTAGTGAAACGTAATCGGAGTATAGACCAGTTCTCGGTAATTTTATAATTTAATCTTTGCGAGGTGTCCCAAATTGAGCCACTGGGGATGGGTAACATGTGCCGCTTACCCAAAATTTGTGTACATAGTGTTGGTTGCTCCTGAAGGGTCACTAAAAATCTGGTCTTTTTGACTACTTGTATGACGCTTTTTGTTATAAGTTTCTATTTTCTCAGCTACTGTACTCTAGGAGTTATTTTCGTATTTTTCTACTTTATTTTAGTTATTTTTAATTATTGTCGGCCTCGTGGCGTGTGGCTCTGAAACGGTTGGCCACTCCCGCGATTGCCATAAAAACATTGTTGGCCAATGGTGGAAAGGGGGGACGGAGAGACAGGACAAAATGACAGAAACCCCCCTCCTAGTGTCTATTCGACCATGAAATGTACTCAATTGAGTACAAATTTTTGCAAAAACGGAAAAAAGTAAACATTTCAGTAAATATTGCTTTGAAATAATGAAAAATGAATAAATTTTAATCAGTCGTAGAGGGGCCAGCGTGCAGTAGCAGAAATTGTTTGCTCGGTACAAGGTCGATAAAGTCCATTACTGGATTTTGAATATGTACTCAATTGATGCCAAATGTGTTCAATTGAAGAAAACTAGGGTCGCCATCACATTTTTAAATTTTTTCCCCTTCCTACCCTGCCATGGTACTCTTATGGAGGACCCCTTCCTCGGGAGCGAATTCCGTCGCGTAAAACGGAAACAGCGATGTGAAGAAGTTCTTCTTCTTCTACGAAATGTTGTGATGGGCGAGAGGTCCAGTCAGGAGAAGGAAAAATCCTTCCTTGGATACCTAGACGGTCCTGCGTTTGAGTTCTACTACGATTCTTTCGCAGCCCAAGGAGAGCTGATCGAAGATGCTAAGAACTACGCCGTTGTCAAGGGGAAGTGCTTCGAATATTTCGCCGAGGGAGAAGACCCTCAAGGCATTATCCCTCAAGCACTACAAATCGGCCTCGAGACTGAAGACATACCGAAATACTTGAAGAAATCGGAGCAGTTGTACGAGAAGGCAGGTTTCGACAGTATTGAAAGATTCGGATTACTAAGGACTGCTGCGTGTCAACATGATAAGTTGCAGCAGTTCCTGTCGTTCGGAGGGCCGAAGCATTATGCCGATCTATTAAGGCTTTAAAGAAATTTCAAGCGAATCAAATTGCGTTTTACGGATCCTCGCCTCATGCTATTAAAATGCCGACGGCAAAGGTCTTAGTTCGTCCCGATGCTCTCCCAAGAAACATCGAGGATACGGCGGATGCCCTTGCTGAGGACCTATCTCGCCTAACCCTTCTCGTCAAGCAGAAAAAAGGTAAATTGCGACACACAGTCACAGGAACGTCTTTGTCAGCTCGGGGGTAAATGCTCCTACATTGTGCTCTTACTGTCTCCAACACGGCAACAGAGCATCTATATGCGAGAATAATCCTCACCGAGATCATCTTTGCACCCTTTGCGTACGATTGGGGCATCTGAGGCTACATGCTGAACTGCGGCGATAATAATTAAGGCCTACGGTGCTTCGGAAGATCACGAAAGGAAAGAATAACCTCGAGTAGCGGATCAAATCAACGTTGTCCGTGAAAGCCAGTCGGATACCGATCAAAAAATCGATGAGATCGTCAACGCGACGAAGAGAACTGCCGAAGGAGAGGCTTTGCCGAAACAACATAGTCGAGAAGATCACGGGGTAAATCTGGTATCACGCCTAGTGCATAATCCGCAACAAGGACGAATAATTTCTCCCGTTCCGCCGGCAGAAGAATTCACTGTTTCGGGCCGAAGAAGGAAGGAGAAGAAGAAAAAAAAGGAACGAAGGGATTCGAACAAACTTCAAGAATACGTCGGAAAGTATGACGTTGTCACTGAGCTTTCAAAAAGCCAACTGCAGGTTTACGTTCGGTCAGTTTCTTCGAGGGGATGCTTTCGGAGCTGGGAAGGTAATGATAAGACTGTTAGGAAAGAACAATATGCCAGAAATAACCGTCGGTGCTGATGAAGGGCCACGCTTGCTGCAAGTAGTGCAGCTCAAAGTTTTATGGCACGGAAGCATGGGCACTTTTAGACTCTAGAGCGAGCCGTATCGGACGTTATGTCCGCGGAGTTATCTCGACATTTATAGCTGTCGCCAAGCTACACGTCCAAGAAATTACAGTCTGCGAACGGAAATAGAGCTTCTTGTGTTGGGTCGGTGCTCAAGTTTCCTACAACCTTTGGGACCAAGCGGTCAAGCTGGACTACTTGAATGTGGAGAGAAGTCTCCATTTGATCTAATTGTTGGTTTCCCAACTCTTTCGGCCAAGCTAGCAAATTTGGACTTCGGCCACAAAGAGTTCGCCTACAAATTTGTCCGAAAAGAAGTTTTACTGCCTTTGGAGCCCGATAAAAAAGTCGCTGAGAAGCAACTGACGGGGGATGAAGAGATCGGAATGCGTCGAAGACTTCACTTCCGACTCTGACACTGGCCCCGACTCCGCCGACACTTCAGAAGAAGAACTGGTCCTGGCGATCCGGAAAAAGATTTTATGAGACCCCCAGAAACTCTGATAAAGAAAAACCCGATATTTATGCGGTAGCCTCAGAAGAGAGTGGCGAAAGAAAACGAGAGGGAGGAGATGAAAGGGGAACTTCGAGCCCTTCTTGCTCATCTTCCTGAAGAAAATACAAGAAAGCATAGATAGCTCACTCCGTGACACTGAGATAGTCGCATGGACGATCAAATATCTCCATCCCGCATCGGTACCGACGAAACATGGATTAAAGCTAGAAAAAACACCCTTCTATACCACAGGGCTCGCCTAATGTCTCACCTTCACATAGAAATAGCTCCCAAAGAAATAGACAACATGCTTGATGCAGGAATCATCTCTCCAGCCTTTCCAGCGTAGTCATTGTCTGTCGAAATTGTTACTAAGAAGGACGGCAATTCCCACTTTTGTGTGGAATACCGTGTGTTGAACCTATTAATGAAGGCTGACCGCTGGCCGCTGCCAAGATCGAAGAAATATTCGACAACTTGAAGGGAAGCTCCACCTTTAAAACCCTGCACCTCTTCACAGGGTAGTTTCATATCTGCATGAGCGAAGAAGGCAAAGAGATGACCACTTTCGTACGCATTTTCGGCACCTTTAGGTTCGAGGTGATGCCCTTTGACCTGATGAACGCGCCGTTTACATTCCACGAATCATATATTACATCTTGAGAGATAAATCATTCGCTCTAGTGTATCTGAACGACATTTTTGTGTTCTCTAGCACTATCAAAGAGCATGTTATACACGTTCGCATCGTTTCGAAGCTATTGTAAAGGCCGTACTCAAGTTGAAAATCACGAAGTGTGCCTTTGCGATGCCCGATGTCTAGCTTCTCGGCCATTTAGTTGACAAATAAGTAGTTCTTGTCAATTGAGAGACGATAAGTACCATCAAGGAGGCAGCAGTACTAACAAACACGACTAAACTGCTTTGTTTCGTCGGCTTAGCCGGTTATTATCGCCGCTTTATCAATGATTTCGCCGGCATCTCTGCCACTCTTTGTGCCTCAACGTCTAGAAACAAGAATTTCAACTGAATCGAAGAAATAAAGGAAGCGTTCGAGGTGTTAAAAGAGAAATTCACATCCCCGTCGGTGCTGGCCTTCCTCTACTTTGACGCGCCGTTTATCGTGGAAACGGATGACTCAAGTGTTGCCGGGAACAGTGCTTGCTCAGAAGAAAGACGATGGAAAAGTAAACCGCGTGCAATATGCAAGTAGCACCACGAACTCCGCTGAACGGAGCTATTCCGCGTGCGAACGGGAAGCTATTGCAGTCATCTTCGTACTTAGGAAGTTCCGAGTGTATTTGCTTTCAACGGAACCATTCAAACTATAACTGACCGTAAGGCACTTCAGCACACTTTAAGAAGAGCGACTTCCACGGAAGGTTGTCAATATGGCTAGAATTTCTAGCCGAATACGAGTTTGAGGCGGAATATCGTCCAGCACAAGGAATGGAGCTGCCGACTATCTTTCACCGTGGTGCGCGAAGGGCTCGGAGGCTCCCCAAATGTAGACTAGGGAGACCTTGTTGGTACGGTCACCTCTGTTTGTTCGTCCGAGAATCCCGTTATAGAACCATATTTGGTTGATTTCGTTCGCTACAGAGAGAAAAATATTCAAGAACAAGATACGTCTAAGCGCCGCTCTATAAAACGCACCGCAAAACACTTCATGTTGTGGGAAGGAAAACTGCTGAAGCGTACGAATAATGGCATCCGCGCTATCACTACAATCAAAGACTGGCCCGGGATTCTCAATAAATTCCAGGACGAAACGGGACACAGGGATAGGGAGAAAACAAAGAATTTCGTTGTTGACCGACATTGGTGGCCTCAAGTCAACCTGGAGGTTCAAAACTACGTCAAAAGCTGTGACGTATGTCAAAATGCCAAGCCCTTGATCATTATCGAACCGCTGAGCATTCAGCTCACGAATATATTCGAAACCTACTCTATAGACTTCGCTGGACCCTTCCCTACGTCGAAAGTCGGTAAAAAATTTCTTCTGATCGTCATCGAGCATCTGATGGGCTGGCCAATTACTACTGTAACGGGGAAAGCACCGCAGAAGTAGTGAAAAAATTTATGGAAAAGGAGATCATTACTCTGTTTGGTCCCCCGAACCGTCTTATCTTACAATGCCGGATGCTCTACCGCGCTGCACTCGTCGAATTGATGAAGACGAATGGAGTAGAGTGGAGGACCGTCCTGACATATGCTCTGATGTCAAAGGCTGAGCTGAAAGGATGGTACGCACTGTAAGAATGCATTAAAGAAGATGGTGATCGGACAAGGATCCGACTGGGAACAGTGGCTTCCCCAAGTTCTTTATGGCTACCGCCACCGAAGACTTGGAACCGGTGCCTCCCCGTTCGATCTCATGTTCGTAGTGGTACCGCGCATGGATCCGTCTGACCCTATTATGTTAATAAAAATCCTTCAGAGGAGCATCACCGGATGGAGATGCTGGTTACCTTATCAATTCGCGCGAATAGGGTCGATATGCAAATGAAACAGCTTGGTAAGGAAGTTGGGACGGTAAAAACCCGAAAGTTAAATAGCGAGGACTTGGTCTTGGTCGCACATGAGAAACCCCTAAAGTCCACGTCTAAGTGGCGGCTTTCCAAATCTTGTTTCTTTGGACTGTGTCGTATTTGGAAAGCAGCTCATCCCAGTTACTGGCTAATCTCTTACGGGGGTAGGAATTCCCGACGAGCTATCCATGCGAGGCGTCTGGTTCACTACTCTCGGCGTCCGTTTTTTCTACAGGATTAATCCTGAAGCTGTCCTGCTGAAGACGGCCAGTAAATGCCTTATGATTTTTTCATGAGTTCTTGTTTGTTCTTCTGTCAATAATTTATCATCTGAACACAGTTTGAATTCATCATGTTTCCAATATTCTAGAAAACTTCTGCTGCAATATGAAGGCAGCTTGAAGCAAAAGAAATGGGTGTCTGATCAACGAAAGCGGTCAAAGACTGGAAGAATCCGACTAAGACGCTTTTCGACAGAAGAAAAAACGAAGGCCGTCACAATTTAGTGATGAACGGCCCACATCTGCCAACTTAATCCGGTATTCCGTCGTTGCATAGTTGAATTGCATTTGGTAAAGTTGCATTTACTTGTTTTTATATTGTCTCGCCATCCATATCTTGGAAAGAGATACCTTGTGTGAAGACGTTCGCCCGCCCGTATCGGAGCTGCCTTTCCAATCAAACCACGGCCTGACCTTCTTCCTCCCGTTGACTTTTTCGCGGTTTACTTGGTCTTCGTCACCATAGTGGTCCTCTTACGCACTACGGGGTAATAAATGGCCCATAGTTATAAAAAATAACTTTCAAAGCTCGTTTTTTATAATTTTGAGAGAAAGTTATAAATATAACTTTGAAAGTTCCAAAACATACCTTTTTGAAATTGTAAATTATAAATTATTTATCAAACTACTGCACAAAGTGTCCGGTAAAGAAAGTCATAGAGAAAAGTTTTATTTTATACCTTTTGAAAGCTATACTTTATAATTATTAGAGGTTATGATGTACACCAAAAAAGGTAGACAAAGAATGTCTGTTCTTTACCTTCATGAAACCATACAAATATAACTACGGATATCACCATATAGCTTTCAAAAGTTCTAATTGTGTGTTTTAGGAGTTATTGCTTGTAACTATAACGATGGATGCTCCAATCCATCCATCGCTGCTCGAGCAGTGGTGCAAGGCGCAAATGCTAAGGGATACCTTAGCATTTGCGCCTTGAAACACTCCTATACCACGATAACTCACTGTTCAATGGCGACAATCCCTGCCCGAGATGCGTCCTTTCCCACATGCCGTCGCCCCACTCCTGGACCCCCGTGGTCGACAGCAATACACTGCCCATTCATGGAAGGCTTCCTGCGTCGACACAACTTGAAAGACGAATCTACTCTCTACTACGACACCCTCGATTATGCTCGCCCCGAAGCGAGAATACACCTTCCATGCGAATCTCACCTCCCTACCAAGACCGTCGACGAATGGACATTTTGATCGACAACATCGAGTTCTCCCATCCATATGCGCTCGATGTCTTTGGCCAGCCCGTACACTTCCAGTGCCTTACTCCGGGCCCGCAAACCCCCGCTGGAGCGACAATTTTAGTGGAGGAGCAAAAGACGTCGCACTACACTCCTCTGCTCAACTATCCATGCGATTCTGCCCAATCGGCTTCGACAACATGGCGCCCGTAAGCCGCAGAGCCAGACAAACTTGGCAAGATAGCTTCGTATTTCGCAGACCCGAGGCCAGACTCCATACGAAATACCATCGTCTCGTCACCAACCTTCATCCCTTGTCCTTCAGTTAACGGCTCATGCCGTATCCCGCCGTGCCCTCGGGCTATCTGCCCCACATTGAGCGTGGCCTGGCTCAAAACTACCTATAATTTCTCTCCCCTCCTACTCCACCTACAATCGCGCGGTCTCTGCAATGTACTCAGACTGACCTCAGCACCAACATTCACGAATTCGCTCTTAAGAGCGCCACCAACTCTACTTACATCCCACCCAATACGAAACGTGCATCTCAACATCTGGCACGGAATCTGAGCTGCCGCACTCGCTCTGCCAACTCCCTTTCCTCACTCTTCAGACTCCCGCAACTCAACTCGGTCGCCTCTGAGATTTGGATATAAATGATCTCATTCGCCTCGGAAAAACCACTGTTCAATGGCGACATACCATGTCCAAGATGCGTCCTCCCCTGCAAGCTACCGCCTCTACTGCTAGACCCCCTCGGACGTTATGCACTACATTATCCATCCATGGGAGGCTTACTGCGTCGACACAACCACCTGCCAGATCGACTCTACTCCCTACTGCGGCATCTCTCGATTATGCTACACCCGAAGCTCGAATACATCTTTCCATGCGAATCTCACCTCCCCTACCAAGACCGCAGACGAATGGACATACTGATTGACAACATCGAGTTCGCTCCCAATCCATATGCGCTTGATGTCTTAGTCGCCAGTCCGTACATTTCCTGCGCCCTACCCCGAGCTCGAAAGCACCCTGCCGGAGCGACAATCTTAGTGGAGAAACAAAAGGCGTCAATTTCTTGGATAATCTTGCCCGGATAGCCTTCCAGTCACTCATTCCCAGATAAGATTTGTGACCCAAGATTTCCTTCCCATTATCACCTGGCTGTGTTTCACTGTCCCTTGAAGCTCTATTCTCCTCGCCGTACTCCTGCAGGAATTTATTGCATCGGTCAGGGAATGTTCCAGAGACAGTACCTGCAGAAGGATACATGAGTCCCACGCTACCAAGGACACATTCTTCAAATGCTGTACAGCCCTGCCCAATGACTTTCAAGGTGATTGCCCGTAATGCAAGTGAATTTGCGTGAATCCCTTGGAGTGATTTCGACGAAGATGCAAGGAATATGTCCTCACTTCTGGATCGACATGCCTCAACCAGGAACGCCAGTGATACCTTGTGTAACTGAATTTCACTATTCTGTGCGAATGTCAATGGCGCAATATCTCGATTGCGACCATGAGAATTGGTGGCATTATCATCAACTTCGCCCTGGATGATGCTCGTGTACTTCATCGAACAAACTATGCTGGGAAACTTCGACATCAGCGAAAGTAATTTTCGTTTGTTCTGCTCACGATAGCCCTGAATTCCATCGATACTGTCGTTCGGTGAATACAAATGTGTAGTCCCAATCGCCGTCAAAAGACCTTCCCAGCTCTCGTAGTATTTCAACTCAGCCCTTGACATCATTGGAGCCACAATTCTAAAGGGTTGATCACTCAGAGCGCCAGGTAAAAACCACTGCGTTTTTGTCATCCCGATGTGTTATCATCGTCCGAATGTTCCAGCGCATGAAGGGCGAATCCTATGTCATTTAGGATACTTTCTTTGGCTTTCATTCGGCCCTCGGTCACGAAGTTCATGAAAGCCGTCCGCAATGTCAATACAGGTAAATCAAACAAATCTGGCTCATTCGTTCCATCAGTATCAATGCCATTCCTTTCTCTCTGACTCGTCTTCCTACGCTTTCTTTTGACATTGCCGGATTTGTAATTCACCTTCGTTGTGTCACTGATCCCAATACAATCTCGAACTGCCATGGAAAACATCTTCCACTCGCTCTGTCGACACCTCTCTCGTTCAAAAAGTGCCATTCCATTCTTTTTGGCCATTAGGATACACTTGGACAGGCTGAGAGGATACCTATCGTCAGTCAAACTAGCGCTTGAGGAAGATGCGGTTGGTTGGTGCGGTCTTTTGATGTCATTAACGCAAATGACAAACTTCGACAGAAGCCAAGGTGGAATGAATACTTTCCTCTTCAACACATCATCTTCGTCATCTTCGGGAATTTGAAACATTTGGCCACGACGCGCTGCCCAAACCATTTGAGTAAAAACCTCTTTCATGAGCTTGTTCGATGATTTTCCAAGTGGAGTAGAATGAAGTGATTTCCAGTGATGCCTCTGTACGGCAAAGAGGAAGGTTGACAATGCTGAGGGAGCTGCAGAACTCATTTGAAAGTGTCGCGATAGATCAGCTGATAACCTCGTTATCATCGCTGACATCAGGCAGTGAGACAGTCTGTCTCTGCTCATGATACCAGCGAGCCCTTCAATGATAATCTCGTCGAGGTCTTGCTTCCTCTTTCTACCCTTCTTACCCCTCTGGGTTTCGATCTGTACTTCTGGGATACCGCGGGAACTGTTGACATCATCGGTTGGATCTTCATCAGTGCTTTAGTGACTGCAGATGTTGCAATGTCCTTCATAGAATCTGACAGTTGCTCCTTCAGATTCTCAACACTAATCTTCATGGCGTTGATGATGGCATCTTTCTGCACCTTCAGTTGTTCAATAAATTGCAAAAGGTCAATAGGAGAAGGCCGTGCGATAAACATCATCCAATCGATCCACATCTCTAGCGAGACGTCGATCGTCATCTACTCCGTCATCATCACCGGCATGACGCTGGCTGTTGATGTTGCCGCCCGTCTTCCAAGAGAAAAAACATCGTCGAAGTTTGGTCGTCTTCGTGACCAATGTGATCAGTACTGATCAAGTGAAGTGGAAGATTGAGGGTCAGTGGAAAGAGGAAGTTTTGAGGTGCATTGTTCCTGTGGACTGAGTTAGGAATAGTAGTAGTGGATGGGCAGTTTCAGTGAAATGGATAATTGTTGTCTGTGAGAAAGTTGATTTGGACAAGAATGATAACGTTATTATAATGCGAGCGGTTTGTGAGCATGCTGTTCAATCTGGAGCCCCGTGAGCTTTAGACAGAAGATTAAGTACTAAGAAACTGCAATTTCTATATCGTTCAAATGCCAGTTCTTATTTGTTTTGCTCTTCCAAAGATTGTATCATCCCTAAGTGCATGTATCAGTATTATTAATGATTACAAAAAATAACAAATTGGTCTCATCAACAGTTTCATCACAGGTTTCTTTCTGATTATTAAGATATTTGCACTCTACTCCTGTCGCTATCAACAGCTCGAATAGTCAATGGTATTCTATGCTGCTCCACACTCAAAGTTGCGTAAGCCTCTTAGGTGGCCTTTTTGCCATTACATTGTTTCATAACATGTAACAAATGACAATTAAAATTTGCAACATTGATTTCACACACTTCATAATAGGTAACGTTCAAGAATTTCTTGAACGTTAATTCTTTGATAGTGGCACTGGCGTGCCAGTACAACGTGTCGCATGCAGCAGTGAACAGGGGGGTAAATGGGATTGGTTTACTGGGAGTGGTGCATAGTTTGGGAGCCCTATAAACTTGCATTCAACATGGTGTAGGATCTACAGTGCGAATCATGTCAGCCAACTACCAAGTTCGAACGAACTACCAAGTAGCTGATAGACTAGTCAGTAAGTAAGCAGCGTTTGAAGTTATCATCAACGCTTCGAGTCGCTGAAGGAGGATAGCCCCTACCTTGGGAGTATTGGTCCAAGACTCGGCTGGTGCCCTCTCGTGCCACCTCCGTGATCAGGGAAAACGCATCGTATAGTACTGTACAGCTTTTGCTGCTTGCCTTTATACTGTACGTGAGGACATGAGAAAGGAGACCTGTGCATTACAAGTTAGAGTGATATTCGTGGCTTAATACACGTGTGTTACTGTAGCCTATAGATCAATTAATCTTTTCTTGAGAATAGATCCATGATCATGGTGTTCTCGAGATCATAAAATTAAATCGTAGCTGTAAATTATCATCTGCCATGGCTCTGATACTACAGTTCTGCAAGACATGAAAATGTGTTGCAGGGCGGGCAAATTTTCAGATTTGAAAAATGGCGGTCTAACATCAATCAAATAATTTCTTGACCTGCGCTCTTTGTCCCAGGACAAGAGCCTCTCCCAATTGTCTATTTAAGAAACCTCATTGCTTGCAACAGAACCTTCGGACATACCGAAGTATTATTTTGACCCACAGATCATTGCCCTCATCCACTTCTCTCCAACGTTCCCCAACAGTTTCTTGACGTAGATGTTTAAGATGACTCTCTGCTCAGCATCGAAAGGGGTAAGCAATCACGCATGTAAGTACTTTCACTTTGCCTTTTCAATTCGATTTACTCTTTCCTTCTGCGTTCCTAACTCCTGCTCTAATCTCCCGGTTCTCCGGTGGTGGCTGCTGATGTTCATGTCTGATGGATGGCGTCGTCCTCTACTGACCCATACTTAAATTGCCTGCCACCGATCGGTGATGGGATTTGTTTCCTGCTGACCGATGACAGTATTGTCTGCCGCTGAGTGATGATAGGATTGCCTGCAACTAGCCGATGATGGGATTGTCTGCCGCTGATTGATGATGTGACTGCCTGCACTGGCCGATGCATCGGTCATGACGGGATTTTCTCCGCTAAATGATGATGGGATGGCCTGCTGCTGGCTCAGAAGAAGTAGTTTCTGTTGCTGATGGGGCGATAAGATTATCCATGGATAATCTCATCGTCCCTCAGCGACAGAAACTACTAGTTGCAACTCTTAGCGATGATAGGGTTGTGCGTCTCTTTGATTTTGTGCTTTTTGATGCTTTTGAATATAGTAATGGCTTTCTGTTAATCGTAGTCATATGCTGTTGGTTGTGAGTTTAGAATCTACTCTTGATACTAGTGCGCATATGTAGTTTTAGACTATCATGTTCTAGTTGCGGTAGCCCTCTTCTGAGTTATAATTCAATCTAATAATTGTGATGGAGTCTCCCCCTGCCCACAACGGTAAACCGTTGTGGTGGCAATACTATACCTAGGGTACCCTTGGGGTCCAGGATAGTGCCATCATTAAGGCTTACCGTTTTACGGGGGAAAACAGGACACCATATTCTCGTCGTGCACCACCAAAGATTTGACGCTTGGGTACTTCCAGAGTGGAGGGGGGATTCCAGTTTTTGCGAGCTTGTTTCAGTGGCCATAAAATGTTCCCCTACAGTAAAACTAGCTATGTATAACTATGAAAAGTTTCGAAACAGAGCTTTCGAAGTTCTGTTATAGAGCTTAGAAAGTTATGAAAACACAGCTTTGTTAGCTTTAGTTACTAAATTTTCTAGTTGTAAACCATAGCTAGCTAAGGGTATAGATTATTGCTTTTTTAGTTTGCCTGTGTAACTCCTGTAGTTATTGTTTCATGGATTATGTAGTTATAAGGGATGAGTTCCGAAGTTCTAAAGTATAGTTTCTGAGGTTTGCATGCATACCTCTCAGGAATTAGAAATCATAACTTTCAAAGCGTACATGCATGCCTTTCCGAAGTTATAAATCATAACTTTTAAAGTTTGCATGCATGCCCTCTCCGAAATTATAAAATCATAACTTTTTTTGGGAAATTCCTGAACCTTTTATTATTATAAATTATAACTACAGAAGCTATGTTTTTATAACTATCAGAAGCTATGAAGTACAGTGCAAAGTATAAGTTTTTGCCGAATTAATACCCGTAGTGCGGATTTTCGGATGGGTCCAAAGCCGTATGAACCCCGTTCGTACTGACACGGATGAGCAGTACAGAAGGCTTTAGCTGCCTTGAATCGACGTGGGTTCAGAGCGGGGATGGCACCGCGTGCGGGAGAAGCTGAACTGTTGCAGGTGGAATTTGACAGTGCTGGGGTTGAAGTGACGTTGGAAGTATTGGAACGGAGGTTATTGAGCTGGAACGTGTGGGTGGAGGGGTGAGGCAGGGAGTTCTTGCGTCACCCCCAAGTTCATGTATATGGTGCGCCGTGCTTCCATCTGGGACCGGGGTATTGTTGGTTGCTATTGAAGGATCACCAAAAATCTGGTCTTTTTGACCACTTGTACGACGCTTTTTGTTTATATTTTCTATTTTGTCAGCTACTGTAATCAATAGTTACTTTTGTTATTTTCTACAGTTTTTAGTTATTTTTTAATTATTGTCGGCCTCGCGGCGTGTGGCTTTGGAACGGTCGACCACACTGGCGATTGATTATAAACAGTGTTGGCCGTTGGTGGGAAAGGGAGGACGGAGAGACAGGACACAACGACAGAACTCCCCCGTCCTAGGGTCGCCAACTTATTTTTAGATTTTTTCCCCTTCCAACCCTTTCACATAGTACGCACTACTGTGAACGCTTTCAGTTTTGTTTTGCTGTACAACTACTTAAAATTTGTTTGCTTTACTGTTTCTTACATTACACAAATGCTTGGGAAATACGCAGCGTACAGTATCCTGCGCCCAGAACACGGATCTAACTGCGGCTGTACTGTAACCTTTCATGAGTTCACTGCAATTGTGCAGATACTGTAATTTTGGCGGGCTCATCATATTCCTGTAATAACTATACTACCACCAGAAAAATGCAAATGTTCCGCAAAAATGCGGTTTTATGAAAAAAACTGCCAAAACCCCATAAAATTGGATGCAGAAGACGTTCTCGAAAGTCATTTTGTATTGGAAATTACTAATTTTTTTCTAAAAAAGGCCACCAGAGGGCCTTTAAAAAGTGTAGACCTACCGAAGAAATGGAAATTACAGTATCTTGAGAAAACTAGTAGTCTTTATCAGCCCTCTTTCTGTCCAGGACATCTGCGCACCTCTTGTAGGGGAATTCAACTAGTTTCAAGAGCAGCGGAATGTGCAGCCCATCCAATGAGTATTGAATAAATTCTTTCAACCCTCTGATTGATGGAAACTGTTTCTTGTTTGCGAACTTTCGTAGAAAGGATAGAAAATAAATTCTCGATTAGGTTGAGATCAGGGGAACGAGCAAGCCAAGGTAAAAGGGATATTATTATCGCAACACCTTTTTCTCGAACTTTTGTCGTTTGGATAGTCACTCCATCCCGCTGAAACATCCAGTCTGTTTTACAGTATTATACTTTGCAATAAAGGGCAGTGAATTGTCCTCCATAGTTCTACTGCAGGCTTTTTCATTCTGTATTCCACCTAGAAAGGCCGAAGAGCTCTTCTTTGTGAAACTGAAAAAAGACCCCACCCATCAAAAATCTATCAATCTGCTGTAGCGTACAATAAATTGTTCTTCTTTGTCTATACGATGTCAGTGTGACGCTCAGCCATCTGAGTTGTCTGAAATAATCTTTCAATCGTCACTGAAAACGAGTTTATATTATTTGTCCACACTCCATGTAAAATGTTCGGGAGCCCAGTTCTGACGGTTGGATTTGTGCGTCTTTGTGAGCATACGTGCTCGCCTTTTCTTTCTAAACTGATGTATTTTACTGCCTTCGGCACTTGGTATATTAGGTATATTATAGATTCTTTAAAGGGTAGAGCTAGTTCCTTGCTGAGGAACAGAACTGAAATATGTCGTCACGAGGCTTCTCTGAGGAGGCAATGCACATGGTGTTCTGTCATTTTCAGTGGGCTAAGTAGCTCCGTATTACGTTGTAGGACGTCCCCAATTGCGTTGCATTTGGTCGATTGGATATATTTTGCCCATGAAGGGCATCAATAGTGTCCTTTTCCTTTCGGTCAAGAGGGAGCCTCTCTGCATGGTTTGTTGGGGACGGTGTGTTCCCTGTAGCTTAAAAAGGGGACGAGTGACAAAAAACAGGTAGTTTTGTATCTGAATCTATTCATAATTTGTGCCAAATATCTCCAGAACCAACTGGGTCTTGTACAGATACTCAGGTAGACTTTACTCGAAAACTTAAGTAATTGACCTAACGAAAAATGACTTCACCGACCGCTTTAGCTAAAAAAATTAAATGGTTTAAAGTTTTTCAGAAACTGTATTTGTAAAGGAAATATTTTCGCTTTTAGGTGGCACTATAATTATTACAGTCAGTTTATGGGGAACGTGTCTTTACTGTACTCAATGTACCCTCCTCGCTCCACTGGACTCGACCTCGAAGTACAGAAAAGGAAAATGAGAAATTTGATAACAGTTGACACAAAGTCTGTTGCACTGCTAAGGCGTCCGCCACATCAGTTCTCAATAAAACTCGTTCATTTTACCTTTATCTCCATCTGTCTGTAATATACTGGAAAAAGGAGGGGTGTCTTTATTGAGATTTATGGATTGACTGGAACCCATTTGGAGTTGCAAATCTGCATGTCATATTAAATACATGTATAGATGGTCGAGGCAATCTAGAAATCATTGCTGTAGAATGCTAGCACCGACAACAGCCTACCTGAAAGTCGATGGGAGGCCAGCCAGTAATATACTGTACCGCTCCGATTGCCGTCGCGTTGATTGTTGGCCGCTAAAACGCGGGTCTCACGATTAATAGTGTAGCGTGTCCACCAGGGCTTGGACCGGACGAATAAATCCTGTGTCTTTAATCGAAACGGGTTCAATTTGGTTATAACTTTTGGGTAATTTTGAAGGATTGGAATAGAACTGGAACGACAGTAACAGGAAGGTTATGTGGCAAACGACGGAGGAATGTTCTCCTTCAGACAGCCCCGGATTCTACCGGTTAAACTTATTGCGCGAAACCTGCGGAAACCAGGCCCGGGTGACATGCGTGGCTCAAACAGGCCTGAAGCTTTCCTACATTTTACTGATTAAACAGGCTTTAAAAAAGGTTATGATGCCAAGACTGGCGGGAAAGGGGAACACCATGTCTTCTTGATTAGTGATTGCGGGAATCTACTACTATGGTACAACTGGTACCATTAGAAGCTGGTACCAATGTTATTAAACACAGTACGATTTCTATTTTCTCTTATTCCTTAACGTATCCCCAGGCGTTTCGTTCACCATTGCTACAGCCCGAAAATACATATCGCGTGAAGAATCCATCAGATTTCTGAGGCTAATCCTTCTTCCCAAACCATGCGACTATGATCTCGTTCCTCTCCGCCAATTTGAAAGAACCAAGACTCTTCGCCGCGAAAGATACAACGAGTTCAAAGTTCTGTACCACAACAAAAAATACAAAAAATTTGGGTGACTCGTATGTGGGTACATTCGAAATCAAATTTATCAGGTCTTAAATGTTGTGCTACTACTCAATACAACAACAGATGGGATAAGAGACGTTTGGAAAGGCACTCGAAAAGTGCAAAGCTAACACTGCTGCACATATTGCATTCATCGACTTTTGCCAAGCTCTTTCAAAGTGTTGATCTGAAGGGCAGCTGCTTTAGCAGTCAATTTAGATCTCCACCCGCTCCAATTGACAGATAAAAAGCCTTTAATGATGAATTGTACTGATTAAACGTTCAAAAATAGGAATTGTACGCCTGTCTTTGACCACATACTACCTGATTCGCTCCTTCCGTGTGCTGAGAAGGTGTCTAAGTCCATACAAGAGCTTGCAGAAACCATCTGATTGCAATTCCGGGGATTTTTTGAAAGAGAAACAACTCAGTGTTGGAAATCGTGCAACTGCGGATTTTATGACGATAAAGCTCCATGAAACCCAGTTTTCTGAGTTCCCTTTGCGTTATCTCGAGATAATGCCCGTTGATCCATTTCGCCAAGGTATATATCTACAATAAAAATGAATTCGATAACAAGCTTGCTAAAAACGCAATGAGGTGATTCGGAGAGTATCAAGCAAACTTTGGGAGATGCTTTGAAGAAAAATATGGTATAAAAATACTTTCTCTCAAAAAGATTCACTACGGTTATAGATTACGCTTCTCTTATGGCTAGTTTAGCCCATTCTTTCTTCTGTACAAGCTTGGCCCCACTGGACCAAAAGTGGACGGGAGGTATGTAGCATCGGGTTAAAAGAGCTCTGAAAACATTTTTGTGTCGTTGGTCAATCAAGCTTCATTTGTTGCCATTTTTAAAGATTTTAGATCCATTAAAACCACTTTCATAAATTTCAAAATATTGGCTTTAATGGAAGGCTCCAAAACAGATAGTAACTGGCTCAGGAAGTGGAGAAAAGACTTTGTACCATACTCTACGTCGCCAAACGTGTTATCAAGAGAACTTATTTGGAGGAGGAGGGAACTAGGGTAGGAAATTTAAGAGATGACGCTTCATATTTTAACTGTATACATACCGAGATCCACTAGGATTGTATAATAATCGGCTTTTTGGCATTTCAAGATATCCTAGATGTTTTGGAGTGGTAGTGGAAGCCCAGGTTGTAGCAAAAGCTTCAGCAAAGCTAAAATCCGTTACATTCTATACCTACTGCAAAACTTTTGCGATAATTCGAGTAGAATTGCACCCAGTGGAGCAGTCTTTCTCGGTGATAATGAAAGTATGTCTCCAAGGCTTCGCCGAATTCTAGCTACGACTACTGCCAAATATCTAGATCGAAAGTGAAGGTTCATGATTTATGACTGATTTGGTCCTTTCGGCATCTTCTTTTCAGGCAAAATCAGTTAATTACGAATACTATTAAAAGAAAAGAATATCTGCGTAGATCAAACAATTTCAACCCTGTATTAACCGGTGATTACTATTGAGGAAAAAAAGCTGTACAATTACTATCAGCCCGTGCAAAATATAGCGGTGGGACCATTTCTTTTAAAAAGGGCGCATTGGATTGCCTTGATTCCATCGTCGACAGTAGGGTCAAAAGGAATTTTTCATTTTTATACTCTGCTGACTCTCATTTTATTGCTGTTGGGAGCGCAGATGAGTTGTCTTGATATGAATGGATAGATATATACTGGGATGATATTGTTTATGGCGGACTAGTTTTTAGCCATTCGGGTCTGACAGGAACGGAAGCGGTCGTGTCTGACCTCTTTTGCCAAAAAAAGCTGTTTGTTTGCTACACCAATTACCTATTGTTCGAGCGAGCGTGTTTTACTAGATTTGAACAAGATTTTGAAACGCGGCTGGGCCAGTTTGAATCCGCAGGTGCTGTAAAACAATAAATTCGCTATATTTATCCTTCTTAAGACTATATTTTAGTACCGAGAATCCCTAGCCTATAGTTATAGATAAAAAAGTAAAGAATCGATTACAACATATGGAATGAATACTGGTTGCGTCGATCCCTCATGACATCTTCTTTAATAAATGTTCAGCTAGTGAGGATGCTGAAGCTTATCATTCACAGTAGAGAATGGGCCAAGGGATTGAAGAAAATGAAACCAAAGTGATCGGTACCCCCTTTGTGCTATTGCCCTAATCTTGTTTTCCAAGGGGTATTTTGTGCTCTGTAGAGGGGTGCCTTGAGGTGAAGCAGACTAAAAGAGTGACTTTTTCGCAGTAGGGACCATTTCATTCGTTGATTTATAGGCATTTCATGAGATGTTCTCAATGAACGTCCATGTTATCGGGACACGGTGCTCTCGTTCATTGAGCCCTTGGTTCAATCAAATCGACCTGGCAGTAATGTTTGAAACATGTGGAGAAATTGCGGGTGCTGATCACTGTCTTCAAACCCTGACTCGTAACGTAATAAAAATAGCATTTGGCGCCCATGAGTTCCATGGTATAACGGAAGTCACTTGGGCGTTTATCAGCAGACGGACGTTCCACGTAAACTCATGCATGGACCGCATATCTCAGCTTCTTCTGCGAAATAATATTATTGAAGTAAGATGTGATTGATGTAATACAGATAATGTGCAGTAAATGTTACTTTCGATCGGCCGAGTAAAACCCGTGCGGATCTGGCTATTCTCCATGTACTACTGCTGGGTGCATATACATAGTGAATTTTTGAGACTCCGCCACTTTAATATAAGTTTTTCGATAGACAAACTAAAAGAGATGCATCTTTGCGGAGACTGCCAATCCTACGTCCTCTGCAAGAGCATTTCCCTCACCTTCGAGTACTGCTCCAAGACCCGGTTCGCTACAAATTTTGCTAAGTCCGTGATAAAAAACAACGCGTATGGGTGCTGTTTCCCGAAAGTGGAGACTGGAATCGGAACAAGTCTGCTCTGGGCAAGAAAAAAGCCATAAAACCTTGCAATTTTCGTTTTCTCTCAGTGTAGGGGCGTTTGAGGCTCGACAGAGGATTGAAAGTCTGGTTTATTGAGTTAAAAGGGGGTGGTGAGCACAGCAATCTTACATAGAAGTAATCTGTTACAATAGAGGCTGCTGTTGCTCATATACCAGTACTCTTCCGTCTTGAACTTAGGATTGATGCTCAATGCAAGCATATTGCGCTGCATGGGCAAGGTGGTCGTGGCTAAGGATTCGTTCTTTTCCATAGCGAAAATAGATTAGATGATTACCGTGCTCGTTTATGATTCTGAAAAGGCTGGTCTAGCCCAAAGAATTCCCGGTGGAAGTAGAAAGAAGTATTTAACCAAACACAGAAATGGCTGTTCTCAATTTCTGTACTGAAAACCGGCACGGAACACTTTTAACGAATTTTTTGTACATAGATGGTCTATGCCAATGCGAACTGTAGTTTTTTAAATCTCCTTGTAATTTTTTACGCATTTTCACCCGTTACTCTGCGACGCCACTTCCATTCAGAAAATTACATCTTTTCTCAGCCCACTCATCTCCTGTAGTAAAGGCACCCCCAATTTCCCCCTTTTCACCTGGCATCTCCATTGAAATTCGAAACGTGCGTTTGTGATTGAGTCCCAGAGATAACCCCTCGTACATTGCAATATGGACTGCATCAGTCATCTTCTTTGCGGAGAGGAATTGATTCAAAGAAATGCGCTGGAGTATAGTCTGTCCGTGGGGAAAGTGGAGGGAATTCCAAGTAGTGAAAGCATATTGGACTTCAAAGTAGATGACTAAGTTAGCTACTATACTCTGTGAGAATCTTTCGCAAAGTTTTTTTTTGCTGTGGGGGCCAAGAACGCGGCCGCTGCGACATTCTTTGCCGATTTCGGACTAATACCTAGGTTCTGCTTTTAATCCTCAATGTACTTGAGTTGAAGCTACAGCTCCTTTTTTATGTCTGTATTGAGGACTGTTCTGGCTAAGTTGAGTGACCCGTGGTGGAGAATCTTTCATGTGTGATGAAGATGTACTCAAATACGCGGAAAAGTGATAGACTCGTAGATTGAGTTGATGCTGCACTTCATCCTTCGTGTTAAACACTTCAATTTGACGTAAGAGTCACAGAAATAGGAGGCTAAAGTAAATCTAGAACAGCAAAGACCTACCAAAAGTTCACAAACGAGTTTATGGAAGAAAAGCAAGCATATCGGAGGCGTTGATTGTTAACACCCTCTGCAGTTGTCTTTCATTCGTAGTTATCCATCCATTCTTTCAGATTGAGTTGTATGTATGAACGTATTTAGCCGTGGTCCGAGGTGGGGCTAGGCATTGAACAGGCCTGGCAGAAACACTGAATGTATTCAGGCCAGGCCTGTTGGAACTAACAACTGCTCAGGCTATACCAGGCCTGTTCACCTGATAATGTCTCGGCTAAGCCTCTGTAAACGGGATTAGCTGCCGGAACTCAGAAGTAAACATAGAGCCCTGTCTATAGTATTTATATTTCAGGCGGTCTCAGGGTGGTCATAATTTCAGGATTTATAATTTTGCGATCTAGCTAGACAGTGACAATCTTTGCACAGAAATGGGATCAGACGAAAACTAAAGTCTTGTTACAGACATCTGTACCGGAACAGTACAGGGATGTGTCTTTGCCGATGTATTTATAAATAGACCATTGTTAGTATAAAGTAACTGCGCCGGACGTTTGCTGGTCGATTTGTTGGGTAATAGCAGCCGTGGAGCCCTCTCGTCTACTGAACGGTGGTTTTTTGGTTTTTATGCACCATCGTACTGGATTAGTAAGGGCTTTTTGGATAGAAATATCCATCTGTTTTTCTTCGCTTCTACAGGGGCAATGAATAGAACAGTCATGGGGGCTTGTCGGATTTTCAATTTACACTGAGCTTCGAGGTGAAGGCGGTGCGCGAGTAGTTAGCTTCGAGGTATGCAGGAAATTGCCTGCATTGAAGTACTCTTTGGGTGAGCTGATTGAACTCGTTATTTGCTGCAGAAGTTGAACAGTTTAAGGCCGTATAGTGCTGATGCCGTTCGCTGGAAGTTGAATAATACGCATTCTTGCAATACAAGAAAAGAATTTTTATCCCTTCCTCAAGTAGTGCCAGTAATATTGCAGCCCGTCCGGTCCGTCGCATTTAAAACGCTTGTCGTCAGTAAATAGCTCCAAGCCCCCAAACTACTGACCCATTTGGGCATAATTTCGAGCCTATTCCATGCGGGTGATTTTGTGTTTTTCTGTCAACGGAGGGGAGTATTTAACTTCTCTGTACATTAAACGCACACTCCCGGTAAGGTATGACTGAAATCGGCAACTGCAAGGCGTAACTAAGCCCTGGAGAGCTAAGTGGCCGATTTGTTGCTCCTCTTATGAGCCTGCTTTCGTCTCTTACCGTCACGTCGCGGCGATTATTGCCAGATTTATTTTTACCGTAGGCCACTGGATCACGAAGAAACATTTTAATTATTTTGAGTGATCTTTTAAGTTATTGAGCATTTTTGGAGATACTTTTCAGCTTTCTGCACCGCTAATGCGTGAGAACGCTCATTCTCTGTCGGTTGCGTATCATGCCACGTTTTATTTTAGGGGACACCAGAGTAGTAAAGATGCTAGTTGAGAAGGATATAGATCAAGAACCGTGGCTCCTCTGTGAAAGGGAGGTATATCAATTGAAGTGTGTTATGAAACCATGAACCCCATACAATTTATTTATTCAAGTCACTGTAAAAATCATTAGTATTAAATTTAAGTAGCACTGATTTGGAGGTTATTTTAGGGGCTAAATGCATTTATCAAATTATTTTTAAAATCGAAAGTAGATTGTAATTGAGAAGCTTTGATTTGGTGGTAGGGTTGCTATGGCATCGAGTAGCAGTTATTTTTATATCGTGACCTGCTGGATTTATCTTCTTTGTGATTTGCTACAGTACGTAGTATTCAATGTTCTTGGGCACACAGCACAATTTTGACAGGTATATAACCCATCACACACAAGGCATCTAGGCCGGAATAAACGAAAGGCAACATTTTTTTACTTGAGCCGAAGAAGCGATCCCTTTCTCTTCAACGGTCAACATACCGACCAATCCCTTTTGTGGCTGCTAAAACTTTGTATACTGTAGTGTTATGAATTCGTTAATTCCAGAGGCGATATAATACTCCAGGATGGACAAGTGCGGATTTCTCAGAGGCTAGTTGTCCATAGTCAAAGTGATTATGAAGTAGAGTCAGATTCTAACGGAATCACGGATCAGCTGACATTCAAAGAATGCCGATACCAGAGGTCGTGCTGAAGGCTTTGATTAGCTCATCACACATGGATCTCAGGACCTGAATTTACTTGAGGCAGAGTCGTACCTACGACCTGTATATTGGTCCGTGCTCCCGGGGAATAATAGGGATACAGCATAGTTCCCTCTTCCGGCTCAGAATAGGTACTAATGCAGTAAGAATAATCCCTGAGATGGATTTTGAAACTGCAATGGATTCTATTACACAGTACGAATCCAGAGGGCCGGTATAGCTATGCTGTTACTGTACCAGTGTTTAAGGGCTTCTGAGGAACTTTTGAAGGCTGAGCGAAGAGTGAGGTAGCATCTCAGCAGAGAGAAAAGGATTTGCATCAGTCGCAAGACGATATTCTTTGAACCGTCACGGAGTGAAAGACGCACTAGCTGAGCGTACGACTGTGTGGTTGCTCGAAATCCAGTTTTATCAGTAATGGTATCTGGGAGTATAAATAAACCGTTGGTTGCCCCAATGGAGGAACTTGAAGGTTGCCATCCATTCATCATGTTGAATCTAATCAAAAAGTGCTCATCAAACCGTCCGATACTATTATCACATGTTACAAAAACCGTGTGGATCATGCAGATAAGTCTATCAAAGACTGTATTGAAGGCACTTGATATATCTTCACGCCTCCAAATTTGATGTTCGCATCGGAAACTGTCCTCAAAGCATGTTGGCAAATCAGAATATAGCTAACGTAAAGCCAAATCAAGGGCCAACTAGATAGAGCAACTGTTGCTATTTATGGCTGATATCCATCTTGGGTAATAACTGAACTATGAATTACAATTGTACAGTTTCTCAACTACAGTCTGACATTATATGGATTATTTTACCTATGTAAAGGATACCTGGGAACACTGAAGCGTCTGATCTGTGGCCGAGAGTCCAAAATTTAAGTGATCCTTCACGTTGGTGTTGAGGCACTGCACATGAACATGACCTGCAAATGAAATAGTTAATCAGTAGGAGAAAACGCATCTCACCCGGAGATTTTCACCGGAGGTCTAGATTTTGACTCTTTCTTTTTCATTCTTTTGCAGCTCTAAGGTGCTTAGACCACAACAAAGACTTTCTATCGCTCAACCACGACTCCAATGACTTGCCTCCAATCACATTCATCTCCAACGACTTTTCATTGCTCGACCACTTCCTAGGGACTTGCCATCAACCTTAAATTATTCCTACATAATTTTCAGTGTCTCGCTTTGGTCAACCGTCGCTCCTCCATCACAAATTACGGAAAACTGAGGTCAATATGGACAATTCACAAGAGTTCGAAAGCCTGTTACGCATGAAACCACTCAAAAAGCCCTCATACTACATCTTCTGAGATAGCCACATCAATTAATCCTTTGCGCGGATGAAAATTCCATGATTGGTATGTACGAAGCTCCTTTCTCCAACTCATCTATTTGAAAACGAGAAAACGCTAACACTAATCTGGTCTCTTTCGCCATCCTTCGCAGTTCTTTCATGGTTTCAACCCGAACTGACATTTAGTCTGATTACATCTTCAGCGCTGTTTACGCTGAACCTGGTCGCAGTTCAAACTCATACAGTCCACAAATGAAATCCTCATATATATCATCCCAAATTCAGACTTAAATGGTAAAACCATACAATGGTCGAGTATGTTGTAGGGGACGTGAAGCTTGACGCGGACGTGGAACTTGATTCCAATGACGTGGCTTTGGGGAAAGAAACATAGCTCCAAACACCAACACCACTAGAAATTTTCACTATCGTGGGAAACTTGAGCGTTCTATAAGTATTTGCTACAAATTAATTCGAAATGAGCGTTTTGGCCGCCTCGAATATCCAAAGAGGGGAAGCGATGAAAAATTTTGGCAATCTCATAGAATAAAAATCAATTGGTCACCGCAGAAAAGCAAAATTTATTGTCCCTAGCCTACGCCTCCAAACCCGACATCAAATCCATTTGCGAATGCGGCCATCTTCCAAACACTGGGTCCACTACCTCCAATTTGACTACTCGGAATCCAGATTTTGATCGATAGCCGCAATAAAGAGCTAATATAGCGAAGTTTAAATTAAGACGAAAAGGCGAGACCATCGGGAGCCAGAAAATTCGCGCGGCGTACATTAATCCCGGAGCCCTCCGCAACTTCTTCTGCTCTGTAATGGTTTCACCTGGATTCTACTAAACGCATTTATTTGCTTTGAGACATACCATGGGCCACATTTTGAGTCTAATATCCTTGCGGTTAATGTTCTGACGAAATTCCTCAATGTCATATTCCCGGTGATTTTTTTCACTTATAACAGATTTTTTCTTAAATTTGACTCCTTGAACACTGTCTATATCATATGGGATACCTAGTATGAAGATGTCTTATATTCAAAGCAGTTATGCCAGTCTTGCAGTGAAGAAAAAGCACTAAATTCCGTGAAAGGAATGAAAATTCAGGAAAAGGCTCTGAGATATCATAGAAAACAGTCACCACTCCTTTACCACCATGTTCACAACAGAGCAACTAAATGTCTGAAACAGTAGTTCTTGAACACTGGAAGCGGCAAATAGCGTTAAAATTTGCCAGAAAGCTCCCCGAAAACTTACAGGGCGAGGCACTACAGCATGCTAACTGGTTCCGAAATCGTCTACCGGCAAGGTTAATCAAAGGCAAAGTCCCCATCCTCTCTTGGTATTTCAACATAGTTATTGACTTTAGGTCCCTAAGCTCATTTGGACAGACAGAGTTTGTGGTCATTTACCTCTCTAACACAGAAATACGGAGAAAATTGAAACCAAGGTCCGGGTTTTCACACTTCGCGGGTATGAATTCAGATACAATACCGTTCCGAGCATACATGCCCAAGTCCAAAATGGCTAAAGCGGTGAAACGTGGTGACTTTACATTTACAGGGGAAGGCTAACTTCCAGCATTATCTTCCTTCCTAGAAAGTCTATCTCTAAGCACAGCATTGAATTGGATGGAGATGAAAATACGAATCTTTAGAAAGATGAACTCATCTAATGCTTGATATATGTGTTCCAGAGAAAAATTTAAATGGCTTCTGCGGGGATGTCAATGTTGAGCACACCATAGGAGCCGTCGAGCTTTATCAAAGCATGGAAAATCCAAAAATGGGCAGAAGCAATGGATCACGGACACAGAGCTCCCAAAAAAAGGCAGATCCGTTCTTACATTCCATGCCTAACTGACATCAAAACATTGCAATTCTAATGGTCATTTTGGGGCAAGCCACAAGATGATTCAGGGACAAAGTACCTGCCTAAATTGAAGTGGACTTTACGTAGAGATCCTCAAATAGCATACATAAACTTTGACCCTAAAACGTTTACGCATCTGTTGCATTTCATGAAACAATACGAACATTGTTGGCAATAACTGCTGCAAGCAGTCTCATTGTCAAAGGGGCGAAATTTACAACGAATACTTTCATGAAACTTTCCATGTTCCCCTCTACATATACAAATCATGTTAATCTTCGTGAAAGATTGCCCCTTCAGGATAAATATGCTGATTGTAAAAGTCTCTATGCGTCACTTAAACAGGCCGGCCACCTTTATGGATCGAGTCTCCATGACAAATTATAGAGCCGAAGATTACAAGAAAATACGACCAACTACTTTGCTTCCATCTCGTTACCCAGGATTTCATCATTCAGGTTGTAGTAGTGGATAGTATGGAATTCGAAAAACTGAATGTCCCTGCTGAAACACCCCTAAAGTCTCTCGGTTGGAAGTTTCGATATCAAATTTTTTGGAGACCTGATGTCTTTTATAGGCTGTAAAAATGCTCATCACATCAACAGCATCGAGATTAATTTGGCTGGATATGGCAGAAGACTAATTGAAGACATATATAATGAATCAAGCCAATGCTTTTTACGCAATGCTCCTGATAATCGCTCAGAAACTGGCTCTAGTTATTTCAGATGAACCCTTTCTCTAATCAAAAGATCACTATACATACCGTAGCACCATTGGCAGACTTCCATACCTTGCTGTTTCAATAATAACAGATTTGGAATTTCCCGTATCCGCTCGTGCACGTCAGCTTCATGTACCCAGGGCACGGCAAGTGAAATTGGTGAATCGCATCCTCCGCTACCTCAATGGAACCCTTCATCTTTGACTCCCCATTCAAATGAGCTTTAAACCACCGGACACGAATTGGCGCTTCCTTTGATGCTAATTGTGGCGATTGTACCGCGACCAGACTATCCAACAGTGAATTCATGATCGCCATAAACGGTTCTTTAATCTATAGTAAATCTAAGATGCAGAATTTCATTAGTAGCTCTTCTAGTAAGTCGGGATACCGGGCCTTAGCTGCATGCGGGAAAAAGTTATCTTCAATCCGAAAACTTTTTTGGGAAATGTGTCAACAAAAGGCTTGGGATGAGAATATAAAATTTCTTACTACAAAGGTCTGCTTTGACAGCACCACCGCTCCGTCAATTTCTACTCTATAACATATCACGCAATGAAAAAATGTGTTGACTTAAGGCACCACAAAGTCAAGTAGCTGCTTTGATGTGGCACAATTTAGCTGAGGTATCTCAGATCCTACCAAAACAAAGCTGCTTTACTCACCAAGGCGATGAAATTGTATTCTCTTGGCTGACAGCGCTTGAAAGTATTATTCTGTCCTTCATTTTTAGCACCCGCTGCAGCCGTCGTATTACTTGTTTTCTTTTATGCTGCTGACGCTACTGCCCTGTTATTATGTTATGAATATATGCCGTTTTGAATTGATTATTTTCATATCTTACGTTCCTAGTCGCTACAATTAGTTGAGATTAAAAATAGCAGCTGGTGCCGCAGTATAATGCTGATTTGATTTTTCCTTCCGAGGGAGCGTGCTGAAAAATCGGCATACACCTAACGTAAAGCCAAACCAAAAGCCAACTAGAAATGGTTTGTTTCGAAGCTTATGGTAGATGCCCATCTGAGGTAGCACCCAAAGTAAGAATTACAAGTGCACAGTACCCCAACTGCGTTAGTAATTTCTAGTGACTAGTTAACCTATATGAAGGATAACCGTGGAGTGCCATCTGGAAGTATGGGCGACAGAAGCCCTTCTTGTCAACACAGTAAAATATCATACGGTACGTGCAGTATGTTGGTCAGAACGGCGGTTGCGGGCGCGCAGTCGTCCGAGCACAGGCGAGGGAGCAGGCACAAGGACATTGGAAGTTTCTCCAAGGATGCCTCCGACTCCTGAGCGTATGCTACAGGAGTCGGGTATTTATTCTGCCTCGTTCGGGAGGTTTCCCCAGAAGGTTCTTCCTTTTTGGGATGCGCCACATAGCTACTTTAGGTATACTGCGCATTTGGTTGGATACTATCTACCAAAAAGGACTGAGGTCCCTGGTCGAGGTCTACGCATATGCACCTGCGTAGGCTGCCCTTGACCGTAGGCTGCCATCAAAACAGTACCTTGCACGACGTTAGAGTATAGATAGAAAGAGTCTAATCGAATCATTTAAACCAAGGTTCGAACCGCACACAGTTCGGCCACAGTGGACATTACAGAGCTAATGTTTCGGTATAAGCCAGCAGATATACGTTAATGGTCCAATTACATAAAATAAAAAAGAAGACACGGGTAGTTCGGAGAACAAGGCATTGAACGGGTTGAACCGTCAGTCTGATTCTAAATATGCGAATTCCCAGAGCTCAATTGTAGTTCACCGTTACGATCAGGATGGCTAGAATATTTTCTTTTCAATTGCGCAACTAACCCCTTCTGCCTCATCCCTCCCTTTCAATCGCCAAAGATACTTCTGCAGGCTTTCTATGAGTAATGAGTAAAGATGCTGCGTCTACAAGTTTGTTTCCGCAACTGAAAGTATAGGTTCGAAATCACCTGTAGTACGGGACAAATTTAACAAATCAGTGATAATATTGGATCAGCTCATAGATGAAATCAGTATAGATTACAGTGACGAAGAGGAGATTGTTAATTCTGGTAGATATGTACCATCATCTAACAAGTCATTAAATCCTTCAGCCTGGTGGAAGGCTAAAGGGAGTCGATTCCCAAACCTGGCTCGGTATGATTGCGATGTTCTGGCGAATCATGCATCTGAAGTGGCTACTGAATAAACATTTTCATAGTATGGTTTGCATTTAGATGACAGACCCACTAGGATTAGCGATGAATCTATCACAGCATTTTTATTGCTTTTAACTCTCGGCAGAAGCTTGGTATGTAAAGCAACACATTTGATTTCAGTAAATGGACTTGGTACTGACTTTCAAAAGTAAAATAATTTATGTACTTACCTAATTAAGCTGACGATACCTGGTTCTACCTTAGTTAAAATTCATCTCTCAACCTTAATATGATTTCAAATTGATAACCCATTCGCATTCAATGTGAACTATTTATGTGGAGTTCCATTTCACGACTTACTTCAGTAAAAAACACAAGCAAACTGTTTGAAACAGCAACATTATCGCCACAGACACCATTTCGTGTTAAATAAGTAAGTAAATCCTATCCCTAAAAATTACGGATACTCTATTTTATAAAACATACTTCCAAACTATCATTTACTCCGAACGACCTATTACAAAGATCCATAATTTGGGGATGATTGGGATTTTAGTTCCCAAGATCGGATCAGAAAAGTGAGCGTAGAGAGCATGAATATCCCCACCTCTCACTCCATGGGGGATGTATAGAATTGATTGGAATTCAATCCCCGAGTTTGGGCAAGGATTTAGAGGGGGATTCAATCATCAAGTTACAGCAGGGATCTCTATACTTCCAATAAATTGTGGCAAGTACAGAGATGATGAAGACCTGGTACCAAATCCCGGAGTGTACCTAGCCGGGAAATCTTTATTTACCACACTGCGCCGGAACAATATATGAAATGAGAGATTTGATGTCATGGATCTTGGTTTGAGGAGTTATGCGGAAATTGGAGATTGGCACTGACACGCGACGTAATACAGTATTTAAGTTCGGTTTGTCCTGGATTAATGAAAAAGTGAAATGATGCTTGTAATGGTGCTGGTCCTGTTTCAATCGGCTTGTTTGTGGTGTAACCTAAAGCAATGGTGATGGTAAAACACTGCATAAAATTGGCTTGAATGAAAATCGAGTACACGTTGGGAATCGTTTTGGGATGAAAGGGCTAATTTTACTAAACATATAGTCGAGCAGATTGAAGTAAGTACTTACACGTATCTTACTTCAAATGCGATGCGGAAACCTCCGCGATACAGATGTATAGAATCCCCTCTACAATGAGTTAAATTAAAATGATCGGAGCCTGTGTCACTGCAGGGATGATTCAAAGATATGAAAGTTTATCAAATGATTACTAATAACTTAACCTATTGATTTCTTTGGTATTTCTCTGTACACTGTAGTCAATCTTATTTGCTTTGATAATATTTCAGAAGTGATTTTCGTTTCCTTCACAAGTCGTTTATAAAGCTCACAATCTTTGGGAGCTGTTTTCCTCCCTTTTGGGGGCTGTTCTTCTCCCTTTCTCTTGAGCTCTGGACCACCTTTTCTTACTATTTTCTGTGTTTGGTATTTGGGTTGACAGGGAACTGTGCTAATACGGAATGCACACATATTTTACCCATACATTTTGAGATATACAATGAATGGGATGCTGCCGCAGAATTGCTTTTACTTTCAATTTAAAATTTTCCTTTGCTGCTAAGTTTTCGCACTACAGAAGCATATAAGTATTTAGTTAATTCTATTATGAACAATGTCGTCGGGGTCTCGTATAGTACGTGACGATGTAAAAAGTTTTTCATGCACTTACTTCTCATATTTGACCGTTTTTGGACAATACCGAGACCTGTTCTGGCCGTGCGTTTTACGGCCAGTCTTCGGTTCGGTTCAGTCAGCAAAGAATGAATTCGCTCGGATTAGGGTAAAAAAACTACAGTTATCTGTCCGACTTGGTCCGATCGGACTATGTGCTGATTTCTTGGGCAGTTTCAAGCACTGGGGGAAATATGGACTGTTTCCAAAACTGTGTCCATCTTTATGTGAGATCTGCGTACCTTACTGTATGGTATCTCTCTTTTTACAGTACTGTACAGTATCAAGGTCCGCCCAAAAGTTAAGATCTTATCTCATGAGGACGTAAGAGCGTTCCCACCCGTCGAGGTCAAAGTGGAAAATTCTAGTGAAATGTGTTTCGCCATAATTCGCCGATATAAAATTTACCGCTCTCAGCCTTTACATATTTTGCCGCCTCCCCCGCCGCCCTACCTGTACAGCGCGGTGCCTTACTCATATCACCGACGATGGCGTGCTGTGGGTGAAGTCAGACATGGCTATCAACTCGTCCTTTTCATGCTTCGCTATGTTGTCGTCGCGAGCTGCAGCTCAATTTACCCTTTCCTGTTATCGTGTTTACCGCTTTGTAAACTCACTACTGTCCCCGTGCTCGACCGTGGGTAGTTACCAGTAGCGCGTAGGTAGGCTAAGTAGACTAAGGATAGGGAAAATAAAGTATTCTTTTGCAAAGAGGGCCGGGGCCGAACACCTCGGTTTGACAACGGACGGGTGCGTCTACACTGTTCAAACTTCTCTTCGTTGCTTCTCCGGAGGTGGGAAAGTGTAACGGGGCGGCGCACTGTAGATATACCGCACGTCACCGATACTGTAATTTTCCTTACAGTAACAACATGACAACTTCTCAGCCATTACGCGACACCTATACCCCTTCGCACGTGGCATTGCGTGTTTCGGTTTACGCGCTATTTTTCCAAGCCCGAAACCCTCTGGTACTTCAAATGGAGTGGATGCCAAAGAGGCATTTTTTTGAGGCGTACATGGACGTTTTGCCCTTGAAATTTGTGAACTGATTTCTTTTTGCCATTTTGGTCCTGCCCGACGGGACGGTGCAAAAAAATTTAAGTGCTATTTTTTGATTATTGGTCATTTGACCCAGGTTGTTGGATATGTTATAAAAGCTGATCTCTTTCCATCTGCACCTCCGAAAACAGATACACGGCAAAATGTCTTCTCACGACTCTTCTTCCTGTCCCTCCTCCTCTCTTCCGACGCTCCTGCTGACTTCCCTTCTTCACTAATCGTCGCCCTTTCTGCTATCGCCGGCAGCGCTCTCCTGGCGTTCTGTCTCAATCGCCGACGCGCTTCCACTCAAGCTCCTCCCCCTCCTCGCAAATCTCCGCCCAGTACTCCATCCGCAATTTCCGCCCTCGCCCGTCATTACCTATCACAGGATCCAGATCCTAACACCCGTCACCAATTAGAGTCACAGCTCCATTCTATTCATTCCGACACAGCACTCCGTGAAAGACTCTCCGTGGCGTTGGACCCCGTCAATCGCATTCGATTCGGCACAGCGGGAGTGCGGGCGGAGGTCGGGTTAGGATATAATCGTCTTAATGTCCTTAACGTCATTGCGGTAGGTCAGGCGGTCTGCAGGGTGTTGGAGCAGGAAGGTAAGGCGGGGAACGAGAAGGGATGTGTGGTCGTAGGTTACGATGCACGCCCTGATTCCGAAGGTTTGCAGTAGTAATTGCCGACGTGTTTCGACGGAAGGGGGTGCGCGTCTGGTTATTTTCGCGGTTCACACCAACGCCATTTGTAGCGTTCGCAGTTCGAGAGTATGATGCCGATGCCGGCTTATGTGTCACGGCAAGCCACAATCCTCCAAAAGATAATGGGATTAAGGTCTTTTGGGGTGATGGAATCCAAATTCGGGGAGACGTAGCGGCGAAAATTGAGAACCGTGTCAGGGAATGTGGGCGGCCATGGGAGAGCTATGTGACCGTGAGGGATAGTCTAGGGGCAGATGTCATGGATCCTTAGAGAGAGTGGAAATGGGATACTACAACGCGATAGTGAGGGCGACAAGTCGGAGAAGCATGGAGGAGAACAAGCGTACGAGACGGTAGTTTATACAGCTTGCCATGGCGTTGGGAGGCAGTACGTGGATAGAATGTTTGAAGCATTTGGATTGCCTCACGTATTACCATGCGTAGAGCAGTGTGAGCCAGATGGCCTGTTTCCTACGTTGCCCTTTCCGAATCCAGAGGAGAAGGGGGCGCTAGATTTGGCAATTCAAACGGCAAAGAAGGCAACGGTGAGATTAATTCTTGCGAACGATCCGGACGCTGATCGGCTCGGAGCAGCGGAAATTGCGAATGATGGTAACGTGAAAGTGTTCACCGGCAATGAAATCGCGGTTTTGTTGGCTGATTATTTATCCGGAGAAAGGGAGGGAGAAGATATGTCTAAGTACGCGGTCGTTGCAAGCGCGGTATCGTCAAAAATCACTGCATCGATGGCGAGAAAGAGAGGATTCATGTTTAGGGAAGCTCTCACTGGTTTCAAATGGCTGAACAAAGTGGCTCTTGACCTGGAGAAGGAGGGCAAGATAGTGCTATTAACATACGAGGAGGCGCTCGGATTCAATATTACCAGGAATGTTGTCAGAGATAAGGACGGCGTTCTGCTGCCGCTGTATTCGCCGAAATGGCCGGTCAGATTTACGACTCTGGGGGCACCTTGTCCGAAAGACTCGACGAGTTGCTGGATGAATGCGGTGTGCATCTTTCAATGAACGGCTATTTGAGAACTTCGAGCACGTCGAAAAGTGCAGAACAGGTCTTCGCGGATGCGAGGGAGCTAGGTTTCCAACAACGCTTGGGGGCGTAGTCAAGTCAATTCGAGACTTGACCCTTGGAACTGACTCGGCGGAAGCGGATGGAAAAGCTCGCCTGCCGTCTGATCCTCGTAGCCAGTTTTTGACGTTTCGATGTGATCGACCTAACTCCCAGGGCAATGATCATCCCTCATCATTCACCTCCGCGGTAGCGGCACAGGTACGTTGTATGCGCTCAGAATCATGCTGTGGTTTTTCCCGCCTCGCTGATTCTCCCTTGAACTCTGCAAACCTGTGTAGCGAACTAACACTGCCCTCACCCTACGGTGCATGATCGCTTTCTCTACCACCAGAACCGAAAATTAAGTACTACTCGGAACTGAGATGTACGCAAGAGGAGGCCAACAGTGGAGCAGGGCAGGCTTTTCTGCAGGCTGCAGTAGTCAGCGCAATTGAAAAGGTCCTACGCCCCGATGAGAATGGTCTTAGTTGGTAGCATAAGTGATCAGCTTCACATACTCACAAATAACTTAACTATCTAATCCCACCATTCCGAAACAAGTGCTCCATAAAACGCGTGCTCAAATCTGTCGCCCGCTTCCCTGTCCTGCAAATTACAGTTCAACTGCATCCTGCCCTCATTGCCCAAAACACCCTGTGATAATCCTCATTGCTAGTATCCGAATTTGCCCCACGCATCTCCCGAAAATGCTCTCCACGTTTTGCATGTGTCACGCTCTCACAAAGATACGACGCCATGTTTTAAGCTGTAACAGGGAGATACGGTAATGGCGGGGGAAGGATTGGAAAAACTTCTGCCTGCCACGTCTGCGCTGCGTCCTATACAACTCAGCGCCATTAGAGGACTGAGGAATATATGTGGAGTCATGGTGCTTGAAAGACGGTTTCTACACTCGCTTTGAGTATCGAGTGGAACGAGTGAGCTGGCTAGAGGGGTGTACCTCAAGACTTGACCGTCCCTGCTCGCAGAGGCGGAACTTTACGAGTAACCCAAAGGTAGCCACGGTACCAAATTTTCATTCAGCAGCCAACTTCAAAACCTCCTGAAGTCTCTTTGTGAGGCTTGCCAGTTGTGCATCCAGCTCAACCGCATTTGCTTTTGTCTTTGATACAACTGATGGGGGGGCCTTATCCTCAAAGCCGGGAGCTTGTAATCTTCTTTGCAGTCCTTCCAGATCTTTTTGCACCTTTCGCGATTGCTTCTCTAATCTCTTTCGCTCCTTCTCAAAATCGATCATACCACGCATAGGAATTATAGCTCGTAACCCATCAGCGACGTACAGCTGAAGTAAGGCATTGTCATCAGTTCCATGATCTGCCTGAGTGCTTGCCTCAGTTTCAATTTGGATTTCAAATTGTTGTGGATCAATTTTTGCGAGTGAGCACAAAACGTCTTTTTCTGCTTGGATATCATCTGCAGTAACAGCGTCTGCAACAAGAGTTAATGGGATCTTACGACCAGGCTCGACTTGATATTCTGCCCTCGCGTTTCTAATGGAGCGGACCAATGACTGTAGCTTTTCAAACCTTTGAATAGAATCTGTGCATATATGGCCGCCAACAGGCCACTGGGCTGTGATAAGAGCTTGCTCTGGGCTTCCGTCTCGGGGGAATCTGTGCCACAAAGTCTCTGTGACAAAGGGCATAAACGGATGTAGCAAGCGCAAGCATGTGTCCATCACGTAGACCAAAGTTTCACGGGCCTCTTTCGCAGGTTGCTCCTTGTTCCCGTACAATCTCGTTTTCGAGGCCTCAACATACCAGTCTGCAAATTCATCCCACAGAAACTCGTATATCTGCCTACCGGCATCTCCAAATGACAAGGAATCGAGGCCACTGCTCACACAATCTACTAACGCGTGCAGCTTGGAGATGATATAGCGCTCTGGCAGGGCCAATGATTCATGTGTTGCAGCGCTGTGGGTGATGGCCAGTGTTGCAAGTGTACGCCTCTCATCCTGAGATATATTTTCCAGATTGCTCACGATGTACCGACACGCGTTCCAGAGCTTATTTGCAAAATTCCGGTTTGACTCAATCTTTTCATTGGACAAAGGAATGTCCAGGCCTGGTGTGCTTCCCGTGACCAAGCTGTAGCGCAGTGCATCTGTCCCATACGACGCAATGCTATCAATGGGATCAATAACGTTGCCCAAACTCTTGCTCATTTTCTTTCCGTGTTTATCGCGAACCAACCCATGCAGGTAGACGGTCTCAAAAGGCACCTTACCAGTGAGCCACATGCTCATCATGATCATTCTTGCCACCCAAAAGAAAAGGATATCATAACCCGTCTCCATCACTGATCCTGGGAAAAATTGTTGCAAATCTTCCGCACTTTCATTTGGCCAACCCATTGTTGAGAAAGGCCACAACCCGGATGAAAACCATGTATCCAAGACATCGGTCTCTTGCCGAAGAGTGAGGCTCGCACCATCATATTTCTCAGCCGCCATTTGTCTCGCCTCGGCTTCATTCCGTGCCACAACGAAATCGCCCGGGTGCTCTTCCACGTACCACACGGGAATCCGATGTCCCCACCACAGCTGCCGCGACACGCACCAATCCTAATGTCCTCGAGCCAATTATAATACACTTTCTCAAACCGCTGCGGCACAATTGTAATTTTCTTGTCCCTAACAGCCTCCAACGCAGGTCTTGCCAATGTGTCCATCTTCACAAACCATTGGGTAGAAACCAGTGGCTCAATAATCTCCCCGCCCCTCTGACTACGCGGCACGCGGTTTACGTAATCCTCAACCTTGATGACAAGCTGCTCTTTTTCCATGGCCTCCCACAGCTGTTTCCTAGCCTCAAAGCGATCCAGCCCCGCAAACGGCCCTCCATTCTCATTGATACTCGCATCCTTATTCATGATATTGATAATTGGCAACGCGTGCTTCTTCCCCAACTCATAATCATTGTTATCATGGCCCGGGGTAATCTTCAAGGCGCCAGTCCCAAACTCGCGATCCACATATTCGTCTGCAATTACCGGAATCTCCCTTCCCAACACCGGCACAATCACAGTGCCACCCACCAAATGGCGATAGCGCTCATCCTGTGGATGCACACAAACGGCCGTATCACCCAAAATCGTTTCCGGTCTCGTCGTAGCCACCGGCAGAAATTCCTGGCCGCCCTTGACAGGATACCGAAAATAATACAATCTCCCTTGCTCCTCCACAAAGTCAACCTCCAAATCACTGACCGCCGTCTTCAAACTAGGGCTCCAGTTGACCATATAGCTTCCTTTGTAAACCAAACCCGCATCATACAACCTCTTAAACGCTTCTGTCACAGCAACGCTCATATCATCTTCCAGTGTGAAGCGGCTGCGACTCCAATCGCAACTGGCGCCCAACCGTCGCATCTGCTCAGTAATATAATGGCCCTTATCCTCCTTCCACTGCCACACGCGCTCCAAAAACGCGTCCTTCCCACCTCCTCCCTCCGAACCCCTTCCTTCTCCATCTCCCTTTCCACGACCAGTTGAGTAGCAATTCCCGCATGATCAGTACCAGGTAACCACAAAGTCGATCGACCCTTCATACGATGATACCGAACCAAAATATCCTCTACCGTACAAAACATGGCATGCCCCATATGCAAAACGCCTGTAATATTCGGCGGCGGCATACACACAGTAAATGGAGTATCACCAGGACGCGGCTGCGACGGTTTAAAAAGGCCAGAGCTTTCCCACCATTGATACAACGGCTGTTCCACCAATGCCGGATCGTAGCGAGGTGGCATGTCAGCTGTGGTAATTATGGAGGGGAGTGGGGGGAGTGGGGTGTCCCGAGGGGGTGCGTAAGGGAAAGAAGGGTTTGTGTGGGCGAGTGGAGTGAGTGAGGGACTCGTGGCGCAAAGACGGACGCGAGCATAGCGAGAGAGTGGCAGTGGGTGAGAGGGATGCGGCACGGGAGTGGTGCAATGACGGATGGGGCAGATGGGGTGGATAAAGGTGCGCGGCGAGAATGTGGGGGTGGAAGTGAGGAAGGCGGGCGGGAGACGCATCGTTGGGGGAGATTGCGTTTGAATTGCTAGTGCTTGGGGCAGCCGACGCCGGAAAGATATCAACGATGAGCTGAGGGTAGGAGAGCAGCGCTTAATAATGTTATTGTTATCGTAGCAATACGTACAGTATCATAGAGCGCTCTACTGTACAGTACAGTACTGTACAGTACGGGAATCTAATGAAACTTTACTTTAATGAGAATCGAGCAGACTGGTGCAACATAAATTTAATAAAAACATTACTAAAATCTTGGCACACAACAGCCGCAAATTGTTTATCCGCCCAGTGACGGGAAACCTGTAACTACTGTAATGCAGTATTGGGCATCACCTCCTGTGTTGGCCACCGCGAATTCGCGGTGTAGTTCCAACACTTCTGCCAACTCCCGCTGTTCCCTTCGGACGTGCCGTGCCGAACACGTAACTGCCCCGAAACCCTCGACTCCTTCGGGGATCACCTCCTTCACTGCAGACATGGTGGGCACAGGACTCGACGGCATGACAATCAAGTGGCCCTCTTTGCGCAAGACTTGCAGAAAGCGGCACGTCACCCCGCCGTCGAACCCGGGACGGCGTTCATCGCACGAGGCCAGACATCCGGACGATGGGAAGCAGTGGAGGTACGGACTTCTTTGACGTGACCTTCGTCAACCCGCTGGCGCCCTCCCACAGGAGGGCCCAAACCTTTAATCCCCTGACCTCGCTCAATGCCGCTGCCTCCGCGAAGCATAGGAGATATGATTCTATTATCGCAACCTCCGCGAGAAGTAGGCCCGTGCCTATTCCTATATCTACTCTCGGAGGGTGGCACCCGGACGCTTATAGGGTGCTAATCGACGTCGCGCGGAACGTGGCCGTTAGGGCGATGGAGGCATGTGGTAAGGTCCATGCGGTACTTACTCAGAGACACGCTGCCGCGGCCGTAATGTCCAACGCAGCCTGTCTGCTGGGGGGTCTCGAGCCGGCTTTTTAAGGTAATTTCAGAGGTATTACTGGGCACCCTGTAGGATATTCCGGGCCATAACCGACCATATTTTTCAAATATTAAATCACCCCACATTTCCCCTCCTGTCAAAAGTTGTCACTTGAAGTGATAGAATTGCAACGTTATAGATTTCACGCACTCAAAATATTCTGACAAAAATCAGCATTATAAGTACAGAGGACTCCCAACCTTTCCATCACTCACAGTAAACTAACCCAATTCCCCCAAATTAAGTATACCAACCCATTCAAGTAAACCCAATTCACCCAATTTCCCCCCTTCAGTAATTGCAATGCCCATCCGAAGATACAGAATTCTTTCCCCACTGTCGTTGCCTTCGCAACGTTCGTGGACCGGCCTTCGACCGACCTGGTTCTTCGCGGGGCGCTCTTCCGACGGCGTAACAGAACGCGGCAAAGAAGTTCTATGAACGAAGAAACGGCGACGGGTGTCGTTCGAACTCCATTCGGTCGAAAGACCGGTCACATTTATTATCAGCGCCGGCGGCGTGAAACTTGAATTAATGTAATTTAATTACACCTAACGGCCTCGAAAAACGCAAGCGAGCAACAATGTAGTCTCCAGTCGCAACAATCTTCACAGTCCCGCATTTTCAATGTTGGGAGCTTGTTCTGGTCGAACTATCCACTGCTGCACAGAGCAAGTGTCAATACCCGTTTTCAGTAGATTCACTAGTTCTCCATTATCACGCAGTTTAGATAGCCCTTCAGCAGGGTTCTTCGTAGTACTCACCAGTCCAATTTGCGTAATGTCCATTTTCTTGTACGACTCACGGGCAGCACTGACGTCTATCATTAATCGCATTTCGGTAGTTCGCTGTCTCTTCGTGACTGAATCAAAAACTTGCTTCGAGTCTGTAAAACAGTGAGAAGAACATTTATGCAAAGGATCTTTTCAAGATCCTTGCGAAGCATGAAAGCCTTATCGAAGCAATCGACGAAAGCGAAAGTTTCAACAACACCCATTATAGAAAGAACTAAACGCTTAGACTTTTTGCTCGAGTAGTCCAAAATGCGCCTTACCAGATGGATCGGTAAGCAGAATTAAGAATCCCAATTGAGAAGAAAGGTCATCATTAGACGCGAAAGCAGCATCAGCGTACATATTAAGCTTCAAAGTTGAGGTGTCCAGTCTACTGTACCTCAAGCCCGATTGAGCCTCTCCTTTGCGATTTTGACGGCCTTGTTGAAATCGGCGATCTTATTTTTCGAGAATGTCCCTTCTGTTACTTGGTCAGCCCTGTTAATAAAACAACAGAGTTCTGCATGAGTATTCGCTAGCCAGGTAAGCATCGCTCGATATCTTCTGAAGTCATCAAACGTGCAATAGTTCGGTATTAACTGGAGACGCTTGGCATGCCGCCTCTGTGTCATCCAGAATTCGCCGGACCTCATAGTTTCGATGACGGTACCAAAAAAATCGAAATTGTCGTATAACCGCGGTTTAGAGTCAAATCTTTTCAGGGTTTTCAGCGTCTTTTTTCGAAGTTCTTATTTCCAGCGTGAAGGTTGTCGTTAACATAAATTATGATCAGCCTTTCTAGCTCTCCATCAGATATTTTAAATAAAGGGCCGGATCACCAGTGGTAGGAGACATTTGGAGGTCTTTATCCACATGAAATTGATTGTTGACGCCCATTAGTCGCCCACATTGCACACGTCGTAAACTAGGCGCAGCAATTCTAGTATTTCCTATGATGTCCAGGTCTTCACGCTTTGGGGGATGAATATGCGTCGACTCATCTTGTCCTTGCTCTGCACGTAAGCTTGGTTAACGTCATGAGAGAAGATCCGGAACCCCTTGATTGCAGCAATAGAGAGGATCAAACGAATGGACGAAGATCTTAATGTAGCGACGTCTTTTACCATTTAAGGTTTGTCTTTGTCCTTATATCCTTGAGCAATTTATCTTTCCTTCTCCTTATGGTCTCTGGCTCCCACATTCTTCAGCGCACGAACAAATCTTCCGCCAAGTATGTTAGCATCTTTAGAACTTCCGCTCTGGGGATGACTTTCCACTCTTTCCGTTCCTCTAGACCACTAATCTCGGACACTTTCGCAGCCCTGAATTTGGAGTTGTTTCTGCGATGATCGCTTGGGCTCAGCACTTCAGTGATGTGCACACCTATGTAAGCAATGTTCAACATCGGGTGGTCCAGAGCATCCTGCACGCGCCTTTGGTCGCGTTCTGCTCTTTGGATTTCAGCAAGAACATCGAGGAAGTCTCCATTTTCATCTGGACTACATTCCACAATGGAGTCATCTTTTGACGAGGTATCATCAAGCAGATAACCGCAGTTGTCAATCACCGGCTGTGCAGCTCTAGCGCCGCCTCCTGCATCTCCGAGAAGGGGAGGTAGATCCGAATCATAGGAGCATCATTTTTTTCCCGGACGTGCTTCACCTTGTCGAGTGACGCTCGAGTAAAACTAAATCCGTTATCCAAAGTCAGCAGTTTACCTTCAACATCACGCACGACGAGTAGTCCTACCCACTTAGCTTCGAGCTTCTCCTGTACATGAGTACTTCGTCTCCAATTACATACGTAACATCAGTGGCCGCAGGTACGTTTCTGCTAAGTGCAGTACTGAGACGGGCGTTCTGAGATATTTTCGTCATTTCTTTTCGTGCCTCGCTTAGTGCTTTCATCCGCTTACAGTTATCGGGTAGGTCCTTTGGCATAAATGGAATGTGCGGAAGGACACCAAACACTAGGAGCGTGGGCACGAGTCCTGACGGCCCGGTGGTATCTTTAACAGTCTTGACTGCCAGCTGCAGAGCGAGACTGCGTTCGATGAGGGGTTCGTTGGCAGTGAACTTGTTATAGACTTGACGGAGGAAAGAGTTATGTCGTTCCCCTACCCCGAGCGTATTATGACTTTCAACGCCAGAGGGTTGCTCCTTTATGCCAGCGGGTTCCACGAAGTTCTTCCATTCCAACGATTTGAACTGCCGCCCTTGGTTTACCGCAATGCTGTCTGGGTAACCGACGCATGTAGACACCCATACCTGCATGAAAGCATTCCATGTATCAGTGGTCCATTCCCCCTTAAAGAATTATACGGCGCTGAACTTAGTGTCCTTATCAACCACGTGCAGTACAGTGTTCTTCTCAAGCTTCATCAAAGTCGATGCAGACCGTTCGATTGAATACGCATTCTCCATCGGGAAGGGAGACTTTGAATCGGTGGGGAGCATCTGCTTCCCTCTGGAATACCTCGAAAGTTACGTTTATGCGTTCCAGGTCCGCCACGAGCTCCGCGGACACAGATTCTGGGTCAGCTCTTCGCATCACCGTGTACAGTTTTCCTGGATGGTGGTGAAAATGTTGGTGTATCTTAAGAATCTCAGCAGAAATAAAGTATACACTGACAAACCATTCTATGTAGACATGCCCTCGCTTACGCACTAAAGGTAGTGTCCATCCATTGGATTTGGGGCGTACAGCGTCATCTGCAAAGTCCAAGATAAGTCTTGTCTGAGTGAAGAGATCAAGGCCCAGGAGTAACGGCACGTCAATAACAACGACGTCGGCGGTGGATGAGAGAAATAAATCATTGGAGACTGGTATTCGCATGGAGAGGTTACCATTTCCCTTATGGGTAGACTCTCCAAAAGTAAACGTCAATTTCTTTCTTTTCACCTTGCTCATGAGGTTTTTGTTATTGAGCGCGCAGTACGCCCTGGCCTGAGGCTTACCAATCAAAGACTTTTGTGCACCCGAGTCAATACATCCACCTTCAAACTCCTGCGAGGTTGGCTTATCCCAGTTGGATGTCATAACGACGATTTCATGAGTGTCTGAATCAACTTCAGGATGTAGCTCCGGAAGCCGAGAAGAAGAGGTATCAGAACTATTCGAATCATATTCTCCTCTCAGGGCGGACTAGAAAATGTTGGAATCATCGGGTTCGTCCTCTCCGGTAAGTCCTCACCAACCATTCTATCGAGCTGCCTACAGAGTTCCGCTAGAACCATGTGTACTGCGTGCTTCTTCGAGTCCTTTTTCTTATATTACTGGAGCTTCTCAGCAGCAGCCCTGAGGGCGTTCAATGACTTTATGCAATCTTTGAGCATATGACCAGGATCACCGCAGTTGAAACATCCGTAAATTTCTAGAGTCTTTGCCCGTGAACGCGTTGAATTATGATGCCTTGGTCTCACATTCTTGGGATTGTACATGTATTGGCCTTGGCCAGCATAGTGGATACCCAGCTGCTCATCCGATGGGAAAGCCCTACTTACAGCGGCGTTGTCTCTTGCGAGGGCCAATCCGGCTTCTTTATCGAGCTGCAATGCTGCTTCTAGTTCTCCATAAAGCATATGGAAGCTGAGCCCATGTCTCGCCACTCGCCTTAGGGGCTCACGCGACCAGGAGTATCCGACTGAGGCGTTTCGGAGGAATTCGATCTTGTTGGACTCACCTCCGTGGGGCGCTGGCACTTGTTTGGATAGTTTGATGGACTTAGTGGTTTGGACTTGTACACCTTGGCTAAAGCCGTCGAAGTCTCCAGCCCGCTCCTGACGAGCTCAGAAACTCGAAGTATATTGAGGTAGTTCTTCACAAGATTTTGGCGAAAGGGAAAGTTATACTCGCGATTTGTCATCTCAACCGCTTGCTGAAAATTCTGCGCATATGTCTCCACCTCTGCGAGATAAAACCGTTTAGCGTCCTTGGACAAGAGGTTATGAAGATACTGTAGCTATTGTTGCGGACTTCAGCCGTAGTCTCTCGAAACCTGTGAGTACTCATCCACAAAATCCATCCAGCATTCGCTGAGATCCCCCGAGAACTTCTTGTCCGGGTCCTTGAGCCGCAAGCAATTTCATGGACCAGCCCGCTCCCTTTATTCCCATTGCTGCTGTCACTGTTCCAGAATCGGTCGTTTCGATCAAGATCTTCCCTTGGTTCTGCAGGTCGGATCTGACTTTCCTTCCTGCAGCAACGATGAGTTGAGCGGTCTGAACAGCGGCGTCACGGTCAACAACATCGTCCTAGATCCCATGCGCGAGCAAAAGGATTACTCTGCGTGAAGAATGCTGTGTGGGATTTGCACCTCTCGCATTGAGGAAGTTCCTGAGTTCGACCCAGACAGATATGAGGTCACAGATCTCTTTAGCGAACAGACCTGCGGGTGGGAACAATTCAGCAATCATCTGTTTGAGCTGTGCACCATGCAGCTCAGCATCTAAGGACCGCATTTTTATGATGAATCCCTTCTGAGTGCTCGTCAGGGAGGACAGTTCTTGATCTGAGATGTCCTTCATGAATGACGGGATTTCGGTGCCTGTTTCTAATCGACTTTGGGCTGTGGAAGAAATTTTGACTCCGCGTCAAGTGGGCCCAAAGGCAACGGGTTGGAGCAGTGTTGTACCAGATAGAGAGGTTAGCTTCCAAGAAAAACTTGTTGAATCCTTGACTCCTGACCAACAGCACCGAACTTCTGATCTTGGATTGAAAACGTAGGAAGGCGCTCCGACCCTTGCCGGCAAGTCCCCTACTGGCGGAGGATTCTGGTATTTACCCTTGGCACGGAGTCGCCCCACTCCGGAGAGGGAGCCGTTGCAGCCGTCTTCCTCACACAGACCCAGTGCAAGGTGGTTATCACTCTTTTGGGATATCCCCCGGAGCTATCGAAGATAGCCGCAGCCCGGTCCTTATCCTATAGGAGTTTCGCCGCGACTTTCCCCGACGAGCCACAACAACTAGGCCCACACTAATCACGCCCGATCAGTTCCAAGAGATATGTCCACTTCTAATAAAAAGGAAGCAATAGACACCAGCAGACCGAACACCAACAGCACCAACACCAAACAATAGATCCAACGACCAAAAGCGGCATTGAACACCAGCAGCATCAACAATAATCAGAAGATCCAAAAACCAAAAGCGATAGTGAACAACAGCAACACCAACAACAAACAACGTCCAACACAGGGACCAGCAATCACAACAACAGTAGACACCAACAAGAAACGACGTCCAACACAAGGATCAACAATCACAACAACAGTAGAAACCAACAGCAATCAACGTCCAACACAGTGACCAACAATCTAAACAACAGTAGCGACATTGCCCGTAAGAGAACAAAGAGACTTGGGACCGGTGGGGGAAGAGGCAGTGGTTGAGGAGGTAAGGGAGTTTGCTTTGGTTGAGGGGGGGGAGGGTGTGCAGTGGATGAGTGGGGAGATGGTGCGGTGGTTGAGGGGGAAAGGGTCAGGAGTGGGTGAGGGGGGAAGATGTGCGGTGGTTGAAGGGGGGAAAAGGTAACGTAGAGGGGTAAAGCAACTTACTAGTTAGTGTCGTTGCCTTCGCGACGTTCGTGGGCAGGCCTTCGACCGACCTGGTTCTTCGCGGGGCTCTCTCCCTCGGCGGAACAGAACGGGCAAAGATGTTCTACGAACAAAGCAACGGCGACAGGGGTCGTTCGAACCCTAGTCGGCCGAAAGACCTGTCACATATATTATCAGCGCCGCTAGCGTGAAACTCGAATTGCTGTAATTCAATTACAACTAAAAGCCTCGAAAAACGTAAGCGAGCAACACAGTAGTCTCCAGTCGCAACCATCTTCACACCCACAATTTCAGAACTGGCTTTACGCAATAGAAAGTTGATTACAGGAGTGTTACTATTAAAAGGCCTCTTCACCCTTCTCCCCTCTCAACTCTCGCACCACATTCCTCATGGTCGCAAGGGCGAGCTTACGCTCCCACACCAAGACGGTTCCTACGCGGAGCATAAACGCCTGGCGTCCAATTCTTATAGCCTTGATTAAGCGCAGAAGCCGCGAAATATATATGCGCCATTGCAGTGTATACAAAAGGCCTTTACTAACTAACTAGCTCTCATAGACCCACAATTTATAGACAAGATGCATGCGCTTTAGAACTGCGTCGGGTTTATAGAGTGAACAAATATTGCGATTGCTAGGCCAAGTGACCGAAGTTTGCACAACTTTGTTTACAACAGACATAAAAGGTTCCAAGCACTAAAAATTCAAGCATTGGTTTGCCCAGATGGGTTGTTACTTCATGGATACGGCCCCGTTAGCGAAGGAGACATGATTACACGTTGTATTCACGCTCCGGTTTAGATGGTCAGCTTGATGAATGCATGGTTGTAAACGGTCAAAAACTACTGTTTATATGGAGACAGCGGGAACAATCAAAGATCTTATCTTCAAGTCCCATTTCAGGCTCAGTGCTCACCAAGATCAGCGGGCATTTAATTTAGCTATGGCCACAGGGTAGATACGGTGTAATAGCTCTTTAAAGAGCTGAAAATGTACCGGATAACAATGGATTGTATGCGGAAGCTGCGTGTTTTATAAGCGCCAGTGGAACTATGTATCTTGCAACCATGCTGCTGTACAATTTCAGGACATGCATGTACAGTAACCAGATTTCGAAGTAATTCTGCTGTACCCCGCCTAACTTAGCCACGTATATAAATTAACGCATTTGGTAAACCTTGTTACACTTAAATCAAGGGTTACAAGAAGCCGCAGCTGACAGCAACTGGGGATAAACAAGCAGGGCTACACTACCAGACCTATCATATTATTCACCCTCGCCCATCCGTCCAAAAGCAAATTACGGCTCCGTCCTCTCCCCGGGCAGAAGCTCTTTCCTTTGCGCACCCCCATTCCCTGCCTCGAATTTTTCAACTCCCATCTGGGCCACCATGATCCCCGCCAACTATAAATCCCTATAGGCAACTCCCCCGCTGCCCAACTCCTAAATGACCGTACTAACCGAATCTCGTACAAATCTTGTCCTACATCAGCCAAAATTCTGCACTACTTGCGTCAGCACATCAGTTTTGCTGTGTGATTTAGCGTGGCCGCGGCTATCTTGCTCGCATTCCGTCAGGGCAGAGCGTCCGAACTGTGTTACAGTAATGATCTGTAAAGTCATCTAGCGTCACCCTCCTTACCGAGAAAACAAAACTGCTTTCGTGGGTTAACATCCTGCGTGAAGGCTAACTGCATGAGATTGGAGAGGCGCCGCCCTACGCTAAATCCCTCCGCTTCGCTCCGCCTTTCCCGCTATTTTCTCCATACTGATCACCTGCCGCAAAGCTTGGATCCTCTAAACGCTCCCCTGCACTCAGGTTACGACCAATAGACTGAGCCTGCTGGAGAACATCCATCATAATACGGAACTTTTCAAGCTCCATTTTCTGAGCTGCCTCCTGTTCTTCTCTCCTTTATGATGAGCGCGCTCGCGCTCAACTTTCTCTTCCTCAACGCGTTACCAATCCAGCTCCAGATGCTGCAACTCGATCTCATTTCTTCGAGCGTTTCCCTTCTAAAGCTGCAGTAAAGGCGGCAGTCTCTCCTCTATCATAGTTATGGCTTTCCTTTTTTTTGTTTTTCTCCCACTACCAGACATGCTTCCTATATAACTATCTTGCACCTCATCCCCATCTTCAAGGACTACAACCGCATCTTCATCACTATCCTCTCGGCACTGTGTCGCGTACTTCCTGATTTCCGTTCCCAGTAGCTCCTTTCGCGCCTCTTCGTCTGCCACTTTTTGTCGCTTGGCGTTTCGCTTTTCGTCGAAGTCGGAGGAAGTGTCGCGCATTACGCTTGAGAGCTCTTGTAGCTCCTCGAGCTCTCCTCCAACGCCACTCATGCGCCTTTCCATTCTGTCATAGCATCAAATCGTTCCTGCAACCGTTTATATCTGTCTTAAACGGATCCCCATTTTGCTTTGGCCGCAGTTACTCGAAGCGCTCGCTTGTTTCCCCATTCGGAGCTATTTGCGCTTGGACAGCGGCGAACTGTCTTATGAGTACAACGTCGTCTTCGCTGGAAAGCGCGTCCGCCGGCCAAGCTTATGTGTACACGGTTCGGCAGGGTGCAAGCCTCGAGAGCGGCTTGCTGTGCATGCGGAAGAGACGATGTATCAGGGAGAGGGGGGACAGGGATAGAGGGGAGTGGTGTTTGGGCAAAGTCTATTGTTGGTTTCTGAAGGGCTGTGGTCAGGCCTGAGCTCTGCCTTTTTTTGCCGGTGGTGGTCGAGTCGGACCGTTTGAGAGGATCTGTTCCCGCTTTTTTCTGCGCACAGAATTTCTCACGTGAACTCACCAACTACTTTCCACAGTGGGCAAATTTGGGGCATGGGTTAATTTGGGACATTTCGCGCCAAATCTAAACAACCGAAAAAGCTATCAAAGTACAGATTCTCTGTCCATTAAGTTCTTCCCGGACTCTGCAGACAGGACAATCACCATGCCACACAGTATGATTCAGCAGGCTAAGAGACGCCGCGAGAGACTTCAAAAGGCACAAGACTAATCCAAACGCAGCCGCAAAGCTTTGGAACTCATTAAGAAAAAAGCCCATTCTTACGAGAGATTTAAATGATGACTGAGGTATCCAAGACGTGTGTTGGAAAAATTAAGACGCTTCTTGCAGCAGAGAACACTGAAGAGCTGCAAAAGCTGCTATCCGATGAACCTCAAGTTGGTCGCCCTTCTGATCTCTCACAGACAGAAAAAGAAATGGTCAAGGAATCAATGATAAATACATCTTGTCTGGTTTCGCAGCTGATGTGCAGAGCTTCAAGTATGTCCTCGGCCGGATAGCTGCAGATGGACACGAAGGCTGGAAGAACAGCGTGCCAGGTCCAGACGCCATTCGGACGTTCAGAACTCAAATCCGGATGTGACTTACGGTAGGCATCTAAACAAGGGGCCGCAAAATTGGCAGCTGAGTATGAGGCTCACGTGCAATCATCCTTTAAGAGAATGGAAGGTCTGGAGCCGGAGAATCCGGGTCTACTCTCCAACCCTCTTCGTCTGTGGAACATGGACGAGACTGTTGTCGATGCAACGTATGGTAAGCTTCAGCGGATTTTCTTCGTCTACTGAGAATTCTGGGGTTTAAGTCTATAAATCATCTCATAGCTCCATTAAACACGCCAAAGCGGTTATTTCAGCTTCTAAATCTGGTCTCCTGGCACCTCCTTTATTTATCATTGCAGATAAACGTCTTTCTAGGAAGTGGTGGGCTTCAGTCAGGAGTTTTAATGCAAAGCCAAGTGGGATCATAGCAAGGTTCACGGAACCCGATTGGTTCCCAGTTGACAAAGCCGTCATTAAAGTGTCCGAAAACGGTTCTATGGAAGGTCCCATACTCGCTGCATTCGTGAAGCACATGGATAACTACGCCTGCAAGTATCTTTCGAAGGAGTCCTATGTTTTGGTGCTAGACGTTCATGCGTCACGAAAGGACATTGGATGGCAGGTGGAGTGCGCAAATCGTAATTGCTCGACAGTTGTAAACGCGGTCAATAAATTTCATTTCCTCACTCCAGCCTTGTGATCAACAGATTAACAAACGGTTCAAAGTGGCGATGAAAGAGATTCGAGATGAATTTGCTCGACAAGGAAACGTTGATACTTCTAAGGTTAACTTGAACTTGGCGTGCGCAATTTATGCTTTCGATACAATTACCCCGGCACATATCAATTCATCGTTCCATGTCACAGGAATTTACCCATTTAACCGGTATTTGCACTGAACTTTCGGAAACCTTTCGAAGGCGCCGCAGCGAAAGTCGAAAGTCGAGTCCAACGGCTTGAAAACGCCTCTATAGCATCTGGGCTAGGTGGATATGTAGCAAGAAAGTCTGACAAGAAGACGTTCCAAGAGATTACCAATATCCTGCAAACTGCCGCTCCAATTTCAACAAAACTTCAACGCGCCTTCTGTTTCTTAAAAAAACAAGAGACTGTGAACGGCATTGTTCACCGAGGCTTTGGCAGCAGCTCAAATTCTACCCCAGACTATAGCTCATGCACAGATGTTAGCATCAACAAGAAAATCCCAGTTCGCATTCTGTACCCCGCCGGGGCCCCATCGGAATGTGTTACTGTACGTACAATTGTGGATAAGCTTATTCAAGAAACCCGTCAGGCTAAGTCAGCACAAGAAGCAGTCATAAGGGAACGTAAAAAGCAAAGTTTGCAAAGGAACAAGAAGGTAGAAGAAAGCGAGTTGAGACTTGGCGCTATAAACTGCATCGGCACTTGGAACCCGAACATCGCATCGTTGCGGTAGAAAAAGAGCGCTTGCTAAAGGCTAAGGCGAATAAAGTTGGAAATTTAGTCGCCCTCGAGCAGAGAGAGAGAGAAGAAGAGAGTGCGTGGTGGAATTGCTGGGAGAAGCCGTGGGGGTCGCGGACAAAGTGCAAAAGAGAAGGAAAATCCGATTCGTTCTTACCTGTTTGTTGCATACTTGGTCGTTTCAACCGTCGAGAGCTCCAAGGAGACCCCAGCTACCGCCCTGATGGAGGCCCTGGAGGACGAGGAGTGCCCAGAGGACTTTGAAATGGATGGGAGGATGCAAATGAGGTCGGAAGTGAACAAGACGATGTTTGGGGAAGCTTTCCCAAATTGACCCGTTATCCTGTACCTGCTCTTTTCTTCTGTTCATGCAGTAAAACGTAGTAATTTGGGTACTTTTTGGTCGTATTCAGTAAAAAAGATGCAATCTAGGCCTCCTTTCGGCAAGGAATCGAACCGTGCACAAAAATGACCTCTCAACATACGAAAACGTGCAAAAGAATGACTTATCAACATACGAAAACCATTTTATTTTTGTATGTGTAGGTGTGCTGAATTTTCTCTGTGGAAAGTACCCACAATTATGCTCGGTTCTTCACTCAATGTTTGCGGAATTCTGCAAGGCGTATAACACGTTGCAACGCGTGCAAGAATTTTGACTCACTGCATTTCAAATTTCGCGTACGTAATATCCCTATTATCCAACCCTACCCTATCGTACATCGGCGGCCTCTATCATACAGGGCGACTTTGATCACCGTAGACATCCAGCGGTTGCTGGCAGTGGTAACAGTTCAGCGGCACGGGTCTGTGTAGACTGGGAGAACGAGGTGGCAGCGTAACATTACGCTACAAATAGCGGGCGGGGGAACTTTTGTGGCAGTCGCTGGGTGCGCTTGAAGGAAAGCAGCGGCACCACTGTGTCGGAAGGCGAGGCCAAGTATCCGCCGACTCTCACGTGCTCTACCGAATAGCACCGATTCTCGTAAGTACCTCTCTACGCCTCAAGTTCCGGTATAGCACTATATATGTACAGTATGCCAAGGCATACTGTGTGTGATCACTGGCGTGAAATTTTCCAGTTGCTTTCTAATCCCTTTGAATCCGTCGTTGCCCCCTTCGCTAAAACTGCCCGTTCCCTCAACGCGCTTTCTCTGGCCATGGCATGCTGCCATCATTCCTCAACGGAGGTGATTCGTCGTCGCACAAGCCAACTCCTCAGCGCCGTTTTTGACACGCTGTTGCCATGGTTAGGATTGCTTGCGGTCTATAGCGCGCGTCTAATCACGCTGGTGGCCCAAACATAAACGTCCAGAGCAGCAGAGATATTAGGCCCTAAAAATAAGCGACACGAAATATTCCTGTACTGTATGATACTGTATGTACAGTGCAGTACAAGTGCCGAAATAAATAGAAATTACGCCCTGCAAGTTTCTGTAATTAACATTTGGATAACTGCGAGGAAGCCAACGCTCAACAACAAATAACACGTGTTTCTCGTGTCGCACAACTATTGAACCTCGGTTTCCCAGTTTCTCAACACTTAACATATTGTTGGCAACCCCTACCTTCTGTAGTTGCAACTCTCCAGCTCTCAAAGCGAACACGTTGAGAAAACTAAACTAAGACAGCCGTCCACGCCTTCAACAAGTTTTCCGCAAGCGAATTGCAGACAGCCCTCCGTCCGATATCTTCAGTGAAACCACACTTTAGTATCCTCCCCCAACAAACCACCACCTGCACTATCCTCTCGAAAACTCCCTCTCCCCCCTAGACGCCGTCCCCCACCATGGCCTTCATCCCAAACACCCCACCTCCACCTTATTCCTCCCCAAACCTCCACTTCATCCGCATCCGCCCCACGCACAGTGCCTCGCTTTTTCACACCACCTCCCAAGTGCACCATGCCGAACAACGAAACTTACCCACGCTGCCATTCATACCTCCAGCCCCGCCGCGCGTTGAGAGTCGAGATGCCATGGAATTCTTTCGAAACCGGGAGGGCAAATGGCATTCGTGGCGTGTGACGCATCATTGCGTTCAAACGGTCGGAATCAGGCGAGTCAGAAATCAAAATGGAGTGTCTACCGCCATCCGACTCTCGCATTATAGAATTATGTCGTGCTCATGACATTGAACCTGACTTGTGTCAAGGTGGATGTCATGTGTCATGGAAAGCGACATTGGCATGGGATCAGGAAGGGGAAAACCATGAAGGGGAGACTGTATTTGCGTTAGTAGGCGATGAGGGGAAAGAGGGCGAGAGGGTCGTATGTTACGCGATAGAGGATACGCAGAGGTGGTACCAATTGTAGGCAAGTATTGGTTGGACAGTGAAGACGACCTCAATCTGCAAACAGAGTATGACGGTGGGGAGGTGGTGGAAAAATTCTCTTTCGATGGAAGTGACGTTGTAAACCGAGTATCAACAGTGAGACGATTTGGCGGTTTCAGCACAGCCACGTTTGCAACAGAAAGTCGAGTAGGAGTGCAAGAAGAGTCGGACATGAAAGCGGACGACATGGCAGGGGTGGATGTGATCAAACTAGTCGACGAGTTGCTGCTACACGGTCCCGGCGCAATGGATGCGACACAGGCCAATGAAAACGCCGAGGAGGCTGAGAAGAAACCGGGACTGACAGGAGGAAGGCGACCAAGATGGGGAACTGTGAACAGTGCGCAGCCGCCATCGGCGAACAGCGCGTTCGGGTCGGGGTTTAGTTCGATGAAAAAGGACGATGGGAACAAGAAATCGCAACTGAGCGACGAAGTGATCGCAGCGGCAAATAAGGCCGGGGTGGACCTGAGCAAGATCCCCCGAGCATGCGTGCTTTTTGTGGCGAGTTTGAGCAGCGCGGTGAGAAATGAGTGTGTGTGTTTGGGTCGGGTAAGGGGCCATAGGGCCGGGTTAGGGGCATTGCGACCCTGGCGGTACTCGCGACGGGTGGCATCTTGTAGAAGGGTCATGTCGACGTCGGCGGGGTTGAGATGTACGTAGCGCGACGGACGGCCTCGAATAAAGACGGTGGAGATTGAGAGAAGGTGCGGGTGTTTGTCACCGTTTAGTACTTGAACTTGCTCGAGCTTGCAGTTGAGGTATTGATCGACGCTGTGGAGAATGCCGCGGATCATGAGGTCGTTTTTCAGCTCGACGGTTACGGACTTTGATTCGAGTGTCTTGAAGAAGGAAAAGAAGAGCATTGTGGGTGGTGTGTGGGTTGCGAGCGGGGGAACCGGGTGGTGCGTTTGGGGGGGGGGGGGTGGGTGCGATGTTTTGAGCGCGGAAGGGATTTGGGCGGATCACGCGGGTTGGATCACAAACGGGACGGGGGTTGCTGCTGGCGGCCCAAGGAATTGACGGACCGTTTGGGTCCGATGCGGGTTTGTTGTATCGTTGTACAGTACAGTACAGTATCCTGAGCTGGATTGGCGGATGGTCGGCCGTCAAACAAAACCTGCCACAGTGGTGGACTGTACTGTACGGTAGTTGCTGTCCGGTGTTGGTCATAACGTGGGTACAGCATTTTACTGTATTGCCTGTATGTGTCTTAACGATGTTGATTCATGCAGGTTTTGTAGGGAGAAAACGGCGGTAAATTTTGCAAAAATCGCGCTTGTCAGGAGGGGCGCACTATACCATATATCATGACAGGCAATACGGTATGATCCCGACCATTGGTTTTTGCTGTCGGCCCGCTTTGTTCAACCTCACATCTCGTTTTGAAACAGCGCAGCGGCCTCGCTCACTCCAACAAAGTACTCAGTGCAAGGTTGAATATTCCACATTCCTTCCCACACAGGAGCGTGTTGCACTACAGTAAAGTACTTGGGAGGTCGGGGCGACGACATGACTTTGTGCAGCGACTCGGGATTCGTTGTGTCGTACATATTTATCAGAGCAGTGGTGCAGGCTTTTCTACACTGCATGCCAATGGAATTTTCCGATAAATGAAAGCCATCACAGAAATGTGGTGGTGCCGTATGCTGACAGTAGGACTAGACTGTGACGGTGTAATGGCCCTGCGCGCCTGGGTGTAGATTTTTCTGTCACAAGGGCGCGATTTGGGTTTTTGAAATTTTCAAACACAGCATGGACACGCCCGTCATGCCCCCCCGGCATGCTGTACAAAAGTACACAATTACCCTTATCGGCATTGCTGTGACTGGTACAGTCCCAGTACTGTAAAGGTGGAATCTACTGTTATTTCTTTACAGATCATGAATTTAACAAATGACTGCTCACAATGTGGCGTACAAAGCCGCAGCGAGGCAGAAATGAACAGTAGTGTAGTGTACAGTACAGATGCTTTCGCAGTACACTACTGTACACTTCTGTACATGGCATTTAATACAGCACGGCAGGCCCCATGGGGTGTGGCCTGTCCAGTTTGCCTTTCCACTTGTAAAGAGCGCCAACGCTGTTCGATACACACCGCATCGGGCCGTCGAAACAAGCCGGTTCGATGCTATCCAGAATTGGCTCTATATTCTCTGCTATCAGCAAATCTAAAGCATTCGGTTCGACCGCCGCTTTCCACCAACCCCAGTTCCCCCGTTCCTCCGTTCCCCTTGTCGAAAGCTTTCGTTTCCACTCCGCCCCTGCTTACCCCGCAGATTTTTTACCCCCTTCCCATCCCCTTCAGTTGTTCATTCCGCTGCACCATCGTTCTCCGCCCCCTGGTCATCTACATGAACCATGCCTTCGTCCTACCCCTTTACATCCCCATCCTCCCTATCCCACCTTGACCAATCCCGTCTCTCGTATCATTCCCTTTCCCGTCGTCTCTTTTCCCTCCCTCACCGTCTCAACCACCCAGGTCTTATTCCCGTAGCTCCAAGACTCTACCTGTCAGGCCAAGTTATCGACACCAACCACATTACCGTGGTTCTAGGTCCTCGGCGAAGACACCTACTATGCAGAGCGTTCCGCCTTCAAGCACGTGGCATTGTCCAACGTCGTCTCGCCGATATTGACCACAGAATCACCAACCTCTCACTGTCAACAGCCCTGTACAAAGTCCCAACAACTCCAACACCAACACCACTCAAACTCACCTCGCACCACAACCCAGCGCCCTATTCTGATTCTTATAACCCTCCACACAGCGCCCGAGGAGAACAAAACCCCTCGTTCAACCCAGGTGTCCTCACCCGGCCCGCCGTCCTCAGAGCTTACCTCCGCGAAAAAGCCAACAAACACTGCACCCATCCTGACGGACTCACCCCATCAACGACCGCAGGCAGCGGATCTCCCGTAGAAAACCGCAGCCCTAAGCGAGACCTGCACGCATGTCACGTGGAAAGATACCGACCAGGAAACCAAGTATGGGAAGGAGTGATGGATGCGCAAGCCGTGCCCGGTATGCAGGTGAACGTGGACAATGGAAGTGTGCAAAAGTTGCAGAAGAAAGTGTCATTCAGTGAACCCATGTGACCCAGGTGGAGTGGCGGCATCGTTTAAGACTCGCAAACGACCACACAGGAAGTCACCTCTTGCATTAGCATTAGCACAAGCAAGAGCTGAGCATGAAGAACTGCTAAGTCAGGCAAGTTGGTAGAGGGTGGGGAGAGTGAGGAGGAGGATTCGAGGCAGCGGATGGAGCAAGTGGGCAGAATTGGAAGGGGAGAAGATGAAAGGGGAGTGGAATAAGGTGTGGAGAATGCGGAGAGGCAGATGAGAGAGGGGGTGTTGTGAATTTAGTGGAGGTTTACGAAGGCGATGAAAATGAGCCAAGCCGAGTTGAAATGGGACAGGGATTTGTGCCGGATGAGAGTGTTGTATGGGATGATGAGTGAGGAGTATCTGGATTTGACGGGGGGCATGCGGGATCAGTGAAGCGTGCGACGTCGACTAATGTGATTGGATCGGCAGCTTCAGTCGAGTCATCCGTGACAGATGAGAGTAATAGTACAACAGAGATGATGGGGGACGAAAAGTTGGACAGGGAGGACTTTTAATGGAATTGTTGGAGATGGAGCGAGAGGAAAAGGAAAAGGAGGAGAGGAAGAGGAGAGGAGGGAGCAAGTCGCCGCGGAGAAAGTCAACAAGAGGAAAACGATTTGGTAAGGGTTTCAGTCGTGGATTTTTCAATCGTGGGGGATCCGGCGGGACGAAGAAAACAAAGAAGGTGGCTGCGACATCTTCAAAGGAAATCTCTGATGGTGACGAACTACGATTGAAGCAAGTTGGGGAGGAAGCGGAAATGGGATGGATCACAGAGTGGAGTAGGTGAAGATAAACGAAATGAGGAGTGGAAGGCAGGCATGGTGGAGACTAGAGAGGGTGCATGAGAGGGTGATGGAGCGGGTGGTGGAGCGGAGGGGGAGTAGGAGTGGTAGTGGACATGGGAGAAAGAATCGACAGTTCGGGCCGCAAACTTGAAGCAAATGATTGAGGGAACCGGGACTGATGGGTGGAGCGAGCGGAAAGCAGCACGATAGATGACGGCGAGAGTGAGGAAAGTGCGGGCGTGGTAAGCAGGTTTAGGCAGATGAGACAGCGTCAACGACTTGGATCGAAAGGGCAGATGGGGCGAACGGGGCACTAAGTTTAGTGGATGGAGCACTGTCGACCGCAGGTTGCTGTGACAGACGTAGAGATTTCTAGAGTATTGTTGGAGCACGGTGCAGAGTTATAAGTTTGTGCGGGATGAATCGGCTATGCTATCGAACGGTTGAGCGATAGGGTACACGGTATCGACGGTGTAAGTAAAATGCAGACATGCAAGCTATCAATTGCGACTGCGGACGGAGGATATTGAAGCATTTTAAATTGATGACGATTCGCATTGCAACTAATTGCCAGAGCAAACGGCAGTCCAATTCCCGCCGTTTGCTCTCGGGCCAAGGAAAATCTAATTCAAGCGAAGGATGTACTGTGAAAACGAAGATTTGATCCTCGAGAAATGGCCGATTTAATCCCTTTTTGTCCTGCAATCTTCGGTAACAGATCGCGAAGTACCGTACCCATGAAGCTTGCAGTACATGTAAAAAGGCTTGAAGTACAAGCGCTCGTACACCCCACCCCCGTAACAGCACTACATCCTCACACCAAAAACCATGTCCAGGACCGAATTCCACCCCACGGCGCTGTCCGCATCACCCAGCCGACCCAGCAGCACCGCTTGCATTTCCGTAACGGTTTCACGCCCCAACTATCCCCTCCCGTCCTCCACCCACACAAACCATGCTTCAAGCTTGCCTGCCAGCCCTCCTCAACATTCCCCAACCCTGCCATAAATGACTTAAAAGGGCCAACTGCCGCCCCCAAAACCCAAACCGTCCCCCATCCCCATCCCCCTCCGTCTTCCTCACACACCCGCTTACCAAGCATGACGACAACCGAATCCCCATCCTCTACAGCCCTCCCGGTTCCCGACAACCTCTCCATCGTCCCTGTCACCCCCTCTCCTGCACCACCACCGCACGAAACCGCACCCACGTCAACCAAACTCCAACCCAACCCCTTCTAGTCGATGAATTCGATATGTGGAAGCGACTTCGTGCTATCAGTGGCATATCCCCGCCCCTTCACCACCCACGTCTTTTTCAAGCCGGGTTACATATTCCACTCCCACTATTACTCCACGCTCAGGTGTCCGTCCCCAAGATAGGACTTGCGCCGTATGTTATTTGGCGAAAAACCCAGGCCGCATACGAGTGTGTTCTGGGTGTTTTGTCCTACCTGTCATAAATGCTTTTCGACTTGGCTAGAGCTGCGGGTACGTGAAGGGTATTCGTCACAATTGTCCTGTATGAAGTGTTCGGCGAGTGTTACGCCGGATGAGGTGCGTGCGTTTTGTGACTGTGCCGTTTATAGGAAGCATTTGTATCAGTTGAGTCGGGAGGAGCATCGGAATGATGATGCGGTGTGGTGTCCGATGGAGGGCTGTTGGAGATTGTTGAGGGAGAAGAAGCCCGATGATGGCGATGATGTGGCGGATGGCGAGCTTGAGTGTCCGGATTGTGGTTCGCATGTTTGCCCAAAGTGTCTGTCCTTTGGCCATGATGATAAGCCGTGCCCCGCCCGCACTATCAACCGGGACAGCGTATGTTGGTCCATTGCTGGCAATGGATGAATACGAAGAAGTGCCCCAAATGTGGTGTCAGGATTCAACGTGCAGGGGGGTGTTCCAGATGCGATGCACTAGTTGTCTCACCACGTTTTGTTGGAGGTGTCGTGGAATACTTCACTCCCCCCGTTGGTTAATGAGCGAGGAAAACAATTGCGAACGTGCGTCTGCCCGAGAAGCGCAGACATGGTGTGGTCCTTACGGCAGTTGGCGTCGTGGTCGTAGGGACTCCGCTGGCCGCTGCCGCTGCCGTTGTGGTGGGGCCTCCCGCTCTGATCGTTTATGCTGCTTTACCCGGAGAAAAGAAGGTCCAGGTGAGGGCTAGGGTATCCAATTTTTTCGGCCGTTTGTGACCTACTGTGGGACATACCCCACCCGCAATAGGGTTTGCGTCGCACCCATGTATACGTTACCTTTGTCATGATTTCTGGGGCAGGCTGAGAGCGTTTATATCGCCCAAGTTTTGTTATGCCTGCATTTTCTCGAGAACTTCTACCTGCTAATTGGAGCTGATATCTGCATCATCTAACTTGCAGCAGACTTTCTGCCCACTTTTTCGTTTCATCAGATTAAGCTGCAGCGTCACAATTCCATTCCCCTCTAAACAACCTCAACCTAATCCCCTCCAATGGATTTTAGAACGAAAATTTAAGAGTAAAATATTGTCGCATTGATTTGTGAATTCAATGAATTGCAAGCAGTGCAACGTGAGAAACTGTACACCCATATATATGGAGGAAGTTTAAATGAAGAGGGGACAAAAGGTACCTGGCCCTGCTGTTGTGAGTTTTAGCGTGTCTCTGGATGATTCATCATGGCAAACGAATCGCTCGTCCTCGCTTTGGAGCCCTCGTTCTGACGATATTGGTTTTTGCCGCTTTGGTTGGATTGTCATCCTCGCCCCCATTGCATGTTGGGTCGATCCGGGAAAGGCGTGTAAGGAGTGCCGTCCTCCTCGATCAGGCTGAGCAATGCTCAGCGTGCCCTGCCGCTCTCAATCACTGCTGTATTTGTCACTGAAAGCGAGGGTCACAGCTATTGTTGCTGTCCTGTTGGTTACTCAAGATCGCCCACTTCCGAGAATTCGTCGTTGTCATCGTGGCTTTCTGTAGGCACATCGTTTACTCTGGGGGTTTTCAACCTGTTCTTTTCTTGGCTTGTCAAGATTCCATTGGGGGAATTTCCTTCCATCCTTCCATCCTCTTCGGCGGAGCAGGCATCAGTTAAGCACTTGCCGGGTTGTGTCCGTTTGAAAGGCCCACTTAAATCTTTAAATAAGTTCTCAGTTTTTCTCTCTCTCTCATGATACCAACAGCAGTTCCTCACTGCGCATCCGTCTGTGGTCTACCGAACGTCCGACGAGATGTGGACAGTAATGCTCCGCCGCCATTTGGGAGTGCCCGTGTTTGATGACACTGCCTCGCTGCGGTGCGCGGAGTGCCACAGGCCCATGGACGTTCTAGGAGACCATGCAGCAGACCTACGCAACAAAGGTCTCGGATGGACCAACCGTCACACAGCGGTGGTAAAGGTACTTGGCCGAGAGCTGCTCAAGGCAGCAGGAGTCAGCGTTCATTACGAAGTGAAGTACCTACTTCCTGGACTGAACGCGCGGCCCGCAGACATTCTGGTGTACCCAAGGTCTGATGCAACAAACACCCAGTCCCATCTCCCAGTGGCGTATGACGTGACTGTATCATCCCCGTTCCAAGAGAGCTATAAGTCAATGGCAGCACGGGAAGCGCGAGCTGTTGCAAACGCAGCAGGAAAGCGGAAGAAGAGAGACTTAGCTGCGAAAGTGGCAGCAATTCCAGGCGAGCAATGCCGGGACGATCAAGGCTAGGATAGGATTTTGTACCACTAGCCTTCGATTCGTTAGGTACACCCTCTCTAGAAACATCCAAGGTTATAGAGACATACGCGGCAGCAGTAGCGTCTCGTAGCGGATGCTCGACTGGAGGAGTGAAGACCCGCCTGTATCAGAAGCTTAGCTACTCAATCTGGTCAACTTGTGCAGCATCCGTAATTTGCCGCGCACCGCAACACGCAGAACTTAATCACCCAATTCCAACTTAGAAAGTACTCTGCAACGTTGCACATTTGGACTGTACACCAGTGATAAAAGAATGAGAACAGCAGTGTATCGAAAGACGAACGCGAAGACACGTGTCCACAGGGAGTGAAACGCCGCATGACGATTATTTTCTCCTTTGCACTGTAAAGTTAATTATTGAGGTCCCGTGGCGCTCTGAGGCATGATACTGTACAGTCCACAGTAGATACTGAACGTATTAAACTTTTTTTACACTGATCTGCCCTTGAATGCCACTGTAAATAGGGTAAGGTCAATGCCTCAATGATGTCGGACGACTTTCTCTACTGCCTCTAGTCGCGAGTTCTTACGAGCCATGGCGGGAACACCACGGCCCGTGAAGTTTCGGTATGGGGCTCTTTGCGGGCTCACGACAGTGACGTCTAAACCTTGCGGGGTAGTATCCTAGCGAGATGAGTATCATTGATGACAAGGGCGAAAAAATAGGTTCATTATTTAAAGGTTAAAATGGGTCTGCGAATCGGACACACCCCGGCAGAGGCCTAAACGATGCCTCCATAAGGTCGCCGACCCCCGCGCACGCTATCACATGCAACGCGTCTGCGCGTCAGCGTGTCTAGTGAACCATGTTTTCAAACTTGCCGACCCGACACACGACCGTACCGCTGCGAAACCTTTTGGCGACCTTCAACGGACGTAATTTGCGGAGCTTCATGGTATCACGCTGTCAGACGAAGAATGGTCGCAGGCCGCCCTGCCCTTCCGACCTGGTGATCTCGGCTGCTCACATATCGAACCATTCCTCCACGGTGCCGCTGCCGCAGGTCTCATCGATGCAGCACCTGTCCGTGTCCAGTCCGTGGCACACATCGGACCACGATCCACCGCCCTCACGGGCTCTCGATGCCGCCAAGATAAGTCTTTCTTCCACCGCCATGCTGCCGTTCCCATGCGCGAGTTTGTCCTCTGCGTACCGGGCCGTCCCACTCCGCCGACCTGGGTTCCTTCGCCCCGCTTCCCCTCTCTGCAGAGCACACCCACGTGGAAACCTACATAGATGGTGTGCAGCAGGAGGCGCTGGCCAAGGCCCTCCTGCTGCACACTGGAACGACGAGGTCGGGGTTCGTTGCCCAAATCCAGACAATCACACCGCCGCCGCAGTGAGGAACCGGATACGCGGCCTCGCATTCCGCAAAGGCGCCGGTGCCGCATTCCTCCTCGCCTATCCCACCACCGACACGGAAGTGTCGGCAGTACACTGGAAGACCATGGTACGCGCTACCTTGGACTCTCTGTTTACGATGACTCGCTCCTTCCGAACTGTGAGCAATGCAAACGACCCGTAGACAGGCTAGGAGACCACGCAGTGGACTTGTGTCATTCTGGTTTCGGTCGCAAACAACCCCCGGCATGGCTCGCTACGCAACGTTATTGCCAGCCGTATCGCCCGTGCAGCCATTCTGGACTGCTAGTTTGAGGTTCCGCTCCTGGTGCCAGGCACCGAGCTAAGACCCGCTGACATCCTTGTCCAGCCACCGCCAGCTCCCAACGGCACTGCGAAGAGCCCCATTGCCTGCGACGTCACTGTCGTATCACCGTTCAAGGCCGACGTACGATCAAGGTCTACCCGAGAAGTGGGAGGTGCTGCTTCAGTTGCGCACCGCAACAAGGTCACTGACCTGGACCGCAAACTGTCGCGTCGACACCGCCCCCTTCTAACAACCCCACACAGGTCCCCACCTTCGATTTCCAACTGCTGGCTTTCGATACCCTGGGTTCGTCTTCCCCCGCTACTATCCTCTCCATACAGGATCTCCTCCCGTGCATCGCTGAAAAGTTGCATACATCTGTTCGAGTTATTCGAACTAGAATATATCGACGCATTAGTTGTATGAGGCATATGGCAAAATCCGAGCGGTACTGAATCGGAGGCACGCGGCCTTGACCGTAATGTCCAACGCCGCTTGTCTGTTGGTTGGATCTGAGCCGGTTTTTAGGGAAATTTAAGAGCTACATCCTCTTAAATTTCTAAATTACTACACCAAATCCGGGCCACAACCAACCTGTATCTTTCAAATATTAAACCACCCAAATTTCTCCCATAACATGATCTGGTTGTCTCAGGCAACGCGATCGTGTCCCGCACACCTGTGCACGTGGCCGACGTGGACCACCCGGTTTGCACTTACCTAGAGTGTCTATCCGTCATAGCACTGTCCTCACACTTTGTCCTCATATGAGGACAGTTTCCGTTACATTTTGGAAAAGTAAATTTCTTGGAAGCCCGAAAGTTTTACTGCAAAAAAGGCTTTTTTATGTTAAGGTACAGTATAGTAATTCTTACTGTACATGTACAAGAGCATTCGTTTCTAAACCCCCCCACGATTAAATGAACTATATTTCCTTCCAAAATGAAGTCGTTTTCACAACTTCTTGCGATGAGCGGAAGCTGGTGAGGGAAAATTGCTCTAGGCTTAACCGAGGTCAATAATCTTGAAAAGTTTGTTTTGATCGGCCATCTACACTCATGAACTAATGCGGAGGGACAAGAAATGCGCTGAGGTAAAAAAGAATTGTATTGAAAAAAAAGGGCTAAAAGTTGTCCTCATATGAGAACAAATTTTAAGAACATTTTAAAATACAACACTTTTCAGCCGCCTTTTTTTTGGCCCCACATGTTCATTAAGGCATGGGAATGCTCGGTCAAAACAAAATTTTTCGAAAATTGCAATTCCGACCAGGGCACGAACAAATTTTCACCTACGCAAAACCACTTGATTTTCCATTATTGTTGGCAAAAAAGGATCTAAAAACCATTCCTGGAAATCCACTTCACTGCCGCGCTTCCTTTGTTACGTCAGCGGCTAAATGTAAGCGCTCGTATGGGTCGGCTTGAAAGACGAAATTGGTCAGGGGAACCATCATTGCAGTTCATATTGACATTGTAAGTGGGAGAAATAGCAATTCAGTTAAAACAAGCTGGAAGATACGCGACCCTTTCAAGACCGGTAAATTGAAGATTATCAACATCAAAGCGGGATTAGTTCCAACAGACGCTTTAGTGGAGGTTAAAAAGGTTTAATTGCTGAATGAACGGGAAAACCAAGATTTGGATGCTTTACTATCGTCCCCGACCGTCTCAGATAGGAATTCAGATTATTCAATGGCGCATTAATCAGATGCAACTGTACTTTTCAATGACTGATTGTGGACCAATCAGGACGTGTTTGCATCTATTGATGAAAATATTTCGGAAAATAGCTGCAAGATGATTGGTTCCTCTTGTAATACTCTTACCTATGGTCGTGCTCCTCGATATTTTTCGCCATTCAAATTCTTTATGAGAACTTTTCCGCACCATCACCTCAATGTCATGCATGACCTTACAAAAGAGCAATTGGATGTCCATTGGAATTCAGCCGTTTCATCGAGGGACACATTGAAGTTCTTTGAAGTTCTAATTCTGGGGAAAAGATTTAAATTTTTAAGCCGCCGTGACCTCTGGAATGAAAATGGATTGAAGTATATTCCAGGACCAAGCTTTAGAAATATCATGTCAAGCCGGGGATTTGAAGTAATTCTGGTAAATTTTTGCTTCAATAACTCCTCCAAAAGGGAAGTAAGGCCTTTGGATGACACAAGATTGTCTCTAGTGAGTGGATTTCTGAAGGCCATCAATGACTACCGTAGGCTATATTTCACGCTACCTTCCCATATCTGCATAGATGAAAGTATCAGCAGATGGTGCGGTCCTGGTGCGGTCTGGAGGAAGAAAGGATGTCAGCACTGTGTTGCCTATGACAGAGAGTTCGAAAACAGTTGCGAATTGAAGGATTCGGCATGCGGTCAGTTTGGAATAATATTGAGGATGGAGCTTGCCATGAGAAAGATTGGTGGCCTTAGAAGTAACTTCACAGAAGAATTTTGTTACACGCTTCGACTTGTTCAACCGTGACTGATGACAGATCGCGACGTATACGGGAACTTATTTATTGCATCGATGTCAACCGCAGAAGCCTTGGTGGATATGAAACAAGATTTCTGAGTGTGGTCAAAAATGTAGTACAAGCGGCACTCACACTGTACTGTTATCGGCAGAGTTGATTTTGGTGATCTTTTTTGATCTGATTCACTGCTAACCGGCAGGCACTGTACTGTGCAGTAAGGGAAATTTTAGCTTGTCCCGCAATGTTATTCGTGGTACTGTATAACCACCTGAGGGGCTTGAAGGCTTGGAATCTGGACCACTCGGCCCCCAAATTCGACCTGATATTTTCGCAAGTGATAGGCACCTGTTGGGCCAAGTGTCGACTCTAGTTATCTCTAACTTAGACCTCCCCTACTTAGCTGACCCTAACTTCACCCACCCGCCGTCGTAAATAACCCTGACCTAGCTAACTAGTATTTATACCTACCTGGCCACTAGGGCCGCAGATTAAACAGCCACCCGGTGTTTGCTCTGAACTTGACTCCCAACTTCCGCCTTTGCAGAAACCTTGCCAACGGCAACTTTGGCTATAGCCACGCTAATCCGCCCGGGTTCCACCTTTTTAATTCCCCCATCTCTATCCAATATTATAATAACCATTTGTTGTTTGTTTGTGATACTTACTCACACTCGGCGCCCCGGACTCCGGCGTCTTTGTACAAATAGGAACTTCAAGGTTGTCGTTGGTGACAACATTCTTATCTCCAAAGGAGATATTGAGCACTGTTGACCCACTACTACATCTTTTTTTTGTCAATTATTACACTCCTAGTGTCTACGATTCTTTGGAATCGATCCCTATCAAGGTTCTAGCATTCTGCGGACAAAAGTCCGGCCTTAAAAACCGGAGGACAGATATACTGTCCAGCCGTCCAAGGAATTACTCCCGCTCTTCCAACCCCATTTCCCCTCGCCGTTGGCGAGCTGTGATACTGCATCGCAGGGTTCTTAAAGAGAAAGAGGGATAGCGAAAACTCTATGCGTCTTGGTGTGTGTGTGTTGGATTTCTCATTGCCTGACGGTGTTCCGTTCCTACACGAGAAGGACTGCGCACCGCGCATTGTACTAGAAGAAATAAAGTCGGGGGAATTTTCGATGCAACATCTATTCTCACAGGAACTCACGGAGCACGGAGATCATATCTCGATAGTCTCTAAGAATCTGAATACCAAAAAATCTTTAATTGCTGTTTTGTGGATGGACAGAGAACGAAGATATTTCATGAGCAGCCATAAAACCAATCGAGGGACCCCAATTTGCAGGGAATGATGGAGAACTACGGAGGGTGAAACGAAGGAAGTGTAATTCGATATTTCAGCTCCAGATGTTGTAGAGAGGTACCATGAAACATGTTTTCAAATTTATTGTCACAAAAGATGCAGGCAAGATAACCTTGGAATTGAGAAGAAATTGGAAGTGAAAGATTAGTCGCTGAGGGTCAACTCCTCTCCTGTCTATTATAATAGTTGATTCTTGGTTACTTCACAAAGATTCTTCCGGCCAAGTTTCTCGCTATTATAGTCCAATTTATGTGAGATTCTTGCCGCGGAACTCATTGAAAACAAGTTTGATTCTATTTCTCGTCGCGCATCTAATTGCGCAGGAGATGTGGAGGATGACACGTCACTGGATCCAGCTACAGGTATTGGAGCTAATCTAGCCGTGACAAACAAGAAGAGAAAGTTAAGTAATGTAGAGTACACTACCGGATTTTACCATGTCGCTGTCGGACCTGTAAGATCAGTAAGTCGAAATTTCTTTGCTCTACTTGCCGTGACAATGGGCCTGCTAATTTATTTATATCTGTCACGCAAGCACAAAAAAATGTTTCTTTATGGATCATTTGGGCGAAAAGCACCATATGGACTTTAACTAGGATGCAAAGGTGAAGCGAATTAGTGTGACTTTCTGAAGTAAAATTAAAAAAATTTGAGCTCTTTTTGTATAGCCATCTACTGTTTTTAATTGTTTTATATAACGTACAAAGCTATCTTCTATCTATGGCGTACTGAATTATCTCTTTATGAGATGTCAACCTGTTCTGTCTCATGCTCAAGTGGATGCCTGATGGCGCACTGAAACAGCAGCTTTTTCACAACCAGTTGACACTGGGCGTTTGGATCGCTTGAATCTTTTTTTGCGGCGGTTTGCTGGGTCTAACCTACAACGGTGGTGTCCAGGAAGCTTTTACATATTCCTTTGTACGCGTTCGGTGAAGGTGGAGACAGGAGGGAGTTTACGGGAACGGGCGATGATTCTGGTGCCATGTTTCGAAAGCGTTGGGTTGTCGTCTTTGTATACCGCCGATGCTACGTAGTTCGTGATAATGTGGTGGTCCGCTTCTTCCACTGGCTCGTGAGACTCCACGAAGTGTGTGGACATGTCGAAGCTATCGACATCTTCGTCTACTTTGTCACACGTAAGCTGGTATACAGCGTCCAATTCTGTGTTCTCGTTCGAAAAATGCGTATCAGCCTCTCCATCATCTGCTACTTCGGTGTTTCCCACGTCTTTTTCACCCTTAATGAAATCGGCGAGAATATAAATGAGGACTCCCCGCGCTGCAAACGCCTTGAGCACCACATTTCCAGAAATCTCCGTAGCGCGACTTGCTGTCGACGGCGGAGGAACTATACTTGTGCGGCGGACCTCGTCCATCATGACGTCCCAAATAGTGCTTCTGTCGGGAGCTCTTGGGCGGCAAACATGACGGTGACTTAGACGGGGATTTTGACTGTAGCGCGTGAGATGTGTAGCATGTTATTCTTCCCCTGCGACTGTGCCTGTCATGGTATTGGCTCCTTTATCTTGCGTGCCAGTGAGAAGCCCCAGCTGACGAATATTCTGGATGGATTCTTGCAAGGTGGATACGAAATTGATTTAAGAGTATCCTTGCGACGTGATGCTTTGAATCGGAATACGGGACTAAGACTGGAACTCCGTGATTTCCTTGCGAAGGTTGTCGATCTTGTGGGCATCAGTGCGAAAATACAGAGAAAACTGCGGTACTAGTTCATTGATGTGCTCGAATAGCCCTGTCAATCCAAGGGATACATCGCCAATATCCATGTCGCGCATGAAATTGCGAAGACGAAGAGTCTCCAATGTACCTTTGACTTGAAGTTTCCTCGCGTTACTAACGTATTCGTTGAATATGACCGTAAAAATCTCACGGTAGGACGTAGACTCGCTACAGTTTGCGAAAAAGAACTTGCCGGCTGCGCCGTCAATGAAGCGGATGAAGAAGTCAACCTTCTGCCAGGTGGAGAGGCAGTACTGGCGGGAAGCTTCTCCGTGCAGCTCGAGGGATTCATGAATGTCTTGCGATATGTCGCCGGAGAACTTCATGTCAATGAACACCTGCTGAATGTAATTGGCCTTACGAGCATCGTCTCCGCCTCTTTTTCCATGTGATTCTGAGTCTGCAGGGTGTCCGGCATGCAAAGACTGGTGGGTAACTTGATGAAATTCAGCGATAGGTCCATCGTTACTGGATGACGGTAGCGGATTAGCGGGAAGTGAATTAACCGGAAGGTATGGGCGCGGATTGCGGCTGCTCTTGTGACAGTTTTCAGTCGAAGCTAAAGGATCGGCTTGAGACAAAGCAAATTCCGCTGGTGTAGGGCTTTTACTAGATTCACTTGAGCTGAAAAATACCTTGTATATTTCCCCAATGTGGATCAAAGGGGCATCGTTGATATCCTTGTACTTGTGAAAATCAGATAGAGTGAATTACGCCGTACAATCGATAAAAAGCATAGCCATATTGTTATTGAAATGCGCTTTTTGTTCTTCTCTGACGTCTTCAGAAAAATTACATTCGTAAATTCGTCCTGTACCTTGTCAAATGAGAATAGCTCTGCCACAGAAACAAGAACACGAAACGGGAAAATAGAAGATCTGAAGAACGTCTCGTCAAGCATGACGCGCGGGAGCTAGAGGAGACCTCGGCGAAATTCGGCCACTTCTTCGTTTCTGGGGCATCCCACAATATATACAATATATATATTTATTATATAAAAATAAAAACCGCGCGCCAGAAAACCTTTCTCTGTCAAACGGTCACACTGTGGCGCAACTGAGTGATCACCGGGGCACACAAAAGTCGAAGCTCTTTGGAAGGAGGGTGTGCGAGGATAAATCGGAGGATAATGAAGGGCAAAGGTGTGAATGTTTGGAGCGAGAGGGAAGGATATCAGCAACGCGGTTAGCGGTTTACTGAAAAATTCCTCCTTGTGCCTCCTCGCGGAATTGGACGCGAGAAGGTCGAGGATAAAGTAAGGCGGCGCGAGTCGAGCGACAGCACAGCACTGCTGACAGTAGGCTTACAGTGCCTGTGCCTCAACACTCCCCCCGTCGCACGATCGCGGCGAGACGAAGAATGGAACTCGAGACCACAGGAGCCATAGCATGATATCTTTCCATTCAACCAAATGCATCACGGCCATTCTCAGAATCTGCCATGCCAAAGTAAAATTGGCCTTCTTAAATTACCCAAACTTCCCAAAAGTAAATGAGAAATAGGATCGCCGATGGTGGACTATATATAGCCCAGATGCATTGCTTGGTTGACGTGAGAAACTCGTTAGAGGAATCACACTCCTAATGCTTACAGGAAGCTGGATCGCGTCGTTGACAACACTGTTGACAACAAAAATGAACTTCAGTTCACTCGGGCTTGATCATAGTATGGTGACATGCTGCGTCAGACCAGTACCGCTGAAACATCAACACTCGGTAAAGGGAGGAGGTACGCTAAGATTCAGTCACGGCACATCAGTGAGAACAGCAAAAGTGAAAATTCAAAGGATGATCCATCGAGATCCAAGGGTCGAGTTATCAGCCAGGGGACTAAGATCAAAACAGCGAAGTGAGCCGGAGAAAAAATTTTTTTTGTTGACCTCAGCATCGTGTAAGCGTGACCGTCAGTGTGACGTGGGAAGTGAATCCGAGGTCGGAGGAGCTGACCGGATGATCCACTGTTCGACTTTGGGTCGGAGTTGGCCAGTTTCCAAAACCTTGCGAAGCGCCGATTGTTGCATGTTTTTTTGTGAGACCGTCCGCAATATTGTGAGCCGTGTGCACAAAAGCAATTGTCAGATATTTCTTAGTTCTTGAAACATTCCCTAGCGGCGGAGATATCCAGTATGAGTTTCTCCTCTGAGGTCCGGGAACCTTTTGAAACGACGCCAAAGAGATTCTTGTTGTCAGTGTGGAGCTTCACTGGGACACTGGACGCTGTGTGAATAGTGTGCAGTTCCTCGGCCAAGGTGTGAGTGACATCAAACATATCCGCAAACGCGATCAGTTCGGCGGCGAGAGCGGAGCGAACAACACGCCGTGCTTTGTAGGACTTGAAGTGAACCGGTATAGCTCAACCGGAAGCATCGGAAAGGAAGATGATATATCCGAGCTGCGAGGAAAAGTCGTAGTTGGACGCAAACAAATCGTCAGAGAAACCGATGAGCTGAAGGGAGGAGAGTCCAAATCCTCCAAACTTGATGGCCAGTAGATAGTCCTCGGCGTACTGTACAACACGGTTTGCTCGCTGGATAACGGACTTGCGTTCGGACTTGAAGCGTTCAGATGTAACCTTTATGAGCTGGGAAACCTCATGTATGACGTCCGGTCTGGTGTGGGACAGCCATGCAAGTTGCATGCGGATAGATGCGAAGTCGGAAAACGTAGCGTCCGGAGGGAGGTATTTCATGCGATCCAAGTGTCCATTCTGGTCCATCTGGAGTAGTTTTGGGTTGGTAGTGTCCGAGGTAAGATGAAAGCCAGTGAACGTTAGTGGCGGCGATTCATTCTCAGCCATCTCAAAGCGTTTCGCGGTAGCGGAGGCGCGCTCCTTGAATTTGGCATCACCAGCCCGGAGCATGTCATCTACATAAGTCCCAGAGAGGCCTTGAAGAAGTACATCAACCAAAAAGATGTACAGAGCGGGATCGGAACGGAGGGGGGTCATGGAGAGGTCGTTCCGATGGTGTTCGTCGAAGGTTTGGAACCAGATGTCTCCGGCATCGCATAACCCGTAAAGCGGCTTCAAGAGCTGAAAGCACTGCTCCGGCATGAGCTCGAGCTCCGGAGCCGGATCCTTGACGTAAATTCACGCATGAGTGGAACAGCGGATTGGAGGTAGGCCTGACGAACATCCGAGGTCCAGACGTCGATCGCGCCCCACCGGACTCCAAGTCTCTCTCCACCGTGTTGAAATTCTTCAAAAACCAAAAGGTCACGGGAGAGCGAGACCCAGGGACACACCAGCTACGGTGTATTCAAAACGTCCTCCAGGACTAAGGAGTTCATGCTTCGCAAACTGGGCTCAACCAGAAGCAGAAGATCTCTTTCTGCAAAATATTTTCGCTGCTGCTGCACTTGATTTCTTCTTCGAGAACTGAACTCCCGACATGTCGCACCAAGAACAAGTTGCAACGATGCTGGCAGAGTATGACTCTGATGCGCGCCAATTGGAGGCTTAGTTCGAGCTTGAAGGCCTGACCCTCCCGAAGATTATGCAAGAGATTGACAACCTTAGCGTTAATGTTGGACTAGATCGACTCGTCACGCGTATTAACTCGCTCACGCCCCAAGGCCCCCGGCATTTTTGTTCTGAAGAGAAAAAGACTAGATATATCCGCTCGGCCGTACTCCAGCAGAAGTGGGCCGCTCCTGCAATCAGCAATACTACGACGGCAAAGTTCTCGTACAATCGATTTGTCACTGCATTGAGGGAACAACTTCAGATCCACCCAGAGCGTCATAGAACGATCCCGTTGATGAGGAAGAGACTAACCCCTACCCAGCTGACAAACTCTACTTTCAGCGCTACGTTAAGCCCCCAAGTCCAGGACTCGGAGGTCTCATCACCCTACACTCGCTTCAACCCGGCCCCTTCTCGCTCAACCCGCAAGAACCCAATAGGCCGAAATGCAAAAGGCTCCTCTGTCACACCTGCGGTTCTGACGAGCACTTCTCAAGCTTTCATCGGACCCGCGATATTTGTCAGTACGTTCGTGACAACCTTTCCAAAGGCACCCCTACCGTCCTCGCCAGTACGATTGAGCAGCTATCCCAGCAAGTTTAAGATCTCTCATCCCGCAATGATCACGAAGACCGGGACAGCGAGAGCTAACCACAGGAGATCGACCATACAAGCTCCCCCAACCCTGACCTCGCTGAGTTTGAAAGGTTGTTGCATGACTTCATGCCTTCGGATCCCGCGGAAATCCGTGCCCTGGAGGAGATTGAAGCCACGGTTGCTTGCAACCAAATTTCCTCCACCATGGCTCCAACTGGTACCATACCGTCCGTGCACTGGGAAGAGAATCTATCGCCGGATTTTCATTAAGGCGTCTCCTCGATGCATCTCGAAGACGACGCCCTAATGCTTGGGCTGGAGTGCATCGCACTCACATCCCACGACGCGAACGTTCACCCCTAAACCAACCTCAACGAACCATAATAGACATCCATACCGTCTCAACATCAGACTTCAAGCGCCCCCACATGAACGCGAGAGTCCCGGTTTCTGCGTGTACACAGGGGTCCCACCTCAGTCATCGGCTTGAAAGAGGCCTGCCGCATCTTCTCTCGTCTTGGCCGTAAGCTCCCCCGACTCAAGACAAGCCTCAAACGCTTCCGCTTTGCTGATGCCGCGTTTGACTCCCTCGGGGACAATGGCCCTACCTCTCGCCACCCCAGCTGGAATCCCGACACTCTTTGTCATTCTTGATGTTGTCGCTGCCGACGTCCCCGCCCTCTTAGGCCTTGATGTCATGGATCTCTACTCCCTTACGCCTGACACCGTCACCAATCGCTTAGTCAAAAAGCATGTCATGGCTCAAGCTGACGATAGAACAAAACAAGCCCTTACTGCGTGGAGCGTTCCACTCACTCGCCACGCCGGGCACATCTATGCCTCCATGTCTTTTCCCGCTCTCAACTTCTTCACCAAGATGCAGCTTCTGAAGCTTCTCCGCCAGTTAGCCCCCCCCCCTCCGCGATCAAGCTGTTTGCACTTCTCAAGAAGGCTTGCCCGGAAGACCTGACACCAGAGACCTACAAGTCCCTCCAAGAGATCTCTGCCGCGTGCGACGCCTGTCAACGATTTAAGGACGGCCCTGGTCGATTCCGCGTTTCTCTGGTGGTGAGGAATCTCGCTTCAATGAGCACCTCATGATGAACATAATGCACTTGGAAGGTAAGCCTATCTTGCACATCGTGGATAAGTATATCCATTTCAGCGCCGCCCGTTTCCTTTCGGATGTGTCTACCCAACCGATTTGGGATACCATCATCGAGTGCTGGTCGAACGTCTACACTGGGTTACCGAACTCCATCCGTCTTGATCAAGGATTGCAATTCAAGGACACATTCGTTACCATTGGCCGCGCCGCAGGGGTAACCGTCGACAAATCTGGAGTCGAAGCTCATAACGCCCTCGGCATTGGTGAGCGTTACCACCATCCCTTACCCAACACCTTCCTTAAGCTACGCAAAGTCTACCCTCAAGCTTCTATAGCTTTCCTACTCGCCCTTTCCGTCAAGGCCCTCACCGACACATTGGGACCTGAAGGGCTTGTCCCTTCTGCCCTCGTTTTGGCGAGTACCCTTCGACCCGCGTCTTCGGTGAGCCACCAGTCCCAAAGGCCACATTGCAGGCGCGCACCGTCCTGGCCAGTGAAGCTTGTCTTCAAGTGGAGAGAGAGATGGCACGCCTCCGTGTACAGCGAGCTCTGCGGCACAACATCCCTCGTGCCGCAGACGCAACCTACACAATTGGACAACAAGTGCTCGTGTAGAGGGAGAAGCAGATATCAAATCGCATCGGTGAATGGCTAGGCCCTTTTACAGTCACTGCTGTCCAACGTGACAAAAAGCTCGTCTACGTCTCAGACGAAAACTCCGACTCAGTCCAAAACCTTTTAGTTTTTCTCAGATCAAGCCTTAAATGACCCCTACTGACGAATGCTTCCTTTCTCCTCGACTTACACCGCTCCTTATTGCATATCGCTCGCCGGATGCCCCCTACGAAGATCACTCCGTCTTTTTCACGGAAGTTTTAGACCGAAGGACCCCCGTTGCTCCCTTCCCGAAATGACAGCCACGAAGCGAAAAGAAATCAAGAGTTTATTGGAACGTGGTCCTTTCAAAGTCATCTTCAAAGAAGAGATACCTCCGGATGGAAATTTACTCCCTGGCCGTTTCATCCTCGCTATCAAGTCGAACGAAGACGGAGAGATCAAGTTCAAGGCCCGATACGTAATCGGTGGACACCGTGACGAGCAGAAGAAGATAATGGTCCACGCAGCTCAAACTCTCCAGCCTGCCACTGTTTGTCTCCTTATAGCGCTCGCTGCCATCCAATGTTTCGACGTCTGGACTTCGGATGTTCGTCAGGCTTACCTCCAATCCGCTGTTCCACTCATGCGTGAATTTTACGTCAAGGATCCGGCTCCGGAGCTCGAGCTCATGCCGGAGAAGTGCTTTCAGCTCTTGAAGCCGCTTTACGGGTTACGCGATGCCGGAGAATCTCTGGTTCCAAACCTTCGACGAACACCATCGGAACGACCTCTCCATGACCCCTCCGTTCCGATCCCGCTCTGTACATCTTTTGGTTGATGTACTTCTTAAGGCCTCTCTGGGACTTATGTAGATGACATGCTCCGGGCTGGTGATGCCAAATTCAAGGAGCGCGCCTCGCTACCGCGAAACGCTTTGAGATGGCTGAGAATGAATCGCCGCCACTAACGTTCACTGGCTTTCATCTTACCTCGGACACTGCCAACCCAAAACTACTCCAGATGGACCAGAATGGACACTTGATCGCATGAAATACCTCCCTCCGGACGCTACGTTTTCCGACTTCGCATCTATCCGCATGCAACTTCATGGCTGTCCCACACCAGACCGGACGTCATACATGAGGTTTCCCAGCTCATAAAGGTTACATCTGAACGCTTCAAGTCCGACGCAAGTCCGTTATCCAGCGAGCAAACCGTGTTGTACAGTACGCCGAGGACTATCTACTGGCCATCAAGTTTGAGGATTTGGAACTCTCCTCCCTTCAGCTCATCGGTTTCTCTGACGATTTGTTTGCGTCCAACTACGACTTTTCCTCGCAGCTCGGATATATCATCTTCCTTTCCGATGCTTCCGGTGAGCTATACCGGTTCACTTCAAGTCCTACAAAGCACGGCGTGTTGTTCGCTCCGCTCTCGCCGCCGAACTGATCGCGTTTGCGGATATGTTTGATGTCACTCACCTTGGCGAGGAACTGCACACTATTCACACAGCGTCCAGTGTCCCAGTGAAGCTCCACACTGACAACAAGAATCTCTTTGGCGTCGTTTCAAAAGGTTCCCGGACCTCAGAGAGAACTCATACTGGATATCTCCGCCGCTAGGAATGTTTCAAGAACTAAGAAATATCTGACATTGCTTTTGTGCACACGGCTCACAATATTGCGGACGGTCTCACAAAAAAACATGCAACAATCGGCGCTTCGCAAGGTTTTGGAAACTGGCCAACTCCGACCAAAGTCGAACAGTGGATCATCCGGTCAGCTCCTCCGACCTCGGATTCACTTCCCACGTCACACTGACGGTCACGCTTACACGATGCTGAGGTCAACAAAAAAATGTTTTTCTCCGGCTCACTTCGCTGTTTTGATCTTAGTCCCCTGGCTGATAACTCGACCCCTTGGATCTCGATGGATCATCCTTTGAATTTCACTTTTGCTGTTCTCACTGATGTGCCGTGACTGCATCTTAGCGTACCTCCTCCTTTACCGAGTGTTGATGTTTCAGCGGTACTGGTCTGACGCAGCATGTCACCATACTATGATCAAGCCCGAGTGAACTGAAGTTCATTTTTGTTGTCAACAGTGTTGTCAACGACGCGATCCAGCTTCCTGTAAGCATTAGGAGTGTGATTCCTCTAACGAGTTTCTCACGTCAACCAAGCAATGCATCTGGGCTATATATAGTCCACCATCGGCGATCCTATTTCTCATTTACTTTTGGGAAGTTTGGGTAATTTAAGAAGGCCAATTTTACTTTGGCATGGCAGATTCTGAGAATGGCCGTGATGCATTTGGTTGAATGGAAAGATATCATGCTATGGCTCCTGTGGTCTCGAGTTCCATTCTTCGTCTCGCCGCGATCGTGCGACGGGGGGAGTGTTGAGGCACAGGCACTGTAAGCCTACTGTCAGCAGTGCTGTGCTGTCGCTCGACTCGCGCCGCCTTACTTTATCCTCGACCTTCTCGCGTCCAATTCCGCGAGGAGGCACAAGGAGGAATTTTTCAGTAAACCGCTAACCGCGTTGCTGATATCCTTCCCTCTCGCTCCAAACATTCACACCTTTGCCCTTCATTATCCTCCGATTTATCCTCGCACACCCTCCTTCCAAAGAGCTTGGACTCTTTGTGTGCCTCGTGACCTTGGGCAGGCGGCATGAAAACAGGCATCACAGCGGTGTCAGGTGTCGAAGGGTCGGGTTGTATGGGAGCTGACGAAGCCGTCGGAGCAGGCGGGCAGGGTCAGTAAGAACGGCAGCCTTCTCGGATAGCTTGGTGGTCCTGGTCTTCAGGCGGAAGTTTCATGAATTTCTAGAACCTAGAAACCACTTATTTTTCCAAGACCTTCGCCTGTTCCTGGGAGTCGGTGACAACAGTGGCGAGCCAAAAGAGTGCCATTGCATTACCGTTAACCTGGACGGAGAAATCGTCTATGGACGTCACGATGTCTCCGTTGACGGGAAGCATCCATAGGGGTCAGCGACATCCTCGAGTAGTCTTATCGCGAGGAGCGGTTCCCCAAACAGCTCTTCTATGAATAGAGAGCGGATCGGCGGGTAGCATGGGCTTGATCGAGTTGATGATTTCTTGGGGGTGCTTCTTCTCCAATCGGATTCATGTCCAAGATGAGCTTGACTGATTCCATAATTTTCTAAGATAAATCGCTTGTCGTCTTTACTTCTCGGCAAGAGTCTTGAGCCGGTTTGTACGAGGTGCGGTGCGCGTCGATGCGAGTTGAGGTAGGCATCGCTTGTGATGATCACGGCGAAGCGCGAATCCGGATTGTGGCGCAACTGCGTGATCACCGGGGCACACAAAGGGTCCAAGCTCTTTGGAAGGAGGGTGTGCGAGGATAAAGCGGAGGATATTCAAGGGCAAAGGTGTGAAGGTTTGGAGCGAGAGGGAAGGATATCAGAAACGCGGTTAGCGGTTTACTGAATAATTCCTCCTTGCGCCTCCTCGCAGAGTTGGACGCGAGGAGATCGGGGCTACAGTACAGCGGCGCGAGTCGAACGACAACACAGCACTGCTGACAGTAGGCTTACAGTGCCTGTGCCTGAACACACACCGTTGAACGGCGTGGGCGTTTGCGCAACCCTGTGTACAGTAAATTATGGTCTCGCAGTGAGTGGTGTACTGTGCACTGTATCGAATATACTGTATCTGGTTGATTGACATTGCTGCAGTAAGACAGCCCAAAAGGCATGACACGTGTATCACGCAGCAAAAATTGCTGGTGGAAGCACTGTAAGCTTTCCAAGCCGAGCTACGGTGTCTGGCACAACTACTGACCATTGTGCTCGACGGGTTACAGTAAAGTGCAGTGTAGAGCTGGGTCACCATAAAAATTTAATCTAAAGTGGCTACAGCAGCACTTTGTACTCAATTTATATCATAAAGTTTCTGTGCGCTCCTGCTGAGCTGTAGCAGATGCTGCGCTGGCACCATCAAGAGCCTTTTTGTATAATAATTGTACGTTCAACTTGGCCAGATATCTAGGCTCCGGTACAAATTTACTGGATACCAACCCACATATCTAGCACAGTAAATTAACCCCCCATTTACACTTAGGCCAGATAAGATTCACCCTATCCCAATTGAAATAAGACAGACTTGCAGAAAATAGTAACCAATTTAATTGCTTCTACCACAAACACTGAAAGAAAAGAGCATGTCGCACCCCTTTAATTGACTAATCGTGTGCGTTACGGAATGGACTCGATTTTGCTCGAAGTTTAAGAGTATTCAAGCGCTAGGCGACAAATGCTACGCCCTACTGTCCATGGATGCACTAAACGATTTCAACCGGGTTTTGAGACAGCGCATGAGTCACTTGGTGCCGACAACTTTATCTCCGCTATGTAAATTTATGAACACGGTGTACGCTTGCAGCGAGCTGTCGCGTCCGTATTTTTCGTTCGCCGCCACATGCAGAAAGCGGTCACTCTATCCAAACTTGAGTCTTTTTAGAGGCCACGATGTATCAGTAGTAATTTACCACTAGTACATGGGCATTCATCTATAGTTTCACAGGTATAAATATTAAAAACAAGATCCACCGATGTCCGGTCGGAACTGACCCAGGAGCTTCTCGACGACCGAAAGCTGTAGCTTCGGATTTCTTTATCTTTTTCTTCAAATTGATACCCTAAATTACGGTAATCGGATAGGCAGGCTATCCTTATATACTGATTCTAACAAATCAAGATTACAAGTACAGTAACGTGAGTCTTATTTCCATTGGTAGATAACTCGCGAACTTCAATAATTGTGTAAGTACTGAGATTAATATGTATACCAATCGTAATTCTCACACTCGGCCACTTTAAATGGCAGCGTCGTTATCCCTGACCACCAACTTTTGCACCATAGAACTATCAACACCCGACTCGATCAAGTTATCTGATGCCTTATTGCAACCAACTTTTGTAATAGCGTCAGCGATGTTCACTTTGCCCCGAAGAAGACCTACATCAGTGACCTCTAAGCGTCTATAATATTACCTGATAGAAACAAGATCAATCATCAATCGTTTCGCAGTTGGTAACGAAGACTTAGTCAAGGCGTCAAAAAACTGCTTTGAATCTGTAAACATCTTCAATAGAATTATAAACCTTAGATGCGTTCTAAATCATATTTCAACAAGTACGCAGCATCAAAGCCATCCGAAAATGCACATAGTTCCCCTGCTAATCTTGATCTCACTACTCTTCTTGACTTGTGGCTCTGCGGCTCATAGTAAATGATGTGGCAACGGGATTAATCATCAAAAAGAAATAGCACAGAGCCAAGTTGGAACGTTAAATCCTAGCTAGTTCCAAACGAAACATCGGCTCAAACTCTGATATGCAAGGAATTCATATACAGTTTTCTGTATTTCAATGTGATATTGTGCTTCTTCAGCTTGCGGATTGCTTTGTTTAGAAGCTTACTACTATCTTCAGAGAAGTTCTACTCAGTCACTCGAGCTACTTTGTTCACTAGACATAAAACTCCAGGTCAAGAATGCGTACACCATGCAACTGCGGCACGATTTCTGCGGAAATCATCGAAGGAAGAGTTCTCAGATAGCAAAGAAAAACTTTTTATGTAGTTCCTTTGTTTGATAATGATAGAACCATCTTCATGCCGAATAAGACCAAATCTATAGAAATTAAACCGGTACCACTCCCTTGGCATAACGTCAATGCACTCTTCAATAAGGTCAGTCTTCCTCTCAAATTCAATATCACCAGATTCGAGACAATCCTCAATATAAATACCAAGAAGGCCATGGCAAGTACCTTCAAAATTGGGACTGTATGCATATAAAGAGGGGTCTCCATCCAGTTGAGAAAGATTCACTTCTTCTCTAAGGAAGCGCTGGAAATTGAATATCCAATAATCGTTAGAGTCACAGAGGCCATAAAAAGGACGACATACCTTTAGTAGTTGACCAGGTTAAAGTGCGAAGAAGTTACTATCTTTGTCCCTCAGCGTGATGTAAATCACCCTTTTCATCGGAGACTCGATCTTTAAGTACGCCTGGGTAATATCACTCGTAAAAGTTCTGTTTCCCTTGGTAGCAGCAAAAGATGCCATAATTCTTATCGAGCATTGCTGGAGGTGGGTAAATCGTGAACAACGATATCTTTAGCGGAGTCTTTGTAGCCTTGAGCAATATACCGTGCTTCCGCAGTTTCCGAGTCGGTACTAATGTTCTCACAGACAACGTAAATCTTGCACATAGAATACTAGCGTCCCGGGGTAAACTGCTCTTCTCGACAATTTCAATGTTTCTGCTGCTCATGATTCCGTCAATCTCTTTAGCCTTAGCTTTCTCGAAGGTCTCTATGTTAACAAGCCGATCACGATCCTCGAGGACTTTAGTTGTGTGCACCTCAGCTGTGGAGAACTCATCGACACCAATTATATCTAATGGGGAGTTGTCACTTGCGTCATCGGCAATAGCCTTCAGATACTCAATGGATTGGTCAATAGCTGCTAGGGCTCAGATGGAGCGCGAGTTTTTTTCCGGAGCAATCGCTGAGCTGGGTCCTACCTGCTCCCTATTGTACCGTTTCACCTGGTGAATCTAGAATCGAACAGTTCTCCCTCGAATACTCAGAGAGACCACTTTGCAATCAACATCCAAAATTTGATGGGGTCCTTTCCATTGGTTACTCTCTTCCCGGTTTACAAATACCTCATAACCAATGTTGATATGCGGTATTGAGGCAGAGGTGAAATTATTCCTCAGAGCTTGACTAACACAGGAGGCAGCGATAATTTTGCGGGCTTTACTCGCGCTTTCTCCAAGGCAGACATGCGGGCGACTTGGCCTGGTGTGACCGTAGGTCGCACAGGGACAAGAGGCATATTTAAGAATACAAGGAGTGTTGGTACGGGTCCATTAAGTCCTGCTAGGTCATTCAAAGTCTTGACGGACATGTCAAGGATCCATTGCTTATCTACACCAGGGAGTTCAGCATTCACTTTCCGGTAGATGTTGCGAAGAAAAGAATGTTAAAATCCACCAAAACAATAAAAATGTTATCTTACACGCCTGATAGAGTAAACTTGGTACCGATTAACCTGCAAAGGTTCCTGAAAATCGAGGATCGGAATTGCGGACTGGCATCAGCATGGAACTCCATAGGGTCGCCGACGTAACGAAGTGCCCAGCTGCGACGGTACGACGGTAAACTTGTCACAGATTTTCTGCTTTTTTGCGGTCGAGGAAGGTGGCAGAATTTAGTGTCTGTGTCAGTACAGTGGAATACTGTGCTACTGTCGATTGAAGTCAAGTCACAGCAAAGTATGCAGTTGAACAAAATGTCACTATCAGGGAGGCTGACACGAAAACGTCCGGGACGCTCTTCAAACTCTGGCAGATATCACAGTTGCCCTCGATTGCTTCAAGCGCTTTAAGTGTGTTGTGGTCTCTTTCATCTGGTTACGATCTGCGAAGGATCGAATACAGTAGTTGGGACTCCGGATGGGAGAATTTTTTGTGGAGTTTGCGTTGGTAATCCTTTATGTACAGTATATCGCATTGTTCCCACACTATGTACAAGTGACCTCTCTTCAGAAAAAGATCGAGATCCAATCGACCATCAACAGCTCTCAGCTTGTCACTTCCAATGTCAATCATGACTGAGAATTCCTCCAGAAACTCAAGTCCAAGAAGGAGTGAGACGTTAACGTCGGGAACTTCAACTTAAAACTCCATGAACATATCATTCCCAATCGGGATTCGAATCTCGATAAATCAAATACCCTCGAACTTTTGTTCGCCAAACTAGTACAGACTGCGTTTGTCTCTGTTGGCATTTCTGAATTCAAAAGGAATACCGACAGAACTCACAGTATGCTTGAGCCTGTATTGGCCCAAAAAAGGATCTTTGCGCGCCAGTATTTACACACGGACCATGAAAGTTGTCCTCAATCGATGAAAACATTTCGAACACATCGAAATTCATCATCATCGAGCACAGTTTAGACGAGTTCGAGTCATCAACATCAGCCTCATACTGATCAAACAGATCCGGTTCGTACTTGTTCTAATACTCGAAATCCTCGTCATACACATCATCTGACAAAACGGGGGTAAGAATATACTGGGAGGAGTCCAGGCCAAAAGCGTGAGACATGTTCAATTCAAATTTGGATGCCATGTTCTCGAGAATTTCGCGATCGAATTTTCCATGACTTTCATCGCCATCCTCGCCATCAGCGTGTCCATTACTGCAGTGCTCATCATCCGCATCCAGTTGGCAACAAAACTCGGCGGGTAGAGTGTGGGTATTTTCCGCGCTGGAAGCATTCTTTTTCGCATATTCAATCTCATTTGCGGCGGCAAGAGCGACGTTCAAAGGCAATGGATAGTGCTTGAGGAGATAATCGGGTTTGCAACGATTGAAACATCCTGCTATGGACAGGGGACCAAACTTGCCAATTTGAGAGATCGATTGACCTGAAGACCATTCTGTTAGTTGCGGAACCGAACAGAGTTAGACATTCGGACATAATTCTTTTTCCCTGAGAAAAGATTCCTGGAATTTCTTTGTCATAGGAGATGCTTTTAAAAATCTCGTCCCTGAGACGAGCAAATTAGGCTTCCTTAGTGAGCTGGAACTGAGACTCGAGATCGCTTTATAGCTGCTGGAATTTTCACCCAATCTTGGCTATACGAGCAAGGGGTTCCTCGGTCCAGTCAAATTCTGCAACAGCAGAGGAAAGGAATCCGAATTTGTGGGCGTCGCCACAGTTAGTGACAGGAGCCTGTTTAGAAAGCTTCGTGAGAGTCATGTAAAACTAATCCAACGCAGCAGAAATGTCCATGCCATCGTTGATAAAGCTGCTCATGCGCAGAGACTTGAAATAGTTCTTGAATTCGTTCCGTCTGACATGGGAATTGTACTCTCTTTCAATCAAATCTACGGCCTGATGGAACGAGGCAACATATTCATCAACAGCATCGAGATAGAATCGTTAAGCGACTCGTTGTTTAGAAGATTATGAAGGTGCTGCAACTTTTGCTTAGGAGAAAGTGCGTAGTCCCTAGCCAGCTGCCTATAATCATCCACGAATTCTTTCCAACATTCACCAATGTCACCAGAAAAATTTTTATCGAAATCCTTGAAACGCATGGAGACATTGTGCGCTACCTTATCTGTGGAGGTAGTTGTCACAGATCCATTAACATTGGTGTCATCCTATTGTTCGACGAAGTAGGAGTAAGAGTTGCGAATGAATTAGGTGGTTGACTAGCAGCGGCAATGATGTCCTGCCGATGTTTTCTGCTGCAGGTTTGTCTTCAGGGTCATCGTAGAGGTGGTGGCAAGTTGTCATCGTTGTTACCCCTACGTCAATGAAGTTGCAAAGCTCAGTGTGCAAGGAAAGCATGGAGCGAACATCATGTCCAAATATAACTGTAGGCAGATACATCTCTCCGACGGTGCGCGCAGGGTGGTGGCGAACATAGTGTCATTATGTTCAAGCGTCCTTGATGAAGTAAAGAACCTTTCTGCACTTCATTCATACCTGATGTAACATGTGGAGAGAGCCTCAGCATGAATGAATTAGGGAGACGGTTTGACGGACGGGGTTCCAAATCCGGGTCCAGTGCCATCTTCTGCATCAACTTGTGACTTGACTGATGCAGTGCAATGGCATTATGGCGGGTATCACTAATTTTGGAACTTTATTTCGACGACTTTTACTGGCATTAACTTTCGTTGACACCTACTGTCAGCTATTGACGTTGTAAGGACATATGGGGTTGCCCACTCGGGTTAATCGGTACTCCTCTAAGGGGTCCGATACTTTATAGGACACTGCCCTCCTATTGGGACAAGTTTCAAGATATTTATACGCTAACTTGGGGCTGGCTACTGCCCGTAGGGGCTGACACTAACTAAATTCACTGCAGTTTCCTTTTAGTGTAGTTTCTAGTTGTAGAATAACTACGATATATACATACTCCTCGGGCCCAAGACTCCCACTAAAGAAAGTCAACCTTGGTGTCGGCTCTGGACTTGTTCCCAACTTTCGCTTCGTCGACTAACACTCGTCCTCAGCGGCTTTTTTCATTGCAGCTCTATCCACCTGAGGGACCCCCCCTTTCTTCCTCTTTTTATTTTTGGCTTAGCCACGTCTACCCCGACCGATCAAGGTAGGGTTATCATCCTTTTATGCACCGGTAACCGGCGTCTACACAGAAGTAGGTTACGTTGCCGCAGTGACATCAGTTCAATATCCGCTCTTAAGGAGAAACTTTAGTCAGCTGAGCAAAACCACCCTCGTGAAGAGGAGTGCTAAGCACCTTACCTCAGTGAGATGTCACGAGGATTTTTCCCAAGTACTCGCTCCTCTTGTCCAAAGTAAGCCTTCGTTCCCAAGGAACACTGTCCGGCCTTACAACCCGGGGGGCTTTTACCCGGCTCAGCCGCCTGAAGGACACCCCCGCTCTACCAGACCCCCGAGCCGCCCTCACCGGTCGCTTTCTGAGCCACTGCCGAGCTATTGTATTAGTATCCATCGTGTTAACTGTGGGATGGAGAAACTTTACGGGGTCACTATACCCTAATGGAACATGTGCCCTCACTTCAAGGAATAACATTACAGTACGTTCCATATAATAAATTACCCAAAATTTTCCTCTGAAAGGACATCCCCAACGGCGCTTTGAGCAAATGAGAAAATAGGCAAACTTGGTGCCCGTTTACTGGTCGGTGTAAATTTGCCGTTTTGCCAATTCTCCTCAAGAGTGAATTCCCCACCGTGTCACGAGAAGCAAACGACCAGACCAACCAAATGGACCTCGAAATACTCCTGGAGGACGAGGTCAATGTTCGATATACTTTTTAGTTCTTCGGAAGAGGAAGATAATGTCTGTCGGGTAGCTCCCAGCCAGAAAAGGCCCCAATTTGAGCGCTATCGCGAATAAGGAGCGAAACAACTCCATCAGGACTACTTCTCATCCCATCCCGTTTAGTCGGCCGAGACGTTCAAGCGTTGGTTTCCTTTATCGCGAGAATTGTACTGCCACCTTCGCAGTGGGTTTCTTGCACATGATAAGTTTTTCTTCCGCCAAAAGGACGCAGCAGGAAAGGTAGGTCTTTCGACGGACCAAAAGATCACTGCGGCACTACATATGCTCTCATATGGCAGTAGTACAGATTCAATTGACGAGTACGTCCAGATTGCGGAGTTCACTACGCTAAAGTGCGTCCAACATTTCTGTGATGCGGTAGAAGCCGTGTTTGGCGTCGAATACCTACGCAGCCCTACAGTGGAATACCTAAACGGCATTCTTCAACGTAATGCCAAGCGAGATTGTCCAGGGCTTATCGATTCAAAAGACTGCTGCAAGTAGTTATGGGAAAGGTGTCCTACGGCCTAGCAGGTGCAGTTTGTTGGCAAGGAAGGAACTCTGACAATTACATTGGAGCCATAGCGGACGACAGGATGCGGATTTGGAATATATTCTTCGGAACGCCGGTGAGTACCAACGACATAAAAGTGCTCTAGAACTCTCCTTTACTGGAAAAATAGCATCCAGAACGTACCCGCTTCCTCTCAAGTACTTCACGTCTGGCCAAGAGTGCAACAAACCGTATTTGTTTGCGGGCGGGATCTACGCGCGCCGCCCGTGCTTTATTGTTCCTGAGCCGCACCCGGCAAACAGAAAAGAACGTCTATTCGCCGGGACGCAGTCGAGCATCCGGAAAGATGCCAAACATGCTTTTGGGAGGTTACAAAAAAAGTGGCGCATAGTCAAAAGATCAAGCCGGTTTTGGAGCAGAAAACATATGGCAATCGTGTTCAAATGCTACCTTGCACTTCACAACATGCCATCGATATAGAAGATCATTCTCTGGAGGACAAAAGAACGAACCCCAGTCCTAAAATGCCGATAGAAATGGGGAGTAGAGCTTCCTAGAGACACATATGGCATGAAGAGGGCAATTATCATGTTCCACCGGGATCAATTGCAGCATTGTGCATAAAAAAAAGATACATAGCCAATATCGAAGCTCACCTCCAGAAAAAACAGCTTCTGGTAGAACATCGCCAAGGCGCACGTGGCGACATGTAGATGAAGTGTGCTACTCTGCACCTGGAGGGTTGACCTCATGGTCATTCGGCGTAGTCTCTTTGGCTTCCTTTGTGCGTCGTTTCTTTGCTTCATCTTCACGCAGAGTGGCTATCATTCTTTTGTGCATCGCTGCGAAGTATTCAGCCATTTCCTCAGACTTAGCGACAGCTTGCCCAGAAATAAACAGAAGATTTACATAGTGCTTGTTTACTGCCGCAATCCGTCCACTCTGCGCGGCCAACGCTTCATTTGCAACCCTCAGTTTCTCTTTATCAATATGCTTTTTGTAACTCCTTCTTTGCACGAGTTCTTCCGATTGGATACTTTGAGTAACAAGGCGGCTCTTAATCCGGTTGCAAAGAGTCGCTGCTTTCCGCTTGTGATCGCTGGAAATAATATTTTTCCTGAGCTGGGATACACATTGCGTCCTCAAAAATTTCATCATGAACTTCGCCGAAGCGCGGATACTCTTTTAAAACGTACCAAGCAGAAAGAAACTTAAACTGCTTCCCGCATTCATCAGCTACGTTTTGCACATCCCTCCTATGGTATATACCTGTAAAGAGGCGGAGAAGGTCGGAGGAGTTGGTTCCAGTGGGCTGTAATTTCAAAATTGGACCATTACATCCTGAGAACTCGGTCGTCGAGTATCCGCATCAGTAAAGAGCTACCGTTCGTCGGTAGTTGACACGTTTCATTTGAACTTCAAGTCACCTCTACCTACCGTTTACTTCGAGTCAGTTGTCGTACATTCGCGAATCCGGACTGACTGTGCTACCTTTTTGGTCTGACTGTTGTACTTCCCGACACAAGTACTTCGTCGCTGGATCTTTCCGTCTCTGATCGCCACAAACCTGGTGAAACGCTCGTCATGTCCGACCAAGATGCTGCTGAGGACGTTGCTGTTCCTGCATCAAGTTCTGCTGCTGCTACTGGTGAGGCTCCGTTCCTTCCGACCGTAGGATCAAGTGAGTTGGGTAACATGGAACCCGTTTTCAGTAGTTTAATCACGACTATACGCGCTTGGCAGGTGGATGGCTCGATGAATGGGTCGATGCTGAAGAAGTATGTCCCTGAGTTCTTCCCGCCTGCTGTGTTGTTCAGTTCTTCGCTTCGAGCGTTGCCCCTCTTACACTCAGAGCTGCGCAATCTCTTGGACAAACGAGGTGCTAATCTCACCCAGCACTCATCGCGAAAGATCCTGATGACTCTGGCCACCAACATACGAGGATGAGGACGATACAAATGCTGCAGTTGAGATTGTTCGTGACGTTATCTCTGCTGGTCGTCGTGGTCCGTCGCCATTGTTGATCCCGCTTCTTCTTCTACTCCGTCTGGTCCTGCTGCAACTCCGCAAGCGACCACCTCTTCTTCCGAGAAAGTTGCTCATAATGTAGCCATGCGCTTCGTGATAAGGACAAGAAGTTCGCTGGTGAACTTGGTCAATGTTGGCAAGAGTATGTTGATGAGTACCGTCAATGGCTCGTGACTACAACTTGACCCAACAACAGAAGTTGCACTATTTTCACAATCTGCTTCAAGGTGATGCTAAGCGCTACTACCTGGACGTTGTAGATGGGTAAACACTTTTCAGCAAGCCGTGGACATGGTCGAGCATGAGTACAACTCGCACGTTCGCCAGACAAAGGTCAAGAATCTGCTCAAGGAACTGCGCATGAGCAAGTTCGTCGCTGAGGGAATGGAACCTACCCAAGCTTTGGGTAAGGTCTACAAGGCTATTACTCGCCTGTCTCGGCAAGCTCCAATTTCTCACCGTGGTGATGCGCACAAGGTCGATTTCCTTTCCGCGCTGTCTCTGGATACAGTTGGGCAATCGAACCACTTTCCCGCGTCGCAACCTACAAACTTGAATTTCCAACAGTTGTATGGAGAGCTTGAGTCTGCGCTCCAGCTTAACAAGGATGCTGAGGTTGCACGCCGAAAGGATGATATTTTCCAAAGGAAAGGGACTTGGCTACGATAGTGGTGAGCAAGGAATCTCTTCGCTGGCCAAGGTCGTTACGGTCGCCCTTCTTCTTCGAACAAGTATACCTCAGGCAAACGTGTTGGCTCTGGTACGTTCAAGACTAAGGAAAGATTTGATCCGTTGTCTATTACTGGGTGCTTCAACTGCGGTGGAGATCATATGATCAAGGACTGCAGAAACCGAAGAACATAGCGCGAGCAGCTGCAAACAAGCTTGAGTACTAGCGAAACGGAAGGATTCATCCTACAATACTCACATGGTTTCTAGCCGACTTATGCCGTCAACTGGATACCGAGAGTGATGTAGGTACGCCAGGAAGCTCGGACAATGGATCAGACGAAGAAATATCGGATAGGCAAATCTTCGAAACTTGCTCACGAGTAGTCCAGACGAGAGCGCAAAAGTTCACTTTATCGATAATGCGTCAAGCGCTTCTGCGGAAATCCATGAGCCCGATCCAGTCCTTGACTCCAGCCTTGGTGAGGAGGAAGCCGATCCCCTCGACGATTCAAGCTCGCTAACTACGGTATTCGAACGCGATGAAGACTTCGACACGCTCCAGTGCAACGCCTTCGATGCTGTAGAAGTGCACCACCATTCCATGGTGCATGTGTTGATACAGGAGCTCAACGCTCCGTAGTTGGCAAGCCCCAAGCTCTTGCGTACTGCAAGGTCGCTAAGGAAGCTATCAAACCGACTCTGGTTAATCGCACGTACAAGTTTGGGAACCAAAAATTCACATGCATTGGTATCGCTTCGAGTCCGTATACCGTTATCTGAATTCGAGTTCATAGAATTCGATGTCAATGTCGTTGATGTTGATGTCCCCTTCTTCTAGGCTTGGAATTTCTACGCAAGTTCCGTGCGAACATTGATGTTGGAAAGAAACGCCTACGTGCGGGTGGTGGCCACTGGTCTGTACCAATGGTACACAAGATGGGCATCTTTATGTCGAGTGGCCGGACACCAATTTGTTGTTCACAACTGAGGAGCTACGAAAGGTTCACAGGCATTTCTTTCACCCTGAGTCGCAAAGGTTGTATTCTGTCCTACGCCGCTCTGGTCAAGAAAATGTGCTCCGGGCACGCTCAAACAGCTGGAAGAAATTGAGGCCAGTTGTGATGTGTGTCAGAGGCTTAGTGCAATGCCTGGTCGCTTCAGAACAAGCATGCCGAACAAGGACATTGTCTTCAATCGAGTCCTCTTGTGTGATCTTATGTCAATCGATGGCAACACTTTCTGCATTGCGTCGATAAGGACACCAAGTTCAGCGCCGCAGAGTTTCTCAGTGGAGAAAGCGCAGAAGATGTATGGGACTCCTACCAAAGAATATGGGAGCTACGATATGTCGGTCATCCATCGAGCTACATGCCGATGCTGGTCCGCAATTTCGTTCAAGATTGTTAAGTCTCAATGCAAGACAGCTGAGATTAAGTTGACACTCTCAGTTGGAAAGCCATAACGCTATTGGCGTTGGTGAAAGGTATCACAAGTACCTCCGGCAGATTTATCGCAAGGTGAAATCAGAGATACCAAGCTTAACCAAGGAAGAGACTTTGGAAGCTGCGGTGAAAGTGATGAATGATACTGCTGGACCCACGGACTAGTCCCTACTCTTCTTGTCTTTGGAGTTATGCCTCAAATTCCTGTCATGTCCGTCAACCTTCCAGATCAGATTCAACGCATGGAAGCGATGGATAAGGCAAGACGTGAACTAGCAAAGCTGATAAACGAGCAACGCGTTTCACGGGCTCTGAGAAGCAATGTTCCTTCGGCTGCTACGAAGGACATTAAGATGGAATGGAAGTCTTGGTGTACCGTGAAACCCCAAAGGTGTGGGATGGACCGTTCACTGTTCTCGATGTCTCAGGGAAGGCACTTCATGTGAATGTCAATGGAAGGTGTGTCAAATTCTCGATCGACAAGGTGAAGGAATACCGCCGTAATCAGTCTATCGACACTGATGAAATTACTCGAATTACTGCTCCAAGTAATCAAGCTGAAGAAAACCCAGTTCCGTCGACAACACCTGAACTAGATCGTGTCATGGCTGAAATTGAGCCCCAACTCTCAACGGATAACACTCACGCGGATAACACTATGGACATCTCTGAGTTCGTCACTAAGGTCATTCAGAAGGATGATCCACTGTACTCCTCCAAGATGTTTGAGGAGGCACGCTTGGCTGAAATCGAAGGACTTATGTCTAAAGGAGTCTTTGAAGTCGTCAATCGTGAAGAAGTTCCTCATGGAGCTAATATAGTTAGTGAAAATTCACGCTCACGCTTAAGCATGTGGACACAGACAAGGAGAGCCAAGGCAAGATATATTGCTCAAGGCCACCCGGGACTTAGACAAGGGTCTCTTCGTGCACAACGCCAAGCCTAAATCATCGTTCTGTTCGGATGATAGTTTCATTCGCCGCGAACAAGGACTATCGTCCTTTTAGCTACGACGTCAGTCAAGCTTACCTGCAGAGTGATAGCGATGTGAACCGTGATATCTACCTGGATCCCCGAGAAGCAGACAGCAAATACTTCGATCTGCCTACCGAAAAGCTGTTCAAGGTTCGTAGACCGATCTGCGGTCTCTGTGATTCCGGTGACTATTGGCTTGACACCATGCATAAGTTCTTGAAGCATGATTTAAGATTGACGCCGACGACCGGTGATCAAGCTATGCTCGCTGGTAAGGATGCTGTGGATAAGGAAGCTCAAGGCCTTCTTGGATTGTACGTTGATGACATATTGGCTGTAGGGAATGCAAAGTTCCAGACCTTGGTTGATTCACTCCCCGACAGGTTTAAAGTCAAGCAAAAGGAATGGGATAACACCGACTTCTTCGGAATTAGCATCCGCCGTAATGAAAGTGGAATCATCACTTTAGATCAGAAGACTTTCATCAACAGGCTGCCGCTACTCCGAGTGACGCCTCATTCCAAGTCTTCCGCAGTTTTCGTGCTTCCGTGCATGGGTTGCTTATACGCGCCCTGATATCATCTGTGCTGTGAACAAGGCTTCTCAGGCGACAGAGACTTCGTTCTGTGCTGACGATATTCAAGGCATGAACCGTGCAATTCGCCGCCTCAAAGCTAAGGACTTCGTTCTCAAGTACGAGAAACTGGACTGCAAAGGGCTCCACATCCGCGTGTACTCTGACGCCTCTTTCGGAACGAACACTGATCTTTCTTCGCAAGTCGGATTTATTGTCCTACTCTGTGACAGGGATGGAAACTGCCACGTCTTGGACTATTCGAGCCGTAAGGCGAAACGGGTTGTTCGTTCGATAACTGGTGGGAAGTCTATGCAATGTCTGAAGCTTTCGATGCTGCCTACATGATTCGTCATGACCTGAAGATATCTACGGTTTCAAGATTCCTCTCCATATGTTCACGGATTCTCGTCAATTGTTTGATGTCTTGACGAAAGGATCCAATACTTCGAGAAACGCTTGATGATCGATATCGCCTCGCTTCGAGAGTTCTACGCTCGCTTGAGATTGACCAAGTCGGACTCATCCGTGGTCAATTGAACATGTCTGACGCGTTCACTAAGGTTGCTCCGAACGCACGTCTTGACGCCATCATGGATTCGGGTGTTGATGACACCGTCGTAGACCAATGGGTAGCGCGCACTCCGATCGCCTAGTCGTCACCCAACCGACCCCCAAGATCCCCCAAGTGTAGTTGATTCAGAAAACTCTGCTCGCGTTTGATAGTGGCGGGAGTGTGCGCTATGTGTAATTTGTGTGTGCTGTCCGATTGCTGCGACACCCTTATTATCCGGGTGGCACAATTTGTTATACGGTTACTGCACGCTGGTGCAGATGTTATGTAGGAAACGCGTGCTGGCGCATTGTTCTGCATTGTTTTGGACTACTTTTAATGCGCTGTAATTCTACGGTATGCGCATTTTGCCGTACGTGGGCTAGTTTTACGCGCTCCTATTGGTGCGTATGGGTTTCCTACCCAACGTAGCCTGCTCGCAGAGTTGTCTAGATGCTTCTGTGTCGAGCGCGCCGTAGCAGCATAAATACCTCTCCCTTCGACCCGACTAGCGAAATGAGCAGAAAAAAGAATCAAGTGAACCGACTGTCAAGTTCGTCTCTAGTGCTGAGTGCTCGGTCGTCGAGTATCCGCATCAGTAAAGAGCTACCGTTCGTCGGTAGTTGACACGTTTCATTTGAACTTCAAGTCGCCTCTACCTACCGTTTACTTCGAGTCAGTTGTCGTACAATTGCAATACAGTAGACGACCGCCCTGTGCAACTCTTAGACTGATGAAGGCATCCGCAGGTCACTCCGGCATTCGCGTGAAACTTTCCCGCGATACGCGGGATGTACCCCTCGAGGAATAGAATGGTGGCGCGCGATGGGGCGCCCAAGGAATCAAAGGCAAGGGGCTGACACTTGAAGTTTGGTGCCTGGGTTGGGCCGTCGGAGGGGGGCGGGAGGCGACGTACTAATTTGCGTTCCGAGTCGTTGACTTTGTCTCGGGGAGCAAAAACGACGGAAGCGCCAGCCACTTGTGCGGTCCTTGTGCGCACGCCTTGTTTTAACGGGGAGACAACGGTGATGTCGCAGGCTATGGGGTGAGCCTGTCGGCCCTTGGGCAGGGGTGGGGGACGGACAAGAATGTGCGCAAGGGGATGGATATTCATTCCCGGGACGACGGAGCGGGATCTCGTATTGGCAGTTCAGCCCCGCTGCGCAAGCAACGAGGTAGGCGAATCCATTTCTGTTAACAGTCCTGTACCATTTCAGAACTGCTTTACAGAAAGACGAACTGCTGGCATATGGTGTCTGTGTGGCCGACGTGGAACACCCAGTTAGCCCTCAGCTGAGTAGTCGGACCAGTCAGTGCACCACACAGCCACAGATTGAACTGAACATGTCAGACGTCTACATACCGTATTAAGGAAATATGGAAAGTTTCGCAGATATTTGCCAGCTTATGCTCTCTGCTGAGGCGGGTTTCCTTTTACGACGATACGCCTACCATCCTACAAATCAATGGTCGTGTTAATGGTCGGTTGAATGCGGAAAAAGGGAACCTGGCCCTGCCCTTCCTGCTCAGCGGCATCCTTATCATTGACAAGAGTAAATTGCATTGTATGCGGGCCACGTGCGTAGCCAGTAATCAACTGGAAGTTTCCAAACCCGCTGGGACGACAAGCGGCATTGATTCCGAGCCCAAATTCGAGATTACGTTGACGCGGCGGAGCCCTTTGCGCCTGTCGCTCCATCTGCTGCATAGCCTGGAGCTGTGCTGTTGGTGAATTTGCGAAGCCCTCCCCATACGTCTGCAGCGCGTTTTGTACTTCCTGCCTAGCCGATCGGAATGACAATCGCATCGACGGTACCAAAAGTCCTTCGGCCTTGCGTGCAAACCACTCATCCACACTACGCACGGCGGCGCGAGTGTCCGTTTCGTAAACAGTATTGCTGACATTAGACAATAAGATGTCCTTGAACTTTTGCAATGCGGCATTCTGCAACAACAGAATCTGCTTGTTAAACAACGCGCGAATCCTGGCCTGCAAGGAGGACTGCAACTCGAACGTTTCTTCGCACGAATGGCAGATGATGCATGTGACGCCGTGTCCCGATCAAACTTCTCCAACGCGGTATCCAAGAGTGGTGGCCTTCTCGCCAAAAGAGGCCACGGTGCGCCCACGATCCACTTCCGATGTCCATCGGTTGAGTTGCGCAAGTGAAGGGCGCTGCTGCGCGTCATACGCGACATCACAGCGATAAGCCGCAACCAACTCCTTTTTGCCCGGCGGCTCGACAGCCTTCTCCACGTCCGCTTCTGTCCACAGCAACTGTGCATAATTGAACAATCCTTCCACCGGCACCTTTTTCGAATACGACGGTGACAGCAAGTACTGAGCATGGTTAGGATCGGGAGAATCTCGCTGACAAATCAGCAACAGCGGTGTCAAACTCGTCCTTTCGATGGCGAATGTGTGGCAATGAACACAAACTCAAATCCGAACAGATCGTCCAACTTTGCACCATTGACATCAACCTGATCCCAAATAGTCTGAATATCTGCCATCAGTAGCCTTCAACGAGCAACGACTATCATCATCATGATCCCTGATCACAAAAACCAACAAGGTCTTAATCATCTCCTCGCCTTCAAAAATCTTTACATTCTCCATAAACACAGTCCTCAACAACGCATACCAGCAGCCTCATACCTGCCCAAATCCGCGGCCCACAAATTAAAAACCAAAGTATCCGCCAATGCTAAAGCCAAAGTCGTAACACGCGGCACGACATCCGACTGACCATCGCGGCCATCTGCGCCCTGCGTGTCCAAAATAAGCGCGCCTTTCGAGGAAACAGCGGCGACACAACCGGTGGTAGAACGGCCTGCAAACGGGCGACCGACTGCAAAATCGGTGCCAAACAAATGATTGGCAAGGGTGCTCTTGCCTGACCCACGGGCCCGAGAAGAGCTACGGTGACTAGCGTGGCGTCATCGGAGGTGGCGGGGAAGGCGTTTTGAGTAAAGGCCTCGAATTCATCGGCGGCAAACTCGCCGCGGGAACTGACTAATTGGAGGGGTGGGGGTAGGGTGGCCATTTGGGATGGTTGGGGGGAGGGTGGTCGGGGGATTTGGAACGGGCACAGCGTGATGTTGCGGCGGCGTGGACGTGGGTTGCGGAGAATGGGCTTTCTCGATCTCCAGCGAAGGGGCACTGGAAATTGACAGATCTCCTGTTCAGTCATGGCAATTTGGGGCGTTTACTGCATTCTTTCGGGCAAGACAATACGCAGCCGCCAGGAATTTGTGAAAAGCTCCTATAGCACCTCAATTATTGCATCTGTTGTCTTCTGAAAAAATACAAAATTGCTGGAAAATTTCTAGCAAATCAAGCACAGCAAATTAAATCCACACTTTGATTCGATTGAATATTTTTTAAAATTGCGACTTACGTTCTGATGACGGTATCGGATAATATACTGTAATGCATAAGCCTTACAGCGAATCAGTAGATCATTTTATGATTAATATTATTAATTTAGTCCATAGCGGATCCAAGTTTTGAAAACTCACTACTTACTGTAAAGTACAACACTGTACATTACATTGCTTACTGCCAAAAAACTTGTTGGCAAGGAGTACTGTACAGTACATACTGTACAGTCCACTATATTTCAGAGGGGGTCAGTTGACATACTGTACAGTACGTACAAGGGAATTCTTGTACATTATTGTACTCAGGTTGAGAGAGACCCTCGACATGACAAGGCATGTCAGCGAGTAAAGCGGTAGCAACACTGGACCAGGTTGAGTAGCTTGAAACGCTCCAGTACTTATCCTTAACATGACTGAACAGGTGCGCAAAGCGAAACGCGATATGTTTCGCAATCAACAACTTGTCGCGAACAAGTGCACAGGGCGCCGATTGCATCAAACACTAACGTGACAAAATGCCATTGGACATGTGGGGCCACATCCATGTCGTTGGGCAACAGGAGCGCGTCACGGACCATCCGGCCATGGAACCGAAGTTTGGTGCCATCGGCAAGTTCAGCAAACGTCTTCGCTGCATAGCGCATAGAGCCAGGGACGAACGGAGATCGAACCGTCATGTCATGCGCGGTTTTTCGGGAGGGGCACCATGGCTTGGGAACAGAATTGAACCATGAATTCAGCTAGGCGATGGGCAGTGCCAGGGAGAAGGAAGGCGACCTCTTTTGGCACGCGAGACCGACGTTCCTGAATACAGGTCTGGTGAATAAGTTGCGGATGGTGTTGTGGCGGTGCTCAACACCAAAACTAGACTTGCAAATAGAGGCATAGTCGCGCGAGGGTCCATGCGGGCGTGACAATGATACGATTGGATCGGCAATGCCGAATCGTTACAAACAGAAAGGTCCAAGTGTCGGCAAAGCAAGACCGACCAGACATTGTCAACGATCAGGTGAAACGATGAGAGGCGGGGGTGAGGAAGGCGCAAGCGGCAGGAGAAAGGAGCGAGTTGCGTCGTACGGCAGGCTGCACAGTGGTCGGAGGGGTTGGGTTGAGCAACCAGACGTCATCTTCCCAAAGGATGCGGGCTTCCGTCGACTGGACTAGCTGAGGACGGAGGGTATATGGGCGTATGTGGTGTCGGGACAAGGCCTCGGGGTCAAAGTTAGCAAGGTTGGCAGTTCCGAAATCGGAGCCGGGAGGGCGCAGGCGCTCCGGTTGGAAATGGACGAAGCTACGCATGGGTGAGCGTGCGATGCGGCGTAGAAATCGAGGGAATGAGGCACTATCGGGATGGCGAGTTGCAGCACCACCACATTCGACAGCAAGATAAATAACTTTATGTCATCAGTATAGTAGTAACTTTATGGCATCAGTAAAACTAACGGGTGTCCGCTGCAGGATCCGACTATCGGGACGAATTGAAACTTGAAGGCCAGGTCGAGATGTGGCTATCCACACTGAAGAAACTTTACTTCATTGAGTATCCATCGTGTACACTGCAGGACTGACTATACGGCTAAGAACTAACCGGATGTTCCACGTCAGGCACGTGCAGTGGTGCTCGCAATAGAATCGCTATTGCAACAGAAGACCACAGTGTGCATCCTGGTCGATAACGTTGAAAATACCCATTTTTCGAGCGGTCAGAACGAAGTTTAATGCGTTCAGTATCTACTGTGGACTGCGCACGTCCTACCATACGGTTAAGAATCTAACCGTATGTACCTGGTCGTCCATGCACATCGGGGCTCGGGACAGGATAGCTTGAGCATGGATAACCAGAGGGTGAACTCAGTCGCTGGTAAATAGGCATCGGGGCTCGCGTTTTTGCTCCATTGTTTTGTTAGTTTAAATACTTCTGCGTTTGCTTACCTTTTCAGCGGAGTTGACACCGAGAAGCATCGTGGCGCAGTGGTTAGCGTGCTGGGCCCATAACCAGCGGTCCTGAGATCGAAACTCAGCGATGCTAAAGTACCCTTCGGAAGGGTGGGTGTCAGCAGCTCATTTTTATCGTTGCTAGTGCTTTATGTGTTGTTTTTGGAGGAGTTTTGTCAAAGAATATGCGAGGTGCAAAATGGTTCCGATCCACAATTCAATACCAGAGGAAGGACATCAATTGCTCCATTTGTCATTTACCGACAATTTGTCCGGCTCATTTCAGTGCGAATCGCATGTTTGGTGCTAGTCCATGGAGAGATCTGCGAAATGTTATTTATGTTTGGCAAGGAATGAAAGGAGCGGTTTCTTGAAACGAGATGGTGAAGTTTATTACTGTGACAGCCCAAAGAAGTCAAGAATCATCGGGGCAAACACCATTGAACTTGGTAGGACTGTCAGCACTGGGACACTGCGGCACTTACTATTGTAAAGGTAGCGTGGGAACAAAGCAATTATAGTAAAGCACCAAATTGCAATTCATTACAGCAGGGATGTTGCGACAGTCCTGTCGTCAGCAAACAAGTCTTTTATGTCAAAACTCGGAACGCATTCTTGCAGTGCTGTTGCAGCTGTTGCCACCTTTCTGTTTCGTCGGATTCATGCATGGTAGACGGGCGAAATGAGCAGGTTGGACGCATTGACAAATGCTCTTATGAAAAGCGTAGGACACAGCACTCACGTCGACAGCATCATTCCGCAAGACGTGCAATCGCGAGAGCGATTTCACCTAAAATCACACCCCTACACTGCCCAAACTACCCCCTCCCAACGAATGCGCAACGTTCCAACGGGCCAATGGCCTGCACTTTCAGATACTTAAAAATCCAACCAACCAACCCAAACCATCCACGTGTACACCTGCGCCAAAGATGCACCTCCCAGCCCATCCAAACCCAAACCAAATCCACGGCTCAAAAAAATAATACCAAAAAAAAGACACGCCACGCCACAACCCACAGCCTTTGCAACACTCAGGCCGCCTATCGCAATGCCCCTGCCGCCATTCCGCATCCCACCCTGCATCGCGCCCATGCGCACCGCCTATTAAACACACCCAACTCCTCTGCACCTTCCACCCCCACACCATCCACGCCACAGTCCATCATGGCTTTCATCGCCCTCTTCCCCTCACTAAACCGTCCACCCATCCCGCAACCACCCGCTTTATTCCTGTCGCACCCGTTCATGTACCTCGTATTACACATCATGTTCGTACGCGTATGGTCGCCAATCCACCACGCACTGACACTGAGAGTCAGGTCCCTGTTTCGACGGCGTCTGCAGGCACCAGTTCGAAGACTCGGTCGCAAGCGGTGAGGGTGGAGAAGATTGCAAAGGGGGCGGAGGATGCGCTCGCCTTGATGGATTCCGTGCATGTTCGATCGGCGCGTATTCGAGGCGAGCCCGTCGCTTTGGGGTGTTGGGGCGTCGGGTGATTTGGCAAAGAAAAAAACATTTCCGGCTATTTTTTCATTGTATTATCATTTTTGTTGCCGGCCGATTTTGTGTTGTATGGGTTTGCGAGGAGGGATATGACGGATGAGGAGTTTCGGGGAGATTATTTTGGGGACCTTGAGTTGTAGGGTTATAGATGGGGAGAAGTGTGCTCAGAAGATGGATGAGTTTTTGCCAAGGTGCTTTTATCATCGGGGCGATTATGGCGTGTCGGAGACGTTTGCAGAGTTGGATCGCAAGTTGGGGATACATTTGAGAAGCCGTTTGAAAAGTCAAATAGGTTATTCTATTTGGCCATTCCGCCAAAGGTGTTTAGTGCTAGTTGTATGAGTATTAACTCGAATTCGAGGGCGCCAAAGGGATGGACCAGGGTCGTCGTGGAGAAGCCGTTTGGACATGATCTTACGTCGTATAGAAAGTTGAGAGAGGGATTGTCCAGTGTCTTGACCGAGGCGGAGACATTCCGCATTGACCATTTTCTTGCCAAGGAGATTGTTCAGAATCTTATGACCCTTCGATTTGCAAACTCTATCTTTGAGCCTTGTGGAACCGCCAGAATATTAAGAGCGTGCAGATTACATTCAAAAAAACTTTGGCGTAGAAGGCCGTGCTGGATACTTTGATAATGTCGGCATTGTCCGAGATATTATGCAGAACCACTTGCTACAGATTCTCGCTTGATTGCCATGGAGTCCCCGGTGAGTCTCGCCGCGAGGATATCCGCGATGAAAAGGTCAAGGTCTTGCGTTCCGTCATACCACTATCCGCCGAGACTTTGCGCTAGGCAATATGGCGCCAAAGACGCCAGCGCAAAGTCTTATTTGGAGGATGACGGCGTGCCGGAAGACTCCAAGACGCCCACATATGCCGCGTGCATCATGCACATAAACAATTCAAGATGGGACGGTGTGCCGTTCCTCATGCGCGCTGGCAAGGCCTTGGATGAACGTAAGACGGAAATTCGGATCCAGTTTAAGCATGTGCCCGGAGCTTTGTTTCCGATTATTGACGGGGCAGAGAATAACGAGCTAGTGATTCGAGTGCAGCCAGATGAGGCGATTTATTTCCGTATCATCTCAAAAGTACCTGGACTGACTTCTCGGATGGAGGAAGCTCGCCTAAACCTGTTTTACCGTCATGCGTGGGAGGAGTCAAAGGACATACCGGATGCCTATGAACGACTCATTTTGGACGTGATTCAAGGAGAAAAGTCCTTGTTTATACGCGATGATGAACTAGATGTGGCGTGGAAGATATTCACCCCGGCACTGGACGAGATGGAGGCTGCAGGTGCAGCGCAACCCGAGGTTTATCAGTACGGTGGTACTGGGCCGCAGAATAGCGATCAACTTGCTTCAAAGTTTGATGTACGGTGGTCGAATTAGGTCAGATCTTGAATAAAAGAAAGATTGTTACAGTCACAGATGTCTTGAGAAGGTTTGCGGTATTTGCAAAAATTATAGACTGCAACACGTGACTGTTGACATTATGAAATTCGCACAATATAGTTTATTGTTAGCGATCGAGCTGTCTCCGTCTACGTATTCACAAATCGTCGACCGCAACAACCACGAAATCACTTGGGATTCATATCAATTCCCAGCAACTTCTCGGCAACAATCAACTGAGTCTGCGTGAGCTTGCACAAATAGGCGACCATCAAGAGATCGCGCATATTGTCGCCAAACAGTCTTTCAAAGTCTGCATTGTTCATCCTGGGCACCATTGTCAACGTCTCAGCCAAAAACCTTCCCGTGGTAACATTACCTTCAATCTCCCCCGCACGACAGCATCCACATTTTTCCCAATGACATCCAAGAGCTCCAACAAGCGTTCCATAGACTTTTCCAAATTTTCAATCTCCGAGCCATAATGGGCAACTCTTGTTCTCCTTCCTCCCTTCTCCTATTCTTAAAGAGCACATCCATCCCCACCTTTTCCGCCTTACCGGCTTGAAACACACCGGGATGGAGCGAAACTCGGAACTCAACGCCAAGTCGCCAATTTTATACGCCGTGGACACAAACGCGGTCATGTCAAAACGGTCACTATTCAACTCGGCATCGACCAACAAATGAACCGGGTTGACACACTCCGGCCATAAAACTCATGAATAATAACCGACTTGAGATCCGTTTCCGTACCAGTAGCATACCAGCCCACTAATTCCTCAGCCGCATTCACACGACGATGCAAGTCGTACATATTCTTATGATAATCCGTATCCACAGCGACCTCATCGCCATGCTCGGAATGAGGAAGCGGGAACGAATCGGTCACCTCAACGGTGCCAGAGTGGTGAAACGACCAAGCAAAGTGCCAATGACGCGCTTTTTGTTGTCCGTGCGTCGTTGAAAATGGTCAGCAACGTTGAAATACCACGGCGATACCTTGACTTGTCGCACGCCCGAGTCTTCCCCACCGACAAAGATGTCGGTGGATTCCATGTGTGGTGCACGTGGATTGCGGGCGGTCGTTGTGTGTTGTGCTGGTTGCGGTGGGTGTCGTGTGGGGGGCTTGCGGTGGCGGTAGAGGATTTGGGTGAGATGGGAACGTGGCGGTTTTGTCTCAGATGATAATGCTGGTGGTGATGCGCGCAAGTGGACGCTAATGATGGGAGGTGACCCAGCACGGCACTTTCAGTTAGCAGAGGAATAGAATGATTGCGATGCGATCGTCGCCGGTGACCAGGTGGGAATAAATCGTGCTGCGCTATACTTTCCATTTTGTATAATTTTCTCCACAACTTACAATACCAGCGGCAAACCAATCATCCACGAGACTCCAAGACCGGTCGGACCAACTCGTGGTCCACTGCTCCCCCATCGGCCCATACAAGAAGTACCTCCAATTTCATCCGCCAAACTCCTCCCGATCCAAGCCATCAACTCACATATCTACACCCCCCCCCCAAAGCAATCCCAGATCAACCGTTCTCCCATTGCGCCGATCCCACACCACCCTCACCAACAAATCCCCCAACCTCCACCATGCTCTCTCGCGCCACCCTTCTCCGTTCCTCCGTCTCCCGTCTCATCCCCCGTTCCACCGCGCCCCACCGTCACTTTGCAGAAGCTGTTGCAGTGGATGGTGCCAAACTAAAGCTCAACTTTTTCCTCCCACATGACTCCATCAAATCCAATGCCGAGGTCGTACGTGTCTTTCCCACATCCCTTCATCCCCCACAACTCGTCCATCCTCATTCCCCTACTGACTGACAATCCCCATTCTCCATCCATGCCCCTCTCTCAACCCCCCGTCCGTCCCGTCTCCCATCCCCTGGATCGCCGTGTGAATTTTGAATTCGCGTAGGATATGGTTATTGTCCCCGCGGCGAGTGGACTCATGGGTATTTTGCCGTCACACGCGCCTACAGTCGCGCAATTGCGCTCCGGTGTTGTAGAGGTCCATGAAGGCACCGAGAAGGAGAGCTATTTCGTGTCGTCTGGTTTCGCGTTTGTACACAAGGATCGTACCGATGTTTGCGCCGTAGAGGCAGTCAAGGTATGTTAGTCTCTGATTTGTCATGTGTTTGTGGTGCTGAATGGAAAGCAGGAGCGTGATGCATGTGGGATTTCTTTTTGAATACGGAAAGTAATGGGGATGGTGCTATGAGTTGCGGTTGGTTGATGTGGACCAGCTAACTTTGGAACTTTGTGGTTTGTGTATTGATGATTTGAATGTGGCGGCGTGGCTTGTGATTCGGGATGTAGCTGGAAGATTTGGATCCCGATGCGGTTGCAAAAGGGCTAAGCGAGTCGGAGGCAGCGGTTTCTGCAGCGAAGGATGATATGGAGCGGGCGGAGGCGCAAATCGGGGTGGATGTTTATATGGCGATGCAAGGGGCGTTGGCGCTCAAGTAGGTATTGCTGCGGAATTTTGTCGGGGTGTGGAGGGGTGCATGGTGATGAGCAGAGGGAGGGGAAGTGGACGTGGACGTTTGGGACATAGTTTTTGGATGGGGAGTTGGATTTTGAGATTCTGGTAGGTCGGGAAGGATTCGGAGGGGCACTGGTACATGCGACGGACGTTACCTTGTGGCTGCTTGTCTTTTGTTCTTTAGTGTGCGGTGAAGATATGGTTTGTGGAACGGAGATGTCGCGGTTGGATCGGGATGGAAGGCAGATTGAACGAGGAAGAACTAGTTGTAGAAGAGCTCCAAACCAGTTCCATCGCTGATTTCATAGTCCCTATAGGTACACCGTACCACGGTTTATGGCATCGCCAGAGAGGGTTTCGCAAAAATAAGAGGGAATGAGCGAAAAAGTCGGAGTAGAATATGCCATGTTAGAAGTGGGTTGCAGTGCACCTCTGGACTGACCAACGCAGTGTGTGAGACAAAGACGTATCCAGCAGCTCGGAGCCAGAAGGTTGAGGTTTTCCAATAAACAACCACTTACTCCAGAGTGATATGGTCCTTGTAAACAATGTTCCACTTTTGCAGACGAATCTTGTCTGGGCGAGTGCCAGTCTGAGCGGCGATAAGCTTCTTTAGGTCGCCGATGGTGTCATCGGGTCGCATTTTACGCGGACTCGACGACCTATTGGTTGTAGGAAAGGAAAGATGAGGTTAGAATGTGGTGGACTTTCATATTCATGAGGGTGTTTGAGACATTTGGGAGGGCTGTGAAACGTTACCTAGCCTGTCGTTGACTACAACTTCAATCATGACGGGGGTTGATGTGCGGACGAGGACGCAGGACTGAGATTGCAGGAATTGTCTTGGAGATTGCTGATGGATGTCTTGAAGGAGCAGAATGGCTGGGTTTTGCGGAGGATGGGAGTCTGCGCTGGACGTAGGGAGAAAGTTGTCCAACACTACATAGACGTGCAGTACAGTACTGTATCTTTTTGACCTGAATAAGTAAAACTGTGTGACAACTGTAATACGTGTTTTCCAGCTTTGAACGGCTTGGTTGACAGGATTACTGTAATTTTATATTGCTGTAATTCAATTCATCAATGCACAAATTTACTCGTTTTTCTATATTCAAAGGATCCAGCTGGAAGTGAACAAGATTAACTTAATGCAATGCTTTCCAGTCCCATTCCAGCATACATAATTGCCATCCCGTCCTACAACTTCCCTTTGTTGAATCGGATCATTGACTCCATCCTCCCGCACCCTCAGTTTCACCCGCTCTTCTCACCCCCAGTCCCCGATCCACCATGTCTCGCGGAAGCAGCGCCGGATACGACCGCCACATCACCATCTTCAGCCCGAAGGCCGTCTCTTTCAAGTCGAGTACGCCTTTAAAGCAGTCAAATCGCCCGGTATAACCTCGATCGCCGTGCGTGGAGCCGACGCCGTCTGCGCCGTCACACAGCGTAAAGTACCCGACAAACTCATCGATCCAACTTCCGTCACTTCCTGTTTCCGTCTTTCGGCAAACCATGGTTGTATCGCCACTGGTGTTATGACCGATGCAAAGGCCATGGTACAACGGACGAGGTCGATGCCGCGGAGTTTGCGTTCGATTATGCGTATGAGATTCCGGTCGAGTATTTGGCGAGACGTGTTGCTGATGAGAATCAAGTGTATACGCAACATGCGTATATGCGTCCGTTGGGGGTGTCGATGATTGTTATGGGCATGGATGAGGAGGATGGGCCGGCGTTGTTCAAGTGTGATCCGGCGGGGCATTATGTTGGGTATCGCGCATGTGCGGCAGGTGCAAAGGAACAGGAGGCGCTTAATTTTTTGCAGAACAAGTTTAAGGCTGGGGAGGGTCGCGAGTCGAGTTGGGGAGGAGGATACTATCCAGACTGCGATTGCCGCTTTGCAAAGTGTTCTGTCCGCCGATTTCAAGCCGGAGGAGATTGAGGTCGCTGTTGTGTCCAAACAAATCCCAAGTTTCATTTGCTCTCCTTGAAGGAAATAGAGGACCACCTTATCGCTCTGGCGGAAAGGGATTAGGACACTGTTGACGCTCATGCTTCTCTAGGTGGCAGGCGAACGGGGGCATTAACTCTGAGTCTGTTGTAAAGATAACCGTTAGACGCTACTGCGTCGGCGTTTTTCCTGTTCCCACCCAGTCTCCACACAGCGCCATGCCTTTACAGAACAGCAACAATCGCCAGAGTCCCAACTTTTACAGCGCGCTTCACTGTCTACAACTGCTACTTGTAGCTCTCTTCCAACCGCTCGCTTGTTCCCCAGAAACCATACCCCCTGATCAACAGCGGAAATCCTGGCATCCTTTTACACTGTTTCCCGACGGAGCTTTGCAATATGCTCTCTAACCTAGATCTTCCTTCCTTGCATCCTCCACCGATACACCTGAGTTTCCTAACTTGACAATCGCTAGTCGCATGCACCATCCCAGAATTTGCCCAGCAACTACGCACTCTCATCCGCCACCCTCCTTAATTTTCCCCACCATGTTCCCCCGTCTCCTAAATCGTCTCCGCAGTTCCCTCACCCTCTCATAAGCCGCCTTTGGCGGCTCCGCGTTTGCTGTCTGCATAACCCCCATCATCTCATCCACCGTTTTCCCTCGCAACGCTTTGCGCGCTCGTCTGGTTCGCCGCGAAAAACTGTCGCCCTCGTTCAAACAGCTCCAATTCCCGTCTGCCACAAGCACGCCATTTTTCCTTTCACCCTGCCTACTGACAGGGCGAGAGCTGAGGCTCTGGCATGTTGCAGATCCTGTTGCTGCTGCAGTTGGGCGGCGTCAAGATTCTGGTTGACGGCCTGTGAAAAAATGTCAGAAAGGCCTTGGGCTACACCTGTCAACCCGCCGACAGCCATACGCTGAAGAAGGTAGGTGGCAAGCTCCTTGAAGGCCTGGTCGACACGCCTCATAGATTGACGTAGTGTGGTGAGAGTGTGCTCGATTTGCGGTTGATGCGAAGAATAGAACGGGACCAAACGGGTGTCGTAGAGATAGGCGGAAACGGATAAACGACGACCGGACATGAGTACAAGGAGGGTCAAGGCGCGAAGGAGAGATAGGACGGAGTCAAGGGCGAAGAGGGTGAGATACGGGTGCAGGAGATGAAGAAAGGAGTCGAGAAAGGCAAATAGGGACCAGAACTTGATGAGCGGAGTGGCAAGGGCAGGGCCGATGAGCCCTGCACGCCGACGCTTGATGTAAAACAAACTATGGACGATCAATGAGGACAAAATCGGGTCAGCAAGTGCGAAGCTTAAAATACGGCAAAGTAGAGTTGTGGTGAATGCAAAACACTTACGTATGAACGATCATGATGGAAAGCACAAGGGCGGTAAACAGGTCGCAGACCAGGATAGCCACATGGTACGGAACTGGCATTGAGAAAATGCGGAGCAAAGAGAAACGGTGGAGCAGGGATGGTTGCAAGGTGTCGGCAGCGGGCGGGGAGGCATGGTGCCAAGCATGGTGACAGGGTGTGAAAGGAGGTGTGACGGGAGTGAGGTATGGTCTGCGGGCGGGTGTGGGGAAAGTCATGAAGGGGATATTGGGGCTGCAAGGCGTCCATTGAGGAGATTCGGAGAGGGGACGAGATGTGATTGGGAAAAGGTGGCGGGTTAGAAGTGGGGCATGTTATGAACGGTTGGAGGGGAGAGGGGGTGGGTGCGGCGGAGGGTGACGGAGGGATTGTGGGCGGGGACGAGATTCGAATGACTGCGCGGCGGGGAGATCGAATGGTGAAATGGGAAAGGGGTGAGGGAGAGAGGCTTTTGTTGTTATCTCACGCTTGCTTTGAAGTGGCAACTCAGCTGTAGGACCATACCACACGATGGCTGTCCTTGAACAGCAAATATGATTCGGGCGACTGAAATTTTGCGGCACTGAATTCGACCTCGCATGGCTGGCTATCCATTCCGCGAGTACAGTACTGTAGTACACTACAGTTGCCCAATTATGCTCCATCCGGCGATCAATTTCTACTACCAGCTGCTGACCGACCTTGGGCCTTTGCTCCAGTTCCTTCATGCCTGCTGTTTACATGACCGCGCTACCCACCACCTTGCCCAGCCTCGTGCCCTCACACCCGGCCCAATCCCCATAAATTATGCGCCATCGCTTTCCAGTGATCCACAGTTGTTCCAAGCGGATAAGCCCGATTTGAAATCTTGTTATCCTGTCAACACGATTTCGCGGCAGCGGTGGGAGACGACGTACAGCCTGTCCACGTTGGCGGGTTGCGGATGTTGATATCTACATCACGGCTCATTGGCATTTCCGCATACTGTAAAGCAATTCCTGTTCTTGGTTCCCCCATGCCGACTTCAGTACAGTACTAGTACAGTACTGTACCAACTACAGTGCAGTATTTGATGCACTTTGGAAATACTGTAGGCTTACCTATTTTTCAATCATTAAACCACCCCAAGTTTCCCCCCAAAGGCAGTTGCTTCTTTACAGCCAGGAGCTAAACAGGGGGGTCAAGGTCAGCCGCGCGCAATGGTGCGCGGTCGAGGTAGCGAATTCTGTCCCGGTTTATACCACCTGCTATCGAGCGCCTTTCGTGCGGGTGCGACTTGAATGGCAATACAAGTATGATGGTGATGTCGCAGACGAATGCGCGGGGTTGCGGCGGGATGCCGCTAGCCAGGGGAAGGACTCACATATCCGCGGGACGGAGGTCAGTCCCCGGGATAAGGAGCCGTGCCTCAAGCTCGCAGTCGCGGCTAGCGGCGCGTATGACGTGCGTGACTAGGGCATGACGTACAGAGATGTGTTGGTGCAGGCGGCCGAATCTGGTGGGGAAGAGGTCTGCCGCATGGGCGTCCATCAGCGTCCATTGGCTTGTGACAGTGCAGGCAGAGGACAGGTGGGGATTCGCAGTACACAGGGAGGCCAAGATGCCTTTGGAGCATTAAGAACCATAGCGCTTCGGGGATCGGCAGGAGGAGGCGGGATGTGCATCGAGGAAGGCGGCAGCAGGACTGTGACGAAAGGCTAGTCCGGGTGGAGTCGGATGTCTTTGTCACTATGATGGGAGGGTACGGTTGGCGTCCGAGTCGCGTCGTGCCAGTTGAGGCCTGCGTCTTGCTGCACTCTCGTTAGTACGGATTGAGTATTTCGAGGGATGCAGCAAGGCAATAGGGTCGAGGTCTCCTAGGGTGCCGGGATCGGGTTGGCCGGGGATACAGCTGACGAAGTCGTGAAGGAGCGCTCGGGCTTGATCGAGGAAGGAACGCCAGTCTGGATGGCAGGACATGCGCAGGATGTCTGCAGTACGGGGGAGGCGTACCGGGTGGTGCGTTCGCAAGCGGGGCAGCGTCGATGATTGCTGGCGGCGGCGATGTCGTGGAGCATGGGGCCGATTTTGGAGAAAGCATGTCTGCCGAGCGCATCGGGAGGCAAGCTTGGGCCAGGCTTGGCCAGTGTGGCAAGGTTGTTGGTTTTTCTCGTAGAACTCCCGTTGCAGCGAGTCAAAAAGGGTCGCGTATTCCGAAGCATGTTGGGGGTCCGAGAAGCGGAACTCGGGCAACATTACACATGCGGAAACACTAAGGCGATGCTTGTGGAAGCGACTTTCAGGGTCTTGGACGAGGAGAGCTTCTGCAGCGTCCGGCGATCCGGCGACAGGACGCAATTTTCGCGAGGAGAAACTCATGCGTGCAGTCGCGGTGCTGATTGGGACACCAAGAAGCTCGAAGCCATGTAGGGAGCGTTGCTGAAGGTGGAACCCTGAGAGAAACTCGTCACGTGATGCAGGGGGTCCGTGGGACTTGTAGATGTGTGTCTTGCGCATGATGAGGTGGAGGCCAAGGGGAGGCCCGTGTTGCCGGAGTGTGGTGAGGTCTCGCCAGGGGGCAGGCAGTGTGCCGACGAGTGTGCATCATTCGCAACACCATTGGTTATGGATGAGGTCCGGGTCCTCACAAGCTTGAGTATCAGGGGCTAAATGGTAAGCGAGAAGAGGAGCATGCTGGCCGGATCACCCTGTTGGATGCCCTGTGCACTTGGAATCACTGTGCGGTCGCGGTTTGGGACGAGGAGCGGGGGTTGCGAGCGGCCATAGACCATGCTGATGAACCGCGCGAGCGTGGGTATGCGGGCAGGCAGGAGATTGAGCAGCGACTGCCGTGCAGTCCACGCAGTTGAATTCGTGGACAGGCAGGTTGGAGGCATCAATGAGGACTGTGCGACCTGGGGAGCATGGGGGAGGCAGTGGTGCATAGACCGCATGTCATGCACGACGGAATCAATCCCGGCCTTACTCCGTTTGCCATCTGGTAAGAGGCGAAGAAGTCTCTAGTGTCGTCAATGGCGTCAGGCAGGAGGGTCTTCGCAACGATGCGGCGGAATTCAGTCCGATTGCGATGGGGCCGATCTTGCCCGGTTTTCGCTGAACAGGAAGGAATGTTGCAGTAGCAGTTAGGGGGAGAAATTCGTCGTGGAGGTCGCCATGGGCAAAATGGTTGACGATCACGGTGAGCGTGGCGAGGCGGTTACACTTGCTTCAGGAGTAATCTTGGTTTTGACCAAGAGGTAAAACCAGCTCGTGCATGCGATGCGGCCCAGCAGCAGTGCCGCGAGAGATTCACCGTGCAGCCCGAGCGACGGCCTCCTCGGTAACAGTAGGAGGGGCTGGATGCAGGACTCAGGGAGCGGGCGATGGAACGGGGAGGGGTGGGATGGAGGGAGCGCAAAGTCTGGATGGCATCGCGTGGTTGACATCGCGAGTGGGGCTTGTGCAAGGAAGGCATGGGCTTACCAAAGCGACCGTCTGCACAGTGCCTTCACGCGGCGGGAGCGGCGGGAGGGGGAGGGCGAGTTAGCAAGTGCGGGATGGTGTTGGTAAACCAGTCAGCCCGGTTGCGGTGGGCGTTGATGGCTTCGGCCCAGAGCGCACCACATTGATCGCCGTTGTAGGCGCGGCGCATGCGGTCGGCCAGGGCATCATTTTGACCCTTGCGATGACGGCAGCCTTCCTCGCAGCACAGGGTGCGACGGAGGACGGTCGTTTGGAGCATATGAAGGTGGAGGAAGGCGCGAGCAGTGGATTCGCTGTCCCTGGTCGTCGCCGCGGCTTTGACCAGCTTGATTGGGAGCAGGACGAAGGTTGATGTAGTGTCCGGGGATGTCTTAGAAGACTCTCGATACGGGATGCAAAGGATATCGAGAGGAGACGGCAAGGAATGGAGGAGAGGGGGTGGGGCGTTTCGGTTTGGGGTTGGGGGAAGATGGATGTAAGTAAGAGGGGTGCGGGTGACCGTTAGAAGAGCATTAGGCGGATTCAGAGGCGTCGATGACCGCCATGGCGGCAAGGGATCGGCTTCCGCGTGGTCGTTGACCGAGCAGGATGGACCTCGGAAGCAGCTGCCGGCTCTCCAGGTTTTTTGACGTGGTCATCCCGGGAGACGGAAACTTGGGGGCCAGCAGTTGGAGCGAGGGCAGCGACAAGAGCTGTGGATATAGCCTCGGGCGTGACTAGCGTGGTATGCGTTTTGCGGGGGTTGCGCTTGCGGTGGGGCAGGTGGGCGTTGATGGCAGGGCGCGGGCGGAGGGCGAAGTCGACGAGGAGGGAGTCGGGTGGGACGGTACGCTACATCGCCTGGCATGGTATTCTTGTCGGCAGCTTGGGTAGCAGCAGCGGTGCTGGTGGGCATGATGAATTGCGGGCGACCGGCCCCGGGGCATCCTTGGCGGAGGAGGGGCCGGGGGAACCAGCAGGGGATGTGGAGAGCGAGGAGACGTGAAGGCGGAGGAGGGCAGCCATGGCTTGACTAAAACGGGTGGAGACGGAGGAGCGGATGCGAGGGTTTGAGAGAGCAGCGCTCTCAGTGTTGAGGCGCTTGCGGACGCCAGCAACGTCTTACGGGAGATTGCAAACGACCGCGTGGTCGCCATGTTGGTCCAAGGAGGCCTGGCACTGCGTTTATCGCAGCAGGTTGTAGTTGCCGTAAACGACCGTTTACGGTATCCCGGGAGATGTGTAAGAATCGTCGGTGCATGACAGAACGCAGTGAAGAAGAGACGCGCGGTGCAGCAAGGAGGGAGGCACTAAGGAGAGGGCTGGTGCCGAGGGGCGGTAAGAGAGAGTTGTACTAGGCACGTCGCCGGATGAAGTGCCCGGAATTGGTTCTTAGGATCCGGGTAGGTGACCGAACTGCGGCGCTCCCAATAGTGCTCCGGGCATCTTCTTGACGTACTGGCTAAGAGCGTTGATGGGCTGAAGGCCTGTTTGTGGGCCTAACAAGGATCCGTCAGTGGGCTATGCTGCTGGGGTTCTCCGTGCCAGGCAAACTGTGGCTTGTGATAGATCTTTGGAGAGTGAAAAGGCAATGAACCAATGCCCGGAACTCTTTGCACGAATTAGTTCGGCGAAGCGAGTGCCCTAGCCAAGGCGAGCATGGGTCAGGGGCTTGATCGGGACTGCGCAAGGGAGGGGAGGTATGCGGCGGTCAAGGTATGGATGACGGTTACGTCATCACAGTTTATGCCCCGTTCTCTCCAAGCGCCTATGATGTCTAGGAGAACTGCATGGCTGCATTACGGGGGCTCGAGAACAGGGTGCCGGGCGGCTTTGGAGAGGTCTGCGTCAATCAACAGTGATTACGATTCACGCACCAACTGCGGGTGGATCCATGGGCACAGAAAGCGTGTGGTCACCATACTGATCCGTAAGTATCATGCATCCCCCTACTCGCATTCTGAAGCGGGAGGAACAGTGGTACCCGGCGATAGAAATGCAGCCGCGTTTTGTAACTGCGGCCCGAGATGCAAGAACCTAAGCCCGGATTCAGTTGACAGTTGGAGCCATCCATTGACGAGGCTCGGAATGCTGCGGTCCACTCATCCCCCTTTGGCATAGCATCACAGGCTTTTTCCTCAACTGGGCGTGTAGTTTGGGCAAACTGCCCTGCCCAAACCGCTGCACTGAGTCGATAGCCGGATATACCATTGGGGGCTGATTTACTGCGCAAGCATACTAGGCTGATACTCTGAAAGAATTAGATAGAACATGTGCGGATCATAGTATTGCCTGATGGATACTGCTACTTGCGTGCGTGCAACGAGAATTCGCAGATCCGCTATTGTACTAGAAGCTGTCGAAAGACCAGTTAAAGACAGACAGCGTTTGAAGAGACTCAAATTGAGTACATTCGCATTTCGTATGTACATCATATCCCTAATGCCTGTGGTGTATTGTTAACTGTATGTAACGCAAAATACCAGAATTTGAATTTCGCCCTTATGAACAGTCTAGTGTATATAGCGACTGTAAAATAGCCTCATTTGTTGCGGAGCTGGGCCTTTAACTAAATTGGATCAGACTCTGGAAACGGGATCTTTAATCTAGATTCTCTTCCCTACATTCCAGCATTTCAACCAAAGAAATCGGATAAAAAATGCCAATTCTACGGCTGCAGACGACGTGATCACTTTCCACATGCAAAGTTACCTGGTAATGTCTGTTCTTCTTGAAGAGAATGAGCTTCCTCCACCTCAGCATGAACAACAAGATGCCTTTCAGTCATCACAACCAATTGAAGGTCTAGGGCAGGAAGTCCTAGCCCACCCGTTCACAGGAGAACCGATGCTCATTTCCTCGCCACGACGCAGAATCCAGCGATAATACCGTCGCTTCTCGATCGGTTTCAAACTCAACAAGGCGTGGCAGAGGAGGCCTGCCGGATCAAGTGCGGGGCGAGTACAATCAAACAGGAGCAGGGGAGCGTCAACAAGGGATCTTGAAGGGCTGGTAGGGGTCCTGAAGTGTCATCGGTAGAAGACATGCCCCCATAGGAGGCCGTGGCAGATCAACACGGGGAAGGGGGCGAGGGAGGGTCCCGAAAGAGGGAGGCGAGGGGGAAGCGGAAATTACGACGCAAGTGCTGGTTGGAGAATAGCGCCAACAGAGTGCAAGTCCTTAATGATGGAAGAGAATTTTCGGGGAAGGTTTCAAAGGAAAGAGCTTAAACTCATTGTGAAGTGTCGGTTTGCAACATGAAAGTGCAGTGCAACGTCAAGAACCTTACCCCAACAAGAGGTGGTTTTGTCGTTTTATTTATGAACTCCCTGTTGGTCTAATTGTTACAGTGGTTAAACGAGCTCATGAGGTTGAAGGATCTTAGGATTGAACGTGTATCTTTGGTAGACATGTCGCCGTTTTGTTGTTCTCTCATACAGCAGGCTTCAGCTTCGAGAACGAAATAAGTATTCTTCGACAATCTGTAAGCTTTCCTCCTGCTTTAAAATGTGTTCGGTTTATCGCTTCAAACATCATAGTATACCCCCTACTGGATGAGGAAACGACGGAGGCACTTCTTGAATGCGCAAAGAGACCAAACAAGGTTTCCAAGAGAGTTTGAGACACTTGCCTTTCGGGAGACTCAAAAGGTATTGTTTACTCCTCTACATCAGCTCTTAACACTAGATTATACCTTTTCGGTACAAGATTTCAGACAATCAGGTGAAGATGTTGAGCTCTCGAAAAGCAGATCAGGAGGGGCACTATGCTGATGCGTTTGCTGATGCTTTTTCAGAGTTGTTCTTGCTTTGCGCTTTCGATGTCGGGGGAAGCACACACAGAATAAGTGCGGAAGTTGGTAAATACACTGATGGCAGGGCGAGGGAAGAGTCATTAACCGGATGCATTGTCAGTGCGGACAGAGGGTACGGTAAGGAGGGATATATGGAGATTCTGACGGAAACGGCCTTGGCTCTGTTTTCGTGATGCAAGATCATGTTTTGGCATGCCATCTTTTTGTTGCTAAGTCATTCTTTAATCCACATCGTGGCGATTTGGGGGAAGTTGGAATTGGAGATGTCACGGAAACAAGCGGTAGAGGGGAGTCTACGGAAAGTTCCAGAGTTAATCCTCAAGTTACACAGGAACGTGGACAGGGAGGAATAGAAAGTGGGCACGAATGTGGACAGGAAGTGGGGCAGGAATGTGGACGCGGTGGTGCTAATGTTGTGGCTCAAGACGACAGGTCAGAGAAGACCATTGAAGATTTCCGGGAAGGCGTTTTTGCGGATTATGACCGTCGCCGTGACTTCGTTATTGATGACGACGCGGAACCCGGTCTAGAGGTGTTTTCTGCCACTAAGAGTTCAACGCAAATATCTAGGCAGCCAAGTCATGGCAAATGACAGCAGTTGTTGTACGGGAACATGGAACTGCGAAATTTTGCCGTCCGCTTAGGTTTACGTACTCAGTGCCACCTGCGCTTCAATCCAGTTTGAACACATTGATTACAGTTCCAAAGAACAATGTAGAGCTCAACAACTCACTATTCAGTGGCGGAAAGAGTGAAGACCAATCCACTCAGATTCTGAGAGTGAAGACGGAAGAAAAAATTGCGGAAAGCCGCACTGTACTCATCTAGGGCACAGGTGTGCCGATTGGTTTGTGTTGAGGCAATTTAGAGTTACTGAAACCACCGCTGGAATGCTGCTGATGTCGGAAGCAGGGGTTAGAGGGTTACTGGGCGTTGAGGGGAAGGTATGGAGCGCCCTGATGCCTATTGGTTTACTTCCTTGTACAATAGTTGGTTTAGTACAAAGGTCTCCACAGAGGCTATGAAGCGAGGAATAGTTAATGAGTATGCCGGTTTCAGCTCCCTGAAGGGATGAACTTTGTCAAAGCAGTTTTTGAGGTTGGCATGGTTGCAATCAAATGAAAGCTACTTGGCATGTTCACCTGACGGGGTTGGGTTTTGGATCTTGCTTTTTTGAGGACTGACGGGATGAAGGACTCGGGGTGATGAAGTTTGATGGAGCAAGCCTGGTGCTATCGTCAGTTGAAATCAAGACTAAGGTTTGACCTTCTGCATTGGGCAGCACTGTTCAACTGGCGACTTCAGACTTGGTTCGGTGCGATGTTGGTGATAATACGTTTAAAAGTACGTGCCCAGAGAGCACATGGCACAGTTATTCAACAACTTGGGGTATTGAGGGTGCACTATGCGTTATGCGTTTGCGCACTGAAACAGGGATTTTGTATACAGTAATAATAAGGTGTTCGCAGCAAATTTCGATGTCTGCATGTCCAACTTGCCGAAATGGCCAGGCGGCTTGTGTACTGGGCTCAAACATATGTTACAGTGCTTCCGGAGTTTTCCGAGAATGTGTCGCTGATCCCTTACTAACAGGCATAACTTTTGGAACATGGTTGAGAAAAACGTCAAAAAATGGCTGCTTTGTACCTCTTAAGCTTATGGAAGCACATCTCAAAGCTTTTACTCCAAAACAAAGGCTGGAGTAGATGGAGCAACGCAGCAAAGGCGCGATGCTGCGAAGTTCAACGTCACTTTAAATGGGAACAGAAGATTGTTTCACAGACCATCAAGACTGTTGCCATCAATGCTTTCTTTGCTTGGCGTATGTTTGAGCGCCAAGAACTACTTGAATCTGATGCCACGTTTACCTATATTGAGTCGTATCGCAACTGTCTAAACAAGGTGCAAGCTACTGCAGACTTCATGTTTGATGCCTCCCAGGAGCTTTGAGTTATGCTTCGACAATACAATTAGAGTCAGAAAAGGACAAGGAGGTTATTGCTGATGAGTTAATGGAAGAAGCTGAAGTACGGCGCCTTAAGCAATTGGCAAACGAAAAGAAGCGCAATCATTTGGCGTTTTTCAACAGTTCAGATGGCACGAGTTTGCGACTGAGAGTTCGCGGTCACGGTCCTGAGCCCTCTCTGCTTAGAAGAAGGGGACAGGAAGTAGTGAAAAACCATTACGGAGGCAGAGGAAAGGCTAGACAGCTGCAGTGTACCTGAAGGTAAAGATATTAATGAAGACGCGTAGTGTACAGTTTAGTGTATATAAGGCATTTTTCGCATTATAATTTGACTCTTCATTGCCCAAACTTGGGAAGCAACCTGTGCTTCCAATTTTCCTGTAGTTGTTCTCAAACTTGGTTGGATGGAAGCACAACACGTAAGGAACGAGTCTGTCTACTTTTTGTGTCAAAAGCACTCGAAACGACGAACTTATCGTTAAACGAAATTAATATACACTAGAGCGTATATTAAAATCCGGCATTAGGGATATACTGTACGGCATGGAACTAAGTTAATCAGAGTATCAATGAAATGTTTGACCCATCACAGAGCTTGAAGCAGAGAACTGCTATTTCAATTTCTGCAAAATTGCGCTGGAAGCGGTGGATTCATTACCACCAGAAAGCTACTGCTTTGGTGTGGGGAAACGGGATAGAATGTTCGTGATTGTGAGGCTTAACGTTGAAATATTTTCCTGTTTGATTACTAATTTTGGCTTCCGAGGCGTTTTGGAGATTGCGAGGTTCTGAGAACCCAATGCGATACTTTTGGTGCAGTACTGGTGGGTGGGATAGATGGTACGATAGTACCGCACGTGTGGCAGCTGTTACAATATGTCAAGTCCGTGGCTTAATATCTACGACATCGTCACCTGTGTATAAGATACTTTTAAAGCTTGCTCAGGTCCTTCTGAGATATGCAAGAATGAGCTTGATTGGGCAAGGATTGACGATCGCTTACGCTGGGATAATACAGTAGTTGCAGAAACTACAGTGTGTGAAAAGTGAACTTGTGTCTAGTCATTTTTCCATGTACTGTACAGTGCCATCAAATGACTCAAATCCTTCATAGATACCACTATTATATTCCCTCTGCATTCCTTCAAGATACCGTTGGTCAGTAAGCAACAAAATACACCACCTGTTTGCACCACACTAAAGTGACTCAGAGGACCGATACTTAATTAAAGAGATTACAAATGATACAAAAAGCAAATCCCGGGAAAGCCAACATCAACGCCCGCGGAATCAAACAGATATAGGCTTTAAATCCTATTAAGAAAACGGCCAGTCTTGTAGTAGCCTCTAGAGTAGATCAATACAGAACAAGGTCACCTCAAAAATGCCGAAAGGAAAGTACTTACAGACTTTGAGAAGGGGCAGATCGTGGCGATGAGGAGCGAACAAACCCCTGTGAGGGTTATCGCCGAGATTCTAGGGCGTAATGCGGGAACCGTTCAGAACTTTTTAATGAAGCGCACTCACTGGCGCAGAACGCAAACGCCCAAAAATGCAAAGAAGATTTCAGAATCCGACCGTCGCCAAATATTCCACATGGCTTCAAGGGGTGAATCAAAAGCATCGCAGATGTAGTGCAATTGGCTCTTATACTGTACTGCAATCGGCAAAATTGATTTTGGTGGTCTTTTTTTGATCTGATTCACTGCTAACCAGCAGGAACTGTACTGTATAGTCTGTACAGTACAGAAAGGGCAATTTTCTTTTGTCGCCCACTATTATTTTTGGTACTGTATCTTCACCCGATGGGGCTTGAAGGTTTGCAATCTGGACCACGCATCCCCCAAATGGGACCTCAAACGGAACCCATGCCGATTTATTTTCCGGACAAACCTTGAAATGAAAGAACCGTTAGAGGTCGCGGAGACCCTGATGGGGAGTCTTTCGATTCCGACGGATGAAGATGAAGGCCGCCGCGGAGGCAGCCGACATGGGAAATATGACCGCAAAGGACCGAGGCATAAGCGAGACCGAAAGAGGACCAAGAAGGACAGATGGCGCTCGTCGAGTTACTCGAGCCAGACAGATAGTTCGGACTCAAGCTCAAGTTCAGAGAGTGACCGTAAGAACCGGATACGCAGAACGAGTCATATCAAACGGGTGGGACCGATGAACGAGTTGTTCAAGCGGGTGGTCGACTACGGTTCATACAGCTTATCGGACAGGTCGGATGATTATCCGAGCTCTATGTCCAAAAAAGGTCTCATCCTGTGTAAGGAAGTTGGCTGTGTAGATGCCGACTAAGAATATTGACGGTCAGAACCCGAATACGGTTTTGGGATTTCTGACCGAGTTTCGGGATGCATGCGACCATCATAAGGTCCATGAAGGAATGGCCGTTTGGTTATTCCAGTATTTCATGGCCGGGACCGCAAGGGAAAATTTGATGTCCAGACTGAGGACCAGGAAGAGTATGGTGGTTGACTTTGATTAGGATGAAGACCAAGTGAGGACTTATCCGGAGGCGGTCAATTACCTGTTGAGAATTTATGCAATCGATCAGGTCATTTCGATTGCGTACCATGAAGTGAACTCCCTGAAACAAAGACGGACCACTACGTAAGATACCTTCGCGAAACTAGTCCGAGCCAAGGCCCGACGCTTTCGCGCGGTGTTTTCCGAAAGACGGCTCAAGTCCATATTTGTTGATGGTCTGTCGCCGACTATTCAGGTTGAAGTGCGAAATCATGTGTCCAACCAAAGTAGTATGACCTATACAGACGTCAAGATGTATGCGGCTGCCAAAGGAGAGAGCAAACGGCGTATTCGGATGGCGTATGACCATTGAGGAGGAAGCCCAAGAAGGGAGTTCTGCACCTTCGCCCGGAAGCGTCGATCAGACCTACCCAGGACGAGATTTCCTCAGAGGAAGATACCGAAATCAAGACCGTGAGGACCGATGAAGACGGGCAAGGCGAGATATTACAAGTGGGGACCGAATCTGAAGAAGCCCTTTTGTTAGGTCTGCCGAGTACCGCTTCGAGTTCGTCCGCTTCGGTCAGTCGCCTTTGTTGGATTTGTGCGGGCCCAGACCATTTTGCTGGTGAATGCCCACATGTGGACGCTAGGATACGCCAACGTATCTTGGCCGAACGTCGGGCTAACCTGTACAAGATGGGGGCGCTCAAGACCAATCGAGGACGATTGCCAGAGAGGCAAGACCCGGACGTGGACAAGGTCCAACTGTTCGGAAAGAAGAAGCGTGGGTATACCTTCCCTTTGGGAAGAGACCAAGAGGATGGCCCGAAAAACGGACAAGAGGAGTAGTTAATTTTGCCTACATCCTCTGATATCGAGCGCATATCAAATTAGAAGGTATCAGGACCACTTTTGGACATCGAGACCGAGAATCCGGACAAGAAGGTAATCTGCCTCATGAGAAAGAATAATTACAAGGTCTCCCTATCGCTAGGAACAAGTACAATTAGGTCCATACCTTTGAAATAGGTGCTCGATACTGGAGAATGGCCAAATTTTGAGCACGTTAAAGCCCTTCCCCTGGATGAGAGAAGTTTTCATGTCCTTTTAAGGCCTCTCTCCGGATCATCGACGCATCCAACAATCTCCTTTCCCCCACTGCCCATATCCCCTAATATGTCCGAATCGGAAATCTCCTGGCGAAGGTCAAGTTCCTGGTCATTCCGAATTTAGCGGTCAGATGCATCCTAGGCCCGAGCTTAATAGACCGATTTGTCAAGGCCATCCTACCAGGTCGAAAGAAGGTCATGTTCAATGATGCTCCCGTCATGGTGATACTATCGACCTTTACCGCTAAACCTGGACAAAGGACCTCTATGGGACTAGAACCCGCAAGGTCAAACAAGATCAGGGTCGCCCGAGAAACGTTCATCCCTCCATTGTCCAAGAAAGTAGTCAAGGCACAGTCCGAGGCTGCCGGTCTAATGCTGACTCAGAAAACTACGAAAACGGTCGCCACGTCCATGAAATTAATGGCCAATGGTGTGCGGGATATCATCCCCACGATGCCGTTCCCAGTTTCTGTGACAAAATTCAGGACCAGACCTGTAATTTTGAGGAAGACCGAAGTAATCGGACATACTATGGCTCCTCCGACGGAGATACTGATCATTCCGAGGACGAGGACAACCAAGAGGGCAAGAATCATGAAGAGAAGGCCGCCGAAGAAGAGACCTGGAGGAAGGACGTCCATATTGGAATGAAGGACCCAAAGACACGGGACAGAGTGATGGACTTGTTACAGGAGTTTCAGTCCATGTGGTCAGGCCAGTTGGGAACAGTCAAAGCAACGACCCATGTGATTACCCTGAAGGACGGATCAAGACAGGTGTATCAACAACCGTACCGTGCCGGTCAAGAAACCCGAGAAGCGGAAAGGACTGAATTTAACCGGATGCTCAATGCAAGAGTGATCGAACCTTCACAAGCGGAATGGGCCAGCCCTGTGGTCTTAATACCGACACCGGACGGGAGCCTACGCTTTTGCGTGGATTACAGACATATGAACGCCTTGACCCTTCGGGAATCCTACCCCATCCCTCGTATGGATGAATGTATAGACTATTTAGGAGACGCGACGTGTTCACAACGTTGGAATGTAACTAAGGCCACTAGAAAGTGTAGATGGACCCTGAAGACCGGGAAAAGACGATGTTTACGTCCCACTGTGGCCTATACAGGTTTGTCCGTATGCCATTCGGTCTGAAGAACGCTCCCGTGACCTTTCAAAGGGCAGTGGATATCATCCTCTCTAGGTGCATATGGCAATACGCCCTTGTGTACATCGATGATGTAATCATCTACTCTAAGACCATACGGAACCATTTTGGCTATTTAAGGACAGTCCTCACGCTTCTCCGCGATGCCTGTCTGACGCTCAAGCTAAAGAAGTGCACCTTCTTCCACAAGTTCGTTGATTACCTCGGTCACGGGATCCGCCCGGGAAATTGGAAGTAGCGTCCAAGAACGTCGAAGCCTCAAGCAGGCCAGGCCTTCGCAAAACCAAACCGACTTACGGTGATTCTTAGGGATATGCAACGTCTACCGAAGTTTAGTCCCTAACTTTGCCCGTATAGCGGCCCCTTTGACCAAGAAACTGGGCAAGAGCCAACCGATGTCCTTTGAAGTCCTTTCCGATGCCGAGATTGAGTCGTTTCGTACGGTCAAACAAGCACTCTTGTATCCACCAGTATTGGCCTTACCGAGACCTGGACCCAAGTAATATCTCGATACCGACGAGTGCCAGTCCCAAGTGGGTAGCTGCCTCCTCCAACGACAGGAGGATGGTCAGCTCAAACCCATAGGTTATTGCTCGCGCTCGTTGACGCCCGCAGAGTGGAACTATTCTACCACTGAACGGTAATGTCTCGCAGTTGTATGGAGTCTTCTGACTTTAGGCCTTACCTTAAAGGACAAGAATTTGTGATACGCACTGACCACCAGCCGTTGCTGTGGTTGCTGAATCTAACCGATTGTTTCGGACGTCTTGCGCGCTGGCGCCTCCGTTTCGCGGAATTTTCCTGTGAAGTCCCTTATAACCCGGGCAAGAAGCACAACCTTGCGGGCACTATGTCTCGTCTTGAGACGGGGGAGGGGAGATGACCACGAGCTGGACGACGAAATTCCGTGCTTTACGGTTGACTTCTACGAGTCCGCTGCGGTTTATGTTACCTTCCCGAAGTGCGGGCCCAGACCGTGAATCTGGACATGGAAATACCGATAACGGTAAAAGAACTGTAGAAGGAACAAGCCCCGGACAAATACTCCCAGCAGATGACCAAGTTGGCGTACGACCCGAGATCGGCCTTTCATATTGATACTAACGGACTATTAGTGAGTTTGTCCAAGTTGAGGTTGGTGACCAAGTATATGTGGACAAACCGCATGTCAAGACTCAGTATGAGCCGGATGACCTAGGACAGGACTTAGGAGAGCGTAAGATTTCAAAGAAGCTGCTCTTCAAGAACACAGGGCCGTTCCCGGTCATTGCATTTCAATCCCATACGGTCACTCTCCTGGAGAATGGTATCACCCATAGGGTCAACAAAGACCGAATAACGGTGATGCTTAAGAGACCTCAGGAGGGACAAGCTGCCGACCGCTCAACGGGCAATCAGGACCAGCCCTCTGAGGGGCAGTAACAAGCAGTGGATGCACCGGAACCGGAAGATCAAGAGTCGGAATGTACCGAGTGGACGGACTAATCAGTCATCGGCGATACGGCCCGGGCTTCAAATACAAATTCCGATGGTACGGTTATGGTCCTCAGGAAGATCAATGGGTCTACGAGCCCCACATTCCGGACCATTTCATTGTCCAATACTGGAGGCGAAAGCGGAAACCGCTGCCTGCCCGTTACCGCCACTGAACTTTCAGGAAAACCGATATCCGGACGTGGAGGTCTCCTCCCCGTCTTAGGAGTGGGGGAGAAGTGGTGTGTGTTGACCTCGGCTGACCTATTCAAGGACGACGCACATACGAACATTCCGGCTAAGGACCAAGATCTGCCACAGCGGTAAGTTTATGAAGGAGTATAGGGCTAAGTGGAACACCTCAATGGTGTCCCATCGCTACAAGACCGATAGCACGGACGAAACCTAATTGAGGTACATGTCAAGTCGAAGTGTACGCTGACCTCGGCCAGTGCGCATTACGCACATCCATATTCAGGAAAATGGCCTAATATGCATGGACATGAACAAGCACGAAGGACCCATAGTGGGACTGCCTTAAGCAAGAGGGTTCCAAGACCTGATTCGGAGTGAACATGTACACACCAGGCCCGACCTCACAAGGTGCACAAGTGCAGACTGCGCTAGCGGACTTGCGTGGAAAGCGCAAGGAGACCTATGCAAGTAATCAAGACCGACAGGACACGCGAGCAAGACATATCGACCGAATGTGGTATTGGACCACATGTGGATGCAAGATTAAGACCGGAATGGACGTGCACATGAAATAGAGGAGGAGCGCACGCCTACTTAATTGCAAAAACGCTTTTCGGACTATATACAATACAAGAATAGGGGCTGCGAGCTTTCGAAGACCCCCTTTTCTTTAATGGATATGTATTGAGCCAGACCTACTACAGAATACGCAAAGGACAAGCAAGAACCTCAGGGGAGCGGATTAGAAGGAGAGTACCCTGAAGAAGACACCGGTTGTTCGAACTTATCCAGCTTTCTTGACCTCCGCCTGTAACTTCTCACGAAGACTGACCGGATTACGGCAATCGCCCCTAGGACCTTGTCCGTTTGGGTCAATGCTTGAACTTGGTCCTTTAAGGACGTGGCCAGATGCTTGTGGTGCTCCATCATTCGATTGGTCTCGGTCGTATACCAGGTCAAGGGCGCAAGCGGGTATACCACATCGGGTCTTCCAGGCTTCGGCCGAGGAGGCCGGAACCTCTACCCGAAACCGCCCGTGACCGGACTTCAAGGCTTCCCATAGGCCGGGTCACTGGCCGGTTGCACGGTCTGTAGAATGTTGGCCGATGCCATCTTGGACTTGGTTTCACGAGAAACCAGAGTTACCTCGGACTGAGCCCCCGCGGGATTGACCAGTTGAACGGATGGAACGGGGTAGTCATCGGCCTCATCAAAATGGAGCGGACCGAATTACGGATCATTGGAGCCAGAAACAGGACGAGGACCTCCTTGGGGAGACCATAGGGATCGCGACTTGATGCCAGACCCGACGGGACACTTGTTTCGAAGACCTGAAGGTCCGCTCGTTCCTGGTCCGAATGCTCTCTTCAACGGGATCATACGAAACCCAAGTTTCGGTCAGGCCCACAGGTATTCTCCTACTAGGTCGAGAAGCCGATCAATGCCGCGGAGTTCACACTGGTTATCTCAACAATCCTGTCAAGGCCGATTATCCGGATGGAAGACCGAAGTGCGGTGTTGAGGTTGAACAACCGACCTATGGGAAGGACTGGGTACTGAAGAGACCGCGATCCCGGTATCGAGAAGTCTACCAGACACCGAACTGCACAGTGGACAAGAACCCGACGGCAGCATTCACGGCTATTTTGGACAGACCAATTGTATGGATGAAGTCCTCATCGGCCTTGTTCTGAATGACATTGATCCCGTAATAGGCGTAGACCGCTGGGGTCAGAGCCGGGCAGCCTTTCGGAACATCGATTCGCGGCCACCAAGTGGGCACGGCCACATACAGGTGAGACCTTTGATTATAGCGAAGATGTCAATATTTAACATTGTGGTACCCGCCAAATGGCCTTTTTCTTGACGAAGCTGGACCTTATTGGCCACGTCTTCCGCTCAGCCGGCCTGGAACCAAAATGGATTAGTCTAAGGAAGGTCGAAGCAGACTAAACGGGCATCGACTGATGAGGACGGTACCAAGATGGAGCACCCCGCGAGACCAATATGGACATGCGACGAAAGTAGCCCCCTTCTTCCGGAACACGGAAGAATGCCAAGCCCGAGGCGGTCGATGATGCAATCGAGACCCTCGGTGGACATGCTTGTTTCGTTCGTACCATAAGTCCCAGCCTGGGATATTCCGAGAAGCGGACATGAAGCGCTTGGCGTCGAACTAAATTTCAGCCAAAGCCCGGTAGTACTCGATGGGCATTTCGGCACGGCGTTCTTGAGACCTTGGAGGACCTTCGTGGTTGCAGCGCTTGACGAATACCGGACACAGTAGGCGCCGGAGGCGATTCAGCCTGAGGGTCATTCGGACGGAAGGAAGACATGCCCGTGTACGGTCCGCGACCAGACGCAGTGGATGGAAATGTCCAGGCATGGTCGAGGAGGATGAAGAGGCGACAGGGATGGGAAGAACAGGAGTAGATGAGGGTTGACCGGAAGCGGACTGGGGAACAAACGAGAGGTCACTTTTATGCGAGACGAACGACCAGACATGGACTTAAAAGAATAAAAGGGATGAAGAGATTGTGATGACCACGCGGGGAGCGGTAGCCGTGCGTCGGACGATATGTTTGTGATGGCCCATGTCGATATGGCGGGATTTGACCGTTTCACAAACTTGAGTCTATGCGCGCCACGAAAACGTGTCGAAAGATTGGAGAGAGGTTGTAGTATAGTGACGTGGACCGACCCTAATTGGGACAGTAACACCGGGAACGGATGTATTTAGAGTGGCTACGCGTGCACCAAAGTCGGAACGGAGACCGTTTAGGGACAGGAAAAGTGTATGGCAGACTGTTGTAGGATGGACCAATAGGATTTGGACTTTTAGAGTAGTGCAGTAGTTTAGTATAATAGTGTAGGCGTCGTGGTGGTAGCGGCCTGTACATATTTAGTGTAGGTTAGGACTTGGCCTTTATTAGGACTAGCGGAACCTTGACAGTAAAGCTAAGTCGCCCTTTGGCCCGATACTCCGGTCTTCAAGCAGCCGCAGCCTATCCTCTAAGGTCATCCCTTTAGCCCTTTTAGGCCACGCGTCCGCTCATTGTTCCGGCCTTCTACTCGCCCACGACCTGTAACAGACCCTAAGTCTCGACGTCCCTCGCCCTCATTAGGTCACTCCCGCTCTACCAACGGCCCGTCCGTCTACCGGTGTAACCTACACTATATTGGACTCATGTTTTTTTCAGATGAGAAGAAGTTTAATCTCGAATGACCAGATGAATTGGCAAAGTACTGGTGTAGTATGATTGGCGTGGCCACCTATATTTTGGATGTTTCAAGGGGGGTCTACTGTGGGCTACTTTTATCGATATTTTTCGGCAGCTCCATACTGGCCAGTCATTGCAGGGACACTTGTCCCATTAAAGGGACGGACCACTGGACCCTCGGACCACACGTGTACCCCGGACACCTACGACACGTGGCCAACCTAACATGTCAACATGTTGGACATCAACTAAAAACCTTTACAGTTTCCTTTACTGTCAGCTACTGTCTATAAGTATCAGCACATGTCAACTAACTATCGACATTACTAACTATCTAACTCGACCGGCCAACATAACGGATAATACAGTACAGTATATTGGGGCGGCAGTCAGACAATAAGCGCACTTTAAGAGAGAAAAAGAGACCTTTATTTCATGATCTCTAACACTTTAAGAGTAGTCATTTGAAATACAATGACAGCCATTATACAGTGTGTGAAAAAACAAACTGCGAACGTCCAAAACCAAGAACCCCCTCCAGACTATTGAAAATTTCTTAGGAAAATAAAAGCCTGAATTCTGCTGAAAATGTACATTAAAATCACCTCTAAAAATTAAAAAATTATAGACTTGCTCGAAGCAGACGTAGAAGGAAAAAAGTCCAACTGCGCAGCAACGAAATTACAAAACAGTGCAACGAAAACAGCTTTTACTTTACTCACTTTTCAGTACTTCTTAGCACCCTTTTTCGCATCAATCAACGCTAATATGCGCCTAAAAAGGCTATAGTAGAGCCTCAAAATGTAGCTGCTATCTGTTGTAGCCCAACCATACTTAATTCCAACTTTTAATTCCGCCACACTGCCAAAACACTTTCCGCGGACATAAACGCCACGAAACACCAATTCACAGGCATTACAATGATATTCAGGTCTCGAGACTTTGCTAGCCACTGTAGAATCCCAACCCCACACGTAGATAAAAAAGAATGCATCTCCTGTGACCTGTGAATGCTTGCGCCATCCTCCTGAAAAGTCAGGGTCGTAGTCTCTCCGAACGTTTCGGTTTCCCATGGTAAAAGTCCAGATTCAAAAGTCGTACAGTACTTGGTAGAGTCCTCCCTACCTGAAATAAAGACCAGCGGTGAAGTTCCATACAGGCTAATCGCGGCTCAAATCATGACAGACACCCCATTTTGGCGAGTCTGAAAATGATGAGGCTCGTTCCTTAGGTCATCCCTGCTGTAGTAGTGTGGATGTGGCCACTTCTTTGTAAATGCACGAAGTACACATACCTTGCGATAAATTTCCAGGAAAGATTGGCGTTCGGTCTGGATTCGCAATACGCGAGACGATAGATACAACTTCCCAAGAATAAAGGAAAAGGAAAAAAGTACGGCGATGGTAGTAGATTAGGCGAGCAGGCTGAAAACCACAAGGAAGAGGGATTACTACCGAAGACCCAAGACCAGTGGACAACTCGCCTTACTCAGGGTTTACTGTGGCTGAAGCCAAAAGAGTATTAGTACTACTACCTACTCTACAGTAAAACTACTACTTTCGACTAACGGAAGAACGCCCAAAACACGGCCGTTAATGAGGGTTAGTCTTCAGCACTCTCACGCGCTGCACGAGATTGCCTTGTAGGACGGCCAGTGTCCCCAGGTGTGTTGTCGCTTGTGTTACGGTGGCCCCTGGTTAGCCTGACAGGTGCCAAAAAGATACCAGGGGTCGCGCATGTACTCCAAGTGTACTGTACTGTATAGTGTCATACTGTAAGCCTCACCTTCCCGGAAATCCAAAAAAAATTTTGGCCTGTTTCAACCGACACAATCGCCTACTTTGGTCCACCCAAGTCCGTTATCTCACCCCATCAACCGCCCCCAGTCTCCAAAGCAAGCCGCTAATATCATTTCAACACCCTCATGGGCCAGCGCCTCTCCGCTCATCCCGCCTAGCTCCATGTCCGCCACCCCCACTTATTCCGAGGCCCTAGAATACTCCGCCAAGACCCCTCTCTACAGCCTATCCTGGAGTTTACCGTCAGGACCGTCCCCCACGCCTCGCCATCGGCTCACTTACAGAAGAGTACAACAACTCTGTCGAAATCCTCCAACACAACCCAGACTCATTACAACATCTCTCCTCCTTTGATCATCCCTATCCCACCACCAAACTCGCATGGATTCCCGACCCCAACGCCCAACACCCAGACCTCGTCGGCACAACCGGCGACTTTCTCCGACTCTGGCAAATCGACCCTGACCCAAACACACCCCCAAAACTAAAATGCCTCCTCGACAACAACAAGCAGACCGAATTCTGCGCCCCGCTCACCGCCTTTGATTGGAACGTCGCAGATCCTACCCTCATCGGCACCTCATGTATCGACACTACATGCACCATATGGAACATCGAAACACAACAATCCAAAACACAACTCATAGCCCATGACAAGGAAGTTTATGACTTTGCCTTTGCCGCCCGTGGCGTCGACGTCTTTGCCTCCGTAGGTGCAGACGGCTCCGTCCGTCTCTTTGACCTTCGTTCCCTCGAAAATTCCACCATCCTTTACGAATCCCCGGATATGACCCCACTCCTTCGTCTCCGTTGGAACACCACAAATCCTAATTACCTCGCCATTATCGCACTCGATTCACCACAACTTGTCATCCTGGATATTCGACAACCCTCCCTCCCAGTCGCTTTGTTAGATCATCGATCCGCCACCTCTACCAATTGTGTCAATGCAGTCTCTTGGGCACCGCACTCTAGCTCCCATCTTGCTACCGGAGGCGATGGTTGTATTTCCTTGATTTGGAATATTTCCAGCATCCCGAAACGTGTTGAAGACCCCGCATACTCGTACTTTGCAGGCGCTGCAATTGCAAATCTCCAGTGGGCACCTACTAGGGCAGATTGGATCGCTCTTGTTCTTGAAAACAAACTCCAGGTCCTTAGAGTTTGACTTTGTCTCCACGTCCCTTGCAAATATGAAGTCGTCAGTCCTACTCGCCCGTTACACCTGCCCCTCGCTTTTCCACAACCCCTCCGCTGTGTGGGACATCTGCGTGCTTTTCCGAATTTACGGGTGTATGGCGGCGGGGTACCGCGGACTGGTACTGGGCGAGTGAACCGGCGGAGGCCAACCTTTGCCTGGTTTTCTGGAGCTGATGACCATGCCGTCCTTGATGTGCAATCCTCTGGGTGGTATCTGGCATCAAGGGAGACGTTCGAGGTGGATTACCGATTCAGCGCGGCCGGACAAACGCCTGGATTGATGTCAACTGTGAGGGTGAGAGTGCGCAATTGTTGCCCCACGCCGAAGTGGTTCTTACACGCCTCGTTCCGCTGTGTATGCCTGCATCAAATCACTTGCCATCTCCTGGTTCGCACGCGCCCGCCTGCGAGCAACTCTTTACTGACCCTACAAACATTGTCTCGACAGAATGAGCGTTCCGAAAAGTTTCATGACGTTGCCTGTTCAGATGTAAAATTAGGTGTTAGTCTTTAAGTAAACCGATTGGTCAGAGAACCGTGCGCCTATCCGATCTAACCTGCGCTAGACGTCTTATCTGTAAAGTCCTCGCCCCGCGGCTTTGCAGTCTGTCTGGGTACCGCTGCTGCCCGCGAGGTAGAAGGGTTGCTAGTATTTGCCACGGCAGAGTCCATTTTCGCGACTTCCTCCTCTACCCGCCGGAAAAACCCAGACAGGCCCTCTGCAGCCCTACTCGACACGATGCTCGACAACCTTCCGAAATCGAACACGTTTTGCCGCAGACCCGATAACCTCGCTGCTACTTGATCCACGGGTAACAGCTGCTCGTCTAGAGCTGCCCCATCCAATTCCGGCTTTGGAGGCCCCTCAAATGACGTGCTTTTCAGCTGGCACCGTCGCGCCCACTCGGCCGCATTCTTCGTTTGCATCCACGCCCGTACAAACTTTTCATTGTACGGCTCAAAAGCCGCAAACCCAAAATCAGCCACCATTTCCGCGCTCCACGTCTCCCACCCCGTGGGACCTCCCAACACCCCATCGATTGATGCCACTGACCGCAAAAAGGAGTTCAAGTATTCTCTCAGACGCTGTCGATGTAATCATCCGACCCGATGTACGAGCCAGATGATGAAACTGATGCTGCGTTGCTTGATGCCGATATCATGAGATCACGCATGAACCGCCGCTCTGTTCTTGTAATACGGCACAACGGTTCCAACGTTCCCGAAACTGAAACCTTTCCGTTTGCCAGGTTCACCAGCGCATCCACAATCGGCACTCCGCCATTCCCTCGCTTTGGCTTTTTTGCACTAGCTGTGTCATGGAGACCTCCGAGTACGCATACTGTGCTTCAGAGTAGTAATCTGGCTGTCTGACATACTCGGACCCCGACCCACGATTTGCCCCTTGCGCTCTGGCGTGCCTCCCGCTTGCTGCAATAACAACCTCGCTGACTGTACGATTGGAGACTCTTGCTTCTTGGCCGCTACAGCCTTTCTCGCAGCGGCAGATGCCGTGGACGACAGTAACAAGCCAACATTGTGCGAAGTGCCAAGCAAACAGGCCTTTTGTGACTGATTTGGAATCAATTCGGAAAGCAAAGGCAACGGGGCGTAAGGCTGCAACGCGACTCGATCGCCAACGCCAAACAGCCTCAACGGAAACCCCATGGTGTCAGCCTCCTCGCCTCCCTCCAACGCCTCCATAGTGGGTGCAATAGAGTCCAAGGCACCCTGAAAGACGGATGCCAAAGCAACGACAGCATTTGAGGCATGCTCAACCGGCTGTGAATACACGACAACTCGGCGTTCCAGCATGATCAACTTGAGAACTGCCAATGCCTGCGGCCCCAGTTTTCGAAGCAGTTCGCGCAAGTCAAGACCATGAAACAAGGTCTCCGCATGCTGTAAAGATGGACGACACAAGGAAAGGTTGACGGAGTGATACAATGAGGCGAGGACATCGGTGCGGGCAAAATCTCCTTGCTCGAAATATGCGCGAACGGGCGGGAACTAGACGGTCGGCAAGAACACCGAAAAGGGGACGACGACACAAGAGAACTACAGACTTTTGAACGGAGCCGCGAGCAGCGACACCTTGTTCGTAGAGATTTCCAGTTGAAGCGGAATGAGTTTTGCATCAATGGCATCGACTTGACGAAAACATGAAACGCAATGCACATCTGGGGGTAAGGTGAAAAAGACGACATCAGAGACAGAATCATGAACGCCATCTGGAAGGGCCATAAAAGGCAGAAAGGACCATTCATCCGGTAGGACACCCCAATCGGCGTTTTGCATCGGGTTAGTAGACGGGGTTTGCGTCGGGGTATCAAACTTGCGAACGTGAGTTGGAGTGTTACGACGAACAATAGTCGGAGTTGGGATATCTGCAGATATGTCTGAAGTGTCCCAAAGTTTCGGGGAACGTAGAATAGGATCGCCGCGTAATCGAGGATAAGCAAATTCGATGCGGTTGCCTAGCTGAGCATGGAAACCTACAACAACGACATGCGCGACAATAGACGAGTTTGGGAGTTGAGGCGCGGACATGATGCAAGGGAGGTTGAAGGATTGAGGGGATGTGGAAGAGGGAAGGGAGGAGTGGGGATACCGGATTGACAGAGATGGCGGATGGTGAGAGTGCGAGAGTCTGGTGGTGAAGCGGTAGGGGTTGGGTGTTGTATGTCGTTATCGGATGTCGCCAGCTCGCCAGCTCAAGGAATGGCCAAGCTGTTGTTGCAGTTAGAGGGGGCTTTGCAACTCTCGACAGTTGCAAATTGGGCAGTTGGGCCGTGTGCCGTTTGGAGCAAGTAGCGACTGGCGCAGTTTATAAACGTCGCTCGCCTCTACGCTGCGGTTTCAGGCAGCGAATTATACACGTTTGGTTGGCCCGCTACAGGATTTTTGTCGGTTGAATGGATACACTTGGCGCATACAGTGGTTTGCGTGTAGATGGCTGATTGGCTGCCTTGCCTTTTTGTTTTTTCGGAAAATGGAGGTACTGTAACGTAAAATTGACTTGTACACGTGTCAGCAAGACGGCCCCCTCCTGACGTTAGGCAGTCACTGTACTGTACTGTACTGTGCTGTATGCTGGCACTACTGTACTGTACAGTAACGACTCGCGTGCACATTAGCTACTGTACAGTACACCACTGTATTGTACTGTACTGCATGGCTGTGGGACACCAACGTTGCACACGACCAAACTGCCTTTGACTGAGCATTTTCCGTATCATACGGTATTGAAACACGACTGTACCATTGCTTGCCAGTAAACGAGGGCTCGAAAACCATGCGTTTCACCATCCTGACTTTACACATCTCAGCCACCCTCCTCACCTCCGCACACCATCCTTCGTCAAACCCGCAACGCAAGCTGCCCCTACGCCTTCTCCGGCACATTCATCATAAACAACTTCAACGCTAATCACACCAAATCAAATCAACCCCAACCCACAAAGCACAGTCAGCAATCCGCAACACTCAAATAAACACAATAAAAAACCCAAACAACTTACCAACCCCAAAAGCCACCTTAAACAACGCCCTCGGCACCACACCCATCCCAGGCATCCTCTTATGCACCACCCCAGCCAACCCAGGCAACAACACCATCGACACCACACTCGATAACACCACACGCCCCACAAACTCACATCCATTCCTCTCATACCACTTGGCCGCAAACTCCGCAAACTCCTCCTCACTCAACGTACCAGACCCATCCACATCATTCTCCACCATCATCTCCCGTACCTTGGCACTTGTAGGCGCTTCAGTCACACCAGGTGACTTGGATGATAAGCTATAGTGCAAGTGACACATCGCTACCAACTACCATCGGTCAGTCAATACGCAAAACAAAAAAGTCCATGCAACACCGTTACCTCATCTCGTGTTAGAAAGTATCCCACTGACCATCCATACCCTGTATCCCTACCATATCCCATATCCCAACGTGCAGCTCGTCTCAACGCGCGTTCACTTACGAGCTCCTCGCGGTCTATCGTCCCAGAATCATCCGCGTCTAGCTTCTTGAACACCTTGTGCACGCACAGTTTGAACACCGGAGACTGAGTAAACTCCGCCCCCATCTTGTCTTCTTTTTCCGATTCCTTGCTTTGATGTTCGTTCCACCTCGGGACGGAATGACTTTACGTTGCGGGTGAGGGCGGGCGGTTGGCTCTGCCCGACCTCGAGGTTATTTACTTCTCTGTCACTAGTGCCGTTTTGATTAAAACTGCTCGTACACCTCACCGCTTACTGTAAAGGAAACGCGAGAAGAAATCTTAGAAAAACCCTTGCCAATACCTTTCGGCGCCCAGATTCCTGGATTCTCGTTTTTCATACGCACTATTGTACATCCGGATCCACGTTTCTGGCACAGTAATAATCGAGTTTACTCTTAATGTTTCTGGAGGGTAAAGTACTGTATATAAATCTTGTTGATGCTGACGAAATTAATGCTCCATTGTGCCACGTGGTATACGTATCAGATACTTATCGTTATCATGTTACAGACGCGGCACACGTGGACCAAATCGCATAACTAAGCTGCTGATAAAGCCGAGTCTTCACTCCTCTCGTCGAGCATCCGCTGCTGGTTGCGACAGGGGCCGCGTATTCGTCGATTACCTTCGACGTCGTCGCAGACGCCGGTCCAAGCGAGTCGAAGGATAGCGGCACAAACTTACATCCCAATTTGGACCTATCAGGGCCGTTGCTTGCAATTGAGTTGGAGAGCCAAGTCTATTATTTGGTCGTGATTCTGGGTTCAACTTAGCGTCGCGTTAATTATACAGTATAATTAAATCCCTAATGCCACCATCTGAGGATCACTATAGTGACTATATCACTACAGTGTCGTGATCACCTGTGATCACACCACTGTACAGTGACTATATCACTCTACTGTACTGTAGTGATATAGTCACTAGTGTCTATTGGACCATGCTCTGTCCTCATATGAGGACAGTTTGGACAGTCTCTGTCCTCATATGAGGACAGTTTCCGTTACATTTTGGAACAGTAAATGTTTAGGAAGCCCGAAATTTTTACTGCAAAAAAGGTTTTTTTGTTAAGTTGCAGTACAGTAATTCTTACTGTACATGCCCCTCGTTTGTAAAACCCCCCACGATAATACAAACTATATTTCCTTCCAAAATGAAGCCGTTTTCACAACTTCTTGCGAAGAGCGGAAGCTGGTGAGGGAAAACTGCTCTAGCATTCACCGCCGTCAACAATCTTGAAAAGTTTGTTTTGATCGGCCATCTGCACTCATGAACTAATGCGGAGGGACAAGAAATGCGCTGAGATAAAAAATTTGTATTGAAAAAAAGGTGCTAAAAGTTGTCCTCATATGAGGACAACGGTCCAATAGACGTTAGTGTCCAAAGGACACGCAAATGTACTCATATGAGTATAAATGAATGTTTCGAAATTACCTAGATTTTTTAATTAAAATTATACACTGGCACGCTGAATCCCTGAAAACTAACTTCCCCTAACTATAAAAGAAGTAGTTTCATCCTCATTCACAACAACCGCTGTGGCCTAATGGGCTTCAAGTAAAGAATGAACAAAGAAATCGTGAGTCCGACTCGCTGCGCTCCACAGGAGGGCAAAAACTTCCTTCAGGAAGGTCGACATTTCTGCGACAGCTGCTACCTCAGTTTGCCTTAGCGCGCCCACTTGAACATGAGCAGAGGGGTTAATTCACTGATCACTCATAAAGGGGAATAACGCCATAGGTAGTATGCTAATTCCGCAAGTCGAACGACGCGAATCAGAAATGTAGGCGGCTATAGTCAAGGACTCAATTTTTTTCATTTTTACTCATTCAGCCTACATAAAATGTAAGCGTAGACAAGTAAACATCACTATAGAGTAGTATAAAGCATCTTCTAATTATGACAGAAGTGGACATCGCGTAAGTGATTTTGAAAGCAGTTACGTCCTGTCTCTGAATGGCATATCCAAACCTCTTTGTTCAGTTTCAGGCACTCAGAGCAGAGAAATTTGGACTTCTTGTCAGATTTGCAAATTTTGCATCTGCTTTGAAACGCCGCTTTCGTTGGGGCCCCATTGGCTCCTTTGCGCCTTTTCACTGTGGGCACCAGGTGGATTCCAGTACCGCAGGCCAATGAGGGAAAGAATCCTCTGGAACGTCAATGTCAGATCTGCGGAGCCAATAGCATCAAATGAATTGTCAATGAGTTGCTCTGCAAGTTTTGCATAAAAATCTTTTTGGACATGCAATTATCAAACCCTTGTATAGCAGCCATGAGTCAACGATGCAAATTGCAAGCAAAGATGTATTAACCCTCAGTGACCAATCATTGACTTCGAATTTCTTCTCCAATCCAAGTCATCCTGTCTGCATCTGTTATGCCTGTCAATCTGGGAGCACGTTTGATAATATGTGCTGACAACCGCTGGAACTGGAATTTCCATTTCACAAGCAGCGTTTCATTACCAAGATCTCCAACGAGATCTTCTGATAGGCTCTGACGGAAGTGTTGTACCGGAAGTACTGACAAAGTATCTTCTGTCTCTATCCATCCACAGAACGGCCATCATAGAAGGGTGGCTTTCCGTCCTGGACTTACCATACAGATATGATCTCCGCGCCTGAAAGTTCCAGCCCTGACAAAAATGACATAGGAAACTGCCTTGTCGCATTCTTGACGACACCTGTAAACCTCAGTCCATATTCAAAAAGCGCATTTGCTGTGGCCACAGAAGCAAATGCAGAGTCTGCACAGACAAGTCGATTTGAATGAAACCAAGGCTCTGTAAGGCGAAGAACAATAGCAGTACCATGAGGGAAATTTGACTCGTAACGCCGATTACTGCTGTCAGATGCTGACAAAACAATCTCCAAATTCAATACAATGCCACTGACACCGCAGCACGCAGTCTTGATCTCACATCCGTTTTCAGGCTTACGGTCCATGGCGACATAGTGCGGTAGTCCTTCTGACATCCAGTCCCCCCATTCCGTACCAGCGCGACATGCTTTCATCCACGCAAATTCTCTCCGATGGCGAAAAACTTGACCTCCTATGCCGTTTTATGGCCTCCACGAATCCGCTGACCAAAGACCATCTTCTGTCAGTGCTTTCAGTTTCAGTGTAGCGGCTGAATGTAATACATGAACCAGTGCTTCGAAACGGTTCCTCGAAATATTTTTCCAAAAGCCGCCAATGGAATGTATTTGGATGTAGACTGTGTACTCCAAAGTGACCTTCTGCTTGTAAACTCGAATCTGCATAGCAATATGAGAATTCCAAAAAACTTAGAATTTCACCAGCTGATGTACGCATGTGCCCACCATTAGCGAGTTTCCGGTTTGTAAGTTCGGTAATTGTAGAAAGGTGTTCGACGGGAAACATGCAAAGGAAAAAATCATACGGGGTCTTCTCATACTCGGTATGACCTTGTATGTACGTGTTCCCTGCTGGACCAATTACCTTCCATGGCCGACATGCCGTTGATCCATTCAACGGTAATACTACCTCCTGATTGGTCCAAATTTTTCCATGCACTTCTTTGCATACCCCTCCTACTCCGGCCATCCCATTGGCTTCTTCTCGAGGTTCTTCAACAGAAGGTTGACGATTCGGTCGGTCGACCTCAGCAGCAGTTGTCTCCATTTCATTGGACGTTGCTAGGTCACCTTCAGATGCTTCTCCTGGCTTGATGTTGACGAGTTTCAAGCTGACGCGCTTTTCCTGTCCTGAATGGACCAGTCTGCGGTGACCGAAGTCTGACGTCTTCCGGTAGATGTGTCAACTTCGATGTTGACCACGGTTCCGTTGACGCGCTTACTTCTCCAAAGGGAACCGAATAGTCGCTTACACTCAGCCGCTGACGTGACAAGGGTTGCGCGAGTGTTGACAAGGTTTCCGGGCTGTTGACGGGGGTCATTTGGATTCGTCATTTTTGGTTAAATTCGATGTTGACAAACTTGTTGTGTGTTCGAATGAACTGTTGAGGAGTAAACTCCGAAGTTTTGCACGGTTGATACCTAAGGGTGCTATTAGATATGGTGAAAAGCTAATGGTGTCATTCTGTAAGTTTTTTATATAAAATGTAGCCGTTAGAAATATGGGCTCATATGAGTACAATTGTCCTCTGGACACTAGTGATCACACTACTGTGCAGTACTGTATAGTCACTATATCACTAGTGATTACACTACTGTACTGTACAGTACTGTCTCTGACGAAACAGGACAAAATTGATTGAGTGGAATAGGCGGGATTTCACTCCACGAATGGCCCGTTATCCTTCCAATAGCACCGTAGTCCGTCTGAGCGATCACAATTACACATTTTTCCATCGTTAAATACCATAGAGCTCCACCATTGCGCATGAGTCGTGAAGTAGAATCTTGCCTATTCCACTCCAACAATTTTGTGCTGTTTCGTCAGAGATGGTTGCATTTTGACGTTGCTATAGCGTATATTAACGTTGCTACCGAGGTAGGCTCTTGTCCAGGAGACAGATACGAAAAATTATAGCTCATCTTCTAACGCCCTACGCTTTTTGAAGGGATCGAGGCGGAACGAGCTATTTTTTTCATCACGGACGAACTTTTTTGTTGATTCTGGCGTTTGCTGACATTTGCATGGATTTTTAAGTCGTAATGGTAGGCTCTGATGACGTTTCGGGCCTCCTAAGATGCTTCACGATAAACTGTAGGAGGTGACCTGCAGTTTGAACTTGTGAGGCCTGCAATCGGTCGCTGGACGTTAGGTGAGGTTCTCTTGGAAGTTCAACAGCTCGGTAGTGTCGGAGGGAGGATAGAAGGGTGTCCAGGTACGCTTTTATCACACTTCAAATTCACTGAACCCAAGATAACTCGAGGTCTAGAGTAGGGATCCTATGGCAATAATCGCCCCATTTTTAGGATTTCAGAGATTCACTTCCGGGAAACATAAAAAATATAAAAAGGAGCCCTGATCACACCGGTTGTGGACCAGAGAAGCCGGTTGGACAGATCCGTTTTTAATTTTAATATACGATTGTCGAGAAATTTGCTCGGATGGGGTAGCCTATGGCATCAATCGCCTCTGTATAGTGACTATATCAGTAGTGATCACACTACAGTGACTATATCACTATAGTGATCCTCAAATAGTAGCATTAGAGATATAAGTGATCCAAATGTTCTGGAGCGCACTAGTTCGGCGCACGGCGATTTTCCCTACTGTAGAGTACAAAGCAACATAGAGGTTGTTTTTCCGCCACTCCTGACGTGGTTTGGGCAAGTTATCAAAAGAAGTGGTAGAGCAAGCAATCATACTTGAACCATCCAGCACCGTTTCGAAGGGACAAGAAGGTGTTTTGACCCCTATACTGGTCACTACCGACATAATTAAAGTAATTGTAGCACCTATCATGCAATGCTTTAGCACTTTCAATATATGTCGGATCTATTCGAGAATGGTTTACTCTCGTCGCTGTCTTCGCGTAGGCCCTACATGAGCTGCCTTACTAAGGATTGTATAGTCATGAGATGACGTTTGAATCGCTGTTTTTCTACCAATCGTTTCGAAGTTCGTCTTGGAACCATGGACTCCTCTACGGTCTTCCATGGCGCTGTGGCTGACGTAGTTTTTCGCTACAGCCTACTTCCCTGCTCCTTCGTTGTTAGCGTCACTTTTATTTTCGGAAGAGGAGCTTCCAACAGTCCCGGTGGTTTAATTAGCTTCGGGACCTTAGAAGAATACCATAAACCCCAACAGCTCTTCTTGAGTCCCGGATACGTACTTATGCACAAATGAAAATTGTAAATGGGACAGTAAAAAGAGGACCAATGGCCTCGCCATTTACTCTTATGCTGTCTACACATGATCCAATACAGCATTCCACTTTGTTTCGGAACATGGCCTGGGATGCTCAAAAGAGCCTTGACTTCATCAGAACTATTAAAGAACAGCATACTTCTCCTTCTCTGCGCTTTCATAATGGCCAAAATTGACTCTTACAGATTCCGTTTTAGGTAGCAGTTCATTGTTATCCGATGTTTTCTGCCTTTCTTTAGCTGCTTTTGTCTCTTAATAGCTTAGAAGCTCTTTTGAAAGGTCTTACATAATTCAAAGATTGCTTGAGACTTGCTCAAAAAGATTTCTGAAGTTAAAATTCTCCTAAAAGTCTCTTTGGACTTCGACAAATCTTGCCGTTCAAACATGCGCAAAGAAAAATGCGTTGATCGCATCCGTATTCAGAATCTGTGATTCCATCTTCTGTTCCCACTTAACGTGCGAAGTAGAGCTGCGCAACATCGCTCTTTGTTTTGTTGTGCCATCCGTTCTGGCCTTCTTTTTGGTATACAAACACTGTGCAGCGTTTTTAAACAGTTTGAAAGAAAGAATTGATTCGTTCGCCTTCAAATGCCCGTCAACGATGCCGCGAATAGTCTAGCCGCGTTCTAATCGTAGAATGAAGTGCAGTCGAAACAAAGCCCGGAATATACGCATTAATCAAAACGATGTAGAGAATGCGGGTATCGGCGGCGGAGACCTAGACCGCACAGGTGAAGCCAAGAACCAAGAGTTGGTGCAAAATCTAAGCCGTGTGGTCTTTGGGAAAGTACGTTTCCAACTGAGCATCTCCAAGTTCGCAATGTACTGGTTCCGATGTCGATAACGGGACGCTCTGACTGAGTGACTATGCAGCTACACGCGTCTTGATTTAGACTTTGGCATATAATAGAGTATTTTCTGAACCATGGGTGTACCTGCGTCAGAAGCAGCAGCGGAATTGAACAGTGGCAGAGTGGCTTTCTTAGGTAGAGCTATGCCGTTTGGGGAAAAGGCGAGGTAGGGTGCTTCTCTACGGGACAGGAGTCCAGCCTCGGAAAAAGTCCTCTACGAATGCAAACCCCGCAATGACACCAGCACAGCTTCCTCGTTCGCTGTTCCGCGCATCGTGGCCTCGTAGACCTCTTCGATGAAGAACATACGCCATACAAAAACTTGAAGGACTCCTCTAAATTCTTCTCCTGAGGCGAACCAACAATTTCTACCACAAACTGGGCTGTCTTGCTATTAGCAATATCAAGCCTGGGTTAGTGTCCGTCACTCTAAATTGAGGGAGCACAAAAAAATCTGCGCATCTTTGTCCGACGGTCAGCGGCACTCAGTTGTTTCAAATCACGTTCTCCATATTCTTCTTCAGATTCGCTATGTGCTCTCCCTCGATGTTTCGCGTTGTATAGATAACTTTATCAAGCGAATAGTTTGGTTTGGGTACAGTTATCCAAGTGCTCATACCTTCTTGTACAGACGTTAGAACAAAGTACATAAAAATTAGGACCATCTCAAACTTCTCCGTTCCCTGTTCGTGCACAGCCACTGCCGTAACTATCTTTTGCCCAACAAACGACGAAGCCGTGGCTCCGAAAATTTTTGTCGCGAAAAGATGCAGTTTGTCCTAGACAACAAAAACCTCGCTTTCTATCCAACTGAGCGGTTTGAAGCAATTCTCCCATCCCCATCTTCGCCGCTATCCACAGCAAAGACATCTACAGTCGTTTTGTTCATTTCCTGTCCTTCTTCGACATCCCCCCTGCTGGAGTTGACGTACGAAGAGGCAGAAAAAGGATGAACGAGGAGTAGCTGGTCGGTAATCACAAATAATGAGCTGAACTCGAACCCAGACAACAGGTCCATGAAATTACCCTTACCGTAGCCTCTGTCCGCGTGATTACATAAGAATTGGTCGCCCCTCCCTGCGACTCTCCTTTAGCACCTCAAACAAGTGCCGAAACGAATCGAGTTATGATTCTTCGATATCGGAAGCGCGGGCGAGCAAAATACAGAAAATCGCATCTGCCACTGAATCCGCAGAGTTTCCTTCCTTGTCGGGCTTTCTCGCGCTCAGCATTTTCACTTGATTTTAGTTTGCATGGGTAGCGTACAGATCGTCGTCCAATATAGCAAGGATGTAAAACGGAAGAAAAAGCACTTTCTTCGTATCCCCGAAAGATAACTGCTCAAATTCCCTAGCTGTTGAGTCTGGTCTCGTTGCGAGTTCCATTCCATCTGCCCATCTCGTCCACCGCCCGTAGCGGAAAACAGCAGTATGTTGCCCGCAATAACCGGAATCGCTTCCAGAGAGGGCGTAGCACTACCAGACTTTCGGATTACATCAATTGTATTGCCAAAGCTGAACCCTGTTGTCTGAGACGACAGAAAGCCCCACGACGTAGCAGTACATTTCTGAAAACTTAATACAATCCTCGCCGAGCTTGCGTAGCCTCATGAGCTCATTGAGCCACTACTTGAGCTGCAAACGAACGCAATTCATGAACAAGATAACAAATCAACCCCGCGTTGGGTCAATGTCTGGGACGACGCACTCGAGCTTTTCTTGCAAACCTCAGTTATACACAGCAGCCTCGCAGGCTCATATAGGACCTTTTCAGCAAATGATTGTTTGTGCTTTAAAGATATACATTGAGACGAACTGAGATTCCACCCATCACTGGGTCGGCCGTAACCGCACGAGCGATATGCCCTGAACTTTTGCTTGGACCTCGTCCACGTGCTATGCCCCGGCCCCACCGCCTCGTAGTACCTCTTCCCATTCCTCTTCTACCTTTTACACGAGTAAATAGTGGAAGGTCAGCAACCGGAGGCAAACCGCTCGCGTCGGCGACCGTAGAATCTGGAGTGCTTGTCCTTGTCGTCAGGATGATGGGCGAATCATCATCATAATTTTCATTTATACGCTTTTCAACATTGCGCCCTTGTACTGTTGAGATGCAGGAGTAGCTGCGGTTGAAGTGAAGCAGATATGTGAGTGATAAGTTGATATGTCAAAGTCGGGAGTCACAGTTGGGGATTCTCGGTCGTGCGATTGTGGCCTCACGCTACAAGCGCTACCTGATCAAGAGGACCTCTAAAGATCTTTGAGGTAGCGTAGAAGCTTGCAAGCGATGTTAGGGTGTACTAAAGGGAGGAAAGAGTCGCGAGGGGGTTCTGCGGAGAGTGTGTAATAGCTTCGCGTGAAGATGACGAATTTTGGATGTATAAATGGCGCCCGTCTCGATTCATGGAGAAGATCTTTTTCGAGATCCCACTAATGATATTGGAAGGTTTTTTGGAGCCAAGAAGTTTGGTCAAAATGCCCGACTTTGCGTCTGTTTTCTGGGAATACTAGTTTGGTGGTCAAAAAAGGACCAACAGCAATGACCAAAATCCGGTTAATTTATCCAAATTTGGACGATTCAATTTCCGAAAATATTTCCATTCATTCATTAGAGCTAATTTGTATAGAAGTAGAAACTAGCACATATCTGCAGTTTGTGCTAGTTTTTTTGGAGATTTAACTTGCATACATCTTTCTCTTCTCGCAGTCTACATGGAAATTTATAGTGGACTGTGGGAGCTAAGTAGCTCCTCTGAGCTGCTCTTAAGAGCTACTCAGCTCGCTACATCAACAAATTGTTAACAGTACGCAGTTTGGAATTGAAATTTAAAATAGAAACCTGACATTTTTCTAATCTATACCAGTTGCGTTACGATCCCAAATAGACCTGAGAGTATAAAAACACCAATGCATTCCTCAGTTTCGCGTTTGTTCCATATTCGTCTTCACTATCCTCCCCTGTCATGAGCTCTGCGTGCGAAATATCTTCTCCCCCTACATTTCCCACCATTTTCTTCCCAACATGCCTTTCTGCTGCTTCAATGGTTGGTCATTCTTCGCCCGAACCATCCCCGCTGTCCTGCGCCATCAGAGAAGTTGCCCTCATCGCCTCTCCAGCAACAAGCGTTTCCTCTCCCCGGCGGTAATCAACCCAACTTCCCTCCCCGCGCAAAGCGCCACAAATCCATGTCACAACTCCCCCCACCCTCCTCCGTCACATCGCCCTTCCGACAACGTCCCTCTCGCTGACCACGACTCCTACTAGCACGACAAGCATTCACTCTCCCTTCACACCCAAGATGCCCTTCATATCGCCACCGCCTTCGTTCCTCTCGCTTCCGCCTCCTCTTCCGCCCCTTCTCCCCCTCCTCCGTTCACCACTCTTCTCAACAGCCCCCATCTAGAGAAAATGGTTCTGTTAATATCCTCTATCGCCTCCAAGCTTGCCCAACGAAAAGCAGACGAGCTTATCTCTCTTCTTACCGATCCCCATTTCTCCAAATCAACCTTCCAGAGTTCCGTCTCCTCCACTAAGCAATCCCTCGAGCTCCTAATAAATCTCTTTCAAAGGGAATCAGCACCATCGGTTTAATCCCCTCTACCATTTCCGATCCCCAGAAAGGTTTCTCCGCCACCATCCTCTAGAAGAAAGCAATTCAAGTCCTCAAACAACAGCTCGCTCTCGCACACTTCAAGAGTAACTTCTTCCACCTCATCTCCAACAAAAGGCGTGCGTCTTTCCCGCTTTCGCACATCCCATGACCGCCACTCTTGGCTCTCAAGTCGTTCCCACACTCAAGAAAGCAATAATGGAGTCAACCGAGAATAACGTCATCTGGCATCTCCCTCACACCACCAGTATCGACTCCTTTATAGGCCTCATCCAAATCTACTCCGACAAGTCCTCTACCTCTCTCGAATCCTCCCCAATCACCTCCTATCCCCTCCACATCACACTCCTCAACTTCTCCGACTCCTTTCGTCGCAAGTGCATCTCCGATAACCTTACACTTCTCGGTTACCTCACAACCTCCTTCAACCCTACTTCTCCCACTCCAGATGCGATATCACCCTCATTTCTCTTCCAACATCCCCCGCCAAACCAAAATGGAACTCATACACCAATCCATGTCCTCCTCCTTCAACCCCTTTCGATTCCGGTCTCTCCGGTTTCCCATTTCGCGATGCAAACGGCGTTCTTCTTCAGTGCCACTAAATCATCGCCAGCTACTGCGCAGACATCTGTGAAGCAAAGGATATCCTCGCCATCTCCCACGGCACTGACCCCAGCACCCGCGTCATATATACACAGTCTCTCGTTCACAACTCCACCTAAATTCTCACGCCCATCCTCCTCGACCACAATAGCTCACACTTGCAGCCCGCAACAAGCACTCCTCCCTCCTCCGCGACTCCGAAACAACAGTCCTCGCCCGCAAGCCTAGAATCTCACGCAAATTCAAGGACCAGGCCCTCCAGGCACTTCAATCCCTCCCCTCGCAAAATACCCATCACTCTTTGAATCTTATCCCCTTTTCAACATCACCCTACTTCTCTCTCCATACTACATCTTCCCTTTTGAACCTCCCCACAAAGTCAACCTCAGCGTTTCCAAACTCATCATGTTTGCCGCCACCGAACGACTCAGCTCAGAACACCACTTCACCACCGTCGGTCCACAAAATCTCGCCGTTCCTTCTACTCAGTCCGCACCGCCGTTCTCAAGCACTCCAACTTCATCCTTGCCGCTATTGAAAAGCAATATCAAGCTAACGGCTTCCACATCGACTTCTCCACTTCCGAAAGAGGGCATTCTCATAACTGTCCTTTCATCTACGGCGGCTTGCGCCGAATGTTAGAAGCAAAAGACTACCGCGCCCTTGACATGGTCTTCCCCTTTATCGGGGCTTTCTTCGACCGTTGTTGTGATTAAATCGATGCTGCTCCTATTACCAAGGTCTTCTCCAAGTACGCAGTAACGGACGGGGCTTCTGATCCAACCGCACTTTTTGGGGCGTAATCACACCTTTGTCGTTCTTCTTTCTACAAAGAAGTGTCTCTCTATTCTGCATAGGAGGGACCTGGTCAATCACACTATGGTAACCCAGATACCTTGATTGCACGTAGCTGAAGTTCTCATAGTTGCCCATGCTATTCTGTTCAGCATAGGTTAAACCTCTTCGAACTCCATGAATTGAATACTCTATTGCAGGAAACAGAGATCAGGAACTACGACCCGGGTTGCGCATAGGATTCCTTTGGGATCGAATGAAGTGTAGTTGAACCTTGTCAACTACAAACGACTTGCTCTTCGTTCCATTCTCATCCTTGGAACCAATACGACCCAACACTTCTTTCCATCAGTTCACTTGCTCAATTGCACAGAATATAACGAAATGTCCTCCCGGGCATGAAATTTTGGAGATGAGCGTCGCCGTCTTCACCATGTCCTCACGTGTGAGAACGTCGTACCAGCTGTTGTGTATGTTCTTCTTCGCACGTATGTTATATTGGGGGTCTGTGAGAACCAAATGCACTTTCCCTATCGAAGATACCCCATACTGCGCAATGTCTCGTCAATCTCCACAAGGTTATCAAATGTACAATTGTACATTCGAAAGTTCTTATCTATCTCCGACTCACACTTCTGGAGAGACATTATATCATCCAGAGAGGTACGGTTATGAGGCGGAAGGTACCACCGTCCTTTCCAACCCAAGAACGCTGCTGAACACCATCAGTTTTTCCTGCAACGCGGTCCCACCTGTACCTGCTCACGACCCCTGCCCCCGAGTCTCCGATTGTTTCCCAACGGGAGCAACTTCGATCACATCTTCTTCCATGAGCATAGAAGGCTATACCTTTGTTTTAGCCACCTCTTCCACCTTCACACTCCTTCGAAGTTTCAGTGGCAATATGTATTCCATGATAGTAGAGATGAGAGAGTTTGAGAACCAGTCAAATCTCTCTGGAAATTCTAGATGCACTGTGTCCAAAAGTGTTTAGAATGTCCCATCTTTCCGGAGTATATATCGCATACAACTGCTCATTCACCATCACTTTGTTCAGATCAGAGAGATACTGTGTAGTCAAGGTGCGGAGTGGAGTGTCAACGTATTCCGTATTCCGGTAGATTCCATGCCCACAGGACGACACTTCCTCCATCAATATATGATTTCTATCTGGAAGTAGTCGATGGGTAATGTCCCTGTGAGAGAAGCCATCGTTTCGCTTTCCAATTGCCTCTAACTGCATATAAGAGCACCTTAGACGAATGAAGGGCATCAACATGACCTCTGCACCGGTCAATCCAAGAAACTTGGCAAAAGAATCCCACTCCTTTGTTATCAGTTGCACACCGAAGCCCGCTTGCTGAGCCATTTTTTTGTCATGAATCGCTACCTTCGAAAAGGGTGCCGTAATTCGTTTCTCGCCTCCTTCTCTTAGGGGTGGCCGCTTTCCTCGCTAAGGAGACCTCCTGAATAAGAAAGCGTTGAAGGAAAGTCGGTAACGAAAGGGAACGGTGTTTGCCTGCATTTCTTGGAGCTGTGTCCACCCCTTGAATAACTGAGTCAATATGGAATTATTCGGAATTCCCTTGAAAGTCGCCGCCTCGTCTGCGTTCCGGAAGTCTCTCACCCGCATATCAGGATCCCCATCCCTTATGTCTGGCAACCTTGCTGAAAAGCAAACCTGACAATTAGAACCCCTCATCCCTACAACACGAAGCTCGTTGTCTGTACAGATGGAGTGCTCGGGACCTAGAGGGGTGTTAAAGAATTTTTGAGGTCTCCGGCTGGATATGTCGATTGGCAATGGCAAACTCGATAAACTCACTGTGCCCACTTTCCTAGGCTCGTCTTCGCTTTGCCTCGTAGAAAAGTAACAATAGCGGAGATCAAAGCAAGCCCTGATAAGTTCTTCACCAGTGCAAAACAATTTCATCATTGTAGAAGAGTATGCCCGGATGGGTGAAGAACTGTTCAGTGGTTTCGGAAAACTCCTCGGGGATTGGGAGCAATTTAAGTACGATTGTAAGCCAATGAGCAGTTCTTACGAGAGCCTAATTTCAAATCGAGGGGGATAAATGAGTTTAGGGAGTGGCCAGCGGAGGAAAGGGTGTGAGTCCTGACGCGGAACAGGATGGAAGAACGGCTGTTTCGGAATGAGCATTGGTGCTCTTCTAACTGTTGGTGGTACTCCCAGTGGGTCGAGAATGGGAGATTGCACGCATTCTATCGACAAATGGTGGTTTTGCGTATGCTCCACGTAGTGTAAGGACGAAAGAAGGCGTAAGTACGGAGTAGAAGAGGAGCCAATGTGACAAGTTGGGAACGAGAAGCACCACCCTCGTCTCATTTACTTGTTCTACAGGCATGCTGTCGTCCGTCAGCAGTGCTATTTCACTTCATCGGGGTGGCGATCAAGTCCCTGAGTACCGATGATGGACGGCACATTGCACCGTACCGGCCATTGTACATAGACACGTGCATGGAAACGCTTAAAATTCCATTAAATTTGAGTGCCAGCGCTGCCACCGAGGCCTTCAGCAGTACAGTAGTGCCATTTTACTTCATCGACTCATTGATGAAGTAAAATGGCACCGCTGACGGACAGCAGTAACGAGAAAAATGCCAATTGGCGTTCAAGTCGCTACTGCCGGCCGTCAGAGTTACAGTTTCACTTCATCTATGAGGCATGTGTATACCCGTGGATACCTCCATGATGACTCGCGTCTCCTCTGTGGTCCCTCCGAGTATCTCCGAGGATGAAACTGAGGTTGCCAAAGCTACGAAACTCTCGAGAGAGATGAGTACGTCTTCGTCGATGAAGAGGGCCTTGCCGGCGCAAAGGCTCCCAGCCTTTGGATATCATCGCGTTTTGGTGCTGCACGGACTGATCAATGATCCTTACGAGGGCATAAAGTAGATGGATATCGTGCGGTCTTTGGACGTGGTGCTTTGGAGACGCAAGAACGAGAAGGCGTTATCGATGAACGAGGTACTCGGTCTTGGCATTGTACTCAACGGGATGAGTTCCAATGTGCTGAAGAGGCGTTTTGCGGACAAGGTCCACAGCACAGTCTCCTTCATTTATAACTTGATGAAGGATATAAAAGGTTATAGTCGCAGATCTTTCACAGACAAGAATAGCTGGAGCACTGAAGAGGAGCGAAGCAATCAGTATGTACAGCGTGCGACATTTGACTCGCTATGCTGCTCTTGGATTGAAATTCGGCCATTGCGAAGAGCTTCTGGAGTTCTTTGAGGAGTTGTGGAAGTAGGGACCAGTGCTGACGTTGGCGCATGTGTAGAGTGATCTCTTGTTAGGACTCAACGACGATGAGTTTCGTTTTGCAATACGTTGCTTGCAGCTGCACATTGGGGTGAGAATGAGTTCTTCGGGAAAAATGGGTCGTTTTCTGGACATGCGAAAGCACTTCTTTCAATTTGCCATAGGTATGCTTCGTTTGTGCTGGATAGCAGGAAGGAAGAAAGGTCTGAGTGTGAATCAAGTGTTACAAACGACCTTGCTCATGGGAAAGAACGAAGTGTCTTTAGTGGGTACCTTTGCATGCAAACTGCAAAGATGGAACTCAGTGGAGCGTAACGACTGTGGCCGGGGATGGTATCCAGGAGGATGAAACTCGCGCAAAGGAGAATTGAAGAGCTTTTGAAGCTCAGTCTAAGTTCCGCCCCAGCGGATAGTGATGTGGTGGAGGTAGTACAATCTGTTGATGTAGCTGCACCTGGTGTTGGGGAGTCTATAACCAACGGGAACCCATAATTCCTAGGCGAAGCACACGGAAAAAGAGAGGTATTAAGCCTGGGGGATAATGAGAGTGAAAAGTTTGTGGAGAAGAAGAACAGAAAGAGAAAGGCTGTTGTGCTCAGTGATGACGACGAGTACGAACAGCCTTCAACGAAGAAAAGTAAGAAGGGGAAGACTTTGGACACAACGGCTCGGAAAATAACGGCTCAGCTGGTCGATGTGTTCAAGAAGATGAGCAAGGAGGATTTGAAGCGCTTCTTCAAGTAACTTAATGTTCTGTCGTCCAGCGAAGATGAACGGGACGAGGAGGGAGAAAATAGAGGATTAGTTGTGGGCGAAAAGGAGCAAGGTGGAGTGATGCGATGCTTCGAGGATGATAACCTGGAAATAGTGCCAAAAGGACTAAAGAGGCCTGGTTAGTAAGTAGGGGGTCGGAAATGTCGTGGGTTTACTTGGTGAATGCACTTCCGAGTGAGTGGCCTGCGAGGGAAACGGGGTGAAGCATCAGAACATTTGGATGCAGATGATTCACCTAAAAAAGAAGCAACGAGCTGATTGTTTGACGGTAGAAGAATTGAAAGTGGTGAAACATGCGGTGTATTGGCGTGCTGCTCACAATACGCACAAGGAGTTGTGTTCTACAAAAGAACCGGTTCTTGGGTGATTCTACCGACAAAGGGAAACCCTGTGAATGACAAGGAGGCTTTATGGATGGCGGCAATGGAGAGGGATGACTTGGCTCGAGATTACTTCGCGACGAAGAGAAATGAGCTGATGGTGAGGGGATTTTGTCTACTGGATGAATTTTCCACGGACCATGGGATGGTGGATGACGCGAAGAAGATGGAGTTTAATCTGGATGGGGATGTGACCGGAACTTTGTTGGAGTTCTTCCTGAAGGACTTCTTGAATCAGCTAGACTGACGGTTGAAGCGAATAGGAAGAACTGGAACCCGATCATCAACGCTAGAGAACAGAAAGATGCTGGAGATAGATTGAACGGTGTTGGGCGATATATTGCGATGAAGAAAGGGATTGTGGATTCTGTGGAGACGGAAGAAAGTAACATTTTAATATTGAGGAAGAGGGCATTGTTGGATGTGAGATTTGGACAGATTGCAGCAGCTCTCCGTCTTTGCAACAACAGGTCAGGGAAGAAAATATGTACGCCCCGGAAACTGGAAGGCGAATGCTATGTACGGGGAAGGGATGTCCAAGACAGATGTTACACACGGACTTTCGAGGACTGACTGATGCGGAGAAAAGCGTCGGGGATATTCCGGGTTCTTTATGATGGCGCCCGGAGCGAATTCTTTTATGCTGTGGGTTTCTGAGAGGTCACATAAAATGTATGTGACGGACGTCAAAAGCCTGAAGCGGCTGTCTCGGACGATGGTAGTGAGAAAGTTCAGGATTCCACCGTACTCCATTTTTGCTGGGAGGGGACGTGTTTCACGATGGAGCTAGGTACGAAGATGCGCTGGTTAAGGAAAACTGCATTAAGTATCACATGTAATTGGTATCGGAGGGGTACAAACTGCCAGACGCAGTGCAAAGGCAGCCAGTGTTTGGCCTAAGTTTGAAGAGGAGGACTCTGCGCTGGGTGAGGATGGAAATGATCAGAATGAGGATCAAACTCGTAAGTTTGGAGGAAGATTATGAAATGGAAGATGTAGGAGGTGGGGATGAGGAATTTGTGGAAGAGGAAGATGATTACAGAGTATTTCAATTCTGCTAACACAGATGGAGACTACGATGACGGAGGCATGATAATGGATGAAGATGATGATTAGATACTATATGATAGATATTGAAAATGAAGTAGGATGAACACGTACGATGTTTTGGTGTTATATTTGTGTATTATATAAATGTATTGTTAAAGAGTTGAACATAATGTGTTTAGATGTCGATGTGTCTTCCTTCGTTACGGGACAGACAGGGAGCTTTAATGTTTCGAAACTAAGTTTCTAAGTTCCTAAAGTGAATTATGGCTTTACTTCAGTTTGGAACTACGTTTATGGACAACTAAACTAAGTCTATAGGTTCTAAACTGAACCAAGCTCAAAATAAGGCTTGAAGCCTTATTTTGAGCTTTTGGCTCAGTTTAGCACCCCGTCCTGTTGGGGTGCGTTTCGAGTGGGGACGGCGAGGAAGAGAACTGCGTTGGTGCAGTTCTGCAATCCGTAGGTTGAGAGAATAGGGATAATTTTCCATTTTGAAGGAAAACTGAATCCTCTCTGCGGGAGGACGGGCGGGATCGAATGACTTCATGGATTGAATTGTTTCTGCCACAAAAGAAAATGGAGAATTCGGGGATGTACTGAGCGGAAATGAATTCATTGGTTGAAATGGAAGAATTTTGTGGGGGGCCGTTGCTGCGAAGCAAAGTGCCGATTCGACCTCTACCGACAGTTACGGCTGGGGCGTTGGTGATATGGATGTCAGTTGAAAGGCCATGTTGGTTGTGAATTATGTCTGGATTGGGGGCTAAGTGGTATGTAGAATTTGTGGCAGTGGCGAGTGTTTAAGTGTGATTAAATAGAGAAAAGTTAGGTTAGTACAGGGATATGTTGAAGCATATTTGGAATGTAGGAAATATTTATTAAGTTGAAAGGTTGACTGTGTGTTGAAGCATAGAAAGTTATGTTGTTTTGTTCGTAATGAGACGAAGCGATTTTACGAATAGTAGGGAGCTGGATTTTTTATTGAGTGGGTAAAAAGCTCTAAAAGTAATGTAGAGAGCAAGGTTTGGAGGACTGAGGGAGGGCTGCGCATCATAGATATTGAAAGTGTGCGGTTGTGTACGGGTGAGCCTTGAATGGTGTGAAGAGTATCAAAAGTGCAGATGCCAAGGTTTTAGAGGATGAGTGATATTGGAAGCGCTGGCGCGAAGAAAGAAAACAAAAACGCCGGGGGAGGTGGGTGGGAGGAGAAAATCGTCGAACGAGAGTGCTGTGGGAGAGACTGTGACCATCAGTAAGCTCTGGTGAGGTAACCTTGGTCTTGAAGTGGCGCTTGTCGAAGAGTTTGCCGGCTTTAGCAATGTCGAGTGGTTACGTAGCCGACGAGGATCTGAATGCTCTGTTGGATAAGAAGGAGATGCCGGAGACGCCGGAGCGGGAGGAAGGGGAGGATAGAACGGAGATATGTTGGGGTGAGAAAATGAGGGAGAAGTTTTTTATGGAGAGGGAGGTGGGGGAGATGGAGGGGGGCCGGAAAGGAAATTTTGTGATGATCTCAAGGAGCGGGTGAGGGAGCTTGGAGGTGTATTGAAAGAAAGAGGTTTTGACTGCATTTCGGAGGTTGTGTTTGAGATGAGAGGTGTAGTGCTGAGTGCGTTGGAGGTTGGGGTGCCCTTAGATGCGGTGTCTAGTGTTCGGAGGGGATTGAAGTTTGCTGGAGTGATGGCGGAAGAGCGTATAGATGGGATAGTGGAATGTATGGGGCGGAAGATGGGGAAGTTGTGGAGGGAGAACGTGGAACTGAGGAGGCGAGTGGAGGTGTTGGAAGGACAGGTATGGCGGGTGGAGGAGATATGGGGTGTTTTGAAGGAGTTGAAGGAGGTGAGGGGCAAGGAGAAAGTGGAGACAGGGTCGCTAGTTTCGCCTAGGAGACGTAGGGGACGGGTTGGTGTGCGGAGAAGGAGGGAGAATGGGAAAGAGGAAGTATTTGGATAAAGTAGGCTTTAAGAAGAGGAGGGATGGTATTTAGATGGTGAATAGCAACGTGTGTGTGGCAGAACAGAGGAGTGTGGGGAACTGGAGCGGTTGGAAAGTGGACGGAAGTGAGAAGAACGCACGCGCTGGTGAACTCTTTTCATCTAAACTTCCGTCTCTGTGAAAGGATGGACGGAGATGCGTGAAGAAGTAAGTGTGCAGGTGTAGTGTACTGGCGACTTCCTTGGTAGAGATTTCCACTCAAGGTAGTTAAAAGTGACAAGCAAACTACAAACTAGGAGTAAACTCCACTTGGAGAATGAAATTTTGAACAGTATGGGGTTGTTATTTCCAAAAACATTTGGCGCCGAACTAGTACAAACTGCAAATCTTAAATTTTTTGGATTTTGATTCACGAAACTAGCGATCCATCTCAAACAACTGTATTCCAGGAACACCGAAGTGCATCTCTCTTATGATCACTATACTGGTCGCAAGGTTCCTAGCTTTCTAAAATCCCAAATAGGTTAGGATCACTATACTGATACGTAAAAACAGTAGTGATATGCAGTTTTTACTGAGCCACTGCGGAAGCAAAGCTGTAATTACGCATCTCAACAAGCCTCAGTGGAAGAAAGCATTAAAGGCCCCAAGAAACCATATCTGCTTCTCAGCGATGCATATTTCCCCCAAAAAAGCCCCAGAAAATCAATAATCTACTATTCACTGCAGCAATTAAACATGCAACCAAAGAATTTTGTATTTCACTGTAATACTTCTTTATGCGGTTAATGATCTCTGCCGTTGAGTTAGAGATAGTCAAGAACAGCCCGGGTCTTCCGGGTCCACACCCAGAGTTGGAGCTCTGGGTCTTTTGAATTCCTCGCGGCTTCAAAGAGAAGACAAGTTGAATTCTCCTCTTGATCCTGAAGAATCCACCTATGTTTTTTCTGATATCTCTCGTTTGCTTCATCTGCCCCAGTGCGGCTGAATCTTCTCCAAAATTAAGGGCGAAATTTTATTCGGTTCAACGAGCTCACTGAATAATGTTATCGTCAAAATTATTACTCATCGTCTTCTTGGTCAGTTTTCGGCGAATGCAGCCTTCTTCTTTAACACTACTCTAATGTTGAATACTTGAACAAAAAAGCGATTTTCAGTAAAGAAAAATGCTTTAATCAACTTTTATTCTCTTTGAAGCCCCGAGGCATTAAAGATACCCAGAGATCCAGCTCTGGCCGTGGACTCGGAAGATCCGGGTCAAAATTGACCCGGATCTTCGGAGTCCACGGACCTGCTTTGCATTGGCATAACTATCACTTCTTAAACGGCCCTAGACGCTTCTTTCCAAGATTAGTTTTGGAAGTGAGCAGGCCATTAAATGAGATGAACTCTATTGCCTGAAAATCACCCTTTTCGCCCATCATTAACATGAATCGGGCAATGTCTTTTCGATATTCCCAATCTGCCGGCATATTCTCATCGGTGCAGGAAGAATGCGTCTCTTTGCCATCTTTAAATATGTCCTAGATGTGTTCATTCAATTTATTGCAACCAAATCAGTTTCTCCGAAGCTGGAAAGTCGCTTCAGAACATTTTATCACCATATTTTTCTTTTTGCCTGCGAAGAAGCATTACTGTACAGGTATCCCCAATTTTTAACAGGACGCATAATAGTGTTGACACAAAATGACGTTGGCGGGTAAAATATCCCGTACGTCGGAAAAAAACACTGTACAGTACTCTCGAGTGTTGGCCCCAACGCTGTCGGCATGTAGAGTAGCCAGCGCCTCACACACATACTGTACTGTACTGTACAGTCGAGTACAGTACAGTCTACAGTATTAGGCAGAGTTCGGATTTAGAGATGCTAGACACCAACTTTGCCGGTGTGCGCGGGATAAGGTCGTCACACAACGCTGTCGAGTGCAACACTGTACCAGGCGGAGTTGAGATCCAAAGTTTGCCTGATTTTGGAATCCAAAAGGTCAGCCGATGAAATACTTTACGTATCGCCCGGCGGCACCGAGGGCCACTCATAAACCACACCGCCGGCGTTCCATGTCGGCGGGCAACCAAATGACTGGTGTGTCCATCGCTTTGCTTTCGCCTTCCAACCTACATCTTCATACCGCGACTCCGTTGATCCGTTCTTCCTTTCGCGTTTCACTTTCTTGCGATCCATCTCAACCTTATTCGACATTGGACTGTACCATACCGCGAAAGTTCCAGCACAAAGCACTTTGTTGTCAAACAAGGTTGAGAGGATATGAGTAGCCCTCGGTGCCGCCGGGCGACACGGAAATTATTTCATCGGCTGACCTTTCGGATTCCAAAACCAGGCAAATTTTGGATCTCAGCTCCGCCTAGTACAGCGTTGCACTCGACAGTGTTTTGTAACGACCTTATCCCGCGCACACCAGCAAAGTTAGTGTCTAGCAACTCTAAATCCCAACTACGCCTAATACTGTAGGATAACTTTCGAAACCTTCGAGAAAAATGTTTCGAAAAAGCTTTTCGTCACTAAACGAAAATCTCTTCTACTCGCCGTGATTTTATGCTTATTTGAGACGTTGTTCTAAGTAATGAATACAAAAAGGCGGGCTTTTTGTTTTCTGAAGCCAATTTGTGCATCTATAATAATAAAATCTTGTGGCTTCGAAAATTAAAATCTCAATGATCACTGTTGCCGAAAGTATCGATTGCTTTTTTTGCAACCTCCTGTAATAGGGTACTCTTACCATATACGTTTTGTATGGGCAGAAGTCTGAGGAGAGGGTTTCGTCTTTTCTAATCGGAATTCTTGAGAATTTTTTCGCTACAACTCGGCTTTCTTAGATGCCGTGAGTAATCTGTGATTCCGATTCTTCTTTCTAACTCGAAAAAGCTCTTTCTCTTATATCTTTGTGAGCTCTTTCTCATTCGGCATACTTAGTGTAGACACTCTCAATAGACCAGCATTTTCCTAGGAAGGAGAGTTTTCTGGTTGAAATGCAGAGAAGGAGCACGGAATTCAGCTGTTTTAGAAGTGCCTTATAGTTACAGTGACCGCGAAATCCCCTTTGCTATACTTTGCGCAGTATGTTGATGTGAATTATTTAAAAGTATCTTTTTATAACGGATCAAAGTACGCTTATCCCTATATGATGTTATTTTTTTGTCTATTAAAGATGGAGAATAGGAAAACTTATAATTTGAAGTTTTTATTAATATTTCTAGGCCACAGTTTATCTCTAACATGTTATACATCTTTAAATCATCTATTAATTTTCTCTATGAATGACTAAAGTGACCGAGTTTTTAATTCAAAATTTAAGTGATACATAAAATTAACTACTTAGAAATCCATGGAGAAGGGTTGAAACTAAGATCATCTTCTAAGAGGTCTAACATGTATTCATGTGCTTTGCTTCGACGGATACAAGCTCAGCAAAAAAATTCTTCTTTAAGCACTATGAAATGGGTCCTTTGGTGTAAATTTAACTCGAAAAATCCTTTCTAGAGAATAATCAGCACTAAATTCCTTAGTACATGCTTTAACTAAAAAACATTTTTTAGCATTTAGCTTTACGTATTACAGTATTGCATATTTTTCATATTTATTACTAAAAACCCACTAGTAACGCACAACCATAGTTCAAACAGACGTGGAGCAATACTCTAAGCCTTGAGATGGGTCAACAGATTTCAAATTTTACATTGTAGTAATTTCGCTTCAAGAAATACAGAGTAAGGAACGGCTTTCTACGTATTATCATATGAAACCAACTCCAACCTTCAATTTAAACTCAGGTTGGGGCCACCAATACGTAGACAGAGGTAACAATTGAACCTATTATTAAAACATTTGTGCCACGTATCCACACTTAGACACCAGAAAGGCGACGTCTTAAGCCAATTGTCGAGATACCTGGTGGATACCCGGGTTAAAACATTCGAATACTCTAAAGTTGAGACTTATTGAGAGGTTAAAGCACATTTCGAGGTCCTCCCTTAAAGAACTTATAAACTCTTTTTTCGGTATTCTTGTAGGTCATCAACTGCCTCATCCAACTTTCAATATTTTCAACAGCAAAAACGGATTGAAGGTTTTTCAAAACATCAAATAATTGAGATAGATATTTTCGTAGCGGTGGGTTGCCTGAGAAAGTATTTTCAGTTCTTTGCAAGCCCCAGTACCAGCAAATACTGAGAGGATGAGAGTATCCATGAACTTGGGTCACTCATTTAGAACTCTTTTATGTTTTTTGTATAAAGGATTTGGGGGAGATTTTTTGTTCTTCTCACTATTTTTGGATATATGTAAATTCCAATGAGCTCTTTAACTAGAACCAGACAATTCATTTTTTACTATGTACTTTGAAAAATTCTTGATTTCGACCGCTATTAATCGATTTTTTACCATTAATGATTGATTAGTCAACGCAGAGAATGAACGAGAAAAAAATTATTTCCAGTAGAAAAAGGAAATAGGAATCGCGCTGGTCGCTGTCAATATTCATCTAGTAAGTCATGAATAAATATTTTGAGGTGTATCGGTGGAGCAGAGCATAAGTAGGTCCAAATAAGTCCTTCAATATGGGAAAATGAAATTGTCTTTTTCTTCAGGTCCCGGAAAACCCCTCAAAATCCCGTAAACTTTTCCTTGTTTTAACATATGTTTCAAATGTTTTTGATCTGTCCATTTGAGTATGTTGTAGGTTAAAAAATTTTCAGGAATAGAAGCATACTTGAAATAGAAATAAAAGCATGTAGAGCACGAGTTCCGTTTCAATCTTACCCGAGCATCTCTAGGAATCCCTGCACAACAATGGAACGCTGCGAACCTACATTTACATTAACATAGAATTCGTAGGATAACCATATAAAGTACAGCATAACCTTCTGGAACGAGTTGGGAAACTTTCTTGTCGCTTGTATTATCCTTCTTTTTGAACTTTAAATTTAATTCCAACAACAGCAACAAGACTAACCATAGAATTAAATCAATATTGAATCGACATTTGCACAGTTGAGGAAGCATTACAAGTATATTAATGAGCTGTTTCATGGTTATCGTTTTTAGATAAGCCGGACTGAGTTCCTTAGTGGTGTGTTTTTGGTTTTTTCTCTGGTTCGGTTTAGAAGTAGCGTCACGTTTGAGTTAATATATACAATGTACTGAGTTGGTTCAACCGACTACTGGAACTGGTTCTTTGGATATTGATTACATTCAATCACTGGAATTCAGTGACCGCTCAGTCCCTTGGACAAAGTATCTACCTACTGGAAGTTAACTCATAGACAGATGCGCACTCACGGTAGAGAATACTGGTAGGATGTACTGGCCCAAAATTGGGTACGCTCATTACGATACGATTACGTTGTAGCGAGTAATGAGGGGAGAGTACGATTTGATTACAATTAGAGCTGCTTGGATTTCAAAATTATGAAAGTACAGCAAAAGGTTAAGTAGATGCTTAAAAGATTAGAAATTAGAAATAAATTGCGAGAATAAATTTCATCAGCAAGGACATGAGAAAGTCGTTCACGCCATATTGGTAGTGATAAAATAAGTGAAATATACACCTCATGCGTGCAACAGTATCTTTGAGCAATAAAACGCGTGTAAATGCATTTTCACTGAGTTTATGATTCGAAAATAGAGCCTTTCCTGCGGTAGAAATGTAAATACGATTTGATTGAAGTCTGAGTTAGTTTCGGATTCAAACTCTGCGGACACGGAAATGAGTTTACTTAAAATGTGCAAATAGAGTCAAAATTTGTTAGTAGGACAATGAGATATTTTAAATCTCCATGAGTAGTCATAATTACGCCTACTTTTTCTTTTAGAGGTTTTTTTAAAGACATATCCTAAGCAAAAAGTCAAGTATTGTGGAACGAGATGATAACCACATAGCACTGAACTATTTAGGCTGAGGAGATAGATGCAAACTGAGTCAATAGTATATTTAATTAACTGAGAGAAGGTTGACACAGTAATATGTTATGTAAATTTGGAGACGTAAAGCTACTATCAACAAAAGGGATGCGATCTCGCCCTTTATACCCATAATTAGATGTCTGTAGTGCTATCTGTCGTGATGAAGTACCTTTGTTTGCCAAAATGAGGAGGGGATGGGTGACATAGAGGAGGAATATGAGATAAATTCTTAAGAAAAGGGCAATGTTTACACTCTTTCCTGTAAGGGACGCAAATTTCAGCAGGTGAATCCTTAAAAATAATTATACGCTGCGTTACGGTTAGAACAGCAGATTCAGCAGCTTTGAGGGCGTCCTGATGCTAATCAGAGTTCGTTTCATTTTCATGATAAAATCAGCTCCTATTATAGTCAATGTAAACTTTTTTGACTAAAATAAACATTCAAAGCGACCAACAGCGTAATTACAGAGAGATATTTATATTTTTTATAAATTCTTAAATTGATTCACAGCTCCTTCAGGGTAGCTGCGAGCTGCTAAATGAAAGCAAAGAACTGAAGAAACGTTTCGTTCTTATCTATTCTGTCTAGAAAATTCGTCTCGCTAAAAGCTTACTACGCAAAATTTGCTTCCAGAAGGTGTTCCATATAAGTTTCCATCTTTTCAGAGCTACATAAACATGCTGAAGTTGGTCTGCTTGTGTGAAAAGGGAAATAGCCTGATTGAGACTCTTCTTTTCCAAATTCCAAGGTAAAAAGTACATTTTTGTTACGCGAAAGAGATTTATTTCAGAATTTTGATATTACAACTATTTTTTAAAGAAAAATTATTGGCGAACAGCATTTTTTAGAGAAGAGGGCTAGAATGCGATGGATATCAACCTTGTGATTCATCCTTTTCCCGCACACTGCTCCCAAACCATCCTACAATAAAGAAATGGAATGTGATGCCAAAAAGACCAAACCTTCGTTATAAACTTTTCCCTCGGCCGCACTAGAGCGGCTTGAAAGTGGCTAAGGCTACTATGTCTCAATTGACAAAAGTTAATCTTAACGTGCTGCAGTATCCGCATCAGTATACTATGGGTAGACTCATTAGCAATTATGAAACATTCCAAAGATTTCTAATCAATAAGCTTTTGAGTGTAAAACACGATCGTTCCAGATTTGCCCGTCACCTTGACGATGCGCTTTTGGAATGGAAATGTGTCTATAACAATATCCATGCGCCTGTATGGGAATTTCACTAACATTAATGCAAAAATATTGTAGGAGGCGGCCAACAGAAATTTTTGTATGTTCAGAAGATGTATTTCACGTTTTCAAGTGAATAGATGAGATCATTTAAAATGGCTCAGAATCCCACTCTTGAGTGTGCGCTCGGAGGTAATGAATGTGGATCACTCGTTTTTTTCTTAGGATGCTTTTAATTTATCTCATTCTTATCAAATTACATTATAAATTGGAGGCACTCGATATCATGCTTTTCTCTCGTGATCTTCCATCCTAGATATATATTATTTTTTAAAATGACCGGGATTTTTAAAATATGATACCAGAACTACCAAAATGAACGATTTGACCGGGGAAATTAATTCTGAGGCCGAACCATAGAAATTGGTCAAAGAAACTCCAAGCAGAGGATGTAGAGGGTTGTACCAAGGGCTCGAATGAGAATAATGAGAACTGCGAGTAAATGATGAAATATTAACTAATATAATCGGCTTAAATATGCATAATCCTTGGCCGCCAAACATGCAACTAAATAAATAAATTATTGTCGACCACCGTGTCATCCTGTTTAAGCCATCCGTCATCTTAAAGTGTTGTCACAACTCATATTTACGCGTAGTCTGGTGGTTCACACCCAAAATTTACAGCTTTCAAGAGTTCTTGTGCTCTGTATATGGGAAATGAGCATCATTTAAGATGAAACCGATTTCTTCAACGCGATATTCATCCGCATAGCGCTTTGGCCTTGAAAATGGCTCTGCAGGGAAATTTATTGCTCTGCAAGAATGATATTATTACAGTGCGGTACTGTGCAGTAGCAATTAACCCGACGCAATCATAACAAGGAAAGATGCACTGACATTTAAACATCACCCATGTCTAGCTGCCACGACATTATCCTCGCATGGGGACAAAAAAATAAACCACCATGTACTGTGATAGTTTAATGTTTTTAGTCCAAGTAAAGTTTTTAAAAGTGCACTGTGAGGAAACAATTGCAGTAGGTACCTATTTATACATTTCGCACATATCTGGACAAGTTCGTATGAGAGTTCTACGCAAAAAGATCAGACTATACTGCTAGCTAAGAGCTACACAGAGAGTACACGTCGACCATGTGCAGCTGCATGCTCGATAAGATAAATTGTGCAATGGAAGACCATATCGTGAAACTAATGTAAACGTAACTGACGTATACAGCTTCTCCGCGACGCGCGAGATGACATGAAGAGAGGGTAACACTCCAGCGCGAGCTTGCGGGATGCACATGTGAGTTACAGAAGTTGAAAAAATTGGAAAAACTAATGTTTTTATGTAATAACCGCAGATGTAAGCGTTTCATGAGACCCATTTCGCTTCAGCTAAACTGTCCGTATCCCATAATTGGAGGAGGCTTTCCCTACGATATGTGACTGCAGATGGTAATGACGAATTTAGAATACGACTATCAAAACAGACTGTTAAGAAGGCCAATTATTATAGAAACGGTATGAATTTAAAGAAGAACGACTGAAAATTCCCGGCAAAAAAAAAACCGAAACGACCTTCCCATATTGAACATCAGAATGTTTTTCTGAAAAAACAGGTGGCGCAAGTGCTGCTTGCGCACGATAAGGCGTTGGGACCGTTCCATCTCGCGTAAAAGACAGCCTTCAATGCAGGACCAAAAGGCAGTTCTCGCAGTGTTCAACGTTTCAGTTGCAGACAATGATAATCACAATTTTTGCAACCAAACGAAAGGCAGAGCTCGCTATATCAGCCCTGAACAAGCAAAAAGCGATATTGATGCCGGGCTAACCATCAGTGATACACAACTCAGACATCAACAAAAACTAGGCCCAACATCCTTCCGTTCGTGTCTTCACAGATAGCTCAAAAAACAAGCCCCGTAATTAGGGAATGCAAGAGCGGATACTACCTTTACACGAATCACCTCATATTTACAGCCCTCACCAACGAAGAGGAGCATTTTTGGTACAGATGGTTCTGGCATTACTCAAAGGGAAATCTTTCGGCGAGCCTCCAGAGGTTGCCTCCTTGGCCCGCCATATAATGCATCCATTCTGGAAAAAACATGCAGCGGAAAAGCATTGCTAAATTGCAGCTTTTTACGTACATGGGTCTCAGCTTTCATTTATCGAAACAGAAGTCAGCTTGTATGCCTAGAATGGCGTCCCGTGGTGGAAATCAGGAATGTTTCATTCAACAGCTACACAATTACTTCTTTTTTTGCTCAGGTGAAAAACATTTCCTCTCAATATGGTATCATGAGCGGAGCGCAAGTTTTGTGTTTAGATGAGACGAGATTCACACCAGGTCGTGACCTACATATAAAGGCACCCCAGAGAGTAATTACTAGGGCTGAAAAAGGGCAGTTCTTCCTATAATCGGTTTTCGCTACACTAACCGTATTTCATTTTTAATTTGTGCTTGCGCGGATGGGAAGTCTGTTCTTCCTTCAGTGGTGTTCAAGGTTGATCGTGAGCCTAAGCTTTCATAACGCTGTTCAATCAGTCCCAGTGTCAAAGGGAATACGTGAAGGGTGGGCGTTTAGTGGTGGAAAGACACGGCAAATGTTGACGCCTTCGTTTTCACAGACTGGGCAAAAAATTTTAAAAGGAAGGCTAGACAAGGCGTCAATTCTTTCGTTTAGCTGGTTTTATTTTTCGATGGACTGATGTGCCATATGTCAAGCCGGGTAATTTCTAAGTTTAAAGAGAGTCGGATTTTGGCGATGGCACTCCCTGCGCATACTAGTGACCGACTGCAGCCGTTGGACATCTCTGTTTTTGGCCCTCTTAGTGTGCATTCAAATGCATTAGTAGCTGCGGAAATCAATCGCCTGAGAAAGCTGCGCTCTAAGGGAGAGAAGTTTGGAGGACTGGAACTGTGGTATTGCCTTATGAAAGGTTTTGATTGTACAGTGACGGCATCGAACGTTATATCAGAGTTTAAAATTTCTGTACTATGGCCTTTAAGTCTCTATTGTGTTGTGCAGGATTTAATTAGAGTAAGTACTACATGCGACAAGTTAGCGTGCTTCTAAACGGTCAAATCTGAATTTCGGAGATTAAGTTTAGAGTATAAGAGGTTCAATCCTCCGGGACACCTTCGACGAGGTGGTTTTGTTGACACTACTTGTGGTTTTAAACTGACAAGGGATGATTTCCTACAATTTCTGATTGAGATGGACGCGGAGAGGAAAAATAAATGTGAAGAGAGGAGGCGCTTGGAGGATCTCAAGGCTGCAAAACAACTGTTTTGCAAAGAAAGAAGCGGCGGTTTATGGAATCAATTCAACTGTCTAAGGTTCGGGATAGGGTAGACAGGCATGGAGAACCTTTCATTTCCCCCATTCTTTGAAGGAGAGAAGGATGACAATTCGTAGGAAGCTGTCAAGCCGGATGTGATTTGCCTGCAGTGATTTTGGAAGTATATTGATCTCGAAGACCCCACTTTGCTTACAAACAGTTCTTATTCTTGCACACGCTAGTATATTTGGTCCAAACCAATACCTAGTCATTGCTCTATAGCATTTACCGCCGCGAAAGGGCGGCCCCTCCCCAATTTGAATTAAGCTGTTACTTTCCATACCCTGTCAATGAGAACTGATCGAAGCGGGTGAAGTTTGCGGTCCTAAAGCCTTTGAAAAGGGGCTATGAAGGCAGTAAAAAGTCCCAGCATTCCGTCTGTAACCCATTCTCCCGGACTAGAGGACTAATATCAATACAAGTGCGGCCTTTTTGAGTATTAGTTTTTAGTATTACTCAATTACTCCACCTGTCGCTCTGAGAGCCTCATTTACCGGGCCAAATTATATGTTTCAATCATTACATATTTTTCACAGAACCCCGCAAGCGCGTGCATCAGTGTTAGTAAATAGGGGATATGAACCCAGAGAGGCAAAAGCAAGCTGTTGTAAATCGAAATTAGGGTCAGATATGGGATTGTCGGAGAGTGGAGGGTAGCAGTGCTACTGTTAAACTCCAAGTTGGTGACCTTATTGTGAGGAACCAGTTCAGCAGCACTGCCAGCATTTCAAGTGGAAGAGAAGATTCAATATCATCCAAATTTAAATACTATGTGTGAACTACACACATCTATCACTGGAAAGATGACCTCTTATGATCATCGCAGATTGCTTGCTAATAAATATTGAGTTCAGTTCTCGCTTTCTCTCTGTCTAAACGCCGATTTTTTCAACAGGAAATTGACTGTCTGTGAAAGAGCTGTCGTCCTAGTGTGTAATTTTGCACCAATTTGCAATGAAACAGAATCAGATGGCGTCTCATAGAGGAATAACTAAGTAAACATATAATAAAGCAATGCTTCAGGTCAGATGACGCAATAAAAATCAATAAGGGGCTATAGAAGTAGAACCCATAAGACCTTTTTCTGTTTACTATAGAAAATCACACTGCTTTATATCATCTCAGATTCCTACTTAAGAACCAAATGAAGTTTTTTCGCGCACAAACCAGAAGCAGAACCCATTTTCTGTCCTCAAGTGCTAGATATCAATATCCGAAGGACACTTTTACGGCAAATTTAGCAAAGAAAGTTTTGAAGTAAATCACTTAAAGACTTGACAACGGCCCTGAGAAGATTCGTTCGTGTGATCAACTTTCACTATTTCCTTTTTCTTTCTGTTAATATCGAACCTGGCTTCTATACTTGCCGTGTTGTAATCCAACTCAATATATGTGCAATTATATGGTCTAAGAGATAAGGATTAAAACTTGTTATCCATTAATTGTTCAGAAAGAATTTTATAAAAGTAAATGTTATGCTAAATCGAGTCTTTGTCCCAAAAAGTGCTGGTAAAGTAATCAGTAATCAATTAATATGATCAACAGGATATATCAATGGAACTCTAGCGACCAATCTTTCTTTTCCAATTTCTATTCAATACTAAGGCTATCTTCGCGCATATTTTGAGCCGACTGATTTGAGAAGTCGAGTCGTTTTAACTCTCCGCAAAGTCTGGGATCTAAACCTTGACCTAAACTTACTTTTTCCTCCCTTGATATTTCTTCAGCTTTCCTTTCAAATTATTCTTGCTTGATTGATTGTAAATAACTATTTATATTACACAATCATTTTATGTCCGTCGGCAGAACAGATTTTGAAGATTCTTTATTCTCAATATTCTTCGAGAAAACAGACACATGATCTCCCGGCTTCGTGAGATCCTGTGAGAAAGGTATTGCAATGGAAGTAACCTGAACCTACTTTTCACCACATCAAAAAATCTATTTGCGTATCATATCAAGGCTTCTACCATTGAAATTGAGGCATAAAATGAAAAAAATTATAACTTGGTCTGTCTTTAACCATAGTCCAACAACGCGAAGTGTAAGAGCGGTAGGGCGAAAATTCTCCTGTAAATTCATACCGAGGGCCACCCTTCTTATCACTTAAAAAATCCAATCTAATCATTATTAAAGACCAATCACATGCCGAATCCTTTTATTCGCGGTTATAATACGGATTCATTTCATTAAAAACTGTATTTAGGAGTCCATTCTTGATGGAATTTCTCCCAAGAATATAAGTCCTGATATTTTGATACAGGTTGATATGGGAAGATGGAGTGACATACTGCTTGCGTCATTCATTCACAGTCTTCAAAAAAAACTCAACAGAGACCATCTTGTGTCATCTGATGGCTTTTACTGTCTTCCAGAAGTGTGACTGAAGCAATTTATTGTGAGATTCAGCTCAAAACTTCTGCAGGAATTTTTTTCCCAAAGCTTGGTCCTGGAATGAACCTTGACCCAGTCTCATTTCAGAGGTAACAATGGCCTAGAAATGTAACCCTTTTCATTAGTATGACAATTCTAAATAACTTCGATATTTTTTTTGAAGAAATGGGTTGCATGCAAACCTCATCCAATCGTCCACCTGTAAGTATGCGCAGAAATTTGAGGTACAGAAGCGGAAACGTATCCATAAAACCTCCAAATGGCGATAAATTTTTGGCATTGCTCCATTTTTGGATTGCTCCAATAAAAAAAGTGTTACCAGAGCAGCCAATTATTCTGCAGCTTTTTTCAGACAGCTGTGTTTCAATATATATAACGCCGCCTGGTCGGTCCGAAAATGCTCGTTTACAATTTCAAATGCACCTGATCAATGCACAGTGGAATCATCCGAATTCCCGTCTGATGCGGACAGATGCGATTCAGGGGGATCAAAATCTTGTTTTTCACTTTCGTTTGGCAATTCAGCGAGATAACCTCCGTCATAACTCATTTCGAAGTATTTTCTACCTTTTAGCTGAGAATATTCGGGGTAATAGTATTGAATGGCTACCTATCCTCGAATTTGTTCCGCTGACTTCATCCTTTGCCAACTTACAATGTCAATATGGGCCGCAATAACGGTACCATTGAATAAATTTGTCCTCTATTCCGATGCATTTGAGCGCTAAAAATTTGCAGCTGACATTGAAAGGAAAGCACCTCAAGGTTGAGATTTACTGGAGGTTCGTAGATCCATTTTTAAGAAATTGAGAAGTAAATTGAAATTTATCGCGAAAATGAACGTTTTCCATTCCTCTAGTATGTTATAAATGCTCTAAAATATGTTCCATGGAGTATGTACATATTTATACGAGAAATGGACCGAAAAAGGAGGTTAGAAATTACTATATTTCAAAAAAAAGGCTTACAACATTTCCCTTCCATTAAAAAATAACAGAAAGTAGTTTTCTTGGTATCTTCTAATTCTTCTATCCAAACCTGTAAATTCTTTGAGCATAAGTCCACATTTTATTGGCAATGCATTATTACATAGCACAGTGGACCTGATTTACTACCATTAGTTAACTCAATCCTTCAGTTTAGTTTAAAATTTCAAATCTAGGAAAGCAAACTATAACATACTAAAATATTTTCAACACAGAGAGAAAAGTATGGAGCTTGCTCGCAAATTAATAGAGAAAAGTAGAATGTTTAAGGGTTATCTATAATTAACAGTATATAATAAAATTTGGGCCCAAAAATCATAAACTGAAGATCGAGGGGATGGACGATGAGATTTTCTGAGATTTAACCACCTACGTATATCTTATCATGTAGCTCCCAGCACAATTCGCCTTCCGCTCATAGTTACACATTTAGCGCGTACGTTAAGGTGTGTTCTGTGATTCCAAGCTTCAGTAATAAGAAAAAATAGAAGCTCCTTGTTTGAGTTTTGTTCACGATACGTGTGACTTAGAGCTCATCATGACCACTACGGCTCTTTTTTACCATAGTTTTAAAGCATCAGAAGTACAATTGGAATGGAAATGATTCTCAGAGACTTTCGCTTCCCTAGTCGTTCCGCTTCCTTCAATTTCTACGTCCCCAACGAAACTGCGCCTGCGCTGAGGAGATTATTGCATCAAGTTACGAACTGTAATTTGCCAGATCAAAAAGACGTGAATTATTATCCAAAAGAATCGTACCATAAATACTGAAATGGTATTGCTCCCGTTATGAGAATTAATAAGACTGAGCTATAATAGCCACAACATTAAAACAGCCGATAACATTTTTTGTAACACCATGTAACATGAAATGAATGATGCTTTCCTCTTTTATTAGATGAAGCAATAGAAAAAGCCAAGAGCTTGATGGAATTGAACATTTGAAATGGAAGAAAAATGACAATGAACTTAAAATGTTTCATTGAATTCAATTTTAGATAATGAACATGGGCTCTGTAACCATCAAGAAGAAGATAAAAGTTTTGTTTTCAATAAATGGGACGGCAGGCCTCATAAACTAATTCTGAGCCAAGTCTTCAACCATTTTTGAAGACACACCTACACAGATCCCATGAGAAAGGTACAAGTTTAGGAGGAATTAATTAAAGTGTTCGATATTTGTCATTAACTTTTCTGTATCGTGCTTTTCTACGATCTGGATTACAAGCTTGGAAGCTGATCAATATGTAGAGACTACTGGCATTTTTGAATTTTAATAACAATCTGAAAAATTCTGATTCTCATCTCCTTTGCCTTACGTCCAGACAAGCTGCTCTATTTGTCAGCGGGAAATTCCAAACTTGTTTGTTTTGAATGCAAACAGTTCTTTTTTGATTAGATGTCATCCATCTCAGCATTCCATGTAGTTAGGTTTTACTGATGTGCTCTATTGATAATTACTCTACCCCACATTTTTCAATCGCTTGATTTTGAATTTAGTTCTTCTGATTCCTTTTCGTAAACCTAACGGTTTACTTATTGCTAGACTTGCATTCATTAAGCTCTATTTAAACACGGCACTCGGTCATTAACATTTAAAATACTCCTTCACGACATCTTTTAAGCCACAGTTGGAAAATCATGTGTTACTATTAGCGTGTTGCAGTGCAATTGGAACTCATACTGTAATGCCACTGGCAGAGTTGATTTTTGTGATCTTTTCTTGATGTAATTTTTGGACAAGTCAGCGGGTACTATACTATGCAGTAGGGGCATTTCTGTCGAATATCAACAATTATTGATCTTGGTTCTGTATAGTCAGCCGAATGGGCCGGAGAGTGCGCGGTCCGGAACACGCGACTTGAACTTGGACCGGATTACTTTGCGGGTGAAATCAACTCATTAGACCAAATGTCGACATAAAATGACTAACTTAGATGTTATTACTAATTTCCCACAGAATTTGCTTACCGCGCCATCGTTGTTGCTAGATACAACACTATTACCTCAAAAGTAGAAACTCAGTGCTGCGCACCCACTTTTACGTCCATAGTTGTTCGGTTATACAACCTTGTTTTTCTCGGTTATTTTCATTTGTTTCTTCGAAATGTACTATAGTTCTGCATATCCCGGACCACCCTTACGACGCGAAGAAAAATCATACCATGTCTTCATCAAAGGAATAACCCCTACTCCACGACAACAATTTCACAATTTCCTCTTTCTGCTGAAGAGTTTTGCTACTGCATTGAATAGTCCTTAAGGGAAAATAGGGTGTGAAAGGTCCCGGTGACTCTGGGTGCGTGTGTGTTGTTATTCTCATTTTCTGAAGGGGAGGCGAAACAAAAAGGGAATACCCGCTCACAGCGCATGACACTACACGTAGTGATTCATAGATCCCTTCTGACGATCCTATTTCTCCGAGAAAATACACGGGCGACTTTGAAATTGTGAGTGACTTCTGAGTTATTTCTGATCATTTGGTAAGACACTCCGCACGTATCGAGAGAATTACATATTTCTTGGCAGATTTTCAATTAGGTACTTTATTGGTTATTTATTTTGCATTTTATTACGTTACAAATTTGAGTTCCCTCGTATGCTTGAGATATTAACAAGAATATACATCAAATGGGATGTTAGGTTTCCATGCGAAATCAAAATGATGATCTATGAACGGAATCAATAATTGGCACTGTTTCAGGCTGGATATCTTATATAGGAATAACTTTAATGTCCATGAAAGATGGTCACCCTTTTGTCCCTCTCCCAATTTTTTCCCTCAAGCTGCGCGAAGTATTTTTGTTGTTAGACCATATGGGTTCTTGGTATTATCTTTTTCCGGGAGTTTACCTGTGATCAAAGTCACATTGGCATACTTCGCAAAAACATGCGTGCACATGAGAAAGAGCCAATGAAAAGCAATTGCAACATAACGCCAAAAAGTTTTGCAAGGCGCATTGCTTTGAGCGTGCTACTTACGCCCTTTCATGTTATTATTGAAATCGCCCCTGCTATCAAAAATAAAGGGCATATTTGGCTGAACACTGTACAAACCAACATTGCAAAAACCCCGCGTGCGGTGTCAGTATAATTCGAAATCACTGAGTGGAATCTTAATTTGATAGGTCTCTCAACTTAAAAAAATAGAAGTATTAAAAGGTAAAACAGTGCAAAACAGCTTAGAAAATAACTTGCACACACTGCAGCTTTACACATTGTCAAACCCTCTCTGTTTTACGCTTCAACACAATGCGTGCCCGCCCAATCTCCGCTTCTTAGCCACTCGAAAGCACAATCGAAACAGGGGAAAATGAAACTAGTGTACCCGCAATATCTGTGGCTGAAGCCTCAAAAGACACTCAGCTCCTCGCGGACGCAACAATAGAAAACTGTGATGACATTGACCAGTGCGAATGCACCCGAGCACCTGAAGAGACCTCAGATGATAATTCCGATTCCCGCCACCGCTTTTAGACTTATTTTACAATGAAGAAAGAGATCATGGAAGTCAAAAGATGATTAAAATTTTCACCGGCTGAATTCGAGAAAATCTGGAATAATTTGGATTCATTCATGTTTTCCCAGTAAATTGCTGAGGGAAGTAGAAGATACATCATCAAAGTGGGAGGCGAGAAGATCATTTCAATGACTGTATTGAAGCATGGTGGGCAGTGGAAGATACTCACCAAAAATTTCCAAATGAAGGCATCTTCATTTGGGCGGTTGGTGACTAATCTCATTTATATTCTATCGCCATATGCTTGTAACTTTTTTTCAAAACTTTGGAAACTGCCTACATTGAGGCGCCTTCATCAGGATAGAATTTTTTTGCAAATTTCAGCGAGGCCAAATATGCGACGGATGGGACATTTCAGCAGTCTTATCGTCCGAGCGGCTGTATCGAGGAGGTAAGCTGTACTTTTGCGGGAAACATAAGCTATACGGCTACAAAGTTGGGGCATCAGTGTTGCCGTGTGGACTGGCTCTCAGAGGTAGCGAGCATTTTCTGGAGTCAGTAACGGACTTCAAAATTTTGCAACAGTTGCGTTCATGGTGTGAAAAAGAGCTTAAAAAGGCTGCAGATGATAATCCGTGGGAGGAAACTGGAGTGCTAGCTGGCAAGTATCGACGGGCATGGGGCTTGCTTGTGGACAAACGGTACCAGGGTGTTCTGAGTTTTACGAGGCATTTCACCGTTTAAGAAGCCGCCTCGCGGTGCCCTGACTATTAGTCAAGAATGCTTTGATATAAAGGTGCCCAATAATCGGATTATAGTCGAAAACTTTTTTGGTCGCTTCTGTGAACTCTAAAAACTATCGCCCACAAATGTAAATGGTCAGAAAGATACTGTGATGAATTTTTTAAGCTTGGTTTATCATTTACTAATATCCATTTGAAATTACATCGAGTTCGAGAGACTTACAGGAAGCGCTTTAATCGGTTGAGAGAAAAAGTTGAGCAGCATCGCTTATGCTATGAATGACCGGTGCAAACGTGTTTTGCAACTCTATAGGGAGCGGCAGTGCACACACTTGAATCACCAATTTCGTTCCACACAATGCGGACTTTGAGCGGGTAATAATGCCGACCCGCACCCGTTCAGTAGAGAATGAACTTCTACATAAAATTGTTGCAACGGGGTGATAATTCATATTTACTCAGTAAATGCAAACCCTCCTAGAAAGGCTAATTTTTGGCCAACTAACGCAATTTAAAAGATAAAACAGCAAAATATTACTCAAATTCAACTGAAAAGCACACCAATGGACTCAGCGGTGAACAACGGTCTCAATAGACACCGAGTTTGCAAAGGACGTACTACTGAAGACTGATTGGCTTTATTTTTCTGATCGTCGTCGCTAAAACCAAAATGGGAGAAAAAAGGCCTAGTTTTGTCCATCACTTCCCGCACAGACACCTAATTCCCTACCATTGACTTGTTCAAAAACTCTAACACAACACTAGCTGCGACAAGTCGAGCATCTAAGCGCCGTTTTACGCATGCCGGGTGGGATCCGGAGCTTTCATGAAGTCCTCCCACTCGATACATTACCTAAGGGTCCTGCACCAACCTCGCGATCAGAAATTGATCGAGCTTCTTCTGCTCTGATTTTGTAGCTCTCTCTTTCCTTATAGCCTCCTTCTGTTGCTCCGCAAAAACATAGAAGACGCCTTCTTTACACTTGGCCTCTCTCTGCAATTCCATTTCAGCACAGCGTTTTATGGCTTCAGTCTTTTCATGGATCTTAATTTGTTCTTTCCGAGTTTTTCTGAAGTCCTCCATTCCTGTTATTCACTCCGGGCTTTCTCTTTCCTTTTCAGTCTGTCAAAGTTCTCATTCAGAGTGACGCACTCCGCAGGTGCTCCAGCATTGTACAAACGCCTGGAACGTTCGCGCTTGTATCTGTAGACCCCGTTTTGGTCGATTTAGAACCCATTACAATGCCGTTAACTGTTTGTGCCTTTTTGGAGTAGGACAAATACCTCTTGGATGGCGCTTGGTGGCCCATCAGCGTTCGCAATTATTCGCTACTGGAACTTTGTCTTATCTGATCGGCGAAGCATAACCGGAATAAGACGGGAACCAACAGTGAGCCTTTTGATGCGCGAAATATTTTAGATGCCTCTTCCCCCAACGTATCGATATTGTGACGGAACTTTCGCCCAAAGTCAAGTTGAAATGGAAATAGTCCGGTCTTTGCAAAGCTGTTTGTTATGTCGGAAGCCGATACTTGCTCAAACATAAAGACACCGCACACCAAGTTAAAGTTAACTTTTTGGGTATCAAAGTCACCTTGGTGAAGGAAGCAATCTCTTAGCTCTCTACCAGCTCTCTTAAACTTGGCTTTAACATCCTAGTCACAAGGTTGAAGAAAATCGTATGTGTTAGCGGGTGCAATGACGGCGAAAATATTTGACGACGACATCCTTCCACCCATCCGACACCATTTCTTGGGCGTGCCCGTCCAACGTCAGGAGCACGGATGAAATGCCTACCTTCTCTCGTATGGTTGTGCTAATATGCTTCACCCGGACTCCATAATTCCCATCTCCAGATCCCTCCTCGCTAACCTCCACAACCGCGCTGTCCCCAGAGAACCATCCTGAAAGGGAGATCTTGGTGCAAATACCGGACGCAGATTCACCATTCGGACGTAACCCATCAATTGGGTCAAACCATTGCTCGTTGATTCGCTGCTTTTTCACAATAAAAAAGGGGGTCTTGATTCCACTTGCAGATATGCAACTACAGTAGTAATATGCTTCTGTGAGGCATTGGTTGTTTTATATTTGCCGGATCCACCTTAATGAGTGGAAGATGAACTGAACACTTTTTCTTTCATGCCGTATGTGACGTTCACAGCTGTTTCATCCACATTTCAGATCAAATGTGGGTTAGAAAGTAGCCAAAGGTTTATATTCTCCAGATCGGAAATCATTTCAGAAAATGGGTTGACATGGGGCTCGCTTTCCGCAGCGAGCTTCGATATCTCTTTGTTTTGTGAGCCCTAAAAGTGAGCTTTATGTGCCTCGCTCGAAAGGATCGAATAGTCTCGTTGTTTAGGATACCCTTGGCAAATCCCTTCCGACCGTCTGCAGCAACTTTTGCTATCATGTAGTTCAGTCCCTCGTAGTCAATTTCAGCTCCATTTGTAGACACGAACTGTAACCTTCTCACCACAACGATCTCTTCTTCTTTGGAGAGCACAGTTCTTCGCCCAGGTTTTGTATCTGAGCTTGTTAGGGCGTCAACGGCCGCTTGGTTCCTATCTTGAAGACGTGTTGCCAGCTCATCGACAACACTACGCGGAACAAAAGTGAGCTCTGCAATTTGGCGACTGTCCATGCTTAATTTTCGCTTTGTCCGAGTATGAAGCAGCTTTACTGCTTTTTTTCGTTTTGCGGACCTTTTCACGCGTGTTCGGATGGACTTAGACCTATTTATGGTCTGTCTGCGCATGGTCTGTGGCATTGTAAGGGGATATGTGCTTTGAAATGGAGACAGGCAAAACCAGGGCAGGTTTCGGCGAGGCAATCATATCTATCGAGAGACTAGGCCGCATACTGGCATCGCGATTGTCCAGGACTATGCTTTAATGGTATTGCCATTGGTGAAGTTTGGTTTGGGAATAAGGGGTGAGGCGGTCTGTTCTCATAAATTGGCGGGAGCAAACTATTTCGGTGTCCAGATTAAACAGCTAGCCAAAAATTAGCCTTACTGGAAGGGTAATTGGTAATATTTATAAAAATCGAGGTTCCATGTTGCAGATTTATAAGACATGAAAGATGATTACATCTTTCATGTACATGTATATATGTTGCCGGACTTTACTGTATTCCTGACTGCATGTATCTTATGTACAGTACTGTACAATACAGTACGGTACAGTACCGTGCAGTGAAGTGCCAGATCCTTTAATTAATGTAACTCCCCTGTACAGAACACACCCCAAATTTGACAGCCAGTGGCTATTTCGTGTTGTGACTTATTAGGGGAAACATGTCGAATTACAGATGTTCGAAACAGGCACAGAGCATTACAGTACAACAACATTCCTTCGAACATCACCTTGCCCCAACTAGCGCCACCAACCTCTTCAGCGGACGCCGTCTTTCAATAATCTCATCGACAATGTCTCCCCCATCCACCCCCACTCCAACCCCCACATCCACATCTGTATCCACGCCCTCATCACATCCGACACCTCTGACGGACTCTTTAGAAATCATTCTTCAACAAATGGTCCAGAGTCGTGGCCCCACGAAAACGCTATGTCCCTCAGAATTCGCACGGGCCATTGCCGCCGACTGGAGGCAGGCAATGCCCACCGCTCGTTCCATCGCCTACAAAATGGCACGGCAGGGTCACGTCGCCATATTACAACGTGGCAAAGTTGTGCCTGTACATGCCCTGACTGAAGTTCGCGGCCCGATTCGTATTGGCATGCCACGCGAAGTTTGAGGCGACGGTTCATAGTGGTGCGGTCATGGACGGTCAAGAGAATTAGCGGGGGAGGCGGCAATGTGGAAACGTTTGCGAAAAGAAGGCAATTGGGATGACACGAGTCAGAACAAGGGCTGTTCTTGTTTCCCCAGACCATCGCAAACCGCAGTTCGGCGTACATTAACCCTCACGCTGTTAATCTACTTTACGCGTGGTTTCCTACCTGTTTTCCTAGTCCTCTTCCTTCCCATCCGCGTGACAATAGCTCCTACGCTGTCCTATTTTGGTAGCCCCAAGGTGGCGTGCTCGTATGTTCCCGGACTCTTCTTATACATCTGATGATAGTGCATAATGGTATCAAACAAAATATCCTCGGGAAAATCTGCGGTGAATAGCCTTACCAGGCTCCTTCAACAGGATCAAACGCAACACCCCAGCCTGCACCTTTTATCCACCGACATGTAAGTCATAAACTGCTCCAATGTCACACGTGGCGGCCGAGTTGGCAGGCTTGCCCTCGCCAAAACGGCCTCCAGTCGCCTAGTTATCGTATCCTCAATCCATCCCATTCGCACACTCATTTCACACGCCATAACCATGCCTGCGCCACAGCCTCCCCATGTAACCAACTTCCATACCCCATACTCGCCCGATCGCATGGCCAAATGTATGCCCAGGTTCAAAGTAGCCCTCAGCGCCTTTCTCGTCTCTGCTACAATCTCCGCCTTATGTCTACAGCTCTCTCGAATCGCATATTGCAAGGCCTCGGGATCGCGCCCCGTCAAGCGCTCGACGTTCTTTTCACACCATTCAAAAAGCGCCAATCTCGAATCACACCATACTTGATGATTTCCGCAATACCAGCAGCCAACTGGCGATCGTCCAGAGTCTTCAAGACGGCAATATCCACGACGACCGCCTCCGGTTGATGAAAGGCACCGATCATATTCTTTCCCATGGGGATTTGACGCCTGTCTTACCACCCACACTAGAGTCAACCATCGCCAACAAAGTGGTAGGAATCTGAATGAACGGAATACCACGCACAAACGCTGCGGCGGCAAAGCCTGTAATGTCGCCTATGACACCACCGCCAAGCGCGATGAGAGTACTGCAACGATCAAGACGAGCGTCCATACACATGTCCCATACAGCGGAGATGGATTGGAGGTTTTTGAATTCTTCACCATCAGGAAGAATTAGTTTGAAAACAGAGACTGCAGTTTGTTTGAGGGCGGCCTCGACAGTGGGAAGGTAGAGTTGTGCGACGGTGTTTGTGACAATGAGAGCTTTGTCGCCGGTTAGATAGGGTGCCAATGTTTGTGGGTTGTGTAGGACGTTGTCGGAGAAGAGGATGGGGTAGCGTTTGGAGGGGCGTGGACGTGGAGCATGGTGTCACGGGCGGCGACTTTGTCGGGGAATAGTGGAGTTTTCATTTTGGGGAAGGAACGGTGAGGGGATAAAGTTCGGAGACGGGTGCGACGGAAGGGAGATTGGTATTAAGTGGCAGAGACGTGGTGAGAGGAGCGGAGGAAAGGGGAAGGGATGGTGTAAAGGCGGGTTGTGGCATTGGAAGTAGGGGCAGGAGGCGGGTAGTGGCGTGGGGATTTGGGTTGTTTGACAAAATTTAATTGTGAAGCGATTGCGTTGAGAAGGGTGGGTGAGGAGGGACGGTAGTGGAGGAGGCGTTGGGGGTGGGATGAACGTTTTAAAGGGGCGGGCAGGTTGAGAAGTGTTGAATGAGGTGAGTAGTATGTGAGTGAGAGATGTGGTGAGAAGGTGGAATTGCTGTTGTTGCTTTGACATCTGCCTGAATGGCATTGGGGCAAGTTTTGCGGACCGGATAGGCAGGGTTTTCAGGGGCTTTATGGGGCTACTAAACAGTGACATACGTACTGTACTGTACTGTGCGGGACGGTGAGATTGGTCCATGCGGGTATAATTTAAACAGACCGCTCCTTTCTTAAACTGAAATTAATGCATTTGTCTGTCCAAGAAATGGCCGCCTCAATACTCTACAGTACAGTAGCACCAACACGTTGGAAAGAATCTCAACCGTACAGTACAGTACAGTATAGCAAAGATTTGTGCTGTCCAGAATAGTACAATGAGGAATTGAGAAAAGTGCGCACAACCGCTGATTCGCGAACAGATCGCAGATGGATCCTGCACCTTTCCACAAATAAGAGGAGCTTCTCGCCCCTGCAGAGCATCCGGATCGTAGAAATAAAACTAGGAAGGATTTACACAGGCTGTTTCCATAGTTGAATGAAAAACACGTGTAGACCGTGTAAAGCCATCTTACAGAAAGCAGCCGCCTTATCGCACATGTACAGCATAGTACAATACTGTAAGTACTGCACTGCACAATAATCAAACACCTTGGCCCCGAAGCTTACAGAGCAGGTTTTACTGGAAAGTGCACTGGAGGCAGGAGATGTTGTTGTCATGAAAAGTCTTCTCGGCTGTGGTAGTCGTTTGCTGCCGCTGTCGATTCGCTGTCGATTCTTTGAAACTTTTCTGCTCGCGATGAAGCATATTCTTGTGGTGGGAACACTGTGTGGTCTCGGGCAACAAGTGCATTAGATGCATCACAGGAGGTGCGTGCATTCATCTGGAGGCTTGTATGTAGATGTGCATACGGATACGATATATTGCAGATACCTGACTAGGGGCGCCGCAGGATCTGAACCAAAGTTTAGTCCAGCCGCCCACGATGTGCGGCATGGCCCGTCATTGGATAGAAATGGGAGAGAAACTAGGACCTTTATTTCACGATAAAATAGAAATGGTGACATGGAAATAAACAGGACTTTTTCTTTTACTGTAGTGTACTACAGTACTGTACAGTATTGTCTCCGGACACAAAAATGGCAACAATCTCTTGCAAAGAACACCCCGCCAAAAAACAACCAAAAAAGAGCAAAAACAGTAAACATTCAATCCACCTCCGATCATTAACATAGCCGAGTCCAATTGATCGAAGAGAAGACATGCAACAGTGCCTCCTCTTCGCCGCCACCGCCGACGACACCAGTCTAATTATCACAAAATTTCATTGAATTTCGCGCTACAATCGTACATGTGACTTGCAGTAAAAAAAACCCAACTTTTTACGTTTATGTATTCACCCTCTCGAAAACAGACACGACTGCATTAAAAAATTATCCCACATTTTCGTCACCCAGATACTGAACGCATTAAACTTCCACATCCACTACCAACGCAGCCAACACCCAATACTTACGTTCCGACAAAGGCCCCTCCACCCTCCTCTCTACCCTCCTCTCCCTCCTGCCTCTTGATCGCAACAAAACCCTACCATCTAACCTCATAATTTCTCCACTCTCCACCTCCCCGTACCCACAATCTCTCCACCCACCTCCCCCGCCTCAATCTCACCGCTCAAACTGCCTCACACTGCATTACTACTACCCCCACCCAACTTTTACCCACACCCACCCAACCCTCCTCACTTTTCACATCCAACTCACTTCCAACAACATCACTTCCACCATCCACCATCCCCCATCCCCCATCCCTTCAAGCCCCCCAATCATGGTCCGGGTAGACATGAACCCCGCCCGTCAAGCCATCTCCAAACGCCGTCTCCGCCGTCGTCGCATTGCCGCCCGCCGTCTCGCACGCCTGAAACGCACCCAACAACGCGAGCTTATCGCCGCAGAAGAAGCACGTCAAGCTCGTTGTGCAGCTGTTGCCAAATGGACTGAAGCTGAGAAACAGCGTGAACGGGAACTAGCACATACCCCACCCACCCAACCCTCTCGCAAACCCGTTGTGCGATTCTCCGCAGATGTCATGATTACCAAGATTCCTCACGATGTCGCACAGCAACTGCCTGAGCCGGTCTCGTCTCCGATGGCCCCCGCTGCCGTTGATTCCGCAGAGCTGCAAAGCGGTGCCGGTGGCGGTTCTTTAACGAGAACGGCAAAGTTTGTTACTGTTGGAGAGGATTGGAGCGATGAAGATAGCGATGATGAGGAGGGTGATCCCGAGTTTGTCCTTGTCCATGATGAGAAAGGTGTCAATGCAAATGTGCACAGAAGGATTCAGCCCATCCGTGTCGCAACTGCTGTCGCTTCCCAACGTGATGTCGGCAGGGCTCATGGTGAGCCTCACGCTGATGGTCTGGTAGAGTGTGAAGTGGATAGTGGTGATGATGATTGCAATGGGACCTCGGATCACAGCGATATGGACAGCAAATCTTACAAGGGAGTGCCATATGCTTCAAACAGTTCAACTTTCAAGAACCGCTCTGTCCAAGCTAAGCTTAACAAGGGAACAGGCTTTAACATTGCCTTAGAATCGAATGCAAAGGTTGCAAGGTCGGCAATCAAAGCCTCTGCCTCCCTTGTTACTGCAACAGGCATCGAAGCGAATCACATTGCTAATGCCGCCAGTGTCAGCATGGTTCTCCCGAGTCACGCAAGAAAAAGCGGATGATTGATCAGCGAAACGGCGGTCCCCTATCATCTTCCTCCCCAAATACCGGCCCTTCTGCGGCTGTAAAAAAATACAAACTATCATCCAATAGCCATCTGGCACATGCAAGTAATGCGAGTTTGGCGAACGGGAACAACTCTTCCCGCAATTCGGACAAACGCCGAGAATCGTGCGGATGAGGAGGAGATTGAGAGTATGTTTGATGGATTGGTGAAGCAAAAGGCGGCGAGGAAGGCGACAAGGGCAGCGAAATTGGAGAAGGATGCGCTAACGGTGGGAGATGGAGCGAAGGGGAAAGTGGAAGGCATGAAAAGAGGGAAAGATGACGGACCGCGCTATACCGAAGATGGTTGCGAATTGTAACATATGAAGAGATGGCGGCAGATCAACCAAAGGGACTTAACGGTCCTTGTCCATTTGATTGTTCATGTTGTTTCTAGTTTGAGGCCGGTAAGTCTGAGGTGCATGTAAGAATCAAACTTCTTGAAGGGCATCTTTCTCGCGCGGTAAGGTAGGAAGCTTACGGAAGTTTGTCGAATGGCGCTGTATCATTGTAACATGAATCCCAGGCTTGCTGGACTGCCAACTTTGTCTAACGGATGGGGAATGGAGCAATGGTTGAACATAGAGATTACAACAAATGGTGTGTCAGTCGAAACTCTGTGCTTGTCTTGAGGCGTCTGGGAAGGTAGACAAGGAGTGACACAATGATCATAGTAAACTGTACATGCAGGCAGTTGAACGACACTTGCAAATGCAACCATCTTGAAATGAAAGGGAACGCGGGTTTACCGGCCTCATGGGAAACTTACCGCCATACCATCGCAGTACGGGTTGAGTGAAACGGAAAGCTCTGCGCGGCGCTTGACGCATCTTTGAAACTGCTTTGCAAAGCCGAAGTTGCGTCGTAAAAAAACCTCGCGCATAAAGCTACAGTCGCCACTTAACGCGGCAGCGCGAATCTCACTGCACGCATGATGGACGCAATTGCCCCAATCGACCTTTGCACGGCAGGCGTCAAAGGCATGAACGGCCTCGTGGACAAGCGTATTTGAGGTGTACTGGGTGGTAGGTGTGGTAGAAACAGAGAAGAATGCCACCGTCGTCTTGAAATCCACCTGCCAGTTGACCGTCGCAGTGGCGGCACTCGACTTTGGAAGGAGAGAGTTCACAACCGCCACGCTTGAGATGTTTGAACATGAATTTTACGGCGGGGTTTCTTCAAAATGGGGCGGAGATGAGTAGGTTAGTCAGTGGGGGTGGTGTGGGTATGGGATGTCTGGGGCCTTGAACGGGTCTGAAGGTTGAGAGAGAGGGGAGGGAGGGGCTTACTTGGAGAAGGCTTCGTCGCGGAACTTGCGGCAGCGAGAGAGGCTCGACCTCTGCAGATTGCGACATCGTGGGTATTGGCTGGTGCAAGCGCAAGAGAGAGCGGTGGTGTGAGTAGAGTCGAGTGGCGGGACTCGATATGGTGGAATGATTACATGGTACGGCGTGTCTAATGAGGTCGTCGAGCAGCATGATAGCCCATATCAACAGTTAGGTGCTGTAACTGTACAATTGCTCATGCCGTACAGTCAGGACAAGTGCCCTGATCCGTACGGTACAGAAACACATTCGCGACAACATTTTGTATTACAGTGCAGTACTGTACAGTAAGTACAGTATTGAACACCCTAGCTTGGAAGATTTGCTAGAAATCGAAATTGGTGGATAAAATTTTAAATGAATAACAACATAGAATCAGCGCCCTAATAATATTTTAAAATACAAAACATTTTTACCACAGTTCAGAATGCTTCTATTTGTCGGGATTACAAAGCCCATTTGTTTGGAGTTGAACCATAGGATGGTAACGTACAGTATGAGCTGATCAGGCCGCCATTTATCCGAACCCGATAAACTTTACTGCAGGTAAACTAGCAAAGATAAAACTATGACTAAGGGTAATGATATTAGGTCTGTAAGAGACCGAAAGCCCTTGAAACAAGTAGATTCTAATATTTTTTGTTACCTAACCAAGTATGGAAGCAACAAAAATTGTAACAGTAACTCCTCGATACGATGAGAGCCGTAATCTTCGCAATGTTAAACTACAGGCCCTGGACCGACCATGTTCTTCACGGGACGTTCTTCCCGGTCGGCGGAATTAAGCATTGTGAACGGGTCCCAAGAACGAAAATTGGCAGCCGAGAGTGATTCGGAATCCACTCGGACAGGAGAGCAGTGAAATATACTACCAGTGTTGTCGCCGTGAAAGAACTGTCCCCTTTCTCCCTTTTCAACTATTGTGGCCGTTCCTTCTCAATAATTGTTTCACAATGCTTTGCTGCAGAGTCATACTAGGCTCTAGCACCGAAGGTAAAGTCCAGATGAGTTTATGGATCTCCCGTATGCGCCTTGGAGTCATTTTTATGTTTTTTTTTTTGTCGCTTTGGTTGGATTGTCATCCCTCGCCCCCATTGCACCCGGGGTCGATCTCGGAAAGGCGTGTAAGGAGGGTATTCCTCGTTGATTAGACTCATCAATGCTCAGCATACCATACCGCACTGAACCATTTCTTTCTTTTCTATAAGAAGCGACAGGTCGTAGCTGTTGCTTCCTATTCTTTTTACTCAAGATCGCCCCTTCGAGATTTTTTCGCCGTCATCGGGTCTTTCGCCGAGGACATTTTTCAACCCCTAATCTCCTCCGCTTGAAGATGTTTTATTAGGGAAATATTATTCCGTTCTTTTGATAGAGTTTGCATAGTTTCAGCCAATTTCAGGGTGTTTGTGTTTGACAGGCTAGGTCTAATCTTTAGGTGAGGGTCTCAGTTTATTCCTTTCCTCCGTCGCGAAATTCATAATTTCTATAATGATGTTCAAAAATTGCACCTAATATATATATATATATGTAATAAATAATAACAAAAGCCTCAAAATGCAAGCTTCAAACCTGCAGATCCCAGTTCTACTCATCTTCACAGCGTCATTAGTAAATTAGGTGCTATTTATAAGGGGAGTCCAGAAGAGTATTACTTCATTGAGAATTAGACTGTTTATAATATGGGTAGCTGCGTCATTCATCACATTATTTTGATAAGTGGTATATCCTTAATCCCAGGTATTAAGGGTAACTATAATTCACATAAGATTTGAACCCCCACAAGTTCGGCATTTTTCATGCATTCTCCAAAAAAATAAGTATGTATCGTGAAAGTTCACGTCTACTTCTACTACAGACCAAAGTTTGAGAGCTTAACTATCAATATCAAAGAAGAGCCATCTTCTTGAAGTTTGGGCATCTGGTCCTCTTCAAACAGGCTATTTTGCCCTTATGTGAACTACACTTATCCTAAAATTAAAATCTAATTCGGGAAATCCTGCTTTTTTAAAGCTTCCTGTAGATTTTTCCGGTTGTTATTGAGAATAGAAGACCTCACCAGGTGACCTCTTAAAAGGCCGTTGAAATCAACGTTGGATTAACTCCTGCATCGCTTGCGGGCGACAGGCTCACGCACAGATGATTCACCTTGAGGCAGACTCCGCGGAGTCTGGCTCAGGACATCGCGAAGCCTTTTGCCTCGAGTTTTTCGCTGAGGAGTCACAGTTCCCGCAATGCTGCGAGTGGTCCCCTTAGAGGCAGCGCAACTTGAAGAATTATCGCGCTCCTCTGGTGTAAACCCTGTCGTCGCCTCTAAGACTGCTGGCCTCACTTCATCGCCCACTTCTGGTAAAGAGCTTCATATATAAATTCCACTGCGGCTCCTTGATCCAAAAGTTGCTCTCGATTGAGGCGAAGGAATTATTTTTGGCTTAAGGACTTTTGTGAAATGCCAAACGTCCCAACAACTCTTTCGTAGACCCGGATAAGTTCGAACACATAGATGGACCCAAAAATAGTACAGGCGCATGAATTTTGTGACCCGAAAGTTTTCCCTTGGCTAACCTTCCCGAGTGTGTGCCACAAACGCACAATACAGAATATTTCCGAACTGTTTTGGAGAATGACCGCGAATGAACATCGTAACACTAAGCCGTCTGTAGAGTTGAAAAACTTTAAACGGTTTTGCTTGGACTTATTAGCCAATCTTATTAACCTGACCCTTTCTTCAGTAGTTACAGCCTCTCCATCCCTGCTCCATTATCATTTGGATATTTAGCAACCTCAGTCACATGCCAATTTGTTGCCAACAATAGCAACTCATGCGAAACGTCCTACATGAAATCTGCTGTAGCCTGAACCTTGTTTAAAAGGTTACGATAGTTATCAAGTGATCGAAATGAGGCTTCGGTCTCAAGCAGATCCTCCCTCTGTTACATGTGCCAAGCAATTAATGCATTCAAAGCGATTGTTTTGATAATCTAGGATACTTTTTTCGGTTCCCACTTCAGGTGGGAGGTTGATGATCGTAAAACGTCACGCTGCTGTGTTGCCCCATCCACTTCCTCCTTTGTTTTGGATTAAAAGCTTTGTGATGAGTGCTTAAATAACTTGAGGGGGACAAACGGACCGAAACTCCTTATTCTGTCGTCTATTATCTTCCAAATTTGTATCGAGCTCGCACGAGTTGTTGAATTGCACTTACAAGAAACTTGGAAGATCTGTACTGCCGTCATATGCCCAGTTCAGAATTGGTTGACAAATCGGTAGTAATAGCTCTCGACACTTACTGATAATCTCTGAGGAACACTTGATTATGACAGTGTGTAGAATTCCAGATTCTCCAGCAACAACATAAACAGAGTACTGCAACCCCAATACAAGAAATTGTTGCGCAATTTGACCAATAGACCTTTGGGGACATACTTTTCGAATGCGTCGTCTCCAAAGGCGCGAAAAATTGGTTCAGCTCTGGACAAGGACAACGCCTGTCCCAGTGTAGAGGCAACAACTTGAGTCTTGATCTCAACAGATGCCATTACATCCCATTCTCCATGTCCAGTAATGGCTATCTGCTCGTCCCAAATTTAGAAACATCCATAGCTATGCCGTCCGGTGAATAAGCTAAAAGCGGTTGTTCTACATACATAGCATTACCACATCAAATAAAGCCGTCACAAAATTCATAGATCTCAAAGCCCTCATTACAGCGTCCTCGTTTACTGTTCCCCTTATCATCGCCTCAGTCGAAACTTTTCTACTGAACCAACTCCTCTAGAGATCACCAAACCAGTCAGATAGTGTCTTGTCATCGGTAGGTGCCGGATCCAATCCAAACATGGAGACCAACTCATCATTTGACATTAAAATCATTGCAGCAGTTGTACCTGTGACTCTGAACTGCCTTAATACAAACCAAACTGCACACCTCTGCATGAAGATCAGCACATCATAATGTTGCTTAAGTTTTTCCTCTGCACTGCCCTTCATGACTTGGTGACCTACACTTGCAACCCTGCTGCGACCGAAGATAGTCCAGTCGAAACTAAAACCAGTCTCGGAACCACAATCCACTTTTTCAGTAAATCAGATACGTTTTGAGGTACAGTATACATGAACCTCAAAACGTTGCTGAAATTCTCTGATCCATGTTCTCTTACTGCTATGGCACTCATCCTTCGTTGACCTCCTATTCAGAGAGCCACTACGGGCAGTTTTCTTGCCATAAAAACTTCTGGTCCCAGTTTAGGACTATCATCAATGATAAACGATGCTCTTCTATCTGCAATAACCAGGTTCGTTTTGCCCAACATCTTCATTTTCAGTCCCCACTGAGACTGTTGTTGACTGAAGGTTATCTGTACTTCTATCTGTCCCCTCAGATCTTGATCCTTGATCTGGATCCAAATTATTGTCTTCCTCCCGCAGAATGCCCTTTTCTATCCGCTTTTCTTGAACTCAACATCTTAACCTGATTATCTGATGCCCTTGTACCAAAAAGACCATCTTCTAAGGTAGCCAGCAATTGTAGAGGAGTAAAAAACACCTTCCTTGTCTCACGAAACGCCAATGATTCAAATTCTGTCTGCAGTTTTGTCTGATCTTGTCGAGTATTCTAATTTCCCATACCATCTGAACCTCTTCCTGTCGATGAATTAGCCAAATTTTACTGCCATAAACTTCACCTTGTCCGAAGACGGAGGGATATGGCCGCTTTGGTGCATTATCTGTATTGCCTTGTCGAAACTGAGTCCAGTGGTGTGAGATATAAGTAAAACTGCTATGCACCGGTACATGTCGAGAATAGTTATTTCTTCCTGACGTGTTTGTGATCTAAGAAGCTCATTGACCAATCTGCAGTTGTTAAATAAACATGTTCATCATCAACACAACATATCCACACCTCGATGGAATAATCCCTCTCACAGTACACTCCAAATTTCATCCTCGACACCGACATTTGACATAGAATTCGTGCTCTGATCTGGAGAAGAGAGTCTGAGAATTGTTTCTCCACCAGAATTTATGAGCAATCTTCGCTGCAAAACGTCCAACCTTGACTTGGATCTGATGCGGTCAGTTCTCTTCTTGAAATTACTCTCCTTGTCCCTCAATCCCTCAGACTACTTCTTGAACCTCTACCTTTACCAGGTGCGGCTCCGGAAGATAATGATGATCCCCGGCCGAGACCCCTTCCTCTACCAGACGGCTTACCCCTCCGCCGACGCGACAATGTCTCTGACGCAGATCTCCTTTTGGTTGGTTTGTCAATGCAGCTGCGGAAGAGCCGTCACCATGGGTTCTGGAGGGGCTGTGAATCACAAAAGGCTACTTAGTACCCGTGTTGAATGCCCGCCGATCCGCCTAAACACGGTGCTGAGGCTTGGTCGGGATATAGTCCTCATTCCTCTCAAAATGGTCGAATTTTGACGCTTGAAACCCAATCGCTTTCGCTCGTCAGCGAGATCATAGACCTGATGTATATTGAGCCCATTAACGTTTAATGTCCCTACAATTGATACTCCAAAGTAGGCCGAATTTGAACCGTAACGATAAGTATAGTTATCCTAAGATTGTAACGGAATTTCTGCCAAAAGTCCTGAAGATAACTATATTTATCCTTCATGGCATTCGGAATATGTACCTGAGTCAAGTTGGCACTAGATCACCTACGATATGATTACCATTGTAGCCCAACTGATAAAGATATCATTATTATTTTCTTTTGTCATTTAAATATTTAACTTACTTTAGTTAATGAGAGGTGATGGATGGTGAAAATTATCTGTTCTCATAGTTTTTGTCGAGATTTCTAGTATTTCATCTACCATATGTTACTATACTTCTATCCTAAGACCAGGTTCAAATGATTTTTTGATTACCATAAAGCATATATTCTGAATTGGAGATCAAAAGCCTCCCGTGTAACGGAATTAGATCCAAGATTATACTATATGACAGGGGAAAAACATGTTACCACCGACCTGTTTTATTCAAACAGTGCATTAATCTTGCAATCACCCCTCCTCTTTCGTTCCTTGCATTGTACTTTGGGCAGGGCCGGAACTTCCGGCGACAACACGATTGTATCTGACGGAGTGGTAGGCATTCGAAATCTGACGAGAAAAAAAGCGCTTACTATCCTGACACATCGGGGTTGCGCCACCTTATACTATGATTACGACAGGTTTGCGTATAATTTCGAGCTAGTCGCCAAAGCAAGTAATTACTCTGGAGTAAAGCAGGATTTTTTTGGATATTTTTTAAAGTACAGAATTTCCCAAGCTCTAGTAATTGGACTTGAATTAGATGGAATTTGAGGGTCCTTGAAGGAAGCAGAGCACTTCAAGTAGAAGGAATGGTCCAACTAAATGAAAAAGATTTAGACTTTTTGAACCGCTGCGTGTCGATAAAAGGAACTGCAGCAGTTCTTCGCATTCTTTAGACCAAAAAAATTACATGGGAATTGTATCCAATCGAATGGGATAGCTTTTGACGGTAGCTCTAATCATGCTGAAGCTCCAATTTCAAGCTCTCTGTTTCCTCCGGATTCGCGGTCGAGTAATATATCAGATAAGTTAGACGCCCTTTCCTATAATCCCTAAAGGTCACCTTTTTTTCCTGACGAATAGAAAGGGAGATAAAGTATCTGGACCTTATTTGGCACATCACAAGAATAATAGGATGTGCAAATGCTCTTAGCGCAATTAGATAGACCACAGTGTCATGAACTGCGAAAATTCCCCACTTAAATACCCGTTCTTTTATTTGTGTCAAGATGGGCTATTCTGGGGCTATTTTTGAACTACTGGTTGAAGGAACGCGGTAGATTGTGGAGAAGTCAACGGAAAGACATAAGACGGGAAAGGAGGACACCGAGTGAATCTCGTGCGAGGAGGCCGTCCGACACTGATGTATCTTAGCAAGAAAGTTTCAAGGTCGCAGAGAGACACGCTGACGACTAAGTGCTGCCGAAGAATACCTTTACAAGAAAAACAAGAATCCATTCCGATTTATTGTCTCGTGGGTAGACCTCAAGTTCGTACTGTGCAGCCAAGAAAAGTCCTCTCACCGCAGTAGTTTCGCACTGGTAGCCGTAAGAAGAAGTCAAATAATTAGAGCCTCGAGAAGAACAGTGCACAAAAGCTGCAGAACTACGTCGGCATACATGACTTTATCTCCGAGCTTGTGAACGCCAGCTATGGTTTAAACTTTAGTCGGCTTCTTATTGGAGGTGTAAAAGGAACTACCAAATCAATGCTAAGGTTTATCCGGAAATAGTGGATTTTCAGCATCGCAATGGCCTTGACTTCTGGTCCTCATTTATGGCGTCTAGTTCATCTCAAACTGTGCAGTACTTAATCTTGGTTCTACTGAATTCCGGAGCATCGCTTGATGTCATGTCAGCTTATTTGTCGCTTTAGTTGTGTCTTTCGCTAAAATAGCCTTCTGTAAGAATTAATGTCGCGAACGGGGACGGTTCTTCCTGGGTCAGCTCGTTGGTAAAGCTTCTAAAAACGTTCGAGTATCAAGCAGTTCAGTTACACTTCGTCGTCATCGAGAAGTCTCCACTCGAACGTATAATCAATCTAAGCCACTTTTTATCATACGTGCGAACAAGTATTTAGTAGTTCAGATTTTGCGCCTTTTCATTTCGTCTGAGGAATTTTTCCTACTGCTAGAGGAGAACTCCAAATATATAGAGAGAAAGCTGGTCAACAGTGAGGAAATCGAGACCATTTGACGAAGAAATTACCTTTCGACTCCAACGCTGGACCAAGTCGTCGGACCCATCGGGAGACGAGCTGTTACTGTCAATTGTAGAACATTCGTTCAAAAACAAAGCCTGTTATTTGTACCAGAGAAGCCATTAATTCTAACAAAAAGGACTAATTAGATGAGATTCGTAATGTCATGAGGGCTAGCATCGCATATTTGTAATGTGATACGAAGTAGAAGATAAGTATCTCATCATGACAGTATATCTCATGACACCAGAATTGTAGCTAGGTCTATTGCAGAACAGAATGCCCCGCTTAGGTGCTCAAAATAATTTATTTGAGCTGAAGGATCTGACGCCTTTTAATCACAAAGCTCGACATATATCCCGTCTCCAAGACATGATTTCTCGCAAGACATCAATAACATCCTGGACGGCCTTATTATTACTTCCGAGTCGTCGAAATGACTATTTACTGCGGTAATCTTGACTAGGAAGAATTTCAGCTCCTTTCTGCGTGGAATGACGTTCATTAACCGAAAAATGAAATGTTATCGTTGATCTCTCCCAAAAACAGAGACATATTCGACGATTTGAATGGAAGTGCAATCTTTATTACCGTTGATCTCTTTGTCTCTTATATGCATATCTGTATGACTGAAGAGTGCAAGTAGATAAACTTTTATTTTTCGCGTTGGAACTTTCAAGTTTGAGGTGATGCCTTTCAGATTGATAAATACGTGCTGAATTACAGATCGAGTCAATACCGGTTCGAGTGTATCCTGCGTCACAATGGACAGTACAATGTATACTGTAAGCATGTCTGGCATCTTGATCTGGAATATTACAAAGTTTTAACAATCAATACCAAAGAAATTCAGTTGTGTAGATGAACCCTCATTACACTTGAACTGTAGCCGTACAGTTACAAGTTTTGGGCCGTTCTATGTTCAGTACAGCTTGTACTGCCTCATAGTACAGTACTGTGAGTTGATGATAACCTAGTATAGAGATTCCGATCACAGTGCCTACATGGAAGGAATTTTCATTAATTTACAATCAAAAGCTGTTGTGGAGGCGACCTGTTGTGCTTTAGGTGCATTTCTGTGGTCGAAATCCAAGCAAGTATTTGAGAATTACAGTGAAAGTTGTAGCTTATATCTACATATCAGCTAGTAGGGCTAGCCAAAATTCTGGAGACTATTTGGGAGAAAATTACTGGCCTTGAAGAGTAAATAAAGGGCAGCTCGATCTATAAAAACAATACGCCTTAATTTTTGAGAGTATGATTGATTCAGTCTTAGAAGAACTTATCATTACCCGTTCGTATCTGGGTAATGTTAAGATATTATCCTAGTTAATTGAGAAACAAACAATCGTTACCCTCCGCATCGTCTTTGAATTCCTCCAAAAAGCCGGTTTAGGGTTCAAAACCACCACCATCGTCTTTGCAAAACTGAGTTTCAAGACACTTGGACACCACAGCTACAAAAATAACGTTCAATTCGATAGAAAGAAAATAAAAGCCATAAATGAGCGTCCGCTATGATGGATAAGACAATCTTGCGCACATTTCTGGGAATGACTGGATATTACCAAAACTTCATTATGTATTTCTTCGATATTTCAGCCGCCTTCAAGTCTCAAGCTCCTGAGAAAAACGCCCCCACCCGAAAAAAAATGACTGAAGCTTTCAAATCGCTTAAAAGGGAAGCATACTGCACCTCCTGACTTGGGATTTCATGAATTCGAGACACTCTTCGTGGAGACGGATATGTAAAGCGTCTCCGAGGGAACTGTACTAGTCCAGAGAAGGAGGATCGTAAAATTGATCCGGTACAGTACGCGAACCGCATCTTTACCGCTGGTATTCGTAAATATTCAGCTTATGGGAGAGAATCACACATTTTCATCTTTTAGCAGAGTACATTTCGGGTGAACCCGCTGTCAATGGAACCGTTCAAGTTGTGGGTTTTGACCACCAAGCTCTTTGTTTTGCCTTTAAGAAGAATGAGGCGCATGTAGTATTGAAACTTTGGATAGAATTACTGACAAAATATAGGCTCGAGGTTGATTACTGGCCAGGTGAAAGTAACAGGAGAACCGAGTATCTCTTACGAATATTACCGGCTGTTTCCCCGCTCGCTTCTAAACACGATGAAGGAGAGCTAGTCGCCTCATTAGATTCGGCTGCCGTTAAAATATAGAAACGGTGGTGTTCATCCGCATTACTTTCCGTGATTTTCCATCTGGTAACATGATGGTCTCAATAGCACGTTAGAGCGAGTAGGAGGGGTCCAACACTTTCCAGGAATGACTGAGCGGAAAAACAATGGAAGCACGACGAGAGTTGGATCACTAGCGCGGCAGCCTTTTCGAAAATGGTTGGGTAATTAACGCGAGGATGTAACGGAAAGATAAAAGCAAAAAGTAACTAATGCCGGGCGGATTAAATAAAAATGAGAGGAAGAGGTAAGTTTGGGTAGAGGTAGATTGGTTACTCCATGGTTGCAGGGTTTTTGCCGTTTGCTTGTCGGAATCAGGAAGGGGATTGCAGTTGAGAAATATTCTAAGTCTGCCTGGGTTCCAAGTGGGAAAAGTCACGGAAACTTGTTTTTCTGACCATGTCAGCACCAAATTCAAAACAATTAACTACACACTACTCCAAATCCCGACTGTGCAACTATACAGCAAAAGATAACTGGTGCTGTAATATTTACTTGCCTATGTACAGTAGGCCTCTCTACTATCATTCAGCTCTCATTTCTTTTTTATCCTCTTCCATAATCTATTTCGCCCCCATAGGAGGAGTACCGGTCGAGGATCACTGCATCGGCGCCACTGCACCATAGAACCCCTTCTTTACCTTGAGGCACATCGTCGTGAGTTCTTACCCTTCCCTTATGTCCTCCCCCTTCAATTTCTAATTTCCGCTTCGGAGTACAATCCATTCAGCCGCTACCTCACTGACTTCATCAAAACTCGCCGCAACACACGTTTTCTCCTTTTTAATTCAGCTTACCTATTCAATACTGGTGGCTGGAGCATACTACGCTTCTGGAGCAACCAAAAGAGTTTCAATTTGTGGTGTTACGCGAACACCCCTTCCGTCAACAGACTCAAGTACTCCGTTTTCGTCCGTCAACTATCTTTCATTCGATTCGTCATGGTGCCTACAACTGAGGAGGATTTCATTTCAGTCCCTCGTCGAAATTGGAGACCGAAACATTACCCGGCACCGATCATAAAACCCTGAAATCTTCCAAAGGAGATGTCGGGCTCGCAGTCGTGGACACAGTTTTGGGCGTACTTGGGGATGTTAATCGATACACCAGCCGGAATTTATTCACTCTGGCTTCAATTTTGTTGTGATTTTGGGTATTAAGAGCATATTACAGACTTCATCGCCCTCAATTGGTCAAATGGCTATCAATTAATACGGTCAACGGGATTCATGGGCTTCGAGTGCCCCCTAGAACAAAGGGTCTTATATTTTGCTCCTATTAAGCGTTTGTTGATAGCATCAATCACCGCGCATCGTTTGTGGAACCGGTCGGAGGAAAGCTTCATGCATCAGTTTCAACCTATGTAATTCTTCAATATCCCTCGCGCACTTCGCCGCATCTTTACGTTGTTTATCCGGACGGATGGAATGAACTTGGAGCTGATAGTTCATTGTGTATTCCCACTGTTTCGTTCTTCGCTTATTTCTCAGCCTTCTTGTTGCGCGATCCTCACCGTTGGAAGGATATTTGATAGATTATTGTGTACTGTGGTTCATTTGGATCAAATATTTCTCACCTTGCCCTCGATTATTTATATGGCCTACTAAGACCTAGCGACCTTCGCGTTATCGAACCATCTTCTGCTCGATGCTTCCAAGCAAAAAGTCCGACCGGTGATGGTGTCCGTCTATTATACTGACCGGATCTGTGTTCTTCTGTGATCGAGAATTTTGGAAGTGCAGGGGTAAAAGAGGGGTTTTAATGCCAACGAAACCTTGCGGAGTTCTTCTTCAGTCACTTTTGATGTGCTCAAAGTACAAATTACAACTCTTCTGTGGTTATAGCTGGACTTTGGGTGAGCTAGTAACCATACCGGGTTTTCATTACCATTTAGCTGGTCTAAGCCACACAGGAGATTTGGTATAGCTCTACCGTGAGCATGGTAGAGGAGGAAATAATTGGTCTTTTCGGGAAATATCAAAGGGTGGAGATGAATCTGGTTTTGTGAACTACGAAAAATGATACGCGGACCACCACACTACCATCTGTTGATCTATCTGCGTATCCCTCTTAATTTTATTCATCAAAGAGTTCATTTGCTGATATTACGATTGCCTGGACGGAAGGTCCGAGTGATTTGATCACCCTAACAGCTCCTCCTACAGCTGCATTCCCGATTGCTCAGCTTGTCATCAACTTGTCCCCTGTTGCTTTACATACGGATTAAAACAGTCCGTACCAGCCGGAGGCACACTATTTCAGCCAAAAGAACCTTTTCTTTGCCCGGAAGAAGACTTTATCAACCGCTTTGCGGTTTTCACACCGATGTGGAAAGAACAACCACATTCGGTCGAGCAGACTTTGTCACGAATTACTTCCCATCATAGATGGTTACGTTTTGATTGAAATGAATGTTGGTCTAATTCTATAATGCCGGAACTTCCTTTTTTTTTACATTCCGAAGGCGTAATATAGATAGTACAAACACATATGGGAAGCTCCTTTCAGTTGGATAAGATCACATTAATTACTCCTGAGATCCTCTAGAAGTCTTCTGAGTTATCTGCAAAACAGAGGAGCTTCGAAGATGCAGCTGAAAAGCGCATTGCGTATTATTCTGTCAAGTGAAGACGGGAAACAGATCTTCTCGAGCATCTAAACATACAGCATGCTGAGCTATACAGTTTCCTATGACAGCTTTCGTGTAAATTATACTGGCAAAGAGAGTACGCGATGTAGTCGGAATAGAGATCTACTGAATGGGTAGCTATTCTTGAACCGTCCGAGTTTCTGCTAACCGAAAATGACTTAAAGACCACAAGTCATGGAAAAATTTGTTCCAAATCTTTCACCACGTCGGCATTTTTGTTGCGAATAGGGTAATATACCACCTGATATAGGCATTGGCACATGTATTTGTAGTCTCAAGTCTAACTAGCTTCCACCTGTTCCGCTCCTAACATGATAGGTTACTTTTCATGGAGGCTTTCATGCAGCTTCCCCCAAAATTACGGAAAGAGGCTCCGCAGCATATTACAAAGACGAGGATTGCATTGGTGAATGGAGTCTCGAAGTTTTGTAATGTATTTTGAAAGCGAGGGATTAACACCATGAAACGATCATCATGTTCATTGCACCGCGGGTTTCCGTGCGAAAACTTGTTTGTAACCAAGCCCCCTTTTTCTTGATATCGGATCCCATTTGGGCGAATAATAAAAACCGGCTCCAGGAGCCTCACGAAATAAGGTGTAAAAGTTAATCGTATATTACCTAATCTATTATTGTGTCCACTGCGAAAAATTGTTCCATGGGGCATTACACCCTCCAAAACTTCCCATACATTCCACCATGCATATAATTTGCGAAGAAAAGTTAACTTTCTTCTCTCATCGATCAACTCGCAGGATAGAGCGAAATTCCCAGTTTTCTACAACCGAAGAGAGGAAGTGATTAGTGGGAAAAAACTTCTGTGAATCGTTCCTTCCTTTTTGATAGCTTCCGATCGAAACGCCGAAGTAAATATTGTCCAAATTATTACCATAGAGTCGAGATTGCACATTCTTGATGACTTCAAAAATTAAAACCCCATTTTGGTTAGTACTACGATCTAAGCAACTTAATCTGAAGTATTTCATTGTATTCAGATATCCATTGGACTGCCGGGTGTTTTCTGGGAAGTTTAGAAGACGCATAGGCTCATACTTTACCGCAAAGTCCAAAGAGGGGCCTTCTCTTCCCTGGATCTCCTCGCATTTTGTATGTATGGTCCATCTTAACGACCCATGGAAGAACCTTCCGGTCCCGTCAGCCACGTTTCTCCATCGCCTTCATTGGCAGTGAATGGGACGAGTCACGGGTAAATTTATTGGTTTTATTCAAAATATAACCTTCCGGGGAAGCCAACGCTCGAAGAGATGGCGAAATGTGCGTGATTGTGATGGTTTTGGAGGGGCAGGTGGAGTAGGGGTGAGTGTTAAGGTGCTGGGGATCGAAACGAGTGAGATAAAAGAGTTCTTTGAGTGAGCTGGCTCAAGCACTGTATCTGTAATACAGCCTTATGACAAGGTTTCGTTGATTGGAGATAGTGGAGGGTGAAATTTTTCCGTTTTTAGCTATCCATGGCCATCTGTATTATTTTCTCAACTGTACGCTGCTTCGCCTCCATTTAGATACATGTGAGATTTATTTTGTTTGTTTGTTTGTTACAGCAGCTACTGAGAATCGGAGGCCACAGGCTGCCTGTACGAGGCACTTATAAAAGACTGCAAGCAATGCGGCAGGGGAAAAAAACTTTAGCGTCCCCATCCTCTCGGAGTTAACCAGCCCCTTGTTCTTACAATCTCCATACTATCACCTTCCTCTTCTATTCAATTTTTTTCGTATTAACCAGAAAACTTTCTAATATTTTGAAATGGTGTATTCATATTGAATGTTTTACGGGGTTCGAAACACAACGGAGGCGATGCCTGCAGTCGATTTCACATAGCTTCAGTTCTGGAAACCATGAACAATTTCCTAACATTTGGTAGAATTCGGCATTTTTAAATTCAAACATTTTACCGGTAAAACTATTTTGAAAAACAGTAATGGTTATTTGTGACCTAACCGCTTAGAATCAATTTAAATGGTAAGATTTTGAACCCAATCAATTATATTCTCTGTAGTTTAAAGGTCTGTACCAGGCAACAAATCAAAAAATACTTAATAAGGTCAAAAAAGGAAAAAAACTGTATTCATTTTCCTTATTAGACTGTTCCACAGGTTTTTGATTGGGTAGGTAAAAATCATTTCAGTGTGCTTTAAATTTTATTATTCGAATTCAATCTTCAGTAAACAGTTTCATAGATTCAATTTCATCCGAATAACCGCTTTTTGATATATCTACATTATTTTCATAACTTCACATGCTATTTAAAGTTGAACGCAACATTCTTCGACAACCCCTTCCTCTAAGGTCCATTTGTTGAGCTTCCATACTGTAGTCTATTCGGTCACTAATAAATTACACCTGAAAATGTTTTGTACTTTTTCAGTACCATTGAATTCGAAAGCTGCTTTTTCAATCTACTTTCGTTCTGAAAACCTTGAGGGTTTTCGAAAAGTTGCCCCTTGTTTACATTCATGTAGCTGTATTCTTTAAAAGTTCCCGCATTGGATGTAAATCATTAAGGGCAGAATAACTATGCATGCACGAACTGCGAAAAATCCATCATTGTAGGGAATGTTCTATACACTACTGATGTCAGCTCTTGAGGCGATACTGCAGAGTTCAAGGCCCTCCAAAGCCAATAATATTTGCTGATTTGTTGATTTTTAGTCTGCTTTTCTTTTGGCTTTAATTTTCTCCCTGACCAAGCCATCTACCACCAAGACAGGGGGCCATTTTACCCACCAGGTTGTACAGTTTCGTCTCGCTGCGAATCTAGTTAGAATCTGATGCGGGGGAGAGAAAATATAGGGAGAGTCTCGATTGTTCTGCAAAGTGGGTAAAGTTGTAAACTTTCTTTCAGGCTTAGGGAGACCCATCACATCATGTACGATGTCCCCAGCGTATTAAATTGATTTTCAAGACAAGATGGCAATTTAATTTGCTGTGAATCAACAAGGAGAACGTTCTGTTTACTACGACCAAAATTATTGTCGCGCGATTGGTGATGTATCTGGCGCAGGAGCATTTTGTCGCAAATTATCGTGAGTATTATTTTATCACACCTTAAAAAGGTACATAAATTACAAGATCACTAGATAAAAAGCATGGTAGACTACAAAAACACTACATCGTAACTACTTCTGAAACAACTAAAATCAACTTCCAGCAAATTATATTCACACGTCCACGCCTGAAACTGTTGCATTGCTAAAGTGCGGAATGGAGAAAAGTATCTATCAGACGATTCCGTCGAACGCTGTCCTCAATATCAACCACCCCAAACACCTTGAAGAACAACCTCACTCTCTTTTCCGCTCCTACTGGGGCACTGGTTTTTTTCACACCGATGCTTCATTTGGCGGGTGTATCAGCCCGTTCTTTCCAATCCCCTCTTGTGCAGACTTCGTCCCGAAATCCCCATATTTTATCAGGTCGAAAAAAGTATACGCGACCTGGCCGTCCCTAATAGTGAGGATGAAGTCTGGAACTTCGTGCTCGTCTCTGAAAATCCCTATGTGGACGATCAGGATGGGCACTTGAAGCAATAGGCAGCAAAAGCTTCTGGGATGAGAGCGCCTCGCCTACAACTTGTGATGGAATAATTACGGGGCGGAAAATTTTGAGTCGAATGAGTTTTTTTCGACGAGTATTTTTTTGGGTTAAATCGTAAACTTTGCATGTTTTAAGAAGATTATTGGGGGAAAGGGCTGGGATTTGGCTTTCAAATTTAGTTATACGGACTGTACCTCCGATACAGGGGCACACAAGAAATATCTCAAACACTCTACTTTGTTTATACAGGACGCTTTTTGGCAACCCCCAAGGGATGTTAGCGGCTTCTATCAGGGAAGATATTACGGGTTTGAAGAGGAAACCGAAAAATAGCATCAGACAAGCCTCCACAATTTCCTTTTTCTAGAAATAACTCCTGGCTGAGGCCTCAAAACCTAGCAATTGTGGAAATGAAGACAGGAGAAGAAGAAGGAGCTTTCTTATACAGATTCTTCATGCGAGCGGTGGAAATCTGGGTTAGGCCATCATAATGATCTATGTATAGTCAAAAGCACTTTAACCGATTTTCAAGATTCTATTTACACTTTCGAGAATTTCGTCTCCTTTAGCATCACATTTTTCTCTAGAACTACCAGATCACCTTCCATGACGTCGAAGGAAGGTGCATGGAAGCTTCAGTAGCGCATTCTATTTATATGATTATTGGGGCAAGTATTTGTCCAAGATTTACGAGAAGGATATTGAGGCCTTCATCCACACAAATTATGGAACCCTTTATCATTCATTCTCTGAAGTATCAAAAATAATTCATGAAAACCTCCCATTCCCATAATTTTTCTACATATGTCTCGACGGATGAAAGAATAGCCGGCTCAAGTGCAGTCTCCATCAGGAGGCCGTATGAAATTGATACTGAGTAGTTCTAGAGTATTCCTGGGTATTCATCGTGTGAAGTCTTTTTCGCAGATGTAATTGAGTAATGTGGGGCCCGATATGCTGTATGCTTGGACGCAAAGTAATATATTGTTATTATATTCTATTAAATTGAGGAATTTTATATGAGAATCACTAATGATTAGATTTAAATCTGTTCTGTAGAGGTGGACTCGAGGGACTTCCTGCGCATCTAAAATGTCAGCCTTGTGACCTAAACAAACTAGTGAGAGCTCCTCCCTCATATTACTCTAATCAGCGATACACCTGGTTACCCCAGCTATAAATAGCAGAGGCTTCTGTGTTCCCATATTCTTAATATTTCCTCCTGTTATGATAAGCGCTCTAGGGGGTGTTTTCCTTGTCATTTATAGCTTCATTTACACAATTCTAGTGAGTACTTCTACCATCAGCTTTCATTTTTGGTAATTGTTGGATTTTAATGCGAAATAACTAACAATAAAATGGGAATTAAAAGTTTCATGTAATAATCAATGTTTTCTGTCACTTAGTATTATATATAGACATAAAAAACATACTATACTATGAAGTTGAACTAGGAAAAGAAAATATTCTTAGAATTTGAGGTGCGCAGGACCCACATAACAGGTAATTATACGACTATAATGAATTTCACGACGGGAATGACGGCTTTCATAGGAGTTAATCCAGTAACGGGAAATTTTTATTTTTGCAAAAATGACAGGGAACATAATAAAGAAATCGTAATGGAGATCCACTCCTAAATTGCCTTTTGCTCGGCCGCAAATATGGAGTTTTTAATTCGACTGAGTTGTTCCTCTCAGCGTTGCGCTCGAGGGGTCATATGGATAATGAACTCCAACTTACGTTGCTCATCGGAATTATTCTAGATGAACTCGATAATCTATCTGTCTCTATGCACCAAAAGACTCCAAATATAAGTTCTGATAGAGGATATCCACATCTTCTTAAAGGCGACCTTGATGGAGCGAACAATTCTTGGGCTCTGCTCTTAGATATGCGAGTGTACGCCTAGGATAGTACCCCCAGTTGATTCCATGCTTCTCCAAAAATTCGAAATGAATTTTCTGGTGAATAATCCAGCGCTGTCCGATATAGCGGTCTGCGGATGACCCAAGAATGGATAATATCCTTCTGCAACAATTCAAAGAAGACTTAGGTGCTAGAGCTCTCAGTGGCGGCTGGTATCTGCAACCCCGTGGTTTGCTCAACATAAAGGAGGTGAAACTGCTTTCTGGTCTTGGACTTCTAAAATAGACTGGAGAAGTCGATTGAATAACTTTCAAAGATATTCGTGACCTTAACATTAACGCCGTGCAATAAGGTGACATCTGCTTGAAATTCTGGAACTTCTCGCGACTGTGGCGTATTAATGAAGATCTTTTTGAAGTTCTGGTCACCATTATCGGTGTAACTTGAGCTTTCTGATTTTATCCTTGCCCCACTACCCGAAATCCTCATGAAAAGTGCTAAGTATTTTTGTCCTCTACTTGAAAAGGGGATCTAGCCTGAGGGCTTCTCTTTTAATCCTCAGAAAGTTGCTCTCCACTCCATAAAGTGCCAACCATCCGCTTGATCGAAATTCGTTTGACTTTTTTTCTATTGATAATTTATTGAACTGTAGAAAGTGGACTGAGTCGAGCAGTAAGCGGTCCAGAGTAGGGTGCTTCAAAGCAGCGGATGAAGTGGACACGGTGTAAGCCGCTACTGTCATGGAGGCATAATCAGCTGGTCCGCTACTTTTTCCTGCCCTGTAATCAACTTTTAACTCATACTAGAAGTAAGTGCATCAATCGTGCTGATCTTCCGTGTAAAAATTCTTTCTGAATGTTTACCGAATGAGTCGTCGGTCGATTACGAACTCAAATGGTTCTGATGACAAATAGTAAACTCGAAAACGCGAAGTGCTCCCTGCGCAAGCGTAGTAGTTACGTTCCGTCCAATTCATCTTTTAGCTCGTGTATTGCCGCACTACGTTTACTCAGCCGCCTCTTTCCTGATTTTTGTCCACCAGTAGACCAACAATTGGCCTCCGATCGAATCATTCCTGACACAACTTGAGGAAAACATTTTGCAGTGCGGTGCGCTCGTTTTACAATCAGTGGCACTATGGCCGAGTTTCTTGCTGTAACAAAATGGACATTAAATCAGTAGACTAAGAATGATGGATAAATTCTGCCAAAAATAGAGGAAAAATTCCATTCCTCTCGATTTCCAAAGGGTTTAGTCTCATTGGACTGTTCAAAGTGTATGTATCAAGCTGTTCTAGAGATTTATTGAGGAGATGTTAGGACTTTTTATGTCTATTTGGCACCTGCTGGTTCGAACGCATGCATTTTAGATTTCTGATCGACACTCTTTTGATGTTTCAGAGGACGATATAGCAAGTTATAGCTGAAATTGACTTCTTTTACATTTATTTGGATAATAATGCCGTGTTCTCTACTCTAATAGAAGAAGATCTGGAGTAGATCCCAGCCGTTATAAATATTTTTTAAAATTACAGTTTGAAGCCTAACTTGACCAAAGGCGAATAAGTGCAGGAATATTTCGATCAGTTTAGCCACACAGTCAACAGTAAGAAGTATATGTGGATCCGGAAAAAAATAGAAAATATACAGATCATTCCTACTGTCGTCAATGTAACATTGGCTCGACGTGTTCTCGGTCTACCTGTATATTATTTTCAATCATTAACGAATTTGTTTGAAAAGTAGCACTTTTCATCCTGTGATGTCAACCAGAAAAGTATCACTGACTCATACCGGGAGCGATACCATGAAGAAGCTCGGGCGGGATGGTACAGAAGAAAAAACTTTCTAGACAGTTAGATAGCGATGAAAACCCCACAGATGCTCTCTTTGGTCGAATTTGAAAGACAAATTGTCGTCAAAACTGATGCTTTCGCTACTAAATGGCATAGCCCTGTCTCAAACGCATTCGGTGGGAATATCCACTCATTCAAATACGCAAGCCGAACGACGAGTCTAAGGAGTATTGTTACTCCCCTGCAAGCGAGAATCGGCATCAGTGATTTTCAGTCTCTGTATGTTTCGTGCTTATCTTTTACCTAATTATCCGTTCGAGCCAACCATATACCACTTGTCGCTCAAGGAAGCTTTTTTCGGAAGAATATAAATTTTTGACTGGCTCTTTGCCCCTTACTTCCGGCAGAATACATTCTACTCATCCGGTACCGCCCCAGGAAGCCATCTGTCTGTTTACTCAACCCCGCGAGATTAAGCGACAATCCGATCTGCTTCACGACTTCTGCGCTGGTTCATTGTAAATATTAATAAGATCAAGTCTACTGTGATGTTCAACGATTCCATGCCCAATGGGAAGGAGGAAAGATTAGTCCGTCCACTGAAATCTGGGATTTCAAAGGTGGTTTGAAATGGCGTGGGTTGATCGGAGGCCCTTCCTAGGTCCGTCTTCGGATACTTCAATTGCCTCGGTCGAAGTGCGGTGAAATATTTCAAGCGCCTCTACGTAGTGATCTCGTATGAAAGTTATGGATCGAATAGATCCGAGAAATAGTCGATAGTGGAAAACCATTCGGTGTTTACCTTTGCAGTAACTCATTTTCACGCTGCTCGGATACTTTAAGCCATGATGAGTAGGTAAGTGATCCATTAAGGGCTACAATTACCATCGGAGAGGTATTAAAAGTCTCAAATAGGAAGTTCTTCCAGAAAATTAAAAGGCCAGTGCTGTCATCGAACAATTTGGTCCGCGTTAGCTAGTGCTAGAATTGAACCCTTGTAATTCCCAATAGTATTCAAACGCGAGGTTTTATTCAAGCACGATGCTTTTGCAAGTACTAGCTGCGAATATATCACCCTCAGAGCTCGCGCTTGGGCCATCGGCACCATTTCGTAGCGTAGTCATCCCTTTTAGAGAACATGATTTTCTACAGTTGCAACATAACACAATAAACGAGCAACATAATTGTATTTATTATCACGTTGACGGATCTCTTGAGGGTTGAATTAATTTGCTATTGAAACAAACAAGAGCAACCAACATGTCTCTATGAGGCAAAAGAGCGCTTTCTTTTGCGCTCTCCTCCCTAAAGCCGCTCTCTTTTCTACGCCTCTCATTATTCCCCTTCCCTCTGATTTAACCCTGTGAATTGAATTCTTCGCATTTAATGGATCCTGCTTTAGTCTTCATGAGTTCCCTTAAAATAGCATAGCCGTATCGCAAAACGTTCAACACAGTCCATTGACGTCGGTTGCAAGACTTGTAGGGTAAAGCGGACTGCGTGTTCGAGATCAGTCAAGAAGTGAATTCGAATTACACAGACGCAGGCGTTCGCTTTTGGGGGCGTAATTACGATAGCCGGTAAAAGTTGAACCCCGCCGTAGGCCTCAGTTTGTGGCTAGATTCTTCGGCCTTTTTCGCAAATAAAAAGGAAATACTAACTGACTGAATGAAATGAAGGATCCCAGAAAAGTCAGTGAATGCACAGAGCCACCGCGCAAATACATTATACTTCCAGCAAGCTAGAGGGAGCCTTTTGACTCGTCCCGTATCTTTCTAGCAAATGAATCCCTCCGGAGTTAACCTGTATATCAACTTCTTTATCAAATTGTGTATCAACTTCTTTATCAAATTGTATATCAACTTCTTTATCAACTGCTATAAGCGTGCAATAGTCCTCAAGTAGTTAAATAGTTCCATTTGGTTTTTAATAAATTACTGCCCTATGTAAGGTGGATGAAGAAGAACAATGGCAATGTTGATTTCTCTCTTCATTGCAAAGTCATTTTGACAAGACGGGTAGATTTCTATCACCCGGGTATCTTCGTTATTGGCGACAACCATATCCACAAGAATATCCACAGATGTAATGAGAGGACTTTATTCCATGATGTATAGAGAGATCTTGCCGGGCGTTGTAACTTCCTCCGAAAGTGCGTCGTAAACACCCGCTTGCTCACTCTTACCACCTTGGGAGATCAATACGTACGATACAACCTAATTACATGTATTTATACCATTACATACTCCGTTGGATCGTTGAAGTACTCCAAAAACACTAACCTGGCGATTTATACCTTGTCCAATGGCTTCTTTCCTTCGCCTATAAATTCTGCTATGTGAAATAAAATAAATCTTGAGATCTCCTTCCCAAGTCTTTTGTACTAGTTTCCATTATAAAACTCCATAATTTTTTAACAGATTCGGCTACTCATTTATTATTCCACATTGGGCCACAAATTCGGAGTCAGCAAACTATTTTCTGTTAAAAGAAGGTCACATTTTTATCCGTAGCCAGAGCGGCATTTGTCCTTTGACAAACAAATGTAACTCAATCCCTCCAAGAGACTCGATCACCGGAAGAGACTCTAAAAGCGAGGATATGCCTCTTGCCACACGGCGCCTTCCTCTATTGATTTCACTTGGATTCTGTTCGGTCTGCGCCATATACGGTCCGTGAATAGTTTAATGTGAAGATAAACTTCAGGAGGCTCCGTTCAGTAAATAGCTGATGTGAATATAAACTTCAGGGTGCTCGCGGTTGATAGTGCAGAAAGCTCGTTTTGATGCCAGAAGGCCTCACGCGGCTTTGATACTGAAAATGCGTACCTCACGTATCCTCAATTTGTGCTATAGGGTATTTTTGATTTAATGAAGGACTCGTGGGATTTCTCTTGAGAGGAAAATTGTGGCTTTGGTGGAAAAATAGAAGGGAGTCAATAGATATCCCAGCCACCGCAATCATAACCAACGCTTTATATCCAGGAGATGCGGCACCTCCCAATCTTCGGCCCTCCAATGATCAACACGTGGCTCTCCAGAAGCTCTAAATTAGCCCAATTTTTTTTTATTATTTACCTATTGCATTACAGTCTGAAACGTAAAAGAGGGGTAGAACTGCCATCTGCTCACCTGCCTCTATCTTGGCCCGACCTATTTCCCATCTTAACATTACTGGGCCTCTACTTCTAAGTTATTACTTTTTAAAAGACGCTTACAAGTGTCTTCGGTCCTTTTTATACGATTTAAGGCAAGATTACAGCATTTATCAGATTATGGCGTATCCTTTCAGCCGGAAGACACTCATGCCTTTCATTTCGTAAAATTAATCAACCCTTCCCGACAAATCCAACATCTCCTCAACATCTACGAGCTGTATCACTTTATCAAAACTTGCTTGAAGAGAAAAAGTGACTGCGAACACCCTTTGGGTCTCGATATGTGTGTGTTTTTTTTCTCATTTTCTGATGGAGTTCCATAACGAGACTGGAAAGACTGTGTACCGCGAATTTTACTACACGTATCTACGTATTATTTAACGAAAAATTTAATTGAAAATTACGCTGCTTTCGTTACGTTACGCCAGCTCGAAAAGAGGGATGAAAGAGGGTGTTTACTAGACTCTAAACTACGAAATATGGTCTCCCTGACCCAGCTATACGTTTTCCCTGGAAACTCGGAATTAACCCACCCTGTTTTAGACCAGCAGAAATTTCTCTACTTGAGGTGATAAAGGGTAGTGAGGCGCTTGATGAATGAAATAATAACCAGTTACTGTTTTACTCGCATGGGTAAACCAACTCCTAATTTACCTGGCTTCAAGCTTACCTTAGAAAGGTTCTTATATATTACTTTTCTCCATACCAATGCCTGTAATTTGTTTTCCATTTGTTTTCCATGATATGTCAAATTTCTCGTCATTTATTCTGTATATTGAACATATTAGAACTTTGAACTGCTCATTATTTCCACTGTTTGGGCTCTGTTGGATAGAAAGTGACATGCTGACATTAGAGATCTTACGCAATAAAAATGACCCAAATTTCGTGACTTAGAAATCGTATGCGTGTAGAGAAAGTACCCATCTCTTTTTCAAGAAAATTTCAATTACGGAAACAGCAAATGTCAATATTATAAGTATGGTCCCACTTTACCCCCGCTCTTAATCCCCATTAGGCAGGATGAATACACCATAGGGCGTTTCAGCAACGCAAGCGCAACCGGTAACAGCTATTACATCTTGCGATGATGAAAACGTTAACGACGAAGTTTTTCAGACTGCAGTGCCGCCATCAGACGACTGCATCGGATGCTGCCCTAAGTAGTACAATTTTAATATCAACAGCCTCACAGTTGAAAGATTCCTTACTCTTTTTTGCTTTCGGCCTTCCAAGATCAACACTTAAGCGAATTGACGGTTGGAGCAGTGGAAGGACAAAGCGCTCCCGCTATGAAGTGACCCCGTTTATCGCTACGTGTATTATGCTTTGTCGCTTATCTTCCCCAACGAGATTAGTAGACATACAGCCCATGTATGGAATGAGATCTTCGGCTTTATCGGAAGTGTTTTGTGAAGTATTTAAAACTCTAATTGAAACCAAGGTGTATCTGTTGGAATCATTCTATGTTTCCCTTATGCTTAGACACACAACTACGCGTTAGTTGTACACTAGGAAAGGTCCCCATTAGAAGATTGCGTGGGATGCATAGACTGCATGAAGATAAAAACGTGCAGACCTGGTGGCCAGGCAGCCAGACGGGGATGATGCTATTTGGGACACAAAAAGATTCCATTGCCTCATATACCAATCCATGACCACCCGGATGGATTGATGTTTCACCGATATGGACAGGAAGTGGGACGGTGTCATGACATGACGCTCTAAAGAGGCAGCGGACTGGATGCTGTACTTCAAGATGCGCTCTTAATAGACTGTCGGCAGTTTCGTTTATATGGGTATGCGGCGTACATTTCGCTCCCCTGGCTCCAGATAGCATTTCCGCGTGTCGGAGCGAGCGCTCAGGAGACTGCCTAGAATACTGCTATGAGCAGTGTTCGCGAAGTAGTAGAGTGGACATATATGGATCTGAAGCAACTATCGTCATCGTAGGACTGCAAAGACAAATCAAAGTTCGGCAGTCACCTTTATCTCTGCTCTAAAAGTCAGCGGCACCACTTCCAAACTTTCGAGTTTGTATGGTGGGGGTGGGCAAGCTGCCTCTTTTTTTAACTGCCCGCCATTAGCACTGAGCGATACAATGAATCCAATGCACCGTTACTTTACGGTATTTTCTTCATTAAAGCAGTTAAGACCGCTAGGATACCCTTCCGCTCTGCAATAGACTGGCACCGCTCCTCTCGTTCCAACACGGCTTTATCAGCCTTGATCAGCCTTGAGATCCATACGCTTCTCCTCAATTCGCAAACGCTTCGCCTCGTGGTCACGAGAGAGCTTCATGCGAGAGTCCAAATGCTCTTCCTCCATTCTGAGGCGGCGCTCCTCCAATTCGCGACGGGCAGTAATATGCAAGTTAATGAATTCCCGCTCCTCTTCATCAGAGTCAGCAACGATGGCTCTTTTTCGATTTTCCCGTCGGGATCCTAGTATCGACTGCCGCTCCTCGTTGTCGTTTTCTCTCGACCCGACCTCCCTCTCTATTTCTCTAGCACAAATTTCCTCACCAGCCGCCGCTAGCCTCCTGTCCAGCTCAGTCCTCTCGTCAATCTCCGTTCTTGGTTTTTTTCCCATTCATCGATTGCCAAGACTACGTCGCCAAGTAGCGATCCTCTTTCACCATGAGTTGTAATTTTATAAATTATAATTATAATTGTAATTTCATAAACGGATTCGTTTTGGTCGACGGGAAGCGCGGTGGTCGACTAAAATCTTCTTAAATCCGCCGCTAAGAGTCTTCCGAGACGGGGCGCAAATGCCATCAAGCGCACCAGCCGGAATTGCATCGGCAAAAATTTGAAGCGCTTCTTCATAGCGCTTTTGTACTTCTCTATGTGGAGAAATGTGGGCATCCACAGCGGTGACTTCTTTGAGCAGTGCGATATCCCAGAATCAGAGCCTGCGTCTGATGGCTTTATCCTGTGCGGGGGTCTCTGCAACGGTAGATGGAGATTGGCAAGCTACTTCGTAGTGGGGACTGGGTAAATGCGTTAAAAGAGTAGCCATTATGGGGTTTTTGCGTGAGAAATCGGACGGGTGACGAAGATCGACTCGAGGGCGGGTGAATCACGATGTCATTTTGGCGCAACAGTTTTTCGCTAAACCAGCCCACAACCGAAAAATTAGGTAGCTTGGAGCTGAGACTTCGGCAAATGTTGACCACGTGTTCAAAGTTTGCCGAAATTTGCAATTCATGTGAAAAATGAAACCTTGCGTAAACTCTCTATTGATCAAACATTTCTCTCTCTGATCTAAGAACTAAACGCAATTATCTGAGCTATTTGTACCTTATAATAGCAGTGAAAATTACCAGTCGGATTCAGATCTACAGGCGAAAAAAATTGCCTTATGTTCACTGCAATGAACATATAGTGCTTCAGAGGCTCGCATCTGTGAGCCATTTCTACCTTTTATGCGGTCCCATTCATTACAGCTTAATTATTGAATTCATCCGGAAGCCATGTCTTACCTTTTACCCTAACGAACGCATTTTTATATTCAGCCTACGACCTCTAATGTCAAAGCCAAGAACAAGCATTACGCTCTGCCGACCGACGTCTCAACCCTGAAGCTGCGATATCATCCCTAACAGAATTCATCATTTTCTCTTCTTGATTACACTGAACTAGTGCTGTAGTCCTTCGAAACTCAAGCTCCGTAGCAGAATGTCGAACAGAGAAGCATATCTGCGGAGTCCATTGTTACTTCGAACACACAGCGGTACATGACACAGCGAATAATTGTACGAAATCCCATGTCCCCTATATACCTCTGTGTTTCGGGCCCAAATTGTACAGTACAGAACTATCCTTTCCGGCTTTGTTGTGTGACTTCAAAAATATGAAAGAATACCCGGCTGAGCACAGGAACTTTAAAAATTATGCTTTCCCTTTGCCTCGCTTTTGTTAAAGCAACGATTCGGCGGGCACAAGTACTTAAAACCTCTAACTACGGATAGGGCGCTTGTTTTTGCTGTTCTGTTTGCAGTGCATCTGTGCGACATAGAAGTTCTTGAGATAAATCGAACACGAAACTTGCTGTTGCTTGCAATTTATTCATCGATTTTCTGTAATTATCAACTGATATAAAATTTCAGTAGATTCTGTCAAGTCATTTATTTATGTAAAACATTCTACACGCAACGAAGGCGTTTATCGATAATGTCTCCAGCTTCTCTATGAGACTATTTTCTCTTCCCATTTAAACTTAGAGATTGAAGAAAGCAAAATAGTTCGTCGTTGCGCCGCACCATCGACCTCGGCTTTTTTCTTCCTGTAAAGACTTTGGGCGACATGCTTGAACAATTTTAAAGAATGACCCTCTTTTCCGGAACCGGACAGCTATAAAGATTAGAAAATATCTTGTGCTATTGCTTCGGCAGAGTGAGAATCGGCGAATGTAAAGGCATACATGTTTGGTGGCTTGAACTTCTGTTTTGTGTTTTGTTTGTTTTCTTGGGTTTTTCCAAGAAATCATCCGTTCCAGCTTGGAATGAATCATCCATATAATACCCTGAAAGTCCTCTGAGCTGTCCATGAAGCAATTTGAAGAAGGGGCGGATTTCGAGAGTGCATTGTTACATCTGAAGTTCATAGCGGAGATGAGACGTAATCGTATCGTCCGAGTAGTCACTGGCATCCGTTAAAACATAAATTGGCTTTAGCAGCTTGAGCAGTTGATTCGAGCCGAGTTGGAGTTCCTCTGGGGCTTTGACGTAAACTTCCCACAAGAGGTGCCCGGATGATTGTAGATAAGCCTGCGTAACATCCTGTGACTAGATCCTAAAACCGAAGATGGCCGCGAGAGCTATTTTTAGCCGTACAGAACTGAGGCGTAACATTGTAGCGGGATGGATGCGTTTGTAGAGTTCCTTGTCTTTGAATCCTGCACGAAATATATGGCCTTACAAAGTTCCTTTTAAGCTCCTTAGTGCTTAATTGATAGAATAAAACGGCCTCCGAAGATATTTGAGTCGTCTGGAAGTTCATCCAGGAGCACTACCTCAAATACTTGGTGGTCAAGCAGTCCTCATATTTTTTTAGCTCAAGCAGCGGCGAATTAAGGGTCTTTCTTGCGAGGATCGGACGGGGAGAGGACTTCAGTCAAGTAGACACGAAGAGGAGGGCTGGATTTAGCCATGGACGAAGGCGATAGTGTATGTGTGATAGTAGTGATTTTCCATCTGCTTTGTGACAGGAAGGGTGTGATCATAATTAACTTACTTCTCAATCCTTTCATTGTACCAAGACGCTTTTCTTATGTACTTTTGTAACTGGGAAGGGGCCTCGCAATTGCTTATTTTCTTCTAGTCTTCTTGCCAAAAGTAGACTTGATTCCGCTTTGATGATTTAATCTGTGACTAGCGGTATTTTGTCACGGAAAGCACGTTGCAGACCGAAGTTCTGCACTGTTGTCATCCATTTCAACCTGAGCTAGGTATAGGGCTCGCATACAGTCAGCATGAGGCAACAGTGGGTTAGAGTGAGGTGGGAAGCGGGGATAGTTCCAAATACCAGTAGCGAGGCACTAGGCCATCGGGGCCTGTAGTGTCATTCATGGCTTTGACACTGAGCTTCAGAGCGATTCCCAAATAGATACCAGGGACTTCAGCGGTGATCTTATTGAATATACGGCGGGGGGGGCTCATGATATAGCTCTCCATTTCCTAGGTCGTTGTGCGAATGAACTCCTGAGAGCTTGATTTTAATACCCGCAGACTTTGCCAATTTGTCGAATTATTGGCCTCTAAAAATTCTGTTTCGGTCAACCCTCATCTGTGTTGTCAGGGTAGCCCACATAAGTAGAAACCCAGCAGACAAAGGAATGCATTCCAAATGGATTTCGTTGACTTGTCGGTCACAAAGAGAGCTGCAGAGAAGTGGGTATGAAAGTCCACTACATGCAGTGCGGGGCGGCCTTGTAGCCAAACCAAAGCCACAGCTATTTCGTGGTTAAAGACGCACTTTGGTGTGGGGAAGCTTACGCGGAAGAGATGCGAGCCTTTGTTGTAGCATTGAATTGTTTGGTATGCCTTGCTAATTTCTTTTAGTGTTTGCAGCGTTTCGGTGGGGGTGTCATGAGGTCGCGTACGTTGGATGAGCTTGTAGATTTTTGACGCAGATGGGTGCCAGTAGTGCCTGTGGAGGCGCTTGGGCTCTGCCCGAGTGTAGAGGACTTCGGCTGGGTTCCACTGAATGTACATGTGTTGCTGCCACGAGTGATGGGGAGTTTCCATCCGTAGATACGGCTGTGCAACACGTTTTAGACGATGTCAGCGACAAGATGTTGTTTGTCGAGGATTTCGATACCCATGAGCAGTGGTACATCAACGTCCACGACATCTACTGTAAATTCTAGAAACGAGTTTCGGGAGTCAGTATTCTAATATTCATTTGCCCCACACTTAAAAAGATACTGTCACCAAACTTGAAACAGCAATAAGACCGTTTGAGCTTCAATTTGTGATTCATCCGTTGACACGAAACTTTGGCCTGTTGGCGGCCAATGCAGAAGCTCTTAGCTTCTTTATCTAGGCATGCGCCATTAAAGGTATGTGGCGTAGTGGAGTAATGTGTCGCACAATACTTGATGTTGACGACGATCATGTGACCGAAGGATAGAGACAGATTGGGGTGACGGCGACAGCGACGGAACGACACTTCTTTGATTCCGGCAGTTTTCGTGTAATCGGGGCATACTACGGAGTGGTAGGCTCATTTGGTATGCCCCTTAACGAAAAATCGAACTATTACAGTTTACTTCTTCCTAATTGTCCGGACAGTCTTCGGTATGCGAAGCCAGGATGCCAAATGGATTTTTGGCAAGATGCTGTGGTGCGCGACGGTGGGTGACGTAGCAAGAGGGGAGATAGGCGCGATGGCGGTGTGATCGGAGGGGTAAGGCAGGTATTAATTTCTCCTTTGATTGGAAGGAGAGGTGAATTTGAGTGATGCAGAGTTGGAGGTGAAAGGGGGGCCTATGTTGGCTTAAGTGGAGCGAAGAAGTTGTTGGTGTCCGGGGAGAAGGGTAAAGCCGGAGCGTTAAATGCGGGTGAGAGGGGAGTCTGAGGGGTTAGTGCCACGTTCGAGGAAGGGGAGATGCAAGGTGCGACAAATGGATCGGAGCAGGATGGGGATGAACCGGGGATGGAGGTTGGATGGGGTAATATGCGGGTTCGATGGTCTCGTAGAACATAACGTCTTGGGGATCGGGTAGTGAGGAAAAATCAAAGTCGGTTGCAGACTCTGTTTTCTGTAATGATAGGGTGGGAGAGCCTGTGAATATCAATTGTCATCATAATCTGAGTCTGGGTTGACTGAATCAGGTTGGCTCATAGTCCCCCATAACATTTCGGCAAGAAAGTTGATATGCTTGCTCTGTTCGGACAAAATCTTCTTCAGAATGGTGATTTTCTGTCTAGATGTCTTATCTCGGAGCATGGACGCAATCCTGCTCTTGACTATGCGGTCAGCATCGCGAGGTTTGTGCAACGTCTTTCAACGTGATCGGTACTGCCGCAGTCAAAATATTTGGCGTCAGTTTTGGAGGTAAGGTGTTTGCATGGTGGTGCTCTGGGATCTCTGCCGTAACGAGTTTGGTTCTGATACCAGTTGAGAGCGGGGTGAGATTGTCCGAGTCTTGAGAATTTTGGTTTGGTGCGACAGTTTGTTGTGTACTTATCGGAGCCGGGGCCATGAAGTGTTTTGTTTATTGTGGGGGTGCGAGCGTACCTATGTTACTGGTTCTCCTGGGTTGGGATAGGGGAAATGTGTTATGGATTAGGGGAAGTGCGTTCTGTGGAAGGGGACCTGGGACATTATACGTAATACAGATCCGTTTATTGTCCTCCGCTCGATCCAGTGCATCCAAGAAGGTCTTGAAGTCGCTGCAGGGGTTTTTCATGTTGTTTATCGGAGCTGCGGCTAGGGTTTCATCCGAACTGCCAGATACAAGACCTCTTTTGGTCGTTTTCAGTGTTGAATCCAGGTGAACATTGCGGCACAAGCTCTTCAATTTGCGAGCAAGCTTTTGCCGGGCTTCCCCTCATGTGCACCGCAGTGCATGAAATTGTTAATATTGAGGAGGGACAATTCGTCTTCTTTCGACTGCATGCGCGTTATGGTACTGTAGCGTTGGTGAAGAGCTTGAAAAAGTTGGTCCTAGTCCTGGATGTGACGAAGCGGAGCGTATTAGAAGCGAAGTGCTTCATACTTAAACATGTTGTGGATGAGGGGTCCCGTTGATTTTGGGGGATTTTGTTGACTCTGCAAAGGTGTTCTAATTGCGTAAGTTCCATGCCGAGGTTTTGTTTCGATATACCTCAAAAACTTGATGAATCCCGGCTATGATATGCATATATTTTGTTGGTGCTGGCTTGGTTGTCAGGATCAAAGTTCAGCTGTCGGGGAACTGAGTTAGGTCGGTTATTATGCTCATGAATACCTAGCGTCTGGAGTTGTCGGGGCGGCGGAATGTTAATAAATGTCGGTAGATGCCCTTGCTTGTGTGCGTGGTATCAGTTATAGGCCTCGTTGATGTCGTTGCGGAAATTTTGTTCTGACCAGATGGTGATAATGATTCGTATCATGAGTAGGTTGTAGTTCTGGAATTGAGCTGGAATCGGAAGTCCAAGATCCTCCATAAACGTTCTCATAGATTTGCAGATGCTGCTGTTTGATAAGATCTCGGCTCTTGTTAGGTTCCAGACAGAGAACCCTTCTTGTAACACGGCGCGTATTTCTTCTCCTCGAGCATCAGGTTTGAAGTCATGGAAAGTTCTGACGATATTTCTTTGAAGAGGGTTGTCGGGTTCAACTCGTTCCCAGTTGATAAAACGGGGAGGGTTCCTTTCAGGAGGATTCTGATGTGAATCTGCCATATTGACAGATGAATCCAATAACAAGCTTGAAACATTTTCACGCCTAGCCTTAATCGCGAATGTTGATAGAACGCACGTACGTTTATTCTCTGAAGTTAGTTGTTTGGTTGATTAAAGTTGTATGATGGTGAGTTCTGAGATAGCGGGTTCTTGCTAAGGGATATCTTAAGTACCTATGTTAGAGTCTATGAGATGGAGCCCTTAGATGGGTTGAGTCAAGCTATGACCCTTAGAATCATCAAATCGGATAAAGGAGAATGGTAACTCTAAATAGAGCAGACCCAGTATACGATACTGTAGATATGTAAAGCTACTGGATCCGTCTTCGAAGAAAACGTTGGATCAGTTGGAGAGGATATGATGATTAGGGGTCAGGGCTCGTTTCTAGACAATTTTGGAATGAAATATAGTTCACATTATCGTGGAGGGGAGTGTCAGAAACGAGGGCACATGTACAGTGAGAATTACTGTACTGTAACTAAACATAAAAAACCTTCCCTACAGTAGAAATTTCGGGCTTCCAAAAAATATACCGTTCCAAAACGTAACATAACATGTCCTCATGTGATGAAAAAGTGTCCCTCAGATGAGTACAGTGCAATGGCGGATGGACACTAGTTTGTGCATAAAATACGAACACGTTCTATGGGTCCATATCCAAGAATTTGTCAGTCTTATCGAGTCTGTCGGTAAAATAAAAATCTGACTGTTATATCAGACTTCTTCTGAACTTAAACTACCACTGTAAGAGCTGCCTACACTGAAATAAACCAAATTTCGGCAGCATGTTTTGGATAGCGCCACAGCGGCTTACTCGTCATTGACGCTACCCCAGTCTGTAGTAGACTCAGGCTACTATGGTTAGACATGGCTACCAGCAGACAACTAAATCAACTATGTACACTGTACATTGCACAGTACTGTACAAATTGACAGTCAGCTTCAGAAATCAGATGCCACCCGCCAGGGCGGGCACTGATTTCAAAATTGGACGACTCCACCATCTTTGATTTTCGGAGCCTGAGTCACATTTTGGCGACGCCCTTCAGCGAAGTTGTCGCAGCAGTTGTAAACTCCGCTGAGCTGTCGAACATCCCAAACATTAATATCTCAGACATCATGACAATCATCATGCTTCCTCTTCTCCTCCGTTCCTCCGCACAGTCCCTGACATCAATTCTACTCCCACTGCTATCCCTTTCACCAATTCTCTCTACTCCCAGGTAATTCTGCCCCGAATATCTGAGCTTCATTCCCCTCCCATTCCTCGCCGCTAACATCCTCTTGATGCTCCCCTTGAGTCCATCCCATTGCTTTTACATCAACCTTCAAGTAGGTTACTACCTGCACTCTTTCGCCCCACTACTCTCGTTTTTTACCCCTCCATTGCCTGCGCATCATTCATTTCCCGCTGCCTTCTCTTTGCTCATCCCAACAATTCTCATGGTAACTAACACCCCACTGCTTTACCTTATGGAAACCTCTAAGGTTCACGCATTAACCGCTACACTACACTTTCTTTAATGCTTTCAGCACTGCTCCGGCTTTATTCTAACTCCACCTCTCCTTGTCACTAGTACGAATTTTTGTGGGTCCATCCTGTGCTCGCCAATCCCCTGCCTTCCTTCATCCGCCACTTCTCTAGCTCGCCGATCGTACCATTCTCGCCGCTTGGCTTTCCTCACCCGCGTGTGCTAGAGCAGTCGCAATTGACCTGCTTGGCAGTCAGTAAAATTACGTCTCTGGACTTTCGTCACCCAACCCGAGCTTGGATGTCATTACAATCTCGCTGCTTAGCCGTCGCCACTGAACACACCACGCGCTTGGCTGTCACCATAATCCCGCTGCTTGGCTATCATAACACACAGCTCGCTTGACTCTCGCTACCATACCGCTGCTTGACTGCAGTCACCCAACCTGCGCTTAGCTCATTACTACACCACCACTGTACCGTCTTCATCCACCCCCGCTTGTCCATCGTTTAATCACTGGCGTTGGCCATCGATACTCTTGCCGCCACCGGACTATCTTCACTGATACTGTGCTTGGCCATCTTTTACTTATCGACGCTGGCCAAAGGTGCTCTGTCCGCCGCTGAGCCGTCTCCACTCTCGCGCTTTATCATCGATACCCTAGGGGCCGCTTAGCAGTCGATACACACCCCACCCCGGGCCTTCCTTACCCTCTCGCGTTCAGCCACCGTTTTCTTGATGCTAATTGGCCAGAAATTGTTCGCTCCTGGAGAATGACCGTTGCTCTCCCCAACTCCTCTCTCTTCGTTCGCTCGCCGCTAGTCTGTCGTTTCCCCGCCGCTTCGGTATTGTTACCCATGCTACTTTTATGTCTTTAATTTTCGCTTAGCTGTCGTTACCACCCCAATGCTCGCCCGTAGTTCCCATCTGCGGCGCCGCTGCGCGAGCGCTCGTCTTTCGTTGTTCACATTCCGGTACTCGTCATGAGATTGGCAAATTGTTTCAAATCGTATCTTCTCCCCGTTTTATACTTCTTCCCCTGAGGGCCACTTACTCGCTCGTCGTCTTGATAAGGATTTCTTACAAGGCTTCGCGTCCTCCCGATTGGACTTTCCATGAACAAACCGTCCTGGGCTACCAATGTTGAAGGAATGGGATACAGGGGTTTATTTTTCCCCGTTGCTCCCCGAAGTGAATCCAAAACAATACCTAATACTGCCGGGACGTTTTTGATGACAGCATACGCCGTTGCTCCAGTGAGGTTTATTCACTTTTTGTGTTCAGATTCTGGGGCATCGCAAAACGGACAATAGCATCAGACATTTACTGCAATAAAACAAACGAAACGTGTTCTGTCAATTCTCTCTCGCTTTTTCCTAGCAGGCGTCCACTGCCTCCACCTGTAGAAGAGGGAATCCCCGGGTTCAACGTTCACATTCTGGACCTGGCGGTGCTGGAAAACAGGCTCGGGTTGCTCGCGTGGAGAACTTCTGCTGCTTTGAACAGCGGAGGTCTGCGGCACTACAACAAACTGTGCCGGGAATACCGAGAGATCCCGCTCGATAAAGACGCAGACGGGTAAGACGCCGTTGAGGGTCGTGCCCGCTGTTCATTGCCTTCCTCCTGGCTTCCAAGTTTTGGGTTTGCAAACTTTGCACATAGGGATGAAATACCCTGTAATACATGAGTCTCCAGGAGACATGCTTGCCTGAATTGTAGGGATTGCTATGGAGGTGCTCGGAAGTAGTAAATGTGACGTTGGGCGCCATGAGATTCAAGATTATTGGCACATTTGGTCTCCGGCGTTCGGAAGCCTAATTTTGTTCAGCTGAGCTATGGACCTCGGACTGGGTCCGTGCAGTTGCAGAGCGTGACACTGCCTCTTCTGCTTGTGACTCCATCTTCTTCTGAGGGATCGAAAATTCGTCATACCCTCCATCTGCTTATCTACATCGTGTGCAATGTTACTTCGTCTTGTGCCAATTTGCTCAGAACTCGTGTTACATTGGCAGAATAACAACTTTCGTACCATCTCCGGTCGAATATTTGACCACTGTAGAGTGTGTATCCTACTCTGACGACTAAAAGTCCTTTTTGTGGCTGTAGCTGTCGGGCTTACGGACAAGGTTTGCAATCACTTGTTCATGATATATCGTGCCATTGTCTTGCTCAGGAGTGGTAGACCTTGCAATTACTCCCATAAACTCAGTCATGGACTTCACACTGCGAACCAAAGTGTCCTCTCCTCTTGCTTCTTACCATGTAGACCAGTCATGGCAATCGGACGCTTCCCTTCTCGCGCACCAATTCCTGTCATTGCACCGTCTTAATACTTCTCACCATTTGGCTGCTGTGGGTCTCCTTCATTGTCGCTATCGTCGTCCACGAGCTTCGCGGCAATCGTGCCTTGAATACTTTGCGCAATGCACTTTGCTCTACGTACATGTGAGGGCACGTCGGATCCCTGGTAGACTTCTTTGCGTAGCAAAGTTTGTCAAATTTGTTCTTCAGTGAGTTCTGGTCACGGGAAGGGCGAAAATTCTGAATTGACCACATCCTGAATTCATCAGCTACCATTGCCCACATTTAGCACCAATGGTTCTACACATTCGATAATATCAAGCATGTTGGAAACATAATTTTGCTGTAGTTGGGGTTACCACTGCGACCTTTGCCTTTAAACTCTTTTGATTTCATTGGCGACGTTATGGTCTTTGGTGAAGAATTGGCATCTTTGTGGATGTCGGGGAGCTCGTGACCACTGGAGAGAGTGCCGGTGTTGCCAAAAGGTCACTGGCCTCCGGAGTTGGTGCGAGGGGCATTTTGGTGTTGCGACCTCTGCGGAAGGGAGATAACGAAACGACGGAGTGCTTGCTATTTGCAAGGAAGGGAAGGAAGCAGAGAAAGCTCAAGGTTTTATGTATTGGGTGTTCCGGATCGTCCGTTTGGCGCCAATATTTGACGCATCAAATGGCGTTCGTATTTTCGAATCGGAGGAGGACCGCGCCAAAATTTGTCCGGTTGGCTATCAGTTTATTTCCGAATGCACTCATTGCCTCAGTGAGAGTTGCGTTTAACCTGACCCAGACGCTACTTTTCCAAACCTCGTTTTCACTTTGTCCCGCTCGCTTTCGAATCTTTCGCCGCGCCTTGTAAGTCAACCTCTGGGGTGATTGAGACCCATGCGAAATTGATATCGCGACGACTTTTCTGTACACCAGCGGCGGCCCTTGACCACCTGCGGCAACGAATCTCGTCGACCATATGGTCTACCTTTGAAACATCGATCCTAGCGCGTACTCCCAAGCTGGGCAGCGACTAACTTCAACTATGTTAGCTTACACTGTCAGCCAGGCTTGTACGCCTCTTTTAATACATGAAGTAAAGATGGCAAGGAGCAATCATTTCGGGTACAGAATTAGATATCCCAATAACAAGCAACCAAGTACGGTATGCTTGTAGTAGGCACTCTATTATTACAGTAATCTCTAGACATGTAGAGAATCTAGAACGGAGACTGCTTTCAGTTCTCCTTACATTGGGAGCCAGGTAGCTACGTGATAGCTGTGTTGGTACTGTACTGTAGTCTCTGAAACGAGAGAGTAACTTTATGGCATCGGTAAAACGGGTGTCCGCTGCAGGATCCGACTATACTGCTAGCTAAGTGCTACCAGGTGGTCCACGTCGGCCACGTGCAGCGACATGCGCGACTTAAATAGATTGCGCATCGACGACCAGATTGTGCTACTAATGCGCCTAAAATCCGATTACGGATAACTGTTGTTGCCGTGTGGAATTTCTCAGCAATGCGAGGGAACAGTCTCGCCATGAAGCGGACGGTTTCGGGGAAGGGGAACCCAAGTAATCAAAGGCCAGCGGTTGAAATTCGAAATCGGGCCTGCGTAGAGTTATCGGAGGGCGGGGGCAGTCGACGCGACAATTTTCTCTCCAGGTCGTCACTTTGTTGCGGTCTGCAATTGCGGCAGCACCGCCCACTTCCCTTGTAGCTCTTGTTCTGACATCGTCCTTGAATGGAGAGACTACGGTAACATCGCAGGCGATCGGGCGGGCGACAGTGCCTTGAGGGCTGCTGGTGGGTGAACCAGTATGTCAGCAGGTCGCAGGTCGGTGGCGGGCATGAGGAGTGGGACCTCGAGCTGGCAATCCAGGCCGCGGCACGGGCGATACGGCCAGCGATGACGTTGCGAAGTGAGTTATGGCGGTGTTTGCGACCGAACCAGACGGGCACAAGTCTACAGCGTGGTCGCCTAATCTTTCCATTTGGCGTTTACAATGCTCGCAGTTCCGGAAGCGAGTCATCATAAACGGGCAGTCCCAAGTATCGGCGAAGCATTATTTTCCAGTGTACCGCGGATACCTCCGTGTCAGCCGAGGGATGTGCGTAAAGAAAGGCAGCACCGGGGCCTTTGCGTAGCGCTAGACCGCGTATGCGTTGCCGTACATCTGCATTCGTGTGTCGGTCCGGGTTCGGAGATCTAGCCCAGTGGTCGTCGCGCCAGTGAACCTTGGCCAGCGCCTCCTGCTGCACACGTTTTAGGTAGTTTGGACGTGTGTGTGCAGTAGCAAGAGGGAGCGGGTCGAAGGAACCCAGGTCAACGGGGTAGGCCATTCCAGGGATGTGCAGGAGGAAGTCTCGAATGTGACGGCGGCTTGACCGAGAAGGAAAGCTTGTCACGGCGGTAGCGGGCGCCGGTGAGCGCGGTGGAGCGGGGCCCGATACGGGCTGCGGACCGCAGTCGTGCCGGGCTGCATCCATGATACTCGAGGCAGCTGCGCCATCTAGGAACGGTGAGATGAGGGTGAACCCAAGACCGCCCTGATGGATGGGCAAGGTAGCCTGCGACCACGCGTTGTCGCTGAGTTGAACGCCATGAAGCTCGGTGAAGGACTTTGTAGCAGATTATCAAAAGCCTCGGCAGCAGTACGGGCTTCCCGTGGGTCAGCCAGCTTGAAGGCGTGGTCCACCAGACAGGCCGACGCACAGAGGCGGTGCATGTGAAACCGCGCGCGCGGGTCGTCAACCATGGGCAGGAGTTGGAGAGTTCGGCGGCACCCCTCAATCTTGTCTCGTAGAAAGGCAGTCGTGAAATGCCGGTTTCCGAGCGGAGCCCCGAGGAGCTCGAATCCGTCCGGGGAGCATTCAGCGAGGCGAAATTCCTGGAGAAAAGCCTCGCGCTGTGGGCGTAGGACCGTTGGCCAATGAATGCGCGTTTTCCCCGGATTGAGATGTAGCCGTAGGTGGGTCCCTCGTCGCGGAGAATGCGGAGGGCTTGTCGGAGGTCGGGGAGGGACCCCATCAATGTACCATCATCGGCGTACCATTGGTTGAGGACGATGCCCGTGTTTTCTGCAATCCGGCGGATGAGGGGCTGGATCGTCAGCGAGAACAGGAGCATGCTGGCAGGGTCGCCTTGCTGTGTGCCTTGAGCACTCGCGATGGTCGTTTTGTCACGATTCGGCACGATCAACGGTGGTTGCGAGCGTGCATAAATCATGTTGATGAACCGGGCGAGACTTGGGGCGCGCGTGGGCAGCTGGTCTAGCATTGACTGGCGATCAACGCGGTTGAAGGCGTTATTCGCGTCAACGAGAACAGTGGCGGTATCCTTGCGATTAGAGAAGCGACGGAGCAGCATGCGCGTGTCGTGTACGATGGCGTCCATCCCAGCCCTGATGCCGTTAGCCAATTGGAAGGGGGCCAGAAATTGACGAGAATCATCAATGGCGGGTGGGAGGAGTGTCTTCGTTACCACTCTGCGGAGGATCGTTCCTACGGCGATGGGCCGAATCTTGTTGGGTTTGGGCCGCAGAGGTAGCAGGGTTGCTGCAGCCAGGAGCGGCAGGACTGAGGTTGGCAGGTCACCTCTCGCGATCCGAGAAACGAGTTGCGTAAGCACCCCCTTGCCCGTAATACCGGCTTCCGGGCTTACTGGCGTCTGCACGAGCAGATGGAACCAGCGCGCCGGCGTACGATCAGGGCCGGCCGCCGTATCCCGGGAAAGGCGCGGACGGCGTTCTCAACGGCTTCTCTTGTAACAACAGGCGGCGGTGGGAGGGAGTCTGTTGGATGGGTGTGATCGGGCGCGGGGGCGCGGGGGTGTAAGGTGCGGAGTGCTTCGATGGTTCAGGGTCGTTCACATCTGCTGGCGGGGTCGCTGCCGCGCAGCGACGCTTCGTGGCCGACGGGGAGCCACCGGGCGAGTTAAGGGTGGCATCCTCGTCCTCGGACGGGGTGCCTTGGGTCTTATGGCGGGCGACGATGTAGGCGGGGTGGCGGAAGGGCGTTTGGGGGCCTGGGACGCTGGAGGAAGGATGGGGGAAGGAGCGGCCGGGTGGCGCTCACGGAGGGGGCCTGGGGTGCGGTGGAGGTCGAGGTGTTGACGATCGGGTCTTGGGGCTTGGGTCGGGAGCCGTGAGGATGGCTCGGGTGGCGTTCTTCTTTCGTTGAGGGCGTTCTCGAGGGCCTGGCGAGATGCCACGAGAGCGTCGCGGAGGGCTCGACGCGTCTCGAGTGGGACCGTGGATCGCACAGAGGTGCTGGTTATGGCCCGGATTTCTCGGGCAAGCCAGGCAGCGGCACCGCGTGCAGCATGGGGCGGGAGGCAGTGTAGTGAGGCGGCCGGTGAGGACGTCGTCACCTGGAGGTCCTTGAAAGAGAATTTCAGTTGAGCTAGAATGCGGTAGAACCGCGGCAGGGTCGGTTTGGAGATGTCAGCCGCCGCAGCGAGGAGGGCCTTCTGCGCGTGGTCATATGAGCAGAAAGCACGGCTGGGGTCAGCGGATGGGGAAATGCCAATGGAGATGATATTTTTCGGGGGTGGAAGGAGGCCAGTGCGTGGGCAAAGATTCTGAATGGGCCCGACGGAAGAGACTAGGCGTCGGGCCTCGGAACGACGGGGGTCGGCGCGGAGGGTAGGGTCGGCCATGATGACCTCAGCTTCTGCGAGGGTAAGCGGCGGGTCGGTGGGGGGTGGAAGAAGGGTGGAGAGTTCAGGGACGTCGGTGGGGGAGATCTCCACGAGGGTAGCGGTAGGGACTTGAGGCGGCGCAGCGGCCGCCGCCACAGCCGCGTAAGAAAGAGGGAGCATGGGGGGCGTGGTAGTCCTTGTTGGAGAATAAACGGAGGAAGAAGAAGAAAGAAAGCACAGAGAGAGTCGTACGAGAGTGTCCGCGGTTCTACCGCATTCCAGCTCAACTGAAATTCTCCTTCAAGGACCTCCAGGTGACGACGTCCTCACCGGCCGCCTCACTACACTGCCTCCCGCCCCATGCTGCACGCGGTGCCGCTGCCTGGCTTGCCGAGAAATCCGGGGCATCACCAGCATCTCTGTGCGCTCCACGGTCCCACTCGAGACAAAACGGTCGGAAACGGCCCTTACTGTGAATCGACGGGAGGAGAGTACTGTTAATTCAACGGCTTGTTTTTTAGGTTTAGTCTTTTACCATTATTTTTAACGCCCTACAGTGCTCGTCGCTCTGAGCGTCGATGCCTCCAATAATACCGACGGCGGGCGTGGCGAGTTGAGGGGTTCACACCCTTCTCGTCGTCGTCGTGTGTTGTTCGTTGAACCGCCTCGCCCGCGTTGTTCCGTCGACGGAAAGCGCGCTCACCGAGACAACAGGTCGTCGAAGGCCGGTCCGCGAAAAAACGCAGTCCGATTACACTTACAACTTGTAAGTTACAAGTTTTTAAAAGTCTGCAACCGTCAAGTACAAGTAGGAACTGGCACAGTCGCTGGTCCAATGTTCACTATACTAAACATAGGGGGCAAAACGGTAAAATACAGGCTTTCCAGTTATGTTCACTATACTATATAGTGAACACAACTGAAAGTCTGACAGTATAGTAGGCATTAGAGATACATAATGTAGTACACTGTACGTATGTGTATCCATCACTGGGAAAACCTTAGGATCAAATGCATCATACATAGTAGTGTACAGTACCGTACCGTACAGTATGGAGTCGCTGAACCTATCGCGCGCCAAATCGGGCACCTACACGTATTTTTGAGTTACTTGAGCAGCGGCGATCCTTGCCCATAGAGGCCCGTACAGTGACAAGGTCGAATGTGACTACATGCGATTTCGACATTTTCGTTTACTGATCATCGGTCAGTTCTCGTCGGATTGTTCGCATTCGTAATTCGTGCAGCGTGCCCGCTGATGGCGATATCGCTTTGGCATTGCCTCCGCACGCTCCGTTCTTGACGTCAAGACCGCCTAACTTTCTAAGTCCTTGCTTCTCCTGTACTGCACTACTACGTGCTGCCCGGAATGACAGGTCCGCGTCTCAAGCATCGCTCAATGCCATCTCCCTTTCCACTCTGCTTCGAACATCTACCAAGAAGGCGAAAACATTTCTTGCCAGTCTTTACCTGCGTATACGGCAGCAGCGAAAACCTGTACTTCCCTTCTTTATGTTCTTTTGGTATGCTTTGCGGTGTATGCAGTTGTTGCATTTGACGTGGTACCTGTTTTTTGAGCAAGTTTGTGGTATCCAAGGCTAGGTACTAGCGAGGATCACGTCAAGTTGTCGATTACATATCAAGACGGAGGGACTGAATCAGCGTTTTCGGAAGAGGCATGTCAGCGGGAGTATGATGCCGTGTGGCGTGTGAAACGGGAAAGTGCCGCAGAGAGTGCGAAACGAGAGTCGGTTTCAGTGGCGTATTTTGTGCAAGTGGGCAACGACTCGGTACCTTTGTTGCCTCGTTGTTTGAAAGGATCCATCATCCGCGGAACGTTTACGTGGTCCATGTGGTAAGAAAGTACCCGAGGAGAGCAGGAAGGGCGTTGACCAAATGATTGCGTCGCGCGAGGAATATCGAAGAATATGTACGTGATGGAGAGTGAGATGGTAACGTACAAGGCTATCTCTATGGGTGGTGAATACTTTAGCCGCCATTGACCTTGGCCTTGGAAAAGCACGATGGCTGGCACTACTTCATCAACCTGAGCGGTGCGGACTACCTCGTTTCGCCGGAAAATCAGGCAAAGTTACTTGCGAGACCTCGGCGTGCCAGTGGGTAGACTGAATTTGTGACTTTCTTCCCTCGAAAGGAGTGGGTGCCTTACTCATTTCGAGTGCGAAACATGCACTGGGATCCAGCTGCTTTGGGATACCAGAGTCCGCAGAATCAGCTTCGGTTATTAAGAGGACTCAAGGAAAACCCTATGGAGCAGCATCGAGCATACAGTTTTACAAAAGCGGAGGCTTGGATGATTTTATCACGGCCCTTTGTGGATTTCTTGATCCGCAGCCCATTCGCAAAGAGAATGCTTATCAATCACGCGCATGTGCTTTCTGTGGCAGAGCACTACTTTGCGGATATTTTGTACAACCATCCCTTTTGGAAGACAACAATCGTGCCCGATGCGTTCCGCAAGGTAGTTTGGTATTTGAAAAATCGCCGGTCCGGACAGCATCCATATTATCTTGATGAGGGTCTATCACCATTTGCCAGATGGGAGTATATTGCCGAGACCAGAAGCTTATTCGCGCGTAAATTTGGGAAGGCTGACTCTCCATAATGAAAAGAATTGACATGGAGATGAGTGGAGCAGGGTGAACAAGAGCGATGTCTTGTTCCTTGAGCACGCTGCTGAGCGCAGTATATTCTACGACAGAATAGTCTCTCATTTTGATGACCTCACGAAGAAAACATTGGCGCTTCAAGGCTACAACTATCCGAAAACAGCATATCCGAAAACATAGCTGAGAATAGAACATCTTCTCTATTCAAACGCTGTCGCTTCCACCACAGAATACGAGAAAAAGTTACTGTCACTGCTGATTAACTTCATGGACGCTGCGAAGAACTTTGTGAGACAAACCAGTTAGATTTAGCACTTCACACAATAATCAGAGCAACACTCCTATGGAGTCCTGTAAATACTGCCTTTGCATATATGGCTACACTGAGCCATGCGCCGTCACTGAATCTCCGAAAAGGTCTCCATGCTCAGAGGTTTGTTGCAACCAGGAACCGGACAGTTTTCAAACACACTGCACGCCTGCTCCCGCAGCTTGAGCAAAACGCGTGATCACAGGGCGCAACCAGCGTTGCTGGTGCGTTACACATGAAACAATTGGCCTTTCCAACCCGCGTGGATTTGGAGCTAGGTTAGAGATTATTCTAGACTCCAACCGAGTGAAACCTGCCGAAGCATCGGACACAACGTTCTTGCGATTTGTTATCCGCTGTAAGGAAGTCGCCCGATTCATTGTCACCAAAGAATGGCGGTGGGGTGGCGGTGGCGGCTTGTTGATGCCTTTCCTATGCTTGATTTCTTTTTCGAATGTACCATTGACTGAGCTCCTAGCTCCGGGATGCGCTATTTTCCTTCTGTTTATCTAGTTCCCTCTTAACCCGCGCCTCGCGCGACCTCTCCAGGACTCTCGCCACAGTCACTCTGGCCCCCATATTGACTGCCTCTCCCCTTGGGGTGCGAAGGAACCATTCCGGAATCGCGGCAACACGTTTGGTACTGCAGGCCCATTTGCCTTCAAAAAAACCTTGATTTCCTCAACCGGTCTAACATCGAGGCTGCCTCCCTTTGCACCTTCCTCTTGACGCCCATCCTTGCATTTTTGTCAATTCACTGCCCACTTCCAACTCTCTTGTGGCGGGGATTAGTAGTTCCAACGCCTTCATATATCCTGACTCTGCTGCTCCCAAATTCCCCTGCTCCTCTTGTGACACAGCCAATCTTCCTAGTTCTCTCCCTCTTCGAATCTTTTCCGAAACACGTAATCGATATCCAAAGCAGGATTAGCGTAACTACAACCGGATTCCCATACATAGGCTGACTCGGAACACTGCCATAGCATCTCCCCATCCTACATGCGTGGGTCCCCGCAATACTCTGCGTCCCCTCCCTCGCCTTCCCAGTATTTGTCCATCCTCCTCTTCCCATTCGCTCCCGCATACCCTTCATGGTACCATTCCCGGATCCTACGTCCTCTCTCAGGCCAGTATACGCCTCCCTTCCGAACATCTCGGCCATTTTCGCCTCTGCCATCAGGTCCTGGGCGGCCCTGCTGGTACAGGCATTTCATCTGCGCCTGACTTGCAGCAACTTGAGCTCCATCCGATCTCGCTGGCAACAAAGTTCCCCCTTCTATCCCATTCTCGCCACTGTCATTCTGCAAGCGCTCTTCCACATAACCTATCTCTGTGGCCTGGGGCTTTTCCGTCGGAGACGGCATGACGACTGCTTCTGGCTCCTCATCTTCATGGTCGTCATGTTCGGAATCGGAATTGATATGAGGAGGTTCGGGGAGTGGTTCGAAGGGACGTTCTGAGCGACTGCTTCTTTTCGCAGCTGATGGTTCTTTTCAACCCATTCGTCATGGAGACGCTGACGTTCGGCTCGTCGTGCGACACGGCGTGTGATTTTCTCGGGGTGAGGATTGGTACATGAGTTGCGGTTGAGGTGTCAGGGGATTTGTCAGAGGGAGGGTTGCTTTTTGTGGAAAGGGGTTTTCGGAAACGGGGAAAACGAAATTTTTTGGGGTGCTCACCAGAGGGAGGGGGGTTTCGGGACGGTCAGTGGAGGGAGTCGCTGTGGTACCCATAGGAGAGACGGGGGAAGGGTATGAAGCCGGTGTTTGCGGGGGGGAACAGAGTTGGGGATTCGGTAGTCGTGGCGCTGTGGCGGTTAAAGAAATTCATTCAGATGAAATAACTTGTGGGGAGGGGGCGGGGATACGAATGAGACTGTTGAAAATGCCGGAAAGAATCAGCGGGCACTGCTGACCTAAGCGATCAGTAGGACTAGACAGTGAGTTGAGATAGCCGAAAAGAACCCAAGGCTGGAAATGATAAAATAGGATCATTGGTTTATGATGACCCTCAATAATTCGCAGTGGAAAGACCAAGAGACCAATTAGGGTGCACTGTTTACTGTACAGTACTAGCTCATGATTACGGGATGCAACCTTGCTGTAAACAGCAGTGATATTGCTGGATGAGATTTCGGTCCCTTCACTGCATTGCTGGTAGAAAAATTCAAGTTTTCAACTGTGGACGAAATCGGTCCAAGTAACCCTTTATTTCTGCTCTGTCTACTGAGCATAGTGTTGGAGATGGCCTTCTCAAATGCACAACCACAGCCTTCCTCCCGGTACGAGGACTGATGTTCCTTTCAAAAATTTCATCTCAGAATCACAGACTGGCATCGTTTCCCCAGCGAAAAGCCAGGATTGCACTCCCGCTACGGCATCTGTCGAGCTACTTGGTGGAGCGAAACAGCGCAACCACGCCATCGCTGCAAGCTACGGTTTTTGAAACGGTACACACACGATGAAAATCTCTGATATTCTTGAAGAAAAGGCCCATCATTCCGTAATTGGCATTGAAAGCAGACCTTGGCAAAGCGACGTAATTGCTTACAAGTTACGCGATTCATCCCATCAAAGAATGGCGGCGGCGGTGGCGGCGGTGGCAGGTTGTGTGTGCTTTCTTTGCACCTTGCTCACTCACTTTTGGTGGCCCGCCGATCGACAATTTTGCCAAGTCCGGCGGCAGGTCCTCCGGTATCCCTCCACCAGTGGTACGGCCACCTCCGTCACTCCAGCCCCCACCCTGATTGCCTCTCCCTCTGGGCTGTGACGGTGCCGCTCCTGGTACCACCGGTATTTCGTTCGGCACTGCCGGCCCATTGGCCTTCAAAAACACTTTGAGTTCCTCAACGCGATCCAACATCGCGGCTGCCTCCCTTTGTACCTTCATCTTCATCGTCATCCTTGCGTTTTACTCAGCTCATTTCCCACTTCCAACTCCTTGTCGCGGGGATTAATAGTTCCAACGCCTTCATGTATCCAGACTCTGCTGCTCCCAAATTCCCCTGCTCCTCTTGTGACACAGCCAATCGGCCTAGTTCTCTCCCCCTTCGAATCTTCTCGGATAATGTGTAATCAATATCCGAAGCGGGATTGTTACGACCCATCATCGGATTCCGCTGCATGTGATGACCAGGAACACTGCCGTATGCATCCCCCCATCCAACTTGTGCGGGTCCCTGCGGCGCTCCGCGACCCACACCGTCCCCTCTGCCATACATCTGTCCCATCTCCCCTCCCTGCTCATTCCTGAATACCCAGCCATGGCGCCTTCTCCTGCCCGCCACACCCTTCACGCCAGTAAACGCCTCCCTGCCAAACATATCAGCCATTCTCGCCTCAGCCATCAGGTCCCTAGGCGGACCTGTCGGCATAGGCATCCCAGCCCCACCTTGACCTGCCGTAACCTGAGCTCCAGCAGGTATAGCCATGTGTGCGGCAGCAGGTGTAGCCATGTGAGCACCAGCAGGTGTAGCCATATGTGCACCCTCCTGATTTCCGTCATAAACTTCCGGTCGTGGAGGCAGATACGGTCCTGGATCTACTCCACTCTCGGTACTCGCATGCTGCGGGCGTTCTTCTGCGTTACTGATCCCTACTGGCTGTGGACCATCAAAATGTGGCAGTTGCGTCGGAGGCGGCATTGCGACGGCTTCAGGTTCTTCCTCTTCATTATCGTCGTGTTCGGAATCGGAATTGATATGAGGTGGTTCGGGAAGTGGTTCGTAGAGACGATTCTGGAGGACGGCTTGTTTTCGACGCTCATGGTTCTTTTCAACCCATTCGTCATGGAGACGTTGACGTTCAGCGCGACGTGCGGCACGGCGTGCGAGTTGCTCCGGAGTAGGGGTCTTTATATCGGTGTTGGGGACAGAGTTTTCATGGGAATTGTCAGAGGATTGGTTGTTTCTGCCAGCAAGGGGTTTCTGAATCGGGGGAAACGAAACTTTTTGGGCGGATCGCTAGAAGGAGGAGCACTGGAGGGGTTTGTGGAGGGTGCGGTGGGTGTATCCATTGATACGGGAGGGGATGAAGTGGTGGCTCAGAGGGAGGAGGGGAGGTTGGGGAGTCGGGAGTTGGGGCACTATTCCGGTTAAAGAAGTTCATTGCGGATTGCGCGGTCTGGTGCAGAGACTTCCAAGGAAATATGGGGCGAGCTTGGACAAGCAGAACGTGTTCAGTGACGGGAACTGCCGTGTCTTGTCCTCCGACGAGGCGACATGACGCGTGTGACGCATTTAGATAAACGGTGTGACCAAGTTGGAGGGGGCTCAGAAGGGGTCACTGTAAGAATTTTTTTTAACAAAAACTTTTTTTTGCCCTTCGTTTTTGATTTACAGCGAACCTCTGCATACGGTTGGGCCCACTGGGCCAAGCTCAATGATGTTGAATGTAAGACAGCTTTACAGCAAGGAAAACGTGTAATCCATACCCTCGGTTGCATTGCTGGCAAACTCTTTGCTGAAAACCTCCCCTTTACTGATCGCTGTCGTACAACACTTGACGGAATAGACTGCTACAGCGGGACGTCTCCCGACGCCTTCGCCGAAAATCCTGTCCTCGCAGCAATCCGCTATGTCACTGCGCACCGCGCGACCGCTGCTGTCTACCGTGCAAGGAGAATCGGCGACAAGGTCAAGGACCTACACAAGGGCGATAATCCAGCAGGTATGTAAGGTTGGGATCCAGGGTGGGTAGGGAATTCAATCGAAAAACTAAAATCAGATGAGCAATGAATAAACAATGAGGCCCAGGTACTGAGAACCAGTACAGAGAACAAAGAGCCAGAAGCGCACAACCTCTATTTATAGAGTAGTAGAGCTAGATCCCTTGAATTCAGTTAAAATAGAGAGCAGAATAGATCCGGAGAGCTGTGGTAGGTCTGCAGAATTCTGGACAGTAAACCGTAGAATAACAGAAGAGGCGATGGAACCGAGAACGGTAGAATCCAGTAGAACTTCGACAGCATTGTTAGTCCTGGTAGCCGGGTTGCCAATGGTGTACAAGTTGCACTTGCAGAGTACAACACACTCTATTGCCGTGTCGCAGGAATAGATGATCTCGATAATAGTAGACATAGTCATGAGCTCAATAGAAAGGAGAGAATAAAGGAGTTTGTTGCTGGCTAACGCAAATGGGCACCCCGCGCAATGGACACCCCGCTCAGCGATGTCCCCCACTGCATTGGGCAGTGAAATATTTATTCGCTTAGGAAGTGACTACAGGATCTTGAGCTTCCCGAGGTCAAGATGGCACAAAAGAAGATTCTTGGAATCTGCATACTGGCCATTGAAAGGGCTATTGCACCAACACTTGAGTAACAGAGGGCTCTAGCGCACTAAAGCCAGTAAACTGATCCGTACACAGTCTAGTGCATTTTTAATAAGCACGGGTTTCTGTCGGGATAACAGAGCCCTTTTGCTTTGACTTGACCGGTTGGATTGAACTTTGTGAACCGGTGGCTGTTCAGGCCGCTACTCGGCCGAACCTCGGTATTTATTTTACTCTAGGTAGGTAGCAAAGACAGAACTACATTGATTAAGATAACAGGGCGAGGTCTGTAGGAGACCGAGGCCCGTGAAACAATGTAAATTCTAACGTTTCGCTACCAGCCAACTAGCAACAAGGATAATACGATAGGAAGCAGACTCCGCCCCAGTAGGATGGACCTAATAGAGGAAGCGCTACCTATAAGGGGAGCCTAAAAGGGGAATTGCATCATCACCCTATTTGAATGTACATAGTGTAGGGCTAAGTCACCCACATACAGTATTTGACAACTCAAACTACTATACTGTACCTGATTGTGTCGAATCGCTGGGTAACCTAGGAATGATTAACACTCCCCGGAATTCTGGTCGTGAGACTCAGGAGGTACAGAGGTATGGTTTTTATGTATGCCCCATTGCTCAATGGAAAGCGACCAATTTGGTTCTCCAGGATTGTAGTCAAGGCGGAGCAGCGGTTTACCCTGGTGAAGGCATTAGCTGGATTCGCAGCTGTGCGCACAAGCCCAACATTTGAAATATCGTTGCGATCGTAAGCATGTTTGACAGCGGTGATATCCATCATAAGCCTTTTTTTCTGCGCTTGAAGAGCATTTTGTAATGAATTGAGAGAGGAACTTTGAGTCTGCAAGCATATTCAAAGGAATGTCTCAGTGAAGGAATTGTTGGAGGTCTATTCGAAGTGTATATGCAAATTAAAGGCATCCGTGAACACAAGTATATCAGCTGCTAGAACAGAGCGAAAGATGCAATGGCTCTTCTTGCTGGGAAAGTGGAGTATAAGATACTTGCTCGAAGCGTCCAGTAATAGGATAATAAAACCTAGCTGAGAGGTAAGATTAGTATTATTGGAGAAGGCATTATCAGAGTATACAGTGATGCAGAGAGAGTTGATATCCAGGGGAGAGTACGAAAAAGATATGTTGGTGTTTCTGGACGTGCGTCACTATTTTGTTCAGATTTGTGATTTTGTCTGAATTGAATTGACTTTTTGTAACCTGGGCAGCTAAGGCGACGGCACGAGAAATATCTTGGCGGGTGTGAGTGGCCCAAGCAAGCTTTGCACGGAGGGAGTGGTACTCCTCAAAAGATGAGTCTTCAGGCAAGAGTGGAAAGCTTAGAGATATATGATCTTTGTGAGAGGACTATTCCATAGATTCCCTAGAATTAAAGTTTTCAATCATTTGTCCTGAAAGACGAAGAAACGGCCTGTTGCCACAGAGGATTGAATCATCAAAATAGACACCTATCAGGCCTTGTAGACCATTAGAATTACTTGAGGAGAACAGATCCATGTCACTCAATGACGGAGAAAGTTCGAGGTCTTTTTTAAGGTGTGCAGCCATTGTGCGATTCCAGTAATCTCCAGCACCCGGTAGAACGCAAAGGGGCTTGAATAGCTTGAGAATCTTATCATTTGCGAGTCCCAACTGAGGAGGGGTCTTAAGTAGACATTTCGGCAGAGAACTTCTGAAGGCTGAAGGTAAGCCTGGCTGACATCGTTGCTCCAGATGCGTAATTTCAGAATTGCCGCCAATGAAGATATGACTCTGGTTCAATATTGTCTTAATTTCGGGAGTTATGGACCAATATGTTTTTATCCTTGTCTCGGTGCCCTTGCGCGACGAATCGACCTTTGTAGAAGGGTGCGTCTGCATCGATATTTTTATGGTAAGTTCGAATTTACCGTTCAAAATGTTAGCTTTCTTTGGGGAAGCGACTTTGAAACAGTAGTTCAGACCTTACGGTCCAGGAGGCCTTGTATTCTGTACGTATAGCGCCCAAAAATTACGGGAGATATCTAAAGAACATTTAGGATGGAGCGTTTCTGAGAAGTGGACTGGTAATCCCTTCGGTGGTTTATGATTGAAGGTTGTTAACATGGAGTGTAGAATGACGGCGACTTTGTCATCCGCGGATAGTAGATGGTTCAAGTTTCTTATGTACGGACGAAGGTTGTTAACTGAAAATTGAGTTTCAGTTCCATCCTTGTCGGTGAAGGCTTGTTTTCCTTCAATGCGTAAGATTTTGAACGGTCCAAGCCATTTTATATGCTCCTTCTTACGATAAACTAATACCTATTGACCTGTTTCCAAGTTCAAAGTAGAGGAAAAAGGAATGTTGGATAGAAGTGCCTTTTGAATACGCAGCCGGGAGTTAATAGTTTCCATTTCTGCCCCATCCGCATTCATGGTATCATTCATGGCTTTGACTGAAAGGGAAAGAATGATATGAGGGTCTAGTTGGGGGTATTCTAGGGAGACTTTGAGGTAGATCCTGCGCAACAGGTTGCGGTATTTTTCGACAGCTCCAAGAGAATTATGGCTTTCAACATTTGAGAGATCAAGTCTGATACTCGACATTGAAGCAATGTCCTGGAAGCGAGCCGAAGTGAAGACGGAGCCATGATCATTGCGTATGGTGTCAGGGTAACCATTGTAAATGGTAGCCCAAATTTGGAGAAAAGTGTACCAAATATATTCATTCGATTCACCTTGTAAGAAGAGGACTGCCGAAATTTTTGTACTGAGGTCTACGACACGGAGGACGGGTTTGGGACGTTTTTGATATGGAGAAACATGAGGTCCAGAGATATCTTGGAATTGAAGACTATTTTGTCTGGAGACGAAACTTTGAATGATTGGGTCGAGGGGAAAAATGTTGACAAGTCTGACATGAATCTGTGATTTGTTGGAGGAGTTGCTTTGTTTCAGGGGTTGCCTTATCGGGGTGTGTCCTAGCGATAAGGTTATAAATTTTTCGTCGGGAGGGTGAAAGAAGTGGTAATGAAGACGACGCAACTGACGTTGGGAGAAAAGGACGGAGGTGTAGTCCCATTCTAGGTACAATCGCCCATGCTTTCGAGTGAGGGGCAGCGAACAATTTTAATTCTTGCTTAGGGGGAGATTTTAGACGTTATCGGCGACAATTCTTTTCCTGTCTAGGACGTCGAGCTCTAATCGCATAGATATATCCGCAGTGACAAAATCCATACAAATTGTTATAAAGGATCGATCAGGACAAGGTATGCGAACTAGAAGAATCCCGAAAGAAGCAAAGGTTCCATGACTGAAGCGAAAGACGGTATTTGTCTGGTTAGGAGTCATCTTGCATCCAGTCATTTTGCTACATGCAGCTGCTTTTTTCCTATAACTGACTTTTGAGCACCAATATCAATACATGCACCATTAAAGCGAGAAAGGGACGAGGGTGTGAAATTCGAGATTTTGGTATGGAGTACATTTGCAATAGTACAGGTAGTATCTGTGACATTACGGCGCAGGTAGGGGGAAAGGGATCTGACTGCGGATTGTTGGTAGATCCCCGGTCAAAAATCCGTAGAATCGTCTTTATTGTTATCAAAGGGATGGAAATGGGAGGCTGATCATGAATATTTTGGTGTGAGGAGAAGGGGTCGAATGCATGTTAAGCGTTGGATTCTTCGACGGGGTTTGTCTCCGGGTTTTCAAATGGGCGGGTATCATGAGCGCTATCTGGATGAGAACTATCGTCAAGTTTTGAAATATTGTCGATAGTTTCGAAAAGTACTCGTTTCAAGAATTGAGTTTCTTGATTCGGGTATTTCTTAGAATAAAAACGAAGACTATTTTCGGTAATTTTTTGGATATTTTTGGGATAGGGGTATTTGTTGAGAAAATGATTTTTTCGCAGTTCCAGCAATACAGAGGGGGTGAGGGAGAAGGGTTGAAATTTGAGTGACGGGGATGTGGTCGGATGGATTGTTTTGGGAGTTTGGGTGCGGAGGGAGGCAACGAGAGTACATGGGCTGCCCAGAAGCAAAGTAAGTGGACGCTGATGCAATAGGTCTACAACGTTGATTGAGTTAGTGTAGGAGAGAGAGAGGTTAATCAAGTGGAGGGGAAAATATTTGGGAAAGGAAGTTTCTCTCTAGGAAAGGGATGATCAGCTGAGATTAGGACTTTATTTTGTTAGAAAAGGGGAATTGATACGGAGAGAAGCAATATTCTGGTAGCATCAATCCTTTTTTATCGAATTTAAGCGAATTTTGTACTGTCTTCGCTTGAAAACCCCATGTAAATTGCCCGGAGAGAGGACTAGGATAAATTAGATGAAGTCATGGATGTGGTGTGGGATTTCCAAGTCATTAGTGATGCTGTAGAGCTCGACGGTGAGTAGTGCGATGATGTCCATAATTTCCCCTGCTTTTATTTTTGGACTTCTCTCACCGTCTATGCGGAAGAATGATTTTAATTGAGTTAATTTTCGTTTATTGAACTCAATAAGGAGTCCATCCAGATTGCCGCTTCTCAGGGAAGCTGAATTCCCCAAAGAGAAGAACTGTGAGAGAGACAAGAACGAAAAGTATTTTACTTGTTTTTAGGGGACCAAACTTTTCCCTCGATGTAATGTAGATGGACAGAGTAAATCAAATAATATAGAGAGAAATGGAAAACTGTGCTAGTCTCATTCGGTTCGTTTTCCTGGTCTCCCACCATCCTTCTCTTTGTAGTAATTTATCTAACATTCCGTGTCCTGTTGTGCGTCCTATTTGACGAGCTACTCAATACTATTCACTGGGCGAAAAGACCCATTGCTACTTTACAAAGACCAGCACTGCAATGCTACTGCTGCTTCTTTCGACAATTAGGGTTAAAATTTGGTAATTAGTTGTATATAAATCCTTATCCAATAGCCACTATATATTTGATATAGGATCTAGGTCAGCATTGCGCGCTTTTCGGGTCATAATGGGCACTCTATCACCAAGAAGCAAACCTATCAAACAGTATATAGTACATGTAGGAGCGTTATCTTTTATGAAATTCGAATTAATTAGCATTTCTTCTCTGTACACGTAAGGAGCTTGCACTTTAGCATTCAAACGTTCAGGGAATAAATGCTAATCTGCCCCACCGTTTTTAGTAAATATTGCTGATGGCATTAATAAATTCGCTTAATGCTTTTAACTCGGTAAAATCAACTCCGACTTTTGAAGACCATGTCAATAATTTTGCAAGCAATCTTCCTTTTCTCACTTAAGACATTTGCGTCTGTTGATGCGATGAAACTAAAGCAAAAATTAATTTCTGGCCCAGCACAGAATTTCGTCCATTGCATTATCTCAAATTTGTGCATAAAATCAGAGTTACACTTGTTGCTCTCTAAGAACTTAGTTTCGTGTTTTTTAATGCATGCTAGTATGGATAGCTTTTTGAGGCACCAAAGGCCCAATCGCTCATTCAAATATTAGATGCGGCTCGGATAAAGCGCTTTTCACCTCTCACTGTGGTTTTGCGCTTGTTACGATAGTGCGCTGGTTTCAAGTCGCTTACCCTTCTGTATCGGTGTAGTAGCTCCGCCTACCAACTCTGACTGTTGTAGTAGCTTTGAGACTACAGATATTTTCTTCCCTTTTCCCAAACTGGCACAGATTTGGGACCGCTCTAAAGAAGTAAGACGAGTGGCACGAGCTATTTTTGAGTCTCGTTGAGTGTTGGGGATCCAGAGGGAGGGTGCGAGTCGTGAATATACATTTTTACTCATTCATATTTGGAGTGTACAATGACTGAACAACTATTTACATGAGAACAAACTGGATAAAACACTTCGTCCACGTGCTTTGGAGTCTGGGATATGAAGTATATGGCCACAGAATACCACAGGGTGCAACAGAGTCGCTGGTAGATAAACCAGCGAATAGTAGCATCTGAGGAGGCAGAAACTCCTAGATGTAAGAGACATTTCCGCGGATGCCCGTCAAGAATCGAAAACTAGGGGCTGAAATTGAAAGCCATGGTCGAGGGAAGGATCGCAGAATGGGGCAATAGGTGCCTGTTTCGCCTGAAGAGCTTGTATTGCGGGTCCTGACCTTGCGGTGGTAAGTCTTGACGTTTTTGGGATGCGTTTCATGGGCAAGAAAGAATGCTGGAAAAAATCAATAACCTCCGAAATCCCCAAAACTTAAATATAGATCCAACCCCCTTTAATTCATTCGGTATTTACTGGGGTTGTCCCTGTATACCAACTAAAACAGTGAGCAAATTTTAAACTCAAACGCGACACTCCGACTTACTAACAAATGTAGGCGGCTTTTATCGATATCAGTACCTCCTTTGTCATTCCGAACATATTTTTAAGCGCTAATTACTAATTTAAAGTTATTAAGATGATTTTCCAGACTCTATCCAAGATTTTTAAATTATTTTTCTCAGTTCACTCTGCCGGCGCAATAAGCAGAAGCAATAAATAGGAACAGAAGCAATAACTGGCGGTAAAACGAAATGGTCAAGGAACTGACGTCCAAAACTGGTAAATAAGTGAAAAGTTGATGCAAGAACAACAGTTTCCCTTGCTTGAGAAAGCAGCGATCGAGAAAATACCAGTAAAAGGTCACCTCCGCCAGTTTGATAAAATGCAAATAATGGCCCTCAACTATGAATTTATGGCGCTCAGAGAGATTGCAAATATTTTTCAATGAAACGATACGACGTTGTTTCGCTTTTGGAAGCGACAACGAAAAGATGGAGCAACTTCCGCACATAAAAAGAGCAAAATGAGTGCTTCCTTTGTGCATATGTTCATTCGAGATTAATGTAAGGGAAATAAAAGCGCACAAGAGCTTCGAAAACATCCCAATATTCTTATCTGTCATGCGTGTCCAGGTTATACTAAAATCAGTCGAGTTTCTCGTATACCGGAAGATGTTTCAAGGATCAAATCTTTCATTGCTGCATTTCTCTAGGCAAAAATTGCAACAGGGAATATATGTTTTATAGAATTCATCTTTTCAGATGAAAAAAGTTCAACCTGGATGGTACAGATGGATTCATGTGCTACTGGCACGATTTGAGAATGCACGTTAACTGCTTTTATTCGTTGGGGGTTCGTTGATGGTTTGGGGAGCCATGTCCTTCTATGGCTTGTGGGGGCTCATTGTTTTGAGGTGAGAAAGTACTCGACATCCGACATTTTTGTAGCTGGTTTACTTCCTTTTGAAGTGTATTTGTGTGGGGAAACGCAAAGTTGGATCTCCCAACAGGGAATTTGTCTGATTCATACTACTCGTAAGAGCGAATGGCTGCAGTATAAATCAGTTCGAACTTTACCTTTGCCTTCGTACTCTCCAGACCTTAATAATATTCATGAAAATGTCTTGGGGGTAATGGCCCGAAGGGTTCTGAACTGCAATAGGAGTTCAGCGTTTATATGAGCAAGAAGTGAAGAGGAAGGTATGGGGAGAGATTGAGTCGGATTACTGTTTAATCTTTACAAGAGTATTCCAAAGAGACCACTGACCGTGAATGAATCTAAGGAACTGTCAATATAGTACTAACATTGGTTTAATTTGATTATTGAGTTGAGGATTGCGTTTATATTTTGCGGTTGCTAATAATTTCTTGCGATATACCTACTGCAGATTTCAAATGAGCACTTGAGTGGCGAAAAATTTAAATGGCTATGTATTCCTCATATGCAAGTTGCTGAGATTTCCCTTCACTTAGGTCATGGCTTGAGCATGCTCCAACACCTCAGTGGAGAAAATAAAGGAAAAAAAACACTTTCACAGTTTTCCAGCCAGTTGAAGACGAACTAAATTCTCTGTCAGAGAAGCGTTAAACTTTCCCAATTCGTAATTAACTGCTCCACAGAGGAGTTAAGTTGTTCTTAAAATGCTACTAAACGATATTGAAACTACTAGAGGCCATACTGTTGTCACTTTTATGACTACTAAACACTACCCAAACTTTCTTGAAGCCGTCATGTTCAGTCTACTTCTTTTCTCTGCCTTCCTCCAAATGTTCTGTGTTTCTTTCGTGCTCTGTATCAGCGGATCTGGATCTCCTTCGTTTCCCGCTGGATGATCCTCTTATCGAAAAGCTTCCAATCCTTTTATCCTCGTGTCAGGTTGCCCAGCAACTCTTGCACTGTCCAGCATGTGTTCTAGCTCATAAATGTGCATTACATGTAAAAATTTTAAATTTTGTTCTTCTCTAAGTACAGTGCTACCGCAAAGAGCACAATGCTTATTACCCCCGGTAACCGCCTTGATGATGCGCAGAGACATTAAGACGTATTTTGATGCCATCATCGTAATTGCAGAAGATTAACCTTTTGTTTCGACGCCGCAATGCTAGATTTTCAGTCTTGCAACCTCAGTGCTTAAAAGCTCAGACAGCTCCTGTTCTTCGCCTGCTTGCATAGAAAGATTATAAATATCAATTCGATCTGCGTACATTAGAAGCTCCCTAAAGTTGTTCACACGTATCCAGCTAAGGATTGCACTTCATTAAGAGCTCGGTGGTATTGATGTATTCCACCGAAATATTCCTCTGATTCGAGAAGAAGTTGTTCCAGTGACATCCTCCAACAATAAATGAATTAACGCAATAGTTTTCAGGGTCTGAGAGACAATCTTCTGTTCCCATGAAAGCAACGAAGTCGAATATCGTAAGATAGAGCGCGTTGAGCACTGCCATCCACTCCGCCCTTAGTTTTTAAATAAAGACTTTGCACTCCATGCTTGAAACGCTTAGAAGGAGGGAACAGACCTTTTTCCTTCACGTAGTTGTTCACTGCACACCAGAAAGGTAGCTCATCCGAAATCCACTTTTGCTGTTGCGTCCACAAATCTTCGGAGAGTTGTAGTTTCTTCGTGTGCCCAGGATAGATCATTATATAAATTTGTCCTTAGTGCACGAGAAAACTCGCTAATTATCTCGTGTATGACTTTAGCAATCACGACATACGGTCTTCCAGTCTCCGAGGCTGAAATATAGATAGCATAATTAACTGATAGAACGTGCATTTGATGAAGAAGCTGGCCGATGTGCTGCTCCGAATGTATTTCTTAAAGACATCGTCACCAACTGTATAGGAAACAAGATCAACTGTAGGTAATTAAAGCCCATTCAATACTGGACTGAGCTACGCTGGTCTTAATCCCCATAGTAGCTATTTATGTTCCTTAATTTTCTTCTCGGTCGTCAAAAGTCAACCCATCTACTGTAACAATTGCTATTCCATCCGGATAGCAGGCAAACCACTTTGGTCTGATTTGCGAGTAAAGCACATTGATAAATTGCAAAAAATTAAGGGCTTGGCGGACAAGGACGAAAACATAGCTTGCTTGTTGATCGAACCACGCATCATAGCCTCCGTGGATAGAGCAGAGCTGAACCACGAATCCATCAAGTCTCAAAGGATAGCTGGGCTTGAACAGACTGAACTACTTTCTCGTAAACCAAGTTGAGCCCTTACGGCGCTTCTGAAAGAATTATTGGCCCGGCCCGAGTAGCAATTCAACAATACTGCGGAGCATAAACCAATTCGCACACGCTGACCAATAGTCAAAATGGAGCACTTCAGCTTCATGCGGCGCTCAATGACGTCCTTCTCATTTGTGAAGTCATCTCGTAGGAGCAAAATGCTTCCCTGATCATCAAGTTTGACTAATAACATGTGCGTAATAGGCTCCGATCTTTGTACGTCACCCATTTGTCAATACTGTTGCAGAGGTCAGACGGTATTGTGTTCATTGGCCGTATCAGATTACTGTATTGCTTTTTTCACGTTCGAGAACTGCAACGCGGTCACCTTTCGGCTTTTCTTGTTTTGAACTTACACTCTGACAGCTTTTACAGCAGACTTTTCCAACGGACCAGAGTTCGGTTTGTCCTCAATAACAAATTCATTCAGTCAGTCAAATGACGTATCCATCGGAGCATTATCGCACCCATTTTCGACATCATTATCCTGCGGTTCAGCGTTTCCATATCTGTTAGCGTCGTATTCTTGTCCATTTCTAGATTCTTTGTCATTTTTCATGCAACTGAAGTAGGAACTACCTAAAAATGGATGGCATCTCAAAAGGTGAGATGGCATAATCACCATAGATCCAGCTCCATGTCTCATCAATTCTTCAATCAGTTGTATAATCCCGTATCCGCGATGTGCGGTAATCAGAAGCCCAAGGAGACTTTGTTCTCCACTCTCATCGACCAACGTACAGTGCGCGACTTTCGGATAGCACCACTCCTAAAAATTGATGTTCAAAGGCAACGACCGGACGGTTTTCAATTATTCCTACGTTTCCATAACGTGAATATGAACTGACAGAAAGGGCCGAAAGGCCGTTGATAATTGGCTACTGAAGTAAGAGTTAACAGTAAATAATAAGAACAAAGGAGCAACAGTATAGTAGCACCACTTAACTAAATCTACTTAACAAGGCAGTTTGAAATTGGCGTTGCCTTGTAAAGTACTTCAACTAGCATCTTTCAAAACTCCCTTCACTCCTACACTCAACCAGCACCAGAAAAATTGGGAAAGGGGAAGCAACTTGACGAAAAGGAAAAGGGAGCAATCCTGGCTTTGGCGAAGGAGGGACTGAGCAATCGGGCAAGTGCCTAACGGTTGAATTGAGACAAGAATGTTATCTCAAGGTTTCTCAGCAATCTGGACTGCTACGGAAATAACTGCAACACCCAAAATAACAAGAAATTATCGCCAGCCGATGTCAGGTCGCTTCATAAGAGTGCCTCTAACACTGGTGCGTCAGCATCTCAACTCAAAAGTGAACTGAATTTTCCAGTCGGAAAGCGCCAGACTCAGAGTATTTTATCGAACTCAGAGCGCTTGGTCTACTCAAAGGTAAAAACGGAGCCACCTTTAACAAATGAGCACAAGTAGAGGCGTTTAGAATGGTTAAGGTTTCATCAAAAAAGGCAGAACACGAATGTAAGTCTGTTCTGATGAAAAAAATTAATCTTGACGTACCAGACAGGTTCCTTCACTACTTGCATGACATTATTAGTAAAGAAAAAGTTATTCTATCGAAACAAAGAGTCGTTGGGGAGGTATAATGGTGTGAGGCTGTTTTTCTGGTGACGGATTTTCAAAATTGGCTTTGCTGCAAGGGAACCAAGATTCGAAGAAGTACTTATCTATTTTGGAAGCCTTTATACTGCCCTACACTAACGATTTTATGCCTTTTAGGTGGTATTTCATGCAGGATAATGCTTCTATTCATATCTCACAAATTTCATCTGAATGGATTGGGAACGTAATGTCTTGGCCAGCAAGATCCCCAGATTTAGAGAACATCTGGAGGATTCCTGCCAGGGCTTTTTATGCCAATAATCATCAGTTTAACTCTGTCGAAGAGCTTAACGTACTGCACGGGAGGAGTGAGAAAATTTGAATCAAAATTTGATCAAGAAGCTTCTTAGTAGTATGCCGAAACGATGTGTTCAAGTACTAGAGAGGCAAGAAGCGAAAACCGACTACTGAGGTGTTTTTTCAACTACATTCTTTGTGAATCCGAACAATAAAGGAATTGGTACTATCATAGAGTCGAGCCCTAAATTTCTTCTTTGACACTTTTTTGTGGCTGGTGTACAGGAACGGACTTTATATCCTTTATGAAGTTGGGAATTTTGGTTCTAATGGCATTAAATTAATTTGAAACTGTCCATCTAAATAATGTGCAGAATCAAATTCAGGGGTGGTGCTATACTAAAGTCGCGTGTAACAACTTCGAAACATTAACAGCCTACTTATCCGTCGACGAAATCGAACGGCTAACATCACACAAAAAAAGGGCGTCTGCTATTGCGTCAGCACTTTTTCCTTCACGATCTTCCTTTCTTGCACTTAGTATCTTCATCTGGCTATCCATAGCTCTCGTTCCATGGCGGTCATCATCTAAAGTTTCAAACGTATACACAGGACGATAGAAGATCTTTCGTGTCCTTCGAAAGGCAGAATTCTCAAACTCTCCTATTTACTGCTTCTGATCTGGTTACAATTTTTAGGTGGTTCCGGTAGTATTACAACGATCAACAGCTAAGTATACCAAAAATTTAGAGCGAATGAATCTTACTCTGTCCCGAGAAGGAGTTGTGGACTTCTGTTCATGGATTATCCAAACAGTTTTATCTGGGGGTATTTGATTGGCAGGACCACCTCTTGTAGGTTCTGCGTTGCCTTGCGCACCGTCAACTATTAGAACAGAATCGTTCTGGAGCGGTATGGTGGTCATTGATGGAGTAGGTTGCTCTTAGATAGCAGGGACTGTATTCTTGGAACGTTAGGGCTATATTGAAAAATTCAAGTTGCTTTTGACAGCTGAGATCTCTGGTAACAAGACCTTGGTACTGTAAGTTCTGAATTATATGAAGGTTAATGAGAGAGAGACCCCGAAAACATACTTTTTCAGCCTCTAATGCACAGTTAAATGTTCATTAGAAGCTCTTCTCCAATTTTGATTTTATTTGATGCGCATTTGAGTGCTCATTGGTATAATAGGGATATCTTTCTATTGATATTTTTGCTAGCGTTCACTGTATTAGGGATCTGGCTTCATATTCTTTTTTCTCGGACTACTGTATGGCATGATTTTCTATGTGAAATATAGAACCTGTGTGATGTGGGGATGTATAAAAGTCGGGATGTTGCGTTTAGAAACTTGGGTACTTGAAAACTCTGGAAGAACTTATTTTCAATCATGAAAACATAAGTTTTCCCCCTGACGGAAAATAAGTTGGTTATGGCCAAGATTGATAGCAAATTGTGCAGGGTTAGCAGTGTCGCGGGAATAGCGGCAATATTGCAAAGAATAGCTTTAGTGGCGGTAGCAGCTGCCAAAATAGCAGAACGCAAATTTTCTCTGCTGAGTGGCTGTGCTGGGTGCGGCAAAATCCCTCGCTACTCTCACCAGAGGTTTGACTGCGCCTCCGACTAGCTTATATGCAAGTAAAGTTGTAGATTCTTTGCCACAGTTATACGATCTGAGCGGGCGATCCTCTTGATCTGACTGCGTGTCACAATTCGGTGATTCCAGATCAAGTAGTACTGAGTACTATCCACTGCGTTCCGGCATTCATGTAGTGGTTCCACTGTGAGTTGTGTGACGTGAATGTATCGAGAGTACTCGATACAAAAACAATAAAATTCCAGCTAAGGTTACATGTCGACATGTAGTGGTATCTAAAGATAGTATGTACAGACGGACAAACGTACGGCGGGATAGCATAGAGGGGGTATGCCACGGTATGGCATTAAGCACAGCAGTACCGTGCTGTACTGTACCGTACAGTACTGTACCGTACTGTATCATCGACGCAATCGTGAGCAGATGGCTGTTGATTCAATTTCCAAAATCCAGGCATTTCACATTTTCTTGGTGGAAAAGTGAGAGCGCGCAAAACTACCGCCATTCGATAAACCGTTTTCTGGCCCGCGACTGGGACTCTTCCTGCCCATGGTATCCTGTCCAACAAAGACCTACGAGTTACTCCATGATCCACCTCTTGGTGCCCAATTTTCCAATGACCTATCTTGAACCTCCCTTCCCATCACTCCAATCCACGACAGCACCGCCTTTCTCATCCAGACCCTAATCCTCGCAATGCCTATCTCTCGACGTCCCTTGTTCCCTCGCCCCTCCACCTCACTTCCGTCCCACTCTTTCTCCTACCTCCATCTGCATCGCCTTTTTCGCAAGCTATCCCGCACTCTTCAACAAAACCCCGCAGTTCTAATTTCCATCATCACCACCCTAATTCTCTTTCTTCTCATCCTCATCACAACCCGTGTCTCTGCTCCCCCTCCCCGCCCCCGCCTCCCCCAACATTTCCCTTCCTTCTCGGTCTCTCCAAACTCGACATCACCCTACTGAACGCGTCTGGCTCAGTGGTTTCGAATCCCGCAACCGCACCGTGGATCACGTCGCCCCTCTTGACCCTTCCGTTCCATTGTACGCTCGTGCGATATCCTTGCGTTCAAAATTCCACCCCTCCTCCCCTCTCATCATAATCTCCCTTGATCTTATCGGATTGCATCGCGACCTCTCTCTCCATTTACAAGGCGCTCCAAACCCAATTCGGCCTCTCCCGTGCCCAAGTTCGTCTCGTCACCACTCATACACATTCTGGCCCTGTAGTCGGTCACAATCTTGCACCGCTCGTTCCTGACGATGCTGAGGAGTGGGCAAAAATTCACCGCTACGCAGATATTTTACTGCGAAATCTACTTCATCTTGTTTCTGATATCCTTGCGCAGGACAGGCTTGTGTCCGTCACGCCACATTTTGCACGGGTTAGTGCACCGCTTGCAGTAAACCGTTTGGATGTTCTTGAGCAGGAATTTGATGGTATGAGGAGGGGTGACACCGATCACGATGTGCCTGTCTTGTGGTTCACTGCGGAGCGTGGTGAAGTCCTAGCAGGCATGTATGGTTATTCCGCTCATGCTACTGTGCTCACCAATGAGTATCGGTACTCTGGAGACTATCCGGGCCTCACAAGCGCCATTTTGGAGGACAAGATGCAAGGTTCTACATGGTTATTTCTCACCGGATGTGGCGGTGATCAGAACATATACCCACGAGGCACTACAGACCTGTTGCAAAAGCATTCCAACGACCTAGCAGAGATAATCGCAGATTCTGTCATTGGTGACGCCTTCAAAATTACCAATCATGGCATATGACACTTTGGCCTTTATGCACAATGACATACCGCTGCTGTTCCATTCGCGCCTTAGTCGGCGCGAATTGCGACAATTGACGCGAAATCCTCACAGTTTGGGTCAGCGAGCCGCAGAGACACTCATGAAACAAACCGAGGCCGATGGAAAAACACCTGCCAACTACTCCTATCCGATTACTGCTGCGAATATCGCGGGGTGCGCTTTGCCTTTTTGGGTGGCGAACCGACAGTCTCGTATTGTCATTCCTTGCGCAGCAGAGGCGCGGACTGGGTTGTAGGCTATACGGACGACGTCATGGGATATATCCCCACTGATGAACTGCTGGCTAGTAACTTTCGCGGAAAGTTTGAACGCGCTGCTCTCTACTACGGATTGCCTTCCGTGTGGAAGGCCGGAGTGGAAGGACGTATTATTCAAGAGGCTGAGAGACTTTTGGAGCAAGTGATGTTTATGGCAAAGACGTGAGCGCATGGATTGCTAGCTATGCTTCTCCGATGGTACGTGAGAGAAGTGCAGAACTGCTGCTCTCTGAATCCTTGAGGGCGATGATTAAAAGCCCTCGCTGAAATTAGGAATGGATTGCCAAACACAGACCTCAGGGTGCAACGGGACGCAGAAATTGTCCTGCGGGGAAACGTGAGGTTTTGTGAGAAACGACATTGTTTACATTGCCTGGCTCTGATCTCCAAAGTATGTGTGCCTCCGTTGGAGTCCTACGCTGCGATCGCAACTATGGTCTCGTGTGTAGAGGTCAAGTTGTTGGACATATCGACATGGTCCAAATGCTCCGTGACCAGTAACAGTGCAGCGTAGTGCTGACGCGCAGAATGAAGACGGATAACGTTTTGTTTCCTGGATTTACCGATAATCTGAAAACTTTGTCGGATGCGGCTGTTGTCGCGCGGGTGCTACTTGCTGCTCCGGCAGCTCAAACTGCAGCATTTTGTTTATCTTTTTCAACTAAAGCATCCTTGCTGATTTGATAACTGTTAAGCCGCTCAAACCCATCCTCCAGGTCCTTGATCAAATCGTCCACATCCTCAAGGCCAACACTGATTCTAAAGGTTTGGCCGTATCCATCGCCATACTTCCAAGTATCTACCGTTCGGTAGTTGTTGATCTTACTCGGCATGAGTAAGCTCTCGTATCCGCCCCATGAAAAACCCATCGAGTGCAGTCGCATACCGTCCAACATAGCATCGACTGCACCTTGCGGAAACCCTTCCCTTAATTGAAAGCCAAACAATCCCGCGCATCCCTTGAACTGCATCTTGAACATGTGTGCTGTGGATGGCTTTCAAGGCCAGGGTGCATCACACGAATAACCTCATCCCTTGCCTCTAACCATTTGCCAATCTTGAGCCCACTCTCCATGCTGTCTGAGCCTTACCCCTAAGGTACGAACCCCGCGCAGCGCCAAGTAGCATCGTCACTCCCGGGGGGGCATCCCAACTCAACAACGCTTTTCTTTACTGCACGGTAAGTGTCAGGATCTCGAGCGCCGATGACACCCATCATAAGATCCGAGTGACCCCCCAAGTATTTGGTAGCGGCATTAATAGACACATCACATCCATGCTCGAACGGGGCAAATAACGTCGGCCCCCATGTGTTGTCTATCAAGACTTGACTCCCTTGCTCGAGCGCACTTTGCAAGAGCCGGTACATCCATGATTTCAAAAGTAAGACTGGCCGGGGACTCCATCAAGATGACCTTTGTGTTGTCCTGGATTAAGCGGTCCAGTTGGTGGACGGTGATGGTTGGTGAATAGTAGGTTGTTTGGACACCAAAGCGCTTCAAAAGACATCGCAGAAGGAGCGAGTAGGGTCATAAACGGCATCGGTGATTAAAACATGATCTCCGGATTTCACAAATGCCAATATGGAAGCATTTACAGCAGCGACACCTGATGCGGTAATGCATGCATTATCGGCACCCTCAAGCGCTGCAAACGCCTCCTCCATGGCAAAGGTGGTAGGATTGCCATGACGACCGTACCACATGCCAGTGAAAGGCCAGTCGGAGGAGGCGAAACGTAAAGACGCGACGTTGGGAAAGACGACTGTGGAAGTGTGATACACCGGGGGATTGACGACGGAGCGGTTCAGAGGGTCTGTGGTCCACTCGTCGCGATGAACGCCGCCGGTGATAAGTTTTGTATCCATTTTGACGTCGCCGACCTCGAGGTTCTTGCCCGTTAGACGTAGGGAGGAGTGTGATTGCGGGGTGGTATCGGATAGGGAGGTGTAGGGGTTTTGTCGTCGGCAGATGGTGGTTGATTGTTGGCAGTTGACATTTTCGGGATGCAGCGGGTGTAAGGGGAGAAGGGGCGAAAGGGAAGAGGGGAGATAAAGGCGGCAAGTGGGGACATTGGGACGGTTGTCGGGAGGATGGAGGGATGGAGGGATGGACGATTGGTGGTAATGGCTTGGATGGTGGAGTAAATCATACGGCTTTCATCCATGCGACGAAGGAATTGTTGCGAATTTGCCGTCACCCAACTTGACGTACTGTACTGTTTTTTACTGTACTTTAGTCAATCGACCGCTCTGTCACCCCAGCGCAAAATCCCATCCCTCGTCCCCACCCCAGCGAAAATCGTATCGCACGAGGCAACCACAGCAACCCCCGGAGCATTTTCCCCTCTCTGCATCAATCCGCTGCAGGTAACGAACTACAACCTTATCCCGGCTATCCGTCAGTCTCCTCATCGTCGTATCCTCTCTCCCTATTTCGCTCCTTCTCCCTTTGTCCATAATCATCATTTCGCCCTTTTGCAAATGATACCAGTAATCCTCGCCCCACCTTTCCAACAAATCACTCGGCACATGCGCTGCATGAACATATTCCCCGCTCCCCATTACCATCTCTCCGTCCAAGTACTCCGTCTCATTCGTTTTCGCCCTCTCCCGAATCAACACCGATAGAAAAATCCCCCACCACCTTTCTCGTCTTCTCCACCGAATCCCTCGCCATTCGCACCCCTCTCCTCCCCAACCGAATCGAATCCCACTTAAAAAACCCCGGCATGTAGATTGTCAACAACGCCCCTACTACTCCAACTTGCCCTCTAGTCCACAGATGGTCAACTATATGCAACATGCCCAAGACTGGAAGCACAAGCACTCCCACACTTGTCAAAACCCTTCGCAGATGCCCAAGCACCTCACCCCCACTCCACCTCGTGCCCCATATTCTCAACTTATCCCCCCGTTTCACGCTACATGCTCTAGCACAAAGAAAAGCGCTAACGATTAACACAATTGTTCCTCCAAGCCCAATCGGCCATACCACCATTGACACAACCAGCATGTAAATCAGCTGCAGTTCCGGAGTCACACAAAACGGTACCAGCGCTAGTTTCCCACGCACTACTGTAGGTCGGGTGTCGACAAAGTAAAACGTCTCCGTGGACATATACGTTCGGTCATCCTCAATCACACCCGCCTTCACATTCTTTTCAGTCCCGTCGACTGACTTCTTCCGCAACGCTTCAAACACAGTCCATGCACAGGCTTCAAACCCTTTGTTGATCCCCGTATGGCTTTTCACAGCCAAAAGTCCCGTCTCCTCCACTGCGCCGCGGAGCATACGGATGACACAATCTTGCATCACAAACCCGTACGGTAAACTCTCATTGGTCCTCTGTTTGCTGACAATAGCGGTAGATAGGTAGTTTCCTCTTGCGCCGATTAAGGGAGGGCAAGCTCTGCGAAGCCTACTGCCATCCCAAACGTGCGAGGTAGAATCTGAGGATTGGAAGGTGATAGGGCTGACAACATCAATGTACCCGGCACGAACGGAGGCCTCAAGAGACTGGATGAGCGCTCTGGCAGTGACCGGTGGCGGGGATGCATTCGCGGACTGATAGGAAACTAACAGGGCTGAAAGTGCTCGCTTGGCTGGCTCGGAACTCGCGCTAGTGCGAGACGGCTCCGCATATGCATTGAAGAAAAAGACAGGGATGGAGATAGTGGGAAAGGTCAACGAGGGAGTATCCGACGTTACGTAGGTGTTCCCGAGGGCTTGCAGTGTGATCGAAAAAAACGACGCGAGGGATCCGAGCGTGTCGCGGATGTTCTGAGGAGTTTGGTCGACATGGAGAAGTATAATAGGGAGTTGGAAGGTAAGAAACAGGTTGCGAAGGAGGCAACGGCGTCGGCGTTTGATGGTGTGAAAGTCAGCAAAGGAGAGAAAGGCAGAGGTATTAAAGGCGCATGGAAGTGTGCTTGGGCACAGGTCCCGATGCGCGAGAGCTATGGACCCTGGAGCTATGTAGGCTACGAAATCGTTGGATTGACTGCTGAGCTCTTGGAGGGTCCGGTGGAAAAGAAGGTAGGCTCATGCTCGGATAGGAGGCAAGTGAGGGACATGATAAGATTTGAAGGGTCATCGGTAGAGCTACATATGTTGCTTAATTACAATGGTATGGTGGATAAACATGCTCTCACTCAAGGAAGGCGTCAGGAAGGGTTTCGATGTGGAAACATGGAAGCTGCTACCATCGATAGGCTTGCTGCTCACGCAATAGTTCGACCTGAGTTGGGTCCACCCTTGCATATTGCTGTTTGCCTCTCGTCATCAACTCCACAAAGTACCACTGTTTTCTGTTACTGTATATGTACAGGTTGAAAAGTACCTCTCTCCCTTGTATTGGACGTGACTACTCAACTTTACAGTATCTTCGACATATTGTAGCGACACCAGACAACGTCTTTAACGGAAATCATTTCATGCCTTAAAGGCTCCAAGGAACTACGCAGCTTGTCCGGTTGGAATCTTTGTTGAATGTGTGCATAACGACCAGCGAGACTGCTCCTCAAGATGCGTTATCATACTGCACTGATGAACTTTGTGGAAGCCGCCAAGCTAGCCTATGCGCTTTCACCCTGTCAATTTCATGCTTAGAGATCAAAACCTATAGTGCTACAAGGTTGTGCTCAAGTGAGGGTATCAGACTCGAGCGGACGATTCAAATAGAAAAAAAAACGTGATTGTTTGACGGCGATTTTACTTGGCGCGCTCTTCCCTTGGCCGCATAGTCTTTGGGCCATTTCGACAAGTTTCCTCCCAACCTGAACCGCGTCCACCCTCAGCCGTTGCGACCTCGCACACAGCTTAACTGGAACCAAGTCTTTACCAGTAAACCTGTGCGTTTGGAGCGCATACCAGTTTCCTTCTTCTCTTTTGCGAACGGCCTCTTCCCACATTTTCATCCCTTTTTCATGACAGCAGGGTCATGCAGTTTGTCCGCCAGGTCCTCAAACAATCCGCAAAGTTTTCCGAGTCGGTTCTGCAATTGTATTTGAGTATTCCAAATAGAGAGCATTGGCTAGTGTGTTGAACGGACCAGCATAGTATCCGAAAGGCAGTACTTCTAGGATTGGGACATCTTGTCTTGCAAATACCATGTTTGCAAGCCCTGCCCCGTGCACTCCCATTAGCACGTCTGCTTTTGCATGACTTCAACTTGTTCTGGAAACGACATATTCTCAAAATATTCAATGTTCACGCGAAGGTTGAGGTTCCCATTCTGCTTGGCGCGACTTACTTGCTCAACCTGATCAACTACTTGTTCCACGTTTACCACGTCTCTGCCCAGAATAAAATCACCGCGCTTCGCCCATCCGACTCTGTTCAGAATTGTCACCCTCTTTCACACCCTTTCGCTTGTTTGGTTCCAGCATTCGATCTGTCCTCCTAGCACTGCCTCTCTGTACCCCATGTGATGAAAACATAGGATTATTATATCCAAACCACTCCGACCCGTGACGAACATATCTGCTAGGATGAAAGCTACACGGATCGGAAGCATACAAGCCCCTGCGTATCGTTAAACATCGAGTTCGACGAAATGCATCGATGGATTTCCTGCAGCATAGCGGAAAGCTAAGCTGGGTACCCATGATGAGATCTCCATCATAGCAATCCTTTGTTCGGCGTACAAGGACGGTTAGTTTCTCACTGATTGACGACTTTTGGCATCTTTTTTTGCCAGGAGCCTCACAAACCGACTTGATTTTAGTGGTGCTGTAAACTGTGGGCGAAGAGGAGTTCTGAGGCATAAATCACTGGTAAAATATCCGTAGGAAATGAGGAATATGGTATCGAATTGGTCGCACCCCAAAAAGATCAAAGTGGCTGTTGACATCGTCTCGATTAAAGGCGATTCAGATTTCATGTACCGCAGATTTTGAACACCACACGAACGAAGATGGGATTCTTGAGACTTCATCCATTCATGCACAAGGAGTGTTCCATCAGGTCGCATGCAGGCATTATGAATACGACAAACCTTATCATCAAAGTTTTCTTTCGTCCAGTGCATCTCTAATTGAAAGCCTGGGACTAGGTTGGGCCTTTTCTTGGCAAGCGGAGTTCTTTTTTTTCATAAATCACCCATCGTGTTGACGGATCGAATCCGATGTAGAGGTTTTCCAATAATGTTTTCTTTCGAGAATGAGAAGTAACATTAGATGTATGTATGGATTTGCTGAGAGAGGGAGGTTTGTTTGCGAGACTAGATGAGTTGTTCAGCTCCAGGCAGGGCTCCTTCCGATGAAAACTCTGCGTATGGAATAAAGCGATTGTTGTAGGCATCCAGAAAAGATTGAGAGATTCCCGAAAACTCACAAAAAGCAAAGGCAATGACGATTATTGACATAACTCGTAGAGATATGTCAACATGAGAAGCACCCAAGGAGCATCTTCGACTTTTCTTCATGTGATGAGACGATGGGACAGAGAGTTGTCTTGCTTTTATTGGTCTCATTTGAGATCAAATGAGAGATGAACCTTAGAAAGCGGAAGGAATATCAAACAGTACTTTGGGTATTGACCAGACTTTGGGTTACAAGGCGATCTTTCGGAGATTCACGGAGTATATTGCACAGTAACTGCCCGATGGGACTGGGGGATGAGAGGCAGGGAAGGGAGAAACGAGGGTGTTTAGAGTTTCCGGAATGATGTGTGTGTGGAAGGGGTATGCGAAAACCAGAGCGTAACCTCTTTCTTCCATGCACTTGAGGAAGTTTCAGTAGTTGCAGTAAAACGAAAGCGTAATACCGGACAAGCTGGTTTTTTTTATTGATGACGAGCCAAAGCAAAACTTGTTTTATGCAACAAAAATGCAACTTTGTGTCGGATGACCTCAAGAAGCGATTACAAGAAGCATGGATATAACGCATTTCCTTTTTCTTGGAAGAAATGCATTGTCTGGTACTCCATTGAGTGAGCACGATAAGCAAAAGACAGGCCATTCTCACGGCACTGAGTGCTAAATGTTTGAAATAAAAAGGGAATCATGCTGGTTGAAATAATGAAAGAAGAGGTAAAAGAGAAGAAACGGAGGCACGGAGTCAGCAATCACTGCAAGCATTTGGGGGAACTAGAACAGTGTGTTTTTTTGGAATGCATGTAAGGGTTTCCAGGTAGTTTAGTCGTGATGAGGGACCCTAGAAATGGAGTTTTACTAAAGAGATTGCTTATCCGCTATTCCCATATTCAAAGGTGTAAAGCATTTTCGTATTTTTATCTACCTGACGATCATAGTAAGGCAGGATTTGTCAGCAAGCTCAGACTATACTGACGAGGGGCACACACACGATGCTTGCACAGAGGATTCGAACAGGATTTTTCAGGGAATTGCTGTCAGCGCACACACACAAAAAAAGATCTGGACATAGAAGGCAAACGGGTATGTACAATGCTTTGTGAGAGCGCGGGCTCCTACGCCTTCCTGCGTGATCAGAAACAGAGGCAGCGGAGGTCCATCACACAAACACTACCTGGCCTATATTGTGAATAATGTTCGGCACACAGTTTTGGTAGTGATGCGATGGCTGCAATTTGCTGAAACCGAGATGGGCATGACAGTGGGCATTGACCACACAGGATGTACGGTATACATTGCAAGGCTTAGGGCTGTGGTGATACGAGGTGGGGACTGGAAAAGGTTGGAAAGGGGCATGGTGACGTCATACTGCTCACAGTAACCATTCGGTAAAGCATCCAATAGGGAGCGACAACTTGTCACAGCATTTTATAATTTTAAAATTGAAAAAATACTACCCAATGAAACAGACCACGTGCCCTTTCTGAAGGCGACGGCGTAAAGCTCGACATGTTCCTGCTGGCACACTTGGGCTACCTGCCACTGATCAGCCACAACACCTCCATACTACCAGAACAGCTCATCACAGCCTGGCCTGTATTGCTATCAGCGTCCGTTCCCTACTTCACGAAGACAAGACGCCTTCTGCCGTTGAATTCAATCAATCAAATCCGGCTCGTCCACCTGCAACCATCGCCGTTCCAGCGCTGAAACCTTGCACCAAACCAGATTGACAACACTCGTCAGGCTGCACCGCGATTCCCGTCTAGAACCGCCACTGACCATCCATTTTCACACAACATGGCCCCTCCAGCCCCGTCGACACCAGCTCCAACTTCTAAACTTCCTATTTCCCGCGCCGCCCTCAACGCTCTGGACAAATGCCGTCGACCGCAGCCATTCAAATCCACTGCCGAATTGTCAACCGTTTTAATCGCGGCTGCGCTGTCCGACGGGTGCACCACCACTACCGCGCCTGCAAAGTATGTCATGCGCCGACTTGTCACGGGAGTCTCCGTTTCATCTGGAGCCGCTCGTCTCAATTATTCCCTCATTTTGACTGCACTCACTCGTCAAATTGTTGCCCAGGGGGCAAGAAGGCATCTGACGAATGTTTCAAAGCTGTCAAGGACGTGTACGGCCCGGAGGGCTCATTTGATACAGAATATGTTGGCGCACTGCGGGAGCGTGCTTTAGGGACACTGGCGTCTATTGCAGCGGTTGTTGCAGGTTGTCATGGTGCTAAATTTTCTCCGAGTACGGTCGAGAAATGGTTGGAATGCTTCGTTCAGTGGTGGATGCTGATGCCGCGAAATGGAGACTTGGATGCGCTGCTATTCGAGTCTTGGAGCGCGTCTTGGCGCTTGTGATATTCGAGACAATTACGCTGTGATGAAACCTATGTGGGCGTGGTGTGAATCTCGTTTGGAGAAGGAGGACGGATTACAGCTGGCACTTTTGCTGCAGGAGAAGGGCTTTATTTCCAACAAGGCATTTGTTACCCTCTACCCTCATTAGATGACGGTGTCCTTAAAGCCCTCATGGACACTTTTGAAGGGGGATTTACTTCAGTAGCGGAGGACATGTTTCACATTGAGGATAACAAAAAGGAACCATGCAAATACATTGTTCCACTTGGATGGCGCTTGTCTGTCGAATATGCTCTTACAGAAAACGGAGTGCGACACTGGGGTGGCATTGCCAAATTCTGGCCCAAAGCCGTCTTCAAAGTCTTCTGGAGGCTCACGAAGCCTGAGAAGAAGCTCCTGGCTCTGGAACTAATCAATGTTGTCTTGGATCACATCCATGATGATGAACACTTTCGTGGCATTTTTGGCAACTCCCTCTCCAGCACGGCTCGTCTTTCTTAAGCAGGCATGCGAATCAGAAGAGGAGGAATGGCTCAGTGCAACTTCGGGCAACGCGGGCAAAAGAACATGTGATGGGACAATTAAATCAATCTGCGAGGCGCCTGGGAGAGAGTATTCTCACTCATCTGTGCGGAGAATCAAAGAAGGAAGAAGAGCGATCCCGACTCATGAGCGAAGCCCTTCTGTGGGCTTTACGAGGTGGTATCCTCTTCAAGCTTTTTCCGAATGACTTGCTAGTAAGGTCGCTCAACATTATGTCCTACAAAGATATTGCCTATCTCTTTGCAAGCACTGTTTCGTGGTATGCGAGGCCGCTTCATGGAGCGGACTCTCGAAAGTTTGAGAAGCCACAGAACGTATATCAGAGACCGAACGCGGTTCGCCTGCTTTTCATTATAGCTAGAGAACATCCGTACATGATGAAGGATGTAATCAGGGTTGTCGTTTTATACTCTCTCTTCGAACAACATGAATCCCACTCTGTCAAGAAGGCGAAAATTCCTGTTTCTTTTGACCACCTGAACCTAAAGGAATGTGGCGATGAGGACAGGTTTTATTTAGGGTTGCTTCCAAAGCCAGAGCCTGCCCTGAATCCTGAGGTACTGGGTGCAGGGTTTCGACAGCTGGTTGACTTTTTAACCGAGCAAAGGAACGGGAACCCTTCCAGGCTAAGTCGACGTTCTGTATTAGTTTGATTAGGAAAATATCCGCTGCAGACAGCTGATTTGTGTACCAAGGGTTTCCACTCCTGGCATACCTTTTCCTACGGTAAGGAAAGAACCTAGGGACCTCCAAAGCGTTGCCCTAGAGGTATTGGATCAGCTGACTGTTGCAGATTCCAGAGGGGAAGTGTCACCAATATCTGGAGCTTTGAAAACGATTGCCCAGTTTCTGTACATACACATGTTTAAACCTAGAGACGTAACAGCCGAGAGTGCAGAGAAGAGGCAGGAACTGATGTCAAACTACGTCAGCTTAATGCAAAAAGTAGAATCTCGCATGAATCGCTCTGTCAACAGGAAAAACACAAGACAAAGGAGCGGAGCCGGACAATGGCGAGAGAGCCAAGGAGCCGATCGAACCAGCAGACACATCGCGCATGTAATTGCAGAGATATGTGGATGGGATTCATCAAGTTTTCGACAGATCGCAGTGATAGCAGTTCAAGAACTTGGGCGTTTCATAGATGATAAGGTTATTGCGGTATTGTTTGATTCGATAGATTCTTATTTGCAAGAGGGGGAGGATATAGAGGAAAGGAGGATTACGAGATGAAATGGAGGCTGGTGGGGCGACTGGGAAATGGAGGCTGGGGGGCGACTGGGGATAAGGGAGCCGATTTGGTTGAGGAAGACGAAAGCGATGAAGGACCAGATGAAGGCAGCGACGACGAGAAGTAAGTGAGGACGGAGGCGAGAACATTGAGGAGAAACCTCCTAAGAGCATGGTTGGTGGGCAGGAAGCGATCAAGTTAGTAGAGAAACCCGGCAGCGCTGAACAGGAGGGTCCGATGATGATAGCGAGAGTGACGTTGGTATGGATATTGACGAGGAGGATCCAAGTGTTTTGGCAAAGTTTGATAAGGTTCTTGGTGCCCATTTGAGCCTACTGAGGGAGGAGAAAAAGATAACCAAGACGCGGAAGGAAAGGGCAGCTTTTCGGTTTATCAAAGTATCGCGTGTTCTAACGTCATTGAGACCGCCTCACGCATACTTAGAGTAGCCCTGGAAAAATGGGATGATGATGACCCGAGATCGCCCCTTATTTTTATGGACTTGCATGTTCGTTTGTATGAGTTTGTTTTGGGCGGGGAATCGAAGAACTTGCGATTCTTGAAAGAGGTGAGCAGTATTGTTTCAAAGCAACTGATACTTCCTCATTCGGCCTTTGTTGGGAAGATTTCGGATGTCCAGACCACATGGAGATAGTTGACAGGTTCTTTGAGTTACTGAGAACGCAGAAGGGGATCATAAGGGAGAGATGGCAGTTATGCGCACAATTTCCCGTTCGGCTCGAAGCTTTTTGTCCGTTGTAGAAGAACTCTCTAGGAACCCCTACTCGAGATACTTCCCAGTCTACAAGAAGCATTGGATAATATGCTACGAGAAGATACCCCTTTTTGGACTCCCGATGCTTTCCGTTCGTTCATACATGCAGCCCGGAGATCTTCTAAGGTTCATACAGGCAATTGATAGTGCGCTCAAGTCGGAGCATACACGAAAACAAAGCGCTCCCTTCTAATGGAGCTTACGTTGATGATATCAACACAGTGCAACAACTCAACCAAAATCTGTCCAGAAGCGGCGAACGATTTTTGGAAACAAGTCAAAAATCTTGTGGAGAGAGAGTGCGCTGGAACTGACGTAACGAAGAAATGGACCAGCTCGGCGTTTGGTGACATGGTAAGGGTGATCGCCAATGGGCTTGCTGGGGGCTACATCACTGAAGGTTACGATGTTGCCTCAGCTCTATCGAATAAGCTGGACAAGTTTGCATTTCGCAAACAGGAACGAAATCGATTCGCTGCAATGCTAAAGAGCCCAAAGCGGTGGCTGTCCAAAATCCTCAGGATATAAACGGTATGGTTAACAAGAAACGTTGCCGAGAGGAGAAAGTAGATGATTTAAGTACCAAAAGCGAAAAAGTAAATACTAAGTGTCGACTGTTGAAGTAGGCATAGCGTAGGCGTGTGCTACCGGATGAAACCCGCAAATGCTTGCAGTAAAACACTAGCCTCAGACAAACAATCACCATCTTTTCTGGCGCTTGCGCCTTCTCACTACTGGTACCTCACTGCGCTTGCCGTGGCCATCTTTGACGTTTTCCTTACCTTCGCTCGCCACCTTCGCGTTCCTTTTCCTTGTCTCCGCGATAGGACTTGTGACATCCTGCGGCGAGACTCTCGCCCTCCGTGTCTTGACGGATGTGCTATTCTTGAGCGGGCTTCCAGTCTCGGTGACGGTGCGGATCAGACGTGTTTCCCTCGCGACTTGCAGCACCATTACCCTCCTGAGCGCTACCCTGACTTACACGGCGGATCCTCTCGATCGGCGATTTCCTGTGTTAACTTTTTTGATGTTCCGAGATATATCCGAAAATTTTCTACTTATTGAATCCTTCGCGTTCTCGAATCTGCGCTACGGCTGCTCCCTCTCTTCCCCGCAGTTCTAGAGGTCGCCTTTCCAGGCTCGGCCGTGGTCCCATCAGCTGCGTCATGGTCTACTGAAGCTGTTCATCAGCACCATCTTGAGTATCAGCAACAGAGCTTTCTGCTTGTGGCGGTTGTTGCTCACAGCGTTCTGCTCAATCGCTTCGGAGGGATCCCCTGTATTTTGGCAGCAACCCCCCCTGGATAAGCATATCGTTACAGATTCGCGAGTGATTTCTTTTTTGGGTCCAAGTCGGGGCTGCCTGGCTGAGAATTTGTTGGCTTAGTCGGAGCTCTTGGAGAATTCGCACATTCCATTACACGTGGGCAACATCTTTTGCGACGGTGATCTTTTCATCAGATTCCACAACGGGATCATCACGTCATTTGGATCTGAAGATTCTACGCAGTTTTCCTCATCACAATCATTATCTTCTCCAACGATAGATGGCTGGGAATAATCTACTCGTTTCTGATGTCGGCCTGATCGACGTAAAGTGCCAGGATTTCGTTGAGATGATGATGATGTACGATACGCACAAGCATCGGGAGAGGACCTCTTCGTTTTCTTGAGGAATTCGATACACCATGCTTTTCCCTGTTGGATTCGTCTCGACAAGTTCGATAGTTCCCCGAGGTTACCAGCGACAACTGCTTTCAAACAATCTGAAAATAACTCTAGGGACGAAGAACTGGTGAATCTGGCGGGGATTTTCACTGCAAGGATGCATGCACTGGTTCCAACTTTCCAGAAAGGCCTTTGCGTCATCAGGAGAGATCTGGCACAAACGAAGACCAACTGTAACCAACATCTTAATCGATGTGTCTAAGTCAATGGCTGCTGCTATGGGCTCATGCACCATGTTGATGAGGTGAACCAATATTGCTTGCAAGCTCTTCGTCTTGGAAGGCCATTTGGCCGAACAGATAAAATGATGTCACCAAGCTCCCTCTCGAGCTGATCACGTTGGCTAGAGTTCTGCATCTGTGCCGTTTCTCGAATTGCAAGGACTTCGTATCGTATCCGCTGCGATTCCCTCATTGGGGGGTCCTCACAGTATTTCTTGCATAGCTCGAATGTTGTCCAATCCCCGTCATGACTTCTCGTAAAGATGCCTTTTTACGTTTCAGCAGCAGCCCAAGAACAGGAAGATGTGAGATTTTCGCTGATAACACGGACTGGTATGAGGCTTGAATTACGGAAGCAAAAAAATCTTTGACGGCTATTTCAGGGATGATTGCTCGTTTCCTTCTACCCCGCGTCGAGATTCAACGTACAAAGTATGGTCTTGCAGCCCTCGGTTGTGCTCAACTACTGAAATAACGCATGATCTCACAATTGACGTTAGGCTTTCTGTTTTTGAGTGGACTCGAAGCAAATCCAGAGCGGCCTCTTCTGGGGCCTCTTGGGAGTCAGTAGCAACAGTTGATAGGTTCAGACACTTTCCGGCAAACCTTTCCACACCGCGACAGAGAGCCACTGTTGTCAGAAGACCTTGAAGGCATACCAGCCTGGTCAGGAGGGAAACGGAGACGGACGAGGATAACTGCCCTAAAAGGTCTACTATGGCAGCTCCTTTGCTTCTTGCTGCTTCTATTTCGTCTCTCGCAACATCCTGACATGGTCCTTCAGCGTCAAGTGAGGCCGTTAAGCGGGATCGGACCTTCGATAGTGTCCACATGATCAAGGCACTTCCAGTTCTCGCGGCATCAGTAGTCACTTCTTCACTCAGTGTGGAGAGCGGACCTTTCTCGATTTGATGTTGCAAAATACTTATAATCGAGTCGTAAACTGAGGAAGAGGGCTGAACAAGCTCGCTCAAGGATCGAACTCTCAAGACTGCAGCGGCGACTGTCATCGGTTCTGCTTTTGAAAGGTCCGCCCGCACAAGAGTCGCAAATTCCTTTGCTGCTGTGGCATATCCATGCTGCATTGATTTGAGTGCAGCCGATCGGAGCGGATTGTCATCTGATAGTAACACCCGATATGTTTTGGCGCATGCATTAAACAGCTTTGGAGACCCAGTGTGACGCGACATTATATCCAATATTTTCAGTAGGATCTCGTGGAAGTTGTCATCGTGACCTTCCTGTTCAATGCAATCTGTATGAAAATGCATTGGGAGCTGCACTAGAGCAGTAAGTGCTCTCACCTCTGCTTGAAACTGAACGAGAATACGGGGAAGTATGGGCAGAAACATACGCGAAAACCCGAGTCCCGGGGGCTCGAATTTGGCGCTCACCACGAGCGACGATGACTTTGCGTTCGGCGCCACCGTGGCCACTGGCCTCACGGACAGATGCGAGAAGTATTTCCGCTACAACCGCCCTCTCGTGTTCACTCAGCGGTTCGTCTAGGTGAAAAGAAGAGGAGTTACCGACGCCTGCAGCAGCACCTCTACTTCGTCCGCCTCTGCCATCATCTCTCAACAAGGTAGAGAAGGCTTCCCAACATCGAAGTGCTGGCATTGAATCCCACATGGCGTCAACTGCGAGGTCTGTGCCTTTTCCGCCTTTTCATTTCGTCCAATTAAGGACAGAAGCTCCTTGAGTATGTGAGTGGAGCGCTCAATAGGCGTAATCTCCACTCATTTGGGTTACGACCATTTTTCGAGGAGGAAGATTTTGGTTTCGTTCCGCGCGAACTTCGAGATGTAGGCTTTCTTTTCCCTCTCTTTGACAATCCATTTCGCTCGTCGTTGCTTAGCACACAGGATAGAAACTCACCGGCAGCTCGTCTTATGTCCAGCTGTCGCTCTCCAACAGCAATGGAGCAAACTTTCTCACAGTTTTCCTCTCCAACGAGCTGATGACCTGCAAGGCATGTAAGCAAACGGATCGCGGCCACAACAACTGTGTCGTCCTTATCTCTAGTCATTTCTACGACGCGGTCGCAGAAGGTTGTCATAAACAGGTGTAGATCTTGGTAAAACTCTTTCTTTTTCATCATTCGCAAGAGGATCTCCAAGGTCGATCGACGGACAGCAGGGTCCTTATCCGAGAGCAGCCAGCCTAGATACTTCATGTGCCTGTTTTCCAAGAAGTGATCAGGATGTGTCACAGTCCACGAGCCCAGAGCGGTCACCGATATGCTGCGAATTTCCGAAGAAACATCCCGATACTTGAGAATGAAAACGAGGTCAAACACCTTATCTGACAACTCATTTAACTCACGATTGTTAGCTGTCAAATTATCGACCTTCTTGGCCAAATCTTTGGCCTTCTCCGACAACCTCTTTGATGTTTACCCTCGGAGATGACCTGCCCCTCCCCTTACCCGTGCTTTGTTTGATGCGGCGCTACATCGTCTCTTCTCGGTAGCTAATTGTTTCTGCAAACTGGCTAATTGCTTTCGTAGACGTATCCCATGCTGCAAGAACCCGTCTACTACGCGGTATGCCGCTGTAGATGCAGCAGTCCTCAATGACCTTGACCTCGCCACCGCCAAGCTTCGAACCACGAAATTAACGTATCGAAGCAATCAGTATCAAACAAGACATCATGCGGACTTTCGGCAGATGCTTTCATCCAAAAGTCTTCAAATGCCCTCCGTACCCGTTTGGCGGACATATTCTTTGCAGTAATTGGAGCTTTTCCATCGACCTCAACGCTAAGCATGGCGGAGAGGCCTTCAATTGATGCACGAGGTTGGTTGGTCACTATCATTTCAGGGGTTATTGGACCCGGACTATTGCAGCCTTGAGGTCGAGCCATCTTGACGACGAGATTGAGAGCTTCTGCACGGAAGCGGGGCCATTGACTTGAACGCTAGATAGCCAGTCGGTGACAAGGCCCGGGACACTGGCAGGATGGGAGACGAGTTTGGAGAAGATGTCGTCTTCGGGTAATTGGGTAGGTTCTGCTGGCGGGGTCTGAGGAGCAGATGATTTGGGAGGAGGGGTGGGGGGATCTTCGGGCTTGTCGTCCGGTTCCGAGGAAGCCATCTCGGGGTCGTCATCAAAGACGTGTTTCGGTTCATCTAGGGTTTCATCTGGCGGGGGAACGGCATGAGATTCCTTGTTCAATGGGGGCGGCTCGGAGGGTTGGTCTTGGTCAGAGGTGTCTGCTCCCGGAATGGGTGTGTCGGTTGTGATGTCGACGTCACTGTCCGGTTGGTTTCCGTTGGGTTTGGTGAGGTTGTCGTTATCCTCCGATCTGTTATCGTTGTCCTTGGGCATGTCGCTTTCAATGTTGCGGATGATGATATCTGGTGGAAGGTAACTCCGCAGACTTTGGACACAAAGGAAGCTTAGGTGTTTGTCAGAGATCAGATTGAATTTGCGGAAGCGCTGGGGAGTAGGTGGTTGGAGGGGGAGGCGAGGTACGTGTAGGTGGAGCGGGGTTGGAAGAAAGGAAATCAGGTCTGTTGAGCAGAAGTGCGTCGGCGGTGGTTGTATGTTGGCTCCGGCCGTGCTTTTCGCGCGCATAGTCAAGTAGCTTGAACAATTTGAACCGAAACGCTATATTTCCGCCAAAAATGGTACAATAAAGCTGTAAAATAAGGGTACAATGGCCTGAAAGTTGACGGCCTGGGTTCAACTGTACTTTCGATGAAGTTAAATTTCTTCGACAGTCCTGTTCGAATATTCGGAAAGGCGCAAAAATATTACAAAATTCAAGCAATACTTTACTCAATTTACTGTAATTCACTTTTTCTTGATTGTTGTCCATCGGTACAGAACGTATTGTGTTCATGGCACAGCGCGTGCGGTAGGTGCGGTACTGTACAGTAGTACTGTCACACTCCCGTGTAATGTACCGTACAGTATCGTACAGTACAGTACAGCACAGTACATATGAGTGATGTACAGTTTTACCACTTCAATTCCACACTCCTCCCAGCGGGTAACTGCATTCAAATCTATCAACCGCGCTCAAAACCACGATGACTACTGTACTGTACAGTACCTGTACAGTATTCAGTGTACAGTATATGTGTGGCACAGAAGAATCCAAATCGATTGCAATTTCCCGGGTAAAGAATTCACAATTAGAAAGGAAACCCTTTAATTTTCATCAAACAAACAAGAGGTTTTAGTAATCAAATACCCACGTCGGTAACCGTATTGCATCCTACCTGCCCACTCGCCGAGCATTACTGTACAGTACTGTACTGGTCTGTGCTGTTCAGTACAGTACTGTACAATTAATTAACGAAAGGCGTAGGATCCCCGAGATTCCTAGTCCGGATTGCCTTTCTGCAACCACACTGTACCGGAGATCGCGGGAAAGAAAACGTGTTCGCGTAGCCAAACACGAGCTAAACAGCGGAATCAATTCGCGTCTAATTTGGAAACACAATTTGATGGCTGTTCTCCTGATTTCTGTCACAACATATCCTACCAAGCGCGGCATTGCCACCCCAATTAAACTGTCACTTCAAATCGACATTTCCACTGCACTGGAACCCCGATTACTTTTTATTGTTAAAATACAGTAGATTACCTCCGAAAACACAACACCTTCTAGGAATACCATGCAATTAACGAGGTGCAACTGTCACACAAGTTCAAGTTGGTTCAGTATCGCTAAAGTTCTACGGTACAGTACGCGTGTCATAGGGCACATCTCATACTGTTGCGGTGGTATCTTGCGCATTTCAGGAAGGGAAAACAAGTTTTGATATCCGCTCTTAATGTGGACAATACTCATTTTGTGCTCCTACGGTATTCCCGGCGATATGTAAATGCCATCGCCAGTGTCTATTCGACAAGGCCAATGTTACCAATTGATAACACGGGTATTTGGACAATTTTCTCAAAAAAAATACACTGCATTTACTTTTACGCATCTCTGTGCATCAGCCTGTCTATAGTCCGCAACGCCAGTCCCGCTGCGGAAGCCTTCGACGCTCTATAGAAGTCTAGCAACCACGCGCTATACGGAATTGCTCTCACCGACGCCAGGGGCTCGAGGACAGGGTGCCGGGGCTTTGGAGAGGTCTGCGACAAACAACCGTTTTGAGAATCGTGCCATAGGCATTTCCCCTTGTGGCATTTTGAAGCGGGAGGAAGCAGTGGTGCCCTGAAACTGCAACCACGTCTGATAATTGCGGTCCGAGATGTAGGTGCCCAGGCCTAGAACCGGTTGGCATGAAAGCCAGCCCTTGCAACCATCTACTGACAACGAGGCTCCGAATGCAGCGGTCCTCTCATCCCCCTTTGGCATGGCGTCAAAGGCCTTTTACTCAACTGGGCGAGCGAGTTGCCCTTGCCCAAACCGCTGCCTTGAGTCTATAGCCGTGAACTGGACAACCTTCTTGGGTGCCACTTGCTCTTCCACTCGTCATGAGCCTGAACTGCGGATGTGTAAGATTGGAGAGCAGTGTTCGGTAGCACAGGGAGAAGGTAGAGCACAGGGCACATGTGAGGGACACGGGGAAAGGAAGTTAGCCGCCGCAGTCAGCTTAGCGGAGCGGAGCCCGATGCGAAATGTTGGCTTGCGGGGCTCAAAGGGCGCAATAGGAAGTTGTAATTCCCGAAAAGTGTTGGCGTCCAGAACCCCGCCCAACATCCGCCGCAGCGTGTCTTCAACAGCGGTGTCGAATTCCGCAGCTCCCTTGAGAGTGGAATTAGGGAGAACTACACCTAAGAGGTAGTTGATCCGACATACACCAAAGCAGGTCCGCAGTAGGTGGAGAGCTATATGAGTATCCTCCAGGATTAAGAGGGATTTGAGGAGAGGCTGTAACGAGAGTGACGTGCGTTGTGAACTCGCGCTCCATGATTAGGTCCGACCCGATGGGAGCGCTGAGCACTTTGTCCCGTCGTCATAGTTCTGCCGAAGCTCATATGGCAGGGACTGCTGACCAGGTAGGGTCGGGATGATTGGCCACCAGCCGGCACACTTATCGATGCGGAGGTCTGAACCCAAACTGCGCACCTCCGGGAGGAGAGGAACTGTAGTGCCGTTCGAATGGCTCCATGAAAGCCAAATACAGTACATACCCATCGTCAAGTACCACAAATGTAGGAGTAGGGAAGGCCCGCCTGTGGTGTCGCCCACATTTTCCAGGAGGATTTTGAGTTCCCGCGTCACTTCTTGCAGCACAAAGGAGAATTAAAGTGGATCCAGCGGATCCCCCTGCTGCACGCCTGCCACGCTCCGTATATCATCCCACACCACAGATGAACCCAGTTTACCGCGTACGTGTAATAGACCCAAGGGAAGAGCTCCGGGAATCTCTGTTCGACCTCCGTCACAATCGCAGTGCGGCTGACCAAATTAAAAGCGTTGTGAAGGTCATTGGTTAACAGTGCATACTCCGCCGATTCACCATGCTCCTCGTAAAGTCACTGTATAGCGTGGACAACTGGCTCTGATCCTCCTGACGTTGATACTCCCAACTGTAACCACCCAGCACGGACGAGAACAATGCCCACATAATGCTCGAGGGAACAATAAATAAGCGACCTAACTGTTGGAAGTCAGAGAGCTTACGCTTCAAGAAATCTCGAATAAAATTGTGCTTGGGACTAACACGCAAGACTCGCAAAAATAGTGAATAGTGTTTCTCATACATGCAGTGGGACTATTTCCGCTGGGTACACGGCACAATGAAATATAAGTATTACTGCACAGCTCGTCCTCCACCGGCGCCGATGTCAGTGTCATCTGAACATAACCAAAACCACTGCGATGACCAAGGGCCGTTTAAAGGATTTTACTCGAAAGAAGTGCGTAGAAAGGCTCGAGAAGTGACAGATCGCCCTCATGGCTATCTCTAAACGACGTACTGAGAATAGGAAATCCAGCTTTGCATCAACAGCGGCTCTAACAATCGCTGCAAGCCGAGTCATCTCCCCACATGAGGATGTGGACAACATGCTGCACAGCATCAGTTTATCGAACATTTACTTTTAATTTCAACGGATTCAGTAACAGAGACTGCCTAAGTCTCTTTAGATTCGAGAAGAAGCATATCCCCAAGGTGATGGATGTCATTGCATCGCCTGTCACACAGACTGCAACTAAACGCAATCGATACGCTGCCAACCCTATGCTGGTCTGTTGTATTATTTTAAGAAGATTAGCAACACCGTCAAGGTGGACCAACCATGAAAAATGATTGGAAAGCATTCCTGACAGTTGTCTGGAATTTTTAGGAGGGTTTGGAGTGGTTGTTGACAACGAGGGGAAACATTTTGACCGCCGGCATATCTCAGAGTTTCATGCAACATTGCGCTACCTTGTACGCAGACTGCATACGATATAAATTAAATGGTCTCAGGAATTGCGTTGTATTTATTGATGGAACCGTAATCTGCATTGCACGCCCAAGTGGATCCCACATAATGCAATTTGTTGCATACAGCGACCACAAGCGCAAGCACTCTATTAAGTTTCAAACCGTGGCCGCACCGGACGGTTTTATAATGCACGCATATGGCCTCCTTGAAGGGCGACGTCATGACTGGACGTTGTGGTGTCGCAGCGAACTTGAGACTACATGCCTACTGCACTAGATTTTGGTGCAGTACGATACTGCCTCTATGGGGATAGCTGTTACAATCGATGGTGGTTTGTATAGGTATCGTATCAAAGGAATTATTTACAACAGTATCAAACGGCGTTTAATAGAGGGATTTCAAAGGGTCGGGTTAGTATAGAGTGGATATTTAAGGAAATCAAGGCCTACTTTACTACAGTGGACTTTAAACGCAAGATAAAGGTATTGGAATCACCGGTCGGGCCTCTGTACCTTGCTGCTATGCTACTGAATAACGTCCGCAATTGCGTTTACCCGCAACAAACATCAAAGTCCTTTGGTTGCCCTCCCCGGTCGTTGAACGAGTACCTGTACTTTACCCAGGAAGAACTATAAATCTAGAATCAATGCGAGTCGCCTCATTATTTAAAATTCTTCCCGAACATCTCCATCATCAATCTGAACTTTGCCAGTTCCAGCTCCTGATTTGCTTTAGCGTCTCTCATCGTTCCTCCCGTTCCTTCTCCTTTTAATTTAACTTCATCTCCAATTTTGCCCTCTAGAAGGCTATCTTTTCTATGTCAAATTCGATGCGCGCAAGATCCGTGTCACGCAGGTACATTGCAAATCGCTCCATCTCTCCCGATGACCCTCCGACTCGCTGCGATTTACGCGAGAGTCCATCAGAAGATTCAACTGAAATCACTTTCCCGCTGTCCTCGTCAGTCTTCGCTGTCCCCTACTCGTGGCTATGCTCTGCAGTTCCTTCCCTACCCGCTCCTTCTCATCATAAAGTTCCTTTTCTGCCCTTTTCTCCGCCCCTCTACTCGCGTTTGCGTCACTTCGCGCCTCTTGACACATCATTAATAGCTCGTCCATTTCACCCATCTCTCCCCCCACTCCAGACCGAAGCTGGTCCCTTTTGTCCGATCTGTCGAAAGTCGACTGCAGGCGCCTATAGCGGTCTTGGACACACTTACCCGTCACAGGCATCCTCATGAGCGGTTTTTCATTTGCCCTCTCTGTGGCTTCTTCGAATTTTCTACTAAAATTTCCATATGTGGCTACATGTTCTTTTGTATCCGCCACTTCCGGCGCAAGAATCAAGTTTTCTTCAGGAGAAAACCTCGCGTGTCTACCCTTTTTTTCTTTTTTTGACGTTACGCAGACAAAAGTGACGTCGTCGTCCGCTGATGCCGAAGGTGGAGGTATGTCGTAGGCTAATGGCGAAGCGGGAGGGTGAGCCGAGGCGCTGAGGTTGATTACCGGTGTGTGTAGAATGCGTGCCTGGATGGGAGAGATAGTTGCAGGTGCGGAGATGCTGCCTAATGGCGCGGTGTGATCTTTTTCCTGTGACGCAGTGCTGTTGAGCTGACCGGTTGGGGGTTTTTGTACGGGCAAGATGGGTTTTGGTGTTGTTTGCGGGCTTCTTTCGAGGTTTCTTGCGAGGTTGCTTGCAAGGGTGATGGTGGGTTTTTTTGTGGGAGGTAGGATGCGATCAGGCAAGTATCACTGCAATCCAGACGGGATATAAGGTGGGATGGTGATTGTTTCTCAGGTGTGGGCACCGCGAAATCAGAGGTTGTGGGTGACATATTAGATCTCGTTCCATCTAAGAGGACAGTTGAACCGCTCGGTGCTTGATTTGGAGCATTCATAAGTGGTGGGGACCGAGATGGAGGGTGTTGGGATGCAGGTTGGGTTGTAGACGACCGGGTAGCCTAGGAAGGCGGTCGCGATGGTTAGGAACGGTGTCAGGGGGATGGGGAAGAAGGCGGGGAGCCAGCGAAAACCGGTGGCAATGGTGGGAAACAGTGGGAGCGGGCCTCCAAGAGCAGTGACGTAGGTTGCAATCGGGAGGGGGGTGAAAGAGGGGGGGCCTGCAAAGCGTTAATCAATATTTGGAAACGGGTGGGAAGGCCTGTAAAGACGGACTGTTGGCGATGGTTGGAAACGGTTGGGGGTGGATAAAGGAAGACAGGAGGGTTGGAATGCTGTGGAGATGGTAGTGAACGGGGAAGGGGGTTTAGAGGGATGGGAGGCCTGCAGGGGTGTTGCAATAGTTGGCCACGGTGCGGGCGGTATGCAAAGGCGATGCAGATAGTTCAAAACGGTGGTAGTGGCCTTCAGATTTAGTGTGGATGATTGTAAACGGTGGGAATGGCCTTCAGATGTGGTGCTAATGGTGGAAACAGTAAGTGGCCTGCAAGAGCGGTGGTGATGGGAGAAAAGGGTGCGGGGAATGCGGATAGAGAAAGGAAGAAGTGCAAAGTCGGTGTAGTTCGTTAGGAGTGATGGGGGTGGCGTTAAAGTGCGGTGGTTATGGTTGATAACTTTGGGGCGAGATAAAGAAGATGAACAGGGGGCCTGGAGGCGGGATCAAGATGTGACCTGAAGAAGTGAAGGATTTGGGGTGTATGACCCTTTGAGAGTTGGTTTGCAGCCAATTTTATTTCTCACGGGTCTTGACCAACGGACAGGATATGAACAGTGTTAATCACAACTGGAAGGCAATTTTCACTATTGCATTACAGTCTGTAAGTCATTTGCCGAATTTAGTCGTATTTAATTCTGAACATTTGGTGCGTCAGCTCACTATTCTTTTAGTAAATGATGCATGGTGCATCTGATTTTTGATTTTCAGCTACAGTATTGTATAGCACCACAAATAAACTCATGCGCATCCGCTACAACATACTGTACAGTATATTGCACAGGAGTAAATTGGTTTCACAAGGCAGTGAACGTGTGAATGCTCTGAACGGCAACCTTGCACAGCTAGCAGAGACGTGAAGGAAAATGGAAAGCCAAAAAGGCGTGAAGAGAATGTTTTAATTTTTTTTGTTCTTAGAAAATGTCATCAATTGATTACACATGTAATTAATAGATGAAACTTGTCGAATAGACACTAGGGAACCGATTGTGAGATTCGGTGAACTTCGGTGCAACGCACAGTACTGGTTGACAGTGACATGGCCGATCGGTAATGCACGTGTAACAACATGGCCTTCATACTGAACAGAAACATGTCTGGTTCTCGTGCATGCTGACTCTGCCCACAAAAAACACAGCGCGCTATCCCCTAGACAATATTTTGGACATTGATGTACAGAATTCTTAAATGTAGAATAATTTAAAAGAAGGTCAGTCCTGAGCTTTTTTTGGCATCAAAAATGACATTTCCACCATATTATTCACCCAAAGATGTCTCTTATTCTCCCATACCCCTGAAAGTTGCCATCACCACCTCTACGATGGAACTTTCGTTCCAAACCTCACCGGAAACCGCCTCAATCGCTCGCACAATGGCTGCATTCTCGATGTACTGCGACTCGAAGGACTCAGAAAAGAACTATCGGGAAACGGAAGAAATGTACCATCCGTCCACAGAAGCTGAAAATTACAATGATCAGCAGTCAGACCGCATTGAAGCTACCATTGGCGACGAAAACGTCCCAATAACTCATCTTCAAGCTGTAGTCGCAGCTAGAAGACGCTCAACAAACGCACTCCAGCAGCAACAACAAGTGCCCACGTTGCAGTTCCCGGACGGCATCCCATCGTTTACACTACTAAATATTAATCCAAAAAGATCTACAGCTGCTTGTAAGCCGAACCTACTTACTTTGCTGGCCCGTTTGTGTTCAACCCATTAGGAATCTTCAAATTTTTTGTCACAACCGACATCATGAAACAAATCGCCACTCATTCCAATATTTATGCTGACATGAAATGAAACGGCGTAGGTCGCCCATGGACAGAAATTCAGCCACCGAAATCGGATACTTCATTGGAATATGTCTTACAATGTTCGTCCACAGAAGTCCATCGATAGAAGATTACTGGGATAGCAGCCTAGTACAACATCTCACTCCATTACCAAGTTCATGTCTATGATTCGCTTTCAAAAATTAAGAGATTCAATCATGCATGCGACCTGCAGGGAGATAAAAAGAAAGAATCATTCTTTGAGAAGGTGCAGCCTTTGTTTGACGCCATCATGTGGACAGCGAGAAGAGTTTGGGTGCCAAGTGTGAATTTGAGCACTTATGAAATGATGGTTATGAACTACGAGAGGTCAGGAGAAACTATTAGGATGCTTAATTAGCCAACTGGGTCCGGATTAAGGATCTGGGCGCTTTGCGATTCCGGATATCTTTACTCTGCATTCCCCCACTCCAACCGGAACCCATGGTAACACGGCATGGAATACAAGGGTAAATTACCGTATTCGTCTGCAGTTGTAGCAAAGCTCACTGAAGACCGCCCTAGGTACCTTTCAGGATGCAACGATACTGTGCAGTACAAAAAATCTACATGGAAAACATTTTCTCTATCCAAATCTTTTCAGGTTGCTTCGCGAAAGAGATATCGGAGCAGTTGGCACTGTTAGTCCAAATGTATCTGGCTTTCCAAAGAGCCTTGCAATTAGCGGTCGTCGAAATATCTTTCTAGATTGGAACACGCTTGGCGCTGAGTTTTGTAAAAATGGCTCTGTTCTAGCACCCGTGGGTCGAAAACGATCCTTTGCAAATGCCTTCTACTGTCTATGAGCTTGGGGATGAACATAATGTGAATCGCCTACGAGAGAGGCCAAAGATTACATCGTCAAATGGGCGACGCGTTCGTGCTGTATTTGAAGCTCTCCCCGAAACGTTTACCTACCCCAAAAGTTGTAGACGATTAATATTTTAGCATTGGAGGCGTCGAAATTGCGGATCAGCCCAGAGCTGTGTATACTTCAAACATGCCCTATCGTCGTACTCGGATGTGTTTACTTTTCTTGCTCCTGGACAGCGCTTGTACGAATAGCTACCTATTGCTTTCTAGAATTGATAGAACACGGGTCAGGGGCAATAAGAAGTTTACGGTTCAGTTGGCGTGGAGCCTAGTCAAGGCTCATGCTTTTACTAAATCGCCAATTGTATAGCAGGCAAGGGAACGGTTCTGATTCTTCAGAGCCACGTTTGGGTTGGAAGCATAAGGTTAATTCTAGAGTATAAGCTACTAGGGCTAACAAGAATTCTGCTGTTACCTTGCTGCCCGATAGCAGAATACTTCACTCCGTGTTCCCAGTAGCAGGAGTGGGGAATGTTTCTTTTGTCGTCTGAATGGTAATTCATATGGTGGTAGGCACAAGTCTTCTTTCAAGTGCTGTAGTTGCGGTGTTTTCCTGTGTTTGGAAAAGGATCGGAAATTTTTCTTCGAATTTCACCAAAGTAGTCTTACAGCACTTCAAGACCCATATAAATAATCGAAAATATGTATAATTGTCTCTTGTTCTGAATGTAGACGTAAAATTGAGTTGCAAATATATATTTAATGCTTATTGGGCTTCAAAACGCCTCCTAATGACAATAAATGCATTTTAGGGGTTTCAATGGTTATTCTGGATTTTTTGAAGATTTTTAGTTTGAAAAATTGCAAAATGTCGCCTGTTTTATGGACTATATAGTCCAAAACGACCTAAAGTCTAGTGTATATTGGACCGTTGTCCTCATATGAGGACTACTTCTAGCACTTCTTTTTCAATACATTTTTTTTACCTCAGCGCATTTCTTGTCCCTCCGCATTAGTTCATGAGTGTAGATGGCCGATCAAAACAAACTTTTCAAGATTGTTGACCTCGGTTAAGGCTAGAGTAACTTTCCCTCACCAGCTTCCGCTCTTCGCAAGAAGTTGTGAAAACAACTTCATTTTGGAAAGAAAAATAGTTCGCATTATCTTGGGGGGTATCAGAAACGAGGGCGCATGTACAGTAAATATTAGTGTACTGTAACCTAACATAAAAACTTTTCCGGTAAAAATTTTGGGCTTCCAAAACAGTTACCCTTCCAAAATGTAACGGAAATTGTCCTCATATGAGGACAAAGCGTGCCTCATATGAGGAAAGTGCTATGATGGATAGACACTAGGGGATAGTATTTAAGCTGAGTGTACTGGCCACATGGTCCACTCCTCCCACGAGGTATCATCATCAACTTAACTTCATCCGAGTCTAACATAGTAGTATCGACCTGAGCGCAGTTCTTGCCTCTAGTCTTCGGTATTCTCGAGAAGTCGGACCTCCCACTGTTCGCCTCAAGAATCACCCGAGAGCTTACAATACTTTGCCCCTCCCGGTCTTCCCGTTACTGTTTCCCATCCTATTTGTTATTTCTACCCATTTGTTTTCAAGCTTGTTTGAAGTCTTCCGTTCTTCTTAAGTCAAGATGAACTCCCCTTCCGAGTCAGCCACCGCCCCGCTCGAGCTGAACACTATCATGCCGACAGAGCTTGTCGGAACTGTCAACCGCATCTGGTATTTACTGAAGATGGAAGTGCCGTTGCCCAAGGATCAGGAATGGCGATATAAGCGCACTCATTCCGTCGCGAAATATCTTGTTCCGATAACACTGAAGTCAGCTGGACCGATGCCGCTGGACATGGTCTACGTCCTGGTCGAGAATACTATAGGTCGCAGCAAGGACTAATGAGCGTATCATGTTGGTACTTCTATCGAAGATGACTAAATCCCTACGTATCCGACTTTCTAGCGGAGGACTCTGCACCGCGTGATAATGGTGTACCCCAACACCAAGCGCTCCCGCAAACGCACCAACAACCATGCTGGTCGATATCATTTCGATTGCAATATCCAAAATCTTGGACATGACCTGGATAGTGACGACGAGGAAGACCACGATGACGACAAGGCCGTGGTTCAAGAATATACTAATGAGCCGTCATTGAAACCCACCACAGATGATCCGCAAAAGAGCGTCGCCGCGATGATGTCGATATTTCCGTCGAGTGACCGCATCAAAGGTGTGGAAACAGAAGCATTTCATGAGAAGCTCTAGCCGATCCTTGAGCAGATGGAAACTCCATCCATCCCGCTGTTCAATAAGCCGCCGTCCTCTTCTAGCTGACGACTGACAAAGAACGCAAGGCTGCAACCAAGCTGAAATACGCCGCCAAGAGTGACGATAAACTAGTTCATGAACTGAAGGATGAAGTCCTCTACGATATGAAAATTCGTAAGCGTCGAGTCAAACATTGGAATCAAGTTACATATGCCGAGTTCCGAGCGAAGCACAGCACCGAAGATGAAGCCTCAAGGAAGTGCATTTATCACATCACTGCACATCACAAGAATCACCCAATGTATATGTTTCCGACGCGATTCTTCTCGATCTTCTTCGTTCAATCTTCAAGCATGTCCCCTGGTGTGGAACCGTGTATAAGCGCATCTCCTCTGGTCATACTTCCTCTGCGTTTACTCAAGCGACCACTACCGCAGCCTGGAATGCATATGACTGCAAGCATTCGAGAATCCGCAGACTACCCGTGCCTATAACCTCACATCTGGTTCTAGCCATGAGTTGATTAGTACCTATCAGCATCTTGTGCCATTCTTCTCCAAGACGCCGCCTCCTCCGAATTATTAGCACCCCTCTTGTTAAGGTGGATCTCGCTTTTGGACTCGACCGTCCCACTATCAGTCCCAGTATCGTTCACCCAGGCCCAAGCTTCTTCAGTAAAAGGCAGCAATAATCCGTCTCTATTATGGCTATCAACAGCCTGGCACTTAGCGCGCGAAATCCCTGAGCGAGTGAAGCATACTTCGAGGGTGAAACAAATTGTGGACATGGCAAGTGCTGCTTAAACTTGATCGGTAGGCTCCCATGTCGGATCAACATTGTCTGTAAGTCCCTCCCACTCTATTTGAATCTCTAGGCGCTCTCTATTGTCACGAATACTTCTAATTTCCTTTTCGTCTTGGAAAAAAGTCTCAGAATGCCATTCGTAACGCATTATGGCAGAATAGACTTCCTGAACATCCATTACAGCGCGATAGAGAGCGAGTCGTGCCACGTGTACTGTCTCCAGCTTGCCGTGAATCAAATATTCAACAACAAACACCCACTGTGATTTCAAAGTCACAACTTGACTTTTTTGCGCAATAAGAAGCTCAGCTTGTGGAATTTGTGTGTTGGTCGGCGCACAAAAGCGAAGTCACAGACCTGAAAGTTGGCATGCTTGATCCCTGTCTTCGTATTATGAGTCTCGATCACCCGTTTCATCGACGCTTTGTTGCCAGATACAACACTCCGGTGCATGCTTTCCATTGCATCCTTTATTCATTCGATATTGATAAGCTGTTTCATCTGAACGACGTCAAGCTCTGGTATTTAGCTGTAATGCTCGAGCGGCAAAGCGCGCAGCAGGGTCCAGTCGGAATGTGACCGGTGAATACTTCCACAGGCATCCGGTAGACACCTCTCACGTTGGCATTTCTGAGGCGGACGCGTTTAAGAGGAGACTGATTAAGGACACTGGTAACACATTCCCTCACAGCAGGCCAATCTCTTGGCGCTAGGAGCATTTCGTGCGTCACTGCCTTGGTAGCTCTCAATGCCTCGCGATAGACACGCTAGATCGTCCGTTGGCCCACAGATTGTATGCTGTCGTGAAGTAATGACTAACCTTCAACTCCGTGGCCAGAGACACCATCAACTGATTTTTAAAGTTTGAGCCCTTGTCGGAGACCACCCATTCTGGTGTCCCCTATGAGTTTACCGAAGCAGAAATTGCCTCCGGTTGGTAGCTTCCTCAGTGGCCTGCGCGCCAGGCCAGAGCCACACATAATCAGATAGGTCATCACGTAGTATCAGCAAGCAAATCTCGCGCTCGAACTCGTCCCATAAACAGGTAGTCGAGATGCACCTCCTCATTTGGCCGCTCACTGTGCAGAGCTGTGCCCAGTGGACGAGGAATTTTCTGACCTGTTAGCAGCAGGCAGTGGAGACAGGCGCGAATTAATGCGGCGACATCATCGTCTGTTCCTTTCCGAATGAAGCTTTCTAATATAACGCTCAGAGTAGAATCCTTACCACGGTGTCTCATACAGCCGGCATCAGATTCCTTTATTATCTTGAACTTAAGATCATGCGCCTGAAGCAGTATCCAGATCCGCCCCTTTTCACGCAAAAGGCCGTCTGGGTCTTTGTTCAGACGTGTAAGCTTGGATTTGAGCTTGCCTTGAACACTTTGGATTGCATTAATGTCTCGCCACTCGATACTGTCGAGGGCAGGGAGGATCTCGGGTTATAACAGCGATAGACTACAAACGCGCTTAGATCGAAGTCCTTATGCCCTGTATCCGCGGTCCCATCGCGTCAGCATGCATGTCAGAAAACATGTTTTTGATCCAATCGATGTGTTGAATCACGAAGTCAAATCTCGAAAGGTAAATGGCCCGTCGATGAACTTTTGCGACAACATGGCTGCCTAGTGTGGGCTCGAGAGATAATGGAGCGAACATATGGAGAAGATTCCGATGTTCCATGAACACATAAACAGGGTGATCATCCATGAACAGATAGTCCAGTTTGTCGAAAGATTGGAAAATCTCAAACCCTTCTTTCTCGTACTTTCTCCAGTTCAACTCAGTCTTATTGAAAGCAGATCCGAGGAACTCGAGATGCTCATTAATTTGGCTTTCAACCGGCAATATTAACTGCTCTGGGTCTGTTTGACTTACAATGGTCGACCAGAACTTCTCGGGTGCGTCAATTTGAACGCATATGACTTTTCCTTCTTTTGAATACGAAAGCTTGATCGAGTTCTGGAGAGTTTCCTGTATATCCTTGAATGATGATTCATGATTAGCTCCCTAGGAAAACTCCCGAGGTGACAGTCCGCGTATGGCTCGCTTTATGAGTCGCCCGACCCGTTTGTATGCCATTTCCAGTATCTCCAGGAGTGGTGCAGAGCGTTGAACGAAGTCGGGGATGAATTTTGCCATCCACCGACAGCAATCCACAAACTGGCACAGGTCTTCGGCAGTTTCCGGCTGCACCATGTCGCGCAAGCCTTGCATGTTAGCGAGATCCAACTTGTAGCCGTCCGCCGAAATTATTCGTCCGCACTATTTTACCTCTTTCTTATAGAACCTGCTCTTTAAAATTGAAATAAATAGACCGTGTTCCCTAAAAATAGTAAGGAACGTTTCCAGGTACTGCAAAATTTGTGCCTCTGACCGTGCGTGCAAGTTAAAATCGTCGATCCAGGCCTTCATATGTTTGCGCAGCTTTGCAAACAATGGCTCAATCGATGACTGAAAATTAATTGCGGTGCTTGTGAGTCCCTGCAGCGTCCGGTTTGAGGAGTATGTATCGTTTGGACACAAAATTCGACACACTCCGCAATAATCCAGGTCCAACAGTAGCTGCCAATATCCATGAACAAAGTCTAAGGAAGCAGAATATGTACTTCCATTGAAGTCCATTAATTCGTTATCAAGGTGGGCCATCGGCCATTTTTTCTTAATTGTAGCCGCGTTTACAGGTCTTAGGTCAATCGCAACCCGAAATTTGTTGGATACTTTCTTGGCAGAAGTAGAGGGGCTTCTTGCCACTCAGCATCCGGATTGGGAACGAAAAAACCCATCTCGACAAGCTTATCAACATACTGATTAAGGAATTCACGCTGCTTTGAAGGGTACCGACGCCATTTTACCTTGACTGGCCGCTTTTGAGGCATTAAATCTACCTTCATGGGCGGCACCTTGGCTGGGTCGGATTTCCCAGCCTTTGGCGAACACCGACCTGTGCTTTTCGATCAGTTCACGTAGGTCTTTGAGACCTTACGGCGACATTCCCGCGTCTTTGAAGTTGACGGTAGATTTCTCAAACGCTTCTTGTAACGCTTCCTCTGAATCCTCGCCAGATTCAATTTAAATTTTCCCTCATCGATGCCATCCGGATCATCACCTGCTTGACTATGAAAAGCTCCACCCGTTTTTTCTAGCTTCGCGGCAGTATGCCAGTGACACCCCTTGCCTCGCATCTCGGCATCTTTCTTGAGAGCATCTGGGATGGTGATCAAACCCGCGTTCTTATCACACATAGCAGACAGGAGGGGACGATTGTCGCAGCCTATAGCTTGAAGCATTCCACTTCCTACGATGACAAAGTCAACTTCAGCCTCTGGCAAACGCCACTAAACATTGCGAAATAGCAGTATAGTACCATTCCTGATGCGTAGATGGACATCTGACGTTACGGTCTTCTGACAAACAACCTTCTAACCGTCTTGTATATCCGGCAACGTGTGCAGCGGCTTCAAGAACTTTGTCTTGGGAGTGTGGTTTTGTGGAGAAAAGAATCGCCCCAACTAGTAGTCTTTATATTTCTTACCGTCTTCCAGCTGATTTTTCGAAGTCGGATACCCTACCTTTTACTTTGTATGTTATCCTATACTGGGCCTTCTCTGTTACATTTAGAAGGCGCGACAATTCTCACAAAGTCGGTATCTATCTGCTGGCTCGCAACTGTTGTTTTGAAGCAGTACAAAGCCGGACCTATCCAGTTCATGCACCACTGGGCCTGTCGTACCCAATTAGAGACACGATAAAAACAGTCGTTGATCAATCCGCCCCCGATTGCTCGAAGTATAGGAGATACACTGGGCCGGCTCTACCTAACATAGATGCACGACTGCTGATAACCAACAGTGTTTGTCCATCCTACCGGCCCTCTACTGTCGCGCCGAAAGCAAAATACATGACTTGGACCTATCCACAGTACCGCATACTGGGCAATCCTGGTTACACTTATTTTTCTGCAATACCCGATTACATATTCCGTAGTCAAAGCTTGACTAAGCTTTTGTGGAAGAGTTGTTTGCAAAGTAGTATTTAAGATAGCTAGTTCTGCTATAATAGCCATCCTGTTTCATCAATCAATCAATCAACTCTTCAGCCACACCTCAATTAATCAACAAATTACACAGCGTCAGACGTAAATACGTGCTACCCACAGGATTGCAGTTCTAAGAGCTTTGAAGATAGCCGGCGGATTGAGTTGGGTGTCGGCGCCTTGGTCTGCGAGTACTACGCTTTCCAAAGCACCTTTCGCAAACGGTGCCGCGAAACAAACCAGAATGGAGTCGATAGCATGACCACCGAGAAGCCGAATGTGGCCTTTATCCGCTCCCTTGTCCTCTTTATTAGCCCTGTAAGTATCCGTCAGCCTTTTTGCCTCATCATCGCTTTTGATAGGACATTCGTTGATATAATGATTTCCATTGCAACGAGGGTTCACACACGGCGGCATGTTCCTTTTTCGACTTTTTTCGACGGTCACGGCTATTTTGGTCTGTTTGTCGTCAGAGACGTCCCTTTGGGCACCCTTTTGGAATTTTCTTTTGAGCTCGACTCCTCTCCCTTTTCCTTTGCCCTTTCTTTGTTTTCCGCTGCTTCTTACGCTTCCTACGTTCGAATTTTCCCCATTCTCAGAGAAAAGCTCTCGTCGTCGGAATTGTGCCCCAGACGAGCTATATTCCTCCTTCAACTTTTTAGCTTGTTTAGCCAATTCGCGCGCATGAACGCTCCAAAGTCCTTTTGGTCAAACTTCTCTACCTTTTTCCATCGGATGATGTTACACATTCTGTACTTCAAGCACTCCGGCTTGACTCTGTCCATTATGTGGCTGATACATATATGGGACATTTCATGGGCAAATTGGTAAATACGGAGTTCTCGAGTACTTGGATGTAGCAGCAGTGTAAGGTCCATACACGGTCATCAGCCTCGGCAAGAGACATTTTCATGGTGACTTTCTTTACTAACCGATCGATGCGGGAAAAATCAAAGTCTTCGAGCTAAATTGAGGCTTTTTTGGGAACAAACTTTTCAAGTACGCTTCTGAGATATCCTCGATCTTCTCAGCTTCGAATTATTTCGCGGGGAGGAACATTTTCGAATACGAGTCATCGATTCACGCCTTGTATGATATCAGCGCTACAGTCATGCCGAGATCGTGGTTCTTCTCCTCGATTTGCTGTCATAGATTTCACTTTCTGAGAAACGTGACGAAATGTTTCATAGACAATCCTTGAAGTCTTGGGGTTCGATATTCTTCAGGATGGTCTGTCGCACGGTTGGACGCTCGGCTCCCGTAGCAACACTCGCCATCCTAAATCCTTAACTCGCAACTAGTCACTTCCACAATTCGCGAAAGTAATTAGTGTGAAAGTTCGTAGCTAAGCGATGGATCAGGGACGGCACGGTAACTTCGTGAAGAACTCAATGGCAATTCCCCTCTGCGATACCCATCATATTTCTGGGATAGTGTTGACTTTAAAATTTTATGATCTACACGACTTACTCATTTGGGGCCCGTTGGCCTTCGTCTGTCTGCTCCAAGTCATCAACGCCACTTCTTGTTCGAATTCAAGAGCAGTGCCTTTAATTACAGCACACGTCCAAGGAGCGCGAAGGCTAACTTGGTTGCGCATGCTACAGGCGGAACGCGACTTAAGAACCGTCAATGCTTACTACGACTCCTACCGCGCCCCCGTGCAGCATTCCGACAACCTCGACGCACCAAAACTTAGCTTCTTCGGTACACTAGATATAGAGACTGACATCTCGGCTGATGATCGCGTTGCCGTATGGAAAGTTTTGCGTTCCGAAATCTCTGTCCTGCAAAACGAAAAATGCAAATACCATCCTGCTCGATCCTTTGCCACCTCCTTTGTGACATCGATACCAAAATACTTGCCAAACTGTCCGTTCTCCCTGATTTCCCGGAGCAGAATGCCCCTGTTCCGCCTCAAACGGATGGCTGTATTACATTTGGTGCTCCCAATGCCCAATCTTCCATCCCCCCGCTCCCTACTAAACCATCCTAAATCAACTTCTATGGTCTCTTTGAACATATTTCCGCCCCCGATGTAGACATGGATCCTGACGCATGAGTTTCTCAGTCGTGAATCCAATTTCAGGACCATATCAGTGACCCCTCACCTTCCGTTCCCGCCTCTCCGGCCCTTCTCTGTTCTCGCCTCTTTTGTTCGTCCAATCCAAGCTGCGGCTTACGATTTATACTTCGCAGTCTTGTGACGCTTTATATCCGCTCCCTCTGCAGAGCACAGGACTCGAGCCCTTCTGGAGCTTTTAGCAATCCCGAAACTGGTTTTCCGACACAACTGCCCCCGTGCTCTTGGCCGCCGCCGTGAAAATTGCTCCATCCTTGTTGACCGCATCCACATGGCCCCAGCCGCCTCTATGATAACCTATTCGACGAAGCTACCTCTTTGTTCACCTCCGGGACTGGGCGTTATCCCGAAGGATCAGAGTAAAACAGAATATTATACCACGCTTGAAATCGTACAGAAAGGCAAATCTTATAGAGATTTTGACCTTCTGTTAGATTGGAAGAACTCGCAGCGCTGACAGACCTTTGTCTATTTACCAGGTGTGTGTTGTTGGGCGCACATCAGGTAATCGAAGGTTGAATTGGTTGTTGATGCCCCTGGTCAGGCTGCAGCTTCAGACACAGGTTTATATAGACATCTCAAATTTTCAAATCCTTCTAAACAGTAATAAAATAAAATATGTTGATTAAAACAGTCCCAACAGTTATAAAAATGTCAACTTTCCTCCCATGCCAGCACCCGTACTGTATTTGTGCAACAATTCGTGGCTCAAGTTTGTGCACACAGTGTATTGCTATGCTGTTCACAAATTTTGATACAAAACCCTCGATATTAATGCAGTAATAGCAAGACTACCACTGTTCTAATTCAACAAAATTACAGAGATTTCACAAATGCTCCAATTATTCGCATCAATATCAGGAAAAATTTCTATTTTGCGTCTCCAAATCAACACTGAATCTCTTTTTTCATTTCTATGCCCGTGCAATATAGAAATGGATATATAAACCGATGTCCAAAAGTTTATTTGATATTGTACATATCGACTGCCAATCATTGTCGGCTCTCTATTCGCTTTCTGTGCAGGACCGTTTGTTCCTGCCATATACTTCCGCCGAGGAACAAAAACGCCTTGACCGCACCTTGACAGCTCCTACACCGCCACATTTTGCCGATGTCGACGGGCTCCTGTTAAAACGGCTATTCACCCAGACCTCGAACATTAGAATATTCCCGCAGCATCCTCTCATCCTTCCATCCTGTAGCAGCTTCCACTCCCGCCGATGTCTGCGTCATAGCTATAGGTACACCATTCATCTACACCCCGGCCACAATTCCCTCTTCCTCATGGACAACAACCGAGTTTTACATCTCAATTCGACAAACGGCCTCCATTTACATCTTCATCACCAGTACCACGCATCTTAGGGCGAACAGTTCGACGTCAGAACTCGTACGCATTCAAAATCTTCCGTCAATATCAACTCTTGCACTGCGCGCTCTTCTCGAGATCGCAAAAGAAGGATGGGGAAGTTGAGGGGATGCGAGCGCGGAAAAGGATTAGCGTATAAATAAATTCTCGCCTTAGCCAAAGCATGGATTGAGCAGTCAGACAAAGGATGCAAAAAAGCGAGAAGTCTACGTGGGCCAGAATTGAAAGAATATGGCGCAAAAAATATAATGTGAAGCGCACGGCACCTTCTTTGCAAAGCACGTGGCACCGCCCCGTGTGAGAAGTTCAACAATTTATTGTTGCTCGTGCAAAGGTGAGAGGTATGAAAAAATCCGGAGCCAACGATGAAATGATTGAAAACATAGTCCAGAAACAGTACAGGAAAAGGGCTGTGAAGTTGGATAAGGACGGTACAGTTTCATACACTCAGCCGTTCAAATGGATATCTACGGCAGATTTTCTATGCAAACATGACAATTTTGGGGGGGAATTTTTGGGTTATTTTAATGCATGGAAGATGTGGTCGGTTATACCCATGAGGCTAATACGTTATGCGACAATTTTGAGGACAAGCATGGTAGATCCTCTTCCAGATTAACACCTTCGAAGGGTAGCAGCAGTGTATTTCCTACAGAATCAGTTGGAAGGGACACAAGACAAGAAAATAGAAATGATGGAGTGAATTGTGAGGTTTAATCCGTTCAATGATGGCAAGGAGATTGAAATGGTTGCAGTGGTTTTCTCGGACGAAAAATGTTAATTTAGACCTAAAGGAATCAAAAGGAAGAAAGCAGATGAGAAATATAGACTTCAAGACTTGAAACTTAATGAGACTCTTTAGTAAATTCCACAGAGTCTAGCAGAAAGTAATCTAATCTTGGCTGAGGACCGAAAGAGGCGAAACTATAGTATAATTGCGGAGGTAGTACAGTTAGATGACCGTTTACGGGAATTGGCACTAGTTAGTTACCCATGTGCGATACGGATTGCCGGTGATACTTATTTATTGTACTTGACAGTGTGATGTAGCTTTCTGTAAGTAGTAAGATACTTATTATCTTACTGTAGATATTTATTTGGGGTCTAGACCCCCAGGGTGGGCCTGTTTATAAGGCTGCCGCTGACCCCAACTGCCGACAGTAAGGGTAAGGCATTATTACCTGCTAACCATTCCTTCATGGTAAGCCGTCCTCGGTAAGCCTTCGTTCACGCTTAGTTTTCCCTCTCGTCGCCCCCTTTTTCGGTCTTTCCACTATTTACCGCTAAGATGCGCGTCTAAGACGGATTCATCGCCACCCTGGGCTTTTGTCGCCCTTCCTTTTTCACCTGCGTCCCCTCTTTTGATCCCAGTTGTATTACAGTATCTACGTTTACGAGCCTGCGCTGCCGACGCTTTCGGTGATCTCTAACGGGGATTTATCCCACATTTTGTTCCCCCGACCTAGAGCCTTTTTTCGGTTTGCTCAGAGCAAGATCACGTTGTGAAAGAAGTGAAACCATTGAGAAAACCGCTGTTCCGAAATTCGCTTCTCCGTGGAAGTTTTGGTTGAAACCAGAAGGTGTAATATCAACCGAACCGCCGCAGCCTGCCGCAGACAACGGAGATACAAGCTCGCAACGGAGCCTTCTCATTTTTGGTCTCGGTGCTTTGTCACGTTTGAAAAATCCCAAACCATTCCATCGGACAAGGCAAGCCAAGTCTACTCGTCTATCAACACCTCGGAATATGAACAAGGCAGCTTCCGCTACACAGGAAGTCCCCCGGATCCGCAACTCGAAAATACGGCCAACTGGTCTTGGCTTTTGGTGGAACACGTCATGCCCCGCGTCACCCAGTGGCTAGATGAAAATCAGCTCCCGAGTTGATTAGGTGATAGCGCTGTCCGTCAACGGGTTGAACGCCTGATGCATGAGCAAGACCAGCAACGTATCCCCGAGTTATCGGCAGCTGTAGCGAAGCACATCTTCTACCGGTACCTGTATCCCTCTGTGCCGGATAGTCCGCTTCCCGGTGTAGTGCCTCGCATAGTCCTCTATTTTCTTGCAGAAGAGAATCAAGATTCCGCTAAAATCGGAGCAATGAAGGCAGAGTCCCGGGAAGTTCCCCCGTGCCCCCAAAACAACAATCCCGATTTCTCGGATGTCAAGATAGCATGTGCTTTACCCGCAGAACCCCCTTTACGGCAGGATTACACCGATGACGAAGTGAATATTGTATAACTCCATGCCATCCCTGAAAGTGGTAAGGACCCCGATGAGGCAGAGGGTCCGACTCAGAAGATGACGCCTACCGACGCCGGAATAACCGCCGAAGTGAGCGGGACTCCAAGCGCGGGCGTCGTCGTAGCCGTAATCGCAAAGTCCGCGAGGGCTAAAGCCGCCGAAAGAAGAAGAAGGACTATGACTCGTCATCAGAAAACTCGGAGTTGGTGCAGTTGAGCAAGTCAGACGTTGGGTACAGTTCTGGTGACTCCGAATTCATTATCGGCATTCGCGGAGGAACCGCAAATTGGAAGTAATACCACCGATGCAAGTAATTTTAAGAAGGCTGTACAGTAGATTACAGGCTGTATAATAGAATAAAGGCTGTACCAATTGGGGAACCGAAGCCAGAACTACACCTAGTCGATCGGTCCCAACCTCGAAAAAACACAGAAGAGGTTGTCTGTTCAGATGCGAGATCGAACATTTTCCGGTAGTGAACCGATCACGGTGTTAGATTTCCTCACAAGATTTAGGGACGCTTGCGACGCGAACGATGTCTCGGAAGGAGCCGACGTATAGTCTAAGGAGTAATTAATCACCGGGCATTCCGTTTCCGTGGTGCAAAAACGATTGTAGGGAGCGAAGATGTCCATCGATGCCAGCCTATATGATATGTTGACCTCGTAGAAGGAGCTGGTCAACTTCCTCCTATAACTCCTGCAACCGATGACGCAATGGAGGAAACCTTGTGGGAAGTCGAGCGGAGTCGACAGAGTACCGCAATGGCGGAGCAAGACTTCTCCAGTGAGTTGTGAAAGAAGGAATTACGCTGTGGTACTATTTTCTCTGGAGAAAGAATGGAGGATTTCTTCGTAGAAGGTGTGCTACCGTCCACTAGGAGAAAATTGCGCAATTATGCAACCGACCATCTAAGACCGTAATATAAGTCTGTAGTTCGTTATCCACGAGGACTCGGATCATCGTATTGCGCACTACGCAGGGTTACTGTACTCCTTTCCTTCCTTGATAGCCGGAATGCGAAGAAGGTGGCGTTCCGGATGAATGATGCGTTTACCGTTGAATCTGATAGCGATTCAGGCTCGCACGAAGTCGAGGACGCGGAAGTTGACGTCCTCGCACTGTTCTACCAAGGAAGTAGTCCACCGACAACGGTTCGGAGTCCCATAGTATCTACAACCATAATTGGAGACACTTTGCCTACTCCGCAGTCGGTTGCCTAGCCCCGATTTACGAAATCTCCGGAGGTGAAAAGTTCGAATTGCAAGGATCGGCTATCACCCGGTGCCAGATTTTCTTGTCTACCGACCACACTGTTTGTGATTTAGTCACGGACCCCGCCCAACCCGACCGCATCATGGCTATTCGGGAGCAAAATTTCCAAGCTCTTCCCGCCGACCGACGCTGCGGTAATGAACAAGGCACTGGACGTGCTGGTTACACGCGTCGGAACACGCCCCCGCCCTCTCCCAGAGATTCGGTTAACGACGTGGAAGAAGACACAGGAGACACATCCCAACTGTTCATACCGATACGCGGTGCTGAAGAACCCGCCACGCCACTGCAAGACTCTTTAAAAGAGTAACATGGACTGTTGAGACGCTGGACCTCCTCTCCACCTCACGCCAGGGGTTTCATGTTTTTTCGGACGTTTACGTTATTCCTATTCTTTCGCTTGACTGTATGCTCGAAAACGACGTTAAGATGGAGGCATGCTTCCTGAAAAAGCAGAACTACAAGGTAGACGTCAATATCGGCCTCTCCTGCAGTTCATGCTTTCCCGAAATGCAGTGTTGGATACCGGTGCTGGACCGAACCTCGTCAGTGCCCGAAAGATACCCGCATCTTGGTTGCCGAATGTTCGCCGATATCGGTACCGCCCCAATTTTCTGCTAATAAGCAACGCCTCTCCGTTCTCTGTTTTATCCCTTGATTGTGTCTGTCGGCCAATTAAAGGTTCGGTTCCCTTTCTGGTCGTCGCGAATCTTTCTACCGACTTGATACTCGGAACCTCTTTTATTGACCGCCACGTCAAGGAAATCTCCTCAGATACCGGAAGGTGATATTTTAGAACGCGCCTTCCGTATTCATAGTCGGAACGACGCCTTCTGTATGCATCGTTGGGACGACGCAGTGCCGCGAAAGAAGGGAACCAATTTCTCTCGGGACAAGACCTCAGGCCAATCTTATCAACCATACCGACGAGCACTGTGTCGAACAAGTTCCGCCTTGCGAAACTCGTTGAGATTCCGCCCATGAGTCAAATTCATGCGGAGGGAACAACCGAAGTCGGTGGTTCCCGGTTCTTACAGAACCACCCGAAGTTGGTCCATCATACTATGACCCTGATAGCCACCGGCATTATGAACATAATACCAAACAAAACGTTCAAAGTACTAGTGTCGAACTTCTCCGACCGCCCAGTGAAGCTACCAAAGCTTACGGTAATCTCTCTGGACCTCCAAGTCCCTGCTGGAGTACTTATCGCTACTTCGGATTCTAATTCCCCTAATTATACCAACTCACTGTCACCTGATTTGGAGAACCCCCAGTCCAAGGAGGGAGGATGAGCAATTTAAACCTTTCAATCGGTAAATGATGATTTGATGTTGTCAAAACCGAGAAGTCGGAAGATGACTGGAAGCAGTCCGTCAAGATCGGTTACGAGGAAGAGTTCGTTCGTGCACAAGTTTACCGCCTGTTGTAAGAATTCCGCTCGATCTGGTCCGGTGATCTCGGATGTATCGCAGCGGCAAAACACCGAATCGAGTTAGTATCGGGAGCGAAACCGGTGCACCAAGCTCCATACAGGTCAGGTCACTGAGGTCGAGAATTTCAGCAGAAGGAGATAGGGCGAATTTTCGCGGATAAAGTCATCGAGATCGCACAGTCGGAGTGGTCAGGCCCATTCGTCCTAATCTCGAATAAAGACGATAAGCTACACTTTTTTTAGACTATCGCCGACTCAACGCGGTTACTCGTCGCGATATTTTCCAGATTCCGTTGATGGAAAAGTGCATAGACTCACTCCGGGACGCAACCTTTCTCGGTAAGTTAGCCTGTAATTCGGGTTATTGGCAAGTCGAAGTTGCCGAGGAGAATCATGATAAGACAACGCTCATTACGCACTATGGAACTTACCGATTTCGCCGAATTCCCTTTGGGTTGAAGAACGTCCCCGCCCCTTCCAAAGGGCAGTGGATATCATCCTTTCCCGTGTCAAATGGCTGTTCGCGCTCGTCTACTTAGACGTCGTGATAATAAAATACAACAACCTGGAGGATCATTTCCGACATGTGCGGGAAGTTCTTCATTTGCTGACTGATACTGCAGTTTCGGCTGCGCCTCGAAAAGTGTTCGTTCTTCAATCCCGAAGTCGCGTTTTTCGTACACACGATCAAGCACGGGCGGCTAGAGGTGAACCAAAAGAACACCGAAGCCATTCGGAATCCGCGACTTCCGATGAGCATAACGGGACTTCGTTCGTTTCTCGGTATGTGCAGCATCCATCGCCGCTTCGTCATGAATTTCGCGCGTATCGCCACTCAGCTTAAACCGGAAGACAAGAAAAGAAAACCCACCGATTGGGAGACATTTGACGACGCATATTATTCCGCTTTCTCGGCATTGAAACAACGTTTTGGTCTCCCCTCCGATCCTCGCCTTGCCGCGTTCCAGTTTCCGTTATACTTCGGATACCGACTCCTGCAAACCAGGGACGGCTGTTTTCTGTTGCAGGAACGGCCGGACAGAGACAGACTCCTCATCGATATGGGAGTCGCAGCTTAACCAACGCTGAACGGAGTTACACCGCCTCAGAACGGAATGTCTCGATGTGGTATGGCTATGCTCACGCTTCACCCATACCTGTACGGTGGCCGCTTTACCCTGAGAACAGATCATATGCCCTTCGCTGGATCCTGAATTTCTCCGATGCATCGAGAAGGCTCGCGCACTGGCGTCTCCTTCTTGCGGTATTTTAATACGAAATATAGTACCGTCCCGTGTAAGGCATCAACCTTCAGACGGTCTGTCCCGACTTCGGGCAGACGTGGAGCTGGAACCGCTCGACGATGAAATCCCGTGTTACGTCGTCGAGTAGTGCTCCGGTAACGGTGAAAAGGAAGTGCTTGTTGCTTGCGGGGATGATAAACCGGTTTCGGATGAGGTACTACGATTGTTTGCAAAAAGATTGCACGCATGTACCTGGAAAATACAGATAACACGGATGGAAATTTGCAGCCATCCGAAGAGATCTCTGAGGACACCAACGTCATGCCAATCACGGTTAAACGGTTTTTGGAAGCTAAAGGCACTGAACCGGTTTCCTAAAGCTCGCGGAAGAGGTTGGCACCCCCAATAGCCAGTAGGCCTATGAGCGATACAGATTCCTGGTCCGGCGTTCCCGGTTTAAAAGTGATCTGCAACGCATGGCACCCAAATCCCTTCATGCGTGCTTCCTACACTTGGTGCCCGCCCCTTAGTAGTCACCCCTGTGCGATTCGGATGAACTGCACCCCGCCTCGCGATCATTACTAACTCCACGTGGCTCTGGACGCTTACATTACCGTCGCTCGGTGTCGCGGTTGTATCTGGTCCCGGGAAACACAGTACAAGCACCATAATTACTCGGAACTGTTCCCGGCTGCCGGTCCCTTTGAGTTCGTCGTGTTGGACATCCTTGGTTCGTTCCCAGTGACTTCTCGCGGATATCAGTTTACCGTGATCATCACGGACCGGTACTCGAAGCTTACGCGTGCCGTGCTACTACGGAAAACTACCACCGCAGATGTCTGACAAGCTTTCTTGGAACACTGGGTATACGCGTACGGTGCGCCGAATTACATCCTTACCGAAAACGGGAAGCAGTTCGTAGCCAAGTTCTTCGATACTGTTTGCGGTATGCTGGGGATCAATCACTAGCTCACTGTCGCGTATCATCCGCATACTAACGTAAAAGCCGAACTTTTCAACCGTACGCTCGTGTGCGCCTTCTGTAATTACGTTGCGGAACACCAGACGAACTGGGACGAGCTTTTCGAACCATTAACGTACGGGTAGAACATGTAAATACACCGCACAGCAGGAACCGACGCGTTTGACTTGGAGCTAACCCCACACCCTCGGAAAATCATCGTGCGCGACGTCTCGACACCCTTGGATGACCGCCCGGCTGGCCTCACCCCAACCCAGCTCAAGCGCGACGCAATCCGTACACTCCACGAACGGTCAAACGCCACGACCGTAGGAGGATGCGACCGCAGGAGAATGAAGAGTAGGGGACGAGGAGGACGAAGAGGAAAAGTGGGAGGATTACGTGGAAAGTAATGGAATGGTGGGGCGATGGCTGGATAGTATGGAACAAGTGGTCCCGACGTTGAAATCGGATGTGCATCTTTATTGGTTTAGATATCTCTCAGGAGAAATAGAGAATCGTAAGCCGTTCGCGGATATTTGTCGCGACTGTTTGGTTGGTGTAAATATTTGGATGATTTTTTTGGATCTAGTGTAGGAAATTGAAATTATAAGGACTAGAATCGTTTCCGCGTCTATTTAGAATCTTTTAACTATCTTCACATATCTTCAAATTATCTTGTATTGAGACTCTCACGTCCAAAAAAATTATTTTTATGAACTTTTTGATATTTAGCATGGTTTTCCCAACACTTTAGGGGTAAAGTCTTGGGAAAACCATAGCAAAAATTCTATATAAACTGAGGAAACTACTTCCTCAAAGCGAGGTCAATCACGTTTGGAGACAACTTGAAAGTCGTACTCGGTAGGAACGAAGTTGGGAGTCAACTTCAGACCTAGGAAGCCTTCTTGTTACTTTTTGTTAGTGACAGTAGGTGTAGAGCCTGCCGCTTCTGTGTACACTTGTGCCCTTCGTCCTTCATCCATATATACCACTTCCTGGTCAAGGAATTATACTATGGAAGCACTTTTGACGCTTGCAATAAGCACTTTTGTTGCTTGCAATACATGCATTCTGATATAAAGAGCGTCGGATATCCCTTTTCCGCTGATTTACCGCTATCAGAAGGCTTGGGTGTTTTATTCTTGGAAGATATATTCGATCTATCCTGAAATTTTCCAGACAACCACAATCGAATCACAAAGGTGTGCCGACACAGTAATGGGGGAGGAACTATGCTCCCTAGAAGGCCACCTTCAAGTCAGCCATAACGCAGGCCTCATTGGACATGACGGCTGCTGCTGCGTGCCTTTGCATCAAAACTCCCGAACCTTTCCGTGCGTCTCCTTTGCCCTCACGGCCACTGTAGCCATGAACACGCTTTGCGCCAAATAGGGAGATGTTGATCAGACGGGGAGGGGTTTATTATTTGATGACAGATGATGTCCTATATCTTTTTAAGGAGGAGTAATTCTTTTCTTAATTACATGTCCTCGACATACCCTGTACTGATGAAATCATTTCCCGTGGGGAGTGATATTGCAGTATCTACTTGAGTAGATACGCAGCACAGTAGTTAAGTGCGTACCCCAGAACAAAGTGAAAGGATGGACCATCGAAGAAATTCTTTCACCCAACATTTGAAGCTTGTGGCCGTCGGAAGGCTAGACCACGTTCCTTGCCACGTCATGTAGCCTGCGTATGTATCCGGGCGCCAGCCTCCAAGAGTCGAGGTTGGCACAAGCACAAGCCTACCGTTGGTGGAGGTCACGATAAGAGATTGATACCTTCCCTGCTTCGCATTTCGCGCCGCATTCAGAGAGGACATCGGGTTGAAGGCTCTCACTCTCCTGTTGGAAGTAGCACGGGGATTCACGAGTGTAATGATACTTGAGCGTCTAAGGTTCCAGCGAGGGAAGGACACCAGAGGTTCTGCACTTTGCTCAACCTCATAACCACTGACAATCAACCGGGATATAGCACGGGGATTATGGGTTTGAACGCGCCCATCGTTTCCCAGGTGTTTAATAGTACAACACTTCCTGGACCTTGTACAGTCCCTCCAGCGTTTCCATCATGCGGTTATGGAGACTACAGACGCACAGGCTTCCTTTCAGAAACTTGGTAATTACTTTGGGTCTACAAAGCGGGCTACCTTCTGCGAGTTGTGTCGTTCTCCCGCATACGGAGAGGAACTGGATATGTCGACGGTCTAACTGAAAACTGCGTGCTCACACTAGCGAACGGAGTTCTCGACAGCTCAATATTCAAGGAGCTTCAACTGCCCATCAAATCGCTCGAGGAAAAAAGCCGACCCTGAGAATCAGTCTCACCTCTACGAATGATATTGCGTCCACCTCTTTTCTTGCTTGTAGAACTGCTTCTCATCAGCTATTTAATAGGTTTTCGCCACAGTCTGCTCAAAACCGGACCCAACACGAGGATGCTATCGCTGCTTTTAATACATGGAGCGCCTCTTGCCAACCCTCGGACCGACTTCAGTTTAGCAACTTCTGCTCCCCCAACCTTCCATAGCAAAAGAAGCTCATAGATGTAGTTCACGCGGCTGTGCAAGGGGCCCTGTCGCTCGGCAACACTCGCAGTCGCGCTTTTCGCGCCAGTATGTCCCTGCCCGCAGCCAAAGGATAGGTCTACTGTGCGCCGTGCCCTGGTGTGAAGACACATACTGTATTACAAGTAAGGATTTCTCCTTTTGGTTCCAATACTTCTGCCAGACCCCTTTGTGCGCCCCCAATACTCCTTGCCCAGAGGCAGGTTGTCCTGAAATGCTGGATATTTTCGGGATTACTTGCTGCACTGTTTTATGGATAAGAGCGCAGTTCTGGCGACAACAACCAGGTGACCATCCCCCGATATAACCTCGCGAAGGCAGCCAGGTGTCCATATATTGAACCTAGTGTACACTGCCGCCACAGGACGATGCCGGATATCAAGGCAATGGGAGCTGCCGGTGGCACGGACTATTTCCACTTAACCCTCGTCAACCCTTACCCCCTCCTACGCCAGAGCGAAGAGGTTTAACCCGTTTACGAACCTTAACGCAGCCCACCCGGAGGAGCGGAAATACCAAGGGTTTCTTGCTGAATTGCCGGGGGAAAGATGGCTAGTTCCTTTACTCGTCCCAACACTGGGAGGCCGGCATCCGGCGGCGTTCATCGTCGTGAAGGAACTTTTGAGGACCGTTGCCAGTCATGCGATGGAGCGGGTTTCGAAAGTGCAAGGTATTGTTTTACAGGGGCACCCCGCATCGGCAGTAACCTCCAATGCGGCTTGTTTGCTTGCTGGACTCCCCTCTACTGGCTAGTAGAATCAAGTGCCATCAGCTCCTGCCGCAACATTTCATCTACATGAACACTTCCATAGGTTGAAAGGGTATCAACGAGCTTATAAACCCATTGTGTTTCCGCTTTACTCACCGATTCAACTCTGGCTCTCGTCTGCCGATCTCTTCGGCGTGTCGATTTCTCTCCCACCCACCTTCCCATGCAACATGTCCCTCTCGAAGGAGGCCCGGGAGTCCTGTCGAAACAGATACATTCAGTGAGCTTAAGGCGTTGGTTACAATCCGAATGCAATGCGAATGTCCATGCGATTACGGTAAAGACCAAGGTGAATCTTCATTTCCTCGATTCACGCTCAGATTGGATATATCTTCAATAGCAAAACACCAAACCTTTCCCCGTCTCGAGTTTGCTTTTTAGTTTCCCCTTTGCTGTGGTTTGGAGACCTAGCCAAATTGAAAGGGGAAAGCAGATACAAAAAGAAGAGACCAGTGAACTACATTGTTCACGATACGACAAATAATCGCAGAGTCACAGGCCGTAGATGATCCGATAACCTGCAAAAGGAGGTGGGCGAGACAACGTTGTCTCATATTCATGGCCAATTTTGTGTGTTCTCGATTCCCCGTCGGCCTTGATTTGTCAGCTTTTCCGGCTGGGGAAAACGTTTGGATAGTTTCACATTTGGACAGGGAAACTTCATGGGGTTGTTTGACTGCGAATGGTGCAAATGTTGTGATTCCTAAGAACTTGCATTCAACCCATGTGGCTGGTAGCCCAGTCAACATGCAGGCCGCGTTGGAGGTGGCCATCAACGAGGTGTATATTTGGAAAGTACAGTAGGTTCATTTCCTAGAGGGGAGCTTAACTGATTAGAAATGTAGGACAGCTATTTTCCGAGACTAGGGGGGCAGGTCTATGAATTGGAGTGACGCCAGTTGCTTCCTAAGGGATCAAGCGTAGTGGTTATAAGCTTGCAAAACTACAGTACGTGATGACCAGTGCGCGCAGATCACCCGTGAAGACGGGCAGGAGACCAGCCATTAGGCATGCAGGATTTCGCTCCGGTGTGGTTGGGAATCCTAGCCATAATGAAAGGGAAAAGCTGGCGCAGGAAGGCGAGATGAGTAAAATGCATTGATCACAGTACAACAAATAGTCGTAGAGTCAGAGGCCACAGATAAACGGCATACTACACAGGGCGCAGGACAGACAACGTTGTCACACAGTCAGGTTCGACTTTATTCCTAAAATCGCAGTCGGTTACCGCACAGCTAATTCACAATACGATGCAATCCAAATCGCACGCGTCACAAAACGCATGAATCAGATTCATCCCAAGGCACTCCTTACAAGCAAAAGTAGGCGGCCTGGTGCGAAAACAACCTCTCTTCTGATGTTCCTCCATAATTTCGCGCAACTTATCTCTGAGTTTTTCCAAGGTCATTGAATCATACATGCAGCCATCCAACCGGAGGCCACACTTGCAATACACGATGCCGTCCCTGTGACACAAGAGGCCGTTCTCACAGAGCGGACAAACGACACGAGCCTCGACTTCAACCATCTCAATAGCATGCGGCAATTCGTTGCTGTCGCCTTCATACTTATCCCTAACCATCCCATCTAAAACTCTCAAGGCTTCCGTCTTGGCCTTCCGATCCCTCTTGACCTTCTCCAACTCGTTTTGCAAATCCTGAATAAAGGTGTCCATCTCCTCATCGGAAAAGTGCGGGGGCTGTTGATCATGTGCACGTGGTAATTTGTTGGCCTCCGCGATGACGATTTCGCGGCTCCTCTGACGACTCGGTTCAATACCAATGAGAACCTGAGCCTTTAAGCGTATCATACAGGAGTGAAACAAGGGGTCAGTCCAACGGCGCGAGACAGCAGATGTCCATTCGTTGCAGCGATCATTGTAGGGTTCGGTCAGGACTTGCATGGTTGAGAGAATGAGGATGGATAGTTGGAGATTTGGGGGATGTGTGAAGGAGGGATGATGCGGGTGACGGGAGGTAGTGAGGCTTAAATAGTGCCGGGGTGTGGATTCCGGTAGATTCCGCTGAAGAATGATGCATTGCCTGGGTGGGTAAAGAATCTCGGGGGTTGTGCAGTTTATTGTACGTGCAGTTAGAGCGGAGATCTAAATGGCGGAGAAATTCATTGGCGAGGGATGTTGTTTTTTGTGTGACGTACAGTGCGACGCTGGGACGAAGAGGATTGTTTAACGAAGGTGATTCTCGTGTTTCCTATCATCACCACAGTGTACCTACCACGGTACTGCACAGACACAAATTAGAAATTACAAATGTCGAGTAAAGTTATTTTTCTAGTGAAGAATACAACATGATGGTTTTGCTGCTCGACATCTGTCGGTACGGAAAATTACCCAACAGAAGTATGATCTGTAATTTTTGGCCAATGTAGTGAAACTGTACTGTACAGTACACTGTATGGTACTGTAGTGGCAGTGGATGTCCGTCTAGTATCCTCTCCAATACTGACATACTGTAGGCCCCTCTTCTACACTACAGTGTATGTAACAAATCTGCAACAGTTAGAATATTGGACAGTACGTGTACAGTAGTGAGGTTACGAAATTGCATTTCTCGCCTTACAGTGAACGTGGCCCGCCAGCGGTGTATATCAACGCAGCAGCATGAACAACGTGCCTCCTCAAAACAGAGCAATTCGATACTGAACATTTTCGGGTTTGTGCAGTTCAGCATTGCAGCTTATTGGACAGCATGGTTCGTTGCCGGTCGCTGCAATTGTGATTTTTTAATTTATTGAATAGGACATTTCCAAATGCCGACACTCGACAGTACTGTGCGTGGACAACGCATCGATACCGTTCGTTGAACTACCATCCCCACAGAGAATTATTTCCATATCCTTAAAACCTGGTAATTCGCGGGGATTTTACTTTATTTAGGATAGAGGACTGGAAAATTAGAAATTGGCAGAAAAATACCAAATCTTTCTTCGTCGAAAGATGCTCAGCAGTCGTAGAAGACAGGACAGTGCAGTACCCCACTTAGTAATTAGACTTGGTAGCCTACTGTAGCTAAAGCTACTGAAAGGGCCACAGTTTTCGGTTTTCCTATTTTTAGCATTAATGTATTTTCTTTACAGTACTGTACTGTATGGCCAAGGCAGTTTTGCGAACATGCACTTTGCTCAGAATTCACATAACAATATTACAGTACTGTACAGTACTACCCGACGAGATGACAATCCAATGTCCTTGCACAGTACTGTAAGACATTCAAGTTTCTGTACTGTATCTTTCTGATACAGTACAGTATAATACAATAACAGCAATGCAACGATTCGACTTTGATTTTTCAATGATTCAATTAAAATTGACTCATTAAACCAATAAATTTCTATGCCCACGGCAAGCAATAATTACTCTTAAATTTCAAGGCTTTCAACGAGATAGGGCAAAGGGAGCACTCTCTCCACGCTGTGCCATACTGTAGTCGGGCAAACAATTATCCCTGTCATTCCCACTCCCTTACTCCCTATTGGTCACGGATCGCCCCGCTTTCTTTTTCCCGTTTCTTTTCTCATAAACCTGTAAAAAAATACTGTAATAATATGCCCCTTTTAAAATCCGGTCTGCACATTCCCTTGCTGCAGCGATGCTCCATCGCTGCACTTGCCATCACCTCGCGTGCAAGCTCTCAATCCCACAGCTCCACTCCACGCGCGTCCAATACCCATATAAGCGCACCCCAACCATCCACCCCTTTCTACCACCGTTCCGATAACACTCACTACCTCCACTCCACTATTCACCGGGCCTACCTTGGTACCGGCAGTTCAACATTCCGCCACCTCGTTCCCAACCCGACGTACAAATCAACGCACAACCTTAGCCCGTTTCTAATCTCTCATCCCTACTTGCGCGTTCCTCCCAACTCCCGTCTTCGCCGAATTGAAACGAGACCGCGATCCAATGTGTCAAGATTCGCTGCGAAAACGCTCACGCGCCACTTCTGAAGAGGCCGTGTCAATGAACGGAAATACCAAGAGTAATCAAGATGTGCAAGAGTCGCATGACGGAGAGGGGTATGCATTGACGAGAAAGGTCGTTTCGCACCATAATTCCCTTAATGACGCATGGGTGATTTACAAGGGCGGGGTATATGATGTCACTTTGTTTCTGGAGCAGCATCCTGGTGGTATGGAGGTGTTGGACGCGTATTTGGAGGCGATGTTACCGACGTCATGAGTGCGGGGATGGGGAGCGTGAAGGGCTTCATGTGCATTCTGCGTTTGCATATAAAATGCTGAGCAAGTATTGGATTGGAGATGTGGTAGGTGGGGACAAGGATGGGGAGGGAAGGGATGGTAATGTCGATGAGAGAAGACGGGCGAATTGTTGGTCAAGTGGGATAAGCCGATTCTGCATCAGGTTGGCATGCTGGGGGGAAAGTATCATCGCTGGATTCATTCATTCCCGACTACAGACCATACCGTCAAGATGTTTACAAATGACGCCGTCGAGGCAATGACAAAGTGTCCGTGGTATGTGCCGTTGCTCTTCTGGCTTCCAATATTGGCGGTGGAATGGTGGAGGTTTGTGGGAAAGATTGGTGGATGGCAGGAGTTGGATTGGGAGCGGTTGTCTTGTGGGGTTTGGTTGGAGGATTGTGTTGGTTGTTGTTTGAGTATGTGTTGCATAGGTATGTGTTCCATTTGGAGACAGAGGGGTACTATGCAAACATCTTTCACTTTTTGATTCATGGACACCACCACATTACGCCAATGGACTTTGATCGTTTGGTATTTCCGCCTGTGCCGGCGATGATTTGGCGGCGCCGTTTTGGTATGGGGCGCCAAGGATTTTGGGTGTACATGTGGGCTATCCGTGGTTAATTGGGTTTGCAATTGGGTACTTGGTGTACGATATGACGCATTTTTGGATCCATCACGCCGTTCCGAAGAACGCGTTTCTTAAGCAGCAGAAGAGAAGACATGTTCATCATCACTACTTTCAGCCGAATGTCAACTTTGGAATTTCAAATCCGTTGTTCGATGTTGTATTTGGACGCTGAAAGAGCCGGAGCGCTGATCGAACCGCGCGTGGAATATCCTCCTGTGACTTGTTTTCGACTCGTGGCACATGCTTCGGACTGTCTTGAGTTTTGTCGTAAAGTACGTTGATCCCGGCATTGTCGATGGGAAGTAGTGGCAGATGTTGTTTGTGTTGTGATATCAGGTAGGAAAAGCAGCATTTAGCAAGGCGGAGGACCAGCGGGTACAGTATGCCATAGTAGGGCGCGAGACATTACGATTCTGACCCGCCACTATTTGTAAAAGCATTTTAAATTGTACACGACGGGTGGCCACTAGACTGATACGAGGAATCACGAGGTACTCGAGTGTTGACAGGCCGTCCTCGTGAATTGCCATGCGAGCAAGGAGCGCAGCACAGCTACTGTACAAGACAGCAGTACCTAACCGTTGCTATGTGCAAACACATGCATTCATGGCACTTCGAAAGCGCGTGGACAAGGCAACGAGGAGATCAACAGCAGGCGGAATAAGGTCTCATATCTGGGCTACGGATCGGCGCTGGCGGAGGGGAGTGAGACGGGGAAATCTCTACGGTAGGTTTGCAACTAGCCACGACGCGCCTCGACGCTCACCTGCCGCTGAGCATGATGCATGCACGGGTAGGTTGCTCTGCAGGCTACAACTGCAGCAGGGTCCCCGGCGGAACGTTAGGGAGAAGCGCGGACGTCGAGAAGCAATCGGTACACCCTGGACGGATTCCGATGGGAATTACCTCTACCCGATTACGGCATTTAACGTTTTAAATGCCGCAAATCCTAATCAATGTGATTTAACATTATTTAACGCGGGAAGTTCGAAGTGTTATCATACGTAGCCTATGAGATCGAATCGTCGCTTAAAATATTAACCGAAAAAATACGGTACACTAGCTAGCCGACAGCAGTCCAAACTTGGTTAACATCGACATTTGTGAGTGACCCGGGATAATCGCGGACAGGCCTTCGACCAGCCTGTTGTGTCGGCAGGCGCGATTTCCGTCGGTGGAACAACGCAGGTGAGACGGTTTGACGAACAATGCACGATGACGACGACAAATTGTGTAGAGGTCCCATCTTTCCATAACCGCCGTCGGTATTCAATGTGGGCACTGCCACTTTGAGCAGAGGGGATAATTGGGGTGGTTTTAATCCATGAAAAATGTCGTCAGCTTTTCCCTGAGGGATGTCGTGATGTGGGTAAAGGCTTACAATGCAATGGATTGGCGGGAAGCCGTCAAACCGCTGGAAAACTGGCTGAGGCCAGCCAACAGGCACGTCGCATTGGACATCGCTGCTGCTGCGGCATGACGCTGTGTTAAGACTTGTTTGACCTTTGCGTAGGTCTCCCTGCCCTCGTAGCGACGTTGCGTGCGACGCTTGAGCAGAGAGAACTGTAAAGGTGAAGGAAATAATTAATAAATCTTGATACAGACTGGACTAGTGATTACGAAAATCCCAGATCTACATCTGGTATCCTGATGCAACTTGATGACTGTACAGTACTATTGCCTGGAGGACAATTAATTGGAAACCAGTAGCAATTTCTACTACAGAGGCTGCACCCGTCGCTTTGGGTGATAGTGTGAAGTTGGTGTTGTGGTTGGGCAACCTTTTGGAATATCTTGACTGCCCTAAATCCAAGAGGACGAGTGTGTACGAAAATATCAACGTGCTGTAGTGTGGGGGAATGAAGGAATACGACGTGCGAAACATTGTGCAATTCGGTACAACTTTGTCAAAGAAAACGTTGAGAGCGGTTTATTCGAATAGTCTAGTGAGCAACTCAAAATGATATTACAGGTATACAGTGAACGAAATATGAACTTCGACATTCCTCAAAAACCATCCCAAGGTCCCTTACCATCTCTAAATGGAACAAGTTCTGAATATAGGGCTACAGCTGCTCCAAAGTAGCACGGAAGCGACCGCAATTGTAAAGTTTAATCACACAAAAAGGAAAAGAAGCTGAAAATTAAAAACAGCAATCCAACGGTAGCAAAAATCAGAAACAGCACAAGAAAACATTTCTTACTTTACTTCAGTACTAGTACATCGTAGTCCCGCCTTTCGGGTCGCTTTCTGTGAGCATGCGCTTGGGCAGACCCTGGTAGAAGTTCAGTATGTAGCCACCATCAATCGATGCCCAAGCCTCCTCAGTTGCAGCCCTCAACCCAACTAAATTCTCGTAGCGCGTCATATGTGGATGTACGCGACCTCATCCGCGGATATACGAGACGAGCCAGTAAGACCAAGAAGCGTTCAATGATATTTAGATCTTGGGACTTAGATGGCCATGGTAGTGCTCTGACGCCGCACAGAGAGAGAAAAGAACGGGTTTGTTGGAACTAGTGAATGCTACCAAAGTCTTCTTGAAATGTCTGAGGCGTCGATACGCCAAAACATTCAGCAGTCCAGGGTGGCAATTCATTTTCAAGATTCCTGCAATACTTACTGGATTCCTGCTTACGTGATAAGAAAACTAAGGATTACGTACCAAAAAATAATAGCCGCCCATAATATCACAATGCCGCCGCAATTTTGCTCGTTGGAAGCGCCGCGGTACCTTACGCAAGTCATACCAGTAAAACTACACCCAACTAGGCCCATCAAGTTGAATTTTTTCTGGTCTGAAAAGACTACATGCTTCCAGAAAATGTTACCTTTTGAAATAAATCGGGAGCCCACTACCATCGATTTTTCCTGTGCTCGCTCGTTATTTCCGGAAACTTGTTCACCCTTATATACTTTAAAATAGGCGAAACAGACAAAATCTACTGTACACACTGGACCTGAACCGACAAATATAGCATCCGCTTGCCCTCTGCAATACTTGAAGTGCCTGCAGATGCCATTGAAAAAATGCGACGACGGTCATACTCGGAAAAGTTTCCGGTCTTCTTGGGATTTTTGGGAGGCCATCTGTGAGTCAGTTTCATGATAAAATTCTGGGCTGTTCCTTGCTCCGATAGGATTCCTTTCAATTGCGCGAACTTTAATTTGCTCCCTGCTCATGGTCACAATCTGGCCTTTTTCAAAATCGCTGAGGTACTTTCCTTGCGCCATGTTGCGGATAATTTGGGGATGCTACAGCTCCTAATCGGGTCCACGAGACTAATTAAACTATTTAACTAAAGGAAGTGGCTATGGATCTTAAAGTTTTTCCGGGAGATAGAAGCAGCTTTTACGGTAAAGCGTTCTTGTACAATTTGAAAATTTTTTGATTTTATAGACTATTTTTATTATTATTTAGTATGACCGAAACATTTGGTCTTTCTCTATGCAGCTTGAACATCCCTCATCGTTTCATAGACGAATCCTACAGTTGAGGCGCAAAAGCTGGGAGATTTGAGATAGTTTATGTCATTTTGAAGCAACAATACCGTGTGTTCAAGTTTAAATTTCAGGGACTCTATTGACAAAACCTATGCCGCGTACTAAATTTGAAAAGAAACATGACAGAATTGCCCCTCTCGATACACAGAAGAAAATCAGACCAGAAGAAGGTACAGGGATTAGTCCTCGTACGTCGCAGAGGGGAGTTGGAAGTCGTGCCCAGCACATGTGGGACTCGTGTGGGACTCGTGTTGAAATTTTTGTACAATACACACTGAGTTTATTAATTTTTACCTGCATGGGTGTTAGCAGAAATGACTCTTGTATTTCACTTTACGGGCCTTACAGCTTTGCAAAAATTCACTGCATCTACTGTAATGTAGATTCAAACCACTGGTAACCTTACAAAAAGGGCTAGTAGACACTTTGCTGTCATAACACTTTCCTCACAGTTCTGAAGACAGCGTTTGACCCATTGGTACATTTGGAATAGTTACGGGCAAGGTGCACATTGGGATATTATGTCATTTCTTTACCAATGAAAAGTTACCTTGCTACCCCATGCCACCTGGACCAATGTACTTCTTACATCTTGTCAGAGTATGTCACTCGTGCCAACTAAAATTCTGAAAGCGCTACTTACGATAACGTCAGGGCTGTTTTATGATAAAACCTTTGAATTAGCTACTATTGCTGCATTTTCCTTTAGTATGTAGCTATCCTCAGTTCTATACAAACCCTGGTTTGGAGCGGCCGGCTTAACCCAGCCAGCCTCAAGTAAATTTTCAACCACGGTTCTACCTAGATCTACTCGTGTGTGCTTAATATCCCACATCGACCCTGAGTTGAAATTCATGCTCAGCACATGCGGGACTCATGTGGGACTCGTACTTAAATGAATGTACAATAAGCACTGGATTTGTGAAGACTTAATTGCATTGGTGCTAGCAAGAGATAAAAAAATCAAATTTGCACCCGCGTCAAACTGCCGTGTAGGATCTAACGAAATGGGTGTTTTTCTGGAAGGTAACAGCCTGACCCGGATAGTACTGAGAACGCTACCGATTCTCTGCTTGGTTCAACGACCTTGGTAGTACTGTAATGCGAACATGCTGTGTTAATTTCGGTCTCTTGGAAAGTTTTTTCTGTCTTTGGCTTTACCGGCAGTGCAGTTCTGGTTTCTTGTCTACTTCACCCACAAAGAGAAAAGTTATAGGGGATTAACAGCTATCATCAAACTTTGAGGTCGCCAGTTGAATTTGTTTGAGTTGGCCACCATAAGAATGATTCGGGAGGGCATAATGGAAAAGAATTAAAAGAAGAGTCTATGAAAGACTGTTCTTAATTTACTTTCGGTGATTTTAACAGATTATAGAAAAGTTTGTTTTCGACCATGGGTTAGTGAAATTTTATAGATCCTCCTCACTATATTTTCATTAGAAAATATAGTGAGGAGGATTCAATGTTTCCAGATTGTATTCTTCACGGAAACATGAGTTACAGATAATTGCCCAAGATTGATAAGGAAAAAAACGAACAAAAAATACAAAAAAGATCGCATAAAGACACATACCGTTGCAGTAATACTGTACTACAGGACGTGTAACGCCTTTCCTATCAGCCGGAAACAGTGCCACTGTCCGAAACAGTGGTGCTGATAGCTCACTTCACCAAAAACATGTAATAGCAGACAAAATGGTTCTTTAGACTGCATTATGCAGAAAAATACCCCTTATGGTGAAATAAGTTCGAAAATTTTCCTCTTCTTATCATCAATATTACTATTGCGTAATTAATCTGAAGATAAAATCTAGTAGCGGCGTTTTAACGAATTTCGGCAAAATTTGAAATTTGGCAAATCTAGCGGCGGAATAAACAATTTTATGGTCCATTTTCAGTTATGTATGCTTTAAAATATAGAATAGAGAATATACCACAACCAATTTAGTTTCAATCAGCATAAAATATTGCTCTAACTAATCAGATTATTCTGCTTGTATTTTTTCTACTTTTTTAGCCCGTACACGCTCGGTTTGCACCAAGTAGCAGTGGAGAAGTGGTCAAAGTTTATCTGAAGAATCCGTTGGCAGCCATTCAAGCCGACGTATGTCTTGGCGCCCGCCCTTACGTAACTGCGATAATATGGAAGCTACTGAAGTAAATTAATTGGAAGTTTTCGAAAGTGCGCCAGATGGAGAGATTTAGGCAAACTGAAGCACCGGTGAAGGCCAGGAAACTGGAGATATTTATCTCAGTCATAATCAAGCTGAGAAATTGAAGCAAGTAGAACATTTCGAACATCCTATGTCGTGAGTTTCCCTGCTATACCATATCAACGCAGAGAAAATACAGATGAGTGCTTCACGAGGCGTACTATTTATCGAAAAATGTACCCAATTATCATCTATATGATATAAACTAAGTGTAAAGACAACTTCAAATGGAGGAAGAGGATGGTCGAAAGGATCCAAAAATAATTCAACAAATTTTAAGGAGGGGCAATGAAAACAAAAAAATATCGACAGTGGGATAAGAAGGGAGCGTGGAAAATAATTCTCTGCGTTAGAAGAACTTATTCTTTCAAAAGCGTGGGTAAAAATGTCTCTGAGAGGACCAAACCAGACAGATTCAACGTTTTGGCACGTGGTATTGAGAATTTGCACGGAGTGCTGCGCAATGCTTTGAAAGTCGGAATATCTTCAATGAGAATAGTAAAAGCTTTAGAGAAAAAAGTAAAATAAAATATCTGAGTAAAAAGTGACAGCGCGGGAAATGTCAGGTATAATGGATGAGGATTCGTAAATTTGGCAATGGAGATGTTTTGAAAGCCCAGAGGCAAAAATATCAAACATGAAGTCTTTTAATATACAGTACCCTTCAAATAATTCAATTTTGCGAATTTTTGGACATAAAAACGAAGTTTGGGAGTGAGGATGGAAAAAAGAAAAAAGAACCTATTCAACGAACAGCATTTGGAGCTGCCACAGAAGACTATGGAGGGGAGAAGGGGTTATTAATAGCATGTCTGCACTGCATCAAGTCATGAAACAACTTAGAATGAGATTAGAACTGCAGCTCAGCGAGTGAGACTTGTAGGGGTGAAAAAGAATAAGTTGGAGAAAGGATGGAGAAGCAAAATGAAAACGTAGATAGTACTCTCAAAGTCTTTCCGCGAAATGTATGTTGGAAATGAAGTACTTATTGTAATGGAGAAGCATACTGAGGAAGTGGAAGAATCAAAACAAGAGTACTGATTGTCACTGATGATTGAAAAAGACTCCGATGAGTAAAGAGCAACTATTTCGATCATACGACGCACAATAAAATTAGAATTAGGAAGTGAGCGGATGAAGATGAGAAAGATTTTTTTTAACTTGAGTCAGAAATGGAGAAGAGAATGGAGAGTTCCGAAAGTTGTGAGGTGATTAAAAAAGCACAGAGATAGGAACTCCTCCCAGTTAAACTTACTGTAAGAGGTCCCATTTATTTCTACGTCTACATAAGTGCTCTTATACTAGAGCTCAACTGAGTCTAAATTCTTCTAAAGGCTATTATCAAATCGGTTCGTAAACTATTGAGCGCGCTTGTAGCTGCAATGTATTTTTTCTTGATTTGCATGCTTTCGCAGTTAATTTAATAAGCCTCAGCTTCTCCCATATCGAAATTGTTCTTAAGTAATCACCTGCTGTGATATTATTCGTTCTTGGTCTCCAAATTTTATCTCAGATACAACTTAAAGTAGCGCATTCCCCACATTTTTGTGCTGCGTCAAGAAAACACGTTGAATGTTCTGAATCAGCATGTTTAGTAGAATAAAAATTGCTCAGATTATCCCTAGAATGTCTTATTTATACCATCTGTAGATTTTTCCCTTAAAATATAAAATGGAGATTGTTGAATTCCAAAAGCCCATTCTAAATCTTTTGTAGTGCTTGTTGGGCCTTGGTGTAATTTATTTCGTCTTCAGTCTCCATATGGTTCAAAAGAAGCAGTGCTACTACATGCCATCTGCAACAAGAGAGTATGAAAGCAAACGAAATGAAGGAGATTACTTGATTTGAAAGCTTGAGGGAGATCAAAATTTGTACGTAGCTTCCATTGTATCTGTCATGAACGGAAAAGAAGACGGCAAATCTTATAATTGTTTGTGCCAATTCGGCCAGAAAATCAATCCTAACAGTAAATCTCTCTATCAAATCAGGCTTCCACTTGAGCAGCTGCCAGCTTTCTCTCCTTGGAGTTTTGATATTGCACTTTCAGTGTGAATGAAAATTCTCCCAAATTAGTTAGCAACACTATATCGCTCCTACACACCCTGCAAATCCATAAGCATTTTACTTAGACTCTATTCCATCCAGTTCCGCTATTGTTGGCCGTATGATGAAAAATGTATTACCATAAAGTTCGACGAGTTCAGGGCGGCGTATTGAGAGCTCCTACTCGGATATTTGAGAGAAATTTACCAAATACACCGGCCACTGCTGGATGTAACAATATTTAGTATATTATTTGTAGTCTTTCTATTTTTTCGGGTCTAAAATTTTCTCCGCTGTTAGCGTTGATCTATAATCATCGACCATACCCACACATCGAAGTGGAGCGTTTGCAGAGGACTTTGTTTTGTACACCAACTACTCAACTGGGTTGTCTTGGGACCTTGTAGTTAAAAAGGACATCAATATGAGACCTCTTTATCAAAGTACAATAATCTGCGAAGGTGAAAGGGATAAACTGGGACCTTTATCCAGAAGGGTGCAATTTTCGCAGCGGTCATTGCTTACAGTGAACTGGTGAGGTGGTCTTTCACTGTTGATGCATGTACGAACCTGGACCGTTGTGCCCTTTTATTATTTGCCTTTTGCATTACTTTTTCAGCTTTTATACGTTTTATTCCGAGTAACAGGCTGTCTTGGTTGCTTTGTTGACTGCAACCTTTATTTCCGTTTTCTGAATTTTTCTTGGTTGCTTTTTCAGTCCCGGTGAAAAAGGGAAATCAAGATTGCGAGGTGATTTTTGTGGAGCAGTAGATGAGGAGTGTGTTAGCGGCTGCTTGTTTCGCTTTCTTCAAGGACGGAGATAAGGTTCACTCGAATTTGGCGGTAAATCGGCACTGCATCTGCATCAATGAATAAGATGAACTGATTTTTCTTGTGCTTGGAGTCAAGCATAATCGTCCACTTGTTTCCGAGCTTGTGTTGCTTCCCACACCGAAGTTTTTGGGGTTTGCTTTGTTAGGTGCTGGTATTAGTACGGCATTGAGCCACGAAGAAATATGATGTGTGGAGGAGGTTGTTTGAGAGTAAGGGACAGTATAGAAAGCGTTTTTTCCGTTTGTGTATTAGATGGTGCGTGGGGAGGTGTGGTTGAGGATGAGATGACATTTATTGATCAGAACTGTAAGTTTGTTGGTCGGTTGTTTGGGACCCATGGCTGGCTCGGAGGGTGTGTTGGTGGCTTTTGCAGGTATTTGATGATGGGAGAGGGTGTACAAGTGGGCTTGAGCTTTTTAAGCAGCGGAATGAAGAGGGAAGGCGTTGATTCGGGATGGAGGAGTATTGTTTTGTACAACGTGGTTCAAGGCTTTGTTTAAGGTCGTGGCATCCCTGCTGTAATAGATATCCTGACTGAGGTATGAACAGTAGTAGGCGTGACTTGGAGCGAGTATCCTTGTATGTGCTGATTCCACAGAACCCGGGCTAAAACTTCTAGACCCTTGAGGATGTTGTGGGTGGCAATCGCTAACTTTTATGTGAAAATCACTGCTTCGAATAGCTGGTTGAGTGCTTGTATTGACAATAGGTTTTAGAGAAGGTTCGAATTGGCCAGGGCAGAGGTGAGATCGTATTTTTCTTCGTTATCCATAGTATAAAGGAAATAGAATTGTGTTAAGGCAAAAATATCATCAGTGGCTGTGGTTGTGGGTATAAGGTGAGGGAGCGGAGTTATGTGGGGTGACGGAGAGGTTGCGTGTTTAGTGAGCAGCCGAGGTTTGAATGAACGTGGGTGCTGCAGGATCCTCCGGTCCTGGAGTTTTTCTTGCATTGGAGCATCAAGCTCAGCTCTGCATAATATATGTTGATTTCCTTGGCTGCCATTTTGCCATTGTGTAGTATTAATGTGTCCCGCAGGTTGATGAACATATGCCTATGAGGTGACGCACCGGGTCTGGGTTGATATAATCCAGGCGGTCGGGAGTGTAAGGAGCCAGCAGGGATGAGGACGTGCATTTCTGTCCGCCCAAGAGGACATACAATGCATGAGAATGGTAACCTAGCTAGAGATCACTGTAAGGGTCCTGGCATACCGTACAGACTTATGGATGTATCGCATAAACCGAGCGGTACGCACCGTTCAGGGGTTCGACAAAGGCGAGCTCGCTGCTTAGCCTTGCATCTTCTCTTGCCGAGTGGTATTTAAAACCTATTAGATGGACAGGAATCAATCTTAGTGAGAATAAAATTTACAGTAGTAGGAGTATAGGCGTAGGTCCGCCTGGTTACATAACCCCGGGAGTCTTTACTTTGGAGTAAAGACGGTAAGCATCCCAGGACCCACACTCCCGTTTCCAAGCCGCCAGCCACTCCCTGGATTTCATCACCCCGGCAGGTTAACAGCCCGTCCACTGAACGCCGTACTAACATACACATCCTTGGATCTGTCCTTACCCGTCGGTATTTTCTGTAGCATATAGGTTTCGCCCGGCTCTACCAACCCTATACGCTACTGACGAACTTAGTAGAGTATTTTACACTCATTGCGATGGAGAGGATGATTGGGGCTTCAAAACTGTTCATCAGTGTACCGGGGTTCTAGAAGCCAATGCGCACGTGGCGCTGGCGGGATGCGAAGCGACGGTTTTGGGGAGCCTTTCTTGGTGGAGAACGCGGACTTGTTTTAGGAGCTTAGTGAGCGTGACCTTGGTGATCGTAGCGGTGCCGTAGGCTTGCGAAGAGCTGATGCTTTGGTTGCCTGGTGTTGAGAACGTGTGGAACTCATTGTATTTGTGTATGAAGTCCTTGGCATCGGTGGATTTCCTTACCAGCATGTACATACCGATGGGTGCAGAGACTAAGTTGTGGCTGCGTCCTGCAATAATGAAATCAACGGTAGTTCTGGCTTTAGTGATATTGGGATACCTGGCAGTCATCACACTGGGCCGTATTACTTTGTGATTGGCGGCATAAGCGTTGATGTCCATGTCTTCTGTGAAGCGTATATTCTCTGCGAGAGACTTGAGATATTTATGGTTTTGTGTTTTGGCGGTTTCGAGATAAGTGGAGGCGGTTTGGATGAGTAGGTGTCAGGTGACAACTGCATCGGGTTGAATGAAGTGTGGTGCGGTCTCGGGGGAATGAAATTTATCAATGCACTGAGCGTGAAGTCTCGTTTGGTGTGGAAGACCTCTTGTCGGGCTAAGTAGGTCTTCTGAGGTGGGGTTACGGTGATATGATTTCGGGCCTGGATGGAAGCGATCACACCACGGAACGATACAGGTCAGGGTGCGTAATTAGTTTGATCAAGTTCGGCGATCTTAGGTATGGTAATAGAATTTTTTCTGTGTGCCGTGCGCTGTGGGTGCCTATGGTAGGTCGGGGCGGTGTCCTGCTCGGCTAGCTTGTAGATTCGTGGGAATTCTAATGTTAGGGAGGCGAACGGGGCGGCGGCTACACGGAGTGCTGCTCGACGGCTCCTGGATGTTTTTAGCTGATCGATCTTGAGTTTGGGGTGGGGCGAATCCTAGAGGTTAAATATGCCGCAGTGGAAGAGGCGGTCCCAACAGAGCCAGTTATTTAGAGTAAAAAGTTGGCGACGGCGGTTTGCGTGGTATGCCATAGCCTGTCAGCATGTAGACCACTGTCCCCTTTTATTCTTTGTCTTTTACATTAAAAGACCCTGAATGCATTCGATTTACTTTTTCTTCTTTCTCTTTCCGCTACTATTCGGTACCTTTTATTCCAAGGGACAGGCTTTCTTGTTTACTTTGTCAATGTCAGCATCAATATGGTTACACGGTAAGGGACGCTACCGCGAGGAGGCGAGCGGAGCGGGAAGATTATGAGGAAAGTTAGGGTAGGGGAGCGTCAGAGACGGTTTCAGTTCAGGGGCGTTGACAAAGGAGTCTCAGGAGAAAGGAAAAGTCAGCGCGTAGCAAAAAGTGCCTACCCACCCGGTCGACGGCGAAGACCGGGGATGTAATTTATAGTGTGTCCTTCATTTGCCGAACTCTTTCCTATTGGCCGAAGGCGCTTCCGCGAAATAACAGCTACGGTAACTTGCCAAATTCACAGCCAGAATACCACATTTCCCCGTTGATACGCTGCATTTTCAAATCTGCCGGTTTCCATCCCGACCGTTTCACTCGCCAGCTTACAATAGTTTTTAAGGCGGCCGATCGTCTCGTAGAGCGTCAACTTATTTTTCAATAACATTCATAGCATGGTTTGCTCCCCTCTTTAGGCTAGAGTCGTCGTTTTGTAGTTATCGACAAAACTATCCTTGGCCTCCCAGATTCTAAGCATCCAATACTCACTCAATCCACTTTCCATTTTGTCCACTACAGCACTACTTCTTCTCCCGTGATGGCCTCCTACAGCGGGCAACAAGGGCTGAAGCATAGCAAGCGACACTCAGCGATAAATGCAGCTCCTTTCTCCGCCACGGAGTCCTCCATGTGTGATACAAGGGTAGCATGGATATCATAGTCAACGGTAAGCGCTGTAGTATTATTGGATGAGGTGACAAGAGGATAAGAGTGTAGTAGAAGTGTACTATTCACACGAAAGATTCAAGAAACGGGAGAAGGTGTAAATGAAAGGCATTTAAACCTCATGTGAGGCTTGGAAATGATGGTGAATGAGTGGTCTCGCACGCATATTCTCGGGTGGATGAAAGATAGGTCGGATCGAGTATTGAACGTCGCAACCGCTAAGTGTTGGAGATTACATGAGATTAATGTTGGGATAAGAGACCAGGGTAACTCTTCAGAGCGCGTCGAGGTAAGGCGACTACTCCTTGCATTTGGATCGAAAGGAGTCATGAGGATTGGCTAGTACTATGAATTTGAGAAACGAAGCGGCAGCTTGAAGGAATTTTGGCCGATAACTTTCGCATACTTGGAGATTTCATTTCATCCCGCACCAGTGGACAATTTGGGATCTCCAAGTCATTGTGAATGGGAGTTCCATGACGATGGAAATATCTGCAACAATCCAAAGGGATATGCAAAATACTTAGATGTAGTAGATGCATGGTGTTTGAAGCACAGAGACGTCCCTCTTTTGCATCTATGCGGCTTGTAATAGGGCCACCAGTAACAGCTCGAAGAACTTCATGGATTATGAAAAGCCAATCTTCTGTTACTCTCGAGAGGGTGAGTGCCTTCATGCATCGATTCTCAAATTCTATGAAGCTGTTGCTAGGGAAAGTGGAAGCAAAACAGATGTTGCAGAAGGGACCATTATTCCTGCGGTCTTTCGGACAATGATGTACATGGTTGCAAAAAACCTTACAGATCGTTGGCATTGGTGGAGAAGAGTGAAGTTACATCCGATGTTGAGCAGTGGTTGGACTGAGTAGATGATGGCGTGTTTCTTGTTCTTCCCGGGGGCTTGAAAGTGTTGGGGACCATATAGATCATGTCATTGTTGTCGTTGGCTCACGCAGGCTGGTACATGATCCATGTGAGCGGTTATTGCTTAACACTCGAGCGTGATGTCTTCTCAGCATGTTTGGGTGACGGGCGTGAATCCAGGCATATTTATTGAGGTCCGCAGTCTTTTATTAAAAGATTCTCGGAAAAGGAAACGTTACCCACCTAAGCTAAAAGAGAAGAGGAGAGAGCTCCGGAAGAAGAAGAGACTTGTTAAATTATCAGAAGCAATGGACCATTAAAGGCCACACATAGCTAATGATTTTCGGTTTCTGGTATTCGAAAGAAACATGCTTCGCGTCTTCCAAAATGTCATAGTCCAAGTCCCCTGTACCATCACGTCGTTCAACAAATTGAAGATATCCAAGTTTCTTTTGGTCAATGCTTCTGCTAGACTCTTCTTGCCTGTAATCCACTGCATGCCATATATCCCTTCATTCTCATAGGAGTCTCGCAGCCTCGAAACAGTTGGTCGAGGCCTGTAGTCGCTTACTTCATACTAGGTTGTCATGGTTCCGTAGAAACCATTGAAGTTTCTGATAGTTGCGAGCTACATTGTCCATTTATTCTGCCATTAGTGCCCTCGATCAGCAGATGTTGCGGCTGCAAGTATCTCAGCGCCAACAGAAGAGAAAGATACTCGCTACTGCTTACCGCTATACCGGTCAAGAATGTAGAACACACATATTACCCCCGCAGACAGGTATGTCCCCGAGATATATCCTATCTGACCATATGCTGATTTTCCCGTAATTACACCTGAGAACGCGATGTAGCACGAACCATCCATATCTTCTGGGTCGAGGTAGGTAAATACGGGATTTTGACAACGGATTTATTGAAGTAGTTTGTTTGCCGTAACCAAGTCTTCGACACACAATCGACTAACTTGTTGTTGGAGATAGTTCACCGCAAAGGCGACTACTGGGAGTGAAACATGCTAGAGGAAGTTGAGGAAACCTGCAAGGCTTTTGCAGGCAGTGACTTCAGAATTTTTGCAGTGCTCCTTTCGTTCTTTCGACGATGTAAAGAGATATGAATTGGGCTAATTTGCTGCAAGTATTATTCCATGGATACCTCGATGCTGAAATAATCTTTTGTTGGACCTGAAGAAGATTGAAAACTAGCGTCTTATCAATGGTGGACGATCCGACTTTGAAATTGGCCTTCATTGCTTGTTAAAAAACATGATGCGATTGAGAGTTACTGCCATGAGCATGTCACCCACGACCTTGGTAACCATTAGCAAAATATTTTCATTGCTTTCGTATTTGACGAATACCTCCTGAAGTCCGGGAACTGTGACAAATCCAGAATACATGAGGAATTCTTCAATGATCAACTGGGCAGATACGTCCTGACTCTACGAGACCGTAGGTGTACTTGAGGAGCAACCATAACCTTCTGCTACTGCTTGAACATCCTCTTGAGGGCCTGATGTAGATTTTTCTGTCTCTAGATATTTTTCCAGCTTGAAGGTAAGCTTTTTTGATATCTCATGCTGCAATCATGAGACCAAGAGTGACTGAAAGTGCGAGCAAGAAACGAATCGCTGCGCAGTAGACGAGTCCTTTCGGATTTTTCCCTTATCTTTGTCTCGATTTCCATGAGGGACTAATCTACACTTGAGTTCAAGCTTGCCAGATTTCGTCTTGCTCTTCACTTCGAAAACTGATAGGAATAGATCTTGTTGGCATCTCTTGGCACATCATCATGTCAACATCTTCGTATGCCCCGATGTAGTCTTGCTTCCCATTGTCGATTGCCTAATACAGGATCCATCTAGAGGCGTACTCAAGCCAGAATCCAGTAACAGATCTTGAGATTATCAAATATTTGATGTCTCTGAGAATTTTTGTGCACAGGACTCGAGTTATTACGTGCCCAGTGCTTCCAGGATCGGGACGCTACTTATTCCTTTTTCTGCTTTTCAGGGTCGCGATGTTTGTCAAAATGCATCGCAGATCCAGTGATTTTCTCTTGACTAGCTAAAAATATCTTCAATTTGTATATTTGATGCGCTCCGATGTCTAAAGATGTTTCATTGAATCTTCGTGGTATCACTCTGTCGAAATATGCGAAAGCTACTGGGTGGGAAGCCCAAGATTTAGCCTCTTTGTCGAAAGAAGAGTAAAGAAAGTCATGAGTTTCTTTCTCTGTCATCTTCAAACTATTCCTCGTCAAGCTGATCCGATTTGTATGGGGTTTCGATTTGGATGCGACCAAAGTTGATTTCAGTTCCATCAGAGAGCCTCCTACAGGTATATCGACTAATCTGGCATCGAGCATCTCGGCTGGATCGGCATCGGGCGTCTCTGCTGGCCTCGTTGGAACTGGAAGTTGTTTTGTTTCATTCAATTCCCGCTGTTGACTTGCAACTCGTCCAACAAGTCCAACGTTCTTCAACCATATTGCAAATGTGGAAAGCACATTTCCAGGGAAATGTGGTTTCGGGTATCTCGACTGAACTTCGTCACGTTTCCTTCACGGTAGCAGTACCTACAACTTCATCTGCAGCATTCTCGACTGATACTTCGACCTCTCCTTCCTCGCCGGAGAATAGTTGTGGAGAGACAACAGATGGATCTGCCTCATACCCCCTTCTTCTTCCACCAGGCATGAAAATCTTCGGAACAAGTACTCCTTTTTGTAAAGCTCTTTGAGCAGAGGAACTTTGGGTACAAGTTGGCTGTCCTTTCATACTGCTCGCAACGGCTGACCTATATGATAAATATACCGTGAGAAGCAGAGTATGTGAGGCTCCATGCTCCTGACGTATCCAAGTTCCCATTTACCACGGCAGTTCTTCTCGACAAGCTTGAAGAAGCAGACTTCATCGTCTCGATTCCACTTCTCTTGCATTTTGATATACGGAGTTCGCATCCTACGAAATCGATCAATGGCGCGCAAGGCTACATGCTCCTCGTGAACCTTCAGTAGCTCTATGGAAATTTGCACCTTCGGTAGATCGTTGATTTTCGGCGTGTATCCGCGAACTGGTACAAAACTGCCGATGTTTCTTCCTCTATACATGATGTTGCTCAAGTATGGAGCCTTCCGATAGAGTCTCCCGTGCAGTGACCGTAGTTTTTCATCTGCTTGAGAAATATTCCGCATCTTTCAACAAACGTTGAAATACCAACCTCATTACCGCATTATTACATTATACCACTCCCAACTTTTTATGTCGGCAAGAGGGGCGTGGCCTAAATCCTATTCCATAATACCCAAAGGACTTTAGGAGTGGACTCCTGAAGAATTCTATGTCGGCGGAGGCGATATCAGCGGGGTTGTGTGTTAATCCATTGCAATTCGAGGACCTTGACAGATTCTGTTAGCTCTCAGGTTTGTGACGGAGTACGCAGTGTACAAATAAACCATGTGAATAGTTGGCTGGTTCTTATTTCGGTAGTAAAAAAGAAGTCCGCTTGTAAGGTCGTGTCAAATTTCATAAACATCCTGCTGAAAGAGACTTTCTTTGATCACTTCGGTTGAGACGTCTCCTTAAATGAGGTGCACCTGTCAAAAGATTATTTCAATGCTTGACGAAGGACGATATTCAGAACCCCAGCACCGTCACACAATTTCTTCATGTCTTCGAAGTGGAGATTTGTGTATCCATGTAATCTGTTTTCCAATCTCTTGGCGATCTTTCTAACCATGAAAAACTGGCGCTTTGGTCTGCCTTTACAGTTACTAATAATGAGGGACCTTATGATTGAAAAACAGCTTTTGAAAGAATTGAGCTTGAACGGGGCAAACATGACATACGTTTTAACTGCATCTGGGGTGCCTTGAATACAGGATCATTGTAAAAAGGCAAACAAAGATCCTTCCTTCACAAACTATTAACTCCTGCAGGAACGAATGGCGGCAAAACATTATGGGCATGTGCCCGATCTCGTTCCCTACTGGAATTAGTGGAATTAGGCCATCACCAGGCACAAAGAGAAAGGAAGTAGTGCTTTGGTTACAACTAGGTACGTCACTGGCATCTCCAGGATTGCAAAGGTTACTTGAGGATTCAAACATTCCTTTCTATAACCGTGGACGAACGACTCACGGTCCAATTCCTTCAATTTGAACGGGATACTGATGGAATTGCACAGACTCTTGATGCTATCCTCACCTCAGACACTCCTGGGACAGCCGCCATCTAGAATGGGGTTGTTGTCATCCACCCCAGTAACTACGTCTAATCGACCCTTGGGGTCGATTATCAAAATTAATTGTTTCTGGGACGGATGAAGCGAGGCCGAAAACCATGGTTGGTCTTGCCCTCACCGTCCTTTGTTTCTTTAGCTGTGGAAGTGCGACGCTTCTTCGTGACAAAGCTCGGCTTTGGACACTTTCGGTCTCCCCTCCAGTGTCACTTTTTCCACAGTCGTAGCAAACGACGTTGTCGACAACTGAAGCCCACTTGGGATCACGGTCCTTGAATTACTTTCGGCTCGATCTACGTCCTCGAGATCTGAAAGTACCACGACGACCGTTGCATGGAATGGAGTTCCTAACAGAGCCTGGATTGAAGTTGTTGTTTCTAACACCGTTGAATGAGTTCAGGAAAGTTTGCATCTTGATCATCATCGCTTGGATTTACGCTTTATTTGCGATACCTGGTGACGTCAAAGAGTGTTCTCCAGTCTGTCCAATGTTACGTAGCGCAGATATGGCATCATCCAGATGTATTTTGCAATTGGATCATCAACTTGTGAAAAAGATAAGCAAATGATCTTGTCTTACGGACATCATTACTGCTACTTCTTGCCTCCTGAAACGCATGCTTGAATTGATATATCACAAAAAAAAGATTTTTTTCGAAACTCTAGTCGGCTTGCTTGTACCAACGGCGCAAGCGTTAGACTCCTTCACTTGCTCAAATTTATGGCAAATAGCCTGCAAGTTCTCGAGACAGTCCTTGTTCATGGTTATTTTAGCCTTTGTTACCTCCAACGAATGGAGTTGTTGTGAAAGAGATATGAGCTGTAAATTGGCATTTGTGAGAACGTTTTCGTCCGGGTTGAAGTTGTTATAGTGCAATGACCCTTTGGGTCTACGTTAGGGATCAATGATACATTTTACTAACCGAATTTCGGTTACTATTTTATTTAGCTATTTACTATCCTAACTTTACAGTCCTGTAAGGACGCCTGACAGTGACCCTGTAGGGGCGTGTTATGGTCCGGTTCGGGTCCTGATATTTATTGGGTTGCTCCCCTAACTAATGCCAAGTGGCATAACTAGCTAACTGGCCGCCGGCCTAACTTTTAACTTAGTTTTTATTTTCCCTCGGCCTTGGGGCCGAGACCACTAAAGCCACAAGAGGTATGGCTCTGGAGTTACTAGTACCTTTTGCGCCCCGCGTCCCCTTTCTCGCGGCTCCTGTGACTGTAGCTATAGTAGCTTCACCCCCTCTTGTCCCGGCTAGTAGCCCTACGGACTGGTCCCCGCGAGGTTTCGCCCCTTTTTCCCTTTCCCCGCGCTTCCCTTCGCCCCTCGCGGCCCCGTCCCAAGAAAGGAATGTATCTCTAGACCGTGTTGGTCGACGCTCCCCCTCGGAGGACTGTATCTGAAACCCGCGGCTTCATGCCATCCCCTGCGGGAGGGTAGAAATCCCCTAAGAGTCTCTGCGCTCGTTCCGGTCGACGCGCTCCGCGTTTCCTACGTTCGGCCCCGCCGTTCGTCTTGTTACTCACCAGCCAAGGCCGTGTACCCCCGTCTTCCTTTTCCTGTTTGTTCCTTTTAGTCCGACAGACTGTCTTTCCCCCTTTGGCATCGCCACTTCGTTGCTGTCCTTTGGACTTATTGTTATCACAAGCCCTCGGCATACGTGTTTCTAGACACTTTGTGTCTACGCCTCGACTTTACAAGTCTCTACCACATCGCCTTACAGGCACCGAGCTACTGCCCTGCACGGGGCTTAAAGAGAAAGCGGGTCCTTCGGACGCCCGGTAGTCGTAAAGTCGCCGACTACTTCCCTCTCATTGCCGCAGGCATATTCAATTGACACCCTTACAGGGTCGGCCCTGTGCATTGCACTACAGTTGTTCAGCAATGTGATTGCAAGGACTTGTCCAACCGGGGAAGGCGGGGTTGAGTTAATGTTCTGCAAATTTTCGACATGTGCACCACGAAATCTTGACGAAAATGTAGCTAGACCCTATCATTATTGCGTCGAATCGAAGCGAACTTGTTGAAAGTGTTGATCAAACGGGATACAACTGCAATCGGTGGATCGATTGCCACCAGGTTCGCAATGTCTAGAGCTGCTTGAACCGGATATTCTGTCTGCTTGCAATCAATCCGGGACTCATCAACGATCGATTGTTGTTCGCGAGGGAGTCCGCGTTGATAGAGAGTCTGTCCAAGGATTTTGAACGTGTCCTTGATTCTTAAGTCTTTTCTGGCATCATGGGCTGCTTTAATTTGATCGATCCATTTGTCCACGCTCTTCGACAATTCTTTAAGTCCATGTTCGGATGGAACTTAGGTGCATCAAAGACACTTCCACCACTCGGAGATGAAAAGCCTCCTGGGCCCATAACTATGGTTAAGCGGTGAGGGAAAGTACTTAACACGTAGATGGTAACCGCGCGGTAGTGTCGGCGGCGAGGGGAGCGGGAGGATTGGCAGTGAGGCTAGAGTAGGGGAGCGTCAGAGATAGTGTGGGCAGGGTTTCAGTCCAGGGGCGTTGAGAAGGAAGTCTCGGGAGAAAGGCATGGTCAGCGGGTAGCAAAAAGTGCCTACCCACCTGGTCGACGGCGGAGACCGGGGACGAAGCGGCTTCCGCGAAATTATAGCTGCAGTGACCCGCCAAATTAACCGCAAAAATACACAATCAAACACTGTGCAATGAATGGTCCAGTTAACAATCGGAGTACTGTACAAAGTATTCATTTAATAAATCTAATTATTATTTAAGTAAGTTGATATTGAATGAATTAAAAAGTGGAGAAATTTTATAGAAATTTAATAATGGGTACAGAACAGTGCAGCATCATATTGTACTGCGCAGTATGTACAGTACGTATTGCACTGGTGCATCCCAGCTTTATTCGCGTTTCAACCAAATCTATTCCACCCTGCAGCAAGAGTGCAATCTCGAACTAGCAACTTGATACTATACAGTATTCTTGACGGGTACAGTTAACAAATTGATCCTGAGACATCCGCGGCGGGGTCGACTACAAACATTGAAGATATGCCCAGTGCATCCTCTGCTCGAGGTCAGTGCGCTACTGCCCTAACGACCAGTTCCGCTTTCTTCCAGCTAAACTTTACCTTGGCTTCCCACGAAGGGTACCAACGACCGGGACAAACCCGCCACACGCCCTCCGGTTATTCAACCGTCCAACCGCAATTCTCTGTTCACCTTCCTCACCATTGTAAGACCAAATTCATTATGAAATCTCCCTCAACTTCCGTAACGCTACTAGGCCTTCCCCAACCTGCCCTTTCCCTTATTCTCCGTCACGTTTTGTCTCTCTCCCCCGATCATGTGCTCCATCCTCACTCCTCTAATCTTCATTCTGCGGTCACCCTAGCCCGAGTCAGCGCAAAACTTCGGGTCGCCACTGCAAACACCGTTCACCATATCAGTTTCCTTGATTTCCCTCATACCACATTCTGGCCTTGTGTTACTGTGCTTTCCCCCTTTGCTTGGCCTAATTTACACACTCTGGAATGTACCGTCAACCGCTCCTCAATGATGGCCTTTTTGAAATGGCTTATTCCCGCTGATGGCATAAAGGCCTTGCGTTTACGTGTCGTCGGACAACCGTTCGGCAATGAAAGGTTGGCGCAGTTGGAAAGGTTGTTGTTGGGGAGACTGTTCACGCAGGGCGGTGTTCGCTTGGAGGAATTGGATGTTGAGGGCATTGAGTGTCAAGCCCTATTGTTTGCAGCCCTGTTTCAATGTACTAGTTTGCGCCGCTTGCGACTAACGCCGTATGGCAATGGGAAGGGCGAAGCTTTGTGGCAAATGTTGATGATTTTATGTTTGATTAATCGCCCCACTTTGCAGAGCGTCGAGTTTCCATTTCAAGAGTGGAAGGATACAATGGAAACCATGTTGGACGGTATGCATTTGTTTACCGCGTGTCAAGTGACTTGGGGTACATTTTGGGGGAGTTACCGCGCAGGATTAAAGGAATCGGCAGTCAACTTGCAGTCTGCAGAGGACGAGTTGGTGGCTCTGTTCAACAAGATTTCCATGCGCATGGATAAGCTTGAAGCAGACATGAACGAATCAATGCAAATATTTGAGAGTATTGCACCACATTGCAAGCAGATGACATGCCCACTGAGGCCCTCAGGAGACTGCTGCCCAGACTGGAGCTTGTGAATGGCCAGAGCGTCCAGCATGACATGGAGGAGCGATAGGATGCGTCACGGTGGCTTGTACTCCGTGGTATGCTTCTCTCATTTAGCGCAGCACAGTGCAATCACGTTTCGACCGCGCGGAATCTCATCAGGACCTGGAGAGTCTGGAACATCGGATGATAGGTCAATGTCTCTTGTCTGTCAACAATGTTATTTCTGTTTTAGTCGCCTAATCGTGCCAAGACGAAGGAGAAGAAAGAAAAGGGGATCAAATGATGGTTGAGCTGCCACTTACTTTCCGCCTTGCGCTGTTGAACGACTGGCCACCTCCGCTGCTGGTGGGAGGCCGTCGTCGACGCATGTCCTCGATTCGCTTTTCTAATGTCTGGTTCGATACCTGCAACTTGTCAAGCTTCTCCATAGCACCCCTCGCCTTCCTCTCTGCTTCATCTTGCTCACATAACGCCTGTTGATACTTTTGACCAATGACGTCCAGATCGATATTCCGTTCTAGAATTGTACCTTCGAGTTGCTCCGATCGCGTGAGTAGCACGTCAACTAGGTTGGTGCAAACGTGGGGCTCATGTTTGCAACTTCACTCTTGGCTACGTCACGCAGCTCATGTGTTTTCATTCTCGTAAAATCTACCAAAGCCTGGACACGTTGCACTAGCTGAACACTCTCCTTTGTTACCTCTCGTTTGGCACCTTTGTCGGGATCCTTTCCATTCTGTGTTGGGGCTTGAGAGTCGTCGTGTCTGACAAGTTGTGTTTGAATTCGTGGGGCAAGCCATTTCATTAAAGCATCGAACCAGATTTTTTCAAATGTCAATATCTCGGGCCATGCACACTCGCCCTTACCGGGACGAATGAGCGAGGACACGACAGCAAAGTCGAGACGCTCGAAATCAGGGGACGTGATAACATGGGAGAAGTTTGCGGTCTCTGCGGCGTAACTGCGCAGCTTTTCGACAATCTGCAAATCCTGAACATGGACGGCAAAGTCCAAAATGCGTAAACAGTTGTCGTTGCTGAGATTTTCAAGACAACTGGCTCTCGCCAAGTGGATGAGATGATCGACTCCAAAAAGAACACCAAAATGCCACACTTCCAAGGCAAGAAGCACTGATTTCTTGGCCTCGTTCAAGTCACCGCCGTACATGATTTCAAGGGCCTCGCGTACAGCGGTGACAGAACAGTCTCTGATGACAATCTGGTTGGTAGTTGAACCATTTTTGGACAATTGTTGTTCGAATTTGGGAGAGACGGCGGTAAGAACGACGCGATGTGCGCCGAGACGGGTTTCAGCTAGAGCTCCATCACGCATGGGAGTTTGAATTAGGAAGAAGACGTCGTAGTGCTTCTCGGTATGCGAGTCGCTGAGCATCTTGCGAAGAAGAGTTTGTGCAAAGGCCATGATGAATGTGGAGGGGACGGGAGTGGAACGGACCGGGGAGGAGGGGGCTCGGGCGGGGTGGGGAGCTGCCGGTGGGAGTTGGTGAGGGTGTAGGATTTGAGGTGTTATGTTAAGTTGGGTGGAGGAGAGGACGTTGGGTGTTTGTAGGATGTGATGGTGTGGGATGATGAAGTTTTTTTTGTTGTTGTTTTGGTGCAGAATGGGCTGGAGGATAGTGGTTGGACTGGGTTGTTGATAAAGTGAATGGTAGGAACGAGGGCAGTTTGGTTGACGGGTGAGCGTAGTTGGGATGGGTGAGAAGAGAATAGACTGCACTGGTGAATGGGCTGGCGATGAGGAGATTTGTCAACCAATGTCTCGAGGTACAGTATGTACAATGGTCCGGTCTCAATAGGCAGTGCAGGGGAATGGGGAGAGGGAATTGGGTAGCAGCAACGCAATCTATGGAATACTGTACTGTACTGTACTGTACTGTTCTGTACTGTACTGCATGATACAGAATGGATCACTTGTCAGAAACTGCGGTGACCTCTCAAGAGGCCCTTTCTACGAAGAGGGTAAGGAAGGCCGTTCTGCGGATTGTTTTATGAAAGCAGTTACTTACAGTCATGCCAGTCATTGCCATATCGAGTGGGCGCACAGTACCTGTATGAGGGACCGTTGAAATAATCCCATTGCTCTGTGATTGGCTGCCTGCCTAATAGTTCCAAGTTGGAACAACTCTATGTTGAGCATAACTGCTTCGAGTCGTTGCAGAACCCACACGCAAACCTGCAACCACTGCAGCGACAAGTGTTCAAGATAGTATATCTCGAAAGTCTCTGCTAAATTACACCATACAAAGGCATTACAGTATTTGATTTCCCAGTTCGGAATTTTGACACTTGAAACAAGTTTTCGCTACTGTACCATACAAAACGCCGATCCACTGCACCATCCAACAATTATTGCCCCGTAACTTACAGACTTGCTGTAATGAATGAATCCTTTACACGATACAGTAATCTTAAATCGCCGCTGCTACTGTAAGCACAACACAGTGCAACAGAACCAAGGATGACTTGAGCGGGTATGGGAAAGATTGCTGTAAGCACAGAAACTCCGCTGCTGCGCCAATCCACTCATCGAAGAAGCCTCGTTCGCCCAAAACTTGCAGTACTCTGAAATTGCAGTACACACAGCGCCAAAATACCTTCGGAATGTACAGTACAGTAAATATACTGTACAGTACGTGTGCAGAACAGGACAGTTGTACAGTATCTAGACCGCATTGCTGTACAGTTCAGTACTGTACAACAGTTGATCAGCAGAAGCTCAAATCAATGTGATTTGCGGGAATATTCAAATATTGACATACTGTACGTATTGTACAGTATGTGCACATTCTTGTTGCTCCAAAGGTAATGTTCGTCCTGGCATAGGGATCATGACCATCTGTCCGTATATGTACATTTGAAGTTCAAAGTTTGAACCGACGTTCGGTTTGAAACAACGCGCTCAGTCCGGATGATTCCGAGTTCTTTGACACCTTCCGGGAGGTGACTACCAAGCTAGCCCCGTAACCGCTATCCCGCCGCGACAACCTCGACGTTCCCATCTATCCACTTGTACCCCCTAGCGTATGCCGAATCTCTTCCTCTTTGTGCCACCGTCAAACTTTTGTTTCTCCAAATCAACCCGTGCTATCGTCCCCCGCGTTTCACCTCTGACCATCATGTCCCACCGCGTCCGTCTCCTCTCCTGGAATATTGACATGGACACCGCTCCCATCCTCGCCCGCACTCGTGCCCTTGTGCAACAAATCCGTCACCTCAACCCTGACATCGTATTTCTTCAAGAGGTCACTGCCGAATCACTCCCCATTCTCACAGCTGCATTGCGACACAAAAAATCAGACAACATATCCACTGCAACCCAATCCCCACAGGAAAAAACAGATGCCAACATCAGCCACACCTCCAAGCCATCATACTTGTTCCACATCGGTGATACGTGGGCCGACAAACTGCCCTACTTTCCCATCATGCTCACTCGATTCGGCTTCCTCACACATATCGACATCACATGCAAACAATTTCCAGCTTCCCGCATGTACCGCAACTACATACTTGCCAAAGGACAGCTCAACGCAAATGGACCATGAGTAGCATTCCTAACTTCCCATCTCGAGTCTCTCAAAGAGGGCGCCATTCAACGCAAGCATCAAATCCAGCAGCTATTTTCTCATATGCGCGAGCTTGTCGTCGATGGATACGCCACAGTGTTTGCAGGCGACACTAACCTGCGTGACCAGAAGTGTCAGCCAAAGATGTGTTCAAGACACTTGCGGCGGAGAAGCAACGGGTGGACAACGGTGGTCTGGATCGCCCGAAAAAGAGGCAGCGCGTGGTGAAAAACGCCAAGTTTGTCGATGCGTGGCTTGCGGCTGGCGCGTCGGATGCTGAAAAGTTTACCTGGGATATGAGCAAGAATGATAACTTGGAGTTTGACACCATGTTCAAGCCAAAGGCAAGGTACGATCGTTCGTTCTTGTTGTGGCCACCGGAGATGAATGTCAACGTGGAGCGCTTCCGCTTGGTGGGAAGGAGCGACTGGCGTTGGGGAAGTTTGTAAGCGATCATTGGGGAATGTGCATCGATTTGGTGTTTACTGGAAAACTCCCACCGGTGAAGAGTAGGTTGTACGCTCATCGGTGTCCGCAATCGATGCTCATTTGTCAAAGGGAGACGGTATGATACAACTAGTGGATCGTTCTATTCCAACATCATACCCTTAGGGACCTTACCAAGCTGTAAATGTCTCCTTCTTCGGCAATTCCTTGCCATTGATTCTTTCCAGTGTCTTTATCAAGGCCTGAGTACCAAGGCGGCCATCGCCGCAAGCCATCAATGATACATACAACTGCTGCGCCAACGCTAGCCCGGCAATGAAATCTTCAACTGTTTGCATGCCTCCAGGGCAATACCCAAATCCTTCACAAAATGTTCCACATAAAACCGGGTGCCATGTCCCTCTTCAACACCTCGGGGCATAGCTCTGCACCGAGAAGCTTCCAGCACCTCCGCCAGCAATAGCAGCCAAGTAAGTCTCCAGATCCAAACCAGCGACATGAGCGTACATCAGGCCCTCACACATGCCTAGCATAGATGTGGCAATACCAATCTGATTCGCCATCTTACAATGCTGACCCGCACCTGGACCCCCAAATACATTGACGGTTGCAGCAAAGCAATCAAGCAGGGGTAAAACTTCCTCAATGGCTTTCTCATCCCCACCGACCATAATACTCAACGTGCCCTTCCTCGCCCCAATATCCCCTCCTGTCACTGGGGCATCCAACACATACTTTCCAGTCTCACTTGCCAACTCAGCAAGCTCCTTTGCCAGAGCTGGTTCCGAGGTGGTAAGATCAACAACGATTCCACCTGGTTTCAATCCAGCCAGAATACCATCTGGCCCGGCTATCACTTGACGGACGTCGGACGGATAACCGACCATGGTGAATACAATGTCAGCGGCCTCTGCGACTTCCTTCGGAGTGGAGACTAGTTTCGCCCCTCGGTCGATCAGCGGTTGAGCTTTAGAGGCCGTGCGGTTGTACACGGTGAGTGGAAGGTAACCGGCGGTTATGCAGTGACCGGCCATGTGGCACCCCATGACTCCGGTACCTACCCACCCGATCCGTGTTTCACCAGGCATGGAGGGCATTATTGGGTCTTTGGATTTCGTTGTGCGGTGAGAGGGAGGAGTTTGTGATTGCTTTAGCAAAGAGAATATGGGATCGGTTTCTCTCTACGGTAGATGAAAGTCGCGCCTGGAAGAACGACCAACGCCCCTGATCTGGCGACTTTAGCCGCCCGGATGCCGTTAACATTAGTATCTAGCAATAGTACTGGCATTAGTGGCGATCATGAGATCCAACTACAGTAAACAGCTTCTTTGCTGTACAAAAACGAAGATATACGTAGCAAGCCAGCGTGTAACCTTTCTTAGAGGTGGCCACAGTAATTTTTGAAAAGAATTCAGTACCTCGGTAATATATTGTCCATTTTGCCCATAATTATGCTGTACAATGTACAGTAGTAAGAGAGAAAATGAGACCTTTACAGTATATAAAGATTTATGTGCGCCCGCTTCACTACGCCGAAACAGTGCATTTGTTAATTGACCCAAAGCCTTCGCATCACTCGGAACGAAAATCTTAAGAGTTCTAAGGCACGGAAGTGTGCGGAGAGTATTCAGAGACCAACTACGTAGTCAGGCGGCGGGTGGCAACCTGTCGCGCCTGCATCACTTTGAGGCTAAACGCAAAGCGGGTAACGAAGTCGCGAAGTTCCTGCTAGGAGATGGACCGCGGCGGGAAGCAGCGAAGGAAGCGAGGCGTCGGAAGAACCTCTGGCCCTCGTCGCCCAAGGAGCTAGAGATATCAGTCCCGACGGGGGAACGGAGGATATCGTGTGTGGTGGCAGTAATCGCCGTAACGACGATGTTTCTCGCGCTCTGCGAGTGTCACAGCAGCGCCTGCGTTAACTATACTTGGCAAAATGTGGCGGCGAGCAGAAGTATGGGCAATGGTAATGTCGACGGCAATATCACTGGTGTGAAGACCATAGGCACCCGGAATGTAGATGGCCATTCGTAATGGACGGGCTTCCAATGAAAAAAAGAATTGGGATCTTGGACGGGGAGCGTATGTTCGACGAGTGCAGCGATTCCAACTTCCTTACAGAAGCGGGCGAGAACGTTGCTAACGACGTGATGCCGGCGAGTCATGCCGTCTTCGTACTTGCAAGTCAAAGCATGTCGGCCGCTTGGATCCAAGACGGGCACAACGTCGACAGAGCGCTAGGGGCAGACCGTACAACGAGTAGATCCTGGGAATAGCGCGATAACGAGACGAACAGCAGGGCGACCTTCCACGCAGAGGCGGCCATGTACGTACCGCAGTGGCGGTGAGGGAGCGAAGAGAAAACGGAACAGTAGGAAGATGTGTGCACGGAGAGGACGCAGTGCTCGGTCGGGTGCTGCGGACAAGAACAACCTGTCAGACTTAGAAAGCATGAGTTCAGATGTAATCGCAGATTCGAGCCTTTCACTGGGGGCGGGCCAAGAACAACGCTCGAAGAGGGAAGTAGCCGTTAGCGACGAAGACAGCTGCGGATGGCGGGAAGATAGGAGCGAGATTGCAGACCGGGGACCTCTTCAAATGGCGGTCTTGGGCAAGGGTCAGCAGGTCGGATATAAGACGGAAAGAATGATTACGACGCTGCGTAAGCCGCCTCGTACTGTCCGACGTTTGCAGGAGACCGAGACCACCCATTAAAAAGCGAAGAGAGGCCTGAAGCCATGCTCTATCCGAGCAGGGCAATTGCAATTGGTGAACGCTTCCCTCTGCTTCTGATCGAAGCTGGCTGCCAGTACCGCAGATTGAGTGGGGGGAAACGTACGTATTACGTCCATGACCTCAGAGGCGTTCGCACAGAATCGGTGAAGGTGGAAAGCCAATTGTGCATGGTCCAAGCTCGGAGAGGTTGGAAGATACGGTCCACGGCGGTTTGGCGTTCTGTGAAGAACTTGTCGAACTGATTGGAGATCCCAGCACAGCAAAACCGGGGGATAGAAAAGGGGCAGGAAGTGACAAAGGGATGTGGGAAGGAAGAAACCGTACACTGGGGGTTTGGAAAGGTTCAGCTGGAATCCAACTGGACCCCCTTCGAGCTGGATGGAATGGATGTCGGCAGCGGCGTGGGAACGCGGAGGAAAATGTTGCCGTCATCTGCACACCATGCATTCAGAGCAGGTGAGAGCTTTGTAGCGAGAGCAAGAGAGGATGAAGAGCAAGAGCAAAGAGCAAGGGACCGACCGGACCCCCTTGCTGCGTGCCCTCGGCACTACTGACGTAGTGGCCGAAAGCGAGCTCTTTAAGGCACCGTAATAGTAGTGCACCCAATTTGCTGACCTGGGGCAATTGTTTGTACCACTTCAAGAATGCGCTGACGGGAAATGCGATTGAAAGCTGTGAGCGTCATCTAAACCAACACGTGGTCGTAGAACTCTGGGCACTGGGAATGACGACGCAAGCAGTGAATGATGACATCGGAGCCGTTTTGACGCATACCTCCAGTTGATGAGGTAAAGGTGTGAGCGAAGGACGGAGGAAGTATTGAGCGCCGAGAGCCTAGAAATTCGGCGCCGGAAGGGAAGCCCGACAGCTATTGGACAGATTCCCCGTTTGGTTTCGTCAGCGCAGTGAGACTGTCTCCGCAGAAGTACAGGCGGCATGCGGCCAACAGTTCGCCGTTCGGCAGAGATTCAGGAACTTTGTCAGAGCATGAAGGCAATTCGGCCAGGTCTGACGGGCGGAGTAGCATTCGCAGGAACACTGGGGACACATCATCGGCCCCAGGAGCGGTTGAAAAGTCCAAGCTTTTAATAGCACGGCGGACGTCCGAGACAAAGAACTTGCGCAGTACTGGCAAACGATAGGGGGCATGGGGGTGATAGGACCGGGCGGCAAGGAATGGAGAGAAGCGAAGGACTGAAAGGTAGCTTCGCTGGGGGAAGTGGAGGATCAACTTCGAGAGGGGCTGCGGTGGCCCGGGAAGGGCTACCCCGGGAGAGTAAGCGGCGACATCTGCGAAGGGCAGGGTCAGCGGGCTAGGGCGGGGGGGAGGGCGGAGGTGAAGGAGGTAGGCTCGTGGAGGAGGTCATCATAGAGGTTGCGGAAGCAATGCGGATGCGGTCACCAAGGCTGGAGCAATCTTCACGGCGACTGCGGCCAAGAGTGCGGGGCGGTTCTGTCGGAAAACTAGCTTCGGGATGGCAAGAAGTTCTAGGAGGGCTCGAGTCTTGTGCTCTGGCCAGGCAGTGGATATAACGCGGTACAAGGCCGCGAAGTGCAAGTCATAGGCTGCGGTTTGGACTGGACGTGGAATGTGGGTGGGAAAAGGGAAGGGGCAGAGCTGTGGGGACGGGAGATGAGGGCTGACAGAGATGTATCAGGTAATTGGGAATGGTTATGACGGATGAACTATTTGTTTCACTTGCCATCTTCATTAATGAAGAGAAGTGAAAAGAACCATCCGCAGTTCTTGAAAACTTGGGATGTACTCAAAGGATCAGTCAGAAATTTGTTCTTGGTATTAAAAAGAGAAGCATACATTCCTTAGTGAGAGAAAATCAGGCGTGCTCCTAAAACTGATGATATTAATTTGCCTCTAGTTCTCATTTTTTTAGTCGTTATCTGTTAAAAGGTATTATTAGGGAGTAAAAAGGTATTTGGTAATTAAAAGAAATATTCCAGGGTAAAATTCAGATATCTGCTCTAAAAAAGAAAAAAACAATAGCTGTGTATTAATAGGAAGTGATTATTCTAGTGGCAACTCTCGTGCAACTCTGTTACTTTCTTTTGGATATTTTTGAGGAAGATAGGCTGAAATATAAATATTTGTAACTTAATATCAAATATCATACCAATTACAGGGGATAAGTTTTTATTAATACTCGAAAGGATAACCAGGCGTGGGAATAGTATTCTGCTTAAGCATGATATGACGTCAGGACTGCGAACATTACTCTCATGTTATTTTTTAAAGTTCTTAGTGTTTAAAGTACGAGAATAGAGTCTAATCGCTCATTTTTACTGATTATATGGCTTTGGATAATATATGTAAGGCCCTTGAACAGAAAAATTCGAATTCCATAGTCTTTTTACGTTTTCTAAACTCGTCAAGAGCAATAATATCCTGATTAAGTATAAACTAACTACATCAAAGCCCAAAAAAGTGACTATAGTCCCCCAAATGCTAATCAGCTTCGAAATTTGATAAAATTTTGACAAGCAGTGTGCGAAAAAGATGCTAAGTAAGTACCGCTAAAACAATTGTTTCCAAATCAGCCTAAATTCAGAGGCACTGTTCATCTGATGGAACTCATTCAAAATGGAACTATTTACGGTTGTAGGCCTAATGTTTTACTTTGAGGCCAGTAAATTTACTGTCTTTTTTTAGAGCACATTCTTTTTCTCAGCAGAGGTATTATAAATAGATCTAAGAGAAGAAAATTGTTATCCTTCTTCACTTACAGTCCTTCAGCCTTTTCATATTTTTTCCATCTGATCTATTTCGTTTTGGTTTCTGTTAGAAGTCGTATATGGTGACCGACTACCGTAGAGGAAAGTAAGAGATTGAACACATTTCATGGCAGCTCTAGAGAAGACCTACAGCTGTGTAATTACAGGACTGAAGCATCGCTAGTAGCCAAGAATGTTCTGCTCGTCGTTGAGACATTTTTTGACAGAAAAGGATGGTCGGGAGCGCACGCTAAGTTTACACTTTATGAGGAATATGACAGACGCCAGAGATCATTATTCAATGGATTGGTGATCTCCTCTTGCGACTTTGTTTGACGGTTTAAGTAAACCCCTTCCAAGTTAGGAGCTGGCTGAAAGATATACATCATTTGTTGTGGAAATCTATACCGGTGAAATGTCAATCAATAATTGCCAAAATGTCACACTGCAACGAACCTGGGAACAATTACGGCGAAACTCTCGAAGAAGTTTTTAAAAGGCTTGCTTTGATGGGCTGCCCTATTTCCAAAGAACTTGCAAGTGCATATAATCTACCGTAGCTAAGGGTTATCGAAAGTACAGTTTTGGCCTTTAATTGCCTTGTTACATATAAGCAAAAGCAAGCTAGAGTGGCAGTGTCTCACATCTGCGTTTTTCCATGTGCATGATTATCAACAGTCTACAATGATCCCGATAGTTCCTTGTAAATCAATTACTAAGAGAAGCACTCAGGAACTATCTACAAGAGCAAGAAAGCCGAGTAAATTCCGTATGCAGCATCTGCAGGTGATATCAGAGAAACTTTGTTGCTTCGGATGCAATCGTTTCATAACAATGAGAAAAATGCTACCTGAATAGGGAAAGGGAATTTGATTGAAGTGAAGGGGCAAGTATAACTTAAAAAGCGCTGATTTGCGGGCTGCGCATTTTCTAGTAACAAGTGATAGGCAGTTTGATGCGCATTTTCTAATAACAATTGATAGACAGTTTGATGAGAAACTCCGTGCTTCTTATTGAGATAGCATGTCCAAAAGTTAAATTCTACATATTCAGACACAGTCAGAGTAGGAACTAGTTAAGAGCAAAATGGTCACTTCCTACTCGATTAGAGGTTGTTGTCACGTGCAGCTTCTTGGCAGTGTCGTACAACTATCAAAGATCGGATACTTGGAATTAGTGTCAGTTCTGTATAGGCCTTTAATTGGATCGTCGAAAGGAAGCGAGCAATGAAAGAGAAAGCTTGAAAGCAGTTTTCTGAGTAAAGTTCAGGCCTTGAGGTCCGAGTTCCAAGAGTCGGAGCCATTATAACCCTCATCATCCAGAGCGGGGTGGCGAGCATTGTTCCGCGAGTTACAACAGGTTAATCGATGCCATGATATGTAATAAAGACTGCCAATTTGCATTTAAGGAAATTGAACCCTGTAGCATCATCCTTGGGGATGGTAAGAGATTGTGCCGCTCATTTCGGCATGCTCGTGATAGGAACTGCAACACGCGATCATAATATTACTTTCTATCGCATAGCTGTACGGTGCAGAGTTTTTTACTCGCGGGTACTTTTCATGTTACTTATAAGTTTGTTCTGTGCTCTGTGATCACGGTTATGGTGATTTCTTTGCAAACACTGAGTGCAGTTGAAACTTGACACGGACTCTCTAGTTCGAGAGAAGTTAGTCTTATGTGTCTACAAAATTGAATGGATTCTGGTGATAAATGAAATGGCATTTGGCACAGCCATAGAAAGCGATAATAAAGTTACGATTCTGAGCCAGTACTGTAGATGTTGTAGCAGCGGCTCGTTCGGGCGAACTTACCGAGTATCAAACGTTTAGAAGGTATGGCGCTATTACTGTCAGGCATGAACCGAAGGTTGGCTAGGCAATCTGGTGGGACAGTTGTATAAAACGAGAGAAAGTTCGACAAAATAAATTTACAAGCACAACCCGTTCACGTTATAGCGGTGAAGCCATTCACTCATATGTAAGTGGAATTATGTCTCTTTGGAAATATTTCATGGTTCTCTGCACTTTATATCATTTGCCGACGAGCAGTCTGAGAGGATTCGAACCCAGCCGATCCAAGGAAAGATTGATATATTTGAGCAGTATAGACTTCATGTATCATATCTAGAGGGGATATTCGCTTGCAATGCAACAAGAATGCATAGCGACAATGTTTGGAAATATATCGCTTTTGCAGAATACCTTGAACAGCGCAGAATTGAGCACGCTACAACTATTCCATACAAAAATAACGGAATGTGCATAACAGAACGTGTCAAAAGCAAAATCTCTGAATCCATAAGAACCCTTCTTGCATGATCGCCTCCCAGAATTCTCTCGGACAGCGGCAATGGTCCATGCTGCGAAATTCAGAAACTCTCACTTCTGATCTCGTCAGAAATTACATACTTTTCTTGAGATGATGAGTGGTCAGAATCTGGACAATTCGTTCCTCAGATATTTCGGTCAATTAAGTTTGTGAAATGTTTCCACGATAAATATCCGCAGAATGGATGATAAATAACAATTAGGCATGATCTTCGGCTGCTTTTAGAGCGGCCAGTAAGGATTATAGATTATCAGGCGACTTATCGCAGTTATCAATGAGGATTTCACGCTATTAAGAACAGTAAAATCTTCGTCTTTACAATTAATGACAATCGCATAGGAGATGACTATTTGGCCAAAAAAAAGACGTTAATGCGTTCGAAAAAGTATATAAATGACAGAACAGACCCGGCATGCCAGTTAATGTCACCTAGGGTGATATACATGTACTGAAGTTTAGCCTTAGTATTTTAAAATCCCGTTCTGATGTTTTGGAGCATATACCATTAGCAGCGAAGAATGGACGTGGTTTTTTATTTCACATGGCGCAAAAATTCCTTGCTACTTCATCCACAATTCGTATTGATACGTTGCTTGTCGGTGGCCATCGAACAAAATGATGGTCGACAGCGGCAGTCAGGCATAGACTCTGAGCTGAAACATAGAATGTTGTAGCGACGCCACCGGGTGTGCACGTATTACTAATACTAAATAAATTCATCTTCACTCGCAAGCTAGATTAATTTCGTAACACTTTTCGACACAACGCACATTTTTTATGGAAGGTTTCTGCAAGGGAAAGTTAATTGTAATTTTGCCCCAATAGTAGAAATTATTCCGGTTCCTTTCTTTTTAAATGACATCATTCAGAGGGATCCTTTTTCCACCAACCAGATGCTAAAATTTGTTTTTATATCTTGAATTAGACAAATGCATTGACTTGATAGAGCCGGAGGGTGTGAAACTCCATGAGGATCATGATGCATTGAAAATAAGGCGAGGCTTGTGTGTTTTGAAGCAAGCAACACGTCAATAGCAAACTAAATGGAATGATTTAATCTGTAAAAACGGTTGTTTAAGTTATTTTTTTAATGAACTTGTTTACTATTGTCCTAATTTGTGGCTTTCTTCGTATTTTGATAACATTATTGTCAAATCAAAGAATATGGCTGAAGTGGAAGAGATCAAATTTATTTATGGGACAATCTTTTCATCAGTTATTTAGGATAGCTCTACTCTTTTCTGGGAGTTTTATTCCTTCTGGAATTCATTTTCGCATAGATTACACATAAGCCCTACATCGAGCGGGTGATCCAAAAGTTTGGAATGGAATCCGGTCGGAAAGTTTCTACCCCAATATGAAATGGAGCAAATAGTTATTTACTAATGATAAGAGTGAGTCTGTATATCGCCTTTAATATCAAGAACTTCTCGAGTGTTTGATCTTTATGGCTACACCCACCAGACCGGATATGAGCTTTTCTGTTTCGTTCCTTTGCAGTTACACATCCCGTCATTACCATTGGCACTAGTTCAAACTGAAGATTTCCGTGTGTTATTTCGTGTAAAGATGGAATTTTTATTACGTATTAAGGTGTTTGGAGAGAATAAAGTTTTTAGATTTAGCGATTCAGACTACAAAAGCGACTAATTCGACCTGAAATATACTAATGGAGCATTTTTGTATTGTGAATACATCTTTGGTCTGGATTACGCAACAAAAGAGTATCTCGGCGCTTTTTGGACAGAATCATGGTAGAAAAAACAACAAACCTGATCGTTTGGCTCCAATAAATGATAAAAGAATTTGATTTTAGAAGTAGTAGGCGAATGAAGTTTTTAAGAGATAATTAGGTGTGCGTAATATAAATTATGTATCCTTTAGGGAGAATTTCGGAGAAGACCAGAAGAATGGTGGAATTGTTAAGGTTAAGATTTTTACTACGAGCCATAACTGCGCTTGTCTGCATATTTTCAGCCTTTGACTCAATGACTAGTGTCATATTGGCTGTTCAGGAATACTGTATTTGATTCATTGTCTTGCTTCAACTGATTGAGTTTCGGATATTGTACGTTCTGTAGTCATAAATTGGAAAGTTTTTTAGCTATATCTTCACAAATCACCGTGAATTCCCATATTGCTAGTTGCGTATAACACACTAGCGGTTTGATCACATCGACTGTTCTTTTATCGAATAATTATAGTCTATACATTGTAAAGAATTATAATCTATATCTACGTTTTATGTCTCTAGGAAGAGATATTGGAACCAGTGTATATCCAAAAAGGTCTTCTGCATTAGATTTCTGGAGGAAGAATGCACTTGAGCGGCAGATCAGACTTCTTGTTGGTTTTTGCAGATATGGAAAAATTCTCCGTAGCATAATAGTATCTCCCTACGATTATTTAGGATACAGGAAAAGTGCAGCTTATTTATATGTATCTATGGTAACTATTTTATTTAGGTTTGATAAGTTTATAATGATGCCTGTTGGGTATGGAAAATATACAATTACGATGCAACTATGACAAAATTTAGGTGTGGAAGGAAGCCATGGTGTTTAGTGAGTAACTACTGAGCTAACACTAGTCGGGTATGATTCGGATCCACAATGGATACAGTAACGGTCTTTGTTATTAAGATTATTAAGGATACGATGTCACGGGCAAAAATAATTAAAACAGATAACTTGCAGAAAATTTATTGGTCAATTGTCAGCCAGTTATCAGGCTTTTACATAATTTTGAAGAGTAAAATGATACATGCAAGCAGTCCTGAATAACTAACTTTTACTCAAGTAAAAAGCTTGATTCAATAAATGCTTGCAAATACGATTATTTTATTGCTTTGCTGTTCCATTTATGTGCTTACTATCTTCGATGTTATCCTACTGCTCGCATATACACTTTATTATTGCCTCTCTCTCATGGTACTTCATCTGAAAAACGATATTCACATACCTAATATGTGAAATTGTTTTCAGATGGTCATATAAACGCAAAGCAATAAACTTTTGCCGCGTGTGCCGTCTCATTTATAACATTATATCACTCCAACCAGCAATTAGACCCTGAGAACTTTTTGATGCGCAAATTCCATCCCTTCTAGTTCTTGTAGAGTACCGGTAAATGATCGTGGAAAACACAGCTACAGTTTGGAAATATGTAATATGAGCAAACAGCAAGTGTTGTTCCTGACCGTGAATCGAAAATGAAAATACGCTGAGCCCCGTGGCTCCGTTTATGTCTTCCGCACTATGCCATTCATCCTCTGTTCTCTCAGCCGTACAACAAAGATTGGAGCATATGCCGCCCGGTACGTTCCGAATTTGAGTTCGAAGAGTCTCTATACTCATATCGATACGTATGAAGATCATTAATTAAGTGTCAACTCACTGCAGTTGTTAGAAGTTTATAGCGTAATGAAGCCCGGAGATTATCCGTCTCTGTATTTCTAGATGTATAAACCTACATAGGAATGATTTACCTCTTACTGAGCCAGACTTCTGCTGTACTCGATAACTGTTGAATCTCACAATCTTTATTTCCACCGAGACAGGTTACGTGCATCCTGATTAAATGTAACGATTCGCAGGTAGCCAAGAATAAGTGTAGACAGTGAAGAGAGTGTCACTTATCTCACCGGTAGTTTCCCTTAAAAAAATCCTAAATCCCTAATCAAACCCCACGATCCATTATCATGGTACTGAACGTTCGCAGGTTTGGAAACATGCTTGCCCTTTAGGCAATCAACAATAAAAAACTTAAATTTCAAAGCAATAATTGTGTCGTACCAAAACGCAAGTAATATACCGAATAGCTCCAACTATAGCAATATATATCCATTACTGTCCGCACAGACACGGTACATAGAACTTTTGAATTCCTGACGTGTTCGAGTCTGAGAGCAATGGCACGAAACTTAACTTGCATGTTTTCTTATCAATTCGTTTTGAATGCACGAATGAATTCCAAAACTTCAATAGAAATCGCATGGAAATATTGGCAATTTGATTCAATGAGAAGAGCTTAAGACACTAAAAATTCATATTCAGCACAAAATAACTTAGACTCGTATTCCACTCGGTCAGAAATAGATAGGAATGTAATAGGTGACAAGGAAGGTTCATATATTGTACCACAAGCAAGAAAATCAACGTATATCAGATTGCACTCTTAAAAATAGTAGTACTGCCAAAACATTCACTTCGTTCCGAACCCATTCATTTTTCGAATGAACCCTTGTATTATTTCACTGCCTTGATATACCTCCGAACTATACATTTGTTTCTAATGCAACTCAATCTTGTTCCCAATAGGATAGGTTTCAGGCGAGCCCCTCTCTCTTCTCTATAGACTCCGAACACCAACACACTGCCCTGATAGAAATGAACCTCCATAATAAAATACCGCCAGCTTCTCAGCACTGTTCAAGATCATATCTTTCTCAGTTTTTTGCCAATTCTCAGCGGCATATTTGCACAAATAATAATAGACGTCATTGGAACTTTAAAATAAGCTGCGTAAGTAAAAGAATCACTCCTATATCTCGTAAAGTATGCTAACGACCGACTTAAGCGACCTTTCGCTTATGAGCCCTAGTGTCTATCTGCAAATTGTACCGAAATTATCTGCAATTAGATCGCAGAATATTGGCTTGAATTGCCAACGCCTCTTAATGCTCTTTTGAAGTGAACCATCTTCCTTGAACAGTTTAAGTCCCTGGGGATCAAGAAAGTATCGCTTCTTGAGGAAGTTGAAGAAGCTGATCACTAGTGTAACGCAATAAAATCTGGTCGATAGACGATCTTTTTTACTTTCACTCCAATTCATGAAAAATACTCTTCTCTGATATAAAATAAACCAGTTTCCTTATCTAACATAAATGATTCCTTCCATTCAATTTCAACTAGAACAACTCGCTTGGTTTGTGTCGTACTGTGATTTACATCATGGGATCGTATTGGATTTCCACAAATCAGAAACAAAGCCATAGTACGTATCTATTAAGCTCTCAACACCTCTATCGAATCTATTCCCGTTATGTACACTTAATTTAGCCGCAATCTAACACTTCTGTCTAATACTGGACCCTGCCTTTCGAAAAATCTCAAACCTTATATTAAGGTTTGAACTGTTTCAATATCAAACTGAAGACCACTTTCTGAGACTTCTACCGCCGATATACCTAGAGGCACTTAATTTGGCACAGTTCTACTTCTATACCAAGTCTTTGTTATGCATTTTGAAGAACATAATGCTTCTTAACGTCATTATTCAGATTTTTCTTGCCCAGTAGAGACCAAGGGAATCGAAATTCAACCACTTGGCCATTCCCGAGTTCGCGGTTTGTGAATTGATCACTGTTCAATCCAGCTGCACTGTTTAGGCCTCCATTCAGAATTCTGAATACAAATAAGTTAAGTGACTTATGGAACATGTCTGCTTCTGGGCTTACTTTTGAAGTGACGTGTATTGTCGTCTCGCCTAGAAGAGTCTCTCAAGCAAGAATTGTGACAGATTTCTTAGAGGCCCCTCCGGGGCCATTGTATCAGTCACTCATAGAATTTCATGGGTATTCGGTGTGAAACAGAATCGACATCTTCGATTTTCATGACACAATTCTGTGAATAGCACATGGCTTGTTGTACAACACGTCGTATTTCATCAATGACGGATCTTCCCGTCGTGAAATTGAAAACTAAATCGAACATATCCCTGCATTTTGCCCAAAGCAAGGATACATTCTCGGAACAATATTCCCATGGAATATTACGGTGGCATAGTATATGCTCAGGCTCCGGAAAGACTAGGCCTTAAACGAATAAATATCATAAATACGTTCCAATGGTCTGCCCCGTGAAGAAGGAAATCCATGAACGTCTAATCCCAGTACTTTTTTTGATCTCATCAACTGATTTCCGACCTGTTATGAAGGAAGAACTAAAAGAAACGGTCTATAATTCCTATCAATTGGCCAGGTAAAAATACTTTCGTCCACCCCTGGACGCACAAATGAATCTAATCGTACGGAATGTATTAAAGAAATCCGGACCTTCTTGTAATATTTACCGTACTGTCCCCGGAGTAAATTAGAGCGCTTCTCTTAGCATTCTCAAGTGCATTCCTTCTTAAATGCTCTTGTTGGATCTTATTCTAGGCCATTCTAGATATATCCATTTAAAATACCCCTTCTATCCGTCATTTCTTTTCTTCTAATCTTTGGTCTCCCTTCAGGAGAGGAGCTTTTATATCGACTATTTGAGACAGTATCTACATGGGCATTTAGCTAGATTCCCGACGTAACTTCTGACCTTTGAGCCCACAGGCCAGTCTGAGGTGAAGAAAAGTAAAAACTCGCGCAATATCATTTAATTTCCATCTGCACAGACCACGTCAGTGCCATTCCCCCGATACCAATGCAGTAAAGTATTATAAAGTAAGATCTAAATATCCCTCAAAGGAAGGGAGAAAAAAAGTATCAAAATAATTTCATCATATGATCTTGGAACAAAAGCACATGGTAAACAGTTGTTTGCTCGACACCCGCAGTATATTCATGTGATAATTTCAGGATACTGAACATTAATGATCTGCAACTGCGTTCCCGATGCGCATCGTTGAATATCTGAAACGCGTAACTTGACAGGGAGAGAAAACCCCAATTTCCACAGTGTCAATGATTGACGTCATCCTTTCCTGAAGGATGGCCCGAAACATGTTCGCATCAAAAAATCGCGCAAAACACTTGAATTGGACTAGGTATTACACTCACATTGTTGTGGGGTTCTAAAATTGGCCGAGAGTAAAATTTTTGTGTGGTGCTGCAACTTGTGATTTTAAAATCGCTCTGTTGTCAACATGGCCAGTGATAACAAAATCGACATATCAGTGACAAGGGTTCTTACATTTCTAGATACATGTGCCAGGTCTAGCCTGGTCTTGTGCGAATCTAAAACATGACAAATTCTCCAGAAAGATAGCCTGAAAGTGTACGGAATAAGCGCCTTGCATGCATGTCCGGCGGGAATACTTACCGCCGTAGGAAGCTAGCTATAAACGCAGATGTAAGGCTTTCACAATGCGACACGGTGCGAAGAAAGTGTCCAAAAGGCAATCTATTTACCTACCATAAGAGCTTTCTTCTGAGAGACAAGGAATTAGTCGCCCACATTTTAACTTATGGGTCGGCTTGCTCCACCTCTCTTTCCAATGTTTTGCGCCTTTGAATCGTTCCTATTTCGTGGTCAAAGCTACCTCTGCGAAGATCTCCTGTTGACGGTGTGGTTTGGAAGCATTGCTTCCTCCAGCTTCAAAATGCCACAAGGGTGGATGCACGACACTTATTGACCAGTACGAAGACCACGCGCTGCGCTGTGCCAATATATCTACCCATGGATGGCGGCATGACTTGAAAACACTTCTTTTGCTGCAGACAACTCCAAAGCGACGGTACCCTGTCCTCGAGCCCTCGGCGTCAGTGAGAGTAACCCTGTACAGCGCTTGGAAGCAAGATTTCTATGAAGCGTCGAAGTCACAGGAGCGGAACTGGCGTTGCGGAGGTCAAAGAGCTTGGAATCATGAGTCTATATACAGGCTTATGCACAGAGATGCGTAAAAGTAAACCTTAGTATCATTTTTTGACAAAAATTATGCAAATAACCATGTTATCAATTAATTTGGAAAATGTAATAAGTTAGTGACATTGGGCTGGTCGAATAGACACCAGCGTGGAGATGGGGCAGTAACTATACTATGTCTCTCCCGAAAATCTACTAGGAATCCTTGGCAGCTCCGTTTCTTCCCCGTCTGGACAGCTTGAGCGTAGTCAGTGGGTTGAAAACCAGACTCTGGAGTGGAAGGGGTTGAGAGGATTGACTAATTTTCTGTTGCAATAGTCGGTGACCTTCCCGGTACCGTTCCAAAAAGGCTATATTTTAGGCAATTAAGCCTTGAAAATAAAACAAAGTTTTTAAAATATGCCAATCGGGATAAAAAGGACAACTATTGATTCGTCGGGGAAACAAAATGTACGTACACTAATTTTATTGAGATTATGACCAGCAGGCACCCAAAATATCGATTATCAGAATAATCAGCAGGGTCAGGATGATATTTAGGCATTGATTTAATTTTGGGCATCTACATTTGCGACAAAAGGAGTTGAGCTATGGCTCTCAAACGGCAAAGAAGACAAAAGTCCGCCCACCTCCTTTGAAAGTTCTTCCACTACGGTTGCTGCGGTTACTTCCATGGACCCAGCCTTCCTCTTCGTCCATCGTTGCTCCCTGTTCCTCATAGTTCGAAAGCAATCCCGCAGAACTACACAAACAAGCTCCTTTGCGAGTACTTCCCTCACAGACCTCTCTTCCTTCCTTCCGGCCACCGTTTTCAATTTAGTGTCTCCTCCTCCCTTTTTTCTAGTTTCTTTTCTTCTTTCGACTTTCATTCTTCCTCCCTTGCCTCTCTTTCCTTCGCTTTTTCAGCATGCCGCCAAGATTTCTCGTCCATTTTATTACGGCTTCGTTACGCTGTTGCTGCCAAAGTAAGAAGCTTTGCGGCACCAATCGGCTTGTGAAAAACACGAGGTGGTTGTACTAGATGGGAGCTCACCAGAGTCGGAGCAAATCTGGGAGACAAAAGCCGCCGACCCATCAAGTTCGCTTACGTTTGCGCATGACGCAAGATCAGCGAGGTTTGTTGCAGTCCAGTGGAAGGTCCGATAGTATTCTTTCTGATTGAACGCAGCTTTCGATACGTAACAACATCGCTCTGCCGCTTACCTACCCTAGGTTCTCTCCATGCAGAGCTCCAAAATTTCTCGCCGAAGGTTGCCTCAGATGGGAGAAGCCTTGCATCTTCGAAGCTTGAGGTAATGTCATGTGTCTTAATTTGCTCAAACCCATTTACAATGCAGGTAAAATTGAAACAAACTTGACAAAGATCAAAAGTACCTTGAGCTCAAAAGAAGTCTTCTCTCAATTCTCTAATTGACTTCTTGAATCCCTTATTTACGGCCTGATCACACGGTCGTGGGAAATGGATTGTGTGAACTGGGGAAAGTACAGCAATGATGTTCTTTCGACGCCATTCTTCTAACTACTCCATTCCATCTCGAGAGGTTTGACGATCTAATATAGGCATCATTGGTTCTTCGCCAACAGTTAGAGTTAAAATTTTGATAAATGTTTTTCTACACTTTCAGTTAGCGCCACGCTCATGGAAACGTTTTCACTGATCTGAAAAAAGGATGTAAGAGACGTGAGCCAGTTTTCTAGGCAGAATCGTTCGCAGATTGCAGTGGTCGTTCCATTTTTAGCAATCCAGTTATCGGACGAAACCATTGTTCGCATATTCTCTTGCCTTCCACTCCAAAATGCAGTGACGTCTGGAGACTGCTAGAGGACACACACGCAACCACAGTGATATGCTTTGATGTGGTATAAGTCGTGCTCCATTTTCTAAATCCACCATTATTGCTTGAAGCAGAGGAGAAAACCTTCCTGCTTACCATACGTAACGTTGACTTCAGTTTCGTCAAGGTTCCCACACTATTTGTGTTGGTAAGAAAACCAGGAGTTTCATATCTTATCTGTAGAAGTATAACAAATGAAGGCTGAACATGCTCTTTATTTTCTGTCTAAAGCAATTTGGCTTCCTTTGACTCATGACAACGAAACTTTATCTTGCGATGCCTTGCTTTGAAGGCGCGGACGGCTTCATAACTTCGGATACCATTGCGGTATCCGCGCCTTTCACCTACTAAAACTCTCCCAATGATGTATCATAGGCCTTCATAGCCAATTGCAGCTCCTTGCTCTGCTGCAGTCTGCAGTTTTCTGAAAATAATCATTTCTGCTTCCTCTGTGAGTACCATTGCTTTTATCTGCTTTGTTCTTTGGCTCCTCTAGCAGATTATAACCCTTCTCGCTTAGATCAGCCATTTCATTGACGATAGTAGAAAGAACATTTGCAGTTTGACCAATAGCACGGTTAATCATTCTCAACTTTCTCTTTGCCCATAGCTTGAGCAAGTTCACAGCTTTAACTCTCTTTTTCAATCTTTCCTTTCTCTTTATTTCGGGCCACTTTCTCTACATCTATTGTTGGTTTATAGCGGGCGGCATGGTGCATATAATTGCAAACTATGTGCACACCTGGGTTGAATGCAATGATTTTTGTTAATGTAGCTAAGTGAAGTAAGCAGGTAATGTGAACAGGAAAGTGCACCGATATTTTGAGTTCCCGCCTAGAGTTTCTGAGTATGTATGATGTGGCTTTGTGTGATTGTGGGAGGATGTTTGGGTGTGCGCTGGGCCGAACAAAAGTTTGGCTGGAGCACGTTTTGGTGCCCAAAATTTAACCCAATCCAAAAATTCAGCCTTTGCAGGAGGGGAAATGTGGGGTGATTTAATATTTGAAAATATGGTCGGTTGTGGAAAGCACTGGACAACTGCATATCCCAAAGATCTAATAAACTTGGCCGCAAATCATAGACGTGATTCTCGGGAAGACCTTGTCTATTTTTTTGGCTGCAAATAAAAACTCTCTCACGTGGTTTTCTATGTTATGATCTATCTCACCCGCTCCGCCAATAATCGCCTGCCGAACTTGCCCGCCTCCACGTACCCTCGACAGCATCCGTTTACCAGCCTCAGTCTCCCTTAGCGCGCATCCGCCACCAGCCACCCTGACATTCACTTTGTCACCATTTGCGTCGCCCTCCAGTTCCGCGCCGCCTCCTACACTTACAGAAAGTGGAAGGACACTATCGGCGGTGTCTCCGCCCTCGGTCTGCCGCAGTTCCTCGCCGAGTCAGCTCCCTCCCGGTATCTTCCGCCCCGTCTAACCCGTCCGTCTCCCGGTCACCGCCTTGTGCAACCTCGCCGTGACGCAGTCCGATCTACAACCGCCTGTAAACGATCCCTCCGCCTCTTCGTCGACGTCGCCACGCTCAAAGCGGCGCACCCCACAACCGTCGGATGCCTGTTGTTGCCAGCGGGGCTTGATACTACAGTTTCGTGTGAAGACGACGCGCGCGAGTCGACATCGAGCGCTTTCAGCGTTTTTTTGAGTACACCGCCGAAATTTCAAACCCAGGAAGCGGAAATGAAAACAATTTGCCAGTCCCCGCTGTGCAGGAGCGTGAAAGGCTAGAGTAAGATGCTGGGGGAGAAATTAAAAGTGGTCCAATCTGTTTTGATGACAACAAAATCGTCGGAAGGCCCATGGACTGCAATACGAGCGTTTTTTTGGAGGAAGGGGAGCAAGCAGCTCATAGCGTTGCCGTGATTGGTGCCCTATTACTTGCGGAGACAGATGCAAAACTCTCTGGGACTGCTGGCTCTGCTTGTTTTCCGCACAGAGGTATACAGGAGAAGAGGGCAGCAGTTGGTGCTGAAGTACTGGCATCTCTTGCAGTCAGCTATGGTAAAACTTTTGCTGCGTACTGCAAGGGAAGGAAGCGTACTGTTCAACAGAAGATACCGGCTGCGGTGTGGAAAGCAATCTACAAGGACTTTGTCGAGTTAAGGCCAGCCCAATGCGCGGCTACGGGTGCAGTGTTCGATGAGAAGGACCTCCAGCAGGAGAGTACCTTGCAGTGTGCGCTCCGATCCGCCCTCGGCGAAGTTTCTAAAGGCACAGCCGCTTCGGCGCAAATACCGTCGCAAACTCGAGGGTAAAGTATGGTCTCCAAAACTCTCTTCCAGGAGAGAGTTTGCATTTCCTTCAAGCAGAGCTAAAACGAACGTCATGGGTATGGTGGCTGCGCAAAGCAAGAAGAGGGCAGATAACTTGACATAAATCCTCCAATTTCGCTGGGAAGAATCTTGTATTGACCTTGATGAGCGATACATGACCTTTGATTAGATGGTCCAGGCGGCTTATCTTTGAGTTCGACGGGTTTACGGAGTAGTCGCCGTCGTACTCTTCCTGCACATAGTCCATCAGGAGCAGAAGTAGACGCGTAACTGAACTGCATGCCGTAAAGAGAGTCATGGCATGCAAAATAATTGCTACCGTTGGTGTCATGTTCTGTGGCAAGTCATCGTCGCTATCCATACTGAAAGTGGAGGCGGGCAGTGTGTGCGGACGGGAGGGTGAATGGATTGAAGGACAGCACCGGGACTGGGGCGCAAGAAGCGAGGAGTTTGCCCGGTAGCGAGACGGGGTGCGGTGGGAGGTGGCCGCACAGGGCGGAAAGGATGATGGGCGGGACGTCGATCGGGTGGGACGGAGTGGGCGGGAGGGCGTGATTGGTAGGTCGGAGGCGACGATCAGCGTTCAGCTGAAGCTCTGGTGCCGAAACTCACCAGAAAACTCGCAAGGCTTCCAGTTTGGAGGTGTTTTCGAGTTTGATCCAACTGGCGATGCGGAAAAATTGATTGATGAAAACTGGCATAAACAATAGCTTGGTGGTGGCTAGATTTTCTACTTGCGGCCATATCTAATGTGGATAATTAATTTGTGCTCAAATTTGACGAATCGAAAGGGGCAATATTGGGGTTATGTTGATGTACGTTGTAATCACCTTTACTTCATGTATTGGATCTCTAAGTCAGTTATTTAATGATTTCGAGTTGTAAATGGTTATAACTGAAATGATTCAGTCATGGTGCAAAAGCCTGGGAGGTCAGTTAAATGACATTTTATATACGCAAAAACCTACATTTTACTCAAAAACAATGAAACAAAGGAAAAACAGACACCACAGGTGTAGACAATGAGATTACACAATAACAGCTTACTCATCAAGCATATTTAACATCGCCGCGCCACTCTCCGAAGAGACTTACCGTCCCCGACCTCAGTATTCATCCGCGCCTTTCTCCTCGCACGGTCGCTCTCCTGGGGGAGCCGACGTTTCTCAGCCTTTCTCACACAAATATCTAACAATTTTTTTCTGATGCACCCTTGTGCGGGATCTATCCTCATCCCTGAGAGGATGCCATTTGACATGAAAATTGTGAGTGCTAGACAAAGCCTGAAAACATCATCATAGTTCCTCTCGTCCCAACGCCGGCGGTGGCTCATATAGCCCACAGAGTAGACATACTCCCAAAGTAATTCTCAACCACAATACGATCTGAACTTATATCTCGATTGACCCGATTTCCTCCAAAAATAGCTCCCCATCCTTCGGTTTCTGCTTCGGATGTATGGCATGGCGATATTCTATAGCACCTTGATACCCCTTTCCATCAATACCGCCCATTGATGCGGATAAAAAACAGCAAACAAGCCAACATCAACAATCTCCGTCGCCTAACTCTCAGTTTTGGCGAGACCATTCTCATGAAACCGTAAATCCTTACGGAATATTGTAAAATCCGAAATCGACTCAGGCGCATGCTTCATGCACGCAATCGCAACTCCATTAGGTAAAACAGAACCTCTTTTTTTAACCGCAAAGCTTTTGTTTGTTGCTGACATAATGTTTGGCCTCCTCATGATTTCCTGTGGGGCGATTCGTGTTGTGAAAAGTGACGCCCGTGGCATACAATACAAACTTTTAATTGCTAAATCTGTCTTTCTTCTTAATGAGATGCGCCATGGTTGTATTTCGCCCAACATTCGAGACGGCTGTCTTATATAGTACTGGCGTGATCTTCTTGATAAAGGTCAGAATCATTCTCTCATACGTAGACCCTTTAATCCCAGACATCCTATCGTTCTTTTCCCATCACCCGCGTGTTTAAAAGTATTCAGTGTCATGAAAAAGGTTTCCTTAGCAGTATGCCAGAGATTTCCGACCTCTCTCGACATTCCAATTCTTTGCCAAATTCGGCTCCACAAGGCCCCATACAGCCTCCATCTCAGGGAATGAAAAATGAGTCATCTCCACGGACGCAGCTCTCCCACCTAGCTCAATAAAATTGTCAATCACTGGTGAAACACTTTCGCCGTTGTCTGATTCTGACTCGGTTTCCTGAGAGTCGACGACAAATTCTTTGGGTGCGGCTTCGCGATCGGCTTGGCGTTCCGCAACTCATCGAAGAACATTCATTACCGGCGGTAATTTCTCCATTGTTATGTTGTTGTGCTCTCCCAAATTTCCAGAAGCCCAGATAGTGGACTTTTTCGAACTGTTACGATCATCTTTATTTTACTGGACTACTATGAAAGCAAGCAGCTTGTAGATTTACGCTATTTTGGCGAGACTCTACAAGTCCTCCAGGGATTTCCGGCGTTAAGTACGGTCAACAGCCTCCTGAGGCCTTAGGGTCGATGGGCGACGCCGAAGCACCCGGGGGAAGGAATCGACGTTGCAATTTCGGCGGGAAAGGGGAGGAGATGCAGGGATTACATAGAAGACCCAGAGATTTGAGAAATAACGCCGGTTTCACAAGGAGATCCTTGTTTGCACAAACTCAATCATTTTGTGGTTTACGCCGTGACAAATAGCGAGAATATTAATTTTTTAATTAAGATCTCCTCCATGGCATCCCAGTTTCAGTTGATCACTCAACTTATATGGTTATATCCCTAGTCGATTTGTACATGACAGGGTGAGTACGAGTGAGGCATATAATTTCACTAAATGTCTATCACAAAAGACGTACAAGCCTATCTGACCGTGTAGGCTAAGATAGATGAAGTTCGTTGCTGCCAGCCTAGGAGTACGCGCTAGGATCGATGTTGCAAAGGTAGACCATATGGGCGAATGGATTCGTTGCCGCAGGTGGTCGAGGGCTGGCGCTGGTGTGCAGAACAGTCGTCGCGATATCAATTTCGCATGGGTCTCAATTACGCCAGAGATTGGCTTACGGGGCGCGGAGAAAGAGTCGGAAGCGAGCGGAACAAAGTGAAAACCGAGCTTTGGAAAGTTGCGTGCGGGGTCAGATTAATCGCAGCCTCTCACTGAGCGGTCGAAAGGCTTCACCTTGTCAACGTTGGCCGATTCGGCTGCCCGCAAGGTGCCAATGCAGCTTGTTTGAGGTAAGATCGGGCCAGAGGACTGCGAATGGTGACATCATATGCGACTTGCGTCGGCGCATCCAGCGTGTCAGTAGGTTCCGGTCCACATTGGACGAGGATGTCGGCTGGCCGGAGGTCTGTACCCGGCACAAGGTTGCGAACTTCTTGTCTGTGAGCGAGACCGGCAGGTCGGAACATGTCGGTCGTAAGGAGGTTGCGGAGGAAGTTGTGTCCTGATGTATGAACGATGTGGTCGTTTTACGAAACAAATAAAGCCACTGTGCAGTGTTGAATCAGTACTACCGATACCGTAGCCGGTTCCTGCACAGGACCCCGATACTAATGCAGTAAAGTACATACAGTATTACTATACTGATACCCACTTTCCTTGGATTGGATTGGATTGTTAGGATTCTTATCACTGTAATGTTTAAGAAAAAACCTAATCCAAGGAAGTGGATTGCACAATTCCTTGCATCCAATTACAGTACAAATCCCCTAAATCCCCAAAATCAACATTAATGAAAACGAAGAAAACAAAATTACTCATGTTTCAAACCATGATAATTCTTAGATTAATTTTCCGCCGTTCCTCGAATTTGCCATTTGATCCGACTCAAAAAACGCCCGCCGCTTGCTGCACGGTAGCGGATTTTCGCGCCTTTTGTGGGTGATCCAACCACCATTTTGAACTCGACATCAGTCTTGCAAGAGAATCGTTGACGTCTAGTCGCTTCCGCATTCTCTCAATTTGCCTTTAGTTCGCCTCCCTCCCTCCATAATCGCACCCCTTCCTAACAACGATCCTCGTCAACCCCAACGAACCAACATGACTGCATCAATGCGTTTTGCGGAGACAGACTTTCCTGGTGAAATCGAGGACATGTTTTCTTTGGCCGATCCCCCCCCACTTGCATAGCCGTCGCCGGTTATGCCCTGGTCGCATCGGCCACGAGTAGCCAGGCATTCATCTTTGCCATTGCCGCCGGTTCCGGGTTAGACCCTATCGCACTTCCGTTGCAACGACATACATCCAATCGTCCTCCATCTTTGACTGCATGGCCTGCATCGGCTTCTGCAGATAAGTTGCATTCCATGGGTGTTGCCATATTGACGTGTGATGGCGTGCTGCGTGTTTATCCTAGAGTTCGGATGGGTGATTCAGGGAGGCAGCGGTGTGATCAGGTCAGAGTGGGATCTGCTTTGGCTGCAAGTGTCGGTATGCAACGCGATGATGTGGCTGCTTTGAAAGTTGTTAGAGCTGTTGATGCTAGGTTGTATGTGTTTGGAGGAAGAGGGAGTGTTGCTGTTGTCCGAGATGTTGGTGGCAGACTCGAGGTTAGACCCTTGGGTAGGGTGGACGGGGAAGAGAGAGGTTCGATGAGGTTTGGGAAAATGTTTTATTCTGCCATTCGCTCCATTGGAGGCAGTGGAAGATGGGACACCGAGTGGGAACATGGGGAGGGTGTCCATGAGATTGTTGCCTGTTTGGCTACCAATGCTGTGTCGGGTGTTGTATGTGTCAAAAGTGGTGGGGTTGTGGAACGATGGGGTGAGGACGGTTTGATCTGGTCGTTTAATGTCTTCGATTTTCATGCCGGCAGGGATCCTAATCGCAAAGTTTTGACCGCAGGGTTGACAAATGATGATACTCTCGCTGTGCTTTTGACGAGTGTCGTTCCCAGCGACGCCGGTCATAGGCTTGTGACCTTTGATATTCAGCCTGTAGAGGCTATTCCGAGAAGAATGGAAATGATAGTTCCTCTCAATGATGGGCAGGTCGATGGAGATTTGCCTTGTTTGATGGTTATCGCCGGGGATATTGCCTACTTTTACATTTCATCAACAAGGACTATTGCGTGGTTGTCAGTCGCGAGGGGTATTCCAGCAGAAGGACAAGTGCAAGGGAACACGTCTCTAGAGCGCGAGGTTGGCATATTGCAAATAGTTAACGCGTCGTTCGGGCTACCGGAGGCTTCGTCAACAGGCGGTATAGCGGCGTTTATTCGCAGAGACGGGGTTTGGTTAGTATCGTCTGCAGTTCCAGCACCGGTCAGCGTCGATAAGGACATTCCCAGCACCAGCTTAACTTCAATCACAGATGCATCTCCAATATTCTGGAGGAGTTTTCTGCAGTACAGCGCCCATCAGAAGGGAGCTACCAAGGCCACTTTGTGCGCCCTGGTCGCATCACTGCGCAAGGAGGGGTTTGATGTGGTGGAAGGCCTCAGCGAGCTAGTTGAGCGCACGAGTCGTAAGATTATTACTTCAACCCATGATCCCGACTCTACCCCGACGGACTTGTTGTTGATACGGAGTTGAAGAAGAAAGAGGAACAGCACAAGATGTTTTCAGGTTACTTGCAGACGCAGAAGTGTTCTCTGAGGTTCGCCCGGATGCTCCATCCATTACCGAAGATCGCTTGTGGTGTGCTATACACGTCAATTCACGCTTTTCAGTTGTCACTGATGGTGAAAAACTGTCGTCCGCGAGGCGTGTCCGAGAGCTTGAGAACCGCTACGCCCGCGATGGATTTGCCCATCGCTTCAATGAGGCTCTTTCCACGTCCTTGCTTGGAAGCGAGCACATGAGGGGAAATGAAAAAACAGGATCAAGGGTAGGAGAAATGCGCGACGATGCGACAATAGAGGAGGGCCCAAGTGTCCTTACGGAGGCGTTAGTTTTGGGTGGATCAGATATGTCGTCGACGAAAAGCAGGACGGCACGCAATGATTCTGCCACCCGTCTCTATCGTTTCCCGCATGAGTTTCAGCGATTTCTACCGGCTGTTGACCGTTGCTTGTCGGACAAATTAGCAAAGATGCAAGCAGAACAAAATATCACTGATGAGAACGAGGACGATGACGGGTCATACTACCGTGGCGCAGCTCAAAATGTCGTCCTGCTCAGTTGTGAAGCTGTCATTGAAGTTGTGCAGGGGTCGCGCCTAGCGCGCGAAACCACCGTTGAACTACTTGAGTCAATCCCCGGTGGGATGGATGAAGTACGTAATTGGATGTTTGATTCAAGAGCATGTGGTGGTATACTAATGAAAATAGCACAAAAGGCTCTCGATGTTCCAAAACGAGGCAGGTGGAAGGAGGGCAACTATTCCGGGCGGCAGTAATAGTGATCGATGAACTCTTGTCACGGACCCCATTTGATGAACCAGCTGGCAATACTCGAGACGGCAGACTGAAGCGGTCTGGGGGTGCCAAGAAACGTAGGCGACTCGACTCGCTGTTCACCGGGTCAGAGAGAGGAAAGGAGTTGCGAGTGGCTCTGGATCTCCTTCGGCGGAATGGCTTGAACCAAGATGCCTTTCGACTTGCTGAAAAGCATGGCGACTATGCAACAATGCTGTCACTGCGGGTTTCATCTCGCGATTTCGATGAATTCATGGAGAAAAGCGTAGAGAAGTTTGGAAGTGAATTCGCTCTTTTCGCATTTGACTGGCTTGAGGAACGTGGTGAATTGCGTCTTTTACTGCGCGGACAGAGCATTGATCCGGAAGGGACTTCTACCCGTTTGCACGTCGGCCGTTCTAACAGAATGAACGAATTACTGTCATCTCATTTTCGAGTAGATCGAAAGAACTACTCAAACCTAGCATGGATTCATGGATTTCTCAAGGGGACTTGGATGCAGCAGTGGACAGCTTAGTAACCCAAACAAGAAGGGTTTCCGCGCCTGGTAAGCCGGGTTCAGCAGTCAATTCTCTGGTTCTCAGTAGCATTGCGAGACTGGCAATTCGAGCAAGTAGTGAGGAGCATGGAAGCGTGTCGTTGAAAAGATGGAGTCGTCAAAATATGTAACTGGGAGACTACTGCTGAGTAAGCTCCAGGAGACTGTCGATGCGGACAGCGACTGCATCCTGTCCACTGATGAGCTCATTCGAAGATTTGTTGATGAATCTCCGGTTGTCAGCGAGTCCCTTGCAGAGCGGGTCGTTTTGGCTTCGGAAGCCCTGAATTCTCCGAGGCTGACGAGGAAAGTCTTCAAGCATTACAGGATTATATTGGAAGAGATGTATTGAACGCCAGAGTGATTTGTGGGTTCCGTTAGTGGACAAAATGGGAACCGTAAGTGACGCTGAAATGCGGCAACGGTTGAAGGCCACTGCGTTGTACAAGGCTGCGACGCAGATTACAATGACTGATACGCGAATGGCAGAAATGATCGGAAGGGGGATGCTAGCTGTTAGTGAGTTTGAAAAACAGGATTGCTTGCCGCAAATGGCAACTCTTGTGAAGGCTGCCGTGTCCTTGGCGGTTGCATGATCCAACGGATAGCTCCGGTAATGTTTATAAAGGTAACGACGTCTGTACATATTTGTTTCTCTTTGTTATAGCTGCCGACGAGGCGGGTAATGCCATCCGAAGTTACGGGTCTCGGTTCCCGTATATACTTCTACGTCATCAGTTCACACACGGAGTAATTCCACGCGATTGTCCTGGACTACAGGGGTTGGGCTAGTTGGATACATGCAGACCGTAAACCGTGGCAGACAAAAACGGGGGAACCTTCAGAATTGCATGCGCGAAGGATTCAAAAAGGCACGGCAACAAGTGAAAGCTACGGAGGTGCAAACTGGGTTTCCCCTGGCATATTCAGACTGTTGCGTAGAATGCCAAAGGCGCAATTGGTTGCAACACCCGCGACAATGCCAAGACGCCACCTCCTCGTTGCGTTGACATCAAGTAGGAAGACGAGTACCATAATACCAACCATATATCCAATGATGCAACCCAAGAGAAAGTCCCATTTGTGCCCTCTGCACCCGAAGTAAGCACCAAGCGTGGGTCTGTCCGCGCAGCGACCTCCGTCCTCCGGCTTCCTCATCGACCGGGTCTGCATCATCGTCCTCTCCCTCCCTTTCTGTGGCATCACTTTCATTGCCCGAGTCAGTACTTGCTATTCGTACATCGCTGCCCATAATTCGAAGTTGCCGCGGATAAGTCGGATTTCGTGTCATTAAAGCCAGCTTGAGATAACGTTCGAGGCCTTGTGGTGACAAATTCGGAATGATAATCCTAACCTCGCCGTTCCAGTCGACGGCCGACACCATCAAGGGGACAGAATCTTGGTCCGCGTGTTTTTTCGGGTTCCTCGCAACGGGTAGGGGCTCAGAAATGGCGGCATGAATAAAGGCGCCGTCGTTGAGGACTTGGGAAAGGGGGTGTCGTGGTTGTATTAGTCTACCGGATATGATGATTCGAACGCGATTGTTGGCGGGGTCGAGGTTTTCACGGTCCAAGATGAGAGAAACGACCGAGGAAATGGGCTCGGAAATGGGAAGTTGAAACTCATGGACCGTGCCGCCAGGGAGACCAACACGGATGGTGCGGATGTCAGGCTTTTGGTCTGGGTCGCCTTCTCGGAGTCGGACATGGTGGAAGTGGGATGAGGAAGGGATGCGAGAGGATTGGTGGTTGTCAGGCGGTTCGTTGGGAAAGGGAATGTCAGGAATGGACTTGTAGGTTGGCGGGGCTATGGTGGCAGATGTACCATGTCGTGTTTTTCGCTAATCTTTCCATCTGACAAGGATGGTTGGCCCGTTAGCCAGAAATTTTTTTTCCAAATTACAGCGCACAATGACCCTTTTGCGGATACGTTTTAGGAAAGCGTTTAGCTTATTCCCAGTTTGATTTCACGCTTCTTTACGCCTCCGGTTATCATCACCCTGTCCTAACTTTTTACTTGCTGACAGCGTCGCAGTTCCCCCCCCGTTCGGCCGTTCAACATGGCACCGGATGGACGCCTGTATCAACCGAGCCGTAAAGGCGAGCTTTTCGAGTTGAAACAAGGACTAAATGCAACTACGATGAAGGAGAGGAAGACTACTCTGAAACGCACCGTTGCTGCCATGACACTAGGGAAAGACGTGTCATCGCTTTTCGCCGATGTTGTCAAGAACACTGCCGGCGACATCTCGATGAAAAAGTTGGTCTACCTCTACATTATTAACTACGCCCGCGAATCCAGACCTTGCCATTCTTATCGTCAACACCTTTATCAAGGATGCCGTCGACCCAGATCCGTTGATTCGTGCACTGGCCATTCGCACAATGGCGTTGATCCCGCTCGATAAGATTACAGAGTATTTATGCGAGCCTTTGCATGCAGCCATCAAGGATCAGGATCCCTACGTTCGGAAGACGCTGCAGTATGCGTGGCAAAGCTGTATGAAACTAACGCAGTTCTGGCTGCCGAAGGAGGGATTTTTAACTGAATTGCAAGAGTTACTAGCCGATGGCAACCCATGGTCGTTTCCAACGCCGTTGCTGCACTCTCAAACATCGCCCAGTTGTCCAACACCCCAGGCATCTTGGCGCTCACTTCTCAAACGGTACCGCGCTTTCTCTCCGCAATGGCCGAATGCACAGAATGGGGTCAGATTTTTATCCTTGACGCTATTGCTGCGTATACTCCCTCCGATGCAGAGGAGGCAGATCTTATGGTGGAGCGAATCGTGCCGAGGCTGCAGCATGCTAATCCGGCTGTCGTCTTGTCTGCCATTCGAAATATCGTTAATTTAATGCCGCGCCTAGACGCGGATGACAAGAGAACATTCCTTGTCAAAAAGATGAGTGCGCCACTCGTACTCTTCTGAAGGGCAAGCCTGAGATGCAGTTTTTGGCGTTGAGGAACATTGAGTTGATAGCGCGCGCCTATCCTACGATATTGTCTGGAGATGTGCGAGTGTTTTTTGTTTCATATGCAGATCCGCTATACGTGAAGAGTGAAAAACTCGATATTTTGGTCAAGTTGACCGACCCGAGCAATACTGAAGAGGTCTTGACTGAGCTGATGGAGTATACGGCCGAAGTAGACGTCACTTTTGTTCAGCAGGCGGTAGACTGCATCGCACGCATTTCTTTGCGTTTGCCGGCGTACGCCGGTCGTTGTGTCTCGATGTTCTCAGACTTGCTGCGGAGAAATAATGCCCACATTACTGAACAAGTGGCAGTGGGTCTGAAAGACATTCTCAGGGCATATCCGGATCAGTATGACGATATAATCATTCAGTTGTGTGGATCAGCGGAGGACATACAAGATCCGAGCGCAAAAGCGTCCCTGGTATGGATTATTGGTGAGCACGCCAACAGAATACCGAACGCAGTCACGATGCTGAAACTTGTAGCAGAAAACATCCATGAAGAGACCGTATCTGTCCAATTACAAATTATTACAGCATGCGTGAAACGTACTTACTGCGTGGGCCGGAGCACAGCAAATAGTCGATAGTGTTATCGAGTATGCCACTCAAGAGTCGGAGCATGTTGATATCCGCGACCGTGGCTACATCTACCAGCGTCTGATAGAAGGCGGTTATGATGCAGCTCAACAAGTTGTCTTGAGTAACAAGCAAGGACTGGACAACAGGCATTCTGAGCCCGCTGAAGAACTGCAAAGGGAGTTGCTGGCCTCTCTGTCATCAGTTGCGGCAGTATATCACAAACCACCGAGATCTTTTGAGGGTGCTAGACGAAAAGGCGCTGTCGGGCAACCAATTGGGGACGTCATGGCTGAGGAGGACCTGCTGGGAATTGACGATAGTGAGGACGACATGTCAAGGAATGCCACCGCAGCAGCCATACCTTTAGATGTTGAGCAAGAACAGAAACCAGTCGGTGATAGTCTTTTGGATGACATTCTCGGTGTAAGCTCTACTGCGCCGGCGGCATTGCCTGCACCCTCTGGACCGCATGACGTTGACTTGTTGTCCTCCTTAGGAATGGGAGCCCTCACAGTTTCGGCCCCGACAGATGGTCTACAGGGGACTCGGCTTGTTTCGATGAAGGAGTTGCTTTCCGCAGAGCGTGGAAATGGACTGTCAATAAGAGGCTGTTTGACTCAGGAAGGTGATGGATCTTTTATACTTGACTTTGAGCTTCACAATTCGAGTGACGCGGCAATGACCGGATTTGCTGTGCAATTGAATAAGAATGCATTCGGATTTGTTCTTTCTGCTCCCATGAACGTCAGCGAACCACTTGCGCCAGGTGCCAAGACGCGTACCCAAGTCGCACTGAAACTTGGTGGGCTATTGTGCTCAGTATGGGCATGGCTTTGCAAATTGCTATCAAGTTCACGCCTGGCGGAGTAGTGTATTTCGCTGAAGATGTATCTGACCACATTTTGTCTGTGTTCGACAGGCAGACAGGGCTTTTGACAAAGCCAGTGTACTTGTCAACTTGGAAAGCGTGCCAGATACCGATGAGGTTAAGTCAGCAGTGAAGTTTGGGAGCGAAGTGAGCAATTCTGTGGAATTAATCTCAAGTGTACTGGCTGGAAAGGGCATATTCACTGTTGCGAAGAGGTTGAGTGCGAAACCACCTGTCATGTACTTGTCGTCTGTAGTGGTAGGAGGTGGTGGCATGGTGATACTGGGAGAGCTTACACTGCCGCTGAAAGGGCAGGAACCTGTGGGATCAATCGCATCGCGGTCGACTATTCCACCACGAGGCAATGTGGACGTTTTGAATAGTTTCAATCGGATATGTGCGGAACTCGTTTCGCGGTAAATCGACTGGCCCAGGAAGAAGCGGCGCAGTTGCGTCGGAATAACATGTGTATTTAACTGTTGCTGTTGTGGCCACGGAGGTCGGCGGCACGCGGCGGACTCTAATGAATCATTCAGGGTCATCGAGGCACTCCGTAAATCAGTCTAGCTATGCAGATTTCACGGGCTAAAAGTGAAGCAACTTTCCCTTGATGGCACCTTATGCTCGGTACACCTGAAGGGCCCTCGCTAGTTTCTAGAGCATGAGATTCACGCAACCGTGTTTGAGGTGACGCTGATGGCTTTGTTTCAAAAGTGCATTGCAATGCAAACTGTCAGGATTAGAACATGATAAATTAGATGAGCCGGCTTGCCGACCAGGGAACTTTGCAGCAGACATCGGCTAACAGGGTCGGTCATGTTTGGAAATTCTGCTACGCGTGGAACCGTCATGAAACCGCGAAGCGCCCAGTTGAGTACCAGCCGTCTACACGAATCAAAGTAACAACCGTCCCGAGTGTTACGATGTGACGTTCAGACGTTCAAAGTCCATCGCACACAAAGCAATACTCCCTAACTCTTAATCTTTGCGCCCAACGCTCCAAACAAAACCATGAAGGTCTTTCCCACAACGGCGCACGTCAGGGCTCGAAATGCAATCTCCCCGGCTGGGGCAGGCTGCAGCTCATTCAGCACTTTGTCCGCCTTTTCAGCCAGCCGTTCTTCACTCGCCGAGTTATCGATGACAACATCGGCCATTTTCGCCTTCTCCTTGAGCGGGATTTGAGCGTCGAGCCTTTTCCTGGCCTCCTCCACTGTTATGCCTTTACTTTCCCCATCTCTTTTTACCATCCTCTCGACCTGCTGTTCCACACTACAGTCCACAACTACAACTTTAGAACAAAAAGGCAGCAGAGTCTTCGACTCATACAAGAGTGGTGTATTCAACACAATAACCGAGTTCATCCTCCAAAACACAGCCTTCAACAAGCGACTCAACATCGAAAGAATAATGAAGGGATGTATACGTCGGTTAAGTGCGGCCCGAGCATGTGAGTCCGAGAAAATTAGGCGACCCAATGCACCGCGGTCAAGTGTGCCATCGGAACAGATGACCTCGGCCCCGAAGCGTTTGCGGATGAGGTATAGGGCAGGCTGTCCGGGTTGAACCACTTCTCTTGCCACGGCGTCGGCATCAATAACATAGGCGCCAGCAGCGGACCATATCGCAGCCACGGTCGACTTGCCAGAGGCGATGCCTCCTGTGAGTCCGATGATGCGTGGCATGGACGCGAGTTTGAGGGTCCGAGTAGGTTGAAGTGGGGTGCAGCTCTTTCAATGGAGCAGACTTGACTGGGAAAGAGGTGCGTTGACCTCAATGTGACAGGCGATAGCGGACGTGAAATGGCTGGCCCTGATTTGGCATGGGCTAAAATGAAAATGCATTTTCATGAGATCCGAATTAATCCGCAACATTGTCTTCCGACTCGGTTGACATATTCGTCGAAGAACTTGATAACGCTTTGCGGGTCCTCGCGCTCACTCTCTCCAAGGCACGTTGAAAATCCTTCTTCTCTACCCTCTCCACTCCCTCAATATCGCGCTCCATTGCTGCCATTCCCGCCTCTCTCACCAATCCTCCTATTTCCGCACCAGAAAATCCTTCGGTTATCTCGTCCCTGCAATCCAATCCAGTTCCACGTCATCCCGCAAAGGCATCCCTCTCGTGTGCACCTCTAAAATCGCCAGCCTCTCCTTCTTATCCGGCAATCCAATGTAGATCTGAGTATCTATTCTTCCAGGCCTCAAAAACGCCTCATCTAAGCAATCTGGCCTGTTCGTTGCTGCAATGACTACCACCCGCTCCTTTCCCCGAAATCATCCCGCTCGATCCCATCCATTTCCGCTAGCAACTGTGCCACCACCCGTGATTGCGCTGATGCCCCTGACATTCCTGACCGCTTTCCCGCCAACGAATCCACCTCATCAAAGAAGATAACACATGGTGCCGCCAATCTCGCCCTTTTGAAGATCGCACGCACAGCTTTCTCGCTCTCCCCAACCCATTTGGACAATAATTCCCCTCCTTTCACAGATATAAAATTCGCCCCGGACTCTGTCGCAACCGCTCGTGCGAGCAATGTCTTGCTACATCCGGGGGGGCCAAAAAGCAACACTCCCCCGGTGGTAGTACTCCCAGTTGCTCAAACAGTTTCCTCCCTCTCTCCGACAGAGGCCATTCAACAGCCTCCTTCAATCTCCGTTTCGCCTCATCCTTTCCGCCAATATCATCCCACCGTGTCTTGGGAATTTCGACGCTCACCTCCCTTAAAGCCGATGGTTGCACCTTCTGCAACGCCCTGCGCAAATCCTCCATCCCCACAACGCATTCCTTACCCCCTCTCCCAAGCGCACCGCTCACTGCCTCTCTCCATAACGCACACAGGTCCGCTCCGACAAATCCATACGCCACTCGTCCAACTTCCAATACCTCGTCCGGGCTTACTTTCACCCTGCCCTCCTTCCTCGCCTTCTCAACCAATCCCTCCAGAATCTCACCCCTACCTCGCCCATCAGGAACTCCGATCTCAATCTCCACGTCAAACCGACCCGCCCGTCTCATAGCTCCATCCACTGCCTCTAATGTATTTGTCGTGCCCACTACAAAAACGCCCTCCATCCCCATCCCTCCATCCAACATTGTCAACAAGGCCGCTGTCAGTTTCCTTTGCACATTATCTGTCTCCGCTGCATCTCTCTTCGGTGCTATCGCATCTACTTCATCCAAGACTACAACGCACGGCCGCCTCCTTTTCGCACGCGCGAACATCTTTTCGAGATTCCGCACCGCCTCTCCTACATAATCGCTCAGGACTTGTGGCCCGCTAAGGACTTCAACCGCTACTCCCAACTTTCCACCCACAGCACACGCCATCATTGTCTTCCCTGTCCCTGGTGGGCCATGTAGCAACGCCCCTCGCGGTCTGTAGGTCGGCGACCAACGTCCATCGCGCACGTCTCCTAGCGCCGCCCGGGCGTGCGACTCAAACTCGTGCATCTCCCTTTTCAGACCCCCAATACTCTCCCATACCAAACGCCAATCATGGTCGCCCTCCTCCTCGCCCAGAAAGCGTACCGCGGTGGCTTCGTAACATCTTCCAATAACAACCCCTTCCTCACGACCATCCTCCACCATGACATGTTGCACGTCAAACACAACATCCATCCCCAGAAACGAAGACAAGACTCGCATTCCCTCTACCACCAATCGTCCCCTCATCTCCACCTGCAGCATATTCCTATATTCCTCGGACTGTACACTTACCAATGCCACTTTCTGGTTGACAAGCCGCAAAACAATGCGTTGCGCAACACATTGCTCCTCTACAAGCAACACACGTTCAATCTTGACGCTACTCCCACCATTACCCCACCATCGCCATCCCCACACACATTCCCCATAGGACTCTGGACACCATCCAATACCCTTGACTTTGCACCCGCACGAGTATGATTTGAGCGCAAAGCCGAGCGCGGTGAAGGTAAATCGAGACTATCAGAGGCCCGTATAGGCAAGGTTGCAGTAACAGCTGGAGGCGAGGGATGTTTGGAGGCTGATCGACGTCGATTGGACTTTGTCTTTCTTTTACCCGGGGTATGTAGAGGGGATGCACGGTTCTGCAGGGAGGGGGGAGGCGGAAAAGGGTCTACACAAAGAGCAGCCATGGATATGTCATCAAGTGCAATATACGTGGCGTGGAGGGCGGCAAGGGGCCACAAGGTGACGATGGCATAGTGCGAGGAGCATGGAGAAGAGAGAAGAAGCAGGTCGAGGGCGTGGAGATTGTGGGCGTCAAGTAGTGGTGTGGAGAGACAGGCGACGCCTGTGCGGACGAGAGTGGAAGGTGGGGGGACTTTAAGTTTCGGTTGACTGAAAGGTGGGCAGGGAGGGACACAGGACTCAGATCTGAAACGGGGAGCGGCATGAAGAAGGACACCGACGATGGCGCGGGTTGGCGGGGCTTGGAGAACAGTCGGGGATTGAGGCGGGAGGGACTGGTGTGGGTGGATTGATGACAGCAATAGTGTGGACGATGGATGAGGTGACGCATGGTGGGATGTTACGTTACAGTGTACTGCTTCGATATACCGAATCTTTTGGGAATGTGTACAGTTGGGATCAAACGAGGTATGCGTTGGCCGCTGGCGACGACGGCACGCGCACCGTTTCGTTATTTCGAGGTTCTTGGAAGTGAAGTTTGCCGCACTCCACACTCAGTCCCGCTCAACGTGTCTTCTATCGCACCGACGCCTCGCTTGCTAGCACTGACAATTGCCTTACATCACTCAACTCAGTCCCGGCAGCAACCTAAGAATGACTGGAGTAAGTTGAATTTGTCCGTCTTGCCCGCCCCTTTCCGAACCACGCTGGAATACTAACCTGTCCCGTTTATCTCGCTCATAACAAGCAGCAGGATCCAAATCCCAAAGCAATCCCAATGGCAGATGCGGAGCTATCGGTGAAAATCTTCGACCTGGTGCAACAAGCGGCCAACTACAAGCAGATGAAAAAGGGGGCCAACGAGTCAACCAAGACGCTGAACCGTGGTCAATCCGAGTTTATTGTAATGGCCGGCGACGCGGAGCCGTTGGAAATCCTACTCCATCTTCCCTTGCTATGCGAGGACAAGAACGTACCGTACGTATTCGTACCGTCCAAAGTACAGCTGGGACGTGCGTGTGGGGTACCACGAGCCGTGATCGCATGCTCCATCTTGACACACGAGGGGAGCCCCATCTCACCCCAGGTCATCACGCTCAGGGACCAGATCGAACGCTTGCTCATCTAAACTGCCACAGACCATGTGACCCGCCCCTGTTTCATGGATGCATTGTTTTCCGTCACCAGGTTGAAGATGTCACCCCATCCCGTGATATCCCGCGTGTGAACAGCAAACCCGCCAAAAGTATCAGGACTAGTACAACATACGTCACAAACATGTAAAGCAATTGCACCTGTTTCGCCACGCATCCACCGCATGTGCATGAAAGGCAGCGAGAATGCCAACTGCATTCGTACCGTACAATGCGCCACCAGGCATACACGACCCACACAACGTTACTAGTTAAGCGCTGGTTTGCAGACGAACGAGCTGCTCAGTAAGTGTTTGCAACTCGACGGCAGCCTTCTCTGGACGATGCTCTGCACTAGTGGTACTCATGTGGACATATCCGTCGACTATCTCCCAGCCCTCTTCCTGTGCGATAAGTTGCACGCCGTCTTGATTCATGCCAAGTAACACTTTCACACGGGACAAGGCTACTGTTTCATACGAGCGTTTCAAATCAAGCACCATTTCATTGCGGGTACATCTCACAAGCAATTGAACGAGCGGGACGAGTGCAGTGGGCCATGGAAAAGAAACAGACGAGTAGAAGATGTCGGTGTTACGGGTGGACAATGCTGTGGCGAGGGACCATGCGGCACGGGTTGGGGGATCTTCTTTGAGTGTTGGGGGGAGGCGACGCCACAGGAATCGGGCTTCGGGTAGATCGCTGAGTATGAGCAGAGTGAGGAGATGGGCCGCGGGTTCCGGGTGTGGGAGGTTGCGTGTGGCGTGGTTTAGTTCGAGAGTCTCGAGGAGTGGGAGGAGCACGTCGGGGTCCTCGGTGGGCAGTGCGAACCCTGCGGATGGAGGCATTGCGATGTGGGGGGCGGTGCTGGCGGGGAGATGATGGAGCCGTGTGGGTGGGCGGTGTTGCGTTGTGGACAAAGATAGTAAACACAGCTAAGCTAAAGCTGTCAGTGTGCTGCCGTTTGGATCAACCGTGTTGAGCCCCACTAGGTCCAGTCGGGGCCGAAAGGTCCCCGCATACTGCATTGGAATGAAAGGTCACCTCTTTCCCCTGTCCAGTACAAATTGGAAGAGTTTCGTCAGGACAAATTAATTTGCTCGCGTTAAATATCCCTTACAAAGGTCAACGAGCGCCTTGGCGGATCACGCAATATTCGTTGACGCGCCGGCGGTGGCGTAGATACGGTACAGCCGAGCCGATTTTATCTCCGCCCCCACCACATCGTTCCAGCCAACTCCCGCCCTTCCGTCTCCCCGCTCTCCGCATCCAGTCATGTCCTCTCCGCCCTCCCATCCCACTACCATCTTTGTGCGCAACCTGTCCCATCAAACCACCAACAACCATCTCTCCGCCCATTTTTCCTCCATCGGCCCACTCCGTCGCGCTCTCATCGTCACCGATGATGCCACGGGTCTTTGCAAAGGCTTTGGATTCGTCCATTTCGCTCTTGCTCAAGACGCATCTACTGCCCTTTCCCAGCTCAACGGCTCCTTCCTTCGTGGCCGAAAGCTCAACTTGCATCTTGCGAAACCTCGCCAACGTTCCATCCGGGATGGAGATGGCGGTCTTGTACAAAAGGATAAACAGGACAAACGTTCCAACAAGGGAGCTGGCGTCAAGGGTGCCGTGGGAATGCGCACAGTCCTGCTCAAAAACACGGAAGGCGGTCCAATCGAGAACGAACAAATCCACCACCGCTTAAAAGGCCTCGTCGCCCCGCAAATGTCGTCATTCTCCCCAGCCCATCGGCATGAGAGTCATGTTTGATTCTTGGGCTCTGGCAGGAAAGGCCGCTTCGCGTTTGCATTCGGCTCCCTGGGATGCATGCATTGAAGCTCTGCGCGGAGGAAGGAGGACAAGGTTAATTGTCAGGAATTTGCCCTTTCGTTGCAGCCTGGCAGAGGTCAGGGACGCCTTTTCCAAGTTTGCACCTGTTAGGCAACTCAGATTGGAGCCTGCGAGGAACCCTCGCCAACAGCGCACCCGCAACAACCAGGGCATGGGGGACAAGCCGAGCCCGAAAACGGGAGAAGAGCACCACACGGACCATGACATGGTGGAATGTGCTGGTTTCGGGTTTGTGGAATATTTTCTCGTGGCAGACGCAAAATTCGCCATGAGCAAGATGAATGGCGCCAAAATCGGCGGCAGGGTCGTTGCCGTTGATATGTCCCTGGGAAAATCAGACTACGCTAAAAAGCTTGAGGCAGCAGAGGACGATCACGAGGAGGATGACGGACAGGAAGATTTGGAAGATCCGAACCCGGACAAGGTTTCAGGTGAAAAGGATACCAACGACTCGGAAAAGGAAGATTCCGTGATCCATTCGGGCGACAAGGAGGCCAAGGACGAGCGGAAGAAATTGAGCCCGCAAAGAGTGCAGAAAGCACGCCAGAGGAGCTAGCGAGGACGGTATTCTTGCGAAATTTGCTTTTTGAGACTTCCGCCCAGAGCTATGGACAGCCATGGCGAAAGAATTTGGACCTGTGGAGCAAGCAGTGTTGGTAAAACATCCGGTGACTCAGCGACCACGCGGAACGGCATTTGTGCGCTTCCAGCGGGTCGAGGACGCGAATAAGGCAGTGACAAGAGGTGCAAGTGGAGATACGAGCAAAACACGTTCAGCGGTGGCAAAGCCAACGGGCGAGGGCTTTGTGTTGCAGGGTAGGGCACTACTCATTTCAAGAGCGGTGGATAGGAAAAGCGCGAGAGAAGTAGACCAGGAGGGAAAGCTGGGAGGGAAGAAAGTGGATCCGAGAAATTTGAGGCTGGCGTGGATTGGACAGGTGAAGGCGGGAAGTGCAGAGGCTAGGGGTCTATCTGAGCGAGACATGGAGAGGCGAGAAAAATCTGCACGGATGAAGCGGATGAATCTGTCTAAAAACCCTAATGCGTTTATATCAGACGTAAGATTGAGTGTGAAGAATATTCCCAAGGAATTTACGGATGTGATGTTGAAACAAATGTTTCTCGCTGTGGTGGAGAGGGAGAGAAAGAGGGAGAAGGAGAAAGTAGCGACGCATGACGAGGGGGTGGGGAAGGGAAAAGTGATGGAGAGGGAAACACCAGGAATGAAAAGCGGGCGGTGCGTATTACGCACTGCAAGATTGTTCGAGACGAAGGCCGAAATGGGCGGTCCAAAGGGTACGGATTTGTAACGTTTGAGAGGCACGAAGATGCGCTTGCTGGGTTGCATGGAGTGAACAATAAGGAGGATGTGTTGGATGTCATGATCAAGTGCAAAAGGAAGGTGCTAAAGTTAGATGAGGGGCAGGAAAGGTACTTGAGACAGCGATGGGGTAGCGGAGGCGGCTGGATGTGGAATTTTCGGTGGAGGACCAGAGATCTGTGAGGGTGATTGAGGCGATAAAGGAGAGGGGCAGGAAGAAAGCGGAGGAGAATCGAAAGAGAAAACTTGAAGAGGGTGGGGCGGAGGAGAGGCAGAAAAAAAGAAGAAAGGCGAGGATGAAAAGGCAGACAAAGAGGAGGGAGAGGCGAATGGGGTTGGGGGAGGTGAAAAAGGTGAGTAGGGCAGAGAAGAAGAGCGCATTGAAACGGAAAAGAGCCCGAGCAGTGGCGAAGAGAAGGTGAGAACAGGGGCGGGAAATGGGACAGATGTTGAGAGGAGGGAGGAGAAGGGGGCAGGAGGGGGCAGGAGCGGGGGCAGGCTTGAAGAGGAGACGCAAGGAACGACAGAACGTGGGAAATGAGATGGATGATGTCACTGTGGAGGAGAAGGATGGCGGGAGGAGAGGGAAGCGAGGAAGAAAGGGAGCGGCGGATGGAGGCAGCAAGACTGACAAACTTGATACCTTGGTGGAGGCATACAAGAAAAAGTTGGCAAGAGGCTCGATGGACAAGGCAGCGCGCATGGGGCAGGCGGGAGATGGTAGAGTAGCCGAATTGAAGCGCTGGTTTGGGTGAGTTTGACAATGTATGACTTACACAGTATTCAAAATTCCTTACAGTAAACAAAATTTGAACTTGTGTAATTTTTGTGGACAGAATGAGAAATCGATACCCTAATGCACGCGGCAAACCCAAAGTCCTATTTTGTCAACATGGCATGATCGCCGCCCTGGAATACCTTAATACACCCACCAGCCAGCCCTTGCCAACCGTTCTCCACACACTCACCCTCCTCAACCTCTCTCCAACCAACTTTCAACTCAATCTTCCTTTCATCATGGCTCAGGCAACAGAAACCTACGACGAAACTGAACTCGCAGACAACACCTCCGGCGGACCTCTCTTGTCGAACGCCTCGAACAACTGGGTGTGTCCGCCACAGACACCAAGAAGCTCCGTGATGCAGGTCTTATGACCGTGGAATCCGTCGCCTATTCCACAAAGAAGAGACTCATGGCCGTCAAAGGAATCTCGGAAACAAAAGCAGACAAGCTTATCGCAGAGGCCGCCAAACTCGTACCGTTGGGCTTTTGCACCGCGGCAGAATACCATCAAGTTCGGAGGCACAGCTCAGCTCACCACCGGAAGCAAGGAGTTGGACACGTTGTTGGGCGGTGGGATCGAAACAGGCAGTATTACCGAAATCTTTGGCGAATTTCGGACCGGGAAAACTCAGTTGTGTCATACGTTGGCGGTGACTTGTCAAATGCCGATGGAACAGGGTGGGGCGGAGGGAAAGGCACTTTATATCGATTCGGAAGGCACGTTCCGTCCGGAGAGGTGCAAGGCAGTGGCGGAGAGATTCGGTTTGGACCCCGAGGAGGCTTTGGAGAATGTGTCGTTTGCACGCGCGTTTAATTCGGATCATCAGATGCAGTTGCTGCAACAGGCTTGTGCATTGATGGCTGAAACGAGGTATGCGTTGATTGTTGTGGATAGTGCGACTGCATTGTATCGCACGGATTTTACAGGGAGGGGGGAATTGGCTGCCAGACAGCAGCATATGGGCTTGTTTTTGCGTGCCTTGCAGAGGATTGCCGATGAGTTTGGATGTGCAGTTGTGATTACGAACCAGGTTGTGGCACAGGTGGATGGTGGGGCTATGTTTGCTGTGGATCCGAAGAAGCCGATCGGGGGAATATTATTGCGCATGCGAGTCAGACTAGGTTGAGTTTGAGGAAGGGGAGGGGGATAGTCGCGTTTGTAAGATTTATGATTCCCTACTTTGCCGGAGGCTGAGGCTACGTTTAGTATTGCAGAGGGGGGTATTGTCGATGCAACTGATTAGAATAACCCGTCGAGAGGTGGACCTGCATCATTGTCAATGTCAGCTAGTGGCAGGTGCTATGTAGAGATGTTCCTTTTTTTCACAAACCAAACACCCGCACTCATTCCCGTATTGTTTTGCAGGCCCCATGTAAGCAGGTCAAGCCCATAATGTAAACAGAGGTTATTGCAAACTAGGACGACGCCGCGCGTCGTTGCGCGGAAAGTTCCGCGGTCTTCCTCTGCAAACGGCGCTAACCGCCTCCAACTGCTGCCTCTTCTGCGTATGAGCCTGCGTAGCACGGTCGGCCTCCTCCTTGAGCAAAGCGGCGCGGCGCGCAAAGTGCTTTTCGGCAGCGGCTGGTGACTTTTCCACAAAGAAACCGGTGCCCACATCGATGAGTACCTTGTTTGGATCGGCGAGTTGGCCGGGCACGTAAATGGAGCTCGTGAGAGGAACCATAATGTCGCGATTGGCTGACATGGTGGCGATCTGCGCGGCATTCTCCTTGCTTGCTGTGAGGCGAGCCACGGCACTGGAGAGCTGTGAAAGAGACGTGGAGATCATCTCTACTTCGCGTTGGAGGTCATTTTGGAGACGCTCTAGTTGGTCGGGCGGGAGGCTGCCGAGAGGAACTGTGCCTCCTGGGTGTCTGCAGACGCACCGCCGCGACTCTTGAGTGTGGAGCGGGGGGGGGAAGGAAGGATGGAGAATTGTTGGTTAGTGTTTGGTGTGCTGGTGGATTGTGTGGAGAGCGCGGAAATGGATGATGGGGCTTACTTTCATCTTGGTTCAAGAGGTGCAGGTTGAATGGGCTTGAGAGTTGGTGGGCGATGGTAGTTGGAAGCTCGGGTGTTACAAGGAACGTGATCGCCTGAGGATGGCGGCGTTGGTGAGGTTGTGAGAGAAATGAAAATTGGATCACGGCGGAGATGGTGGAAAGGGGTCTGTGCTTGTTGGCAGTATGACATTTGCCGGTTTGGTGGACTGTTCAATTATTGGATTTAAATATTGTACCGAACCGTACAGTGTACTGTACAGTATTGTGCATGTACAGTGTACTGTACAGTATTGTGCATGTTCAGATTGTGATTTTTTTGGAAAAAAGTAAGTTATTGATAGTTAAATTAAATGGCACTTGGTCGCAATAGGATCAACAAAATCACCGTCGGCATCGGGGTCACCCGCTCCGCTCTTCATCCATCTACACGAGGCCAAACACAGCGGCACCGAAGGCGCTATCCCACATTCTCCTGTGCACCTCTCCTTGCTGCAACTTTCCATCACTACCCCGTCGATCCAGCTGCCTACGCGATAAGACAACCTCCGTCCTTCAACCAGAATGCTTTCAATTTCCGCTCGCACATGGCGCCTAGCAAACCCTGTCACCCGCACCTTCGCCCCAGCCCCGTCCCGAGGCAAGAAAAAAAAAGCAGGCAAGCGTTCCGTCGGCAGTGGCTCCCCAACTGACCTACCTGCAGAGGTATCTGAGCTTGTCGACTTTCCGCACTTTGAAACTAGCATGAAAAAGGCAGTCGACGTCCTACGCGACAACTTTTCACGTATCCGCGTCGGTGGGGCGTCCCCGGAAATACTAGACGGTATGTTTAGGGGCTATAGATGTGATATATGCTTTACTTGTATTGGTGCCTATGGTCGCTGACGGTGAGTTTGGTGTTTCGATTTGTGGTGCGGCGCGCTCGGTGGTGTTCAGGTGTTCAAGTGCAAGCCTATGGAACTTCGACTGCGCTGGAAAAAGTGGCGCAGGTTTCTGTAAAGGATGGACGAACATTGTTGGTCAATGTGTTTGATGATCAGACGACAGGGGCCGTGGACAAGGCGATACGAGCAGCGGGGCTTAACTTGAATCCTGTGAAAGATGCCCAAGGAAGACTCATTGTGCCTATACCAAAGAAAACTGAGCAGGCTCGCCAGTCTCTTGCAAAAGTAAGTTTAATCAACTCTTAGCAAGCTACTAGTGCGATCACGTTGCAAGGAGTGTGTCTAACCGTACAAGTGTTTTATTGCTGGTGTATTTGATTACGTAGATGGCGTTGAAAGACGCAGAGGCGGCAAAGGTGGCAACAAGAATGGTGAGAAGAAAGGCCATGGATGCCGTCAAGGGAGTCAAGGATGATGTGGCAAAGGACGACTTTAAAAGGATGGAAAACGTGGTGCAGCAGATGTCAGACAAGTATATCCATCTCATTTCGCAGTCCCTAGATGAAAAGATCAAGTCCATCACCTAAACGCGTCTGAGGACAACGAGAGCCGACACCGACAGAACATTGGTCTGGTGCGATTGCAAGACTTGAGATGCTCTAAAGCTGCGTTTTAGTTATGGAAACGTTGGTTGGTTTTCTAATCCCATAGTCTCTGGAAATCCCATCATAATATTCATGTTTTGAATGGCCTGTCCACTCGCCCCTTGACAACATTGTCCAATGTAGAAATGATGATTGCTCTGCCGGGAATTGCATTATCTACGACCTGAATGACGCAATTATTCGAGCCCCTGACATGTCGGGTTTGAGGAGGCGGCATGGCCTTGGGCAATACGTGAACAAATGGCTCATCACGATACCTGTCCTCCAAACACTGCCTCATGCTATCAGCATCGACACCATCGGCAGTCTTGACATAAATTGTCTCCAGGATACCTCTAGACATGGGCATCAAATGCGGAGTAAAGGTAACACGGACTTGCGAACCAAAGGCTTGCGACAAGCCCTGCTCAATCTCTGGCATATGTCTATGACTGGACACGCCATAGGCGCTAATTCCCTCGGTAACCTCACAAAAAAGCGTGCCCTGTTTCGGGGAGCGGCCCGCACCGGACGTACCCGACTTTGCATCGATAATAATATCATGCGGTGATATCAAGCTCTGTTCCAACAAGGGAATCAAGGGCAATTGAGCCGTAGTGGGATAGCAACCCGGATTAGCGACCAACCTAGCGGCCTAATCTTGTCACGAAACAACTCACTCATACCATAAACAGCCTCCCTCTGCAACTCCGGGGCCAAATGCACACCACCATACCACTTTTCATAAAGACGGACATCGCTCAAGCGAAAATCCGCGGACAAATCAACAACGCGCAAGCCAGCATCTATCGGCAAGGCACTGACAATCTGCTGAGTGGTTGCATGCGGCAAACAACAAAAGACAAACTCTGCATCGCGGGCCCAATCGACATCTTGATTCCTGACCAAGCGAGGCAAGGAAGTGCCAAAGTGACCATAGCCAAACTGCGGATACACACTCCCCATGTCCATACCTGCAGACCTCTCTGCAGTAAGTACGGATACCTCTGCCATTGGATGCTGAGCCAGAAGACGAAGTAACTCGGCACCTGTATACCCGCTAGCACCTAGGATACCCACTCGTACACGAGATGTCGGGGCGCAGAGGCGGACATTTGAGGAATGGCCAAGCGAGAGGGCTTGGGGTGGCGCGGCAGGGGGGTAAAGTGAGAAATGCAGTTGCGGGCATTGTGTGGGATTGGTAGAGGCGTCGGGGTGGGGAATGGGGTGGGTGAAACGGAAACGGGTTGCGGTTGGATGCGCGGTGTGGAGGGGGGGGGTGGCGGGGGAGTGGAGAGGCGAGCGAGGGTTTTTTATGTTATTGCCTGGGCGGAGGAAGATGAGGAGACTTTGTTTGCATGGCATTGACAGGTGCACCGCTGGCAGAGCGTGATTGGTGCCAATCGGTTTTCACTTTTTTTTTTTTTTTTTTTTTTTTTGTGGGGGATTTGTGCTCACCGGGGGAAGCTGAGCATTTGGGCAGGATGGGAGGCTCGTCATGTCTCAGATGCAGTTCAGAGTCTATTCCTGTACGGTATGCATTCCAAACTTGTCTCGGCGTGAGTAGATTCATTCTTTTCGACAATACCTCGGTTGTAAACGGTTCGCGTTGGATGGAATCTCGATGCAAATGCATCTTGAGAGCATTCCGCAACTTTCCGTTACACCCCTGCATAACCGTCCCATCGGGTACAACCTTACATCTTCCCGCCGCCCATCTTCAATCCGATTCGCTACTAGAGGCAATGATCCTCTTTTAAAGTGAGCAAAGCAAACTACGGTTGAAACAAATCAACCATTGCTACTCACCCATTTATAGAATAGTAGAGACTCGATGCAACTACGTATTCCCATTACACTGCACTAGTCTATGCATGCATCCTCATCTCACCTCATCATTGCTCCCAACCACAACAAAAGCCTCACCAATACACTCTCACCTCATCATCACAAACGATTCGAACGTTCTCCTCAACGGAAACCCGACGCTTCATCACAAGTCCCAACTTGGGACATGGGACTCCCACCTACGCCCCCGAACGTTATCCCAACCATCTCTCCCTCCCCTTCCGACAAATCCCCGCACCCAAACCCCTCGCTCCTATATATAAAACCAGCCCATCCCACCACCACCTACAACCTCCCCGTCCCAACCTCCCCCCACCAATCCACCCCCAAAAAAATCCCGCTCACACCTCCAACTTCCGCGAGAATCTCTCCTATCACCATTCCTCCCCTCCTCCGAGCAGGCTCCCCTCCCAACAATCAACACCCCAAAACCACTCCACACCACCCCATCCTCCCCTCACCATGCTCCCCCACCCAACATCCCCACTCTCCCTCCTCCTCCTCTCCCTCCTCATCCACACAACACAAACAACAGTCCTCCCACCACACCACCACCGCTTCCACTTTGCAGACTATCCCCTCTACCCCAACCTCCCTCACCCCACACCCCCCCTCTATCCACCCACACTCTTCCGTCACATGCCTCCACCAGCCCCGTCCACCCCACCCCGTCACTCCAACCCGGAATACCAACCCTCCACCTCCACCCAACCCCTCGCCCCGAAACTTCCACCCTTGCACACTCCGTGTCTCTTGCACCCGTCTCCTGTGCAAATCCCAGATGCTTTCATGCTGGACACTATCGCGTCGTCTCCCCAGCCTGTCCAGGATGATTTGTTTTATGCTGCCCTTTCTATGACCCAGGATTCGCCACCTGCCCATACGCGGGAGCCACGGCTTGAACCGTCGGTTTCGCCTCATGTCGCGCATGTTTTTGTGCCTTGACACCGCTTTGGGTCACATCACGTCTCGCTTTGAGGCCCGCAGTGGTTTGAATTGGGTCTGTTTAATTATGACTTACTCATGAAATTGTTGACTTTGCAACTACATTAACTGGTGCTACGGGTTTTGGTCGGTGTACAACGTATGGTTTGCATAGTTTGAACAGACGCCTCTACTGGGAAACAAAACAACTAACTGTTTGTAAAAGTAGGCATCTTATCGTGCTTTCATTGCTAGTCTAGCTCAGCGCACAGTTTCACTCGCCCAAACGATTTGCCGTCACCGACCTGCTTTAACGTTGTGACTGGATGGATTTCGTCATCGACGCGGAATAATCAACAGTCAGTTGCAGCAGTAGCACCTCCTTGAACATGTCCTCAACGCGTTGTACAGATTTCGTCGGCTCGTGTACTGCGCAAGCTGGCTTGAAATGAAATGCCATACACGCTTTCCCGGACAAACTGCAAGGGTTTAAGGATTACTTTGTGCAGAGAACGCACCACCGCGTCCTCGACTATACGCCGAAACAGCTTTCCCAAGCTCTGCTACTGAGAAGGGGACCCTTTTGCACCAAGCATGAAAGAGGCAGTTCCTTGGAGCCCCTTTCTTTCAAGCGCCCATCTGCACTGAGTGCATTCGACATTTCAGTCTGATGCTACCACACTTGGGATAAAGATTATCCGCTCTATTCGCTAAGATTTGTGATCAACCGTAAAACCGTTAATTGTGCAGACCAAAGAACTGAGATAGGGTTCCCAGTGCAATTCGCGCCCCTCAAGCTCTTCCCCACGAAACCCCGGAGGACTTGGTATGCAACACTCATCAAACTATACCCGTCTCCCGGAACACACACCTACGCTGAATATATTTGCGTTCACTCAGAAACATGTTTCCACACGCTAATCGCGGCCTTTTCTGGCTAGATTTTTACATTATCATGCGCTAGCATCACGGGAACGAGAACTTGAAAAGTTGCAATCATAGATGCTTTGGGATTCCAGCGATAGACATGCATATCCTCACCTTTGCCTGCATCAATTGCCGCTGAAATGCAAAGTACGCTATTCCAACGTGGCATCTGTGATCACCCAGTCAAGGATGAATGCTGTAGCCAACTATTGTGCGTACAAAGTAAAGCAAGGTCATGTCCCGCTACTCCTAGTCCCGGCCTTACCACAGGTCCAAACCTATAATAACCTGCTAACAGCTTCTACAATATTGCCAAAGTCTGAAATCACTGCGATTCTTGCGATTAAAGGCATAACCTGTATTCTTCGATTTCATGAGCTGCCAAAGTTCACAATTCCCCCTGATGCCCAGAGAGGTGAGGAGCATGGAAAGACAGGTATGCATTTAACAGCCGTCTCAAAGACTGCGGAGCATAGCAATACCTCCGCTGTCTAGGGATCACGCGCTACGATTCAGTAGATAAGTCTAGAGATAACATGGACAGCAACGTCTGCGTTGCACATCTTTTCCGAGGGAATGGAACCAGCAGTTTTTGGCCAAGCGTCTCTCAGTCAGCTACGCGATAAGCACTGTAAGTGCCCCACGGGGTAGCAATTTGAGCTCTGCAAGAGACGCTTCACAATCACTTTGTGAAAATTGACGACGAGGATACTGCTGTGAAAACGATATACACCGTTCAGCTAATTCTGGCTTTGCATCCCTCACAAATGCAACTAGATCTCCCAACGTCTGTTCCGAATCAAATTCGCCTTCAAGCCTGCTTCCATCGGGCAACCTGAACTGGATCTTGCCAGCTGCAGCCGACAGTGGCGCCGCTGGTTTCGGAGCGGGCGGAGGAGCCACGGCAGCATTACTGTTCGGGGCGGATTGTGAGCCCGGCATGTTAAACTTCTCACGCCGACGTTGTTTGTCGGCTTCGAGCATCGCACGGACACGCTGACGCTCTTTCATCGCCTCCAGCTTCTCACGCTTCTTTTCCTCAATCATCCTTTTCCTCTCTTGTTGCTCAAATTCCCTCTTCGCCATAGTGATCTCCTTGCCGGACCGCAAACGGTTCTTCTCGCGCTCAATTGCTTCCTGCTTCTCCTCAGCCTCACGTTTCGCTCTCGCCTTAGCATACAATTCATCCGCCTTCTTCTTTGCCTCTTCAGGAGTAAGCTTCGGTTTAGCCGCACCCTCATCGGTAACGATTTGCAATGGTTCATCGATGTCTGGATCATCTGCATGCTGGAAACACCATTCCACGGCCTGTTCCACACTCTTGTTGCCAGTCAGAATCAGAGCCTTTTCAGCTCGAATTTTGGGAAAACCCATATCGTCCACAAGCGTGTTCAAGAAGGTGGGATTCACATTTAGACGAGAATCATTCTGGACATGGGACGGGGCTTCCTCTCCTGCAGCAGGCTTTTCCTCCGTAGTCTCAGATTCCTTCTGCGCCCCGGCAGCGGAAGCTTTGTCCTTCGTGCCCTCACTAACTTGTTCTTCTGGTTTACTTTCAGCTGCGACTGGTTTTGCGGCTTCCATCCTTCGAGCAGCTGCAGCAGCCGCTGTCTCTCTGACACTCCAGTCCACCTTTGGGGGTCCAGACGGGGCTGCAGAGGCAGCAGGTGCTGAGGAACCTGCTGCACCAAGACGTTGGCCTTGTCCTGCGAAAGAGGCCTCTGCGGAACTTGGTGCATGCCTCTCGACCTCAGCGGTGAGGCGTCGGGGATCGGCACCGGAGAATTTGGACACAAGACGGCCTCCGACGTAAAAATGAAAGGTGGGCATAGCAGCAACGGCACACTGGCTGGCTATCTCTCGAGCAGAGTCAACGTCAACCTTGAGAAAGCGGGCGCGGCCTTCGTAGCTGGATGCTAGACGCTCGTACAAAGGGGCAATGGCATGGCAAGGACCGCACCATGAGGCGTGGAAATCAACAACTACGAGCTTTTTGCCCGATGTCTGAATAATGGTGCGAAATTCTCGTACGTCATGAACTTGTTCCGGCATCGTGTTCAAGAGAATATGGGAATCGGAATTGGCAAGTAAAGAATAGATCAATGTGGCTGAGGGGCGCTGATCACTGAGATTCGAAGGCGTCGGAAGAGGACTGGGATTATCCGACCTGTTTGGGTTGTGGGTACGGCTGAATTTCAGGGCGTGGAATGAAGAGAAGAGGTTCCAACATATATTATGATATTATTGCTACGAAAGAGATTTATTTGGTGCAATATGAGGGCTAATGTTGTTATTCACTGTACTGTGTCGATTACTGTTATTTAAATGTTGAATTTCTGGGGTTGTAGTGTACATTATACCGAACGTGCACGCTGCAACACCACAGCAAAGTACTGTACTCTACTTGACCTGCATACTGTATTGTACAGTACAGTATGGTACAGTGGCCAGTAAGTGTTTGGGCCTCAGTGTACACTCGAAATGACAAATGAGTAAAATGTCTCTTCAGGAAAGCATGTACGACAATCTTACAGTGAACTTACAGATTTGTTTGCCGTTTTATAAACAATATGATTGGACCAAAACAACAATGGTGTGCTGCATGCTGTACTGTGGTTGGCGTTGGTGGGCAGCAATTACAGCACTGGACAGGAAACGGGGAACCATGTCAGGCAACAGAGATTTGTAAGCTGTACGAAAATTCGTGATTTATTCCCACAACAGAAACATTCAACACGTTGCACAGCTGTACAATATTTACACGTTCATGGAAAATACACTAGAATCGTAGGGTATTTTAAGCGCACCGACTGGGGACCAACCTGAAAACTACGAATCGGATAGGACATGTTGGCATCGTACGACAGAGCCCGAGACAGTATACTCTACGCCAAACTGTTCCGGTATCGGTCGAGAAGCATGAGAAGCGGCGGTAATTTCATCCCCAACACTGCCCGCCGCTTCCCAAAGGACAGTGGTCGGATGAAATTAGTTATGAAGGAAGATGTACATGTGTGTACATGGCATCTTTTACAAAGGCTTTCTGTGTATAATTTGTTGATGTGATATCTCGACAATGCATCATCTACTTGAAGATTTCATTTATGATTCCACTTGAGAAACCTCCTCCGCCGCGTATTTACCGCTTATCTATGTACAGCAGATGGGTTATCAGGAATTACATTGGATAGAAATGGATCAAGGGCGGCAAGTGCGCTGAGTTTGGGGATTAATAAATCTTCTAACACACATTATCTCAGGAATCGAAGTTGTCTTTTCTCCTCATGATCTTCTATATAGTGCAAATTTCTGTTACGTGTCTACGAAGAAACTGTCTCTATTCTAAGAAAAAGTTAGAGATGTTCATGCAATTTGTCCCAAATGAAAACTTCAAGAATACACAATGTCATTTTTAAAGACAATGGAAGTGTATTCAGTCGTCTGCATTCAAAAAGGAAGGATCTATGTAATATCAACCTTGCCGCGTATGACGTCCTTGGAGTCGAAGGACTATCTGAGAGACTTGCGAGACGGGTTCTCAATGAATGAGCAGAACGCGAGCAGCAGTTAGCGAGGGAGGACCTATGTATCGTATCGATGCCTGTAATTAACTCGGCATGTAGACTATCAGACTATAAGTGATGTCTTCGGGCAGAACATTACCCGAAAGTCGACTGGGGGCAGTCGGCAAGCCGAGTGACTATCTGCGGCAGCGTCAACTGGAATGTACCGAAAATAGTAGTGCCTTGTAGGAAGTCCACAAAACCTGGTGCTGCAGACAATGGCGGCCCGTTGAAGGACTGATGAGTCTCAGTGTGACTAATAGCCACACTATAAATACGGCGTTTCGTCACATACAAAAGGGTCAGCGGACAGCGCAGTTTACTGCAATTCCATTCTTAAACAGAAAGGGCAGTAAGGGCATTCGCCGCTAGAGGGGCCGGGGAGGACTTTTTCGAAGACATTAATCACTTAGAGGCTTCTCTAAGAGCTGAGGAATGTATTCGTAGACGCGGGAGATCGGCTTCAGAGTGTCCTCTGAGTCTCCGAGTACTTTCTACGTATCCGAACATCGAGTCCGTCGGTCTTGCCCTCGAGACTCATTAGTATTGAAACAACTATTCCAGTTTCGGACTGCAATACTTGCGAAATGATTTCTGTTTCGCCTTTTTCACTGCCGAGAAACAGTTTGAGCCTGGAAAACTGAATACAGTCCAGTTGGCCGCTGTGGAGGTCTTCGATTGGATACAAAGAAATTTCTCTAAGACTTGCGGATGCGGTGGAGGCTGCCACATCGTAGACAGAGCTTCTTACAGGCGTGAAACTCTGAGCGAGCCAAGAGAGCGTATTCGCCTTCAGTGAAGTTACTTTCGACGCGTGATCGGGGCCTTGCTTCCGGTTCTTGGTCAGCGTGCTCTAAAAAAGTGGGCGAAACTCAGCACGGAGCTTGAAGAGCTCCTGTGCGTTCATAGCAGACTCACACCGTGACTCAGATACTGTAACTGCCTCTGTCGTTGCGGTTCGTAGAATCGTGCAGACTGGTGGAGTCGGATAGCGCCCCATAAATGACATGACTGTATTAACATTACCGCGTTTGAGGCGACGGAGAAATGTTGAGGACCGACTGGAAAATTGGAATGAGATAGTGCAATTTTTTCTTATCCACCTCCAGTTCCGAGAGAATAGACCATAGGACACTAAATAGTTCATGGCCTAGGCGTTCCACATCTCCTTTGCTCCACAGGTAGTTGGGGAGTGTGAAGTGGTGTGGAACTTTGAGAACTTTGGACACAATACGAAGTTTAGTTATTGAAATGGGTAGGACCGTCGGATATTAGGCCACACTGAACTTCAAAGATGGAGAACCGTTCGATATTGGCTCTCACAGTGTTCTCTGCGGCCGTGTTTGGAAAGAAATAGAACAGTTTGTACTCCGCTTGGTCGTCGCGCATCATCAAGGCGTATTTCTCACCACTGTTGCTTGGTTCTAGTTCTATGTAGTCGAAATGAACCAGTTCCTACGGTTTTGTTCCGTGGACAGCTGGACCGAATGGGCGTGGCATCTTCTTCTCACCGAGAATTGACAGTCAGTTTATACAGGGACATAAAAAGGTGTGTGCATCTTTGTAGACAGTGGACAAGCTGAATTTCGACCGAAGGGCGCGACCCGTTGCGTTGCTGCCGAGATGAACAGCGGGGCGAATATGCGGTATGATGAAAAATCGCAGCTGTAAGCCTGTTGCGTCATCGACCACCCTGATTGTCGAGTCAGGGAACGTACACAGATCGTATTGCGAAGTCAGCTCGTCGGGGCGGAGAGAAATGCGTTTCAATTGGATCTGGGCAATCGTAGACTGCGAGGGCCACTCGAAGTCAGCATGAAAGGGCGAAAGAAGCCCCAGGTTGCGGAAAAGGCGTTGGACTGTGGGTGGAGCTTGTGGCCATTTTTCGCCATTGATGTGGTAGAAAGTGTAGCAATAGAAGCTTCACCTCACGCACCACAGAAAAACTTTAGGTAGAGACGACTGGGATATGCCGCGGACGAAACCCAGATGGTTGAAGAGAAATATTAGGTAGATGTGGTAAGTTTAGAGGTCGAAACTGCCAGGTGTAGCTGTTGATAGATGTGTAACATCGCTATCAATATCTAATTTGTGGTGAGATGTTTTGAATTCGACAAGGTGTTACATGACGAGGTAATGATCTGACAAGATGTTTACGTAGTTGAGTTGACAAAATGTTAATTGTGGCACAGGTTTACCGTTGGGTTGAGCTGTATCCGAACTTGTTCCGTGGTCCTTTTCTACTGCCGAAAACAGACTCACTAATGACGGATACAGCAGAATAAGGGACTCTGCGCACCCTTTTAAGCTGGTGCTATATCATCAAGTAGTGGTGGATTACCCTTGGGGTTTTAGCATAAATAGCTGTGCTCGACTGCCCTGGTAAAGGAACTTCGGGTTAGCATCGACAACGAAAAAAGAACAGTGGCCACTACCGCCTTTCTGAACAATCAACAATCAACAATCAACAATCAACAATCAACAATCAACAATCAACAACTGGTAGCATCGCGAGGTCATTTATCAAGCTATATTTCACCCGGTCAATTGATGTCAATCATGGATGAGGACTCAACCAAGAGACTGCCTAAATTCAGTGCCAAACGAGATGGAGATTTCATGTTATGGTCTATGCGATTCGAGGCTTTACTGAAATCAAAAGATCTACTGTCTTGTGTAACTCAGAATTTGATGGGTGACCAAGATGAGACCAACCTTGCCGCGGATGTCAGGACTAAGCTGGCTAAATCTCGTATGTATCCGATACAGTCATTGGGTGATAAGCCGTTGAGGACTGTCGCTGGGGAGAAGAAAAACCCGTTCAAAATGTACTCGAAGTTGAAGGAAAGGTATGCAACGATTAGCTCAGCTACCCGCGTGCAACTCCAAACTGAGCTGTATCATTGTTGGTACAGGGAGTCGTGCACTATGTCCGAATACATAGACAAGCTCGAGTCGCTGTTCAACCGTTTAGAAGAGATGGGGAGCGCAGTTAGTGGATCAATGCAGGTTGCTACTTTGTTAGCAAGTTTCGGGAGTACTGGTGATTCTCCGTATGAACCTGTCATTACAGCACTACAGACCATGAAAGACGAAGAGGTTACATGGGATAAGGCAACTGCTAGGCTCCTCCAAGAGTACAACCCTCTTACATCTCAGGCCAATGGCGGGAAAGAGCCGGCATTTACACAGGCTAAAACTGAGCGCGCACTGAAGACTAGAGTGAAGGGAATCTGTTTTAACTGTGGCAAGAAGGGTCATTATAAGAGAGATTGTCGGTTGCAAAAAAAGGACGAGCCGGAAGGGTCTGCACCACGCCCAAAAGTTAAGTGGAATTTAGACGTGCAGAAGGCCATGCTCGTGAACACAAGGAGCCAGAAACGCAATATGATTGTGATTGATTCCGGTGCTAGTACCCATATGATCAGGGACAAAGAACTTTTCTCTTCGCTAAAGAGATGTCATATGCGCACTATTACGATGGCTGATGGACGTACGATGTCAGCACGCCAAATGGGTTCCGTTTTTATTCCGAGCGCTACTCGTTCCCAAAGTGCGAAGTCACTAGAACTTAAGAATGCACTATTTATACCCACCCTTGAAAGCAATTTGCTTTCAGTTCCCAAACTGGATGCTGAGGGATATGATGTATCGTTTGGGAAGGAATCCTGTACGATCGCTCGGAACCACACGATTTTCTTGCGGTTCGGCCATGATTAACAAAATGTCGCGCAAAAATACAGTACGAGGGTTGAATATGAAGGCCAAGGCGCTACAAGAAGTGAAATGCCCTCCTTGCAGTATGGGGAGGCAAGCCAAGCTTACAATCGCACCTCGGAGTAGCGTGAGTACAAAACCAGGTGAAGTCCTGTTTACAGATGTCTGTGGGCCTATGCCAGTTCATAGCATTGGTGGAAATAGATACTTTTTGTCGTTTATTGATGGAAATACAAGGCACAAAGAGGTTCGTCCGATGAAGAGCAAATCGGACGTTTTATCATGTTTCCGGATAATAAGGGCTAAGTTGGAAAGAACATTCAATTGTCTGATCAAGACACTATACTCCGACAATGGTGGGGAATATGTTGCTCTCCAGAAGGAGTTGGAAGAGCTGGGAATAGAATGGGAGTACTGTGCTCCATACACCCCGCAGCAGAATGGGATAGCAGAACGGTTAAACCGAACCGTCATGGAAACTGCTAGGACTCTTCTAATCCATTCGGGATTGCCGGATGAATTTTGGGGTGAGGTAGTAGTGACCGCAACTAATATGCGGAACATTACTGGAACCAGACGACTGAAGGGTAAAACCCCTTATGAAGCCTTAACGGGAGAAAAACCAGATGTGGGAAATTTGCGTGTATTCGGGTGTCAGGTTTGGTTACAGAACACATCTCCGAAGAAGAAGAAATTGGAGCCGAGATCCAAAAGAGGCATATTGCTAAGGTGCCTTTCCCACTGGAATTACAGGGTTTGGAACATTGAGGAAAATCGTATCGTACATGCTCGACACGTTCGTTTTAATGAGCATGTCTTTCCAGCTAGAGAATGGACGGGAAGACACGCGTCAAAGGTGTGTGAAGCCTTGGATGAGATGAGTAAGCCCATTAGTATGTCACACCCAACTGAGGAACAAGTGACTGCCGCCGATCTCAATCAGCAGAATACTGATGATTCTGAGTTTGTCGTCAACGATGATGATGAGCAGGTGGTTCTAGAGGGCGCAGAAGGGCTAAGCCCTGAAGAAATCGAAGAGGCGTTAACTTATTACCCCCCTACAGAGGTCGGTATGATTGCTAAAAGTGGGGACAAAATACCCCGAAACATAGAGGAAGCTATGGAAAGCCCGGATAGGAAGATGTGGCGACAGGCCATTGACAAAGAAATGGACAGCGTCTGGAGCAGAGGCACCTGGAGTATAGAAAAGATACCGAGGGACGCAAAGGTACTGGATACAAAGATGATATTCGACCTTGAAAGGAAAGCAGACGGCTCTATTGATAAGTACAAGGCATGGCTTGCGGTGAGGGGGTTTCAGGAGGGGCGTGTGGACGATGTGTACGCACCAGTAGTGGATTTCTCGACGGTGCGACTTGCACTTTCATGCCTTACTAGCGGCTGTACAGTGCATCACCTGGACCTCAAGAATGCCTTCCTACATGGAACCCTTGAGTCGAACAGTAAGATTTTTGTTAAACCGCCACGAGGGATGTTTATCAAGTTGGAACCTGGCACTGGACTAAAACTGTTGAAGGCACTCTACGGACTTAAGAAAGCTGCCAAAATATGGCTGAGATTATTCACTGACAGTGTTTTGTCATTGGGGTTTCATCAAGTTACAGGTGAGGATTGTTTCTTCATTGCCAAGTTTGAAGATGCAGAAGTATGGATTCTCGTGTACATTGATGATATTCTTGTGATGAGTCAGTGTTATTATTCAGTTTATATGGTGAAGCAAATGTTGGCGTCTAAGTTCGAGGTGAAAGATCTTGGGGTCGTGAAGAGCATTTTTAGGTGTTGAGTTCTTGTGGCATGACCACGGGTTGTGCATGCGGCAGTCACACTTCACAAGGGTACTTTTACAAAGATTTGGCATGGAGAACTGCCACAGTGTTGACACACCCATGGTTCCCCAACATGCAGAAACGGGAAGTGGGTCCCAAATTTTAAGTGATGAAGGGCGGCACAAGTACCAGATGGCAATCGGAAGCTTGTTGTTTCTTGCCACTCGTACTAGGCCCGATATATGCGCAGCAGTGGGATTACTTGGAAGAATGTCTAGGCGCCCAACTCATAATGATTGGAGCAAGGTGCAGAGGGTGTTTAAGTACTTAAGAGGGTCTGCTGAGCTCGGTCTGTATATTGAATTTGGTAATCGGGCTGGGTTTACTGAGATTACTGGCTATAGTGACGCGGATTGGGCGGGATGTCATCACACAAGGCGCTCAACAAGTGGGACTGAAATGATGGTGAACGGCGTTTGAGTAATCTGGAAATCTAAGAAGCAGTCTGGAGTCGCGCTGTCATCCTGCGAAGCTGAGTATATCGCGTTGTCGTAATGTGTCAAGTCGGCGAAAGGTGTGCGCACTTTACTGTCTGGATTATCAATGCAGTATGCCACCCCTACCCTGATTCTAGAGGACAACACAGCTGCCATCAAGTGGTCTAAGGCAGAAAAGGTGCCGAAGCATGTGGACATAAGATATCATTTTGTAAGAGATGCTGTTTCTGATGGTATCATAACTGTCAAGCATTGCCCGTCTGAGCAAATGATTGCTGACATTATGACAAAGCCATTGCCTGGTGCGTTGTATAGGAAATTCCGCGCTGAGCTGGGAATCGGAAGTACTACAGTTGATAGCTCAGTTACGGAGGGGTGTTGATAGATGTGTAACATCGCTATCAATATCTAATTTGTGGTGAGATATTTTGAATTTGACAAGGTGTTACATGACGAGGTAATGATCTGACAAGATGTTTACGTAGCTGAGTTGACAAAATGTTAATTGTGGCACAGGTTTACCGTTGGGTTGAGCTGTATCCGAACTTGTTCCGTGGTCCTTTTCTACTGCCGAAAACAGACTCACTAATGACGGATACAGCAGAATAAGGGACTCTTCGCACCCTTTTAAGCTGGTGCTATATCATCAAGTAGTGGTGGATTACCCTTGGGGTTTTAGCATAAATAGCTGTGCTCGACTGCCCTGGTAAAGGAACTTCGGGTTAGCATCGACAACGAAAAAAGAACAGTGGCCACTACCGCCTTTCTGAACAATCAACAATCAGCAATCAACAGTAGCAACAATACAGTTAATGAAACCGAGAGTGTTCATAACTGCATAGGCTTCTATCTCGAGCACTGACCATCCCGAGTTGCGTCTTGTCAAAACCACGTGACGGGAATATTTTCGGTGAATGACGCTACTCTTTGTGCCCCTTGGAGACACTGGAAAATCGAACTTGTGCAACTATGCAAGATCAGGGTATTTTAGATGCATTGTTGGAGACAGACGAACCGTACATCCCCATTTACAAATTTTACGCGGTATTTTGTCTCATTTTATTTCCAGCTATCTATATAAATAATACTGGCGACTTTCAGTTACTTATCGGGTCAAATACAAGTTATCTGTCCTCTAAAAATTTTCATTGCACTATAAATAATTTCTTTTGTTATCATGCTGACACAGCTCTTATAAATAATCTCCATCAATGGGCTATCCTTCTGAAATAAAAGAACTTCGGAATAACGATTCCAGTTGCAAAGTTCTGCGGATCTTCATTTTTGGTTTATGTTCAAAGCATAAGCATCCATTCATTTGCGGAGAAGGCTTGCAGCTGCTATTGTGGGAAGGAAGCGAAGAAATAAACCAAATAGGTTGAATAGAACTGAACCTGTCCTTTTCCGTAACAAGGAAATGGGTATGTCAGGAAATAGGGGAAAAATGTTTTAACTCTACATACGCAGGTTATGGAAATAAAAATTTGCCGCGAAATTGAAAAAGCACCAACTTATGACTGCAAGCATCTTATTAAAGAGTAAAAATTGTTTCATCAAACAATCACCAATAGTACTTGCACAATAGAACTACTACTCTGCCATCATTAACAGAGCGGTTGTCCAAAATATGGGCAATTTTGTTCCAAATATATCAAAATTTATTCATGCTCAGTTTGAAACCAGTTGCAGTAAGAAAATCCAGATGTAGGAGTTCAGAAGCTCTAATTTTTCCAGAGAATGATAAAGTTCATTTACTTTCCCGGAAAAATGATAAAAATTGAAGTAAAAGGAAGGTTTAAAGACATTATAAAGCAACTAAATATAGTACTTATGCTTCGAAATATTCATTATGATGTAAAATTCCGAGAGCCTAAGAATGAATGAGTAAAGGCAGAAGTGTTTCCATTAATCAAGGATCTATTAGATATGAGCAACGTTCCTATGGAACAGCATTACAAATGATTAGACATATTTCAGTTTATTAAACAATTGAAGCCACAAAGGTTTGTGCCGATTCTCCTTTCCCTCGATTTTGACTTTTTCCATCACTATGACGCTTCTAACTCAACAAATTACAGGCCAGAAAGACCAAATAGCAGTTCAGGCTTCTCTTCAGCGTCAATGTAGGGGCAGATCTGCTAGGCCATGTAGAAAGATGCATTCGAGTGGCGATTAAATGACGTACTGATCTGAAAAAGTCTCAAAATTCCAAAATTAACACGAGGATTACAGTAATACGTTTCCTGCAATCATAATTGATGTATGAAAGATTTGGGTGTGATTTTTTCATTATGAGAGGTACAATATAGTTCCTTTGTATTTAATACAGCTTTTTGTAGACTTGTTACGTCCCTCGAGATTCAGTTTATTGTAGGCATCATCGCCTGCCCTCGTTCATATCAGAAATTAGTGAGATTGGTCTGAGATCGGCGGGCGCTACTTATCTGCAGTAGTTCATGAAATACATAAACTAAAGCACCTCACCTATATTTAATTTACTGCTTTCTTTTGATATCTCCTGCATCCATAACATGCACGTTTCATGCAAAATTTCTGTCATTAACTCCAAACTGTTGAGCCGCTGTCTATCCAAGTTTAATTTCAACTACAACTATGAACTCTGTTGAGTCAATATTATTCACACAAAGAGACATACGTGTAGACTTACACAATTATTATACAATTATGACTACAGCTTGCTACAACCGTGAAAAATGAATCCGTTTTTCTGCGCTATATGATATCAATTCTAGCGTATCTACTATCCAGATAAAGTGAGAAAAATGGGGTTTGAACGTTTTTCCCTTGAAATAAATCCACAAATACCTAAGGAAGAAAAAAAGAAAAAGATTCAGATTGTTTATACGCTGCTGTTTCGATGCGTTGTAATACAGATTTTATCAGGATAACTGAGATTTTTATTGGAAAAATAGATTTTTCCTTTCGAATTATCGGAAATCTTACCTAAAAAATCGCAGACGATATACTTGCTGCCATTTATATGATCCCATGTAAGTCTCGCAATGGTAAAAAATGAGAAGTTTTGGGAATATATTCAGATTTGTTTTTTACTGAGCGGTTAAAGATTTTATATGCTCAGTGAGGTATCAAATCGGAAGAATTATGGTTATATGCAATTCTGGAAGAGTTTTGGTTAAAAAGCATGATAAAGTCGAGAAAATTTATAGATCTGGTCGATTTTTTTTGTTTCATTATCTTATTCTGATATGTGCTGATAATTAACATTCAAATGATAAGAAGTGCAACTGCGGCAAAAGTTATGAAGTAAAAAGCGTGCAATATAGTGACAATGCAGATAAAAAGCGTGATAAGAGAGATTTTTAATAATTAAGCTCTAAAAATTGTGCATTGCTTCAAAAAATTGCGCAATTAACATATTTGTAGTCTGGATTTAGTAATGATACCAGTGAATAGTGTAACTGGCTTTGGCTATATGAAAAAAAGACGCCGAGATGGCCTGGAGTCAATCGACTCGAAATTATACCACTTTGTGAGAAACAATGAGTAAAGGAGAAGAGTGCTGTTTTTACAACTGCGGAGAGTGTCGTGTTACTGTAAGTCTTTTGTCACAGGTAACCGTTTCGAATTTTACAGTTTCTGATTTTTAAGTTTGGGTGACTTGCGCCGCTCTAATTAATTCTTCATCCAAAAACACGGAGAAGTAAAAATCAGATTCGACAACCCCAGTACGTTTGCCGGCCTAGTTGTTTAGTCCTTGCCCTTCTCAAGAATCGAGTCATCTATTTACCATATCCATGTCCCTAATCTTATTAATATACCGATACTTACGTCTATTGAACCATATCATTAAATTTTCAAGGCTACGGTGGTCAAAGTAGCTAGAGCGGTAAGTGAAAAAGTCCGGGTTCTTTTACAATCGAATAGGACTGCGAATGAGTATACTTCCCAACCATAGATCGCTCAAGTCTTATGCTATATCATAGAAAAGCCAAATGAAGATAATTCTCATGGGATCGTTTCAAAGTAACTCAGATACCAGAAATCGAAAAAAAACTGTGCTGCACCCCACCGTTTATATAAGCAATCGGGTGAGGAAAAAAATTCTGGTTCTTTCTCGTATCTTTTAGTAGGGCAGAATTTCTTTCAGACTAAAACCAGAGGTAAGGAGCAGCTTGCGACCGCGATCAAAATACTTCCCCCTCAAATACTGTTCAGTACAAATTATTTTGTGAAAAATCTTACATAAGATTAACAAATAAGTTTTATCCGTTCAAAACTATTTTACGCAGTAATTAAAATATATTAAAAATGAGTTGAGGTATATTTAAGCGGGAATAATCAGTTCAACGCCTACGGAAGCACCTGCGGGTGGTCAGAACTGTACTTTTAGTTCAATTTGAGCAGAAGATTGAGAAAGTCACCCCATACGTATTTTGATTGTTACAATATGTAGAAACTTGATGTTCATTTATATAGATTCGAGTATAGTGGTCATAATTTTAGGGAACAGTATTGAGCATACAGGAAAAATTTTCGATCCATTTTCTTCTTTCTGTGCGTTCTCTTTTTGTTCTGCTTTCCAAATGACGCAGTTTACTTTCTATTTGAATGGTTTTTTCCGAAAATTTCATGGAGATCGCAGGATCAATTATCAAAATGCACTCTAATAATTCAAGGTAAATCACTCGAAGCAGTCCAATTTTTTTCTTTCTGCTTGATATCTACCTATATTAGTTACAAGGAAAACAATGTAGGACTATTGTCTTGCTAATATCAAGATGTTGAAGTTTAAGAACTCCGTTTCACAATTAACTATTCCATAATCCGCATTCAAACACTACTATCAGCAGTTTATTGTCCAAATGCACCGACAAATGATTCGAAGGCGATATTTGCAATTATCTTCAACATTTCATGCAGCTGTAAAATTCAAAAAACTAAAAAATAGCGTTTATCCTATTAATGTTTCATAAAAAAGCTCTAAAAATATTATAAGACTTATGAAATTCACATAATTATCATGAAGAAGGCCATAGTCACAGTACAGTTTTCACGTTCCAACTTGAGGGGATAAAATAATGCAGTTAATGCGATATCTCAATTTATCGGCCATTACTTCCAGAGTCTCTTGTTTATTTAGCCACTTCCTCATTGGATTATCCGGCCTCCTAAGTCCCCAACTAATTGAAGTTTACGAGGTAATCTTCGAGTTAATTTATATTCAAGTAAATTAATTCAAGTCATTATATTTTATTTCAGTCACCGCAGTGTATTCCACTACAAGCTGTTAGTGTACTTTTTAAGAGCTGTAATTATAATATTTTATAATTATTACGTCTTCAATTACAGTATTAAACGTTACCTATGAGTGACATCCGTTACAGCAAATATTATCAGCAACCATCTCCATGAGTAGACTGTAATATCTTCCCAAAAGTATTTAGTCCAAGGCCTATACAGAATTTCAGACGAAGATTCTTTACTGGGACGATTTTCGCTCAACATTGTTAGCTGACTTAATTATACGGAACGAAGTGGTTCTCTGTGTCCAGAATTGTTTTTTGACGACTTCAAGTAGTTACTACTTGTCATTTTCTTCCTTTCGACTCAAAAATTTCCAGTCAACGTCGGTCAGTCGTCCTCATCCTTATAATTTAGTTCCAAAAGAAAAAAAGTTATCTCCATCAGAGAATCTCCACCTCTTTTATTCAAGTGTAACTTGAAAGGCTCGATGACGATGCAAACTATCCGTCTACACATGAATCGGAACTGAAGGCCTCTAAAAGTAAGAAAAAATAAATATACAATCATCGGCATCGGCCTTGGAAGCCTTTCGGTCTTTAAATACACGGTTTGTCCCCTTCCATCTGAAGCACATAATCTCTCTACATGTACATCTCTTCATGCTTATACGTGTTTGTGTGGAGCGAAACGCTTTCATGTACATCTTTGGACATGATTGTGCATTATTTCAGCGCGCTAAAGTAATGCACAATCATTCTCGGCGCACCATATGGAAGTGGCTGTAATCGCGGATCCACAGGTTCAAGTATGTCCAGTGCACTTGCTTAAGTTTCAAATTATACTTTTCTTTTTGCTCCTTTGTACCCTTCCTACAGTTCTTTATTAGACACAAGTATCTCATTGTTAGCCCGAATACCCATAACAAAGTTTAGGACTAAAAGTAAAAAAAATGTTGCTCAAAACCTCAGAGCCCAAGCAGTAGTCTCCCAAGAAAAGAAATTATCCGCAAACTGATGCACAAATGGTAATCCAGTTTCTCATACACTCATAGTCATAATAAGAAGGGGTTGGCACAATCGAGGGCCACAAAATTTCGGGTAGTAGATTCAAAAGCTCGAATTAGACTTGTAAATTATACATGTATTGGTAAAACGATACTGCAGAACGGAGATAAAAGTGATCATTCTCTCGGGATAAATACTTGATCGATTCGAACCCTTCCATGTATAAATATTAGATGACACCCTGCACCTGATTTGTAACGCAGAATTCACTAAAAACCTACCAGAGTGTCACTCAAACCCTGAAACAAGCATTTTTGGTGATTAAAAAATTTTAAAAAGAAAAAATTTGTTAAAAAGCAATTTTCTCAGTTCCGAACTGGTATTGTTTTAACTCATTATAAGAAAGTATCCACCCGTTTTCAATTTCAATTTCAACTGGAATAGCTACGAAACCACGCGATTAAAATATAGAAAATTTCATTTGAAAAATGCACATAACATCTGTTAGAGTAAGGTGCTCCTCACCAGTGAAACCCAAAACTAGTTGAAGCTGTACGCAGGGATAAATTCACCATGCGCTGTTTACCCACTAGAGGATTTACGCTGTATCATTTTTTTGTATGAATTTTGTGAAAACGTATTGCACGGTGCACAAATGTCACACGTACGCGAAAAACGTACGAAAACCCATAAGAAATCTCGTACGCCCGCCTATCTATACGAGAACTTTCTCGTATTAGTTGGCGCCAAAACAGTGACGATTTTTTGTTCGTTTTCATAACAAAAGATTGACCTATAACTTTCGGCAATCCCTTATCACGAGCCATACCAATCATGGCGACCCAGATCTCCTCCAACCATGAAACTATTTCCACGCCCACAGAAGCTCTCTAAGCCAGCGTGCCTGTCCCATCCCTTGAAGCCACAGATGCCCATCCTTCTAACGGCGCTGATGCGAATAATGTGGCGGTGGGGCTGAAGCGCTTTCAATTCCTCGAGACGTACGACATACTTCTTTCGCGTGATATCCGCGATGCTGACGCCCATATATCGGAATGGGACCAGGCAGACGCGCTATTCGAAAAGGTTCACAAAAATTTTATGCATCTCATGCCCTCCGTTGTGTTCCTGCATATGCAGAAGCATTCTACGAAAACTCTGAATGATCGTTTTCGGAGTCTTCCCGCTTGACGCCGCGTCGAAAACAAGCGGAACGAAGCTGCTACTAGGGTAGTGGAGAAGCATGGGGAGAAGGGGATGCTGCTGGATGACCTCATAGAGGAAATTGACAAGAAAGCGTAGGCTACTCGGGCTGAGAGGGATGAGCATACAATCATGAGAAGCGTCTTGTTGCTGCTAGTGAAGTGGTTAGAAAGATGGAACTCAAACGTCGCCAAGATAGCGAAAAGGACAAAAGCAGTGCTCCTGAACTCGCGAGACAACGTTCGCGAAAGATGAAACGGGTAACATCTGAAGATGATTTATCGAAAATGCTCATGGCAAAAGAGCGACAGGAGATGAAACAGAAGAGGATTTATCAAGAGTAGTAGCGCATTTCGATTGAACGCAGCCGCATGGAGAAAGAAGTGAAACGCTACGAATCCATGCAGCGTGCAACCGATCATCGAATATTGAGCCGCGCTTCGCGCGCGGCTCAATATTCATTGTTCATTTAGCTCATTTGCTGCGCCTATCAACGGTACAGCAAAACGTACTGGCTAAAGTCTGGCGCATCGCAGGCAAAGTAGTGACTTATCTGCCCCCCTTTCTCAATTCATGTCTTAAAGGTCAGTAGCAGTGCTGAAACCATGTGCAGTAAACCGAATGGAAATCTACGGACCTTTAGAAGGTGTGCGTTGTCTTTTCTGCACCACATCTGTTTCAAATCTTTGTAGTTCCATTTGACCGATGTGCGCACTGTACTCATGGCGCTGTTGTGAGTGGCCTGAGCTTCTTTCGCAGTTGACCTATCAAACGCCGTTTGAAGATACGGCCTAAGGACATACATGGCGTCAGCAAAAATGTAGAACTGCCATCCACCAATATTTAGAGCCTCTTACAACCCTTCTTGGATACCGGACCGCCTTAAAAGTGTTATATCAAGTCAAAATCCGACCTCCGGTCCAAGGAGTGAGAATATCAGGCCATCCGATGTGGTTATCGTTTGATAAATGAGGCAGTTTATTCGTTTGTGGCCAGTTCAGCAGGCTCTTTGGTTGCTTCCTGCACTCCCGGGTCGGCTGATCTTAAATTTGGTGCAGTCTATGATCCCGACGTAGCTATCAAGAGTAGCATCAGCGTCATTAATTGCTTTGGCACACATGTCAGCTCTTTGTTGGAGCAATCCTTGCTGCAAGTTAGTAATTAAGTGACCTTTCGATTGAACGTAGTGCTCTACTACATCCCAAAATATTTCAGTAAGGTGTGAATAGCCAATTCCAAAGGATGTTTCGACATCGCACTACGTGAATGCCGAAGATAAACGCCGCAGAACAACACAACGGGCAGTAATAGAGTCGAAGCCATACCTGTTACGCGAGGTACTGCCGCAGAACCACCTAAATCCTCGCATATGCGTCCGACATCGCGCTTACGGAAACGAAAGCTGTGCAGAGATTACCCCTCTGAATAAGCGTTGAGGTTGAAAGCTGTGCTGTGAATCTGAAGCATGCGGACGTTGAGGTTTTGTACGTCTGCACTAGCCTCTTGAAGACGTCCTAATGCTCGTATTACCAACTGCAAAGGCGCATCCACCTGAATGGTTAGCTGGAGCGTACGATGTCTGCGCTTGCGTCGGGCGATCGCTTTTCCGATGTGGTAGTCCTCCTGCCTCACCATTCCACATCAGTGAGTCATGCTACAATTTCACCCTTGCTGGCACTCATATCATGCTCCGGTATGAGCGCTACGAAGGGTGATGTTGTAATACTCATAATAATACTCAAATTTATCTTGCGTAAATGATTTTTCCAACTGTGGCATCGTTTGTTTGGTGGTAAAATTGTGGCAACGTGGCTGCAAATTTCGTGCGAAAATTGATACGGCGTAAATACTCTACTGCCACCTTTCCTACACGCTATCTTTCGGTCGTCTTTCCCAACGACCCGCTTCCTCTTCTCCATCCACTAAATCTTTCGTCTTTCCAAAAACTTCCTCCCTCTACTACCAGATATTCCCGGTTTCCTTCGCGGCCTAAATATAAGCCTATATGTAAATTTGATTTTTACGCAATATCGGGAAGCATCTGAAAGGGAGTCAATGTCTAATTTTATCTAGAGGAGGACGTATAAGAGGATATGGGATCCCTCGCAGTTCTATCTGGATTCAAATGAAAAGCTTAGTGGTCATTGCCCACACAAGGAAAAAGAACGTAGATTCGTGTTCATGTAAACCGGCTAACATTGTCAGGGACTATGATGGTTCGCACCTTAATTATATGAATAATTATTTCTGGCCCATTGACTCATTTCGCCCGGGGACGTACATGAAAGGTCCAGAACAGCCTGAACGCGTTTGAACGAAGGTTGAAGATGCCGAGGGTGGTTTTTGATCGGTTGTTTATCCAATGTCACCCTTTCTAAGTCAGGGGCTGAGACCAGATGCTACCGGCAGGATTGACGAAAGACCGCTACTGAAATTTATTTTTGCCTTACGAATGTTATCGTACGATTTACCAGCAGATCTTTTCGATAACATGTTCGACGTTTTCTGAAACTTCTACGTCTTTGTGATAGGAAGATTATTGTCGCGCGGTGGTTTAATCTCTCTCTTCAGTGCATCTACGGGATCTAACAGCCTCCCATCTGGCTAACATTGAGATGGATTTTACAATGTTACGATTTCCAGGTTGTGTTGGGTGCTTGGATAGTGCAAGAATGGAATTGGAGGAAATGCCCTAAGGCGTTACAGCGGATCACGATTGGGGAGGACGGCAAGCCTACAGTGAGGATTGTGGAATTGATTTGTTTGTTGGACCTGTAGATTTGGTATCTTCAATTTGGACTTCTGCGTGTAATGAATGACTTAAATATTTCGGAAGTCATTAAGCACTTTCAGGAGGTCTTTGCAGGTACGCTACCACCAGTAAATCCCAGTTATATTATATCTGGAGATTTTTCAACTGGTTTTACTTTTTAAAGGACGGTACATATCCAGACTAGAAAGTCTTCATCCGCTCAATGTCCGAACCAGAGAACAGAAAGAGCTAAGTGTTTGCGAGAACGCAAGAAGGCGTACGGAAATATGTTGAAATGGTGTTAGTTGTTCCTTTTCGGCACTTTAAGCTTCTGTTCATTGCATGCGAGTATTGCAATATCGCAAGAATACAATGTCTCATTACGGCGTGTGTTTTCATCCATAACATGGCTGTAGAGTTAAGACAGGAATCCTACTCTTCCAATGGATTCGTGGGCTCTATTTCCTCCTTTTGTGCAGACAAAGACCTTTCAGATATTGTCCTTGAAAGAGTACAAGACCAGGTAGATTTACTGCAACCCCTTGAAGTGCGCATGCAAGATAATATAAAGGAGAGAAGGTTCCATGCGAAACTCATGAAGGAACTGGTGACCAATGTCTGGAAAAGATACGGCGGGCAGTTTGGGATCTCAGAGTTACCATGGTGCGAGGTTCACAAAGGCCTACCCACGTGCGGTGGAGTACTTTTACACTTCTCTCGTACTTGCCTAGATCTTTGACTGCTCTCACTCAGAACCTCATATCGCTTGAAAAAAAGACAAAAGCGCCGTCTATCCACACTTCCCAGCAATAGCCATCCATTTCATTTCACACTCACGTTGCGATCACTTTACCTCCCATCCCCATCACCATCTCCCTCACATACAACACTGTCTGATTTGGAACGAGGAGCGTGGGATTAGAGCGGGAGTGAATGCATGTAGGATTAGGGTACTAGGGGAATAGGGTTAGGTAAAGAAGAAGACAGGTCGCTAGGGAGGAAGACAGACGGAATAAAGAGAGAAAGACGGCGGAGTAGCACGAGAAGGCTGACGCAGCGAAACGAACCATCTTTTTTACTAAACAAGTAGTGCTAGTAGCAGCGTAGTTTCATTGACCAGTCCGGATAGCTCGTTGCGGCAACAGTTTTTCTCTTCGTTCACATCATTTTCAATAGAAAACTCAGCCCCCTGCACCGAAGATGACTCTTGGTGAAGAAGGGAGACAGAATGCTTGGAGTTCGTGCTTGCCTCATTCCGGCTATCATGCTCTATTTTCAAAGACGCCAATTCCTTTTCTTGGGGAATAGCTATGAACTCTTGCAACCTATTCGGATTTGTGCCATGCATTGAAAACAAATATATCACAGACTGCTGTTTCTGGATCTTAACCATCTCTTCAGCAACCTTTGTGCGTTATTGACGGAATTAGCCAATTTCTCAATCCCTTCAGAACCCTTACGAAGATCTTTTATCTACTTTGTAAGTTCAAATGCGCTTTTTGTTCCCTTTGGCCGACGATTTTCTCCGCTTGGATATTATGGAGAACGAAACCACAACTAGGGAATTGGATGATGTAACTTCCATGTTAAACTCCCCTGAACTTGGAAAATTATCACCACGGATTGCTTGCACCGTCTGTGCGCCTCATTTGTTTGTAGTATCTGATTTCTGCCTGTATTGACGTGATAAAAGAATGTAGTACCTTGTGTTCGTCTGCCGTAAGTACCAGAGGGCTTCTTTATACGGTAAGTCTGGCCCGGAGAGAACAGACGGATCCAGAAGGTAAGTATAAAAGTCGCATAATCTTGCACCACCATTGTAAACGGCGCTCGCCGTCCGTTCAATTTCTTATTCTGTAGGGCCTCCGGTAGGTGTATTCGCCTTGGTAGAAGCTACTATACCTTCAAACTTTCATGCTCTCGCATCTTGTGTTCCAGTACCTTTGTATTATTGAATCTAGAGTGCGATGGGGTTATTTTGTAAAAAGGTTGTTTTTCTTGGCTTCTACCATGAAAATGTTACAGCATTGCCTGAATTGCTTGGCAAACACATCTTTGTATTTTCCTGATCAGCTTTTTAGGTCTTCCGAAGCGGATATATATGCCATACAGGCTGCCACTGTCTCCTTAGAAGTCCATCTTCGTCCTCTTCCCATTTTCGTGGGTTTTGGTATTTGCTATAGTGAGTATCAACATTCCTTTTCTGCTATGCTTCCCGCATTGACTCACCTGTATACATATAACCAGAGCATCTCCGCGTTTACGCGGTAATATATCTTTTCCTGAGCAATGAGGCCGTTCGGTCTGGTTTTCAGGGCCGCTTGCACATCGTTTTTTATCGATAACGTAGTTATATACGTAGAGTTGGATTTGCAACGCGTTTCAAAAAAATAGTGTAAAATCGGGGGGTCTGAAAACAGAAACGTTAAATGCGTTCAAAATTCAATGGTACGTACAGTTTAAATTTACTGATGGGAACGGGTGTTTTTCAATCCAACATAGAAAGTTTCAAACCGTCCCTTTGACACCATGGGTGTAGATGCACTAAGGTCTGCCTATTAAAGACATATTTTGCACGAACTGCTTTTCAAAGATATCTAACTACCAATGTTTGCATTTAATCACCATATACATCTGGATCGAAGCGAAAAAAGTGTTTTTTGGTGCTATCAGGTATAATTTGGATTATGAAACAGCCAAATTCCTCGCAGAAATCTGCTCATTCACTATTAATTTTTTTCTTCAAAGGAGTAAGATTTTTTGAAAGATAATGCATTAAAAGTGGAATGAACAATGGAAATTCGTCGAAAGCGCACCAAAAATATCTTTCTGACTTATTTAGATTGCTTAATTAGGTATTTTTCATACGCAACGGAAGCAATATTTATCTTAAACTCATCGCCGTACAGAAATAGTTCTTTCCATAACTCAGAGTCAGTATTGTGCTTCTATTTCTATGTATAGGTACAAACTTATTATTTTCACTCTGATTAGCTTGTCCGATTATTTTGTGGTATCCATTGAATTTTTAACGCTGATGGAAGATATCTTTGACAAACTTTTCTTACATTGCGACCTTAAAGTCCATGTTCATTTTTGAAAACATATACACTACAACTTTTTATTAATATTATTATTTATACCCTTACATTTTTGGGTCTTTCTCTCGAAAAAAATTTCAATTCTTCTCAATAGCGCTCATAGTTATTCTCTTTATCCTGTCTCGAAATTTTGACCCGCAAAGATTTTCTTTTTACAAGAACTAGGCTCAAATTCACCAGTGCAGCACTTCTGCGCAAACTTTTTTTTCGACTCTTGTCGTAGAAAAAATAAGGAACGCAGTCGTTTACAAACAGGTCGACTACTTCTTCCGAGCCTCTCTTAGCTCGAAAACGATCTCATCAATCCAACAGGCTACCATTCTGTTTCCTCCGATATGAACATCCTTCTCCCCTCCTTCATCATCTTAAAGAAGTCGAGAGCCCCTTTTTATCAATATTTCCCTTAACTGTGCAGTATCTGGTACCAGCTGATAAAAGGTATAACTTACTTTCTTATATTTTGAGAATAATTATGTATTAGGCCCTTCGCTACCTTTTCGGGGAAGCGGAGCAGATCGCCGATCAGAAACGCGGAAAATCAAGGTTCAGAGGATAAAAGGGGATGTCAAGCGCTACGAAATTCGTTAGAATATGAGCTTTGGAACGGTAAGATTTGGATTTCCAAGTTTGATATGGGTTGTATAGTGATTTTAAGTGCGGAGATATTGAAATTTCTAGGGGTTCTCATACTCGAGGCTGAGATAAAATCTACACCCGATCACCGAAAATAAACTGGTGCACGATATTAAATTGGCTACGAAAATAAACTGGCCCAATATAGTTTATGCGCGTCCATTCGACCAACGTCTTATCATATGTTGTGAAAACATGACCCCTCTGCGTACCATACCTACAGTAAAGTAAGGTAACTGCACGAAAACGCCCAAATGGGGGGCCTAGACTTGAAGGCAAAATCGTACGTTGTATGAGGGTTCCATTGTATATTGCCTAATGAAATGAAATCTTTCTCTGCGCATCTGAATGAGATCACGCTTCACAGACCCCCAAATTTCTGCTTGCAGGCTCCTGTGTAGTACAATCACGAGAATCAAGCCTGTCAGTGAGAGAGTTAGTGAATACACAACAGTTCTTTGAGGAGGCGGATGTACGTGCTGGTTACGCTGCTCGTGCGAGAGGGAGAGAGAAAGGTGGAGGCGGCTGGGTAGAAGGCGACTTGCAAGAACGTCAAGGGATAACCGCGACTGTAAAACGGATAGCCGGACGTGCAACGTGACACGCACGACAACGAGTTTCAAGCCCGAACGCTAGAAGGACCAGTATAGACGAAGTCAAAGATGAACTTGGAAGTAAAGGGGCAATTATAAGGTCATTGGTCCGAAGGCTAGGCAGGCGAAAAGAAACTTTACTGTTAAGACCTTAGTGTACGATAGAATATATAATAAAACGGTCATCTACGGTATAACGGAAAATGCACCCTAAGGGCGGTAAATCATAGGGTAACTAAAAGGAAGTACAATTCAGTGGAATTTCCGACCAGCACGTTGGAGTCCACATACTGTGTCGTTTCCCACTACAGAGCGTGCCATCTGTCCAAACGTGGCTGCATGCACCGTTACACTTAAAGGGTGGACCCGTGCCAACTGCAAAAGTTCTACGTGTACCAAGGCTGACAGTACAGTTCACTTTAGGTCCCAATGGTGATCCTCATCAACGAAAAATTGATAAGGGGCACGCTTGAGTTCCAAGAAAAGTGGAATAACTCGATGCACTACATGCTGTTCAAGCTTTCAATGACCGGGCCGATGGAAAGATCAATCATCTATGCTCTCAAAGACTGTCAGTCCCCTGAACCTGCACCTGCCCAACAACAAGATGCTCCCGCAAACAAAACTCCTAATACTGCGCAACCAGAGCCTTCCGCAGGACCTGTTCTCCAGATGACACAAAAATGGAGGGCTCATGTTGTTACAGATCGTGAACGATAAAAAGCTAGGAAGTGGATAATTGAAGATTCGCAGCTCAATGGTGAACGGCATATATTTTCTCTCACAGTTCGGCAACTTCTTTGTCTTTTCAAGAGTAATACCAATTTCAACATCGGAAAGAGATCACAATGGTGGAAGAGACGTAGCGTAACCATGGCGTTGAGGGGCGTATTCACCGGGATCAGATATTTTACGGGCTCCGTCAGCGCAGTAGTCAAGCGCGAGACATACAAGGCAGCTAAAGATAGAGGTCGAAAGCGCTATCCAAGGGTTACAGCAATTTATACTGATCTTCTTTCTGAGTTTGAACGGCTCAAGAGTTTAGGGGTTAAGTTCTCCTATGCGGTACTTCAAAGTCTTGCTCTCAGTCTACTTGCAACTACCGAAGAATTGTAACCGTAGTAATCTGGAAAAAACCTTACTTTTCTGCCAGTCAGCCGTAAGATTACTATCAGGTGCATTCAAAATTTCATGCACGCGCGCAAGATTGTCTTGTTGTCTCAAACCGGAAAACTTATGAAGAGCCCAGAGAAGCAATTGTATTTTGAATGCCGTGTTCCTCTCTATTTGGGAGAGCTTAATCGCAGAATCAAGCTGGTTTGCTAAATGAAGACAACATCGAAAATGTGGACGAAACCCATTTCGTCTTCAACATGGATAACGGTGGAACTCCGGGCTTCAAGGGGGAGGAACAAGTGAAATATACAGACGTGTTGAGCGGTAAGGATCCAATAATCATGATGTTTAGGATCACAGGAGGCCGGAATACTACGATGTATCCTCACATGCTGATATTCAAGAACATCAACAGATTTTCTTAGATACAATGCGTCCCATGTCAGATTATGAGGGTTTAATACCGCTTGAGCCCAAAACAGCGGACTAAATTACGTTCAAAAAGTAGCTTCATAAGCCTCGTGATATCAACAGTCTACTTCATGGCCAGCAAGTTTACTGTACTTGAACAATTGCTCGGATCACAGAGTGGACGACGATACCGGGAAGCCCTTCAATCTATATACACCATTTTGTAGAAATTTCCGCCTAAATATACGCCGTTTGTACAGACTTCAGGCTCTTTATCATAGAGAAGATTAAAAATGCAGGCACAGGTGGTGCGATGAGTACAAGTTGGAATGTATTTGAAACAACACATGGACCGTTGGAAGAGAGAAACTCCTGGACCCTAGCAAGGTTTGTTACTTGAAACTGGCATCTGCTGCAATGATCGAGGTTAATCAACAACGTGATGAAAACGGTGTAAAATATGCCCGCAGGGTGATTATTATGAAATGTTGTCATTGAAGTTGAAGGGGCGATGGGAGGGGTGCAGCTGTCCGATGAGTTGCAAAGAATCATTGTAAAGCATTTGGACTACACTTACTTTGACGGTAAGCCTGTTTATGATGCGGCAACGGAAATTGATGATAAATCCACTTGGTTTCTGCTCTAGTTCAGTAATTTTGTTACCATTGAGTTTTCATTTTTCCAGTCTCATTGTTAAAGTGCAGAAATAAAATACCCTAATTTGATTTTGAACGTTCCCACATTAACTTGGTTCCACATTTAAATTAGTCTGACTCATTTAATTCGTGGTTTGCCCTAAGTCGACGTTCAGAAATGAATGGTTCCAATCTAATTACGTGAATCGGTGTAGATACTTACTCATCTCTATCAATTAAAGGAGGTGAAAAAGCTGTAACGGGGATTTGGAGAGGTCTTCAGACGGCTCTGAGGTCGAAAAAGGCAAATCTCCTTCTTGATGGAACTTCTCGACTTTTATTTGAATTTTTTGAGAATTTTTGAGCTATAAATCTGAGAAATGTCTGTTTAATACTGTATCTGCGGGCAAGTCTTAACCGCCGTATAGTATCTTTACCTTATTATTACTATTTAGATTGCTTTTGTTAGAAGTGAATGTGTAGCCAAAGTTTTATGTACTCTGTGTAAACTGCGTCCCATGTTAGAGAGCAAATATTTGGCGGTTACTTCATATCCAATCCGATTCAGACCTTGCAAGTTTTTTCATCGCGTTTGGGAAGTAGATTTGTCCATCCTGGCCATTTTTGACCGAATTGCATTCTAATTCTGTACCCATTTCCATGGGCTACATCCACTGGTTACAACCAAACTTACTCAGAACCCCTTCTGCTACCTGCGATCCACACCAGAAAAAAGTGGGGGTAAATTTACTTAATATCTTCTTTTTACCAATACGAATTCCATCCTCCGCCGCTTTGCCGGTTAATCGAAGAAAGCTCCCAATTTGCACATTCAGCACTGGGGGCATTCAATCTTGAGAGTTCTGTCTGTGCGATTTTAAAAAGGAATCTCCATAAAGCTTTCCCTCAATTGCAAGCACGCAGAGTAGCGGCTCAGTAGGGTTAACTTACTTTTGGGTTGGTTGTTAGGAACGGTAGTTAAATAAAAGATAAAAAGAACAATGGTTCGGGGACGCTTTGGACTGTAGGTTGGGAGGCTGCGGTGTTAAACGGTGTTGTCGCCTTTTTCGGTCTGCTCAAGTCGAGGCTGGACCGATAAAGAGACCACTTTTTATAGAAAAAATAGCTCGCCCTTGAAAGGATAAATCTGCTCGAAAGATACTGTAGGCCCTGGTTTTCCAGAAAACCTGGTCAGTAGGTACCAAACATAAACATTCTCTTACTCTGACTACCCCTTTTCTTCCTCCTTGTAGAATTCCCCTTACCGCCCCAATTAATGCCTGACTAGCATAGGCCATAAACTATCCAGCGTGTGCATAAAACAAGACAACAACGCTTTAAAGCCTGACTGTAGTTTTAATTTCTAGCAGAAACTAAACTAGAAAGTTGAATACTAAAACTAGAACCCTTAAATGCTCAGTAGGAGCCTTCAGTTGAATAGTGATGCGTCACGCAGTCCTTACACGTTCGGGAGAGTAGTTTTGGCGGGATTGTTTTCATCCACCTATGCGGCTAGGCACATTTCTCATGTTTAGATTTTGCCTATTTTGCCTTTCACTGAAAAGAGAAATACTCGAAGGGCAAAGAAATATTTTGGCATCATCTGGGGTAGCCGATCAGAGCTTTTCATTGGTAAAAAGAGTCAAACGGGTACTTTTAACCCTATACCCGCGTGAAGTGCAATAGCATTTATTAGTATTAACCCTTAATCCAGACTCTCCATTACACGGACCCACCCCCTAGTCTTCGGGAAATAGCCGTCCTGCATCCCTAATCAGTAAAGCACGCTAATTTCTCCCTCCCTTTATCAGTATATATTCTATCCCTTGTCGTGGAATAGCTGCTTTTCGGGAATTGTGTTAGTTGAAGAAGTAAGCGTAAAAATCAAAGCTTTCTTGCTAGTTTGCTATGGAAAGTCAGGCTATTTCTTGCCCCCAATTCAACGCTCGGAGGCTGGTATCCGGTGGCGTTCGCCATCGTCTAGGAGCTCATGACAACTGCCGCCAGTCGCGTACTGGGACCAGTTTCGAAGGGGAAATTTATTCTTCTACACGGACACTCCGCATTCAGTAACCTCTACTGCGGTATGTTTGCTTGCTGGCCGCACCACTACTTGATGGTAGAGTAGAGTGCCATCTGCGCCTGTCGCAACATTTCACGTGCATGCAGACTACCATACAAGTTGCAGCCAGCATACCTGTTACAGTAAATGAACCCCCTGTGTCTCCATCTTAGCTTCATACAGGGGAGGGCTCCAGATTTTCAGCTTGCACTCGACGCTTAGAACTCTTCTCGCCAACACGCCAAAAAGACCCTCGCATGAATCACAAAGGTTATTTATGAAATATGTATTTTTAAATAGAATTATGCTTCCATTTACTCTGAGGCCATTACCAACTTTTTAGTAGGCGGGAATGTTCAGCTATTCGAACTGTAGATCCTGGAATATAGTTTGCATGGAAGTTCGTATAACTCTCAATCTTCGCACCACTCGCAATAAACCAACGCTGTTTACATATATACCAACCCATTCAAGTAAACCCCATCAACCAACCATATTTACATCCCATTGATCAATGACAATAAAACCCCCATGCCCTACTCTATTTAACTTCTGCCTAAGGTATACAAATCATGGACTGAGAGAGAATACCGCGTAAATATGTGCGAATAATTGCAAACACCAGCACATCTGTTGCGGTAAAAGACCACCCCGTGTTAAAAAAGGGGGAACGTTTGGGTGTTTTACTCTTGGAAGGTATATTCGATCTATCCCATGGTTTTCCAGACAACCATAATCGACTCAAAAAGGGTATACCGACACCGTAATGGGGAAGGAACTACGCTCCCTAAAATGCTACCTTCAGGCCAGCCATCAAGCAGGCTGCATTGGACATGACGGCTGCTTCAGCGTGCCTTTGCATCAAAACCCCCCGAACCTTTCCGTACGTCTCCAGTGCCCTCACAGCCACGTTCCTTGCCACGTCATTTAACACTGCAATGCATCCGGGTTAAAAAAGTGCACAGGTTTTTTCAACATGTATTCATTCTCGACTCTGGATGCTAACGCCTCAGCATCACTGCAACGCATCCTGCCATATATTTTTTGCTTCATTTTTAACACAATAAATTAAAGCCTGCGGTCGCCCTATCCGAAAAATCGAGTTCAGGGCATATCGTGGGAAGTTTGGTTAGTTTCATATTTGGAACGCAGAATCATTTCTCGAAGTGAGGCCAGTTGCTACCTAAGCGATGCACGATAAATGGCAGGGTCCTTCTCAAATCATGAAAGAGTTTGCATTTCTTGAGTAAAGAATGATTAGCGTCTCAAATTTTCTGCGACAATATCTGAATGGCAATGCAGTCAACGTCGAATATATCTACCAAGAGCAAACTCAATTTGGTTCTTTAATGTATGAAAAGTGCGGCTCAGCTATCCCCGGTGTATGCTAGCAAGAGTAAAACACTCAAACCTTCCCACGTCAACGGAAACGTCACAGTTTGGCAACATACAGTAAAACGGGGAAGAAGTGGGGTGTCTTTATTGAGATGTATGGATTGGCTGGAACCCATTTGGAGATGCAAATCTGCATGTCATATTAAATACATGTACCGATGGTCGAGGCAATGTAGAAAGCATTGCTGTCGAATGCTAGCACAAGCAACAGTATACCAGAAAGTCGATGGGAGGCCAGCCAGCAGACAAGCAGCGTTAGAAGTTACTACCAACGCCAGTAAACTAACGTTTGTATAGAATTCGTAGTGGTGTTTTGTTACAAATGTAAAGGCGGGTTGCCAAAGATGTCTCAGGAACTATGCAGTTTTATTTTAGCAGAGAATTGCTTGGATTAATTCCCAAGTTAGCCTTTAAACTTTTCTTCCGAAGGAATAAAACGCAGGGGTCCCAAAATAAATCCAAGCGACTCAGCAAAGATTAAAGTCCGGTCCGAGCCTTTCGGCTCACCCAGGAAATACATGACTGCAAAAGTTATTCTCGCGTGAATCACCAACACGAAAATCAAACATCGTCGTCATAAACCACTCGTTCGCTAGCGTTGCGACGATCTAGCTGATATTCAACCCTTTGTGGTACCCTCTCGCTTGCACTGCGATAGTATGGGGAATAGCGAGTATCCAGTGGGACTCTTTCGCTTGAACTCTTGAAGTGAGACGGGGGCAATCTGTGCTCCTTCTCGTCTCTCGGCCCTCGTTGCAATACATCCTCCACCTTCTGGTTTTCCTTCTCAAACCCCTGGGTACTCTTTCCATTCTTATTGTTTCCGTCCGACTTTTCACGTCCCAGCGCGGGAGGACTTGTTGGCCTCGGCACCAACGGGCGGCTCATTAGCATCATGGGGTCTTGATGCTTCGTCTCGAAAAATCTAGATGATAGTGGTACTCCAAGTTTTTCGGCGTATCTCCTTCCGACTGCTACTGCCCATCCAGTGTGCTTTCTTCTGAATGATTTCTTTTCAATCCTCCCCCTATTGATTGGCCCATCAGGCGACAGAAATGGCCGCATCTGATTGCTGTCCATGGTTGATGTCGCTCAAAAATTGTAGGAAACCAGAAAGCCTTGAAAGTCCAGCTGCAAAATTTGCGAGCGACGGGCTAGTTCTTCCTACAGTTCTGTAGCCAATGGGTTCGGAATCGTTCCCTTGACAGCGTTGGCGATGGAGAGGATCTTTGACCTGCAAAGATTTAGTACTGCGGTCACCAAAAAGTTTGTAAAGCGAAGTTTTTATATTTGAGGCCAATGAATAAATACCCATCACCTTCCACACACCTGACACGAATCATCATTCCTAAACTTAGCTATGAAATTGTTCTGTGGCTTGAAGAGTGTCTCCCTTACTGACAGAATTTTTTCACTCAACTTTCGCCCTGCGGACTCGATAGCCACCACAGAAGAACTAGAACGGTCTATCGATCGGCACAGCCACAAAAATCCCTTCCAAACAAGATTAGTCCAACTCTCGGATTATTTCGTTTACTAAATAATACTATTCGTAACAAATAGACGATCGCATCCCCAAACTTTTGCACTAGTATCTTGACCATCCTCCAATTAGATGTCCCCATACAATATCTCTAGAATCAGCAGGCACCATGGAAGAACTCTCTGATTCGCTCCAAACTTGACGGCTTTCCCAACGTGCAGAAAGTTGGTATATTGTAAATTTTGAAATTATCTCAATAAGTGGAATGAAGAAATTTATAGTAACAAGTATTTATGAATGAAAAACGAATTCGATGAACAACCCTCCATCAACTCACAGATTGAAATGTTGCCAGAGTCACTGGTTACCTGACCCGTAGAAGTAATGAGAGTACCTCATACCGGGAAGATTAATATGTAAGTGCCATGAACAGCTGGAGCATATCTTCGGTCAGCTCAAAAACGTCTACAGATTCTTCTTGTGTCACCATGGTGTTGTCAACGTTATGTAGTTCTCTACAGCGAGGAGTTACGTAGAGCGCTGTCAACGTTCTTCTAGATATGAGTATATTGAACAAATCCCTTGAGCAAACGGCAAGCGAAAGAAGGCCCCCAAAATGCAGACGAGAGATACGTTTGCTACGGAAATGTTATTCAAGAAATTTTCAGTACCAAAAAGATATGTCGTAAAGGATGTCGTTGCATTCTCATAAAGGCGACGTCAAAAGATGCGCCACAGGCGTCAAGGGCGCCTGATAAATATGGATTGCAGAAGACGGTATACCGTTAAAAATCTAAAAATACTGGGGGTTACTTCCACGCGATTCTAAACTTACCGGGGCTTAACTTCAATAAACGGGCATTTCATTTCCATATTGTTGGTTATTTACGATCAGAAGTTTCGATTTGTACGATGAATTGCGTCGTTCATGCTAAAGCCCGCTAGGAAACGGCTCTAATTGGCAAACGAAGGTGATTGAAGGGGCTAGTAGCTTTCACGGTAGCTAATCTCTCAAGTTCCTAAACGGAAGTTTCATGTGCTCAGGATTTGCGTTGCTCTTGATTCATTCTTGATGATTAGGTTTTTGTACCTCCTTAATGCTAAACTGCAGGAAAACAGAGCTACTCATTGTCTCATGGGAGGGATATCAAGAAGCGTGATTGTAACGCACAAATGAGCTTCACAGAGGCTCCAGCTTCCAGCAAGCACATCTCGCTGGCATAACTCAGCAAAAGGTAGAACGTGAACGTAGCCTCAAGGAGCGTCACAATGGGCAAAGGCTGAAAATTTTCGAAAACTTTATTGTACAGCAGAACACGATCCCCGAATTGTTTGACAAGGATGTTTAACTAGTCGCTTGGATGCATGATAAATGAATCACAGAGATAAATTCTGCTTGTTTATCTAGGTCGATAATGACCTCCTGCTGAAACAGTTGAAAGAAATTGTCTTTAGCCCAGCTGAAAACCGATGCTCAAGGCTTTTGAAGCTCTCCTTTGCTGATTGCCAGATGCAATACTACTATAGTCAACCCTTGAAAAGTGCACTCACCTTTCGACTATCGACCCCTCAGCCCTTCAATCATTCAAAGGACACAAACATCCAAGGTATTCTAATAATGATCGTCCAAACATAGGGAGGGTATCATCTTAGCATGTACTTTAGTAGCAATGGACCTGCTGTGGTAAAGGAGGGGCCCTTGTTCTCTCTCTAGCTCAGAGGGAGATATTGATAACACCACCTGTCATCGGTATCAGAACAAAGAGGCAGTAGAAGCAATTGCACAAACTGCAAACCAATGAAGATTATGGGATGGAGAAATAATGATGACTGTGGGCAGCAAGAAACATGTTAAACATTTTGTAACGGAGTGCTTCAGCACATTCTGCGGCTACATATGGCTCAGCGCTTTACTGTTCGGTGAGATGGTATTTACATGGACTGAACATATGCAAGGCGGAGCTCGTTCGAGGTTGATTTTATGACTGTACCTCCAGATGCATTGTGACGGAACAGGGACGAGTGGTATTAGTGTGGTGAGCCTGTAATTCGTGTATAGCAAGGGAAAGCAGGGAAAATTACCAAAGCCCTTTAACAATTAAAGGGAAAGAGTGGTGGCCACCTGTTTGGAAATGTTGAATTGCGGCGATCTGCAATCAGCAAGAGAGGAAAAGATTGCGGTGCGGTAAGTTGCTGGAAGAGATTGTTGAGACACTTCTGTGACGACAGAAGGATGAATGACAGTGCTCCATTGCGCAAGATGAAAAAAGAGAGTACTGTACTTTCCAGTCTGAATGCACGGCCCGTTGACATTCTAGTGAACCCAATGTGTCTGACGCCACCAACATCTCGCCGCCTCTACCCGGTGGCATACGACGTCACAATAACTTCGCCATTTCAAGACAGCTGCGTATGCATGGGAGCACGCGCCTCGCTTCGCAAAACAGCCCTCGCGTGCCGTTGCCAATTCAGCGGAACGACGAAAGAATAGAGAGCTTGGCAGAAAAATGTCCTCCACGCCCGAAAACATGTGTACCACTCTGTCCTTACGGAAAGATGACGAATGCTGAACGCAACGCGTGTCCCAGTCCCGCAACGCATTCAGACGCAGAAACGCGGAGACAGATACGACGTCATTCATACCTGGAAACGCCAGCCGCCTTCGTCACCGGGCATCCGGCTGTGGTCCCCCCACGTACGACGATATGTGGCCGGTGATGGTACGGCAGCACCTGGGGATTGACGTGTTTGACGACACGGTGCCATGGGGATGTACTGAGTGCCACAAGACTGCAGACCACCTGGAGACCACGCGGCCGACCTATGCCACAAAAGCTCCAGGACTGAATGCGCGAGCTGGACTGGAATTTCGCTCCGCTAGCTTGCGAGTCACTGGGATGATGAGGTAACTACAAAAGTCATGGAAGAATAGGCGACAGTTGTCGCGACTCGCAATGGATGCTTGACGGGAGCAGTAAAGACGCGGCAGAATCATGTGCTCAGCTATGCGATATGTTACACGTGTGCAGCGTTTATCTTAGGTCGGCAACGATGGCCGGCAACATGCTGTTTAGTCATCCCATCCAACTTGATTTTTCATTTCTGGCTCTGCAACTTGGGAAAAACTTTGTACCAAATATACTGTACAATTCTTAGTAATAGACGGTCAGTCAGTGAACGAAATTACAAATAACTACCGAAGGTAGATGGGATTCCACATTATCAGTTAGTTCCTTAATAGTCGGTCTGTGAGGGTACACTCAGGAAACATCATGAGTAATGAATATCTATCACATAATTACTATTGAAGACAGCCAGGATTTAAAAAACAATTCTACACCGTGACAAGTTACAGGATCTGGAGCGCAAGCTCTCGCGCCGCCGCCCTCCACCGTCCCACACCCCGACCCGCGCATCGAACTTCACGTTTCAACCAATTGCTTTTGATTCTCTCGGTGCGCCTGCCCCCCAAACTATCGTATTGCTTGAAGAGTTAATCCCGCGAATAACGCGGAAGTATAGTACGACTGCAGACGTGATACGCCAGCGTGTCATCGGAAAATAGCCGTCCAGGATCCCTAATCAGTATTGTGTTGAAAAACAAGTGCTAAAAGTAGTCCTCGTATGAGGACAACGGTCCAATAGACACCAGCCGACGAGATCCGGAATTATGACCAGTCAAGGTCAATCAGTCCCCATGAGGTCATTAATTCCCACAGAGGTAATTAATTCTCTGAATGATTCCCTTAGGCTTAGGGTATAGTACAATCCCCGAAATAATGTTAGGACAAAGTCTTGAATGTGAGCCCCCAGTGCCAACAAAACGCTACTGGGCGAGGATGTTATTCGAGAACAATTGAGCTGCCGATAGAAACTCCATGAACACAAAAAATAAACACATGTCATGCATCTATGCTACATGATTACCCTATTTTCTTGGTCCTGTTATTATTTCGCAGGAAACATTCTTGGGAACAACTCTGAAAACCAACCTCAGAGCCAAGACCGCAGTACCTCCAACATAAAACGGAGATGGTTCCTTACTGAATGTCGCGAAAATTCAAGGGTTAGAGTAGAAAAAGCAGACGGGCGGCGTTAGCGGCGAGTCTGAAAAAAAACGTTAGACGTTTTTGCTACTGTAGAACAGTTGGTAGGTTGAGAATAAAATTGTTGATGGTCTTTTTTACTTCAGTGCCCAAGGCGGCGAGCCCTTTTATAGCCAGTAGATGCCGTCGACTATCTCTAGCACATCTACTTACTTAGGGGACTAGCTACATTCCCTAGCGGATAGTCCTGCGGACGGTCCTAGTGACTCTTACACTACAGAAGTCCTAACAGGCATCGCTAACAGTACAATAGAATAGAGAAAATATAGACTACGTAGGATAGAAGTAGTTTAAGGGAAATTAGTTATCCTAAAGGACTGTAAGTAGTTCATAAATAAACTATATGTACACTGTATTTTAACACTCCCTCTTTTTGCCCTGACCTATTTTTTCTCCATCTACAGTCACGAATTACCCATTGCTGAACAGGTAGATCACACTTACTTGTTGTCAGTACGTAAGTTAGTGCCTGACACTTTACGATCTTCGTGAAGGCATCAGCGGGATTCTCTGCAGTCCGTACAAATCCAACATTGGATGTTTCCTCCTTTGCATATGCATCTCTTAAAGAACTAATATCAATCATGAGGCGTTTTTTCAAGGTGTAGGAACACTTGGTGATAAAATCAAATAAACTATTGGAGCCTGTAAACATCGAGAGTGGAATTTTGATTCCAAGCAAGGATTCAAGGTCGTGCTTGATCATGTATCCAACATCGAAGGCATCAGCAAAAGCGTAAACTTCGGCGCCTAGTACTGATCTAGTTACTCTGCGGCTCTTGTGACTAGAATAACTCATCACATTACAAGTCCCAGTCTTGTCAGTGAGCAAAACAATGTAACCAAGTTGAGAAGTGTTGTCGTCGTTGTTTGCGAATGACGAGTCAGAGTATACTTTCAACTTTAGAGAATGTTTGTCCAACTTGTAATACTTAAGCGAATAACTAGGGTTGTTCTGCACATGCTTTACAAATTTATTCAACTGCTTGATTGCTTCCACTGAGAATTTCGTATCAGTTACTTGCGCGGCCATATGAACGGCACAACATATTTCAGCCTTTGTATGTGTTAACCAAGCCAATCTATGCCTTAAAGATCTGATTTAAGAAAATAAAGCGTCCATCGGCAGAATGCGTAACTTCTTAACATACTGTTCCTGACATAACTCAAATCTATAATTAGTTCTCTTGACTCTGACACCTGGAAATACAGTGTCATCGAACTCCCTCTCTCTCGATTCAAACTTATCAAGAGTCCTTTGGGACAATTTAACGAATTCATTGTTTCCACAGAGTAGAGAATCGTCCACATATGTTCCAACTAATCCCTGAAGTTCTCCGTCTGTGTGCTTGGAGAAGAGTGCGATATCCCCGTCAGTTGGCGTCATACCTAGATCTTTCTTCAGGTGGGAGTTCATGGTGCGATTCCAGTAATCTCCTGAATCAGATAATCAGTAAAGAGGTTTAAGTAACTCGAGTAACTGATTATCATGTAATCCAAAGTCCTTGGTCGGTCTAAGGTAAACTTTGCGCGTCAGACTTTGTGCTGACTGTAAATACGCCTGTTTAACGTCTTGAGACCAAATCCTGAAATCAAATATTGCAGCAATCGCAACTAGTAAGCGTGTGGAACGCTAGCGTATAGTCGTAGTGTCATGTACGAGATAGTTATTTTCTTTATCCGTATGACCTTGTACTACAAACCGTGCTTTATACATCTCTTTGTCAGTATTCTTATTTTTGATTGACAGAACTAATCTTCCAGAGAGGATATTAGCATTCTTTGGTATGTCGTCTTTAGCGACGATTTTCCAGGTATTTCTCTCAACGAGTTCTTCTATTTCTTTCTGTTTCGTTTTCAGAAAATCAGCAGAATTGGATCTGGGAACTCGTGGGTGTAAAACTTCATTGATATTGACGTCAATGAGTTGGAGATTTTTAGAATATTCCCCTTTAAATGTTGAATATAAAGCTTCGACTAGTGTTTCAAATGCATTTTCGAAATAAGGTTTTACTTGAGAGCGTAAGTGTTGCACTTCCTCGCCATTTCTGTCAACAAAGACTTGTCTTTCATTACTTTTTGTGATTTGTAAGGTCCTGTCCACTTAGGTTTGGACTTCTCACGATAGACTAGAACTTTACTTCCAACATTAAGTTCATGTTGAGCAGTGTTTGGAAGCTGCGAGTTCAGAGCGGTTCTGAGTCTGAGTTCTGAGGTGATAGTGTCCATCTCAGCTCTTGCCATTTGGAGCGCTCTCATTCGTTCCATTTGATTTGGAAGTTCGCTATTCATGGCCGGAATCCTCGGCAAAACTCCAAAGACGAGTAAAGATGGAACCAGTCCTTCTGGGTTCATAGTATCGTTCATAGCCATAACAGCGAGACGTAGAGCGAGTTCTATTTCAACGTCAGGCTCTGAATGGCGAATCTTGTGGTAAATGCGGCGTAACGGATCATGGTAACGTTCACCGGAACCAATAGAATTATGGCTTTCAACTCCAGATAGACTGAGTGTGATTCCATTCGATTTTACCAAATCTTTCCACGTTTTGGAAACGAATTGACTGCCTTGGTCCACTTTCATTTTATCAGGGAATCCAGTGTAAATTGTAGCCCAGCATTCAAGAAAAGAGTTCCAAATAGATTCCGTACTTTGATTGTGTAAGAATACAGCATTACCGAAATGGGTTTGTGTATCCAAGATATGAAGTACAGGGTTTTTGTCAAGAAACATAATATCAAGAGCTAACTCTTGATTGAATATGATTCCATTGGGCGTATTTACCTGGAATGATCCGGGTTTCAGTTCAAATTGCTGGCATGTACGGCATTGTTTGGATATTTCCGAAATTAAATCTCGCGTTTCAGTCGTTGCTTCCTCTGTTCTAGCTCTGATAACCAAATTGTAGAGCTTTGAGGCAGACGGATGGAAGAAATGTAAATGGAGGCGCTTTAGTTGAGACTTTGTGAACAGTATCTCAGAAAAATCCCATACAACGCAAAGATGACCGTGTTTGCGTATGATAGGCATAGTCCATCCATGTCTTTTGGAGACAAGTAGGTTGTCAACGTTGTCGGCAACAAGTACAAATTTGTCTAAAGCTTCTAATCCAATCAAAAATGGAATATGGGCATCAACTATAGCGGGATAGAAGCGCCATCAGGCGTTGGAATACGAATTGGAATCTGCACAATACTTGAAAAGATTCCATCACCAAACTTGTAAGCAGTTGTCACTTGCTTATGTTTTATCTTAATCCCAGCTAGGTTACAATATGCCTTTGCTTGTGATTTTCCGATCACAGATTTTTGGGCACCAGTGTCGAGACACATTCCGTGGAATTTCTCTGAAATGGAGTGTTTTGGCAATTTGCTGCTTTTGACAGTTAAAATCTAATGTATCTTTATGTAATCATTCTCCATTTTTCTTTACTTCCGTGGATGAGAGACCAGTTTCATGTTGTAGATGGGAGGCTTGTCGGGTTCCCTTACAGTTTGCCTTACTTTAGGAGCACTTCGGCTTGTTTGAGTACCTCTAGTTAAAAATCCTCTCCATCTAAAAACGGTTGGTCTTTAACTGAAATTTGCGAAAAAACTGTTCAGGAACACACGTTGAGTCATCGTTGTCCAAATTTCCATTTTCTGATTCTTCCATGTCATCATCACTATTGATGTCTCCGAAGAAATCCTGAGTTGGTAGTATTTCTTCATCAACTGATTGATCATCATGATCCAATTACTGACAGAGCTCGAAAAGTAAACGTTTCGTGGCCTTGGCTGGATCTCTAAATGAGTTTTTCTGATAATATTGAACCTTCCGAGCAACATTCTCAGCCATTAATTGGCGACATTGAGAAAGAATATGGCCCTTTTTACCACAACCCCAACAAACTCTATCATCACGAGGTTTGTTCTTCCTCATGCTGTAAGCGTCTTTTTTTCGTAAGTTACCATCGTGACGATTGATTTTGGTAGAACGCGGATCACGGCCGTATTGAGTTTGTCCAGTATTCAATGTGTCAGCAGGACGGCAATGTAGTGCAGGGTCTGCATCTGGATTGATGTCATACGTAGGTTCCTCTGATCTCTCATTCGTCCGACTTTCTCCTCCTGCTCGAATTGAGCGGCTGAAATGAGCTGACTGTAGAATGATTGATAACTTAAGTCACCCGAATTTGCTCTGCTGCAAGGATCGCGAGCCCAGGAGAATCCAATAACGGCGGACTGAAGATACTCAATCTTGTGCCTTTCTGAGCGGCAGTGAGGTGGTGCTTGAGAAGTCAGCTTAGAGATCTCCTCGTGGACTTTCTCGATAGCTCCATTTACAGTGCAAGTGGGAGAAATATACTGGCTGACACGAATGTTGCGCAGGAACGCAGCAATTATGTTTTGCCTTGAGACTGAGTTATACTCACTTTCCAGAGCTTTTAGAGCTTGAGAATAATGCTCATACACACCTTCAATATTCGTTATGTAGAATCTTTTTGCATTTCCTGTAAGGAGATGGTGGAGATACTTGAGCTTTTGTTCCTCATTGAGCATATAATCTTAGCAAGCATACTTGTACTCAGCTATGAACTCGTTCCAAAATTCGGCTAGGCTTCCAGAAAATTTCTTACTCTCTTCTCTGAAGCGCATAGACATGTAGTGTGAGACCTTGTCTTCAGATGGTGCAGGGGGTTGGGTGCACTTTGGAGTGGAACGTATCGGGTTTGGGGCGAGTCTAATCGGCGATCCGGGTGGCGAAGCAAGAGAGTTGAAATATGCATCAATTTGGTTTAAAGCTTTGTTGAGGTCACCATTGCGAAGAATAGTTGACGCAAAAGTCTTCGAAAGGACAGCAGATTCATGGCGGACAGTTGGCACATTGCGTTCCGCGAGAAACAAAATCAACTTGCGGATAATGGAGGGATTACTCAGAATTTGTCCCGACAAAAGCATTGGGATAGGGAAGTCCTCAAGTAACCGAGCCCTTAATTCATCACCATCGAGGGAACTATCCTCAACATAACCTTTGACGCAGTCCACCAAAGATTGTTGCAACTCTGTGGTCTGTGTAATACCTTGGCCGAAAACCATTTTTAAAAAAATACCCTTTTGCAAGTCCAAATTAATGGTGATTTAATGCTTCGAAAATTTCTGGCCTTATTTAGTGTGACCTTTTTCCTTTTTAACCTCCTCTTTTGATAGGTGGGGGATGGCCCTTTTTTCGTTTTCTTAATTTTTTATTGTTTTTTTACGCCCACTGTAAACCCTTTCCTCCTTTTCTAATTTGTTTGTTTTTTTCAATTTTTTTTCAATTTGATTTTTTTTGAATTTGCTTTTTTTGAATTTTGAAGCAAGAAACACAATTAATTGGACAGTTCAAATTTTAATTTACTCAGAACAAGATCGAATATCCAGATTGGATCTAATTAAATCTAATTGCGAACTACCTTAAGATGATTTTTTCCTGCCTTGTGGCGCTGTAAATGCGAATGGCTCTCGAAGCTGCGCTTGCACTACTGACAGTACGGCGGATTTTTCTTGTTCTGTATGCTATTCTTGTGCTTACGGCTCTGTAAATGATCAAAGTAGGTTTTAGAGCCGTTGCAAGTGACCTTGCAGAGCTTACAGGTCCTCTTCTTTACAACCACACGTGTAGAAGTAGCCTTAGTAACCCCAGCGCGATCAGCCAATCGACGGTCAGCTTTGCGGCGTAGGCGTAGCGGAGCCCTAGAGGTAGGTCTGTAAACACTGTCAGCGGTAGGACGATCTGTAAGGTCGATTACTGTAATGGGACGACGTGGCACACGTGGTAGATCTGAGACCTGAACACCCCTGAATCTGAATTCACACCTGGACTGCCTGAACTTGAACCTGAATCTGTATGGACACCTGTCGATATTTGATTGGTTGCAGAAAGTGACCTTTGATTGGTCTGGGTCGGCGATTTTTGAATGCCACTTGGAGGGTCCTGACTGGTCGAAGAGACAGGGACACTTGGCGAAATAGGAGTGACGGTGGTATTTTAGGTGCTTACAGTTGGGTTCTTGGTGATGCTGACAGAAAGTGGTAGCTTACACAAAGTCGATCGGGATTCCGATCTTGTTCTTGATTCGGTCGGGCCAGGTTGGCTACGTGGCACCGCGAGCGAATCGTTGCCCTTATTGGCCACTTGATACTGTTCAAAAAAGAATCAAAATAAACATATGTGTCAGTATTTACCGGCTTACACGTAGCTTGAAACAACGCGGAAATAGGACAAATAGGTATATTTTCACTATCGAAGAGCGAGTAGACTTACTTCTTAAATTCCCCGAAAAACGGTAAATCCGGATTGTCGCGAAATTTCAAGGGTTAGAGTAGAAAAAGCAGACGGGCGGCGTTAGCGGCGAGTCTGAAAAAAACGGTTGACGTTTTTGCTAGTATAGAACATTTGGTAGGTTGAGAATAAAATTGTTGATGGTCTTTTTTACTTCAGTGCCCAAGGCGGCGAGCCCTTTTATAGCCAGTAGATGCCGTCGACTATCTCTAGCACATCTACTTACTACTAGCTACATTCCCTAGCGGATAGTCCTGCAGACGGTCCTAGTGACCCTTACACTATAGAAGTCCTAACAGGCATCGCTAACAGTATAATAGAATAGAGAAAATATAGACTACGTAGGATAGAAATAGTAGTAAGGGCAAATTAGTTATTCTAGAGGACTGTAAATAGTACATAAATAAACTATATGTACACTGCATTTAACACTGAATATAGTAGGGAGAAAAACATAGCAAAAAAATCAGCAAAAACAGCCATCAATAGGCCGAGGAAAACCATTGACAGAACAACAAAAAGGAGTTATTCTCGCTTTATTTCAAGAAATAACACCAGAGAGAATAATTACAGAGATCATCAAGCGCTCCAAAACGGCTTTGCATAACTTTATTGTTTCTCAAGCAATGCCGAAAAGGAAAAAAGCAGGCCCTCGAAAAATCATTAAATTCACAACTTTGGGCGCTTTTAGGCATACCTCAACCGGAAATGACACCGCTCGTGGACTGACAAAAATGTGAACCTGTCAATGCCAGTGCGAAGAGTACAACAAATACTGTTGAGAAGTGGTTATGAGATCTACAAGAAGAAGAAAACTGTCCCTGCGATGAAAGTTGATCATAAAAAGGCACGTGTTGAATAGGCAAAGGATCACGTCACTTGGTCTCCCTCTGATTGGAAGGATGTAATATTTACAGATGGAAAGAAGTTTTATCTGGATGGGCCAGATGGATTTGCATATTATTGGCATGATTTGAGGAAATAACCAGAGGTTTCTCCAGCCAGCAACAGGGGGGAAATCAATAATGGTTTGGTGGGCTTTTTTTGTTCAAAGGTGTATCCCAGCTCTCAATTATTCTTGAAAAAATGATTAAAAGCTTTAATTTGATGCTCTAGAGGCTGCTTTATTGAAATTAGCAGAGAGCGAAGTAGGAAACACCTTTATTCTGCAGAAGAAAACGCTGTAACTCATAGAAGTGATTACACGAAATCATGGTTGGCCAGTAATGATGTTTACACACTACCCTGACCAGCAAAATCGCCCGATTTAAACTATTTTGAGAATGTTTGGGCAATGTTGCGAGAGCAGTCTACAAAAATAACCACCAGTTTCATACTTTGAAGGATTTGGAAGAGCGTATTAATGACGCATGGTCTCGAATTGACCGGCATATTTTAAAAACTCTTTTTCAGTCCATGCCACGCTGCTGCATAGAGGTAATTGAAAAAAATGGAACTGCGCTCATAACTGATATGATTTAAATAACACACCCATGTTTTTCTTGGTTCTATTATCAGTTCGTCAAAAGTTATGGTCCTAATTGACGGTCGTTCCTGTACTCGCTTTGTACTGGGCATTTTAAATTAATTGAATATCATATTAATATTGTGTGAACGTTTTTGTATATGCGGCGAGGGTTTTTTTGTATATATGTACAGATTATACGCTACTTGGAGCTACAGTATGAAATTTTGTTGACGCTTACAATACTTCGGGGTGTACAAGTGCATAGAACTGCCAATCTTTCCGTAACTCGCTGTAAAGCAACCCAATTTACCCCCTTCGGGGTGTGTACTGTACACTACAGCTCATTAACCCTACGTAAAACTCTTACCACTGTACTGTTCTTTACAGAACAGAGCTATAAAATCCACGCGAACACTTTGCTGACGGAGTTGTGGCTGTTAATGCGTCCAAACTTCGAAACACAGCGGTCTGCGGCTTGATCACCGTGAAAATTAAGGTTCTTTTGGCAGTGGTGGAATTTTGAGTGATACGAGCCTATTTAGACTGGGAGACTAAGGTGCCCGCACGGCATCATGCTCCAGTGCCCTTAGTACAACTTCGTCGCATTGGTAGGATGCGCAAGTAGGAACGCGGCGGCAGCGCTGTGATGGAAGGCAAGCCCGCGTATGCGGCGACGCATTCCTTCTACTGAGTGGCAGCTGGGATGGGAACTCTCGTCCATAGGTCACCTTCCAAAACACCTTGGCCTTGGCCTTTTCCTGTGCCTGATAGAGACGAGATTGAATATTAGCAAATATATCAGCAAGGGAGGAAAAGTCAAGGGCGCCTAGATCGCTGACAAGCGGATCTCCTCAAATCCAGCAGATACAGATCAGCGGCCCATGTACTTAGTTGACCAGGAAGGATTTATCGCCACGTGCGCGTTTCCCGAGTACGACGACGGAGCAGGGTGTAGAGGAGATGGCCGTGCGTAATCAGGCAGAGGCAGCGTCCAGTATGATGGCTGTGACAGAACCATGCAGGGAGGGACCAATCATCGAGAACCCATGTCCTCCGAGACGAAGTGGCAGACAAGCTTGCTCCCAGGCGTCCTCCTTTTGGAAGAAGTTATGGACCGCGACAATGGAGGGCCGCTGCAAAGAGTCAATCTCAACTGCAGGCTTAGCGGCGTTCTAAGGGCCAGCAAGCTGAAACGCGTGAGAATCAAGGCATGCCAACGCACACAGACGTTCTATACGGATAATTAAGTTTAATACTGTCAGTTGTTCTTTACTTTACTTATGATTGTTTTGGAGTGTACATTAATTGACCGAATAATAATTTAAGAACTATCTAGATGGTCAACATCGATCACGTGCAGTGGAGCGCGGGAAATGATGGCAATAGCCAGCGAGGACCACAAAACACAGCTGAGACGATGACCGATTCTCATGGGAATAGTTGCGTCAGAGGTTCGGGATCCGGGCGCAACCCGCGGGATGATCGTTTCCAGAAATAGAATGGTGACTGAGGATGCCGATTTTGTGGTTATCAACGCACTTGAGTTCGAATTCATGGAGAGCTTTTTTGTGTTGACTTTGCTGTCGCTGCGGTCGATTTTGTTGTAGCTGGTTGTTGTGACTGCTGCTGTTGGAACTTTTGCCCTTTGTTATTGGTGATGATCTCAACTTTCTAGCTACATGCTGTACTTACATATCCTTGTCGCCCGGAATATCCTGTACAGTAGTGCTGAGCGCATTGCAGCGCGCAGTTGATACTATAAAATAGTATCAACAAACCGTATGTTGAGCCTTAAACTTTTCAATCAAGTTCAAATTATTTAGAGTGAGATGAACCATCTCATTTTCAGTGGCGTTTCCTAGAGAAAGAGAAAATTTACTTCAACGAGATGATAACGAAAAACTTTTCTACTCATTATGTCCATGAGGTGTACGCTAACTGACCAACTGCAGTATTTAGTTAAGATCTAACTGGATGGTTCACTTCCAGTTAGATCTTAACTAGAGAAGAAAAACTTTATGAAATTAGTATAACGAGTGTCCACTATGTTTTACCTGAAGAATTTTAATGCATTCAGTATCTGCTGGGGACCGTTCACGTCCCAATTATACGGCAAAGACTTAACCGGATGTACCTAGTCGTCCATTAAAATCGGGCCACTTGAAAGGATATTTTGAAATATGGATGACTAGAGGGTCCAACGCATGCACATTATCACCAGGCGACATTTAAATAGTGATGTTTGAACCACTTCATTCAATAACTGGCCTCTGACCGAGTAGCTCAGCATAAGTCCTGGGATTTTGGATAGTCATGCCTGTTCTCGCAGCAACTTGGTTGGATCAGTAAGTTACTTCCTTTATTCCCTAATCGCTCTCAGTATGCTTTTATAATTTATTGCAAGGAAGTTGTTACCTAGTCGCCAACCAAGGAGCGCCAGAGACTAGAGTGCTACTCATAGTAATATACCGCCAGAAGGGCGGCAACATTTTGCCCACTATGCGAAGTGTAATATTTAATTAGAAAATGTTTTAGAGGCATTACATAGTTGGCCGTTTTCGGTCAAACTTAAGTGGCTTTCATTTTTGACAAAGATGTCAGTTTTAATATTTGTATTAAGATAAAGAACAAAACTTGTATTTAGAGTAGCTAAGGGCGGTAATAGTGGAAACAAATTGACCCATTTGTAAAAAGGTTTATTCATTTTGCATTTAAAATAAATAAAGAGATAAATTTTCATCCTTAAAAGCAAAAAATAGTAAATTGTATCGTAATTAGCGCTTTCAGAATTGTAGTTGGCACGATTGACATACTCTGACAAGATGTAAGACGCACATTGGTCCAGGTGGCATGAGATAGCAAGGAAACTTTTGATTTTTAAAGCAATTATATAATACCCCAGTGTGCATCTCCGCCGTAACTATTCCGAATGTACCAATGGGGTCAAACACTGTGTTCAGAACTGTAAGGAAAAGTGTAATGAAAGCAACTTGCCTGGTAGCCCTGGTTGTAAGTTTACCGGTGGTTTGAATTTACAGTGCTGTAGATGCAGTAAATTTGTGTAAAGCTGTAAGGATTGTGAAGTGAAATACAACACCACCTAGCTGTTGAAGAAAGAAAGGTTGATTTGACAGAATAGTTGAGGTTTGGTATCCAGAGATGTGAGGCTTGTTACTTCTTGTCAGACTTACTTGAGGTTTTTGAAGCTACTGCTTATACTGTACAGTAATTCGTTTCGAAATACCAGTACTCTATTCTACCTTCTGCTGAACCTTCGTCAACCGTCACGTCACTCAAATACATCATCTTCCACTCGTACCCGTATGTATATACCTGGACTTACCGTACAGCATGTTAATCTGTGTACGTAGCACACGTGTGTAGCTGTACATCTATAAAGCTGTAAACGTGTACCTAGGAGCAATCTGAGCAAAACATATAAGTGTAATAAAGCTGTGCACGTGTAACCTGAGAAGACAATTATTAGAGCTAGAACTGTTCAATATCAATTTCCTGCGGTTTCTTGCCAATGGCAACTGTATTTAACAGTCTGAGGATCACAAGCTGCTGAGAATGTCGTGACGAGTGCTCCAAGTGACTATCTCCAGCACTAGCAATGAATAGAATACCTAGAGCTAATGAAATATGGCTAAAAGTATGTCTATTGCAAGTCTTATCATAGTGAGAATTGCGATATATGATCGGAACTCCTGTACATGCATTTTCTCATGTTTGAATGGCAGATAAACATGGATGAATGCAACTGACTCATTTCGGCACAATATCAAATTCGAAAACGGACCAAACTACAGATTCTTCCAATTACGTTTTTCATGACAAACTCATCATTCTCAAATCTATCCAGCTCTATGCAAAGCCCTTTACCGTGATTCTGGAAAAAGGGGAGGGTCATCTCCAGAAAACCATAGAAGGTGCCATCCTTGCAAAGCTGAGACGACTTTCTCTTCTGCAAATGTGCCGCACTTTTCAGTCTCATCGTGAAGAAGTTGTGAATACCAGAACTTGGGCATCTGTCTCGATCATCATACCATATGTGCCGGCATCTGGCAATGTGGAGAGGTTCGCAGTAATTGCCTTCCGTTTTGTCATACTTCCGATTACTTCGCCGTAACCCCACCACAAACGATTCCATATCACCTGTGGTGTTACTAGCGGAGATCCCCGACCATTTTGAGATTTCTTCTAAACTTTTTGGATTTGACCTGGCCGCAATATACATAACGTAAGGTTCTTTTTCTTCAATTAGGTATCCGAAACTTCCCAACATCCTAATAATATCACCATTCTTTCCACTTCCACATTTTCGGAACATGTTCAGCCTGTCGCTCCTGTATTGTATGTAAATGCACTCAAATAGAACACAGAATGTCAAAAACTTCAGATTGAATTGTGTACTACACTGTGATGGGCTTTGTGTCTCTGCGAAGCTAGGATAGAATTGAAACTCATCGGAGAAAACCAACGATCCCATTACCTTAGCGATAGCTGAAAACTGCGCCCAAGAACATTGAATAATCACCTTTATATTTCCTTTCATGTATCCGTCATAAAATAATGCGTTGTCGCTATTGCTTTCGCGGAGTTCCAGTGAAAATTGCCTCGGAGTTTTTTCACATCGTAATACGAGAGCGCTATACAAGGTTCTTAGTAATTTTCTGGCTTCTTCTACGTCTTTTACTCCAGAGAAAAGCCTAACTTGAGTATCCGAACCCTGAAATTCAAAGCAAAAAATATCATATTGAGGGTTTCAACATGTATCAAAAGAGAGGCGTGTGATTCTCGCGTTTGTCGCACGTCTTCGCTGTGAATGGCTTATACGCCATGTAGTCTCCGCTTTTTCACATTCTGGGCTGCTTCACATGTTCTTCATGATATAATTGAGCTTCATCCTCCAGGCTCTTGAGGCCTGTGTCAACTTGTATATAGCTTTGCTTAGTCTATACATGAGATCTTACCTGCGCAGATCCACAAAGGCTTCTAGCTGCTCCATACAGAGTTCTCCTGAAAGGTTACCATACAGAAATGCGGTACAAACGTCAAATTAGATACATTTAAGGTTCTGTGCAACCATGATCGATCGTACAGCTCGAACTGTGAAACACTTGACCACTGGCGAAACATCTTCATCAAGATTGATACCCACTTCACCACCTTCATTTTTCTCTTTTCCCGCATTCCCGTCCATTTTCAAGTCTTCTTTCTCCTTCACTTCTATTTTCTGTTCATCCTAGACGAATTTAACATTGGGAATCTCCGATTGGTCCACCTTGTCTGCGATCAGTGAAGAACCGGTCTGGTTGATAACTTTAGCGGTCACTTCAAATTCCTTTTTTAGACCTCTAAGGATCTCCCCTAGCTTTTTTACATCATATACAGTGTGCCCAATACCGCCAAGTTTCATCTCCAGAACTGCTAAGCGGTTAAAGTGATCTGGAACACTCTCAGATGCGTCCATCCTAACGTCCTGATAACGGTCCAAGATAGCGTCGATGCTTGCCTGTGACACCATTTCAAAATTTAGTTTCAGCTTGTTCTATATGTCGCACGGATCTCTCATCTTCATTACTGGAGCTACACACGATTCGCGGACGGAAAGCAAGATAGAGGTTCATGCAGCGTCACATTGGACGGCTTCTGTTCTGCTTTCCTCTTCACTATTTGGCCTCAACTCTTTCCGCTCACGATACGCCAAACGCCTTTTGAGTGAACGCTCGGAACAGTTGACGGGCGAGCATGTTGCGGACGTTATTGTGCCTATGTGTCATTCTAAACCAAGACTTGCAGTTGACTGCGCGGTCTCCATACGATTCCATCGCTACGTGGCATTGCGTGCAGCGGAGTGGTCCAGAGTTGTCACATACAGGGATTTTGAGGTATCGCCGGAGCATGAAATACCATAAAGGGGACTAGACGTACGAGAAAGCAGATGGGGAGGCACCAAGGAAAGCACATGCGCCTGGGGAAAGTAGAGAATTGTACCAGGCGCGTCTACTGATATAGAGGGTACTGTGGACTGCTGAGTCAGGATGAGAAGACCAGTGGAACGGGTAAATTGGGGATTGGGGATTAGTGAGCGCAGTATAGTTTGTATATAACCCTAGCACCATGAACTGTAATATTGGTTTGAATTCTTTCTTATTTCGGCTTTTCTGGACTCCTACCTTCGCGTCATGTTTCAACGATGTGTCGTGCAGCCAGGATATGATTGGTACCAATGCATCGATTTTGAATCCATGCAGGACGCTTGATCAGATCTGTACTGTCTCTCGCCTGAACCTTCCCATTCAATCCACAAGTAACAATTCTTCGCACATATCGACCATTCTCGTGTCCTGCTTTCTCGATACGATCACATTATTCTGTTCCTTTATCAAAAGTGTTAAATTGAATGTGTTGAATTTTCAAAAGGGTGCCTATTATTACACCAAACCGCAATTCGTGATGAGCATGGCCGACCCCTTGTTTTACATTTTTTTGTCTTGTCAGTCTGCAAACTTAAATTCATTGCCAGTATAACTCATTCTACCACAGCGGCCATTTCAGAGGTACCTCAGGAGGTAAACTTCTCATTCATCAAGGAATGGACTTTGTGAAATGTGACAAAGGAGAATTTCTCAGTGCTGAAGACGATTGAAGCGCGTGGTATATATGTATCCAACAATTCACCCCGTTTTATCAACTTTGATTTCACCTTTGCATCCTTCTCGCGCCATCAGTAGAAAAACAAAACATAGTATCAACCTTCGCATCTACGTCTTCAGCGATTGTTATCAAACGTTAAGTGTCCGTTATGACGAGACATTGGGCAAAAACTACCTCCTTGCGAACTTTCTTCGGTAAATCATCTCCAAAATATCTTAGCAATGTAATGCAACTTCAGTTCCACTAGCTCAACAACTATCGCGGTCACAACCGTCCGCTCCCAACGGAAAACCTGGAACTGTGCTCCTCAATGCAAAATCGACTCAACAGCAAGCGCAAAAACAGCCAAAACTAAAACGCTTCGTGTTTTCAGAAACATATGATATTCATCTTATGAAAGCGGTTAACAGCGTAGGTGCTAACCGTGCTGGGTGGGGTGAATCAGAAACCAAATATGAATGAGTCTTGGAGCTTATGTATTCCCGAGAGATTATTTACTATCCAAAGGCGACCGTCTAAGAAATGCATAACCGATCTGCTCAATAGGATTGGATTATTTCGAATAGGCGAAAATGGAATGCATAGAACGCTGCTGCGTCTGGCATTTTCGAAGTTTATAGACAGCGGGAAACCTTCATGGACGATATAATTAAAAAAAATGGACGACAAATCTGAGGCAGAGAAGGCAAAGAAGGTTCGTCAGACGGAGCAAGAAAAGAAAATAGTTTAAACTGGCGAGTAAATATGGGACTGAGCAATTAATCGTAAGCATACTCAAGTAAGCAACGTCGAGGAAGAAGCAGCAGCGGATTTTGAAGTTGTACAGAATCTCTCTGAACGAAAGCCAGGATCATCAAAGGGGAGGAAGCGCCGTAAAGCGACCGCGACAGATTTTGATCACGAGTTGAACACTACTAGTTTGATGACTCACCTTGACAAACGATACTCCAACGAGGAGTAAAAATTAAGTCTAGAACATGAATATATCGAATTGGAAGGTGAATGGGTTAAACGAGACGACCAAAGATACAAAATGATGCTTGACAGCATTAATGACCGAATACGCATCGACGAGAAGCGTGTAAATGTTGAACTACCGGAACTACGTCAATGTATGGAAAAACTCCATAAGATGTTAGATATTTTGGACGCTTTTCTGAAGAAGAGAAAGAGTAAAATTGCGATATCTTCGCTGATAATGTCTCATTTACGTTTTTGTAGCCACTGGAGTACTCATAGCACTTCGTGGCATGTGATTCTGCAATTTTTGAGTACATGCGATCAAATATTTACTTTCCATATACTCTCTGAGAGGTGGTGGGGGACAACCACAGTGGATGCCGACTTTTCCACCTTTCTCTTTGAAGGTTTTAAAATTGCAGTGCAGTACTGGTGCAATATACATCAAGGCAGTTGGTGCTCTGCGAACCTTCACCCATCTTGAAAAGTAATTAGCGGTCCACTGCTGTTTAATATCTTTTTAATTCCATTCAACACACACACGAATTGTGTTGATCCCCTTTTTATAGAGTAACTGTAGTAGAGTGGTCGTCTCACGGTCGTAAGCAGTTTGTATCCACTGACGTAACACGTATGCAGGATCAACATAGATATAATAGTGCCGACCGCTTAAAAGAGAACATTATCGTAGCTCATCCTCAGATTACACTGCGTCTTAATAAGGTTTTTTCATGTCATCGGCCAGCTTTAGGCCCAAAAAATAAGAACGTTAACCCATCAGGTGTATTGATTGCCTGGTATGTAAGAAATCAGAAAGGGTTGTGCCCTGAGTAGCACCCACGCGGTAAAATTCCTCTTCCACCGTGACGTGTCATTCGAATCTTTGTACAGTATATGAATCTAACACAATATTCTAGAGTGGCCCCGACATCATGAATCACTCCAGCATGTAGCTCTACTCGTTTTCGTAGCAGTTTCTCTCATATGAACGTAAATAAATGTCCTCTCGTTGAAGTAAAAGTTTCTAGTACCTCCCGGAAAGTTTTACTCAGCGCAGATGTACGGAAACCGACCTCCGTCTATAAATTATGTAAAGTCATAGAGAACTTTCGAAGCACAATACAACATGCTGTGACAGCATGACAAACATGCCTATTCCGCTTGGTAGCCCTTCCTTCCAACCCATAATTTCCGTAATCTTACCTATGTCCTTCACGCGAAACCTGAAGTGGTGCAGAGAATCATTGTCAGAATACACGATCAAGTTAAATCAGATGTTACTAATAAGATTAGTCCTTAGTCTCATTTTTATCACATCTTTGAATGCATCGCGGTAACGTTTTGTTAGACTGATATACAGAAGAGCATGTGAATCTACACACAAAGCTGATAAAGCGTTCTGTATTCTAGTAGTTCTATGCTTCCTAGCTTTGCCGATAGGGAAGTCAAACTGGGTAGATATCGCGGGGTGTGTAAGTGTTGATCGAACGGTGTGACTTTGGAAAATTCTCCATAGCATTTCAACTACGTAGTAATTACAGAATATTTTGTCTGCGTAGCTAACATGTCTTGGATTTCGAACGAATTCTATGAAATTTGACGTTCGTAAAATCAGTTCGTATAGCTCAAATATGGTAATAAACTCCCATATTTCGTGCTTAGTTGTCCCAAAATACCTATGGAATTTTTTCATGCGTAAATCCTCTTTTTTATTCCTTTTATTTAATAAGTTGGTAAGTAAGAAATCATAAAATTCACGCTGACGACTTATTCACTTTACGGTAATATGATGCTCATTATTTTGTAATTTTTCTACGGCAATTAATATGGAAATTTGTAATTTTTATGTACTTTTAATGCAAGGACCATTAATTCCTGGCCATCACCAGTTACTATTGTTCACCCGCCAATTGAAGTGGTCATGAATATATACAACTTTAAGTGTTGTAATTGCAATAAGTGGGAGAAATATGGGGTTCTATAATATGTCTGGCTTGCAAAATAAAGAGTACCCAATGGCATTTTATAATATTTTACTTTTATATATTTCTTAACCATTTAGAAGTGAGAAGTTCACTGAACAATTTTGTTTTTAAATTTCATCCTGACTTTTTGGATAATTGCAGAGTGACTGGTAATGGTCGGGAGCAGCTCTATTCTTAGGAGTCGCCGGGAAAAGCACAAAAATCCGTTAAAATATTTAACTTAAAGGATTTTTTTGTAACGTGCTCAATACGCATTGTTCTCTATGCAGATAAATTAAATGTACTTAATGTCTTCAAATAAACCACGAGCCCACACCTTCAAGACTTTGCCCCCCTCATCTTCCATTTTACCTCAATAAAAACTCTTTCCCAGTTGCTACATTACAACCCCACAAGAACGACGCTACAATGCCTATATGTGAAAAATTGGGCTGCCAGTAACAATGAATTCTGAACTAATGCAAGAGAAAGATTTAAATGAGGCCTTTAATAGACAGGAAGAACCTTGCAATTGCGATGAAATTGAGAGCGAATCCACTTATAGCGACGATGCAACAACACCGCTCCATACAAATTCGAATGTAACATCTAGTGCTGCTCATAGCAGTGCTGTACTCAACTCTCCTGAATACGGAGTTGCATTAGGTAAACAATTTGTAAGTTGACGGCACAAGGAGGTCAAAAGTCACTATGAAAATCATATTTCGCTCTGAGAGTGCGTTCTATCCTGTAAAAAGTCTGGAATACAGTAAATTGCTGTGGCGTCTAGGGAATTCAATGAAAAGATCATATTTTATTTGCTCGGAACATTTAGTTTGCAACATGTGCCCTTCCTAATCAGCAAAACGAGTTGCTTCTGTTCAGCAGAACTTGTCTGAACATTAAAAGAAGGAGAGCAAGTGCTGGTTCTGATTCATATACTGGTATTTGTTTTTTATTACAGGGAAGAAAATGTGTCGAAATGCTTCTGAAGCATTCTTCAGGTTTCCGAAAAAATCGTTGCGCGCCATGCTAAAACTATGTAAGAGTCTTTTGTACCATCTCTGTACTCAAGTGGGCGTTCCAACAGTGCAGGGAATAGACATGGGGCGCAAAACACAATAGTCGCAGCATTTCTGCGGCACTATGCTAACATTTTTGCACCAGAGTGCCCCAAGGAAAGAGGCTCCAAAGGGGATACTCCACTAAGAATTTTACTAAGTGACGTGACCAAAGTTGAAACTCATGAGACCTACGAAGACGCATGGGAAAGTATTTGATCGGGAATAATGGACTTGGATCAAAAGCCGAACACACCTTCTGAGCCACTTTCTTACAATTTTGCATACGATATTGGAAAAAAACTCTGCCTAAACTTAGAATTGCCAAGAGTGGCTCAGATTTTGGCGACACTTGCAATGTGCTGTAATTCTACAAGTTCCGTATTAAAAGGCTGATACACCACGCTGATGGAGCATCGGAGTCAGGCCAAAGGGGAGATCACGTTTTACAATCTGTTAGGAGCAGGCTGCGGTTTCGCCAGATGTGATACACTTCGTTTTTGATTTTTTTGAGAAATTCCTTTCATCGAGGCTTTTAAAACACCCAGGGAAGTTTCATTTCATAACAGGACTCAAAATTGATATCTTTGGTGTTTCGTGCTATAATTTTACAACCAATTTTTTATATGAACTTACGGAAGGGAACTGGCCAAATAAAAAAATGGCCAATGTTGTCCTGCCCACGGTACTTTATGTTCTGGGAGTCTGTAAGGATCCTGCGCAGCTTACCAGAATTGCAAAGACACTCCGTTTGCATGCGGTTAACTGTAGTGGACAAAATCAGAATCGGTTTGTCCTCTGGTACATGTTGTGGAGGGTAATTTTGGGCTTCGGAGATTTTATTGAGCTCTTCTTTTTCGTTGCCGGACACGTAAAAGTGTATTTAACGGGGCTTTTGAGTGATTAACGCATAGATTGGCACGAATAGAGGTATTAATACTGGCCCAGATGACGATATTGGTTCCTAATAGTGCGAAAATTACGGAATGTCTGCCGTGCACAGCTATGGACTGGATATGCTATTAATATTACCTCTCACAGTTCTTTATAGTAGCTTCTAGCTTCAAAATTTTCGTCCCTCATGTTTTTTAATTTCTCGCAAGGGCAGTTGGGCGCGTTGAAGTCAAAGATTTAAAAATTTCAGAAGAAGGGAATATTTTCACCCTGCTCGAGAAAAAATTACCTCTTGATGCAATACAAATTATTTGAACTCGTTTAAAACAAGGTGCAGAGTTAAGGTACATGACTACTTCATTGAATGAAGTCCTGTCTGCGAACGAGGTAAGGATGAAAATATTTAGAAGTGAACATTTTAAACATTTATTACGAAAACCAAAACGATATCCGCTAGGGCTACTTTGAAAGTGGTACAAAATTCCTCTAATAATATTACTTCTATTTCAACAAATTTAGAACATTCTGGAAGCATGTAAAGGATTTTCTGCAACTAGATTTCTTTTAAAATCACGTGAAAATGTAGCAGCGATCAGAAATATTACCATGAATTCTCCAATCAATATGTTATTTTGTCACTTTAAAATGGAAAGCAATTGTAATGAAAAGATCTACAATTCATAAAAATTCACAAAAAATTGAAAGTTTTAAAGAAATGCCAATAAATTTTATATCTGAAATTTGCCATTTAGTCTTCTTGTACCGCCAGCGGGGCCTAAAATATTCGGCCACAAATTTCTCTCCTGAGAGCCTTGTACAGTGTTGTACATCGCCTCAAATTTGGCTGCGCAAGCCATATACGGTGCTTTACATAGCTCTGGGCCATATTTTGGGAACATTACACTACGAAAAAGTGCATTAAGCACAAAAATCGGGCGAAAACGTACTGTGGTGTCTACTCTATCTTTACTCTAGGTTTTTAGTGTTGTCTAGTGCATTTTGATATTTCTGAGTTGTCTACACAAAGAAAGGTAAACAAGGACTCGTGAAAGACGCCGGAGAGACAAGCACCATCCCGAACACCCCGAACGCCCCGAACTCCCCAACATCACAACACCCCAGACAATACCACCACCACCAATTTGCCTTGTCCTGTTTGTTGTCCTAAAAGCAGCGGCGTCCCTTGTCTCCTCGGATTTACAGTTTGCATACCAAAGTTCAAGGGGGTGATTTTTCATTATATTGCGGGGGTCTTTTTGTCTCTTTGTAATTTCAGTGCTTAGCTCGAAGTTCAGGGGGCAATACTCACAGTATCTGCTAAACTTTAAACTTTCCTGGTACTTGAAGGGGATAGTCAGAGGCCCGCCGAATCACTAGGGACGCAGCAAGACCACCACGGCTTTTAAGAGAGTTTAGTCAGATGGAAGAATCGGCAGGTTTAATTGGTAGCGGTAGGAAACAGACGGGGGCTAATTAGGTAAAGGAAAAGAAATAAAATAGAAAGAACTGAAAGAAACAAAACAAACCAGAAACAAATCGAAGCAAATAACCCCTTCCAATACCTGCGCAGCCCGGTACTACGGTATTAGATAATCTTGATTTTGAAAGACACATTCGAAAGATATGGTCGGTTGTGGTCGGAATATCCTACAGTATAGGGTGACCAGTAGTAAGTTGAAAGGTACTGTAAATGTTTGCCTTTAAATTCTTGAAAAACGGTACTCTACGGGAAGCCAATGTCGTAATGCTTCCTCCAACATCCATTCATGTTGTTTAGTACTATGCTGTACAGCTGTACTGTACTGTACAGTATTGCACTGTACAGTACAGTACATCGAGGAATGATCCAGGCTAAAAATGGCCCTCTCTGGATCATCCAGCTTAGCGAATAACCTAATACATGTACGGTATGGCCATTTGAGCAGCTTGTCCCAGGGATATTGCCACATGAACATGAACAATTGCTTTTCTGCCTACTTGTAGAAAGGTTACCCCGCCATGAGGATGGCTCTAAACTGTACAGTAGTACAGTACAGTAAATGGTACAGCAGAATGAAATTACTGTCAAATTCGAATACTTTACATTACAGTTTGACATTTGTACTCATTCGAGACGGTTGAATCACAAGGTGCCTTGATCCCGCCAACGTCCGTCCACGAGTAGCGCCACAATCGCACCGTACCGTACAAGTGTTTGAGCGCCCTCCAAATTCCCGACGACATCGATCGAGTCCATCCGCCACCTCCCAACACCACGATCCCGCCTTCCCTCCCCCTCCTTTCCCCTTCCCCCTCCACAACCTCCACCGCCACAGATTGCCACCTCCTCAACCCACCCAGCCACCCAACCATGACGTCCAATTTCAACTCCTCCGCCTCATTCCCCTCCAACTCACTTTTCGGCTCCACAACAACCTCCGCCCCTCTGTTTGGAACCCCTTCTTCCTCCTCTGCCCTTTTCACCGTCAACCCCTCCCCTTCGTCTACACCCTCCTTGTTTTCCAACACAGCTCCGTCAACCAATCCCATCTTCTCCATGTCCTCCCCTTCAGCAAACACCGCCGCCTCTTTTGGTGCCAACACTGCCGCCCCTTTTGGTGCTAACACCGCCGCCTCCTTTGGTACTACCATCGCCGCGTCTTTTGGTACTACCACTGCCGCGTCTTTTGGTACTACCGCCGCCGCCTCTTTTGGTACTGCAACCGCCGCCCCTTCCTCCAACCTTGGCTCCACCCCGAACCTCCTCTTCGGCGCCGCCGCCGCCCCATCTTCAACCCCGTCAACGCAACCCTCAAACTTTGGTTTCGGCCTGCCGCAAACCCCACAAACCCCCGCTTCCTCATCCGCATTTGCCTTTTCCAGTCCCTCTCCCGCCATCGCCTCCTCCGCTTTAGCCACTCCCGCATCATCTACCCCTGCAATGTCCTTTACCGCCCAATCTGGCCCCGCCTCGGGATTTAGCTTTGCTGCTTCCTCGGCCGCATCTACATCCCAAGCCGCACAACTCGTTCTTCCGCCTGTCCCTTCCTCGTCCACCTCCACCCCTTCCCTGTTTACAACATCTTCCAAACCACCCTCCTCGTCTCCCTTTCCTGCCTCTCAATCTACACCCGCTCCCGATTCCAAGCCGGCAACCACAACAAACTTTGGTGGCCTTACTTTCGATGCCCCCTCTGCCCCGAACACAGGCGGATTTTCCCTCGCCACCTCTGCCGCCGCATCTGCAACGGGTGCATTTGGCCCGCTTATCAACCCTTCTTCAGCACCGGAATCGAAACCCTCCGTGCTGCCATCCGCCTCATTTCCATCCACCTCCGCAGCCCCGGCCTCTACAGCCTCGCTGTTTGCAGGAATGACTGGTAGTGCCTCTACCGCAGCAGGCTCCAGTGCAGACGCTGGCGGTCTGAGTAAGGCCGGAACAAGTTCCGGGTTTTCATTGCCAGAGTCCAAGCCGCCGACTGCAGAGAAGCCGCCGGTGGCTGGCGGTTTCTCGCTCGGGGCTGCAGCCTCTTCGCCGTCTTCTCAGCCGGCTTCTGCGGCTGGCTCTTTGTTTTCTTTGCCTACTGGTACGGCGGGAACGGCTGCAAAGTCAGCCGAAACTGCGGCTGCCGCCGCTACTGGAACTGCGTCTAGTGCCGCGCAAACAACTTCCGGTGGGTTGACCGGATTCGGGTTTGGTTCTGCTGCCGCTGTGGCAACGAGCTCGGCTTCATTTGCTGCCAGTTCTTCGGCGGCGGCGTTTTCTGGGGTACTGTCGACGAGCACCCCGTTAACGGTGCCTTCGGATATTAAGGATCTCAGCCTGGACGAGGTGGTGAATAAGTGGACGGAGGAGGTTGCGGATCTCACGGTACAGTTTGAAAAGGGAGCCCAGATGGTTTCCAAGTGGGATCGGGCGATTGTGTCGAACGAAGATAAGATTCGTGCGTTGCACAGGGATGCTCAATCTTTGCAGATTGGGCACAAGGAGCTCTCCGACAACATGGATGTAATCCTGTCGCAACAAACAGAACTGCACAAGCTTCTTGATGCTCTGGAACTTGATGTTGAGAGGAAAATTGGGGCTACTATCCCGAAGCCCGGGCCCACAGGCAGCCACAGTGTAAATTCTAAGGTTCAGGGGGATTTAGAGAGGGAAGCGATGCATAGGTTGTCGATAGAAGTTATGGAGGAGCTCGACACCATGGTTTTGAAGATCAGGGACTTGGTTACGGACTTGAATAAGGGAAGCAGTATGTCAGGTGGGGATCGCACCGGCGACACGGTATCGCAGATAATATCGGTGCTTAACGCACATTTGGACTCTCTGCAGTACCTCGACGAGACATCTAGCTCGTTGCAAAGGCGAGTGGCAGATGTGCAGAGAGCTTGTGAGATGGCGACAAGGGAATCGGAGCGCATGTATGTTCGACGCACAGGAATGTATTAATGTACATGCGAAGATATCAACTACATAACTGGACAAAAAGAATGTTGCAAGAAACTGGAATATAAACTTTGTTTAGGCGGCAGGATAAGTTGAAATGGTCATGTAAGATCAAGGTCATCGGCCTTAATGCCGTTCTTAATTCGCAATAGAATGGATGTTTTCCATGGGTCGAGCTTGCTTATTGAATCGTAGTCAAAGACTACTTTGGTAAAGGCTTGAACATCACCGTCATCAACTGAGGTGACAACGGCCTCCAAAAGCTGGCCCTCACGTGATGTTGCAAAGGACGAGTCCATTTCGGCATACCTGCGCACAGCGCGCTGGGCACCAATATCGTCGACCAGACACAGACAAAGGCCTGCACGCAACAGATGTTCCCTCGCTCCATACTTGAGCATATTGTTTGATAGGGCGGTTTTAGCGACTGATTCATAAAGTTCAGCGGCTGCTTCATACTTGCCGGCGGTTCCACTCAATTCTGCAACTTTGACACGCATGGAATTTGCGTTTGATTTGGCATCTTCCATATCATAAAAATCGGCTGCCGCAAGATAGGCCTCCAGGGCGGCCTCAGGATTGTCTTGAGCTTCTTGGATCTCGGCAACCTCCTTCTTCAACCGAGCGCACTGTTGAAACCGGGCGGAATCTGTATAGATTTGAATGGCCTTTTCATATGCATCGACTGCTTTGCCAGGGTCGGCAAGCTTGTAAGCCTTTGCAGCATCTGCATATTTTGAGGCGGCGTCGTAACTCATATCCGAGCATTGCGCATATGCAGCGGCTGCTTTTTCAAAGGCGGAGCCTGCAAGAGACCATGCCTTTGCGAGCTTGAAGTTGTTTGCGGCCTTGACAAAGGTGTCGGCGGCGTCCTCTTTTGCGGCGGAGGAACCGCCGAAGAATGACTTGAACAGTCCGCCGCGAGAGGAGAGTTTCTTCTCAGCCTCGGCCATAAGGGTGTGACCCTCCTCCTCTTTTCTCGATGCGCTCATGACGCTGGTGCGTTTGTTTTGGCGAGTCTTGAAGTTGATGCGGTTGTGGGTTCTGTGTGCAGGGGCGAGGAGGGCGATGGGCAATGGGTTTGCAGCCGACGGAAACGTGGAAGAGGGATGCGGTTGCTATCATACGGACCACAATATCGGGTTCGGTTGCAACTGGCAGTTTTTTTTTGTTTGATAGATGGGATTTGTTGTATTGGACCACTTGTTATGTATTTATTGGCCAAAAAACGAAAAGCACTTTACACAATCTTTGCTGTCTTCAGGTTCACTTTGGTTGATCACTTCACCTCCATTTCCACACTACGGTACATCCTACCGTACGGTACAGTACAGTACTGTACAGGACGGAAGTTGCATTTACAGAATAATTTTAAATTACAGTACGGTGTACTGCTTACAGTAGATTCTGTGTCAAGGACTTTCAAGAACTTACAGTACATAGGTACGTTGGTACTGTAAGCGGTTCAACCACTGCAACTTGGCACTACGGATCAGGGAAAATCGACGGCATGTGGATGTGGATGGATACCGTAAGAGGCACTTTTGAGACGAAATAGGGCTGCACAATTAAAGCAGGCGGCATACCAAGTAGTGCGCTCTGGCGATGCCACCCAATCCAGAGCCGCCATCGGAAACCAGCAGGCCGATCGGATTCCTAGCGCCGGGGGAAAGAGGGACATTGCTCTCGGGTGAATGCAAGGCCATTTGCTCGCTTTCGAAATAGAAGGCAATAGTTGAAGCTAGAGCAGAGTGGATGAAATGAAATGCGTGTGAAATTTTAATGGATTGGTCTGTGACTCGATGACACCATGTAGGTGGAATATTGTGCCCCCGTCTGAGATGGAGATGGATGAGCAGAGGTTGAGTATTCCGTGACTTTGGGAAAGGGGTAGTAGCCTGTCAGAGAGGTTGGACTTGGACACTGCGGGCTCAACAGAGGGTTTTTGAAGTGTTGATGAGAAAGTGAAGGATGGGGCCCTCTGTAGCTGGAATCTTCTTGCAGGCGGTAACAAATTGCCGGATACGGTCCCGTCGTCTGGATACCACTTATTCGACAGTAACATGTAGGTTGGGAGTTTGTAGAGCATTGGTTTGATATAGGTTACGGCTTGATACTTTATGATCCCGGCTTTGTACACATCATGGATGAATAGCATCATGGATGAATAGGTTTCCTGCCCAAACAGTTCATGCAATAGCTTGTTGGGATAATCAACGAGATTATAAATCAAACGTTTGGATAACACGTTCTTTTAGCCTCCATGGGACTTTACAAGACAAGAATGTTCAAGTCACCTTTCTGTTAGTTTGCTTTGCTTGGCGAGAATGTTCATAAATCTTCTCTTCCTAAATCTCATCATCTCGTGCCCCCACTGAACTTGAAAAATGACAACTGGAATCGCTCTCTTCCAGCGCTCTCCTCGAGACCAAAATATCTCCACGGATTCCATCTCGCTGAAAGACTTCTTTCATAGGGGCTCTCCTGTGTAAACATTTGACATTTTTTGAAACCCTCGCCTACTGCGCCAACTATTTCAACACACATCGTCTCAAGCAACATCTGAAAATGATCGCCACCTCACCCCATTACCAAAAAGGACAAGCAATACCCTTCCTTTGAATCTCAAATGCCATGCCTTGTAACTCTTGTTCACATCACCCTATTCTTACCTCTCCTCTTCCATACAGGAGGCGCTTATGGTGGCACAGACTACTTTCCTCATGTTTATCAACTCTCTGAGGCAACAAAGTTTCGAACTTCAACTGTCGGACAGCCACGAAACGTTAGCCTTGGTGCGCAGTACCACTCTGGTCAAGTACTTTTTAAGTTTGCCTTGTCAAAGCCTCTTGAAACAAGAAAACCTGGAACCCACGCGGTCAAAGTCACCACATGCTCCTCCTTTACAAATTTTGACACAGTTTTATTTGCGTTCCAGAGTTCAGCTGAACTTAACTTTTCCCAAGGTGCACATCTTCCTCCGCCTTTTGACCTTAATGATAACGATTGCAACCTTCAATCCACTCTCGAACTCCCACTTCCTACAAATCATCACTTATATCTACTTGTCACAGGTTTTGGGACTGCCGAGGGTTACTTTGAGATTGGGGCTGATATCGTTCCTCATCGCACCGAGAAATCCATCCCTTGGGGCTTAGATCGTATTGATCAGAGAGCCTTGCCTCTTGACTCCAAGTTTTCGGTTTCAAACGGCGGAGCAGGAGTTTATGTATACATCTTAGATTCTGGCATAAGAACCAGCCATTCTGAGTTTAGAGATACTCAAGGAGTTCGTCGTGCATTGTTTGGGACCGATCTCGTGGATCATCGCGACTATGCATTTGATGCTTATGACGCCACAGGGCATGGAACGCACGTAGCAGGTATAATTGGCGGGCAAACATTTGGAGTTGCGAAACGAGCGACTCTTGTCTCAGTCCGAGTTCTTGATAGAAATGGACTAGGCTACGCTGCAAGACTTGTTCAAGGTTTGGAGTGGTCCTTATCGGATATGCGCGTGAAGAAAAGATGGCCTGCCCTTGTAGTTATGGCTATGACTTCAACTTTTTCCGCATCTCTCAACCATGCAGTCCGCGCTATCTCCAGGCATGGAGTGATCGTTGTGACTGCAGCCGGAAATAACCACAATGACAGTTGCCTTTATTCCCCGGCGTCAGAGCAGGCAGCTATTACGGTTGCATCCGTCAATGAAAACGACTTCCAGTCCAAGTTTTCCAACTACGGGGCTTGTGTTGATATTTATGCACCTGGAGAGCATATTCAATCGGCGTGGCATACTGGAGACCTAGCCACTAGAGCTCAATCTGGTACCTCATTTGCTTGTCCGCACGTTGCGGGTACAGTGGCCACTTTGCTCGGTGACAATCCGTCCCTGTCACCATCCGAATTGTCATCTGTCCTGTTCATGACCTCTTCGACATCAGTAGTGAAAAGCATCCCTAATGTTGGAAAAGAAGCGAGCCCCGCAGCTAATGACGACGGGGTTGCCAAGGTCAAAAATAGTCTCGTCTACGTAAGGCCTTTGCCATCTATGGCGCAAAATGTACGCCCAAATAACGGCAAAATGTTTATCTATGCAGTTTTCGAGGTGGCTCCAAGTGCGACCAGGGCCGCTAGTGTTCTCTGCTCTTCCAAACCCGACCGAGAGGCAAGTATCAAACAACTTTTCCTTGAGAACACGGGCACTGAATCCATAAAACCGAAAGTATCAGCTGCACTCTGCTGTTTATCAGAGAGTCGAGAAAGCTGTGAAATTTCATCCGTTTCTTCGCAAGGACTCACGGTAGTTATTCAACTAACTGTTGATGACCACAACGCGAGAACCGTGTTCAATCTGTTCGAGGTCTTCAGTACTTCAACTACTGGCCTGAGTCATCTCAGAAGTATAGTACACGGTGATGTAAGAGTCTTGTATGCCCCGTGGGTAGTGGACTCGAGGGGGTTTAAGTACTGGGCCGCGCCCTCATTCTTGGAAAAGAATACGCAACAAATCCGTGGTGGGCAGGCTATCTTAATAGCATGCTGCACCTTTCTTGCATTTCTTCTTTTTGTATGTGCGTTTGTATTCTTTCTGTATAGGCGAAGAGTCGCAGAAAGGATCGCACAAAAGGAGGAATTCGAAAGGAAAGCCGCAGAGTTTGAAAACTCGACTCAGAAGCTGTCTAACCTGACTGACGTGCGGCAGATCCCCACACAACAAAGAAGAGAGGGAGTGAAGCGGGTGAATACGGACCTATTTGGGGATGTTCTCCGCAACATTTCGACTGCAAGAGGCTTGAGGACTCCCCGCATATTTGGGGGTCGCACGCCTAGGACGCCGGACTGCACAAGGCGAGCTGAAAATCATGATCCTGACTGTCCACAGTTATCCAAGGACGCAACAAAACCACAAGAGGACAACTTTCCAGAATGTTCTTCTCCTCAAACAAAATCACAGTGCGATCAGGGAGAGACCACCCCATCGAGTCCTAGCGCTCCGCCCAATAGGCCCTCAGGCTCTTCTGCACATGACAGGGAACGACATGGCGGTGCTTACGAAGCTTTACAACAATTTGCAGCCAGAGTATATACACCCTCCAGGGCTAACAGGAGGACTCTAAGTTTTGGACCAGGGCGTGGAGCCACAGTGCAGCTCTCTCCTTTGCGCTCGGCATCACTCTTCAACAGCGACGATGCACAGCCTGAGACGGGTGATATTGCACCACGACAAGACAGAATATCCGATGCATGAATAGGCCCCCGTTACAAGTCGGTCGTTCTCACAGCACCCGTGTCAGTTCGCATTGAATCCAAGTCTTTCCTCCTCAACCCTCCGCTCCTAGTTTAACTTCCTCCAAATTCCTCGTCAAGGGGGTTCGTCAGTCCAACACTAACAGATGTTGTACTGCTTCAGAGATTTCAGGGAACGGTTGCAAATGTTTGAACTGCCACATGACTTGAAGTTCAGTATATTTTGTTAAGCCTAGGGCTTCCCGTACTGATCACGTTTAGGAAGCCTCTTGATCTCTTCAACCAATTTTAACCACATGGGCGATCCCACAGATCGCGCTCCAACCTTCCCATCTAACCGCACAATGACAACCAGAACTTCCCCTGCCTTCGCCCCCATACGTGCTTTTACTACCTCCTTCTCCGTCTCGTACCATTTGCCCCACTCTGTTGCACTATATGGTCGCATTCTCCAGAAGCGCATGCCTTTTTCCGTGTCTTCATTCGAATCCGTTGCAAACGGGACGATCATAAGATTAGATTCGGAGAGTCTGTCTTTTACGTTTTCCGCAGTCGACATGGCTTCTTGCACTTTCTCAGCGGTACCGGCGACTAGAACGATACGAGAGCGGCCGCGAAGGTCCTTTAATTGGAGTACTTGTCTTGTCGCCGAGTCTTCAATACGGAGATTGCCGATTCGCGCCCCCCGCGACATACGCTGTAATCGACGCTCACCAGCCTTAGTTTCAAACCGAAGCAAGAGTGCGCATACGCCAATGACACCTAGGTTGACCGCTACATTCGGCACCTGTCGAAAAATATGTTGAAGTACACGCAGATGCTCGAGTTAGTAAGACACAGGGCTGGGAATTGAATCGGATGGGAAAAGAGTCGATACTACTGCACAAGTTGCCACGCCAAGGAGATGACATGGGGATGCGTACCGTTTCGCTGAGCGGCTGGGTGCCTCTGACTCCCGCCAGTGCGGCAATGACACGCAGGTTGCTATGAACGCGCCGACACCGGCCGAGACGGCGGAGCCGCCATAGACAAACATTCGGGCCTTTCGAAATGGGGCCTCTGTCTCTTCCCTTAGTCTTGTTCTCAGAGAGTATTGCTGCTTTGAGGGTAGAGGGTCTGGGTGGATGTCGGCGCAGCGTTAGAATCCATAGCGGTCTCCCGGAACTCGGAGATGGATTGCTCCTCTTTGTCTGCTGCGTCACGGGCGGTCTCGTTTTGCATCTTAGCTCGAATGGATGAACGCTTAGAATGACGGATTGGTCGAGAGAGCGATACTCGGACTGGATGATGGGGTCATTCTTGCGCACTATTGGCGCGAATGAAGAGATCAAAGATGAGTCAGGGGAGATTGTCGGCGCCAGAAAAGCTGCAAGGCAATGCATCCTGTTTGCAGATCAGTGCCAGAAAAGCTCTGTAGAGAAGGAACACGCTCGGGTTGGGTACGGTGGATAGGGATTGTACCTTTGCGGTGATGCTCTTCACGAGAAAAGTTGGTCTCAAGATTTCAAGGCCACTCGCCTTACGTAGGCCCCTCTAGAGCTGCACTAGGCCACTACGGCTGGTTACATGCAAGGAGGTAATTTCCAAATTGGTGCTGAGAGGACGAAAGCGATGCTGTCCCGCGGGAGGTTACCTATCAGCAATAATACCTTTTGTGGCCTACAATTTCCGAGCAAAATCTACTGGGAAGCAGAGGAGATTAACATGCACAATTGCCACGACTGACATTTTAGTCCAAATACCGACGTCAACTGTGATATGATCTTGACGGGATCCCATTCTGCCCATGTGCTGCAGCTGCGGCGCATCCTCATCACTCTCACACATGGCACTGTCCTGGAGGGGATCCATTCGTGAAGGCGGAGAGACGTCTGTATTGTTAACGATTGCCCATCATGGCCCAAACTGCGTGCCGGAATTATTTTTGACAGAACCAGTATCCCAGCCAGGTACGCCCATTGACTTGCAGTGACTATCAGCCACACCATTACCGATTCGTTTGTCAACATGGAGGCGAAGGGCGCAGTGACTTCAAATGCAAAAGTACGCATGGTGATTTGCAGTTCTCTGAAGCAGCGTTTCGCAATTATGCTGTAGAGAGGGGTTTTGGGCAAAATCCAAGTCGGAGGAAAACAGTGCCTAAGGCTCTACTTGGCTCGCATCTAGCAGATCCACTATTTTTCCACTTCACCGCACTGATGCGCGAACAGACTGTCTTCGATGGCTGATGCTCTCAGCCAACTACAGGCGTTTTAATCGCCGTCGGCTACGAGGTGCGACCAGTCTCTGGAAACTGTGCTTGCCGCGAAGTCTCCAAACCTACACAGCAAGTAATGGTCCAACCAGTACCTGCCATCTACCTAGGGATCCAGTGACAAATATCCTTGCACGCTTCAAATCACCTGCACGACTGTGGCCACGGGCATGCCGCGGTACGCACCTCAGGTCTTCCTCGCGCTAACGTAAACAGTGTTCGATTCAACGTTAGGGCACGCCTCAGACCATAATCCAAAATCAGCGTTCTCACCCCCAATCTATCCACCGCAAGAACTTCCCACCCTATTTCCTCCATTAACTCTCTTGGCGCTGGCATATCTGATACAAACATTGCTGCCAACTTGCCCACTGCGTCGCTGTTCTTTGCCGCCGTCTCTGAATCGCCTCCACCGACCTTTCTTCGTAACTTCGAAACTACGGACATCACTGCTACCGACCCCGTTGACGACATTTCGAATACCTCTTTCAGCAACGCCTTCACTCTTTCCCTTTCCAAGTAATACAGCAAACCCTCAATAACCCAAACCGTCCGAAGGTTCCGATCAAACCCATGCAACTCCAACCCCGTTCCCATCCTCTCTTGCTCAAATCAGCCACCACTAAGCTCCGATTTCCTGCCTGTAACACAGGCTTGGGCATCAAGCCCCCCAAAATACGCTCTTTTCTCTCAAGCACCTCTTGACAATCCACCTCAAACACCGAGACTGCCTTTGACATACGCAAACGAAACGCTCGTGTCTCCAAGCCTGCTGCTAAGGACACCATTTGCACCCGATACGCGCCTGCCGTTTCGAGGTGGTGCTCCACAAAGTCATCAAAGTAGCGCGTACGGATAGGGATGCGCGGAATATAAACCCGATCGGTTTGCTTACGTCTTTCAGCCATAACACTCATGGCTTCGGGACCTGCGAGTTGTTCCGCATATGGGTCGTGAAGAGACGGACCTCTGGCGGGCGTCGGGACTCGTAGGCGCGACTGGCAGCGCAGAGCTGGGAAGAGAAAGTGACGGCATTTGAGATGTGGGAGGGGTTGAAAGTGTTTGAAGCGGCGGGCGAGAGGAGAGAAAGAGTGGTGTTGATGAAGCGGGCGATTTTGGATAGCAGTAAACTGCGGGGGGCGTGGTTGGTCGTTCGGACGGCTTCTGGCATTTCGCGATGGGATCAAGGGGCTGATGGGCGATGATCTCTGAGAGCAGAGGGCACCGTACGTGATTCAGGCATAGCAAGGTTGCAGGTTAATGCCTCAAATAGCGATTATTGATTCTGCAATTAGTCTGCAGTAGTCGGCCGATTAGATCCAATTCTCGCAGAGATCTAGACCTTGAGCGGTGTGTACATTTCAGGGGGAGAGCCACTTTCATCAATGTTTCGTAACTGCCGTTTTAGCTTGAAATGCTCGACAAATATTGTGATGCCGCGGAGGACTCAATACATGAGCATTATTAAACTTGTTTTTGATCCTCCTTATGCGTAAACTAGTGATATTTGGAAAATCTTTGGATTAAACCTTAATCTTTGAGGCCTCCGCACCAATGTACAGCCGAAACCTGTCCCGTTGTCTCTGCAGCCGGAACCTAATCGCCTTTGTAAAGAACCTATACGCTGCTCTAGTGCCCTGCTATGTACCTTTGCTCATTTTCCTATCTGATTTGCGCAAGCACTATGTGTTGCACCACCCGGATTTACTATAGCTTCGAGGTACGCTCACACCTTGGAGCAGACCGTACCAGAACAATTTGAGGTTCAACAAGTTGACCCTAACGTAAGCAATCCACTTGGCGGCAATATTGCATTGTGATTTAAGCAAACGGGACGCACGTGCTCAGCATGCTAGTTACTGAGCCGCGTCCATATTAATTAGGTAGTTTGTGAACCTCAGCGACAATACATGTTGCATCTGGCGACCTGTAAAATAGGGAATAAGTTAGAAATTAACTGCAACCTCAGTGCAGTAGGCAGCAGGGCAGTGGTGAAAAAGCCTTGAGCTCAGGAAAGAAAAGTCATGACAGGTATACTTATACTCAGCCATGTAGTTGGCTCAACATTTATCTGTAAAACCTGAGCAATCCTTCATTTCATCCTTGAACCTCAAGGAGATGGTGTGAGAAAATTATTCATCTAGGATTCTGGTGGCATCCGAGTAGTTTCCAAGATCATAAGGTGATGAAAACAGAATGTCACGGCGACAGGTTTCTCTATTACCGGATCCGCCTTGACGACTTGTAGTCAGGAGAGGGTTCGCATGACTCGGTGGGGGTGGGGGTATATCTGTACGTCTAAGGTTGGTGAAGTAGTTTTCAATGATACTGTAGAAAAAGCATCTGGCCGGGGGTTTATTCGAGTGTAGAATGCGAGCCACCCTTCCAACAAGGGCATACTCGGGGCGTTTTTGAAAAGAAAGACCATTGTCTCCGGTTATGGTATCTTGTTTGATTTGCAAAACATACTGTACCTCTGGACAGCTAACGGCCTACTGCAACTGTCCCTGTAGCTATGCGCTGTAATATAAACTAGGAAAAAACGACAGCAAAACAAGTAGACTAGCTAGGGTCCACACACGCTGAAAAGGCTTGAAACAGCTTTATTTGGAGCAGAAAAAAGAGCACCAATTCAGACCTCCTCCGAATATCAGGGACTGTAGTTCGGGTTTGAGAGGCAAGACTAGTCACCAATACTTTCGTCGAAACACAAAACGCGATCGGTAGGTTGATTCCCCTCAACTCCCAATGACAGTAATGCGGAAACACGCTCTCTGTCATCAACTGACGGACTAGAAGAGGGACAGGAAGATGCTGGTCTGACCAATGTTGTGTGATTCGCCTTCTCTTGTGCAGCCTCAGCCTTCCGTTCCTCGATTTCACGTTTCCTCCCCCCCTCCTTACACTTCTCCGTTTCTTTTCTGTGCTTCTCCTCAAACGCAATCTTACGTGCAGAGATGACCTCGCTATTTGAAAGGTAAACTGCAGATTGACCAAAATCGAGAACCCTCCAGGAAGAGTCTGCGGGGGAGCGGCAGAACGAGTCGATACTGCTTGGAAGGCGTCTTCAACAGCGATGTTGGATTTCATATCCATCTCCAGAATAGCATCAATGCAGTCGTATACAACAGATTAGGGTTGACTCGATAGGCCTGCTTCTCCGATGTCATGCAATGCACGCCTGTGCGAGATTCCACCGGCGATAATGCGGTGTTCTGAGTTATTGCGACACTTTCCTACGAAAATGAAGTCCAGGGGACAGAGGTTCACATGTAGAAACGCATCTTCCCCTGTAGTCCTCGTGAGGGAATGGTATCCAGCCATTCCAAGAATGAGTTTTGGATTCATAACGGACAAGTCTACCAGGAATTTCTGAGATATCAAATCCCTCGTTCTCTGAACTGCAGACTGGAAGACCTTGTTGATGTTTTTATCACAAGGCTGCAAGAAATTCGTTGCGTTGGCGGGAAGCTAAACCATCTCTACAATGGATTCCGTTGTTTTAGCAAACCATTACTATCCGCATCGAGATCTGCACCCATCCAGCAGTAGGAAAACTATTTGGCTCTCAGGTACTATATCTCTGGTGTGACGACGGATGTAATCACTGACGAAAGAAATAATGGACGACTGCACAAATCCGTTCTTTGCACCTACAGTAAAGCTTTACTTGTCGAAAAAACCTTCCTGCGTAAACCAAATCGGAGCACAAAGTTCATCTTTCCAAATGTCTTTGCTCAACGGCCAAAACCAATTCTGCATCACTTGCTTCCCTTCAAAAATGAAAATAGGAGGCAAGAATCTATCAGAAGCTGGCACAATTACTACTGCTGTGAGGTGTTTCAAAATGAATTTACCTTTCGAAACACGATCTTTACCGCTATTCCCGTGAGTGTCCGCGAGCACCTATGTTTTCATTCCGTAATCCCCACTCACATCAATCTCATACAAAGGGTGCTGGGTACAAGGGGCGGTACAAGGAGGTTCGGAGTTGTACTAGGGTTCAAGGTTTCAGTGAGGTACGAGATGTGGGGTTCGAGGTTTAGTTGTTGGGTTCAAGGTTCAGGATGCAGAGTTCAGTTCACACTTTAGTTCGGTTCTGGTTCGGTTCGATGTATGCTAGTCCTATTACACAGCTAAACCTACTCTAGAATATATACTAGTCTACAGTATATTCATATCAGAGGACCAGGTAGTACTGTAAACCATAACACATGAAAGCTATGACAGCATGATATTACAGCACGAGGAAGAAGCACATGAAATTAACGAGAGCCATACTTCCAATGTGATAGTATTCAAACACAGCGCGTATGCGTGATTCTGTAAAACCATTCCATACAAGATATTACGCACCAATAAAGTGATCACGAAGGGTACTCAGAAACGTCACATGATAAATGCAACGATAATCTCGAGATAAAGCAAAACGACTTTATCACATAACCATAGTGTGCTGAGAACGGAATGAGTGGTGTTCTGCGACGCTGTTATGTGAAGAACGGAATGCAAAAGTAGTAGTATAAATCTCAAACTGCAGCAGTAAGCCATTCAATCATAAACAGATGAAATCCTGTGAACTATGGTCTTCTGTCCAACTCCCACAACACAACCGTCCGGTGTCCCTTGGCACACTATCTCGTTACTTTAATCATGTCGTTCACGTTGACCGTGCTTTTCTTGGCAGAAAAATTGCCTTCCACGTTATGGTCAGCATGTCCTGATATTCTACTGGATATGTCATCTCATCAAATTCAATTGATGATGCTATCCTGGTACTTGAGTCCACGTGGATGAGTCAGTTTTGGGCACTAACATCCATCCAAGGCGATCAGGCCTTTGCCGCTAAAGAATTTCAGGACTACTTACAGAAACTTGGTATTGAATACCGTCCAGTTACGGCCCCCCAAACACAGGGTAATCCGAGATGTTTTCTCGCGTCTGAAGGCAGCAAATCCTGACATTGATGAGTACTTTTTAATTATTCAAGCCTTTCGCATCTCAAATTATCTCTATGGTAACGACGTCCCCAGTGCCCATGAGGTAGCCAAAGGATTCACTCGACCCTTGGCTGGCAGTACCCCTGGACAATTGCCGACAGAATTACTTAATGCACACAACGAATTGAAGGCTAGGCGCAAGTTAAATTCTATCCTATCATGGAAGGCCGTTTGAGGAAAATCAGTTGCTGTTGGTGACCTCATCCAGATCCACATTCGCCAACAGAACCGAAAGCGAGGATATTGGTCAGCTTCTAAACCCATTATCAGCTTTAACGCTGATTCTGGTGTCACCACAGTCGCAGGTAAACATGGCAAAACAATTCAAGCATCAATCAAGGATATGCGCTACGCTGTTAACTCCGATAATGCCCTCACCAATGCTGTCCAAGAAGCAATTGACACTTGCGATGACATACTTACAGACTTGGTTGACGATCTACCTGACAAAACTAGTTCCACTTCTGAGAGTCCTATGACAGCCCCGCTCTGAGGTGACGTCGACCTCAGTAACATCAATGAAACTAACCTACCTGCACTATCAGCTCCTCAGAACCTCACTATGGCCAATTTATGACATGTCCCTCTTACTCCCAACAACTCTGAGCCTCGCCCATCTTATATATCTGCTGGTATTATTGAACTTCTTCCGCACCAAGAACTGACCAGCTGTGAACAGCAAGACCTCGACCAGTACTGCCAACGCTTTCAGTCCAAGGAATTACTCCTCCAGCAGGCCCAAGGACTACCGCCTGCTGTTCTACAAAATGCACATGATATTGAAGAACGTAGATTTTTGGCTACCTTTCGTAAGATCCATGTATCACGAGTTCCACCTGACGCCAATGTTATATCTAGTCATGTCCTGTATAAAGTCAAAGATCTTGATAACGGTACCCGCGTGTGCAAAGCACGCATTGCATCCCATGGCAATCATGACCGTGACCGTCACAACCTTAAAACCGACTCCATCTCATGTCCCTCATTGGTCCTTTGAGTCGTCCTCTCTATTTCTGTGCTTTTTGGTTGGTTCTTAAGCAAGATTGATATTGCCAGTGCATTCCTTCAGTCCGGCCGTGCTGTCCGTGATGTATATGTCGTCCCCTCCCCGTGAATGTTCCCGCCGCACATTCTATTGGTTATTGGAAGTGGCTTCCTATGGCCTTGCAAATGCCAATGCGAAATGGCAGTTACATTCTTATCACACTCTCCTCGATATGGGCTTAACAGCTGTTATCCATATTCCTCAACTGTTTCATCTTTTTTAGCAGGGGAAGTTGTTACTTGTTGTAGCTAAAGTCGTGGATGATATCCTGGTTTGTGGACCTGAAGACATACGTAATCAGTTTATTGAACGCCTTTCTGCTATATGCAAAGTCGGAAAAATCGTTCATCTCCCCGGAACTTTTAAGTTCTTTGGAATTACCATTCGAGAAGATTCTGATGCAGTAATTACTGTGACTGAAAGTGACAAACTGAAGCAAATAGAACCTACACCCCTCACCCGTGACCGGCGTAAGCAGAGTGAAAGTGAGTTGAAGTCACTTGAAAAACACGAATACATGTCCGTCAATGGCTTAATAAGTTTTTGGGCTCTGTCATCAGCCTATTTGCGAGTTTCTCATCAAGCCATATTCAGCAGACGAAGTCCATGCCAACTATTCGAGATCTTATCAATCAGACCAACCTGCTTCGTAAAGTCAAGCGTTTGGGGACTACCTCATCATTCTGTAAACCTAAGATCAAAGGTGAATTTGAGACATCAGCATTTGTTTTTGCAGATGCTGCGCGCCCATCTACGTATGGACAGCTGTGAATTATTGCTAGTCTGCTGATCGGGCCCTTTGCTAAGGGTTCTGTAGTTCATGCGCTCTACTGGTCTTCCCAAATTTCAAAACGACCTGTGAAGTCCATCGCATCAGCCGAAGTCCTCGCAGCAGGCTGTGCTATGGATGAAGTTCGGAATATCGCTAGCACATATGCAAAGTCGCTTGGAATTCCCGTACACCTCAACATCGCCATTGATTCGAAGGACTTATTCTCTTCGATGTCTACCTGCAGAACCCCTGAAGACAAGTCAATACAAGGCGATCTACAGCGAATACGTTATTTATTTGAGACTCACCAACTCAATCGTCTTTTCTGGATTCCTGGGTTTATCAACCTTGCCGATCCTCTCACCAAAACAAACAACCCTCTTGCTTCTACTCTCCAGTTGCTACTTTTTAATGGATCCATACCGAAAAACTTCAGCTCGAGTGAGTCCAGAGATTCAAACACATTCACAGGGTAATATATTTCAGAAGAGCGGGATTTTTATGATTGAATGGCCTACTGCTGCAGTTTGAGATTTATACTACTACTTTTGCATTCCGTTCTTCACATAACAGCGTCGCAGAACACCACTCATTCCGTTCTCAGCACACTATGGTTATGTGATAAAGTCGTTTTGCTTTATCTCGAGATTATCGTTGCATTTATCATGTGACGTTTCTGAGTACCCTTCGTGATCACTTTATTGGTGCGTAATATCTTGTATGGAATGGTTTTACAGAATCACGCATACGCGCTGTGTTTGAATACTATCACATTGGAAGTATGGCTCTCGTTAATTTCATGTGCTTCTTCCTCGTGCTGTAATATCATGCTGTCATAGCTTTCATGTGTTATGGTTTACAGTACTACCTGGTCCTCTGATGTGAATATACTGTAGACTAGTATATATTCTAGAGTAGGTTTAGCTATGTAATAGGACTAGCATACATCGAACCGAACCAGAACCGAACTAAAGTGTGAACTGAACCCTGCATCCTGAACCTTGAACCCAACAACTAAACCTCGAACCCCACATCTCGTACCTCACTGAACCCTTGAACCCTAGTACAACTCCGAATCTCCTTGTACCGCCCTTGTACCCAGAAACTTTTGTAGTTATGGACCCAGACCTTCCAACTCGCCCTCGATTTTCTGGGATTTAAAGTACCCACCCTGGACTGACGACAAAGGCCGGCAAGAAGGATATTATAATGCCGTCATTCTGTGGAAATCGTTTCATGACAAATTGACTGACACAAAGTCGAATATAATACAGTCTGCCCTCCAAGGAATTGTAATTCAATCCCAATTGTTTGACCGTGCTCTTGATCTGTGCAAAAAGATGCAAACTTCAGAAACTCAATCTACCAATGGAGCAATGGAAATTGCTGAAAACATCCATAAGAAGTTCTCCTTTTCAGTTGTGTCTGACTGTTTTCAGAAATTTCAGGTTGTACAACAAACAGTCCGTGGAGATGCAGAGTCATTCCACAACTTCGAATCCAGATTCGAAGTCCAGATTTGCCGTTTCAATGCCTCATCCCCAGACTCTGTGTTGCCAGATTACCTTACTGCTTTCCTTCTTCTATCTAACGCCGAAGTGGATGACGATCAACGCGTATTTGTACTTGCATCTGTAGTTTCTAGTATACAGAGTGGCCCGGCTGCCGATGAGTCCCAGACTGATATCAAATATGAGTGTGTTGCTGCTATCATCAGGGCATGCGACAAGCCCTAGATACCCAGTCCTGCACGTCAATCTGGCGCTTTATCGTCAAATGCATTATTTCAGCGGAGAAATTATGGTGGAAACTACCAGAAACAGAAACGTAGGCTCTCTCCTGAGGCGTTTGCAGAAATGAATCGTAACTCAACATGTAAAGCTTGTGGAGAAAGAGTTCATTGAGCAAAAGATAAAGTCTGAAAGAAGAGCTAGGCGCAGGCTGAAACCCGAAACACCGAACCTACCTCAAAAATTCCCACAGCATCTAAGACTAGAACGCTTGCATTTCATGTGGCTTTTTTATCTGCTCCAGACGAACTCACAGAATCTGCTTGGGGTCCATTAGTTGATGACGGCGCACCGTATTCTGGAATGGGATTGGAAGAATTGGAAAGTATTGTTACGAGTATTATGCCTTCTTTTAATGGAACCCTTGATCCACTCCCTGATTATGTTGAAACCCGACCATATTGGCAGTATGGTTCCGGCAGCCATTCTAGCAAGCGTCGAAAGATTATTGGATCTGTTGTTCTCTCATTGCTATCAAACAGAGGAACCGCTGTGGACATCCGTCACCTTATTATAGAAGGCTAATGTTCTTGGATAATGGGCCGAAATGTGACCAGGCACGCCAAAATAAGGCATCTTGGTGGTAATTAACTTGAGTTTCAATTACCAAATGAGTATGGCACTGACAGAATTCAGCTTGTGGATTTCGACCATCATAGCTACATACCAAAGCATAAGTTCTACCATACCCAGTACCCGTCTACACATGACCCTAAATCGACTAAGATATGTTCATTCCGTGCCAACCTGACTTGGCCTGATACAAAGAAAATCATTGACCGTGTCCACTCCCATGTATTTGGCCACTCCACGTACCACGACATCAGCTTATTGTTAAAGCAAAATAAGCTTTGGACAAATGATTGCGCCAAATATCTAGCGCGATTCATGGAATCCTGTGAACCATGCTCTACAGTCTAACTCACACAACACAACAGTCCGGCGTCCCTTGGCACACTATCTCGTTCCTTTAATCAAGTCGTCCACGTTGAACATGCTTTTCTTGGCAGAAAAAATTGCCTTCCACGTTATGGAAAGCATGTCCCTATATTCTACTGGAGATGTTGTCTCATTTAAATTAAAAACTAGGCGAGGGTCTCTTTTTAGGACTGGGTGCTTGTGAAGCACCAATTCCACCAAGATTTCTAAAACTTTCACATGTGCGTAGTTCTCAGCGTTCGCTTTCGCCAGATCTTTCTTCCCATGGCTTCGCGACGTGACCATCCGATATCCTGACCGCAATGACTTCACCCATTAGTAGTACAGAACATCGTTTTTAAATAGTCGTCAATCCTTCCTGGCCGTTGGCGCGCCACTCTCGCCAAACCAACCTTATCAACCACAAAACCCCTCTTTGCCGCGTCGAGCAAGTGTGTGAGGATCCGGGACTCTGCAACTTCTGGGAGTCGTCGCCTGGTGCCGACAGGACTTTCTACGGGGTTTATAAATACTGGCAGAGTCGCAGCGAACTTCGCATCTCTAGCAGCCTTAATGCGCATCAGGGTGCCGTTGGAAACCGCAGTGTTGGCAATTATGGATCGTGTCTGTATGTTTTCGCTGAGAATATTTGATGCAGCATATTGTTTTTGTGATTCGATTGAAGCTTTGGAGACCTTTCTTTTTATGAATTTTGTCTGTTTGCGCATTGACAGAGACATTATTTTGAAGTGTTGGCTCACACCCAGAACCATTTGGAGGGTCGAATATTGTTAAAAGTAATATTTGGCAATTTTACTGTGTTCAGATTACAGCTGTTACTGTGTACTAACAGATGGCGCGAATACCGTCTTCTTTGACAAATAAATGACCTGTGCGAAAAGAATTGGAGGGAAGCCGAGAGGTGAACCCTATCCAGGGCGAGCGCGCCCGCCCCACGCCCGGCTTCCCCTCCCCCACCTGACCATAAGTCCACTCTAGTTGGGGAGTTTCACTGGCTTCTGTCTCTCTGAAATACGGTGCTATTTATTCAGTATTTGGAGCAGCACCGGGGTCGTAGTTATCGAGCAATACAACAGCGGACCAGGGAGGAAAGGGAACTACAATGGGAAGGAAATAATTTTTATGCTCTTGACAAATCTTAGATGTTAAGGGCAGTGGGAATTTTTGGCTAAATATTCAGTTTAAAAGGACCGGTGTTTGATATATTCATTACTAAATTTACGGATATCGTTAGCGATTCGCTCTACGAGGCTGTTTTTGAACGTAATTTTTCGCTCTTTCCTTTTGGCGAAATATTTAAAGCAGGAAATAAATTCAGGCATTACCACTCCACCAGGTATGCAGAGAACTTCAAATTTCAACAAGAGACCAGACCGAGTGGAAACATGCCAGAGGGAAAAAGTTTACTTCAGCAGTAAACATAGGCTGTATGGGTTTGAAGTTGAAGTAACGTTTCTACCAACTGGCCAAGCCATTAAGTGTACACCACACTACCCTCTTTCTGTAGCTGACTTGGAAACTTTTCAGAGAAATATTGATATTTACAGGGCTGCGTTAAAAAGTCAAAATTGTAGAGTGAAATTGCGGATATGGGCCCCTTTGCGGCCATATCCAAACCACTGGGGTCTACTAATAGATTAAGGATATCGAGAGGCCACTGAACTTATTCAAAAGGTTAATCCGAAGGAAATCCTCGCAATAGGATTTTGAATCATAAGGAGGAGGCGACAAACAAGAGAATTTCATCCGATCTTATATATATATAATCGTTGAAAATTTCTTTGGGCGCCTTTGCTCTTTGCGGACTTTAGTTGGGAGTAATTGGCGTTACAAAAAAGGCAGAAAAGACTGTTTTTTCGTATCTGCGCGGGGCTTACCAGTATTCATATTCAGATGCAACCTTTGCGGCCCGAAGACTGTTGTCACCACAGGCGGTTCAAGAGAAGCCTGTATGCGATTGGAGACGATAACGCAAAGAGGCGCAGTAATGCACAGGAGCGCTTTCGAAATCAGCAGGAAAAAAGTATAAAGCCATAGCTCCGCAATGCCGAGTTTAACTGTAGACAGTATGACTACCACTAGTTACCTCACTAAATTTGAATGATGAGTTTTTAAGAAATGCTTTTTTTCATGTGCGCTGTACTGTAAAACGAGTACAGTGATGCCCGAATTGTAGATTACAAATTTCCTGTGATTCAACACTATACAGTACAATCACTGCAAATCAATGATTATTGATCAAGTAATTGAAATACCACCTTGTCCTTTAATGGAGAGACCTACTGTAGAAAGCCGGGGACTGCAAGATATTTCATATCTCCGTCACAATTATACAGTACGTTCTGTACTCTCAATGGATTATGGCGACAAATATTTCCTGAATTTCGTTGAAGCGACGTACACAGGTAACCAAGAATAACTATGAAAATGACCAATAACTGTTGTTTGTAAATAGGTACAAAATTAGCAATTTCGACGGCGTTTACTTTTTGTTATTTGTCTTTTTTCCTTCGTTTTTTTCCTTTTTCTTCAAAATCGCGCGTATAGATCACGCATTAGGGCTTTTTGGGCTTTTTATGTACACTCCTTAAACTTTAAGGGTATACCATGTGGTCGAAAGTCTTTGGTCCGCTAGAAGTAACAATTCCGTAAGTGATAAATCATATTTTCAAAGTGGAATCGTTGTACGAATAAAAGATAAATTAGATAATGTTCTATAATGAAGTATAAACCCTTGGAACCATATCCGGTTTCTCAAGGGGAAAACGTGGGGTGATTTAATATTTGAAAAATATGGTCGGTTATGGCCCGGAGTATCCTACAGGGTGTGCAGTAATACCTCTAAAATTACCCTAAAAAGCCGGCTCAAGACACCCCAGCAGACAGGCCGCGTTGGACATTACTGCCGCGACAGCGTGCCTCTGAGTAAGTACCGTACGGACCTTACCATATGTCTCTATCGCTATAACGGCTACGTTCCGCGTGCGGTTTCTCAAGCAATTGTGATACCAGGAGATGTATTGATCAATATATTTAAGCCATTGGATTCCTCTTAACTAAAACAATAATATGTCTACAGAAAAATTATCCAAGGAATCATTACTGATTATAAGCGTCTCTAGATAGGACAAAAAAATGACCATTGTTCCGGAGCGATGACTATTTACAAACGCTTCAATAATCAGTAAGTCAATATATTAAAGATTAATATCTATAATCGCGCTGGTTTTACTCAATTAAAATGTTAGTGCTACATTCAAAAAGTATAACTATTATTTATAGATGCAAACAGTTCAACAAACGGGACCAACGCCGAATTCTAAAAAATGAATATCAAATCGATCACTTGAGATGGATGAATGAAGAATTTTCCTCAGTGTTCCTACTTGAGTCTCATTTCATGCAAAGGAATATTGCGAATTGGGTACTGATTATTCAATTAATTTGACAAAGAAGTTCTTAGAGTTTATATGGCTATTTTTTATGTTAGGTATTGTTAGTGTTTTTTTAGGTATTCTTGCACAAATTTGCGATGTTTTGAGGTAAAGACATCAAATTTAAGGACAATAATGCCACTAGCAAAAATTTGAACTATAATTGAAGATGATGAGGAAAATACTCAAAAGTAATTTTTGAGTTTGGATTCGATTTCAGTAAAATTCATGGATTGAAAACTACAGAATATATTTTCGAAGTAATAAAATCATAGTGATATTATAATAATAAAAAAGAAGGTAGTCCTATAAATCTGTATTATTAACTCATAAAGTAACCAGAAAATTAATCTTTGTCAAAGAAAAGAACCTTTAAAGTCTGAATGACTTGTTTTTAGATACTATCGAAAAATTCCTTGCTGTAACAATTCCTGAATGCGTTTTAGGAGGTAGGTATATTATTAGCAATTTTCTGGGCTCTTATAGTTGAGCATTGTGCAATTGTGTGATAATTATTTATGTTTAATAACTTCTTGTTTGATTTCTCTTGCGGAAGTGATTTGTTATGATGCTTGCATTTGATTAATTTGTGTTGATTTGTATTGACGCGAAGACTTCCAACGGGAATTTGGAAAGAAATAATCACGAAAATTTACTTGGTGCAATCCTGATATGATTGGACATAAGCGGAATGCCGGATATGTTAGTTCTAGATCTTACTCAGAGGTATGTTCTTGTTAGGGCTATCTAGATTTAGTCAAACAAGCCCCGTAGCTTTGAAAATTGAATCAGATACTCCACAAAATGGCCGATTTAATTAATTAATTCTTGTTCTAGCATGTTGAAAGGAATGAAGGTGTGTAAAAGGGGAACTGGTCTCAAGGACAGAGATAAATTTAGGCTCAGAAAAGTGATTTTGTGGATCTGACCTCTTTTTTTTAAAGGTCTTATAGGTAACTAGAGACAGAGTGAAGTTAAAACATGAACAATGGAATAATTTTGAGACAAATTAGAAATTTCATGGTAAAAATGGGGAAATCTTGAGAAATTTCGGCAGAAGTATATTTTAGACTAAATTTTGACGAAAAATAGCTCACATTGAAACATGAGTGCCATCATAAGTCCTTTAACTGCAAATAAATGGTTCAAAAATCGAACACAGACAAAAATTTACTTTGAAAAGAACCTATTGAATAGGAGCCTTAGTGAGATTTTTTCAGCCTCCGACTTTCGAATAGTTATGTCTTTTCTTTCGCTCGTGTACTTACTGTGAGTTTTACGCGGTAATGTTTTCGAATAAAGATACTTCTAAAAATTGCCTTAGTTTCAAAAATACTGAGCTCTATTTTACGTACAATGAGCTATTGGAACCAAGAATAAGCCAAGAATGTTGCGAAATCCTGCTTGATCCCTACATATCCCGCATAATTACCCAACGTCACGACTGCCGCATCCTCTTGGCTCGGGATCTCACCATACACAGTCTCCATGTCTTAAGCAGAGGTGAATTCAACTTCCTTTTGGCATATTTCGTTCGCCATTTCTCCAAACAAAGCTAAACTGCTGCGTATCGACCTATTTCCAAGGCAGATACAGAACGTTACCGTATTGTTTCGCATATTCAATGTACAATATAGCACCTCTGTCGATATTGAACTACTTATAAGATCAAAGGGAGTCTCAGACAGCATTAAGAAATCAAGAGAGACTTTGAGAGCACCGAGAGTGACTTAAGTTGCCTTCAATTCCCCATAAAGTCGCAAAACGTAAGTAAGCCCCCGATATAGGGCGAGAATAGCTGCAGAATAGAAATTAAAGTCGGCACAAAGATTCTGGGAAATGATTTTAAGGAGGGATACTGTACCCAGCAATGCCTTTGATCTCCTTACATAAACTTTTTTTTCGGTCAAATTGAGCTCCTAAGCCCTCCCGAAGCACAGAAGACCGCGATCGGAAAAATTCCACTTGTGTCAAGTCTTTTACCGCCCTCTAATTTTTCTTGCCAAGTATTTCGATTACAAAAAGTCTCTTTGAATCGTAACGCACCGGTTTAGGACAATGCAGAATATCCCTCGTAGTATGCTTTGCTTCTTTTGTGTCCTCTTTTAACAATATGAATGCGAAACGAATTCATATTGATCAACGTACCTACCGACTCGCTTAAAGACATTATCTTTCACTTCTTCCTTTCTTCTTGATCTCTCTACCCGATCTTCTCTTCCTTCTGCTTTCTGCCACTGAAACTGGAAAATATTAGAGTGTTGGGAAACAATACAGATGTACTACCTTTCCCGGTTCTCCAAGAGCTCTCGGATTCGGAACTGGTTGGGATACCTCTGTCTCTCCTATTATTTGCTACCTCTGTAACAGCTACCCTCCGGAATAAATTCAAGTTAAGGACGACTTAATCTTCATCAGGCCCTAAAACTCCATAATTTCGCGCTATAAACCCAAAATAGTCCTCTTTCTGCTTTTATTTTACCGTAACACATGTATCTGGCCGATACCTTCTCCTCTCTTTTCTTTTTGGCAACATTAGATCACATAATGTCAACCCGTTTTATATTAATTACAACTCATGATCTCCGCTCTACTTCTTTCGAACTTATTACGCTAACTTCTCGAATAAAATGTCTGGAATCTCCATTAGATTTTCTTGGCTCCAACAGATGCAGCTCGGCCAAGTGATTCCCAAGCGAATCTATTTTTTGACCCAAATCTTCTTGATCTATTTCTCAACGCTCACTGGATACAGCGGAGTTCCTTGCACATTTCTAGAGTCTTCTTTCACAGGGAGCCTATAAACGCGATGTAGAAGCTTGTTATTCAACCAGACAAACCCTTTGATCTTCACAGCTCTTCGGAGCGGGCAAGAACACGAATTGTTATATTAAATGCCCAAAGACAGCTAATTTGGACCAGAAAAAAAACTTCTTGTCCTCGTTGTGGTTCAATTACAGGATGCTACACTAGTATTTAAACTTGAGTTGCTATCCCGGGAGAGCGGTAGATTGTTGGATTTTAGAATACAAGATTGAGTTTAGAACTCACTGGAACTTTCTGCCGCTTGCAGCGTCGAGCTTTTGAATGAGTTTGGTAAGGCAAAAATAAACACACACAGAACATAAAAACAACTAAATAGTTAACTCGAATGACTTAAGATATTGAGGGGCTCGTATAATCATACTTCAAAACGGTAGCAGTGCCGAATAGCTGCAATATACAAGCGTAGGCAGTTTTTTTGTCCGTTTATTCCATAGTTGGCTCTTGGTAATAGTTATAAATACTAGCTATATATTCTTAAGTTAGAGTTAAAGACTAATATAATAATTCATATAAAACAAAGGCCATTCTACAAATCGATGGTCGCACATTCCGCGCAGTGGAAAGGTGATTTCGTGCTATAAATGGTACGCGGCGTGGGACAGGGTGTGAAATGATCCCCCCTTACAGTGAAAAGTGCTGTTAATACCCCATGCAAACGATACAGCCATGAATTACAGTGATAATTGAACCAAAACAATGAAGTACAAGTAAATAACAGGAACAAAGTTTTTACAATCAAAAAAATCAGTGAAGACTCACTAAAGTACGTAATTTCAAAGAGTGTAGCAAAGTTTTCCAGTTTCACCTCCTTCTTTTCGCTCTCCTAAGCAAATTATATAATTGTTTACGTAGCTGAATCATTTGTAAAGTTCAAGACTATCCGTAACCTTCGAGCTCATCTCGAGGTGTGGATCAATGTATTATCTAAGTTAACATGAACGACTGATGCCACGTTACACCTAGCCTTAGTTGACAGAGTGCAGTGGGATCAATTTCCCAAATTGGCGACAGAGGCCACGAGCCAATGCTACCTCAACGTAGAGCTCTTCAGTCGGTGAATTCTGTTGCGGCATAAGCGTAGTCCGCGTGTGTTGGTCTTTCGGAGGGAGTTTCAGAGCGTGTGAACATACGCGGATACTATCCAAATACCAACGCACATGGAACGATTCCTTCAGGTCCCAAATTATCATTGAGAGCCTTGACTGAGGCTGCTAACGCTCCTTCCGGTGGTATTTGAGGGTGCTCAAATTTCATCTTACGATATGTCTGCTGTAGTGGCTGATGATACCGCTCTCCGATCCCAAGGCTGTTGTGAGCCTCGATTCCCGTTCCGTTCACTTCGATATTTGACACAGCACCAAGCCTGATAAATGCTTCACCAAAATATCTCCCTTGGTCAACCAGCAATCGATTCGGAAGACTGGTATATATCATTGCCCAGCACTCAAGTATCGTCGATCATAATGTCTTAGTTGAGAGGTCAGGAACAAATCTGGCCGCTCTAAAACGAGTACCGTCATCGACTATATGTAAGACCGGGTTTCTATCACTTTTAACAATATCCAGGAGTACTTGTTCGTTAAAGCACACATTTTTCGCGCCGAAAGAAATCCTAAATCGCGTAGGGCAGTACCAATAAGCTGAAAAGGGTCGCACTTCCTCGATAAATCTTAGAGCATTTCCAGTGTTTCGGGAGATATCTCCTACGGTAGAGCTTTCCTGAGAATGTTAAAGAGCCCCTCTGGGAGGGGTGGAAAAATTTCTTGTGTAGCTTGTACAGTTGGGATCTTGTAATCATTACTGAAGTAGAGCTATCCATCTCAACATAAACATGGCCACCATCTGATCGAGTCAGGGGCATGTGCCATTCATCAAATTTAGTGAAAGAACCATTCTCACACGCAATTCCGCGCGTTGTTAGTCTGTCGGCTACAGTGTCAGCCAGGAGACCTTCACGATCTAACACGTCCAGACCCAAGAGGGCGGGAATATCAGCCCTTACTACGTCCAACTCCACGAATATAAGTGGCTTGCCTGGTGGTGTTGCTAGTGGTAGCGGGATCTTTCCAAGAGAGTAGTAGTTTGTATCTGCAAATCGAAATCAGTTTGTTGACCATTTTAGTTGGGGTATTCGCCGTCCAAATTTTGAGGATATTGAACACAACTCCATAAGACTGATACATGACCTAGGGGCTCCGATGTCTACACAAAACCATGGTGTGTTATTTATTCTTGGAAGAGTCCTTTTTCGCTCCCAATTAAGGTCTTCTATGAAAAAAGATGTCAAATCAATATATGTAATCCCTTTACGCCTCTTGTGGGTTGTCCTGTGGGGCTTGACCCACTCGCAAGGGCGACTATCTCGAGGCGTTACTGATCGTCGCTTTGGATAAAATCCGAGGGATACGTTGGAGAGACGCAAGGGTCTACGGAGAGGGAAGTAGATAAATGATTGGTGAACCATTCTTTGTCGAACTGCTCGACAAAGTCATCAGCCGAATTATTGTTCGTATTCAATAGGTCGTTGAAAATGGCTATTTCATCTTCAAAACCACTTAGATGCACTGAGTGGCTAGTTTTTGCCTCGTTATCCTTGGATTCATCATATTTTAGGACTTTTTGCCCTGCAACTCTCCCTCTATTCCAATTAAAAGGTCTGATACAATGTGAACAGTCTCATCTCCGTTTTTGAAGCGATCAAGCACGTAGCGTTGGATAGACCCTGGCGCACAACGATAGCCGGGGCGCCAGGATTGCTTACAACGGTGGTATGTCCATTTGCGGAGGCTATCTGCAAGAGAACCTAGTGCCGGTAGACGTGAATTGTGTGGAGGATTAGAAGTCCTCCATACTTCTGCACTAACTTTGGGGGCTTCCCATATTGCTGGTGATATGTGTCACCTTTTGTAAAGTTTGATCCACTTAAAGTTGGCGGAACCATCTTGCCTTCATTCTCAAGCTGTAAATTCTCACGAAGTGCCGTAAAAAACCATTAAATGAATATTTGGCAGTAATTATGTTACCGATCGGAGTCATCGCCCATGAGAAACCAATGACAGCTTTGCGAAGATAATTAATTTTGTTCGCATCTGAGCGAAACTGTGGTTGACAGTGTGGTTTCATACGCTCAATGAGATCAGTTGTTTGCGTAAGTCCTTCAGAAGAACTTTAAACTGCATGATCGGACATGTGCTGATGTACACGTAGCATCTCAAGCATTCCTTGAACTTGTAACTGATGACAGTCGCTATTGTACTCCTGTGTTATCATTCTCTCCATCTCTTTGAAGCGCATGTCGTCTCGAGCATTATTGAAGAAGAATGTGTGTGCAGCCCCGGAGAATACATTGATAAAGTAATCTGCTTTCCGCCTTTAGCTCAGACGGTGTTGTCGGGCACAAACTGTGTAATCTCTTAGAGTCAAAACCAATCGATTGGGATAAATCACCAGTGAACTTACTATCTTTGAAATATAAGAATAAGTGAGAGGCCTTTCTAGAGCCATTCACGTCAGTTCCTTGCATAATAGACGTATCTGGAGATACCAAAATTATATTTTCGCCCCAGAGCGGAGTTGCTCTTATCCCTTAATCACGTTCATCGATTGAATCAGTACCAACTATCATTCTGTCGGTGTTATCTCTTTCGATGACAAAATTTGCGCCGGAGGAAACCCCATGCTCGGTTCGAGGTTCATCACGAGACGGCGAATCTGACCGACGGCGAAGTAGCTCGGGAGATCCATGAGTATTCTTGTAGCAGTCGACCGAGGCGAGTATAGTTTCGCGATCATAGCGGTTAAAATCTGCGAACCAGATATGGATTGCAATATTGTTGTTGGTTTTTTCTTCATCCGGAAGATCTAAGAGCTCGTGGATAGCTTCTTGGGGACTAAGGAATTCATACAAATAAGCGACCTTGTACAAAGAAACTAGGGCGTACAATCGAGCTCGGAAAAATGAATCGGTCAGTATGTCAACTGGAGGCGGCAGCAGGCTCTTCATTAGCTCTTCAGTTTCTTCTAGATCAGGAATGGGTCCTGAAGATCTTGTTGTAGCAGTGATTGGGTAAGAATCCATGGAGGCCATTGCTACAGCTATGAGATCCTTCTGAAGTCCCACAGGTAACTTGACGGTGTTGACACGCTTCTTAAGCCTGGTATAACGGGCGATCATTTGGTCACAAGTAGCAGTGTCAGAGGTCATTGCTCCGAAAGATAGGAAGTCTAGAGAGATGTTCGAAATCCGGATTGTCGTTGAACACTCCTCCTGGGCTAGCAAGGACTACACGATAGTACAATCTGTGGTGTGGCGAGGTCCTTGGTAGTGGTGAGACGGTCTTTGGTGTAGATGGGTAGGAAGAGAACGGACGTTAGGGAAAAGGGCTAGGTGGAGCACCTCAGCTTACGAAGTTTACCGAATCGTGGGTTTACTTCTTGCTTCTCTCTGACACGTTCCTCGACCACATTCCCCGTTAAGTGTGGACGGCCGAGTGGGGCGTCGACTTACTCGACGCCACACTCAGTCCGATCTTTGAATTTTGATAAAAATTGGGAAACATTACGGCATGAAATTGGCTAAGATAAAGAAAAATAACACAGAGAAAATATGAAAATATGGCGGCGGTGGAGCAGGCAGGGCACAGTAACGTCGTACTTTATCAATCGACAGGACGACTCCGGGCAATGGCTGAACCAATTGCCCACTCAAGCGAGAAAGGGACCGGACGAAAACCCCACCACTTGAACCGAGGATGCTGGAGCCTTAACAACTTCTATCTGTAAGCACACAGGCTTACAGATAGAAGTTGCGTCGTTTGGGAGTCATAGTTTTTAATTTTAATATACGGTTGACGAGAAATTTGCTGTATGGGATGCCGTTTGGCAGTTGGCATCAGTCGCCACTACCGTACCTGCATTGTCCAGGTTTTTCAACACATTAAAAGATTCTCCCTACCCGTACGGTACTGTACTGTACTGCACATGTACGGTAGGTGGTGGGTTGAACGTGTATTGAAGAAGGGACTCGCAACAGGGGGCCGACGTGGGCCATAGCATGGGGTGGTGCTAAGGAAAAGAAGTCACGGTTCCTGGGCTCCGTACAGCACTGAATAAAGTTCGCGCCTCCGCAAGTAGGTCAGAGCTGGGTTGGCGTTGACATACTGTAGTTGACATCTGTAAAAAAAACCCAAGCGGTATCTCCCCCGGAGATCACGTGTACTGTAATCTGCAGTCTCTGATGCGAAACGGCGCTTCTCTAAAATTACCTCACCAAATTGCTCCTTTTCTTTTGCAAGGCCGGCAGAAGCATCACCGATATTATCCCAGCAGCATGCCTCTCCCCGTGGCCTTGATTACGTGGACTGTCTTTGGTCGGCACTGATCACCTTTCGTAGATTTGTACATCTGAATCGAAATTACTGTGCTGTGCTCCCAACACAGTTCCGCTCTTCTCAATTTTCGTTTCCCCCGCAATGCCCCTCCTGCTGCCCCCATCCCTCCCCGATTGATCATGACAAATCTCCCTCAGTCCTTTCACTCCGCAGTGAAAACCCTTTCCCGTTGGGCTCAATCCCAATACCTCAACAATTCCGCCGTTTCGCATCCTACCCGACTTGAGATCCGCGTCATCCCTACTCATCGCCCCCTTTTTCAATGGCTCCGCTTCCAACCTCATCCTCACAAGCTATATCTCCGTACTCCCTCCCCCTTTCTCGAGGTAGCCGCCGTGGGCTTTCTTCACAAGGCCTCCGGTCCAATCTTCACAGAACAAGTTTACCTCGACCTAGTCTCACGTTTACCAAATCCATCAAACGGCCTTCGCTATTTCGGTGGTACCCGTTTTGATCCGCACCGTCTCGACGATACCCAGGACCCTCACTGGCATCAGTTTCAAGGTTACACTTTTGTACTCCCGGCCGTCGAGCTCATACGCGACCAACACGGCTCTTGTTACTTGGTCGCGAATTACTTGGGCACCCATTCTTTTCAAATTCTTAAGGATGCTCTCGCCTCTCTTGTTGCCGTTAATGTCGCGCAAGAATCCCTCACCCCAATGATCCCACGCGCTGCCCAGATCGCCCATGGTACAAGCTTTGCAGATTGGGACGCCGCAATGTCCCATATTTTGCAGTATCTGGACAAGGGAATTTATGAGAAAGTTGTCTTGGCGAGAAGGAAAACGTTTCACTTTCATCCCAACTATGCCCCGCAACCCTTGGATGTGCTTTCCGCCTTATGGAGGCAGAGCGGCTCCCATGAACCCTCTAGCGGCCCATGCCAAAATCTCTACATGTTTTGCCTCCAACTTAAAGAGGGGATTGCATTCTTGGGTAACACGCCGGAACGTTTGTTTCGCCTAGATGGCGACAATATCTTAGCAGACGCACTGGCAGGGACGGTGAGACGGCCACCAAAAGGCAACGAGGGTGATATGCTTTCCGAGTTGATGGGTGTCAAAAATTTAAAGGAACATGCATATGTCGTGGACTACATTACGACTACATTAACAAACTGTGGGGTCAACACACGTACGAGTGGTCCACATGTAAGACGGCTTCCACGTTTGATGCATCTTGCCACTCACGTGCAAGGCTCCTTTCCGAGTGAAGAAGGGGTAGGCAGAGGCGAAGAAGCCATGATTGGGAAGGAGGGAAGGGTATTTCGGCTTTTGACGGCAATTCATCCGACGCCGGCCGTGTGTGGATTACCGAGAGATGAGGCAATAGCTGAGATAGCAAAGTTAGAGGGCTTTGATCGAGGTTTTTTTGCGGGACCCTTTGGTTGGTTTTCGAGGGATTCGGCTGAATTTTGTGTGGCGATAAGGTCAGCTTTGGTGCATGATTGTGATGTGACGGCATATGCTGGTTGCGGTATCGTCAGAGGCTCAGAGAGCAAGTCCGAATGGGATGAGAGTGAATTGAAATTGTCGCCTTTCTCAGATTTGTTTTGCGACCTGAGAAAAAAAGTGGAGGAAAGGATCGCTGAATGTTATCTGGAGATGTTACAACCTGACCGCTCTGATAGCATCGGAAGTGGGTCGATGCACTCGTTTTTGTATCCAGAGGGTAGCACTGGTACCAATGGCGTCGCTGCGATTGCATCAAATTTGCAACGAGGGCCTGAACCTCTCTTGAAAGACTCGACATCTTCCACTGCAACCGCAAACGAGATTGTCACTACGCTGGGCTCCAAAAATCCCTCCCGCGCGGTTTCGTCAGATTCAGTCGCTTCCTTGTTGACCGCATCGCCCAGGCGTCTAGGCAACGAGCTAACACTTTGTTTTGACCCAGGGGAGCTTGAAACCATTCCGAACTTAAACACCCTTTGGGGTTGTTGCTGCATTGAAGAGCTTTGTCGAAATGGTGTTGATTGCTTTTTCGTTGCTCCGGGGTCACGCTCCGCCCCGTTGGCAGTTGGTTTGGCAAGGTCCCGACATGCAAACGCTTTTGTTGTTCATGATGAGCGTGGAGCTGGCTTTCTGGCTGTTGGATATGCCCGGGCAACAGGTAGAGCTGCAGTAGTGATTACCTCCTCTGGTACTGCTGTCGCCAACTTATTACCCGCAGTTGTTGAAGCATCAATGGACTCCTTGCCAATGATACTACTCACCGCAGATCGACCACCAGAGCTTCGAGATGTTGGAGCGAACCAAGCCATCTACCAGGCCAACATTTTTGGAACATACACCAGATGGACCAAAGATATCCCTTGCCCTAGCGAGGATATACCCTTCGCAATCTGCTCAGTGACGTTGATTACGCCGTATTCATGAGTGGAAGTGAAGGTTTGGGGACGAATTCTCGAGGGAATCATTGCCACGGCGGTCCGTGCACCTCAACGTGATGTTCCGGGAACAACTGGCTCCAAATGTTGAGCCCTGGAACCGTAAATATGTCAGGGGCGTTGGGAAAAAGTGGCAGAAGTCTGTCAACCCGCTGACCACCCATGGAAAACTCAGCACAGTCAATACGCAAGAGTACTCGATTGATGAGATGTGCAAACCCCATTACAGGGAGAGTAGCGTCATCTCGGAAATTGTTTCGAGGAGTGCCGGAGTTGTTGTACTAGGAGGGGGAAGCGGGTGTATCCGTAGCCCTGACGAAGGATTGCAAGCATACGAGGTTGCCCGAATGTTGGGGTGGCCGGTCATTTCTGATGTCTGCGGAGGGGTACGTTTCGACAACCTCCACGATGATATGGTCATCCATTATGCAGATCAGATACTTTTGTCATCGGTAACCTCTGAACTCTTTCTCATGGACTGTGTACTGCAGTTTGGAGACCGTCTTACTTCAAAGCGATTGTGCAAACTAATTAAGTCATCAAGCGATGCGGCAGAGGATTTTGTACATGTTCTTGTCACTGCCAGTTCAAAACGTAGCGATCCATTATTCACCGTCACGCATCACGTGCGAGGTACTGTACGTGAGTTTTTGGAGGAATGCACGTTTCTGGCAAAGTCTTCGAAGGAGTCAAAAAGTGCGAGCTTGAACCAGTTTCACCCAACAGATACATCTTGGAAGAACCCCCTGCGGGACCTAGTAACGCTTTCGGCGACAATTGACGAAAGTATGAACAAAATGATGTCTCAAGGGCGTAGGGATCGTTTGACGGAACCCTGGCTTGCACGAGCAATATTGCAAAATGTATCAAAACCTGGAGCTCTATTCATCGGCAATTCGATGCCAATTAGAGACCTGGATGCATTTGGAGGCGCTGCGGATGACGGATTGAAACTGAGAATTGCTGCAAACCGGGGAGCAAGCGGTATCGATGGTATTGTGTCGTCCGGGATTGGTTTCGGGATCGGACTAGATCTGGATGTCACCATCGTGATTGGGGACATGTCAATGATTCATGACCTAAACGCTCTTCATCTTCTTCGAGATGATGACTACAAGGTAGCCATAAGTGTAACGATTATCGTTGTGAATAATGGAGGCGGCGGAATTTTTTCGCTATTACCTATCGCAAAGCATCGTGATGTTTTCTCGCCCTTTTTTAACACCCCCCATTCGCTAGAATTCGTGAAGGCTTGTGAGATGTTTGGGCTCGAATACGCAGCGGTGAATAATCTTGAGGAACTCAGCTTAACGTACGAAAGGAGGAGAAGAGCGCGGGGACACTGGTTGATTGAGACGTTCGTTCCAACTGATCATGCTGGCAATGCTGTTTTGCATCGTAGGATTGGCTCCGAGCTTGCTGAACAGGTGAGCGACATAATAAGGGCAACGCAAGAGGACCATATCTCATCAGGTTAGGGCAGACAAAATACTGATGCGTGACTCATCGGTAGGTGTTCTGTGGTCTGCCTTGTTGAATGTCGGAGCCTCCTCACGTTTTCTCGTTATTCCCCGATGATTGCTGACCTGAAGTAATTTTCTCGGCGATCTTCGTTAAATCAGTCCCCATTTTGTGGCTGATCAAGCGAGATTTTTTGGTTAGCACTGCCGCCGCTCACGTCCAGCACTTCTTTTCCCTTGCACCCCAGCACCTTTCCCTGGGGAATACGCCTTGGTGATATCCGAATACGCCTTGGTGATATCCAAATGGAATGGAAGCGCACGCACTTTTGAACTCGTCCGTTGTTCCCCGTCCGACCACTTCCCAGACATGTTCCTTCTCATTGCAGCAGTGACTAAGTCGAAGCGCAATCGTCCATCATGCAAGCCACCGACAGAACATGCCTCATTTAACGTACCGAGCATCGCCTTAACGGCCTGGGTCATCTTTCTATCCCGCTACCACTAGATCACTACGGCGGCTCGTAATCATGCCAATTTTCACCTTTGATGTGTGCATTGATTTACCGTAATGAGCGGTGAGCACAATGGCCCTCTGACTCCTGAAAACACAAAACACGATACGTGCAAACATAATTTGAGAGAAAGCGCTTCAAGGTTTGCGCACAAACAGATTTTTTTGCGCAACGACTGTACACAAACGAGTTGAGTTTGTGCAACCGCAAACAGGCCATTAGACTGAGTCTCGGCTAGACTGAGTCTCGGGCCACTGATACACCTGCGGCTTTAGCGCCTTCCGCATCAAGGCACGAGAGTTCTTTCAGCGGTCTCAACTCGCGACCCTCCCACATGGCAATCTTAAAACAACAATCTTTACTCTTTACTTATCTCGAGTGTACACCGACTAACCGACTATTCAGTTAAGAGCTAACTGGATGGACCACACCGGTCACGTGCAGTGGGGCCCGCGATATGATGGCCATAGCCACCGACGACCACAAAGTGCAACTGATACGCTGGTAGATGCAAAAAGACCCGATTACGAGCGCCATCCGGAGGCTTTAAATTACCAGTTTGTGTGTAGGCAACGGTCTCTCGCTGTGCACGGCCCCATGCAAGACGAAATATCTGCTCAAGCCACTGGATGCTTCCCTTATCTTTCGGATACGACTATGGGTAGCTCCCACTAGCAATTCTGCAGTGCAACCTCCGCCCCCGTTTTGTTCTCAAATAGATGACGCTTATGCCTCTAAGTGGTGCGATAGTGCGTAGGTCCGAATTTTTTTTCCAAGTCAATATGAACCACTAACATAAAAATAGAACGCACCAGCCCCGGTACACTAAGTGAGGATGCACATTGCGCAGACTTCTTCCTACCATCTGGTCTAGCGTAGCCGCTGCCCCTACTGGTCCGCATGCCATGTCATAGCGATGGCCTCTGAAGCTAACGGTATTATCTCGAAATCTCTAGCTTGACGTAATGCAGCGAAAAGCCCTCATACTGAAATTCATCGTTCAGGAATACCAAACTTCAATTTTAACGCCCAAAACATTGCTTCATTTGCGCAGATCTCACCGGACAACGCTCTAGTTCCCTTTGTGCTTACGAGGACAAATTTTGATTGAGTTCATGGAGATTACGTAGGTCATCAAACGGTTCAGCTTGACTCTATTGGATCTGCGCACCACGATGATGGTGGAGAGCATCAGGTGCTTTAGGCATGGTACTTGCTTCCCTGAGCGCTAAGCTCCCGGTTCCAGCCAGTCGCCTTCGACTCGCTCGGCGCTCCCTCGCCTGCCACCATCCGCTTCCTCAAAGACTATATCCCCCGCATCGCCTGCCGCAACCACACGACCGGCAATGTGATCCGCCGACGCATCTACCAACGTATTAGCCCGTTCACTTAGTCCTTATCGGCCCAGGGCGTACTTTCCCGCGCTGCAGTGCATTCCATGACATGACTCTACCGGTTAGCTCTTGGTTTCAGTGCGGTACCGCAGTCCCGTTAGTGTATCCTGGAGAGAACGTATGAGGTAAATGAATGTGACAGTTCACGAATGATCCCTTGCGTCCGGGAGCATTGTCTACAGGACCGTTGTCCTCATATGAGGACTAGTTTTAGCACTTTTTTTACATACAACTATTTTTACCTCAGCGCATTTCTTGTCCCTTCGCATTAATTCATGAGTGTAGATGGCCGATCAGAACGAGCTTTTCAAGATTGTTGACCTCGGTTTAGGCTAGAGCTTTCTCTCACCACCTTTCGCTCTTCGCACGAAGTTTCCTCGGTAGGAAGTATTTCCTTCTAAAATGAGATCGTTTTGTATAGTTCGTATTATCGTGGGGGGTATCAGAAACGAGGGCACATGTAAAGTTAGAATTACTGTACTGTAACTTCATATAAAAACTATTTTGCAGTAAAAATTTCCGGCTTCAAAAAAATTTCCTTTTCCATTAGACCCCTCTATCAAAGAGGGGGTGGCACGCTAAAAGAGCCAATAGTTTCTGTGCAACAAGTTCCTCTCGAGAAATAGATTTAGTCATAGGTTAGTGAACTTCAAAGAAAAAGATAATTAAGACGAAATATGATAAATCATTTACTCACACAATTCATGGGATATTGCCAGATATGGCAAGTGACCTGATTGCGTAGCGAAAGCCATCTCAGCCATTGATTGGTCGAAACCGGCGTCAGGAAGCACGTCGACGCACCCGCGTTGTTTTAATCGAAATCAACACATGAGCCTACAGTTGTTTTCATTTGAACAGAATGCAACCATAAAAGCAGTGCTCGGAGAGCGAGCCCACTCTCCGACACAAAAAGGGGAAGATCGCTTGAGGCTTCACCCTATTGCCTTTCCCCGCAATCCTTGCATGGTAGCATCGCCTGATTCGTCTACCTAAATCTACCTGTGCATCCCTTACGTCCACATCCACCCAACTACCCTCCTCTTCCCCTTTTTGTCGCGTGTCTTCTTACTGGACAAACTACTTTGCTAGCTGCGGTTGTTATTAAGGATTCCTGTTGTGGTTTTTGTTAGTATAGAAGAACACACACGGAGTGTCTGACTGGGAGTAGGACTTCAACACAGGGCTCACAAAAAGGCCCAAAGCAGCTGAAGGCCATCGTCACGGGGAACGCCAATTCACCTGCGTCTGAGGCCCGACCTCTGCACCAGGAGCATCTTACCTGATGTCTGAGGTCCGACCTTCTCACCCGAGGAGTATTCGGGGGCCAAGGGTCAGACCCTACTAAAGCTGAAGACGGTGAGCGAAGATTTTCAAGGTTATCGAAGGGGATTCTTTTGTTAAGCGTAGAAGACAGTTGACCAAGGCGTGCTCTCGCACTTCTCTTTTCTTACACTGCGACTAAGCCATGGCGGGCGACGACAACGACTCCCTGAGCAAAGTACCCAAGCTCAAAGTCCCCACTGACTTCATACAGTGGCGCCGAAAAATGAAAGCCTACCTACGTAGATACGATCGGTTCCTCGTCGGACTCAAACCGAAGCCGACGAGTTGAGCCGCGTCAAGTGACGTTTTGGAGACATGGAACCTCAAGAACGCAATAGCCAAAGAGAACATCGTCCTTTGTCTCGGAGATGTCGTGGCTTCGCAGACAAGAACTTTTGTTGACGACGATGACAAAACAGCCGGCGAGTTATGGGGTGAATTGGAAAGGATTTTCACCATTTCGAACACTCAAGTGATCCACAATCCCCAAAAAACGGGACTCCTTGGTTTTCAAGGAAGGTGGTAACTTCGGCAAGCGCGTGGAATCCTTTTTGTCGATTGTGTGGGAACTAGCTACATACGACACGGAGATATCAGAGATCGAGAAAACCTCCAAGATGTTGCGCTCCCAACCTCCTTTTTTTGCTCCATTGGCAATGGTTTCAAGCCTGCAAGAGCTCAACTTCAAGAAGGTGGTGAACGCCGTTCAGGTGGAGCTTGCCCGACGATCCACCCAAATAATCCACAATCCTAACAGAAGAAACCGCAAGAAACCAAAGCAAATACTGTTATTGAAATGGGAAGCGGGAACCGAGGGAGTGGACGAGGAAACGGTCGTCGAGGTAGTAATGGTAGTCGCAGTCGTGGCGGTGGTTCAGGGCTTCGAGATGTTATTGACAAACGGACCTGCCATTTTTGCGGCTGAAGCGGATATTTCATCAAAGAGTGCTGGGACCTGTTGAAAGCCCGGCAGGGCATGCAGTCCCAAAATGGTAATCATAGTCGTGCGGATACCTAACGACAGAGCTGCGGAAACCCTCGTCCAGTCCGAGATACCTCTCCTCTTATATTTCCAAGCCGCCAGGATGGAAGCATTACGCGCGGTTGGCATAGTACCAATCATGACTTCAGAACCAGCCGGAACCCTCCTCGCCATTCCGTTCGACTCGCAAATACTCCCAATGGCGATGAAAACAACCCGGTTGGCTTCATGGTAAATTTAGCGAGTGCAAATCGCGATTCAGAAATGGAATTCCGCAGCAATGTCGCCACCCTATCGAAAAAGAAGTCCTCGTTCGCGTGCGTCGACTTGGGTGCCACTCACCACTTCTTCCACTCCTGCAAATCCTTCATCACCTACTTTTGGATTCCCAGTCGTGATGTTGAAGCTGCTTCAGGGCTATCAAAGCTAGTCGGAAAGCGAGAAGTCAGGATTCCAGTGCGAGGAGGCATGATCGTACAGGCCTTTCACGTCCCCCACTTCTCATCCAACATACTCTCCGTGGGTCTACTAAGCTCTGAGTTTATTGCCGCGTTTACAGATGCCATCAAACCATACAACGGGTGCTTCTTCCTTCACAAGCAGACATTGGCAATCATCTAGGAGACGTCGAGGACAAACGGATTGTACAAAATGAACATGGGGAAGATGCATTTGAGTTCAGCACTAACAGAGACTGCCCATCCCACCAGAAGCGCAGCCTTTGAATGGCACGGACGAACCGGTCACCTGGGCGTCGATCGGTACATAAAGCTTTCATAACTCTTGCCTTCCGTACTACAGTTCAACAGGTCATCGTTGTAAAATCTCCATTGCATCCTCTGTCTCAAGGGAAAGACACGTCGCTCACCCGTACCGTCAAGTGGTTTCGTCTCCAACCATCCACTCCATCTGATTCATCTCGACATCTTCGGTCCTGTAACGCCCATCATAGCTGGCAATCGGTATACCCTCAGAGTCTTTGACGAATTCAGCGCCAAGCCCGACGTTTTCATGCTTAAGGCAAAATACAAGACGTACCACAAATTGGAATGGTATCGCAATCGATCCGAAACCGAGTTCAATGGTCAGTTTCGGCTACAGAATATCAAGCTTGACCAAGCCGGGGAGAAAAGGGGGAAGAAGAGCAGCAATTATCGCATCACCATGGGATAGGCCTGAAATACTCTCCGTCTCACGCGTCCCAAAGCAACGGTTCTGCCGAGCGCTTAATTCAAGAGCATTGGAACCGAGCCCGCGTACTGCTCATGGCAAGTGGGCTCCCAAAATCGCTCCTGGGGGAAGCCATCAACCACTCCAACTGGCTTCGGAACCGTTCGCCGTCAGAAAGAATCGATGGCCAAATACCCATTCTTTTGAGAAGGGGAAATTTGGGGTGTTCTTAATGCATGAAAAATATGGTCAGCTGTTCCCTGAAGGATGTCGTGATGGTAAAGGCTTACAATGTAAAGGGTTGGCGGGAAGTTGTCAAAACGCTAGAAAACTGACGGGAGGCCGGCCAACAGGCGACGCACCCGCGTTGTTTTCATCGAAATCAACACATGAGCCTACAGTTGTTTTCATTTGAACAGAATGCAACCATAAAAGCAGTGCTCGGAGAGCGAGCCCACTCTCCGACACAAAAAGGGGAAGATCGCTTGAGGCTTCACCCTGTTGCCTTTCCCCGCAATCCTTGCAGATAATGGCAACCAAATGAACAAAAAATGAATACAGTTCGTACAGAAAAACGCGGTCAATTTGGAAATGACGTAGTCACTGCAAAAAGACTGCCCCATTCAAAGGTACTGCCGTTTTAAATGCAGCATTATCACAGGGACCTTTCCTTTATCGCCTGCACCAACTACAAGCATCATGGAAACACAATCCCAGTCCCAGTTAACCCTCATTTAACGCCCCGCCCCAGTGCTCAGCTAAAATCATGTCACAAATGCCCTTCAAATCCTCGCCGATGTGGCTGCTAAGCGCAACACTCAACTCCAAGATTTCAGTGATTCTGACGACTGTCCCACAGAGAAGAATCTACCTCTTCTTGCCCACTCTTCGACGTCCTTTATGGAGCAAGAAGGTCTAAAGCAATTCATGACTAGAAAAACTTTGATGCATCAGAATTCGGAACAGTATGGGGCATCATCTCGGATATGGTCAACGAAAACTACAGCATAGAGCCGGGTCGAAAATCGAAGTACAATGGAAATGACATGCTTCTCATGACGCTTACCACCCTCAAGTATGGAAAAACATGGGAAATTATTGCAAAGGTTTTCAGCTTGAAGGGCCCAACATTTGAAAAAATGGTGACGAAGTTTATTGACATGCTGAGTTGGTCCCTGTATGAAGGCCTGATGGAACGCAATTTGTCCCTATCTCAGCTTGGAGATTTGTTCAGGGATGGGAAGCGGTCCAAGCACTTTATAGCAGCAACATACGTAACAGATGTAACTTTTCAACAAGAAAAATGCCCAAGCGGGAACATGCAGGAAGGAAAAATGTACTTCAGTGGGAAGCACAAGTTGTACGACTACAAAGTGGGGGTTAGCTTGCTTTCCAATAGGCTGGCGGTTAATTGTACAAAGCACCCCCTGGGTCTTTTTCAGATCTTGGAATATTCCAGCAAAACGTAGAATTTCATAGATCTTCTTTGAAAAAGACCTCTGCGGAGCGTAGTATTCAATATATCGGACCGCTTTCTGGTGAGTATCCGAGGCTGTGGGCTGTTTCGATGGACAAAGGATATAAGGGGCTCCGGAGATTATGAGGGCTATTTGGCCAAAGAAAAGCTGAGGAATGGTTCGTTGTCTCCAGAAGAGGAGGTTGGGAATGTTAAAATCGCATCAGATAGGATCATTGGCGAAATTTTTTTGGGAGACTTTCTATTTTGTGGGGTGTGATTGGGAGAAAGTGGCGCTGGAAGTAGGATAGATACGATTCAGTTTTTAAGCTTTGTACTGCTCTGACTAATATATACATTCAAATGCATCTTCTGCGGTCAGAGGATGCGACGCATCACAAGCGAGTGAAAGAGAGGTTGTATTCGATCGGTGAGGAAATCTTCCGCAAGCGCTGCCATGTACAGGAGCGATACCGCACGAAACGTCTTAGAAGACTTGAATTACAATTCCGTAATGTTGAGTTTAATGACCGAGAGGTCGAATCTGAGAAATTACTTGAACAAAAAAAATTGATTTCGTTCTTGAAAACCTTACCCAGTCATTTAGGAAATCAATTTTACAATAAAATATCACTACGTGAATATTCTATTGTCTCTTCTCCGTATACTGTGGCTGACTACCATACCTTTTTTCTTAGTTGTTTTTCAGGCACGAAATCATCGAAGAATCACCCAGTCTTTCGGAGAGGGGCCTTTTGTATTAAACTTTTTCAAATCGAAAAATATTTTCCCCATTCATGACTCAAGAAAAGATTGATGACGAATGCATTGCGCAAAACTGTCGTCTTTGAGCAATTTCATAACAACCCATTCTCTCGATCCTGACGCTCCTGGTTCCTGCGAGTCTCAAAGGCTCTGAAACGCAACTCTATGATGCGTCTGCGACGTAAGCGGTAGTTTTGGCTAACCTTGCGGCGCGCTTGCACCCATTCCTCCCCAATATAATACCAGCGACTGGTAATCCGCCTGCACATCTCACCATCCTCCCGTCTGAGCGGATTCACACTAATATGCAAAATTTTCGAACCTAAACAAAGCTTGAACACTTGTTCATATGAATTTTGAGCCACTTTTACTTGCGTTTCATCGTGTTCCACAACCTGTAAAGCCGGGCAAATAGTTCTCCACTGTAATTCGGTCACTGGATATATTACTATTAACCAGGACCTGTTCAGGAGACAGAACAACACCAACAGGCTTCTTAGTAAGATGAATGACCCTCGAAAATTCATCAGCTCCCTGATACTCCTTATCATCCAGAACAGCCCAGGATTGGGGATATTGCTCAGCCATTGGCCCACTGTCAACAAAATGGGACTCATCCCGCATCTTCCTCGTCATTGTCTGATGAAAAACGTTGCATCTCTTGATAAATTATCAATTCTGACACACCAACTGGATAGTGGGAACTACATCTGATTGCGAAGTCGGTCGCCAGCACCGAAACTTTTGCCTTGAAGACATTCAACATGTGCTTCGCACTGTAAAAGATCATCCCCTCCGAAAAACCCCCCGACGGTCGATACCTTGGTTTAAATGTGACGTCATGGGCATAACATGCCATCGGATAGTTGCGAAAAAAACTTGTTCTCATTCCGTATGTTCTTTATTGTACCGGAGCGGGCATGGTTTACAACATACTTGCGATAAAATAGTTTGTAAATCATTCGGATAATCTTCATAACAAGACGCTTGAATGTGGAAACTTCAATGTTGAAAACATTTCCCATTTGGTCCCACATAGCCCCGTGCTTGGTAGCACAAAACACCATAAACAACACATCCTTTGGCGTGTGAGTGTACTTTCCTTTACGGCCTTGGATATAATTCTGGAGGATGAAGTCTTCAAAATCAGCACAAGTAGTCATGAATTGAACGGGATCGAAGTTGCACATTGCATGAATAGCATTTGCACCTCCCGTTTCGTAGAAGAGATCAAAAATTGGCCCATCAGAGCCATTTTCTCGGCAGAATCTTCCACAAGGACCTGAATGTTGACAGAGTTGATTTCGTTCTGGTGGTGGAGGGCGGCATTGGCCAGGAAATCGATGCCATTATGGGCCTGAGAGTTGGAAATGTCAGTAGTATTGGGCAGGGTGATTTTGAGATGGGGATTTTTGGTGCCTCTTGAGGGGTTTGAAAATGTGGCGGGGGCGAGATATAAGGTGATTTTATCACCTGAACAGCTTGATCTGAAATGAATGAAATATCTGGACAAGTATAGCCCAAGCTTAAGCTGTCCTTACGCTTCTAAAATCCTTCAATGTGGTGCCCTTCGATAGGATTGGAAGTCTTGATATGTAATTGTTCTGTTCAATCTCAATTGCACAGTCTTTTTTTCGAGACATGAGCATTCCAAGTAATTCAATATCATTCCATAACCTCGGTTTCTGGTCAAAATCATTGCTCATGGGGACTGTTAGCTGCTCGAAATAATTTGTCCCAGCACCAAAGGAATCATCAACATATAATCCGAAAAGCCCAGTTTTCACAGTACTAGCCCTCTGATTTCCGGCATAAACGGATTGACCTACGGTTAATGGAGGCAGTCTCATACTCTTTTGTGTAGCGTTGAATTGTACTCATCCATTAGTATCCACGATCGCAGAGTCCGTACAATGAGCGGTTCAAATTGAGCACTTGACCGTATTTCATATTGAAATTATGTCTATTCTCCGCCTTTGCTCGCAGAAAACGTCTCGTTTAAGCAATGATTTGCTTTGCAGGTATGTTTGGCTGAAATAGTTGCTGAAAACCTGGACCTCTCTTACTGCAGCAAAGGAAGCAATGAGTCAAATTTCTTTCTGTTGCATAGTTGACATATTGTGAACAACGAAATCCTTGTTTATATGGCCTTGAATGGCGAATCGAATCTTTTGATTCTCAGTTTTTGTGCCGGGGTTCTTAAGTGATAGTACAAATCTCCATATTGGGTTTGCAGAGCGAGAAATTGCATCCTTATCTACAAAGTTACAAATGTCTTGCTGAGAGCCCTACAATTTAGTTGATATTTGCCCCTAGGAATAGTTGAGAGGTCCTCCTCGGCTCTTTTGCTCCAAAAATCTCACTCGGGTATCCTTCTGCAATGATAATATAACTTGGATCTAATGGCGGTTGCGCATCTATTGCCGTTGATAGCTCGCGAAGATCCTGAATAGTCTCGTCTACAGCTTGTAGAGGATTGCTTTTGTGGGATACTGGGTTAGTGACACTACTGAACTCATCCTGAGCAGTGTGATGCCATCCTTTTACAGATAACACAGGATTCTTACGATAAACCCTCACTAGGTCCACTGAGAGCTGGTAATTTCGTTCCCTTACGCCCAATAAAATGTTTTCCGAAGAAATACCGATAATATCGTATGGATCCTCCCAGTGGTTTGGCTCATCACCGTACACCGAAAATTGTTTTTGATATTGATAAAAGAACATATTATTAGCAGTAATCTTAGCCGTTAAAGATTTACTGACTCCAACAGAAGCGATTATGCGCGACATCTACCTCCGTTCATGATCAAGTACCACCATTCGCTCGACCTTTTCTAGTAGATCCATGGGCTTCAATGCAATGCGTGGCATGATTCAAAATAGGAAAAGTGTCGGTACCTACCCATTTGGGCCAGCTGTGTCGCTGAGAGCTGTCACAGCAATACTGAGTTGCTCTGTCTTCCTCATCTCGGGATGCTTCGATTTCTCCCTTTCGTAAAATTTCCGAAGAAAGTCATGATAACTTTCACCGACGCCTAGGGAGTTATGACTCTCGATAACGGTCAAATTTAGCGAAACACCAGCTTCTTGATAAAATTCCTTAAATTTGAGCGAGGAGAACTGTATACCAGCGTTCTCATGTATTTTGGCAGGGTTTTCTACATACTTCGTGCCCCAGATAGCGAGGTACGTCTTCCAGACCTCTTCTGCGCTCTCTCTAGTAGTCAAAGCTGCTGCATTGGACTTTGTATCCTTATCTACCATATGCAGAATAGTATCGCCTTCAATTTTAGCGAGATATGTACTTAAAGTACTGTTAAAGATAAAGTATGCTTCTGGTAAACTCAAACGAAAGCGTCTTGGTCTCTGGCTCAAGCGCTGACATATATTACGACTCGCTTCAATGCCCTGCAAACTTTCAAAAGCACCTTCCTGACATTAATTCGGTTTCGCGCGGCGTATCAAAGCAAAAAGTCGTTGAGATTTTAGATGATAAAAATGGCGATGAACCTTTCGTAGCTCTTCAACAGAGAAGAGAATATCCACTCCAGCATTCCAATGAATTTATAAGTGTACATGCTTCCGTACTAGTTCAGTTTACAAGATACCATGGTAAGGTATAATCTTATCTTTACCCAGATCTATTTAAAACGTGTGGTTGTCAAGAAAGTCAAGATCAGGGAGGAGTGGAACATCCATGTCTACAACTTTATCGTACAATGAAAGGAAATTTTCCCTACTAGCAGGAATAAGAATTACGAGAAAGCAATTTCCACGGAATTTATTATCACCAAGCTTGTCGAACCTGTATCATTCAATGTCTCTCAGTGCGATATTTAAACTTACGAGAGAACAGTAAGGCCGGCTTGGGAGCTTCTACTCACTTTTATGCCCCTGAATCCAGGCACGCTCCATAAAACCGAACAGTCTCAGTCGCATCTGATGAAAGCAGGTCAAAAGTTGACCTCCCACTATCAAGAATTGATTTAATAGAGTCCGTTTCTGTATTGTATTGAGCATCAATTTAGTCGGGCCAAGCTTCTACATAATCTTGATAGCCTTGATTTTTTCCAAGATTGGAATCGTTGTCATCATTGACTTCAATTTTTCCATCATTCTCCTCTTCACTAGTTGATAAGGATGCATGTGGTAATATTTAATTAGAGTTGTGATATATAATCGTCTGTACATATGAAATTAGGCTCTTAAATACGTCTCTGTCCTTTTTGCTCTTCTGTTCGTTTATAGCTTCACTTGTATGTCCAGTTTCACAATCTAAATGGTAGCACAACTCAGCCAATACATGATACATTCGATTCTATTGCATTACGTTCTTCTTTGCGTAGTAATAGAGCTTCTAAGTTGCAATGCAAGCAATATTCGAGGGCTTCTTGCAGTTTTTTGATGAAATGGCCTTTTTTCTACAGTTGAAAGAACTAGATATGGTGAGGGGTCAGAAACTTCGGAATCGATTTCGACTGATTTTGGTTCATTTGCCGCATTTTCGAAGGATTGCGTGCATGCATAACTTCTTCACTGTACAAAACTCAGGGAGCTTTATCCTCATTCCATAGTTGTCCCCGCACAGATTTTGGAAATATATGTTTTTCAAGAGAGCTGTTTCAGCTTCCCTCCTTAATTGGAGCTGAGCCTCGAACTCGCTGTAGAGTTGATGGAAGCTCAAGTTGCAAATAGCAGCCCGCGAGAGAGGTTCAGTTGCCCAAGGGTAACCAGTAAAAGTAGATGAAACATACTAAACCTTCTGAGCGCCTCCTCGATTTGCGGAAGGTACTTGGCGTGAGAGCTTGGTGATCACCCTTGCAAACCCTTTCAAGTGTCACGGCAGTGTCAATGCCATCAAAAAGGTATTTACTCATAGATTAAAAGAGATTCTTCACCTTATTTTGACGTAAAATAGAGTGGTATTCTCGCTCTCTCTGGTCCGTTGCCGGCTGAAAAGATTTAGCATATAATTCGAAAAGGGTTAAAGTAGAACCTTTTTGCATCATCACGGAGCAAGTTGTGCACGAACTGAAGCTTTTTTGACGATGGAGGTTTGTAGGCTAGGGCAATCTGACTGTATTCATCAACATATTCCTGCCAGAATTCCCTAATATCTCCAAAAAAATTCTTTCCGTTCTGTTTAAGCCTCATTGCTAGATTTTGTGCGAGTTTTTCAGAAAAAGTTGTTGAAGATGAATACATTTGTTGCCCATTCCCTCTTTGCAAAGGGCTCAGGACGCTTGAGTCTTTCTTCTGTGACTGTTCGACGTCCGGTGGCAATAATGTTCTTAGAAATCTCGACAACAGAACTCCTATCTTCATCATCGAGGAGCAGGTTAGTGGGAATCGTCATCATGATGCGCCTAGAAGAGTGCGGGGTAAGGTTTGCACCTCGCTTGTCACGAAAGTTCGTCAGCTCAGTATAATCCTCAGGTATTGAACGAATTTACTCCTAAATAAGACAGCGGGCGGGAAGATTTCTGCAACAGATCTGACCAGGTTTGCACCAATTATCACACCGTCTTCCTGCAGTATGCACATCGTGGTTATGAACCCATATTTACCGACATCCATGATGCTCATTACCGTCGGGAGGTAGTCCCCATGAACATTGACGTTTTTACTGGCGGAAGACGCCCTCCGGCATCTCCGACGACTGTATTGTCCTCCGATGCGGATGGATTATTCATCTGTGATGTCGTTTAAAGAAAAGGAAAAAGTTAAAAAGAGAATCGAACATAATATTTTCGGTAAGCAAAGGCGATGAACTCAAACGAACCGAAGGGGAGGGGACGTGTCTTCGAAATACAGTACATGTGATAGACGCTAATGTTTCCACTACTGTAGCGAATAGAATTTATTTTGTGTTCTTTCGTTGAAGTACATGAGGTTTATTACGTTGATGATGAATATTGTGAGAGACTTCCACTGAGTATTTAGTGATGAATTATGAAGCCAAATAGACTGCCACAGATTACCTCCTCCCAAGGGTTTCCCACTTGACACGTAAAGCCTGATGAATTCCCGAAGGCACCGCGTTTTACTTGTTGTACGTTCAGAAACGTCAGAATGAATGGCAGGCTCGAGAAGACCGCACCCGGGCCCCTAGACCGAAGTCCAAGTTTCAAGACAATACAATCGGCCGAGTCTGCAACCTCTCGTATATTAAAGTAAGAGTAATTTCAACGCCCAAGCCTAGTTGATTCAAGTTACCAGTCGTCTTCAGAACTGGTCTTGTCTACCTGATGGCTTCAAACCACTTCAGTACTAACAACACACAATATTTTTCTTTGTTCTCTTACAAATCCCTTCTCCTGATTTGCGAATATGGTAAAAGAGAACGCAGACCAACAGCGTTGAGGCTTTTGATTCCAACATCCGAGAATTTTTACTATCTGTTCTTCCTTTTTCTGTTTTTTGTCTGCTTCACATAGTCCCTCAACCGAGGGAAGCAAACTTTGCTTTAATATCCAACCAGTGCACGTGTGTCGAACACACTTACGCGAGAATAGGGAATTAGAGATCATGTAGATTACTAAAAATGAAACTCTAAAAAGATATCATTCGAGATTTGAAAGAAGTGAGTGAAGACGCGTTCTAGAATGCTATTTGTTTCAGTACCTCAATCACACAAACCACGCCAAGCAATGATATTCTGTAACAAAAAAAATTATGATAATATGTACGACCTGTGACTGCTCCAATCTTGAGACCAAAGTACGTTCGTGGTAATCATATCCTAAGTGAACTGCGGGAGTTGATTCGACTCAGCTCAGGTACAGTGCGGTAAGTTAGTTGCCAAATACTCTATATGGGTGACATAGCCACCCAAATTATACAATGTAAAATATCAGGAACCAAGGAGCTTCTGAATTACTTTATGAAGGGAGAAAATAGTTGGTCTGGCTCCATAGACCTCAGGTCATCAAACGCTATAATGATCTAATTTCTGTGTTCGGCATATCCAGAGCCGTCGGTTTAGCTTGCCTTCAGTTCACGTTGAAAGGCGACGCCTTAGATGAATTAACATCTAACTTCGCCGATGATGTGGATGCTGGACGATACCGAAACGCGGCATCTGTCATTAAAATTCTCGGTGAAGCATTGACAACTATCGGGATTCTAACTACATTTAAGGCAGAGTGAAACAACCTCACAATCCAACATGTTTGTGAAGATGGAGTCTTTCTATCTAGAGCCTTTACACATGTTGTAAGGGGAGTTAGGCGTTTACAGGCCAGTTTATGGAATGATTACTCATAGGTCGCGCAACTTGCTGACTTTTATCGAAGATCAGTACAGCGTGAGAAGTTATGGTCCTATTTTGACGACACTGAAGTTGGCTTTAAGGCGAGAGATCTTGAAGGTAGGATCGAGAATGAAATAGAACGCTACCGGCAGATGCATATTCTGGAATCAGGACAAACGAGGGAATTATTAGATATGGACACGCGTATATTTGCAAGGCAGAGTACTTTTCGTATTGTATCGATCCGTACTCCACCTATTAAGTTTCATTACGGTGGTTCAAGGGTCAGGCGCAAGAATCCAGGCTTCGCGACGGTTCAGTCATGACATATACCGGTTGCGGTTCCGAGGACCACTTTTGCAAAGATTGCAAGAAACCGAGCAAAGAGTCGTACAGACGCAAGAGATTATCTGAAATCAGTACACTTAACTCTCATAAAGAAGCCAATCTACTACATTCATATTACGTGCAGATTACAGAAAACTTTGATAATCTTGAGTCGGATGTTGATACTGTCGAAGATAGCCCACAGTAGCAGGGAGAGACTGCTACGAAGAATCCCACGGCATCGCAAATACGCTAGATGGGATGATTGATGAAAGCTTGTTCTCAGATGTTGCAACTAAATGTTCCACCAACGCCATGATAGTGTTCAATAACTGCAGCAATCTTCGAACTCATCATATTTTCTTTGGAGCAAATATGTACAGTACAGACTTCTCGCACTCTAGGAACCGGGAGCAACGCAGAAGAGCGGTAATCTTTGCGCTACCCAGATACTAGAATTCCAGGAGTCATGGTAGATAAAGGATCAACCGGCTCGTTATGCAGTGTTGCAAAGTGGAGAGCATACCGGAATATCACTGGCCACCCAGCGCCGATGAGTCCCTTAAAGGGGCATTTCACTACATCTGGCCATAGCGGATCTACATGTGTCGGAGTCGCTACTTCCGTTTTCCGTACGGAGATGAATTTATCAACTTCGATACCCCAATTGTAGATGATGTCAACCTACAACCAATCCTAAGTCTTAAGGAAATGGATTCCCTCCGAAATAAAGGAGTTGACCTGGTAGCAAATACTTTATCGTTTAATGACGGTCCCGAAATGCGTGTCGAGCATGACATCGGCCCTATTCGGATACGATTGGACTATGATATGTAATTTATCTTTACGGGGCAAGAGCTTACTAAGATTCATCATCGTTTTGGACATCCAGCTGTGCAGCAAATGCATGATTTCTTGTAGCGAGTTAGACCGAACGACGTTGAAAAAAATACTCTCCGAATGCTCGCAGACATCTAGTCTCGATGCAAAGAATTTCAGTTGCTCGCACAAAAACCTTACCTTGTTAAGGTTTCTGTGCCTAGAGATGACATGATTTTCAAAAGTGAGGTAGTTGTTGATATTATATTTATCGACCGGAGACCTGCACTCCATGTTTTTGACCGAGCGACTCACTTTCAGCCAGCCAGGTTTCTAACAGACGATTTCACTGAGACCGTATGGAGGACATTTATGTAAATTTGGGTACTGTCGTACCTAGGTGCCCCGACAACTTTAGGCATGACCAAGGGACTCAATGTTTCTCACCCCGCCTTCAAGCTGTGGCAGCTGAGGCAGGAATAAATTATCGCCCATTTGGGGAAGCACCGAATTCCATGTCAGTGGTGTGTGTTATCACGGTCCGCTTACAAAAACTTTCAAAAATTGAAAGAGGCTTACGTCCAACAGAGAGATAGAGTGACAGAACCTACGAACCGATGCGGACGGAACGGACGGACTTCTCTAACAACATTAAAAATGCTGCTCAACAAGTGCACACAGCCGAGCAGAGCAAGTCACACCAGGAGCAATTAATAGCATTCTCGATAGTTAATTGGAACGTTACTTGCTGACCCGTATGATATAAGTGCATACAGGACCTGATAATACTAATTCGGCAGAGTTACCGAAATTGGATAACTTTGACGACATTATGTATCTAGAAATGTCTTGCAAAACCAACAGTTATTTGAATATATCCCTTCAGGTTACAGATGAATCATTTTCACCTACAATCGTGCCAAATTACGATCCCAGACGAGAGCTATCTAAGGAAGCAGCTGAGATGGAACTACAAGATCTCAAGAATCGTGATGTATGTAAGTAAGTTCGACGCTCAGATTTCTCGTTTGACCAACTAATCAAGCTCACTATCATGTGCCCACGTCTGGTTCTGACTATAAAATATGTCGACACCCCAAAGCAGACCTATAAGGCTCGACTAGTCGCAGAGGCTATAGGGAAACGAGACAGAGATAAGGACATGCCGTTCACATATTCCCTGACGGTGAACAAGTCATCTATACGGATTCTTTTCTCATTCGCCTCTTCTATGGGCCTGCCACTGTTTCTAGGGATAAAAGCATTGCATATGTGTCAACTGATTCCTCCCTTTTAAGAGAAGTGTACATTGTTCTACCGAAGGAATTTGGGTTGATTAGTGATATATTGCGGTTGATTCGCAGACCTTTGTATGGTTTGCAAGAGAGTAGTTTATTATGGTTCGAAACCTATGTGGGTCAGCACTATGATTTGTTGCGAATGAACAGCATGGCTGACCCATGTTTTCTGTACCTTCATGATGAGGATGGAGATCTAGGTGGGATAGTCTGTTTACAAGTAGGTGACTCCGTTGGAACCGGATACTAGGGTTTCTTGCAGGGAGAGGAAGAGGGATCTAAACGATTCGCTAATAAGAGTAGACAATTTTTGTCATCTGAAAATTCGATCAAGTTTAATGGAATGCACCTGGAAGCAGACAACAGCACCCATACGTCGACCGTATGTGAAGAGGCAAATTAGAGCGATCAACGCTATTCTTCATATCTCATAGAGGGCAGCTCGGATACATAAGCACATGTACGAGACCAGATATCACATGAGCGATAAACTGGATCTCCCAAGTGTTACCGGAGGATGCCGGTGAATATGATTTCAAACGTATAGAACAAGTTTTTAAGAGGCTACAAGATTTCGATTACTCACTGTACTATGGAAATCTTGATCTCGATACGGAAGAGATGCAATTCTTTGGAGACTCTTTGTTCGATACTAATCGTGAATTTTCATCGCAACCTGGTTATGTCATTTTACTTGCGGATGAAAGCAAACGTTGCTCTGTTCTCAGTTGGTCGTCAACAAAGTGTAAGCGAGTTACAATGTAAGTCTTGACAGTTGAACTTTATGCTATAGGAAACGCCTACGATGCTGTATATGATCTAAGCCACAATATATTCCGAATTCTGAGCCGATAGATACCTTCAAAGGTCTTCACTAATTCTCGGACGCTATTCGACAGTATCATTACATTTCTTAGTATGAAGGAAAAAGGTCTGCTTATTTAAATAGCTGGTCCTAGGGAGGAGCTTAGAAATGGGGATTTAGAAAATATAGCGTGGATTCCGTCTGGAAGCAATTTAGCAGATGCTTTGACCAAAGATCAAGCAACTGGCACTTTACATGATGTTTTGAAGTCACATCGGATCAATATGGAAGTAAGTTTAACGATAAAACTGTAACTGAAATATTACACTTCCCTTTTTATGGGAAGTGTAATATTTTTATTGCTCGCGTTGGGGAAAATGTCGCACAATCTTACTCAGTGGTGCTTTATGGAAACGCTCGCTTGATGTATGGGACTAGAGTTGCGGTTAGATACTTTACGGTTATATTTTAGTGATCTCGAGATGAGTTTTACTTGATATCTCGTTTTCTTCTGGGCAAACTCAAGACTGGAAGCATCTATCATCTACCGCTCAGAACTCTTGAATAAACTTAAGTTCTGATTCTGATTTGTACGGAGGAATCCGTTTGCGAAACGGGACGTTTGGAAAATTGCCCATTAGGGAGAAGTAGTCGGGACATACGGAATAGTTGGACAGGATGCGGCGGGAAATCTTTCCAAATCCATCACAAATCCACCCGCTACAGCTACCCTCAATTTTATTTTCTTTCTACCATCCGTGGCTTTTCGGCAACATGTGCTGCTCTATAATTTGCCGCGCCCCGAAACACGCGATTTTATTCGAAATAACTACGCAGTGGCGTTCAAAGAAGGCGTACTTTGGGTAATTTATTACCGTGTTTGGGAATAAATGTGAGTTCAAAAGAAGGGGGATATTTTTGGGTAACTTATCATTTGGAAAGTACCATAAGGCTATTTCTTGAAGTTAGGCCGCATGTTCCTTTAGGGATTGAGGTGAGTAGGTCATAGTTCAAAAGAAGTGAGGTTCAATAAATAATGTAACCACAAAGAGAATGATCTTTACTCATTACTTATCTTGAGTGAGGGGCTAGGTCAACAGATGCACTTCGGCGTGAAATTGAACAGAGTTTATTAAAAAACATAACATAAAGGCATTACAGCAAGTCCCCGATAAGGAATGACGAAGGGAGTGCCCCTGAAAAATCCCAGATTTCGGCGAACCTGGCCGATCCCGAACCTGAAGTAAACTATTGCTTCCTTCAAAATACTGCAATAGAATTTCAGGGGTTTCTAAAAAAGTGAGAATTTGTTGAATTAATTTTGGAATCGATTTTCAACTTCGCTCCCAATGGCAGGTAGTACACCAAATGCTTGAAGATTGTGGATTATTACAACATGAATATCTACAAGAACATTTCCTTTCCCCAGGTCGCGCGGAGTTACCAGAAAGCATCGACAGCCCTCATCTTCCCGGGTGTCACTAACCCACGCCAACCACTCATACTTCTCAAAAAAGATGGCAACCGAAAACGACAACGCCATCCCTCTCCAATATTCTGCCGAACAACTCCCAATGATTAACGAATTCTTCCGCCGAACGAACATCCCAGAACTTCTTTCGATTGCAGAGCAATGGGGTTGACATACAAGAAGGTGGCCTAAAGTGATGCTAGTTGCGACATGCTCAATTTACGTGCACGAAGAAATTAAAAAGGGAACAGTTTCGAAAGATTGACGGGGGAAAACCGGCTTGCAGGAGATTTGCGCATTTCCAAGCGGCAGTAGAAAATGGCACAAATCTTTCACGTGCTTCATACGAGGATCTCAAGTGGACCATGCGGGGAAATATATACGAGAACGACAAGGAGAAACCCCCGGAAGAAGAGTTCTAACGTGGAAAACGGATCTCGAATTAGGTGTGAAACGCATATTTCCTTTTCTGTTGATTTGACGGGTAGTGAGTCTAATGTTTTAACCTTATCCCTGTCCCAGCTTTTTGTGGCATTAAGAGAGAACGAAGGCAGTCGGAATGCGCTAAGAGAGTCGAATAGGAAGCTTAAGGGGGCTCAGATGGATGCACAGATGACAAGGGACACTTTTTGGACTACAGTGATTGAGCCAAACGTCAACAGTACAGATTACAAGCCGAAAAAAGGTTTTAGTGGAGTACTTGATGGGGTAGACGTTAAGAATATTCCACTGGTGGAATTCGACAGGCCGTTCCTGAAGTAAAAGCTCCAGGAAAAGAGGAGCAAATTTACCGAGGCCTTGGATAAGTGGAGCCAGTCTGGAAAAAAAGACCCGGAAAGGTTTATTGGTGTCCTTCTTCGAACTGTAAGCGGACAAATGACCTCAATTTCAAAACGAATTTTGCTTTTTTTTACTATACCCGGATGCGGAACGACTTTTGTGGATAAGGAGTTTTTAGAGTTGACGACAAAAATGGTGGAAAATGTTGACGTTTCTGGATATGAGGAGGATTTTTCTGATTTGAATGAAGCAATGGAGGAAATTACTACCATTTCTGGTGGTAGCAGTCCATGCGGCATGCAAAAGTCGATGGATGACCGTATGTTGACCAAAAAGCAGTTTGATAGCTTTGTGGCAACTATTTCTAATTTAGTGGATGTCATCAACAAGAAACAATCAGAGGCCGTGTTTGAGCGCGTCTTTAAGCGGCAGAGGGAGAGAACACAGATTTTGCGCAATATTAATGACACTGTTCGTGCCATTCAGCACCTGCAAAATACATAGAATGCGAACGCTGGGTTAAAGGGCTGTATCTTTATATAAAAGATGAATTTACAAGGACTTCATGAGGATTTCAAGGAGATATCGGGTGGCGAAGGGCGCTAGCAGTGAAACCGAGATGTTTACTATGTACTGGTTGTAGAATAGTTTTCTTTGCCGTAGTTTTCCATTGTTGCGATGATTACCAACAGATGGAGGTGGGATTTGAGTGTGGTCTGTTTTTCATGAGTTGTAAACTGTTGAGACGCACCATATTGACATGCGCATTGATAACTGAATTGGTACCACTCGCGCAACGGTACTGGTAGGAGCAGACATGAGGGTGAACGGCGGATGGGTAAGAGGGACGAATTAGGCCTTTGCAGAAAGGCTTTGGAGCCTTTGAGATGATAATGGGGCCTTCGAGATGATGATAGGTTTGAAATTAATCTTAGTCTCAGTCACATACGTTCACATCTCATAACTGTGCTACCAAGTCAGCCCTGCAACGAAAGCTTCCATCGGCTCCTTTGGCTTTGACCATTCCAATCTCAAGGTCAGATGGTTTTACCCATATCTATCCAACTCTCAACACGCTTTGTCGCCTGTGAGACGTTATTAAACCCCAAAAATGTACTGCCCTTACTCTTCCCCGTCTCCCGAACCCCACCAAGAAATTTCCTACGAACAGGGCCAAACACCTTGCACAACTCATCCAAGTCTGCCACATCCGTGTTCTGACTCACATTAATAATATGCACAGTCGCTGAATCATGCCGCAAAATAAAAACAAAATACATGCATCAAAACAAAAAGCAAAACTCCACCCCTTTGCGAATCAAATTGATCCATTCAACGTGATTCATAAACTAGTTACCTCAGCGCCCTAAAAACCACGTTCCTTCCAAACCCAGCTACTCAATTTCATGTGACGATTATTCAAAGGACACGTTGTCCAAACTCTTGAGAACCCCCTCCACATCACCCCGCCTCTGAAAGACGGTATTGACACTGCCATTGTGGTTACCCTTCCGATAATACAACAACCTCAACTCCTTCACCGTACACTATGTCACGCAAATCGGCCAATTCCGTGGTGGTGACACCATCGCCCAAGTTATCGACATAGATCTTACCCGTCAAATCCTCATGCAAATATACTCCATCGCCCCGATTGTAGTTCCTCTCCGGATATCTATCACCATACTTGTCTCCCCTAATATCATAGTCCCTCTCCCTTGTCTGTTTAACACAATATTGATGTTTCACAATGCGTATTTGTTCTTAACGAATCGTGGAGTAACGCCACCCGACAATTTTTGGAAGGGGGGACGTTACGAGGGTGACTACAAGGTTTTGGGTTATCTTCGTGCGGGAGCAAAACCTCTTCCGAGAGTCGCCACTATTTTCGAAAGTAGAGGCTCTCGAGTTGGAAAGAGCGCTGTCCAGATTTGTTATACAGTAGCATACCAATGCATCGCTTTCATCACCGGATCCTGCGGCCAACCAGAGTGTTTTGGATTTGGGTGGACCTCCAATATCCTTTAGAATACAGTGCTACAGTGGTTGACAGTCAGTGTTTGTACTGCTTGGCAGGCCAATTTTTTCACTAAACTGCATACCGCCAGGTTCCTCGGGCTTTGCCCTAGTAGAGTAGGGAAAAGCCCTTGTAGGACCATGACACAGTGCGCCATTGCCATGTGATCATGATCTGTGAGAGCATCCAACGTGAGCGACAGGGAGTCATCAATAATCACTGATCATCAGGAACACCTAACGTATGTATGACTTAGAAATCTCCCTCGAAGAGAGAAGGCAGTCATTTATCAGCAGGCCGATGGAGTGCTGTCAATGTATACACACAAGGGGGCCGTGATTTTCAAAACGCCCGTGAGGAGCAAATTACGCACACTATAATCAGACCGATGCAGCCATCCGGGTTCCCCGCCACGAGACTCCACAGAATCAAGCACCCCCCCTACCTCGATCACGGAGGGCGAGAGCCGATCGATCATGTTCAAGCGCAGATTGATAAGGCCTTCGAAGCTCACGGCTATGCACAGTTCAGATTGAAACAAAGGTAAGTTGACTGGACTACGCAGTGATTCTTCGAAATCAACTCATTTTTTCAATGGATTCCGAAGTTGTTCAAAGGAAAATACTAGCGTTTCTGCTTTCATCGTCCTACGTTGTTTGATCCTTCGTCGCGCAGAAGGAGCATCTTTTCAAAAAGGAAGAAAAACCGTATCTCATGAGATCTAGGCAAGAGAAAATCAACAGATGTCAGAATAGACGAATCGGTCAAGTTTGAAAATTTCACAGACATCTTTAACGAAAAAGAGTTTTTGAAAATGTTCCGAATGGACTGGAGATAGTTTTCAATGATACTTGATATGGTAAAAGAAGATCTGACCCCTAACGTCGAGATGGCAAGAAGAGTTAGGAGGCCATCTATCGTGGCCGACGTGAGATTGGGCATAACGCTGAGGAAACTGGCCATAGCGTCTGACTAGAATTTAGCAGCTGCGTTCAGAATGAAGCCGCGCACAGTATCCCGGATATTTGATGGGACTGTGGGCGATCTTAATGAGGAACTTAAACTTCGTGCGCTACTTCGATCCCGACTTTAATTCTTACCGCAGCCCGTTTCAAAGCTTAGAGGAGGCGGAGAAATCCTTTGGAAGGCTTTGTCGGGGCTTTAAATAGAATCTTCATCAAAGTTCGAAAGTCGCGTGACCAACCGCAATTCAGCAGCTTTTATAACCGCAAGGGTATTATACATTACCCGTTCAAGCGGTTATCGCCTCTTATTATAGATTTATATGTTACTCTGCACGATGTGTAGGGTCGAAGCATGGTGCAATCGCAAACAGTGTCTCAAGCCTTGCGCATTATCTTTCTCAACGCAGACTAAAGAAAGAATTTTGGATTTACGGCGACGAGGAGTACATATGCACTGACTTTTTTATAACCCCTATTCCCATTAGCGAAGCGAATGAATATGAAGATGCTTTTAACTTTTTTAATCTTCGATGCGCATATATGTTGAACAAGCCTTTGGGATGATGGTTGTGAAGTGGGACATTCTTTAACCTATTCCTTTTGACCTTGCAAAATCGACGCGAATAATGGCTTTAATTATGAAGCTTCACAATTTCTGTTTGGAGAGAGGACAAAAGACCTTATAAGCGCGCGATAATAAAGATATGCTGTCATAATATCTAGAGATTTTGGTTTGATATAGAGCTTCTCATCGCGGTTTTCTTGAAATTGTGGCCTCCGGTGGGAATATATCTGCTATCGCGACATCTTCAGGTGACTTGTGAGAAAGGCAGAAGCTGGTAGATGTCGTCAAAAAATGTGAAGCACAGCGCCTCCCCGTTCTGCGCGGTCGAATTCGTCGCTAATCTTGTACAGTATGTAACTGAACAAGTATTGAATAGTCCAAGTTGTCTTTTAAGAAGTCTGTCACCTTTGCATTGACGAGAGCGGGGAAGGTGGTGGAACGGACTTCAATAAACTATCCTAACCAGTAGTCCCCTTCTCAGACCTTCCTCTCTCCCCTAACTTACCCCCATCTCAGAGCTAGATACGTCAAATTCACTCGTACGACGTTTAGAAATCCATGTGCAATATTTTGTTCCGATTACTATTCCGCCCCTTCGAGTTCCCCTGAACTCTGCAATAACTCCCCGCAATCTGCCAATCCAACAAAATCGTCAACCCCGCCTCATCCTGCGAGGCCAACGGCGTCTCCCACTACAAGTGCATCACCTTCCAGCACGTCAGTCACTCCATCACAACTAACGTCCATCCCACTGGCACAAAAGAAAAGCAGTCCTGCCATCTTCATCCCCAATTCTTTCGCCGTCGGTTCCTCCACCACCTCCACCCTTGCAATACTAATCGCTGCCCAAAGCAACGCCGAATCATGCTCCTCAGTCACTTGCCAAGAGTATCTCACCCGCCCTTCTAAATGCTACCTCTGCGCTCTAAATCTCACTCACACCCGCTCTTCATGTTCGAGTGCACCTTATCTCGATCACTTATACACCCCCTTCATCAACCACCACGTACACCACCACCACACAATTCTCCAACCTTTGCGAATCCCCCTAAAAACCCCTACCCCTTCCCTCACAGCCATAAACCTCAGGATTCAGAACCCAGAACACCCCATGCCCTCCCCATCACACCCAAAAATCGTCGGAAACCCGTATCAGTCAGTTTAACCCCCACATTCCGTCGCTGCCGTCGATGCAGGCGACAATGTCAAGTCCTGCTTACGAATATACACAGAATTGTTCAAATTCTGATGACGGACGAGACTGGCCTTCCACACGAAATATAAACGTGCCCGCGGCGACCACCACTAAAACGGTAAGACGGAGGAGGATGAAAGCGTATGTGGAGGTCTCCGGCGATGACGGGAGACTGTGACATCACTGTCGTCTCATCGTTTAAGGCCGCAGTTCGCACCAAGGTGACCCAGGTTGCCGGAGAAGCAGCTGAACTGGCGGCACGCGACGAGGTTACAACTCTGGAACGCAGCATCGCCCGACGCCTCCCTGCTCCCTCAACTAGCCTATTTTCTGCACCTTACACGCCGAACTTCACGTTTCGACCTCTGGCGTTTGATTCCCTGGGTGCCCCTTCCCCTGGAACTATTGCATTTATCGAGGAGTTAGTTCCGCGGATCGCGTCCAAGTGTCACTCGACACTTGGCGTTATCCGCCGCCGTGTCTACCAGCGACTGAGTTGCACCTTCTGGTCATCCATCGCTGAAGCTATCCTGTCGCGAGCCCCGATGCGCATGGACGACGAAGTACATCCGGTTAGATCTTAACCGTATAGTTAGGACGTGCGCAGTCCCCAGTAGATACGTTACTGAACGCATTAAACTTCTTTCTTCTCTTGCGTGCTCAGCATATGTTTACAGTAGAAATTACAGCACGCAAGTTGGACCGGCCCCGGACATTTTTCCGGCACTCAGGTCCGATTCGTTGTTACTCGCGTTTCTTTACGGTCCGGCCGATCATTCACATGCATTTCGCTTTTCAACCTACTATGTAAATGGGGGGTTAATTTACTGTGGTAGATATGTGGGTTGGTATCTAGTAAATTTGTACCGGAGCGTAGATATCGTACCTACTATGTTAGTCTTTGACGAAGGGTGGTCTGCGGAGCCCTGTCAGTCCGTCGCCAAGTTTGTTCATCTGGAGTTTTCTTCGTTGTGGTTGTCGTCCTCTGTACGCGGTCATTCTTACACCAGAAGTTTTTCAAGCTGTTTTTTCCTCGTAATTAGATGGCGGAATTTCTTCTGATTCCCGCTTTCAGGTGGAGTCGGTTAATTGTTCAGCCGTCGCCTGGAGATGCCTTTTTGTCTAATCGCAGGGGTTTGAAGATATTAAAAGGCCCGCTCCCCACTCCGTTCGGTCGGTCCGGTCCTCTATTGCCGTAGGTCAGTCCTGGTTTGGTCCGTTTGACCTAAAGAGCGAAAATTTCGGATCGATGCGGGACGTTGCCCACCCGTAATGCACACGCCAGATAAGCAATGAGTAAAGATCCTCTTCTAGAACTAGGTTTTTCATAATGCAAAACCCTCTATTGGCAAAGGTCATGTCATTTAAGGTGCTCTACTGCGATGTAAATGGTTTAGCCTTTGCTGGTTGAGGTCATTTTTGCACACTTAATGTACTGTAATCATGAGGTCTAATTTTAATTTGAATCCCCCCCCGTGAACTACAGTAGAGGCTCCACAAACATTACAAACATTGTACTTTACAAACCCTCACCCCAGACGACATGAATAGCTCACTGCAGATACAGTACAGTACAGTACAGTACTGTACTTAGGTATTCATGGCGAGGTACGGTACAGATGTACAGCATGTTTGCAGTGTCCACATTTTGTCCAACTGTGACTACTTTGTAAACATGGTTTACCGTATTGTGATACTGCATTTCCAATTCACCGTAGGTTAGGGTACTTACCCCTCCCCAATGCCCGGACTAGCCAATCTGGAGATCAATGTATTCGTGAAAATCAATTCACCGGTACTACATATCATTACTTTTGTAAAACAGATTGCGACCATACGTTGTAGCACAAGGCAGCTCTGGTGACTGTCCACAAATTCGTAGAGCTTTGTTCCGGAAAATCTTCACCTCTTCCACTCGTAGAGTCTTGTTGCCGACAATTCAATTAAAAATAGTTCCCTTGAAATGCCCCAAAGCGTCCCCTCAATCCGTGCCGCCTGCCCCTGGATCCCCATTCCCCTCCACCCCCCGCCCACTGATCTAACCTACACTCGATCCCCTGATGGCATCGCAAAAATTACAATTTGCCGCCCCCACGTTCACAATGCCTTTCGTCCGCAAACACTCCTAGAACTCGAACAGGCCTTCATTCACGCAAGAAACACTCCTTCAATTCGCGCTGTCATTCTTACTGGTCAAGGCACTCGTGCTTTTTGTTCTGGCGGGGATCAAAGTGCACGCGGTCATGGAGGTTATGTAGGTCAAGATGGTGTTCCGCGCCTGGCAGTGTTGGATTTGCATGTCATGATGCGAAGGCTACCAAAAGTCGTCATAGCGATGGTTGCGGGATATGCTGTAGGAGGTGGACATATTTTGCATCTGGTTTGTGACATGACCGTGGCCGCCGATAATGCTATCTTTGGCCAAACAGGCCCCAAGGTTGGCAGTTTTGATGGCGGCTATGGAAGCAGTTACTTGTCTCGCGTTGTTGGTCAGAAAAAGGCCAGGGAGATTTGGTTTTTGTGTCGCCAATATTCTGCAAAGGATGCACTAAACATGGGTTTGGTTAATACGGTAGTCCCCCTTCAAGATTTGGAGGTAGAAACAGTCAAGTGGTGTCGGGAGGTTATGGAGAAGAGTCCCACAGCGATTGCCTGTATCAAGGCAGCCATGAATGCGGATGGTGACGGTCATGCCGGCTTGAGTCAGTTGGCTGGGGAGGCCACCAGGATGTTTTATCAGAGCGAGGAAGGCAAGGAAGGGAAAAACGCATTCTTGGAAAAGAGAAAGCCCAGGTTTGCCGAGTATTCGCAATTGGAACACACGCAGCCGCCCGCAGTGTTCACTTCTGGGACCAATGAGATACAGAGGGCCCGGTTATGATAGAATACATAGGCCGGATTGCAGTTCGGTGGACGGGAGCAGATAGGATGGAGAATGAAAGTAATGTATCTACGTGAACGTCAGGCTCCGTAATGAATTACGATCCTCTCTTTGTATTGTTCTTGTTACTCGTCTAGAAAGTCGGCTAGGCTGCGAGGTAATGCGATCCTAATTGCCGTTCGGCTCCAAAGGGTCGTGACAGCAAGGCAGTCTGACTATCCGCATAGCGAAGGGTTTTGCTAACAGTTAAAAGAGCTGCGGAGAAGTGAAAGACTCGCAATATGGGGGTGACATCTCGAAATTCGTGCCCACAAGAGAGTTGCAACGATACACCCCTTACGAAGCTGGCGATGGGACCGCAGGTGGGGGGTCGAATGTACGACCGACCTTGAGTGTCTGCCTGGCGTCTTTCAATTCTCCAGCGCTGGGACTTCAGGTTTTTTGATCGGATCCACAATCTGCGTATCTGCAAGGGCTTTTCTTGTGATACCCGGGGGCATGTCTTCCAGGAAAAAGAAGCGCTTCGGAACCATTGCCACTGGCAAATGCTTCTGAGCGTACATCATGAGCATAGGTTCCGACACCCGAACACCTCTCTTTGGCACCAATGCGCAGAAAACCTCATTTCCATACTTTGGATCTGGACGCCCAAACGCACGACACACGCTCACCAATGGAGAGGTACTAATTGTTCGTTCCACATCATCCAAATTAACTGACACCTTCTTCACAATGTACTCGCCATCGGGACCGTACCCGATTTCACCCTCCTTTGTTGCATCACGTATCGATTGCGGAATTCCACCTGCAGCAAGCCGAGCGTCCTCGGCCACTTTTCTAGCCTCCTCCAAAGCGAGGGCGCTTTCCTGTTCGGCAAAGGATGCTGCCTGAACGGCGGCCTCAATCTCAGTCATGTTAACCTCCATAAGCAGGGAGGAAGATGACTCGCGTGCTTGATCCTCGGCCTCGCGACGGCGAGCCTCGGCTAACTCTAGTTTCTGACGCAAGGAAGCCATTTGCTTGTCATGATCCGCCTTGACCTGCTGCATCATAGCGTGTTGCGATTCCTCCAAGCGGGTTAGACGCTCTAGGATGCCGCGGGCCTTGGAATTTTTTTCGGTTGTCATGATGGTGAGAATTGGGTTGAGTTGGGTGTGATTTCGGTTGATGGCGACTGGAATTTCACGGAAAGCAAGTGGAGAAGGGCGCCGGTGGATTGTGATCTACTCCCGCGGCAATGCGCGGGATTCAGTCCCCGCTGGACGGTTGAAGAGAAGACGTCGGTTGAGTTTGGTCGGGGCGAGGAAGGTTGCGGTTGGGTGGAGGTGCAATGTGTGCAGTGTCGTTGGTCGATTCCAAGGTGGGGTTAGAGTATGTCAAATGTATCATCAGAGGCGGATGTGAAATGAGCGAGGCCCTACTGCCGAAAGTACAGCGCGGGGATTTACTCTTTTTTTGAACTGTACTAAATACGCGGGCTATACAACTGCTGTCAAATTCCTTTCCGAAAGGCACTATCCATGCATTGCCAAAACGGAAAATTGCAAAAAACATTTTTTTTAAAAAAAATTGCGGCCACCGAATCAACGGCGAAATTTCGTTTTCGTGTGAAATTATTGTGGTGTAATTCAGATTGCCGATTTCTCCAAATTTTCTGAATTACTATTTTTTAGTAAAATTTGGGATACAGAATATACACCCATCCTGACACTGTAATTTTGTTTTTCATCTCGGGCTGTGACGCAAATAACGTGTACCGGCTTGATTGGCCTTGACTTGCAGCAAAATAAGGGAGGCACTGTACTGTAGAATCACGGTCGCGCCGGCGGAATTTCTGCGCAGCGCGGTGATTTCCCGCTATGTTCCGCTTGCAGTGATTCGACACGACTCCTCCAGATGTCTCCAAACGCACGCGCCGGCATGCCGTAGAGACCCTTCTTTGCGAGCCCTAGGGCGCGCCGCTTATTGATCCCCGCTTGTTCCCTTTCGGTTGCCATCTGCAACGGGCTGGACGTTGCCAATGCGTTTGCCCTTCGCATCAAACTTTCGTACTGTCCATCACGCCGCGGTTGAATGCGTTCTGCAGAAATACGGGAATTTGATGCTGTGTCCGGAACGAGGGTTGAGAGGGTGGAGGGCTTGGGATTGGTGAGGATCGCGGACGGGAATAGGAACAAATTGGTGAATGCCTCCACGGCTTGAGAAGAACCATGTGGTGCGTCCGCTCATTCTCCAAGGACATGAGCTACCTCCCTTGAAATCCCCTGTCGCTCATGTCGCAGTGTGTGTTGCGCTAGCAGGACGTCAGTAGTGCAGATTGCATGCTGGGAAACTTTGATCCGAAGGGAAAACGCATCACGAACGTCCCGCTCGTTGCACATGGCAGCTGAAGAGGAACAACCGGGGGTAAATGAGCGGCGCACCCTCAGACTCACAAAGGAGAGTGCCTACGGCAAGGCGGCGTGTGCGCTGCGATCTTCTGGGATCGCATGCCGCTCCGCAGAGGTGGTTTCCATTTTTCGGGAGAAACACCCACAGCGCTCTCTGACTAACGAGTCGTACCAACCTGCTTCCTCTGACTCGCTGCCGCCTTGTCCCCACTTCACTCCAGAACTTGTTCTCCACTTCGTTCTGAGCTTTCCACGAGGTAGAGCCGCAGGGGGATCCGGGCTGCACCCAAACCAACTTGTTGAGCTCTCACAGGTCTCACCATCTGTCAGTGGTGGCCGAAGCTTACAAGCTGCTCCGACTAGTTTTGTCCACTTGCTAGCCAGCGGAAAGGGCCATGCCGCTGTATCTGCATGAATCGCAGGCGCGCTGCTTACGGCTCTTTTGAACCGGACGGAGGAATCAGACCGATCGCCGTGTACGAGACCTTACGTCAGCTGGTGGGCAGATGATTGCTGACTCGCATACCCGACGAGCCTTCCAAATGTTGTCAGCCACGATAGTTGGGAGTGTCAACGTTAGGGGATCTGAGGCAGTTGTCCACGCTATTCGGCGACTTTACAAAGAGCATGGCGAATCGGCGGAGTGTGCACTGTTAACCGTTGACTTTCAAAACGCTTTCAACTTGGTAAGCCGCAGTACGTTCTTGACAAAGGTCGAACAGAGATCTCCTGAGCTGTTCCCTTGGATCTATCACACGTACGATGTAAACTCGGGTCATCTGTGGTGTGGGGATGATATGCTACGAAGCGTGGTAGGCGCGCAGGAAGAGGATCCGCTTGGTCCACTTTTATTCTCCCTTGAGCTGCAGAAAGTGAGGCGGGAACTCAAGACCCGCCTGGGAAATTTTGGGCGACTCTACACGTAGTGCTTCTTTACTCCTTTAGCTGTGGTACTTGGACTATGAGTATATGGTTGGCACCCATGAAGCCATTCGAACAGCACTACAGTTCCTCTCGTACTCGGAGGTTCACAATTTTGGGTCAACACGTGCGCATGGATAAGTGTGCCGTCTGGTGGCCAACCGCCACCCCCTCACCTGGTCAGCAGTGCCTCCCATGTGAGCTTCGCCAGAAATACAATGACGGGACAAAAGTGCTCTGCTCCCCCATCGAGTCGGGCCAATTCATGGAGCGCGAGTTCTCGAAGAACGTTACTTAGTTGCAGCCTCTCCTCAAAAATATTGTTAACCCGGGAGGATGCTCACGTAGCTCTGCACCTACTGCGGACCTGCTTTGCTGTATGTCGGATCAACTAACTCTTACGTGTAGTTCCCCCTCACTCCACTCTTACGGAAGCTGCGGTATTCGACACCGCTGTTGAAGACACGCTGCGGAGGTTGATGGGTGGGGTTCTGGACGCCGACACTTTTCGGGAATTGCAACTCCGTATTGCGCCCTTTGGACCCCGCAAGCCAACATTTCGCACCGGGCTCCGCTCCGCTAAGCTCAATGCGGCGGCTGCCTTCGTTTCCTCCGTATCCCTCACGCGTGCCCTGTGCATTACCCTTCTCCCTGTGCTACCAAACACTGCTCTCCAATCTTACACATCTGCAGTTCGGTCGCACGACGAATGGAAGACACAAGTGGCACCCAAGAAGGTTGTCCAGTTCACGGCCATCGCCTCAATGCAGTGGTTTGGGCAAGGCCATCTGCCTCACCCAGTTGAAGAAAAGGCCTTCGACGCAATGCAAAGGGGGATGAGAGGACCATGGCATTCCGAGCCTCGTTGTCAGCGGATGTTTGAAAGGACTGGCTTTCATGCCAACCAGCTCCAGCCTTGGGTACCGACATCCCGGACCGCATTTACAAACCATGACTGCAGCTCTGTCACAGGGTACCAATGTTTCCTCAAGGGGGGATGCACAACACTTATGGATCAGTACGGTGAGCACGCACTGTGCTGAGCCTACGGATCTACTGTGCCGGCAGGTGGCGGCATGGCTCGCGGACTCGGTTGTTTGCTGCACACCTCTCCAAAGCCGCCCGGCACCCTGTCCTCGAGCCCCCACAGCACGGCCATGCAGTTCGTCTGGACATCAAGGCGCTTGGAGAGAACAGGGGTACAGACTATTATGACGTAACAGCCATCCATGCCTTGACCCCCGCCCGCCTCCCCTCCTTGGCGCGATGCCCACTCAAGCCCTTTAGCCATGCTCGCCGTGGCAAGGACACTCGCTTTGCCGACTTTATACGTTCCAAGGGTCCTGGGTATCGCTTCATTGCCCCAACACGCTCCACTTTGGGGGGCTGGCACCCGACTGCTGGCGACTTCGCCAACCGGGCTGCGACTGGCATTTTCTCACGCCCAGCCGTTCGGATTGCTGATTCGCGGGAAACATTGTGCGCTCGTCACGCGGCGAGAATCGCCCAGAATAATACCAGTTGCGTGTTGGACGGGGTTTTGAGGGACACCTACGGCCACAGCTTGCTGCGTTCTGAGGCCACAGTACTGTACATGTCAGTGGTTACAGATAAGGCCACGTCGACGCTACCGTATAGATACTGAACGCATTAAACTTCTTGCTTTCATCAGGAAAGGCGGAATGATTGGGCTGTTTTAATGATTGAAAAATAGGTCAGGAAAGTGAAGTAAACCACCCAAACAATTCCGAAGTGTATTTCGGCCAATTTTCTAGGGGGGGAATTGCGGTGTTTTGATGATTAAAAAATAGGTCAGCGTATGTTCCAAAGCGCATCAAACATGTAATTGATACAAATAGTTGGCATGTGGCAATCACGGAACAATGATAGTTCGGTTCAAGATCGCTAGCTATGTCGTGCTACCGCATTGTTACTAGACAGGCCTTCGACCGACCTGTTGTCTCGGGAGGACGCGCTTTCCGTCGGCGAAACAACGCGGAACGAGACGGTTCTAAGAACAGCAAAACGGCGGGTGGAGGAGTTTGTACTCCACTCGGCCGGGAGAAAGTCGTACTTATTGCAACCATCATCGCCCGTAAATTGTACATTCTTTTATCACTACCAAAACAGGACGAGGCCGGATATCAGGGCGATGGGAGCCGCCGGTGGCACGGATTACTTCGACGTAACCTTTGTCAACCCGCTCGCTCCCTCCCACGCAAGAGCCAGGGCTTTCAACCCACTCACAAGCCTCAACGCAGCTCACGCAGAGAAGCAGCGGAAATACCAAGGGTTCCTTGCTGAGCTGCCTGGGAGAAACAGGCTGGTTCCTGTCCCCATCTCAACGCTTGGAGGTTGGCATCCGGCGGCGTTCTCCGTCGTCAAGGAACTCGCGAGAACCGTTGCCACCCGCGCAATGGAACGGTTTTCGAAGGTTAGAGCCATTCTTTTACAGCGGCACTCCGCTTTGACAGTAACCTGCAATGCCGCTTGTTTGCTGGATGGCCTCCCTTCCACCTTCTGGTAGATTGGAGTGCCATCCACAGCTTTCGACGCATCGTACGGTTTCGCAATTGGCTTGACAATGATACGATATCTACGCTTCGGTACAAATTTACTGGATACCAACCCACATATCTACCACAGTAAATTAACCCCCCATTTACACATTTTATCACTGGTTTTCAGTCCAAATGGGGAAACGTTTGGGTGTTTTACTCTTGGAAGATATATCCGATCTATCCCATGGTTTTCCAGACAACCACCGTCCAACTGTGCAACGTCGCAGAGTACTTAAAATTAAGTTGGAATTGGGTGACTAAATTCTGCGTATCGTGGTGCGCGGCAAATTACCCGTAAATTGTAGTCCTGTAATTCGATTAAAACTAGATGCTACAGAAATACAAGCGAACAACACTACAGTATAGTTACCAATCTCCTTCACATTCAAACTCCCCCATTTTCGATATTGAGGGCTTGCTCCGGCCTCTGTGTCCACTGCTGAACGGTGCAGTTGCCCTTACCAGATTGCAATAAGGCTACCAGTCCACCGTTATCCTTCATCTTCGTCAAGCCGTCAGAAAGGTTTTCCGTAAAGCTTATTAATCCTATTTGCCTCATTCCGTTGCTCGTGTACAATTCACGTGCAGCCAAAATGTCTGTCATTAAGCGCTTTTCGGTGGTTTGTTTACCTTTAGTCACTGAGTCGAAAAGTTGCTTCCAGTCAGAAAACAATGAAGGGAACCTTCTGGCCAAACATAACCTGTAAGTCTGTCCGTAGTATAAACGACAGATCGAATGCGTCCGTTAAATCATACAACTCACCTCCCATGATAGACCGCGCAACTCGCTTAGACTTATTGCTAGAATAATCCAAAACATGCGCATTTCCAGTTTTGTCAGTCAGCAGAATAATATAGCCCACCTGAGACGATAGGTTGTCATTTTTAGCGAATAAAGTGTCTGCATACATCATTAAGCACAAAGAGTCCCAGCTCAAGGGCTTGTACCTAGCCCGGTGAGTATCCCACCTCTTGTCATCTTGACGGCGCTGTTGAACTCGGCGATCTTTCTCTTCGAGGTCGTGTTCTGGGTGACCTGAGCTGCTCTGTTGATGAGACTGCAGAGCTCCGGTTGAGTGTTAGATGACCATGATAGCATCGCTCGACGTTTCCGTAACTCTTTAAATGCGCAATTTTTGGAGGCAAAAAGGAAGTCTCTGCACATGACTCTCTTGAGTAACTTCAAATTCTCCTCGCTTATGGTCTTGATGATTTTCTCAAAGAAATCGAGGTTGCCATAGATCTGGGGCTTGAAATCAAACTTCTCGAGGCTTTTGAAGGTTCTCTTCTCAAACTCCGACGTACCTGTACGCAATTTATCGTCAACCAATATCCCTACCATACCATCGAGCTTAAAATCAGATAAATTTATATATAACGCCGGATCACCAGTTGTTGAGGACATATCGAGGTCCTTCTCCAAGTGGTAGTGAAAAGGCAATCTACGATAGTCTCCAGCATTGAACACGCCATATAATGGGCGTAGTAACTCGAGAACCTCATTATCTGTAATGCAAAGTATGTGCACGTACTCCTGCTAGGGATTATGAAAGTTCTTCTACTCACCTTATCCTTACTTTGCACATACGCCTGGCTCACATCATACGAGAATACCCTAAAACTCTCTATGGCCGTAACTGATATCCTCTTCGATTCACCTGAACGGATTGAATCAGGTGAATCTAAGAGGATCTCAACGTTGCGATTTCATGTACCATGTAAGGCTTACCTTTGTACCTATGACCTTGTGCGATGTGGCGAGTGTTTACATTTTGATCCTTTGATTCTATATTCTTGAGTGACAGCACAAAAAGTCTCCATAGAATGTTTGCATTCTTAGGTAGCTCTGCCTTTGGGATGACTTTGGACACCTTGCGACACTTTAGTCTGTTCATTTATTTCGACTCCGCAGCCTTGAAATTCTCACTGTAAACGCAATAATCGTTGTGATTGAGCAACCCAGTGATGTCCACTGCAACGCACGCAATTTTGAAAGGGGTGTGATCAATAGCATCTTTAATCCTTTTCCAGTAGCGCTCGGCTTGCTCAATTCCAGAAAGTAGACCGCGGACTTCGTCCTTATCAGGGGATTTCTCGCTCGGGTTATGTAGAACATTGTCCAATGGGTCCCGTGTGGACTCAGTTTCTCTTGTAGAATGGTTTTCATTCTTAATCACTTTAGTGTCATCGTTAATTGGTGATAGAAGGGATGGAAATCGATCAAATCGGGGGGTGCCATTATTATTCCTGAAAATACTTCACCTTTTCTACAGATGCGCAAATTTGGCGATCGCCGTTATCTAGCATTAACATCTTTCCCTGAACATCCCGTACAACGTACGGCACGATCCACTTTGCAATGGATTTATCCCTGTACATAATTATTAAGTTGCTGAAGCAGTACTTTGTGTCGGGGGCGGCTGGGACGTTCGTGTGCAATGCAATATTGAGTCGATTCTCATAGTAAATCCTTTACATCTCTTTCCAAGCTTCAGTTAACAACTTCATTCGATTTTTATGATCGGGTAGATCCTTCGGTGCGCGTTGGATGCGCGGCATAATACCGAACACTAGCAATGAGGGAACAAGGCCTTAAGGACCAGCGTTATCGTTGGTTGCTTTCTTTCACTGCTAGTTGTAAGGCGAGTCCACGCTCGATGGAAGAGTCGTCCGCAATGACTTTGTTATACACCCTGCGTAGAAATGAATGATACTGCTCTCCCACGCCCAACGCGTTGTGATTCTCGACAACGGAGTTCTGCTCCTTTATACCGGCAGCTTGCACCATATTCTTCCATTCTAGTGTCTATACGACCATTCACTGTCCTCATATGAGGCACACGTTGTCCTCATATGAGGACAGTTCCCGTTACATTTTGGAACGGTGAATGTTTTGGAAGCCCGAAATTTTTTTTGCAAAAGAGGTTTTTTTTTGTTAAGTTACAGTAAAGTAATTCTTACTGTACGTGCCCCCTCGTTTCTAAAACCCCCCACGATAGTACGAACCATTTTTTCTTTCAAAATGAAGCCTTTTTCACAACTTCTTGCGAAGAGCGGAAGCTCTAGCCTTCACCGAGGTCAACAATCTTGAAAATTTTGTTTTGATCGGCCATATACACTTATGAAATAATGCGGAGGGACAAGAAATGCGCTGAGGTAAAAAATTTTGTATTGAAAAAAATTGCTAAATGTAGTCCTCATATGAGTACAACGGTCCAATAGACACTAGAGATTCAAATTGCGATCCCTGGTCAAAAAATGACGACATCAGGGAACCCCACGTATGTTAACTCCCAAATTCGCATGAAATCTGACCAGGTTCGTGCCTTTGATTCTCCCTCAAGGAAAAAAGAGGCGCTGAATTTTTGTGTCCTTGTCAACAACGTGGAGGACAGTATGTCTTTCGAGTTTCATTAGGTCTAAGCATACAGTGTGATTTAAAACGCATTGTTCGTAGGGTAAGGACACTTTGAACCCATGATTGCCACCGATTTTGCACTGACATACATCTCAAGTCGCTGCGATATGCTTTAGATCGGGGAGGAGTTTCGGAGAGACAGTGTCGGGGTCAGGCTTATGCATGAGTGCAAACAGCTTCCCAGGGTGCGGGTGACAGAAATGGCGACGGACCTTCCTTAGCTTTGCAGTAGTACTGTATACTGATTGACCACTCTATATAAACATGGACACTCTTTCGTACTAGCGGTAGAATCCATCCGTCCGCTTCCGAGTGTACTTCTTCACCGTCGAAGTCCAGTATGAGGCGTGCTTGAGTCAGTAGATCTAAACCAAGCGACAACGGGATACAAACTCCAACGACATCAGCAGTGAATGTGAGGAAAAAGCGGCTGGAGACTGGAATCCTTACTAGAATGTTACCAAGTCCCTTGGGCGTAGAATCAACAAATTTGAATGTGAGTTTTGTTCTTTTGACAGCCTTTTCCAGGTCCATGTTAAGAAAGCGACAGTAGTCTTTGGCTTAGGGTCTACCGATTACGGTTTTTTGCGCACCCGAATCTACATATGCACCTTTGGAGTCGACCGAAGTGGGATCTTCCCAAGACGAACTCATTACAAATATCTCGTTAGTATCAGAGTAAATTTCTGGGTGAACTTCGGGAAGATATTCAGCGGTTTCTGCTGATCCCTCTGCGTTGATTTCACACTGCAGAACTTCCTGGAAGATTTCAAGGTCGTCTGGTTCGGCTCCGTCTCCGTAGCTAGCGTCATTCTCACGTGAATAGCCTTCGACCTGCTCGCAAAGATCGGCAAGTACCATGAGTATGCAATTTTTACTCAATTCTTTACGCTTGTAATACCTTAGTTTTTCGGGAAGCAGCTCTGGCTGCATTGAAGGGCTTTTTAAAATCTTTCAATATTTGATTAGGTTCCCCTCAGTTGAAAAAAACCTAGATGTTCAGTGCAGTTCTCCTAGTGCGTCCTTACTTTTTATTCGCGACCGTGCGTCCTTTTTATTGTAATTGTAACGCCTCTGGCCTGCGTATTGAGTACTGAGATGCTCCTAATCTTGTTTTTTTGTGTGTCGAAGCGCGCTATTTCGTGCGAGTGCAAGATTAGCTTCCTTGTCCAGTTGCAGTGCAGCTTCAATCTCACCTTGAAGCATTTTGAACGTTAAGTTATGTGTTGCAACTCGACTAAGCGGCTCTCGCGACCATGAGTCTCCGATAGCAGCGTGTCTGAGGAACTCGATTTTATGTGCACATCCGCGGTGTGGTGACTGCATTTGGCGGGAAAGCTTGGTGATGAGCTTGTACACCTTAGGTAACGCAGACGAGATTTACAGGGCACTTTTGACGAGCTCTGACACCCTCAGAGTATTCAAATAGTTCTTCGTGAGAGTCTGTTGGACAGGAGAATTATATTCCCGATTGATAATATTGGTAGCCTGCTGGAAACTATGATCAAACTTCTCGCCTTCCACAAGGAAAAAGCTTTTTGCATTTTTCGACAGTAATTTGTGCAAGTACTGTAGCTTTTGCTGAGGATTTAGACCGTAGTCTCTTGAGAATTGCGAGTAGTCGTCGATTTAATCCATCCACTACTCGCCGAGGTCCCCTGCGAACTTCTTGTCGGAGTCTTTTAACCTCATAGCGATGTTATGAGCTAGCCCGTTCCCGTTCCTAGTGTTTGCGTTAGAGTCTGTGGTTTCGATAATGATAGGCGTCGAATCCTGCAGGTCCGTGCTTACTTTGCGATCGGTATCCACGATCAGCTGCGCTATCTATACCGCCGCGTCTCTGTTCGCGGGTTCATCGTAGATTTCGTTGGAAAGAGTCATAATGACGCGTCGAAAAGAGTTATGTTGCAACGTAGCGCCCCCGGTATTGAGAACGTTTCGCAATTCAACCCATACTGAAGGCATATCACAGATCTCTTTGGCGAACAAGCGGGCAGGTCGGAAGAGTTCCGGAATCATCTCCTTGAGGTGAAGGCAACTTAAGTCTGGATTCAAGGATTGTATCGAGACCACGAAAACCATTTGAGCTCTAGTCAGCGAGACGAGCTCTTGGTCTGATATGGTTTCATGAACCGAGGGCACCATTGTTACCAGATGGATCTTGCTGCGACATAGTGAAGTGTCATGAAATGGGCCCCGAGGACCTGTCGGATTTGTCACTGTTTTGGCGAACTGATCAACAGGGCGCGGCAGCGCAAGTTCTCTTGGACGTATAACTCGATTATTCTTTTCCACGCAAACTTCTGGTCTTGAATATACTTGAGAAAAAGTAGAAGTGTGCTCCGACCCTCGGCGGCCTGTACCTTACTGGCTGAGGTTTCAGGGTACTACGAACCTTGTACAGTCCCCTACTGGCCTGGGGTTCGGGTATTGACCCTTGGCACGAAGTCGCCCCCACTCCGGAGAGGGAGTCCTTTCCACAGTCTAACCTAGCACAGGCTCAGTGCATGAAAAACAACCACAACCGAGATCAACGACCAACAAAGATACCCAAGAACAAAGACCAAGAACAAAATCAAGAACAACGAAGGTCAATAACAACAATCAACACCCAACGACAAAGACCAACAACAACAACATCGGACAGCCAGCAGTAACAGTCAGCAACAACAGCCAACAACAGCAAGAACAACAAAAAACGAGCAAACGAAAACCACCAAACGACAACTAGATGCAAGCAAAAATCAAACACTTAGGATGGTAAGGGGTTTGGGAATGAATGGGAGAGGAGAGTGGGAGGGGAGTTTGAGTGAGGAGGAAGAGTTTGAAGGGGGCAGTGGGTGAGGGGAGGGGTGAGAGGTGAGTGAAGAGGGAGAGGGGGATGCATCTTTTGGTAAGCGGGGAAAGGAAAGGAGTGGAGTAGGTGGCGGGGTGGCGGGGGTATAGGCGATAGGAGGGGGGAGATGATGGGGTAGTTGGAGGAAATGGCGAGGGGAAAGGAAGCGCGTAGGAAGGGAAGGTTGGTTGGGAGAAAAGGAGGTGAAAAATGGAGTAGGCGAGGGATGGCGGGTGGGGTGAAAGGAGAGAGGGGGGGCGACGTAGGCGGTGTAACTATTTGGAGGGAAAAGCGGGAAAATGTAACTGTTGAATCCAAAAAAAAGAAAACGTAAGCAACTTGCCAATTAGCGTCGTGCTACTGCGTTTTTACTAGACAGGCCTTCGACCGACCTGTTGAGTCGGGAGGACGTGCTTTCTGTCGGCGGAACAATACGAAACGAGACGGTTCAAAGAAAAACAAACCGGCGGGCAGAAAGAGTTTGTACTCCACTCGGCCGGGAGAAAGTCGTACTTATTGCAACCACCGTCGCCCGTAAATTTTAGTCCTGTAATCCGATTAAAACTAGAGACTACAGAAATAAAAGCGAACAGCACCAAAGTTTCCAATATCTTTCACATTCACATGCTAGAGGGCTGCCTTGAAGTTTTCTAGGGTACTGTGAAACTTTATTTATTTATTTATTTTTGAGTAATAGCCGCCTTACGGGCTATGTACTGTGCTGTACTGCTGTTTGTAATCAATAGGCAAGGGAAGTGCGACATGCAGGGCCACTAAAATTGACTAGCTTTGGAGAGGGAGGCAAAAGTCTGCATGTTGCGGGCTACGACTAATCAACGAAGCTTCACATGTGGATTAAATTGCGTAGGTCAGCTTTTGATGAAGCCGAAAGGACATGTTCGCTCTAGATCTCGGGTAAGGGCCGCGATGAAAGTCGCGTGATCGTCGATGATCTTACGTGTGGTCTCCGACGGGCGTCCCAGGGAATCAAAGGCTAGCGGCACAGACTGCGAGCCCGGTTGCGGGCGTCCTGGTGAAGCATGGATAGGAATGGTTGCGATTTTGGTTTCAAAGTCCCTCAGTTTCCGTCTTTCCGCCGCATTGGCAGCGGAGTGCCCTTCCTGGGCTCCCTTGGAAAGGAACGGGCTATGTTGTCAGGGTAATACTGCAAGGGAATACTGCAATGCAGAAAAGGAATGAATCTTGTTCGGTCGGAATTGAATGATCTTCATTAGGGCCAATGCAGGATGCCGATGGTAGGGAGATTCAATGTAGTGGGCGCAAGCGATGAGAATATAGGAGCGTGATGGCTCCCGTAATTTTAAGAGCCGTCTGTCGGTAAATACGTTGATCCGGAGGCGTTTTATGATCCGTGTAGCAGCTGTATGGGGCGTAGTCGTTGGAACTGGGTGATTTGGGAACCAGTGCAAAAACCAGCGAAGTGCGAGGTGACGGGGATGCCCCGTGAGGATAGGCGAGATGAGTAAGGATGGAAAGAAACCGCTTCCTGGCGGGACTATGGTGCCGGGGTGAGAAACGAGTTGACGACGCTGCGCAATGTTTTCTTAAGTGCCCTTGAGCGGTTGACTCCCGAAATCGTCCCTTAATGGCAAGAAAATTACGAGAGGCCAAGTATTAAGACTGATCAGGGAGCCTGCAAAAGGGGAGAGATCATCCAGGTTGCTCTAGAATTCTCTGGACTTGCCCGTCGGTTTCGGCAGGGTGCAGCAATTGCTTAGTGACGAACTAAATTTGAAACATAAGAAGATAGTGAAGCGCCCGTCAATGCTTCAACATCACTAGGATTTCAGGCTCACGTGGGCCAAGGAGAAGCTGCGAAATGGCCCCGAATGCTGGAGTTCTCTTGTTTTCTCTAATGAGAAATGTTTCAACCTGGAAGGGCCAGATTGTTTTGCCAGTTATTGACATGACATAAGGACGGAGGAACATATGTTCTCTACGTGCCACCAAAGTAGTGAGTCGGTCAAGTTATAGGGAGCTATTTTCTTACCATGCCATTTTGTTGTTATTTGACTTGAAATATAGGATTGATTCCGCGGCGCACTTCGAAATATTGCAGAAGATTTATTCACTTCCGAACAGACATGCTTGGAGATAATTGGATATTTCAGCAAGTCTGTGCGGCCCCACATCGATCGAAGTATAACAAAAAAGTGGCCCAAGATCAAAAGATCGCTGTTATAGAGTGGTCTGCTAAATCCCAGATCTAAATATTATAGAGAAAGTTTGGGGATTGATGGCGTGGAGGTTTTATCAAAATGGAAAGCAGTTCAACTGCGTGGAGGATATAACTGACAGGATATTGGATGCGTGGGTGAACCTGAGTGATGATTACCTCCACAGCCTTTTCGATTCTATCTCCAGGTGTGTCATTGAGGTAGTTCAGAAGAAGTAGGATGAAGCCAAGGACCAGCGTAAGGTTTGTAAAGGTTTGAAAGTTTTGGGTCATATAGGATTTCATGTACTCATTCAGATTTCGTTCAGTTTTTCAAAGAAATCACGGTTTTTGTTGTAGCCGTCTTAAATATGAGTCCATTATTGGATATAGCCCCTCATTTTACCTTAAATATGTGACGAGAACACGCATAGCCCAAATTTAAGTGATATTTTCGCTCCCTGTGGTCTGTGTACTTATACAGATTTTGTGCAGTGTACAGTGATGTCGGTGAAATGTTTTTTGGTTATATATTTTACGTTCTATATTGTTCCTTAATGTAGTATCTCCCAATAACTCTAAATAGCTCTTCGATTTGTGGCCTGAGCAGGATCCCATCAATTCTTTTACCGTTCACTGCTGTGCGTTTTTTTAGTGTCTATCTGTCATAACAATGTCCTCATATGAGTACAAATCTATTTGCCTTAAAAATATTTACATGGGGTAATTGGAGTGCTTCACTAATTAGGGAACAACAACCGACAATATCTTTCAAATATTAGAGCACCCCACATTCCCCGCTGATTAGGGGTGTAAGACGTCTATTTTACAAACAATAGGGGCAGTTTTGTGTATTAGAGGGTCTGAAAATGAGGTAGAGTAAGGAGCGATGACCTCATACTTTAAACATATAAAAACATTTACAGTGAGGCTACTAAAAACAATTTTGTGTCCTTAAATATGCACTATAAATTATACTCTAGAAACTAAGAATTAAAGTAAAAAGTTCCTTAGCAGCCTAATTCTACACCAAAATAGCTGAACCATCCATAGATAGGCACCGAAAGGGAAAAATAAAGCAAATTGGCATTAAAATTGAGTGTTATTGAGTGGTAAAAGATGGATTATACTCTGACCAGCTTTAAAATCGCCGAAGCGTGTATTTGGATTGTTATTAACTAATTTACGAAGATTTCCTTAGCAATAAAAATATCTGAGTTAACGTTAGCAAAAAAGAAGAGGAAATGTTTCTAGTAAAAACTGAGCAATTAAATTTTGTCCTAATATGGACACAATGTTCCGATTGACATTTTTCAGTACTTTAAACGCCATTCTAAATTTAAGTAGAATGGAATCCCCAATTATTTAAATATGAGTCACCATTTGTGCGTAAAAAATTGAGAAAGTGGGTCAGCGCCTCGACATTGTTAGAGGACGACCACTGGTAACGAAAAATGTAGGGCTAAAGTTTACTCCGAGAATTAGAAAAAATGGTGTAGTAGGGAAAAGTTTCTGTATTTCCTCGCAATTGACCTTCATTTCATATTTATATATACCTTTCCTGGCTAATTATTTAAAAATATGTGATAAAAGTAAAACTCTACATAGAAATATTCAAAAAATGCACTACTTCTTTACAAAACCCATTTATGTTCCCTAATATATAGCATTGAGTGTAGTTTAATTGTTTGTCGCACTGTACAGCCACCGGCATTGCTTCTTTCAGTGATTTTTTGTGATTTCATTCTTTTTCATGCCGGCGCACTGTTACTAGTAAGTATTTTACTGTATAGTAAGGTCAGTTTTTCGATTTTCAACCTCCACTGGTCTTTATGTTGCAGTTTACCCAAGTTGGCCTCAAGAAATTCAGTCAAGACTACTCGAACCCCAGCTTGGACCTGATATTTCCGCAGGTGAAAGACACCCATTGGGGCAAATGTAGCCTCTTTGCGCCTCTAACATGGATCTCCAGTACTTTTCTGACATATGTTTACTCAACTTTACTTAACTCGCCGTTGTATATAAAAATAACCTATCCAACAAGTATTTATGCTTACCTGGCCACTAGAGCCCATGAATACCCAGCCATCCCGGTGTTGGCTCTGAACTTAACTCCCAACTTCCGCCTTTGCAGCTACCTTTACGGCAGAAACTTTGGCTTAAGCCGCGTATATCCGCCCGAGCTCATCTTCTAATCCCCCCTCTCTATCCACTATTATACCACTCCTTTCATTGTTTTCTGGGATATTTATTCACACTTGGCGCCTCGGATTCCGGTGCATATATATAAACAGGAACTTCGAAGTTGTCGTTGGTGAAAACAATCTTATCTCCAAAGGAAATAATCAGCACTGCTGACCTACTACTACCTCTCCTTTTATCCAGTATTTCACCACCGGTGTTCTCCGATTTGTTGAGTTGATTTTTCTCAAGTTTCTAGAATTCTGTGTGTCCCTGCTCAGCTAAACAGCCCGGAGGACAATTACACTGTCTAGTCATCCAAGGAATCACCCCCGCTATGCCACCTCAACTTCTCCTCCACGTTGGCGAGCTGTGCTAATGCATCGCAGGGTGTTTAAAAAGAAAGTCAAACAGCGAACACTCTGAGAGTATTGGTTTGTGTGTGCTGGTTTTCTCATTATCTTACGTCATTCCGTACTTAGACGAGAAAAACCGCTCACAGCGCATTGCACTAAAATGACTGGTAAAAATTCAAGCGGAAGCTTGTTTTTACTGAGACCGATATGTTGTGCACTAGCTTCCCGGTCTGGAAATAACAAATAGCGACAAGATAATGTTGTAATTCTCTAATTTGTGGAATGATACCCTATCAGGCAAGTTTTAGTTTCCTTTCGCAACTTAATTTTGCATTCCTGGTTCTGTTTAAATTTGATTCTTGCTCTATTTCTTAGAAGACGGAATAAACCCTAACTGCAACTGCATCAGTTTTGTAAGACCCATGCACCACCTTACAACTGATAACGAGTCGTGATATAAAAATGTTCAGAAAACATTACTAAAGGACATATAGGGGCCCTTTTTGTTCTCCAGTTTAGCTTTAAATGGCTCAAAAACGAAATTTCCCACTGATAGTATAAAACGAGTATACCATTATGATCAATTACAGTTGCGTCCTTCTCCATGATATGCTCGAACAAATGAATCAGTCTAGATTATTTGTAGCAAATGCGCCGGAGGAAGAGGTTTTTTGTCTGAATGGTCCACAGGCGTTATCAGACGGAGTTTCAGAACGCTAAATTGTTAAAGCAACGAATCAAACCTCAAATTTTTGAAATGCCAATAGTCTCTTCAAGAAAATGAAGTCTTAATGTTTGTAACAATAAAAGATTGAAGTCCAGCATTACTTAGCATATGAAAATTCAAAATATTCAAACTAAGAGCAAATTTTAGGGCGTTTTAGATTTTAAGAAAAATCATTAAGGGCGTTTGTACTTGCTGACAGCGCAACAGAATCCAGAGGTTTGGGCTTCCCGCCTGTACAAGATAATTGAGCAAAGGCAATCACATTATTTTTCATTAAGTAGTCCAAGCACCTGAAGTGAAAATAAGCTACGTTTCAATAATAAATGAGCTGTACCTTCCTTCCATTTTCGTAAAATCCTTCATATGTGTGTAAAATGCGGGCACTCATCTCGTTAAATTTACGGTACCAACACTTCCGCCTTCTTAACAAAATGAAGTTTTTGTTTTGTGGAGGATATTGAATAGAAATTACTCATCATAAAAAGGTCCATTGCGAAGAACATGCTATTATGGAACACCTCCTTCCTTAAGACAAAGTGTAATAGTGAGTCCAAAATCCAAAAAAAATTTCATATAGCGGTACATCTGTGCTGTCTATCGGACGTTCTATCGCTATAATTTAGACTTAAAAAGCTAAATGTAAATGCAAAAAGAGTCTTTTTTAGATCTTTGTTTACATCTAGAATGCGTTCGAATGCATATTTCCGGCCAACAATATTTTGACACGTTGACGCATAGACGTTTGCGGGAACGCAAAGGATGGAGCATCATAATTTCGCACTGATGACGCCCGCATATAAAGCATCCTACAAGTTGCAACAAACTCAACTCAAACCGCTATCCCCCACACAATCAACCTACTCTCACTCACCAGAAATGAAATCTTCAGCAGAAGTGGACATGAACAGCAGGGGGGACAACTTCTCCCCACAAGAGGATTACATTCTAGCTGAGGCGTGGATATAGGCTTCTACAGTGGTCTTTGACCAAGATGCGGAAAAATTATGGACTTCCTTTCTGGAATTGATTGAGAAAAAAGAATCTGTTCGTGAACGCTCGGCAAACAGTTTGAAGAGCACGTGGACAACTCTACAGCGCGTGACACAGAAGCACCTTTTCGCGGATAAGTTTATCGTGCCAAAACACCGTCGCGAGAGTCTGAGGAGGTTACCTTGAAGAATATCATGCTCCTATATCGCGAAAGTTGTGGGACTGTCAAAACAGATGGCAAAAAAATCTCGTCGGGCTCCTGTTATCAATTGATTATATGCGATAATGCTGCTTGTGAAAAAACCTAAGTTTTATATGGTTTTATGTGGTGTCGAGAAGGAAAAGTTGCCAAAGGATGTCTTGGATAATACTAAGCCACTCTCTAGCAACTCAAGTGACGCAAACAGTCCTTGCCCTTCTAAGAGAGGTAATGGACAGTCAGGGGCGGTTTTTGTGGATGATGAGGCGCCGGATGAAAAGGATAGAATGGTGAATATCAAGAAGGATAAACCAGGCAGTGGTCGCCCTGCAGCGTCTCAGAAGAGAAAGAATGACTCCGCAGCAGAGGTTGGTGCGCAAAGGATGGCAAAGTCTATGGAAAGTATGAGTGCGGCGATGCGTGGGGGCGCTTAGTCAAAGCTCAAGCTATAAATTGCTGCACTACAGTTCAAGATAATCAATAGTATTGATTTACCGTCGTCTGAGAAGAACTGGAGGATAATTGAACTTCTGCAGGAGTCCAAGATGGAATCACCAGCTGAAAAGCCTAGGGTTGCGCCTCAGTCCGAAGGAATTGAGATTGCCCCAGGAGCAAGTGCGAGTGCGACGGAGGAAGTAAATTATGGAAATAAGGAGCAATAATTGGATTACACCAGAATGTCGTCGAGCGTCTTCGAGCGAAGAGGGCAAAGTCCGCAGAGGGAGCCGTAGGTGACCGGAGGCAAGGACCAATTGCGCGATGAAAGTCGAACCCGTAATAAAGAAGTGCATTTTACTTAGAGCTACTCCTCGCGAGCGCCTTCTACAGACTAAAGATGCTATGTAATCTCTTTGAAAAGGTCATGATGCATGTTACGACTCATAACCAATATGTCCCTCTCCAACAGGGCAGTTATACCAAACACAATATCGTCCGTTCCTTGGGAATTGTGCACGAATCCAAAGTTATCTGCTACTTTATCCCAGTCCAAAAACTCCTCTACGAACCTATGTCAACGTCTTCCATTTCATAATCCAACTCTCCATCGAGGGACATTTTGATAATCGTGTTGTGCAATATGATGCACACCTGACTTAATATGAAGGTCATCTCATCACTCCATTCATGCCTTTCTTGCCTCAATATCTTGAATCTCCCCGCGAACATCCTAACATTCGTTCAATATCTTTCCGAACCGCTTCTTGTCTCTCTTTCATGTGTTCCTCTCGCTTATTCCCAGGAGCAGCAATGGGAACGCCAAATATAGACCAATCTGGAAATATTCTTTATACCAGCATATACAAAAGCCAATTATTTTTTACTCTGTTCAATAAATATCCTTCCGGTAGCTTCATTGTTCTTTTGTTCCTCAATTTATCAAGAATTGGAGGACTGTTGGCAAGTTTCGTTACATCATTGTTTGATTCACACCTTCCCGCAAACCAGTGCCAACAATACAAATCTTTGTCACGGAGTGCCTTACAACTCAATGTACCTAGCTTCCCATTTTTTAGATTGTAGTATTGTACTTTAAGTGCATGACGACAATTAGACAACCAATACAAGCAGGAACCCCGGCTTCAGCATATTTCTCTTCTATATTCTGAACTTCGTCGAAGCTTGGCTACCTGTTTAAGAACGGCCCTCTAAAAATATCAATTACCACTACCAAACATCTCTTGAAAAACATTCTCTGTGACTCTACACCTACTCTGCACATGTAATCCATTCGTCTAAAGAAGCTTCCTGATGCTACCCCTCGCGGGAGGGTCAGTAACTTCCCAGCAGCATCTTTTACTTGTTTAGCCACAGATTACTTTTGCAAATTCTTGTCATGTAAGAAACAATAGAGCTTAACAGGTATACGGAAGAAATTCCTAAATTGGTTCGTTAGGTGCACATGACATTGCGAAAGATAGTCGTTAAAACAGGTGCAAGGCCCTCTACTGATATTCTTGCTTCCTGGTTCTCTGCAGCCCTACTTTTTTCCCCCTGTAGTGTTTCACTGCACTCTACCGCGGCCAATACACTCGCTTGAGCCCCCTTCTTCCCATCAGACTCCAGCAACTGTTCCAACCATTTCTTTAATCATCACCGACGATTCATCACTCATGTTGCCATCGGCCATGGTGCAGTAGATACTGAACGCATTAAACTTCTTAGATCTTAAAGAACTTAAATCTCTGATATATCTCGATAATGGACAGGTTGGCCCAGTTAATTCCACAATAAGATCTTACTAGGTACGCTTTTCTGGCTAATCCGAAGTTCCATTTGCAGCTACTGGTCTAAGTAATATATTAAATTATGGTCTGATTCTGTGGTCTGGAAGGAGGCTTGTAGATTCAGATGTAGGATTACAGAGCCAACCATCGGTTGTTTATTTAATAGCTCAAAGATAAAAATTGAACAAATGAAGAAAATATGGAAGGTAAACAGTAAGAGCTAGGAAATGATTTCAGAGTGCATAGAGGTAGGGAAGTCTAATTTTGTGCATGAGTATTTCCAGGGACACTTTTTTGAAACAGTAAGGTAAGAATGGAAACCCGGTGTGATTCAAGTCGCTTTCTTCGGCTTAAAATATTAAAATTCTTGTCTCGCCTAATTCTGTCATGACATAAGGAAATATATCGGGTTTTTTACAAACCATTAAAGCCCCATATACGTCATAAATTCAGGATGTTTCCCATTATTCTGTATTTCATTTATGATAAATTATTGGTCTTATTGACTCCAAGGGAATACAGGACACTTGAGAAATAGATACTACCATCATCAGCGATAATAATGGTTTAATAATTCAAATTACAGCATTAAAATGGTCCCAAATAGCTTATAATAACCTAATATTTTGCGCAACGACTATTGAATTGACATTTGAGAATACCTTATGACGCTATTCTTTCGACCACAATTCATACTTGACGAATAATGCTCGGTTGAATGGTTAAATTTCACTAGCTGGATTTAATTAGACCACAAATGGTTACGTTATTTTCCTGTCTGATGATCTTTCCGACTCTTTTCATTCTATACTTACTTTATGATTCATTTATCTTGTCGGCCGCACCTGTTCAATGGAGCATAAAATTCTTCATGCTCCATTGAACCTGCGGAACAGTTTTGATACAGAACGATTAATTAGGCATTGGTCTACCGTTCGTGCGTGCTGATAGTGCTTTCCATAACGCATAGTGTTTTAATTTTGTCTTCAGGAATTCTATATGCTTCATTTTGCCTACGTTCTGTGTAGTTGCATTCTTTGGTCTTTGCGAGCGACATGCTGACTGTAATAGTCGCATGATTCCGTTGGTTTGATTTGCTTAATTTTTTCTGCTGCCCGAATTATCTATGTTGCCATCCAAGTGTGCCAAATTGCAAGCCATATCCACATAAGTGTAGTATTGAGCGCGTTCTAGTACCTATGAATCCACTGTACATTTACAAACATTCAAGTCACTCCATTTACCATGGCAAAGGTCTGGGTTCCTATTATAGAGTTTACACACATAGTCAAAAGACTTAAATATGACTAAAATTGCAAAATTACAGACTCTATTGCGTTATTGAAAACTCTTTTTCAGTTGTAATAGAACCTGATCGTATCCTCCCTAATAGTTACGACCTGTAATAAACAAGACTGGTGCAAACTCGAATATCAGGAGGCCTCCCCAATCTTCACCTTTCCCACGGCCCCCTCTACATCACGGAAAGTACTTGATCGCATATCAGCAACCTAAAAGCCCTTCTCACGCTTCCCCTTACCTCTTGTTTGCACTCCCTCTTAACATCGCGATATTCTCCACCACTTTAATCCATGGCATCCCCTCGCGACTGGTATCTCGACATCCTTCTACAACTCGCTCTTGAACTCAAATCATATTTTTTGCCACCATCAATCCACCGGCCCAAGCACAAAGCGGCGCCGCAGTACTTCTCGAAGGCTCCAAATGCAGTGAGCATGCAAACATCACAACGACGTCCAAAGAATGCTGCACCTAGCTTACTCACTGCATCGCCTTCAATCAAGCCACATGGAGAAACTGTTGTAATAACTGAGCCCGAAAATCCCGCCTTCGCCTCCACGCCTGTCGCTCACAATACCACCCTACCCTCTTCTCCCCTAGGCCGACCGACTGTAAAAATATTTCACCGAATCAAGTCAACTTACAGCGGAAAAATCCCCCACCACAACCCTGCCTTCATCGCCGTCCGATAACGACGTTGTGTCTGTCCGTGGAACACTCAAAAAAGAGAAACAAGGGCGACCCGCTAGATGTTACCGGAAAATGACTTAATTATTGTGCGGAAAGTGGCAGCTACAAAGGTTCACTTTTTCTTCTACGGAAACGTGCTCAAAAAGAATTGAGGAGGACGCAGAACATGCAAACGATAACCCTTTGATGTGGACACCTGTGACAGGAAAATATGTGCAAGACCGTTACCGCCGCTTGCAAATTACATTCTATAAGTCAGACAAAAGGGATCATTTCCGGTCCCTTTGGGTGGGGCCTAGGGGAAATGGATGAAGTACAAATGATGTGCCGCGAGGCTCGTGATGACATAAAAAGGAAAAGAGCAGAAAAACGGGCTGCAAAAGATATTGACGATGAAAAGGATAGGATATGCAGAGAACTATATAGTATAGCGACGACTCCGAGGGGAACAGACGCGGAAGGAGAATGTGGCAATGTCAGTACAGCACAGTCTTCCGGTGGACACAGCGCAAAACGCAGCGAGTAGAAACATCGTCGGGGGAACTGGATTGATTTTCCATGCATCTCAGGGATACAGATTTGGCAAGAATAGAGTTTGAGAAAGAAAAATTAGATTTCGAAAAGACCAAACGTGAAATGGAAGTAAGAGAAAGGGAGAAAGAGCGAGAAGAGCGGAAGGATGGCCAAAAAGCCAACCAAGAACTAGAACTGTCCAAGTTATGTTGATGATGGAGATGTTAGGGCAGAACTTTAAATGATGTTTAATATAATTACGAAGATTTGTGTAAAGCTTACTTTGGACTAAAAAAAAGACCTTAAAGTGGCCTATGACATTGGAACACCGTTAAGTCAAGGACTTGAGGCTTGCTGGTATCGGGAACTAACTTATCCGTAAGCGGGGTATATGAAGGGGGAGAGCACGGACAGCAAGATTCTTAGCTGGCGAGGGACAGAATTCAGCGGCACAGAAGTTGAAGCTTTGTCTGGATGTGGCCCATTCCGGGTTCTGCTTGTCTGAGCGCATATCGTAATGGTCATTTGTACGGAAACAGTTTAGGTGCTACCGAAGCGCCAGGTAACGATAATGAACCTGAAGAAAGGGAGAGGTGATAAATGTCGGAAACAGACAAAGGGCTGTCATTGGCGGTGTGATTCATGAATGCTGTTAAAGAGGGCTTGTTCTGGGCAATAGGGGTTTCTAGCTCTGATTGAGGCTGCGGACCAGCTCGCAGGACTTTTTCCAAAGGCCGGAACCTTGTGCGTATGTGTCGATGTAGTGAAGGGTAAGACGTGCAAGGTAACGTGGCTTGGAGGTGAATCTGTGGGCCTGGCTATTGAACAGTACGCTAAGGTCAGCAATTTAATATAGAAAGCAGAGGCCGGAGAGTTATGGAAGCGACCTCTGCTGCAGAGAATGATGGAAAGGAGGCGCCGCTGGCTTTTTTCGTCTATCTCCAAAAGTGAGGAAGTTCGCAGTAACAGTAATGCGGCACAGACGTTGTGATTGCGAACAAACATTTGTAAGATGTAATTGACGTGGAAAGGGTTTGATTTAAAGGATACAAAGGACTTCCTTATATTTTGTTGGGATGTACGGATTGCGTTCGAGGCAAGAAGTCGGAGCCGCCACGAGGGATTAGGGAGGATAAGCTGCAAATTGGAGAGAAGGCGGGGTCGATCAGCTTTTTTGTAAGCCTTTCCAAGGTCTTGTCCCAATGTGTAACGATACTAATCCGTAAGGGAAATGTATTCTTCTAGGAATGGCGGAGGGCACCCGAATTATATTGATATTTGCGGCGGTTATATTCAATTGGGGAAGTTGTCAAGTATCATCGCAGCCAAATAAAGGGATCCAACAGCTGATTCAAGGAATTTTATTTCGTGCTTAAAGTCTACAGTGGTGAAGTATGCCTTGATATCCTTGATGATACATTCAACAGTAATCCTTTCTTTAGCCATACTTCGATTAAAGGCAAATTTCTATGCCTGTAAGTTACTTTCTTTATAGTTAACATCCAAAATCAATGTCTATTGGAACATCTGTCCCCACAATGAAAGTACCCCACTGAATCCAAATGCAATGAATTCAGCAGCGTATTCTCAAGTTCACTACGGCACCATAGCGTCCAGTCATGGAGGAGGCCTTCTAAATGGCCGTATGCATGTAGAAATAGTCCATTAGGAGCAGTTACTGCTTGTAACTTAAGAGAATCCTTGCGTTTAATACGCACTAGAGCATGTGAGATCCACTCGGACGGGCGGTACAGATCACAGTTCCATCGATGAAGCCTACGAAGTTGGGCAACTCATTTAACTTAGATCGAATGAAATCGGCATGTACATGGAGCCTCGCTGTTTCTTAAACTGTGTAGAAATTCCTGCGGTCAACATGCTTCTTCTTTTGGTAAGAAACCACTCTAGTCCTTCTCAGAAAACTCTGATAAATAGTACGAGTGCTTTACAAATAAAGTCTATTCATCAAGCTATAGAGATGGTGTTACTAGTCTTTTCAAAACTACACAACGCAATAGCATAGAGTTGGTGGCATAACGGTTTTCTAGTTGCTTTCTGAGTTGCTAGCCATTCAATAAAATCCATGACATTAACAATGTCATGCTTTTCAAAGCGGAATAGAGTGAGGTAGTCGCTATTTCTGAAGCTGTTAAAGATAAATTTAAGTTTGGATAATGGTATCTTGTTGCTTCGTTGCAACATGTTGGTCACATCTGATGATTTAATTTGATTCTGCCTACAACGAATGAGAGAACTGCATGCAATGTAAAACTTGAATTCTCGCCGTTAAGAAGACATCTAGAGATATCCAGGAGAGCTAACTTCCAATTGTGTAGCCTTTCGGTGCACCTTTGTTTCATAAGTCTCTTAAGCGGCCTTTACCCATCTCTCTGCTGTTGATAGTGACGATTATATGCACTGTTTGTCGTGGTATGGACACCATCCGCACCATGACAGGCATTCACAGCGCGGCTGGCGCCAAAATAGTGAGTATTATCTGTACCATAATACTCGCGGTATGCCTTTCTCGGTGCTCTCCGTAAATAGCCCATAGGGAGTCATGAGAAATACTTGGAATGTTTTATCATATCATGTGAGTGGGTTCGGACTCATATTTTATTCGAAAGTTTTACGAGGCATAATATTTCTAATATTTGAAGGGAATGTTGAACTATTTCCAGTACTATATAAAGGACCCGCATATTGGCTTATGTAAAATGATATGGTACAGTACGCACTTTTCTTTTGGTGTTTGGGCCTTTCCCTGCGAAGGCTGGCCTCATTTTAAATAATTGAAGTTGTAAAAAAAATTTAAGTGATGAAAAATATTAATACCTCGAAATGGCTATTTTCGCGGTAGCTTTTTCACGTTTACAGATTATCCCAGTCTTATTTATTCAAGAAAATACAGCTCTTGGAGGGAGACTAAGAAAAGTTGAAGGATTTCACCAGGTCCAGACAGCTGTCGCTGGCTCACCTTTGCACTATCAGTTTACTGTAAAGCAGCGAGACCAAAATACGACTCTCCTGTCAGTTATAAGCGTTACTAGTTTCGCCGACCCAAAATTAAAAGAACAGACTAAAGGATATAACTAAAATTTGTGATCCTTGTCAATATTTGGACCAAGGTGCCGAACGGTTCCGTGGGGCGAATCGAACATGAAATCTCAGGTTAAATAGGCTTGTAATTTTAGATATTGTGTACTTCAGAAGCTAATCAGTCGTACAATTCGTGGATGAGTCCACTGTGGTGTAATCTTCTGCAGTAATGCTACGTCGTGAGAGACTTGGGGCGCAAATTATCTGCTGAAGTGCAGCAAATGAGCGTTAATTTATTACGTCATTATCTCGCGCACGTTAATTCAGTACTGTAACTATTATTTCTTATTATTTCTGAGAGATTGGGTGATATTCTATTCGTACCATATCTGGAGACAACTGAGATTTGACAGAGCCCCTATTAGAATCTCTCATGGACTTGGAGCGACACACAAAAGAGAAAAAGGCGCGTGGGCGTGCCCACGATTTCCGCTATACTAATCGTATCCCCTCCGCTCCCGAAAGCTGACCTCATCGTAAAGTATCCAGTCTACATTAAGCAACAGACACACACTCTAATTCTGCTTCTTTCTTACCCATTTTCAGCACTTAAATATATAAGTTGATCATTTACTGATAAAGAAACAAATTTCAGAAAAACTTTTATGCACTTCCCACGTCTGGCTAACGAACAAGTAGATCTATTCGAATTGAAGCACGTTCTAGGCTAGGTATATGTGATAGTTACCACGGTACTTCTCGCGAGCCTTACTGCAAGAAAATATTGGTGCGGACATATTTTTGGCTCTGGCATGCGCCGTAAAGGTAATGAACAACACATTAGGAACAGGCGGGTTGGTTACACCTCCATTGTTATTCGAAGATTCCCCTTGGGTTAAACCACCAGGAGGGCCTACACAGAAGCATGCCTCCATAGAAGAACGCATAGAATGCGCAAAAGTCGCTGGAAATAAATGGAGTTACGGATTTCTTTACGACAACTCAAGCGTCCCCTACATCATTCCGTTCCACCTGCAAGTGAAAAAATTATATGGACGGGAAAAAGCACTTGTTTGGCAAAAAGGCTTGTGAAATAAGTATTTGAGAATGGCTTGGACCATATAAACCATGAAGTAAAGATGGCTACATATATGAGGTTTTTTCAATGGGTACAGAAAGGAAGTTGGTACTTGAAATCGGTTCGAACTGGAAGATTTGTGTACCCAAACCGCTCAACCTAGCACAAATAAAATCATATTATTCGACGAAAATTCTCTCCTACTCTTCTCTTGCAGATCTTAAGAGTAATATGTCTTCCTTCCGGACTTAAAAAATAATTGATATTAGTGACAAATTTTATTGAACCAATTGAAAAGAGAGAATCATAGAAGGAGATGCGATACACCAAATTCGCTGAAGTACATTCTATCTTTGACTGAGGGAAATTCATGGTAGTCTGATAGCAGACGTAGTAACCAATGAAAAAATCCTACCAGGTCTCTCTGTATAGGCTATGAAATCAACTCTGAATGTCCAAGCAAATTTTAATGCGAGGTATGTGATAATTAGTTATCGGATCAAATGAAAGGAGCTAATGGTTCATAATAGGAACACCCTGGGTCTAAAAGCACTCCAACTACTACTTTTTTAGCAGCAATAACGTATTTCGAAGTTTGATCCTCTCACATAACACTGGCCTACTTTTAAGCCTTAAAAAACCCTGGATGAGAACTATATTCGAATCATCCTTGACCAGAATTTGAATTGAAGAATTTTTACAGGTTTTCCGAACATTTTCTGTCTTGTGTGATGATGGGGATTTATGGCATACTAAATAGAATCGCCAACACTGTACAGCTCTTGAAAGGACTCAATGTAGCCTCGACTCAGAATTTCACCACCTATTCGAAGAGAATATTTTCGTAACAAGCAGTGGAAACTATGTAAAATATCTTCTACGACCTGGAAATTAGAAATTCCGACAGCATACTGCTGAAAACAATGGGAAAAAAATAACTAAGTAGTCCTCGCTTTCGTTCAAATACAAAGGTTTCTAAATATCATGCGTTAGTGAAAATGCATTAGTCATTGACCAAATAGAATACCATAGAAAACTAGACTATATGTCACTAGACTCTATTATCAAGATTTCAATTTGATTTACATAAAATTGGCGTGTTAATTAAATTGCAGACCCGATTGTTTCCTTAAATTGCTCGACTAGCCAAAAATGACAGAATAGAATGTTTCTATAGCAACCATGTGTATACATAAGTCATTTGAAGGAGGCCATTAAATATGAAAAAGAGAACAGAATTGCGCTCAAGTCATCTAAGCTAGACTTGGATACACTCAACTTAATCGCGTCTTGAGATGATTCGTACGTAAATAACGTCGATTTATCATCGCAGCTGGGCTACAAAATATTCATTGGTAATGGGGGCAATAATGCTACACCATTTTTTCGATCCTAAGTGGCAAGTCGTATCACTATATTAGCAAAAGATGATGATTTTATGTCTTCTATTGATATGTTCGGCTACATATAGCACTATCGAAGGAACTGGCGGAAATAATTAACTAAAATATTCCCGGGCAGTTGCAAACTGACGGTGAAAGTTTATTTGACGTTAACCTAAGGTATATCGGCACACCAAAAGACATGATTTCTGGTATAGCTACCATAAGAGAAGGATTCAAGGACCGAGGTATGTCCGACATTGGATTCATAATGAGCTCAACGATTTTTGCTGATTTGTTGACTGAACAGATGGCGCAGGCACAGCTGATATTTGTCACTGGCAGCGGGAATTGGATTGTAAACCTGGAAAAAAGGATCTTTAGGAGTCACATTCACGCATAAAAAGTGTTAAAAACTACTAATTCTGTCGCAATTGAATTTATTGGGTTTACTGTTTGTATAATTAAATAATTTCAGCTAGTTGAATGGTTTCTAATTCAAACAAATTGAAGGTTTTCAGCTAGTTGAAGGCATGGGAAATTATCTCACGTTGGGTCAAATAAGTTTCTACAATTTTCGCTTGGAAGTACCACATGACCTACTTGCATGGCTGAAGTTGAAAACAACCGCAAAACCAAATGCCTGATTTGTATACTGCCACTATATCAAAATATACACCAAGCCGATGCTTATTTATTTATCCCCTGTCCCGAGGATGAGTGGTGGGAATACCGAGTTCAATTTTTTTCATTATTGGAGCCACTCGTTTCAAAATCTAAAGACGTCCCTTTGTTTTTTGCATTGATCGACGTACCTTTTCCATCTTTTTCTCTGAGCAACAAGCGCCATATGCAGTTTGACACAGAATACATCCCGCAGAAAAGCTAATTCAGTCAACTCACAAGGCGACGCTGTGTAAAAAATGTGGGACTTGCGTGCGCACAGTGAGCTGTTCGGTGCCGGACTACTCCGTCGAGTGGTGAAGGCTGTGCTGGGGTGTGTTTGCTGCTCTGCGTGGGAATCTGTTGTAACTGTTTATTGTCAAACGGCTCTGCAACTTGTTTCTTCTGCTGGTTTGGCTGAGCTGAACAGGTAGCTTCTTTTGCTTTGATGCTATGCCCTGCTTTTTCGGGTTGTCTCGTCTCGGCTGTGGTAGTTTTTTTTCATTTGAGGTCTTCTTATAACTCCTTAATGTCGGCCGAATGATGGCTGGCACTGGCCGCACTGGCTAGCAGAGCGCCAACACTTCCACCCGTGCTGATGTTGGGCATTCATTTCATTGCGTAGAGGCTGTCTGGCTCCGTGTCAGATCCTCGCTGTCGGTCACCGCCTACCTCCACTGGACCTCTGGGTTGGCGGAGCCGCCATGTTTTTCACTGAAATTGGGCCAGCGGTGTTGAGTGTGACTGACATCGCGTGGAAGCTCCCTAGCACGGTATCGAAACTTACCTGTCGATCTGTTTGTCGCGTGAATATTCCGCCACCATCCGATGCAGTATTAGAACCAAGTACAGTGTCGTGTGATCCGTACTGTACTTTTTCTGAATCTGCGTACAGTACACCACTAACATCTGCGTCACCTTAACTTCATACAACTTGTCTCCGATTTTGATATACCTCACGCACTAAAGTGACCCATTCGTTTCCAGTTAGGTTCAGACCTGGAGAGTGACAGGGCACGGAATTAAATAAACATAATTTAATTCCAAGAACACCTTTATTTTACAACATGGTAATTTAATGGAATTAAATCATGTTTATTTAATTCCTTAATTAATTCCTTAATTAAATAAATAAATATTTATTATTTAACTAAATTCATTAATTAAATAAACATGATTTAATTCCTTAATTAATTCCTTAAATAAATAAATAAATATTATTTAACTAAATTCCTTAATTAAATAAACATGATTTAATTCCATTAAATTAACATGTTGTAAAATAAAGGTGTTCCTAAATATTTTTCTGTGAATGGTAAGAGCCTTTTCTCTAAACTCGTAAATTTCAGCTGAACATTACGTTTCTCGGAAACAAAAACGGAATCAGAAGCATCATAGCTTGATAAAACATCCCAAAACATTAGAGATTTACGGTTGCTGGTGAGCTGAAAAAAACTGGGTTTCTTCTCATAAATTGTGCCAATAATATGCAAACCCGTCAGATTTGTTAACATTGAACTTTTCTTGTCCATAATGTAACATCTTTCCAATTAAATAAGCTGTAGGGAACTTTTTCTTTTGTCCGTTAGTACCTTTCTTCGTTATGCTAGATCGTCATCATAGAAAATGTTTTCTTCTCATTATACACCATGTTATCGCTATCCAACAGAAACTGTCGAAGGTTACATAAAGAAACGGATAGTTTTAGGTTATTTTCGGCTCGTATGTGCTGATAATTCCGGAAGAGGCATGAATTAATAGGGATCGAAGCTGGATAGCGGTTATTTTTTTCGATCTTTCGAGCTGATTTTACATGTTGAACCCATTTGATCTGATTAAATTGTGTTTTAAGATCTAGACTTCCCGATAAATTCAGTAACTTCTCTATTTAATTCCATTTACTGGAAAAGGGCTACAATTGGACACTTCTATAGTTCGGCGAGTCTTACAGATCTGCCCATTCCAGTTTGAATTTTGAATGAAATGAGCTGAGGGTGTAAGGGGACTGGCCGCAGTATTGTATGCACAACTTAGATTACGCTTTATGTAATTGTATTTTCTGCTACGGAATTCAAATCAAATTCTTTTTTTGTGTGGAAAGAAGGTTTCAACCAAAAATTGGGGTGCTTACTGTATCTGCTTTATATGTATATAAATTTTTTAGTTCCGTACATATACCTTATGTCTAGCTAGGCTGCTGAAAAATCCTCCTTTAGGCACGGTTCTTGTTGCTCTTTGTATTCATATCCCTAATGAAGATTTTGTTCTGTATACCATGCAATGGATAAAAATTACCGTTTTGGTCAAAAGCCTCTACCGCACAGTATACCATGCAGCACATGCTTATAGTAGGGCGGGTTTGACGTCATCCTACACGTAAAATAATAGCTTCATTCTGGATCCCTGATCTAATTCATGAACGAAAGGACCTATTCTTAGGATCTAATGTTCAAAATCCAAATTTTATGCCCTCAAAGCCCATTCGCCGTCACCAAACCTTCCATGCACACCGCCAACGTTATCATACAAAAAGTCCCTCCCTTTCATCATGAGTTCGTTGATCCCGGTCCCCTGTCTTTCCCTTCCTTGGAGCTTAATGAAGCGGTTTATGGCGGTAGGAACTGCCAAAACGGGCAGCGATACGTCAAACTCCGCCAGTTACCCAAGTTTTTGGACAACGAAGTCATTATTCCACACGCAAGCTGTGAAGGCGTTGAGTTTCCTACTGGGGGGATAAATAATTCAGCGGTTGGTGCTAGAGTTGAAGTGGTTGTTAGTTCTGGATTTGATGCTGTATTGGCAGGAGCTGTTGCGAGTATAGAATCTTAGAGTGCGGGGAAAGGTACTGGGAGACATTCTCTATGAGGCGCTGGGAGAGATGCTGGTAGAATTGCTGGAAGGGATGTTGTAAGAGGAGCTTAAAGAGGTGTTGGGGATGGGTTTTGGAGCGTTTGGGCGAAATGTTCCGTGAATAGTTGCTAGTGAGAAAAGCGAGATAAGTAGTTCTGATGCTGGTAGAGACTGGCGTAGAAGGGATTAAACTAACGCAAAGAGGACTCGGACGGTGTCGTGGAAGGATTTCAGCACACCGTCGTAAAAAAGATCCAAGTGGGGGGTGGAGACTGATCTAGAATCCCTCCCAGGTGTCATATTGGAAAAATAATTTGCATCGCCCACTTTTCAACAACTTAAAAGACTTCTCTGTTCCTTTATTGATACCAAGATGCTTTTGAAATGCACAGTACGAGAGCTTGCGCCAAAAAAAAGTATATCCATCATACTGTTAATGACTGATGTACTGCAAAAGCTGAGGGAGTGGTTGAATGCATGGATGGTGCTCATTAATAGCAAACGAGCCCCTGTGAATCTGGCAGGCATGTATCGCTATGTGGCGGTGCTCATGCACTCTCATACAACTGGGTTTAGCTTCGAGCGAACCATTGATCACTGCAAGAAGTCGGGATAATTAGTCCGATTACTGAAAGGTGTCCGTTTTATTGCGCCGCATGTATTGTATTTCCCACTGAATGGAAGGGGCGGTGATGGAGAGGTTAGCTTTAACTCCCAGCGAGATCTTTCATCCAGCTCTCCGGGTTGAGCTTGCAGCGTTTGGTATACCACAAACGGTTTTCTTCAATCTGCTGTACTTCTGGGCAATGTTACATGATAAGATTTTCGGAAAAAGTTCATCTGATAATCAATTTAAGAATATAAGCAACCATAAGGCTGATTGTGAGGGTCAGACCGCAGATGCATTTGCGTGTGCTTTGATCCGAACATTTTTATTCTTCGATTCAGACGGCAAGAAGAGGAGCAGTTAAATAACTTTCGAAGGTTTTAACAATTATTGTGGAAGGACGGGCACATCCGCGCTGCTATGTAATTGCCCTACTAGTCACCCATTGTGGAGACTAGGCCTCCAACGGCCGAACCAGGTAGTCATGCTCCGCGGACATCTATGCTTTCCGTTTTCCTCAGACTCGTAGCATCCACATTGTTAACGTCGCGCTTACCAGATGGAAGACCTCGGTAACCGTTTGTGCCGACATTTGACATCCGAGTTCGGGCGCATTCACTCCCGCAATTCCGTACGCCACACACTGAAGCATATCGTCGTCCGGGCTTCCAGAATTAACTGCCAGTTCGAGGATACAAAGCTCGTCCCGGACACGGAACTCAGGCCCGCAGACATACTAGTCCACCCTCCCCCCTTCCCCACCGCTGACCCGACCTGCCCCACGCTTACAATATCACGATAGTCTCGCCATTCAAGGTCTTTGCCACTACCAAGGCCACCAAGGCTGCAATTGGCGCCGCTGTTTTCGCCCACCGCGATAAGCTCAGGGGCTTGGAGTGTTCCATGAGCTCACTTGTCCCTTGACTCGCCCCTTTGGCGGCGCAGTCCGCGTCCCTGCCTTCGACTTCTGCCCTATTGCCGTCAATTACTTGGGTGCACCAGCTCTTGCCACTGCGCAACTTAAGACGAATTTATTCTCCGCATAGCGGCTGGTACCATTGCTGATGGTGTGATCTGTCAGCAGGTCTGACCATGGCAAGCGTAGTGTCAGCGAGGGAGAGTGAAAATAGGAAGGCACAACAAACTGGTAAAGCCTTTATTTAGGTATTCTAGTAGGGCTAGTCACTAGAACGGTCGATTTTCCGTCCGAATGTCCAAAACTGCCTCTCTAACCACGCCCCGATCGGGCAGTGAAGGCTACCTTGTACAGTACAGCACAGTATAGCCGTTCCATAGCTACACCAGTACGGTAGCATAGTACAGTACTGTAGATGTATAATTTTATGGCATTAAGTATCACTATATTGCTAGTGTCTATCCGACCAAGCGCTGTCCTCATATGAGGCACACTTTGTCCTCATATGAGGACAAAAAAAATAGGAAGTACTGTACTGTGGTAGCCAAATATTTTTTTTGTCCGAATAAATATTAGTAAAAAATTTGCACTGTAATGAGTTACTTACAGTGGTGTTCGACTGGCCGACGTGAGAAACTTTACTTCATTGAGTATCTATCGTGTACACTGCAGGACTGACTAAACGGCTAAGAACTAACCGGATGTTCAACGTCAGGCACGTGCAGTGGGGCTCGCGATAGAATCGCCATTGCAATAGAAGACCACAGTGTGCAACTAATGCGCTGATAAATACGTCTGCGGATCACTGCTGTGGTTGTGTTGAACTTCTCTGCGATGCGCGGGATGAAGTCTTCGATGAACAGGATAGAGGCGGGGGATGGGGCACCCAAGGAGTCGAAAGCCAGGGGCTGAAACTTGAAGTTCGGTTCCTGGAGGGTGTTGTGCGAAGGGGGCGGGATGCGGCGTACCAGTTTGCGCTCCAGGTCTGTGACTTTGTCTCGATGGGCAATGTCGGCGGCGCCGCCGGCCATTTGGGTGGCCCTTGTGCGCACACCTTGTTTGAACGGCGAGACAATGGTTAGGTCGCAGGCTATGGGGCGGACCTGTTGACCAGTGGGCAGGGGGGGGGTTGTATGAGAATGTCCGCAGGACGGATATTCGTTCCCGGGACAAGGAGCGGGACTTCGTATTGGCAGTCCAGGCCCGCGGCGCGAGCAACGTGGTAGGCGAAAACGTTGCGCAGCGAGTTGTGGCGGTGCGGGCGGCCGAAGCCGGCAGGGCAGAGGTCAGCCGCGTGGTCCCCGAGTGCGTCCAAAGTTTGATTGCAGTGGGCACAGGTGAGCGGGCGGGAGTCGTCGTATACGGGGAGGCCTAGGTGCCGGCGGAGCATGGTCTGCCAGTGGGCCGAGGACACCACCGTAGCGGTTGTGGGGTGAGCGATGAGAAAAGCGGCGGCGGGGCTGTTCCGGAACGCCAGGCCACGGATCCGATGTCGAACTTCTTGAGTGCTGTGCTGAGCCGGGTTGGGGTGTGTCAACCATGAGTCGTCGCGCCAGTGGACCTTTGCCTGTGCCTCCTGCTGCACACCATTTAAGAAGGTTTGGAGGTTGGATGGTTTGGCAGCAAGCAGGCATGGGTCAAAGGGGCCGAGGTCGACGGAGTACGGGCGCCCAGGGATACATTGCAGGAAATCACGGATTCGCGGCAAGGCTTGTCGGACCAGGAACGCCCTGTCACCTCGGTATCGGTGACCAGAGACGGCGGCAGAACGTTGCGTGGTATACGATGCCGATCTCTCACGTGCCGGAACCGCGTCGATGATACTAGCTGCGACCGAGCCGTGTAGGAACGGAGAGATGAGGGTAAATCCCTGACCTCCCTGGCGGATGGGTAGCGTGACTTGGTCCCATGCAGTGTCTGTGAGGGCGATCCCGTGTAGCTCCGAGTACGACGACCTCTGCAGGGCGTCAAAGGCTTGTGCAGCGGGGGCCGAGTGTTGTGGGTCGGCGAGCCGGAACGCGTGGGTGACGAGGCATGCCGACGCGCACAGCCGGTGCATGTGGAAACGGGCGCGGGGGTCACGAACGTGGGTCAGCAGTCGGAGGGTGCGGCGGCACCCATCGACCTTGTCCCGTAGGTATGCATCGGTGAAGGCCCGGTTGCCCATCGGCGCTCCTAGGAGCTCGAAGCCGTCGCGCGAGCACTCGGACAGATGAAAAACCCGGAGGAATTCCGTGCGGTCCGGCAGGAGCGTGTTCGGCCAGTAAATGCGCGTCTTCCTCGCGTTGACATAGAGGCCCACAGCCGGACCCTCAGCCTGCAGGAGGTGGAGAGCGCGGCGCAGACCCTGAAGTGTCCCTATGAGAGTCCCGTCATCCGCGTACCATTGATTAAGGACGATGTCGCTGTCCTCGGCGATTTTCCGAATTAATGGTTGGATCGTGAGGGAAAACAGCAACATACTGGCCGGGTCGCCCTGCTGGGTGCCCTGAGCACTCGGATGACCGTGTTCTGGCGATTCGGTATAAGCAACGGTGGCTGAATACGACCGTATATCATATTCACGAAGCGGGCCAGAGAAGGAGCGAGTGCAGGAAGTTGAGACAGCATTGACTGGCGATCAACGCGGTTGAAAGCGTTGTGCGCGTCAATGAGGACCGTGGCAACATGCGGAGCACCAGTGAAACGGCGAAGCAGGGTGCGAGTGTCATGGATGACCGCGTCCATCCCGGCCTTGATACCGTTGGCCGTTTGGAATGGCGCGAGGAAGTCTCGAGAGTCATCGATGGCGCTCGGCAGCAGCGTCTTGGTGACGATGCGGCGGAGGACCGACCCCACAGCGATGGGACGAATTTTGTCCGGTCTCGGCCGTAGCGGGAGTAATGTTGCGGCAGCGAGCAGGGGCAGGACCGAGTCCGGCAGTTCCCCACGCGCGATCCGCATCACCAACTTCGTAAGCACACTTTTCCCTGTCACCCCGGCGGCCGGGCTGACCGATGTTTTGACTAGCAAGTGGAACCAGCGTGCCGGCGTGCGGTCCGGTCCCGCGGTCGTACCACGAGAAATACCTCGTACAGCCTGCTCTACGGCGTCTGCCGTGATTGATGGTGGAGGAGGAAGGCCATCTTCAGGAATGGGCGTGATCGGGCGCGGGGCGCGGGGTGAAGATCACGCAGCGCTTGTATGGTGTGCGGGTCGTTCACATCGGCTAGCGGAGCGTTGTGCAGGGACCGCATGGCCTTGCCGTAGCGGGCGTCTGCACAGAGGGCTTCAGCGCGACGGGCGCGCCGAGCGTCGCTGGAGCCCGAGCCGTAGGCGGGGCGGTGCTGCTGGATCCATTCAGAGCGTGCTTCATGGGCGCGAAGGCTTCAAACCACAAGGTGTTCCACTCAGCTCCGGTATGGGCGCGTCGGATTCGGGCACTTAGTGCGGCCCGTTGACCTTTGTTATGCTGCCAGCCATCCTCCCCGCGCAAGCTGCGGCGGAGGACAGCGGTTGGCAGCATGTGGAGGTGCAGGAAGGCACGGTAGGTGGCCTCGTCCCCCCTTGCGTTGGCGGCGGCTTGTACCAGCTTGATAACAGGAGAGTGAAGGGCTTGAGACATGGGAATGGGATATCCTGGAAGATGTCCCTTTCCCGGTATGGGGTGCGGAGGATGTCTTCGGGGCTTGGTAAGGGAGAGGCAGCGGAGGAGGGAGGATGGGGTGGGGTGGAGATGTCCATGGGGAGGATGCTTAGGCGGAGGAGCCTTCACCCGACCGCACTCCTTCCATTGCGGACGCACCGACAGCTGGAGGAAGGGGGCAGCGGGGGTCTTGAGTGGGTCCCTGGGTCGGAGGTGGGACATCTTGCATGCCTATGGACGACGGCGGCATGGCGGCGTGTGTGGCGGACTCCCGACCCTGTGGCGCCGAGGAGGCGACAGTGGGCGGCAGAACGGCCGGGAGCGTCGGGGTTGCGGTGGGCACCATCAGGAACTCCGCCGCGGGGGCCTCTTCGGATGCAGCGCAGCGGCGTTTGGTCGCCGAGGGTGAAGAGCCCGGGGATTGCAGGGTGAGGTCGGGGATTGTTGCGGGGCGTGCCCGGGGGCGGGAGGGGCGGAGGAGGCCGGTAGCGCGTTGGGGCGCTTGTTGCGGGCGGAGCCAGGAGAGGTCGGGGCGGTGGGGTGAGCGGGGCTCACAACGGGTGGGCGGGTGGGATTGGCGGGGGTCTTGGGTGGGACGGGGTCTTGGGTGGGACGGGGGTCTTGGGTTGGGCGGGTGAGGGGCGAGCTCGGGCGGCACGACGGGTGTCGATGACGTCGCGAGCGTGGTGGCGCAGGGTCGTTGCCAGGGCCGTGCGGACGTAGGGAAGGACCCAGGAGCGAAGGGTTGGGTCGAGTAGGCGGTTGGCCTCTCGGCCAAGGCGTGTCACGACTCCTTGGGAAGCGGAGTCATCCAGGGCTGCGGCGGTGGCCGCGATGGTCGTCGTTGTGGTTTGCAGGTCCGGAAACATGCACTGGAGGTGGGCTAGGATGGAGAACATCTCCTGTCGGGCAGCATCGGGGAAGTAAATGAACGTCCATTTTCCCACGTGAGGGATGAGGACGTGCGGGGGCAGCGCGGTGTTGGCGAGGGCGGCAGCCTCCCCGAGGAACTGTTGGGCAGCCTGGTAGGAGGCGAAGGAGCGGTCCGGGGTGGTAGCGATGCCCAAGTGGGCGAGTTGCGGGGCGGGAGGGGGCGTTGGCTCAAGCTCCCCCGTGCGCGGATTGAGACGACCGGGGGCGGAGGCGCCGAGAGCGACGAGCTCCCGAGCACGGGCGAGGGCCTGGGGAGAGGCATTGGCCGGTTGGCCAATGAGCGCTTGAGCCTGCGGGAGGCTCATGACACGTGCGCCAATAGCAGGGTCGACGCGTGGAAGCTCGACCTTGGTGATGGGCACTAGTGTGGGGGCGGTTTGTGGGCGGCGGGGCGGGCGTGACGCAACGGCGGCATAGGATGTACCCATCCATGCCGAGCGCGGCGGGGCGCCGGGAGGGCGCGCGGAAGGCGCCGGGGGGGAAGGGGGCATGAGGGTGGTGACGTTGGTTGTTGGAAAAGTGTTTGTTTTGGAGCGATTTCGAAGAAAAAGTAGTGGAGGAGCTATGGACTGGAGGAAGTTTTACGTGTGGAAGTTTAATGCGTTCAGTATCTACTGTGGACTGCGCACGTCCTAACTATACGGTTAAGATCTAACCGGATGTACTTCGTCGTCCGTGCGCATCGGTGCTCGGGACAGGATAGCTTCGGCGATGGAGGACCACAGGGTGCAACTCAGTCGCTGGTAGATACGGCGGCGGACAATGCCAACTGTCGAGTGACACTTGGACGCGATCCGCGGAACTAACTCCTCGATAAATGCAATAGTTCCAGGGGAAGGGGCACCTAGGGAATCAAACGCCAGAGGTCGAAACGTGAAGTTCGGCGTGTAAGGCGCAGAAGATGGGCCAGTCGATGGAGCGGGGAGTCGTCGGGCGATGTTGCGTTCCAGGGTTGTAACCTTGTCGCGGGCCGCCAGTTCAGCAGCGCCTCCGGCAACCTGGGTCGCCTTGGTGCGAACTGCGGCCTTGAACGGTGAAACGACGGTGATGTCACAGGCAATGGGGCGCAACGTTGTGCCTTCCGGGGTTGGTGGTGGTTGTACAAGGATATCGGCGGGGCGGAGCTCAGTGCCCGGGACGAGGAACGGAACCTCTTGCCGAGTATCCAGACCCGCGGCGCGGGTAACGTGCGTCGCAATCGCATTACATAGCGAGTTGTGGCGGTGACGACGGCCGAAACCAGGGCAGCAGAGGTCGGCGGCGTGATCCCCGAGGGTGTCCAAGGGGTGGTCACAGTGGTGGCAGTTGAGGGCCATGGAGTCATCATACACTGGCAGTCCGAGGTGACGGCGGAGCATGGTCTGCCAGTGTGTAGTGTGGACCTTTGTAGCTGTAGTAAGTAACTTTATGGCATCAGTAGAACGGGTGTCCGCTGCAGGATCCGACTATACTGCTAGCTAAGTGCTAACCGGGTGGTCCACGTCGGCCACGTGCAGCGACATACGCGATTCAATAGATTGTGCGCTCGACGACCAGATTGTGCTACTAATGCGCCTGTAAATCCGATTGCGGATAACTCCTGTCGACGTGTGGAATTTGTACTGAAGATTTAATAGCTTCCAACTTTATATACTCCCAGTCACTTCCTCGCATCCATCACTGGGATGGTGGCCTATGATGCGAATCGTAGGTTGCTGACCCAGAGATCGTGAGTTCGATTCTCGCTGGAGTTCTGTAAGAAGCCCAAAAATTCCAACGGGAACTCGACTGGTTGTGAAAAAGCTGCTGTCTCAGTGCGCCATTAGGCATCCACTTGATCATGAGACAGAATACGGTGACATCTCATAAAGGCGTAATTCAGTACGCCATAGACAGCAGCTAACTTCGCAAGTCAGATGACGCAAGTACAACCAGTAGGGAGCTATAGAAATAGAACTCATTGATCATTTTTTCTTTTAAAACAAAAAGTCACACTATTTTATATCAACTTGGAATCCTAATTGAGATCCCTATGGTGTTTCTCGCGCACGTGGTCCATGAAGCAACACCTTTTTGTGCTCGCGTGACAGATATAAACATCACCAAGCCCATTGTCACGGCAAGTAGAACAAAGAAATTTGGACTTACTGACCTTACAAACTCGACAGCGACCTTGGTAAGATGCGTTAGTATACTCACCGTTACTCAATTTCCTCTTCTTGCTAGTTGCAGCAAGATGAGTTCCAATCCCTGAAACATGTTCCAATATATCACTGTCATCCTCATTTTGTAAGCAGTAAGATGCCCTACGTGATCTCGAATCAAACTAATTCTCAAGGAGTTCTTCGGCAAGCATCTCATAAAACTTAGATTGTGGTACGCAGAGTCTTGGACCAAAAGAATGCTTGTATAGTATAAATTAATCAACAATTATGATCGATAGGAGAGAGGAATTGACCCTGAGCGACCAATCTTTGACTTCCAATTTCTTCTCAATTCCAAGAGTATCTTGCCTACATCTGTGGGTGCGATCGACTTGGGAACACGTGTCGTAGTACCTCTCCACAACATCTGAACTGAATTCTCGAATTCCACTTTACTTGTCTCGCCATCAGCAGCTCTCCATCTTTCCCTACAAATTGGGGTTCCCTGATTGGTTGTATGGCAACTGTTGACGAAATATCTTCGTTCTCTATCCATCCACAACACAGCCATTAGAGATTTGTCGGTATCAGGATTCTTCGAAACCATCGAGATATGATCTCCGCGCTCCGTGAGGTCCTGTGACGACAAATGTTGCATCGGAAATTCCTTAACCGCATTCTTGACCACACCAATAAATCTCGTTCCATATCTCATCAAGGCTTCCGCAGTTGACACCGATGCAAAAAATGTATCCCCACATACGACGCGACCCGTCTTCAGCCAAGGTTGAACAAGACGAAGTGTAAGGGCGGTGGTGTGACAGAATTGCTCTGTGAAGTCACGCCGAAGGCCACCCGTTTTCCCCATCACGAGCTACAATCTCAACATTATTCCAGACTGGCCCTATGCAGAAGCCTTCAATTCGCAGCCATTTTCGGGCTTTCTGTCATAGGCAACGTAATGTGGGAGTCCTTTTTTGATCCAATCTCCCCGAGACCATACTATCTGCTAATACTTTCATCGACGCAGATATGCGAAGATGGCGTGACATATTGCCTGCGGTGGTCACTGATGGCCTTCAAAAATCCACTTACCAGAGACCATCTCGAGTTATCCAAGGGCCTTTCCTCCCGTTCAGAAGTGTGGCTGAAGCAAATGTTTGCCAGAATCAGCTCAAACCTTCAACGTGACATGATCTTTCCAAAACTTGGTGCTGGAATGTACTTTGAACCAGATTCACTCCAGAGGTCGCGGCGGTTTGAAAATGAAAACCTTGTCATAAGTATGAGAATCCCAAAGAACTTCAATATCTCTCCTGACGAGACGGGATGATTTCCGAAGGCATTCAATAGATCATTTGTAAGATCACGCATGACGGTTAGGTGACGGAGCGGAAACATGCTCATAAAACATTCAAATGGCGATAAATATCGAGGAGCACAGCCATACGCGAGAGTATTACCAGAGTAGCCAATTATTTTGCAGCTTTTCTCTGATACATTTTCATAAATAGGTGCGAAAACCTCCTGATTGGTCCATGATCGTTCATGAGAAAAAACAGGTGCATTTGATTGAGGTGCCGTAGAATCATCTGAATTCCCATCTTATGAAGACGAAGACGGTTGAGGAGCGCCCAAACCATCATGTGCCGCTTCGTTTGGCAATTGAGTGGTACCTTCCTCCACTACGACGTCTGTTGGAGGTAATCCCGCTTTGATGTTGACAATCTTCAACGTGACAGTTTTGAGACGGTCACGAATCTTCCAGCTTGCGTCCACTGAGTTCCTCCTTCGACCGCTTACAATGTCGATGTGGACGGCAATAACGGTTCCAGCGAGCAATTTCGTCTTCCAAGCTGACCCATACAAGCGCTTACATTCTGCAGCTGACGTAACAAGGGAAGCACGGCAGTGAATGGGATTTCCTGGAACGGTTCGTGGGTCCATTTCTGTGAAAATTGAGGGGATAGTCAACGGGTATCGCGTCAGGGAAAGTTGGTCCTGCGTTGAGCAGAGTGGGAATTCTCGAAAAGTTTGTTTTGATCGAGTATCTACATGTTTAGTAGAGTACGTGGGAACTAAAAAAGGCGGCTAAAAAATTTTGTATTTAAAAAAATAGTTGGTAAAAGTTGTCCTCAAATGAGGACAATGGTCCAATAGACACGAGATACAGTAGCTGATTGCCACTGTATTACCGAGCGCACACTACAGTACTGCAGTACTGCCACTTGGCTATTTGGGGCGCAAATCATTGGATCTGCGAAGTCAGATCAGTCGTGGCCGGTGATTGGTCGCGACCTTTCGTACAGAATGCACTTAACAACACTTTCAACGCTTCAATAATTTCATGCGGTCGTCCATTGGTGTATCCATTCCGTCCTAGTTCTTAACTGAATAGTCGGTCAGTCGGTGTACACTCAAGATAAGTTAAAAGAGTAAAGATTCTCTCTACTATAGTGATACTTAATGCAATAAAATTACTACACTAAAGCGCACGTGGCAGACGTGGCAAATCCGGTTAGCTCCTAGCCGAATAGTCGGACAAGCCACTGTACCGCACAGGCAGTCTTAACTAACATATGTCAACAATCGCAGCAAGAGATCGCGATGCTGGCGCTAGGTAGGGATACCATCATTTCCAGCGAAGGAATAAATACGACGACGGCAACCTGTTGGATGTCATCTCTAATGGCGTAGTATCTGGACTAGCTGGAAAGGACAGGAAGTCGCAAACGGAAAAGAGGACAGTGATGGTCCCCCCGTGCACCTTGGTTTTCTGGACTCGTACTCCGTACTTGAAGTCCTGCAGCAACAGGCAGCAGGGGTCAGTGAATTCGCTTCCTAATGATGCGCACTCGCCTCTCCAATCGAATATACCCTACGTCTATACAACGCAAACCCAAGTTGTCGGTTATAATTGCCCTGCCCACCCTGGCAGTCACAGGGCCCTACACTCAATTCGCTCACCACACGAGCCACCCGCCGATCGCTTTATTTACTGATCATCTCAACTAACTTGCAGCTTTGGAACGCGCAAGGGCGTCAAGGAGCGACAGGGAGCAGCATTGAATTGATAGTCCACAGCCAACAAAGATATTGCCCTGATAGCGTACTGTAGTGTAGGGTGTGGTCACGGACATTACTGTACTGCACTGTAAAACTTAACCCTTGTCCTAATGGCCTTGCAGAACATTTCTGTTTAATGACCGCTTCCTCTCCGTGCGGCGGCCACGATTCTGTGACATCCACAGCGTTAGATGGCAACCATTGAGAACGTTCCCCTTCACCTCCGACGGAATCAAGCATTCGGGATTTCTTCCAGTTCTGATGCCTCCGTTCGAATGAAACCGTAACAGCGCCAACCCTTTGTCAACACGATTCTATATTCATCAGAGTACTGTCTATGCAAACCTCACCTGCGTCAGTTGCGCCAATTCTCTGTGCCTTGAAAAGAATCTAGTACCGAGCCTAACTTCGAATCCACTATTCATGGCATCATCGCGGCCCACTCTTTTTCAGCCATTCCTCCTTGCCCTGGTGCTTCTGTTATGCCGTAACCCCTGCAATGCCCTCCGGTTTTACATGCAGGATCGTGAACGCCGCTGTTTTGGATTTCACGCCCCTCCCTCCTCGCGAGTAATTGGCGGCGCCACAGTCGGAAATGGCAAGGGAAATGCAGAGCTTTCCTTTTCGGTCAAATCGCAAACTGGAAAGATTGTTTTCGAAGCCAAACGAGGCGCCGGTGAGAACGAAAAGTTTGCTTTCCAAACCCCAAACTTTTATAACGGCCACCATGAGTACTACGACGACGACGACTATGACTACGACGACGAGAATGATGAAATGGATGCCAAGTACTCCGTTTGCCTGTTACTCGTATTTCATGAAACGGAATACGTCGAAAACAGGCAGCGATCAGTTGGCTTTTGGATCCGCCCAGAGTCGTATACAGCTCAGTTAGTGACGGAACCAAAAGCGCATGAGGGCAGCCTCGCAGCCATTCTCGAGACCATGGAAATTATGCAGCGTACATTGTCAGCCATGACTCGTGACTTAACGGCCCTGCAGCAGCGCGAAAGACGGCTAGTGAAGCATACCCAACTGACTAGTCGACGCCTGTTTCAAATGGCGGTTTTCGCCGTCGTTTTATTGACTGTCGTCTCCGTACTGCAGTTTATGCATTTTAAGACTTTCTTTAAGGGAAAGAAGCTTATCTAAACGCCTCCCGCGTTGCCACTTGCATCGAATTAGCTCATGGTGTTTGGCGAGGTACTAATAAGATGTCCTCTCGCTGTCTTGTTTCGCCATGAGTAGGTAAATGTGAGTCAATACATCAAGACATCCAAGGGACACAACTTTGCTCTGTCTGCACTTTTGAGGGTGTTGAGCCATTTTACTCAGCCAGATCTTCGTTTAAGAAAACGAACTGCGCGCTTCACAAGATGCTCAATCATTCGGCAAAGGCGGCTGTATTCCTCGTTCCTTACGTGGAAGTGGTCTCAAAATACCTCAAGCGGCTTCTTGACGCTGATCTCCTCCCTCATCCTCATCCTTCTCCTTCTCCTTAAACAAGTCTTTTAATCCCTTGTCCTTGGAAACGCCTTGCACAACTCCCACCTCCTGCAGTTCTTCCGCAGCCGCGATTAGTGCCATTTTGGCGTTCTCTAACAACCTCCCCTGACCCCTCCTGAACTGCATGTAAATTTTGACCTGATGGCCCGTCTTCAAAAATTCACGCGCCTGTCGCATTTTTATCTGCCTATCATTTCGTTCTGTGGACGGCGATAATCGCACTTGTTTTAGAATACGCTCTCGTCGATTCAACAACCGTGCCTCCTTATTCTGTTTCCTCGCCCCGTACTCATTCTTTCGACGTGCCGATTCCATAGCAGAATAATCGACTATTTCACAACCGCTATATCTCCTTTGCTCACTTGAACTAGATCCAAGTTAGACGCTTTGGCGCGCAACAGTGCATCTCGTATCCCCATTACACCACAATCTTTGCCGTTCTCAGAGATCAGTCGCACTTTGCCCAAATGTCGCAATGCATCGTTTATCGGCGGCACATTTCGCGACGCTGGGCATAATTTCGATCCATCTTTGACCAAAGAATCGCCTTGCGGCTACTGCCGCGAGCGTCATCGATGAGTTTCGAAATAGAGTGCCTTTATCGCCACTCCGCTTCAATGCACCTGGAATCGGATGACGATAAACAACGCGATGTTATAATGAGCGCAATGGGAGCAGTAATCGATGTTGGGATCAAATGATCAATTCTATGACTCACTTAAAGATCAGAGATCCATTCTTTTGATTTTCTACTTGTCATAATTTCAGAGCTGACAGCATCGCTGGACTGTTGCTACAGTACGTTGCATTCCTTTCACACTACTCCTCGAAGATCCACGCTTGAGAAAGTCCGGCAACCTCCTACAACCCTATCAAGCGCAAACTCCACCTTCACATTTCCGCAGTCCTCTTCCCTCGTCAACCCGGCCACGTACCCGCAGTGGTTGACATCTGCAATAGCATTAACCCACAATATGAGCTCTATGAGACTGCAAATCCGCCTACCTCTGGTCCCCCGCACCCTCTGGCAGTCCTGATTCCCAAAAGTCTTCTACCACCCACAAACTCCACTTGACATTTGGCAGGCCTTTGATCTCAATGGTCGGCGTAGCGCTCTCGACAAGCAGGGCCTTGATATTGCAGACCGCCAAGAAGCCAGTGCAGCGGCACGGAAGCAGCTAGCGACTGCAACGAGAAGTTTTAAGAAATCCTTGTCTGATGGAGCGCATGTCACAAACAAGGAGGTGGGTGCGTTACTCAAATTGTATCAAACAGAGATCGATACTCTGACAAATCGAGCAAAAGCGGCCGAGGCTTCGTTTTGTCCCTATACAAAGCGCTTGACGATGCACCAGACCCGGTTGAGGAACTCGCCAAAAGCACGAGGCGGGCTACGCTAATTGGGGACCTTCGTGAGGAACTGAAGATGCTGAGGGATGAGCGCGGGGGACTGGTGGAGAGAACAGCTGCCGCTGCCCAATACGAAAAGCGGATCGAGGAGTTGGAGACGGAACTTAACGAGATGAATGTTCGTATCGAAGAGGCGGCACGCGAGCAGATTGAAGAAAAGCAAGCGCAATGGATGAGCGCGCAACAAAGACCATAGAAGCGTATGAGATGCGCGAGCAGGAACTGTTGCATCAAATCCGCTTGAGCAATGAAAACGCAAGAAAATTACAAGCAAATGCGGATGATATGCAGCAAAAGCTCAATGACGCTCGCTCGCAGATTGAAACTGTGAAAGCGTCTCGTGCGAACGTAAATGAAATGGCTGTGGAAGATCTTGAGAGAACAGGGCAGAAGCAAAAAGTTTACGTCGCAGATGCGTTGAGCTTGAGAACCAGTTCGCCTTGCGAAATGGAGAGGGCACCGGATTGGATGGTGGTGTCGGAACCGCAATCGGTCGTTCAGCGCTATCTGCAGAGTTGGCAGCCCGTGATGTGGAGGTGTCGCAGTTGAAAGATCAAGTGAGTGCCCTTGAAGAAGTACTGGTGGAAAAGATGAGGAGAAGCACAACGAGTTTGCGAGACTATCAGAGTCGATTGCAGCAAAGACGCTGAGCTGTTGAGCCTGAAGCAGATTTTGGAGAAACTTCCCACCGTAGAGGACTACGAGACTATGGCGAGGCAGTTTGAAACATTGCAAGCGTTTCAGCTATTGGAGACCGAAAAGGAAGCCGCAGATGCAGCCAACGTGGACGAGGATGGAAGTAGTCCTGCGTCCCCAAGGGCTGGGGAGACTCTTGAGAAGCGTCTGCTAGGAAAAGTGAAGAGCCTTGAAGGAAAACTGACGAGGATGCGTGTGGATCTTGGGGAGAGGGACTCAAGGATCACGGAATTGCTCACTATGGTAAGGTCGTTTGAGGAACAGATAGGTGACCAGAAAGAACTCATTGCCAAGTTAGAGGAGGGTATCAATGCGATGACAGGCGAACAATCTGGGGTTCATACTTTGAAGAGAAGAGCTGCAGCTGCAAGTCGAAGTGAGTCCAGTATGGGGCTGGACCCTGGTGCCACCAATGAGGATGATAAGATGCGGAGAGTACATGGGACTGGGGCGAGAAGCATCAGGCGGAGGGATTGCAAAGTATTATTAGAGAAGAGCCGTCGATGCTTGACATTGTAGCGGGCAGAGGGATCGGTTCAGGGCACGAACTATGGAACTGGAGGAGGACAATAGGAAACTCATGGAACGAATTGAGAAGCTCACAAGCGACCTTGACTCTCTAAAAAGCGACAATGTACGATTGTACGAAAAGATACGGTTTGTGCAGTCTTACAAGCAGTCGAGCGGATCCCTTAGCAATACAGCTGCAAACACGTCCATGGAATCCATCCACGTTTCGAGCGAAATAGAAGACGGGGCTGGGAGTTTCCTGGCAAGTATCGTCAATGTATGAGGACATGGTGAATCCTTACACATATTTAATCGGAGAGAACGACACAAACGGATGAGTGAAATGAGTGCTCCCGAACGACTGACACTTCGTGCGAGTCAAAAGGCACTAAGCACAAGGACATCAAGATTGTTTTTCTTTTTCTACATAATATCACTGCATGTGTTTGTGGGACTAGTACTCGGGTTCTCATCTACCATTTGTGAGAATGATGTGACGACAAAGGCGCAGCACTAATTGAATCAAAACTAAGGACTAGATGGGGTCTGGAAAGCGTGGGGTGATTTCGATAGTAAAGTTGAGTGGGATTCACGCGAGTAGCGGTGAAGTTTCATTGCAAAGAAAATGATTATGATTCAAGTCAGGGATGTAGTCTGTGACATGCATACCGTTCACTCTTACCTGTTTGTAGGACTCGCATTGGAGCTTTGGTTTATTCCAGCTGCCTACATCAGCTAGCTCGTGAGCTGAGAAGCAATATGCCAGATAATGCAATCCATGCTCTCACGTTCGGGGCAACCGCATCCGAACCAGCACTCGCTGACACAAGAACGACTTGAAGTTCCAAAAAAAGCCGCGACATGTGTCCGTAATCTGCACACGCTGGCATAGGACAACATACGGTAGTCGCACAGAATCGCCTATATTTGAACTGGGGCAACATGCGCACATTTGTGCCAGGCAGACGCCTGAAACGATATCCACATCCACCGCGAGCTAGGCTTGGAAGAGGGAATTTCTACGCGGTGTATCCGATCTTACACCTGGTTTTTGCGATATTTTACTTTTCAAAACATGGGTCATCTCTGCGGAAGAGCGTGCATTTTTGCTTCCAGGTTGTGCACCAATGCTGCACAAGTCGTGCACCAGAGTTGCTGATCAAGGGCATTGGGTTTGATGGCGGGACAGATGCTGCTTGGTTTGATGTGAAGCCTGGCGGGTGGCAATTCTCGCGCAGAGGGGGTCCACGCTAACTTTGATACCTAGCGGTGCCCCTGCCAGTTTGTCCACAGCTGGCACCTACATAGTAGCGCAACCTGCCGATGGGGCTTTCATCGGCGGCCTGGTGTGTTGGCTGGCGGCGAAAGCGAGGGCGGGTGTCTGCACACTACTACCCTGTGGTGCGTGCTAGTAGCGACCTGAAGAAGGAATTGAAAGAGGCCACCAAAATGCATAGCGATGATGTATAGTGTTGGCGAACTAGGCCAATTTTATTCCATTATGCTTTTTATGAAAAAAAATCAACAAACTGTGAATATCAAAAAGACTCGGCTCAGCGCCGTATTACCATCTGCCGCTTCGTCCTCCTACCGCATTACTTTTTCGAGGCATAGTATTCAACCAGAACCTGCCAAGCAGTCGGGGCCATGAACCCATCAGGCGGAGTCTCTCCGCCCGCGGCGAATTTCCTCATCTTGGTCCCGGAAATAAACTCAAAGTCGTCAGCCCTGGCCGGATCAAAGAAGGACATTTTCCCGACAGTCTTATCATAGGCGGCGACGCGGAATGGCAAAATTTCCAAGTCCTCCAGTCCAGGTGCCATACCCAGCACCTTTTTCCCATGCCAAGCATCAAACATATCGCGCTCACCATTTGGATGCTTCATGCCCGCAGGGTCTCTGCCCACGATGTAATACTGACAACCTGCATTCATCCTAGCCTTGGCATGCCACTGCACCTCGGTCGGTCCCGCATACAACATTGGACTGGGGAAGATGCCCAACAAGGTTGATTTCGGGTCCAGAACTCCCTCTTCCAACACTCGCTTGTTCTGCTTGATCCTAGTCTCCAAAGGGATATCATCTCCCTTAACCTTGCCACCAATCTGATGCACCAACAGGACCGGATTCTTAAAGCCCCTTGAAATCAACTCCTCCCGACAACTGGTCATCAACAGAGCATGGCCATTATGAATAGGGTTCCTCAACTGAAACACAAACACAGCATCAGCGCCCATCTTTTCATACTCCTCCCTCAGCTGCGTGGGCGACAAACGGTACTCATCAAGGCCATCATTGTAAATAAACGGCTCCAGGACCTCAACATCACCACCCACCAAATAATCACCACTCGCATACACCATCTCCGCATACGGATGACGAGCATCTGTCAAACCAAAGGTCCTTGCACACCGTTCCTCCTTATTATGTGCATACACTTGAAAATCACTGACGATAGCGACCAAGCGACCATCCGGACTCTTCAAGGCAAACTTGCCACCACTCGACTCGACAAGAGCCTTTTGTTGGTCATTCAACGCCAGGACAATAGGCACGGACATGTTGGACACCGAACCATCCGGCATCCTCAAGCTATTAAAATGCAAACATTGCAAATACTCAGCCTCCCTCATAAAGCCAGTCAAGGGTGAGGCCCAACCTTCCGACAATACATGAAGCCATTCCATATCAAGGTCTGTAACGGTGACTGCGGGAAGTGTGGCAGCCTCTGCCTTTTTCGCGGGACGTAAAGCTTCTGGAACAAGTAGGTCACGTACGGCAGAAGCGGCGGTGGGAGCGGCTGCGGCGGATGCGGTGGTGAGTTGATGAAGGGCGGCACGCGGATGGGCGGGTAGGTTGTATTTTGTGGGGATGAATGATGTGGGACGGGCGGCGAATGGGGAGGGGTTGGGGGAGAGGAGGGAGTTGGAGAGGGGTAGGGGATGTGAAGGCGGGGTGGATGAGGGGGCCATGTTTTGTGTGTGGAGTAGTGGAGTGGTGGGATGAGGTGGGGAGGGGATCAACGGGGGTTGCTTAAGTAGGGGTGTATGTGGGAACTGGGGGAGTGGGAGATGGAGCAAAGGAATGGCTCTTGGATTCAAAACGCAAGCCGGGTTCATGGTGGACATGGACATGGAGATCATAGGGAAAAATCAGAAAGGTTTCAAAAGGATTCAGGGAAAATATAGGCTACAGAACAATAAGGTTTGTAAGGATTCAAAGCAATGACTATGAAATGGTTCAACCAATCAGCCACTGCAACGTTTAATTTCGACACATGCGCCAACGCCATATTCTTGCACACACCCTCACCCTCCTGTACTACCTTACCCATTGTACTCTACGGTACTGTCCCTAAACGCACGCCCTTACAGTACGGTTTACTGTAAGGGACTAAACAACGAAACCCTCACTGAGGGTTTCAAACATCCATGGAGCCAAGTTAGTTTAAAACGAATCCATGTCAATCCGTCGCAGCGCTCTGAATCTGTCATCAAAGTCAAGTTTGGCCTTGCTGTACCGTACAAAGTAGTCATTGGGGGAGAGGTCAGTTCAGTAAGTGCTCATGAGCACACATTCCAAACTACTTTTTCGCGTCGGGCTGCAAAGGCGTAAAGACTCATCGCTGTCTACTCGGATCCTGCCACCACACCATGGAAACGAATCGCCGCAAACGCTTCCTTCCACCCTTCAACACAGCAACACAAGCTCAACAACTCCCACGAGCAAAACCACAACCGCGAACAACATCGACTTTGAGTAAAAGCCCTTCCCATGAGCATTCTCTCAACCCGACCCATCAACCCACCCGATCTCAACATAACACGCGAAAACTCGCACCCAAAACTTTACAGTTACCATGTACACCATGCAATTACACCACTCACTGCTCCCTCCTCCCTCAACCCCACAGCCACTTCGGCTCCTGGCCGGGACTTCAACCAATCGCTCCACCCTCCAACACTAACGCATCCGGTTGCAGCATACCCAAGCCGACGCCCACACGCACCACCTGTGGTAGCGCACTCAGCGATCGTCCACGTCCACCGCTTCAAGCCAGCCCCACCACCGATCCATCTTGCTACGCACCAAAGACTCTGCGCACCGACCATCCTCGACTCTTTACCGGTACCAAGTGGACCACTCTCTAGTCCAAAGCAATGTATTTACACTATGCTCGCGATCTGTGTCAGCGAGCCACACGTGGCACACTAGAAAACAAAGATTTATTTCATTATGATCGTTTCTCGTTCCTTCTCAACCATCCCCGCGGCACTTTTAGCTCCAACACCGAGCTGATACGACCCCTTTCGATGTCCAACTCCGCCGCGCCCCATTCGCGACGGATTCTCATTCCCCCACCTATATTTCCATCGAGTGCCCGTTTTCCAACGATCGCCAACCCTCCTATTTCAAACTCACCTCCCACTCCCAACTCATCCTTCAACTTTCCTTCTATCACACCATCTCCTCCATTCAGCAGCGTCGGAAATACTCTCCATTCTAGACCTCCCAACTTTCCTCCGCCTACAACATTCTTCATCACATATCCGGCAACCAACCTCGCCATTTTTTCTCTCGAACTCGCCATGCTTTGCAGATTCGATATCATCACATCTCCCCACTTTTTCTGACTCCATTCGTCCCCACTCTTATCCGTCACAACCACGTGATCACTCCACTTGGATATCTCGCACTCTCCAATCCTCGCCATCAACTCCCCATCCTCCAGCGTCATTCCAATTACCGCATCTCCTCCCTCGGGCTTTCCTGAAAATCGAATGTAGTTCTTAACGTCCCTTCGTACATACATTCTTGTCGCCAGCATATTCACACTCCCACGCACCACACGAATCTCCCCGTTCACCCTAGTCTTCGTTCCCATACCATCTAGTACCACACTACCCTGCGTCTCAAAATCAAGCACAAAAGGCTGCACCACCTGCATCTCCCGTCCTAGAGTTACCCGCAGTTTATCCAACCGCACTCCCTCAAATCCGTCTGCAACACGTCGCACGCGTCCATTCTCCGCCCCTCGCTTCAGCTCTTCAGCCTTTAGTCCTTCCAAATCAATTCCGGACTCGGACATTTCACATTCCTTCCTTTCGTCTGTCTCCTTTTTCACCTCCTCTTCCTCATACTCACCGTCCACATCGAAACCTTTCCTTATGTTTCCAGAGTCCACGTCTGCATCAGTCTTAGCCCCCCCCCAGACTTAACATCCGCATCTGCGTGTGCACCGCCATTTGCGCCTGTTCCACTGTCTGCAATCGCATTTGCATCTCCGTTCTTGCTGCTTTTTTCCTCCTCGCTTGTGAGCGGTCCACGTTTCCCACCAACCACCTCTGCAAGCACAGAATCTTCCATTTCCTTCACCCCACCGTCAAGTCCCCAATGTCCGTTATTTCCGCTGCCTCCCATTCCGCTTAAATTCCCAACTGAGATGATACCTTCCGAAAGCGTCACTCCGCCCCCAACAACAGGGCTTATGCATGTCCCGCTCACAACTAATTTCCCAGCCGCTTTCGTCACAACCGTATCTTGCACATTCATATCAATCTCCCCAAACTCAATACTTACTCCCTTATTTCCTCGTTGCAACGCAGACCTTACATCTGCAAGATTTTGCTGCAGACGACGACGTTCCTTCCTCCCTCGCGAACTTCCCCGCTGAAGCCGCTCCAGCACAGTTTCAGCTCCGAATTTTTCTGCCAATAACCGCTGTCGATGTTCCTCTGAAAAGAACAAATCCCCACTCATATTCAGGCTTTTCCCTCCACACCTGGCACTCACCGACTTAAGGGTCAAAAGTCCTTTCTCATTAAATCCAATCTCCCCGCGCAGACCGGTAATGCTGTCTCCAGCACACCGGGCGACGCTCGCCCGTCGGATACAGTGACTACGCCCTTCACACTAGGGTCTGCTAACGTACCAGAAACTCGTAATCGAATGTCAGAGTCCCCGCTCTCCCATCCAAGCTCTGGCAACACAGTATTTAACAAAATCAGTCCGTACTTTTTCACGTCAACATCCATTAATACCCATTCATCATCTGAAGGTAGAGATCCTCCTAGAACAGGTTCCACGGCTGACCAAAAAGACGTCGGCGCCCGTCTTTGCAAGTACTTTAACAAGTAAAAACGCACCGGCGCACTCACCCGCACCCGCACAGCCTCGCCGGAGTCTCGTCCGCCTGTTTTGCCTTTGATTAGTTCTGGTGCTTCACTCCTGTTTGAGGCCTGTGCGGCGAGGTCCTTTAGTCCAGACGTAACTGATTTGCCCCATTGCAAACTTCGGATCCCGGCTTCATCTCCTTCTTCGTCTGGTGCTGAACTGGGACTCCCAATCTTGGCATTCACATTCAGAATGCATCTCCCGTTTACGCACGCCATATCCGTTTTTGCACCTCGCACATGCTTCCCGTTCAAAGTAGCATCAGTCCAGACAGCTCTTCCAAATGCCCGCGGATTGGAGAGGTTTCCCTCGATTTCAACACGCGCGTTACAGTCTCCTGCGACATCAACTGGCGCGTTGCTGAATTGGTTGACAAGGGCTGCAGGAGCGTTTTTCAGGACAGCGGAGCATTTTACTGAACCAGCGCTTGTTATTCGCCCGTCAGCCTCCGCGCCAAAACCGTCCTTTCCTCGTAGCGACAAAGGACCAACGAGCAGTACTCCATCCTCAAAAGTTCCTGATGCTTCAACTCTATCCAACAATGCAGGGCCTAGTCGCCATTCGCTGCCACCCAGCTCAAACGAGAACGTCGTCCTCGTTAGTTGATCCAACAGCGCTTGAAGTACAGCGCTAGCATTTGACGGCATGTGTCGGTCCTCTCCAGATTGCGAATTATATTTCAACGATAGGCGTCCAGAAATGTCGCCTTTGACTTCCGTCGAGCTACTGTTTAAGATTGCGCGCTCTAGAGACTTTGCCGTTTTCAACCTTCTGATGTTCTTCTCGTCTTCAAGATATTGGTTGAACCACTTCACTTGATCTGCAAACGACAAATTCTCAGGCACTTGCCACTGGTTTAATCCTTTCTTCGCGTGTAGGCCACTAGACTCTGACAATTTCTGCAGCCATACCGGACCGCCTGTATATCGTATGCGACTGTCTGATGTCTTATCCTCAGGGCTTTGCATGGCGGTAGCGACAGCATTCCCTGATTGAATGAGGCGGGCCACATCGCTGATGCTCGCGCGTGGGATATTGATGTTAACGCTCCACTCAAACTCGGGGACTCTCTTGCTTCTTACATATTTTGCATCTAGTTGGTATTCAGACTCTCGATACTTGACCACTCCTCGCTCTAATGTCAAATTTCGGTTCCGCCAAGTTAAGTTCCCTCTGACGGATGAAAAGTTCATGGGACCAACATGGGGTCGTAGCACCTTGAGAAATCCGTCACCTCTTCGAGAGGTGAGGTCAAGCTTCATATCCACATCTAAAACACCTCCGAGGGTTTCTCCGCTCGAGAAATACCGATCGTCGCCCACGAAATCTTCAATGAATACATTGCGTGCAAGGACAGAAGCAATCTGATGGCGCTGTTCGTCTTTCGTAACCAACGCGACAATTTCAGAATCGTTCAATCGAAAGCGCAGATTTCCTTCACCCCGCAGCGAGGCAGTGGCTGTCAGCTCGTTCCCATTCAGTTCCAAATCGGCTCCATTGCTTGCTTCAGTGTTCCTTAATTGGCCATTCCTGTTCGAATTTCCACGTTTTAGTTCTCGTAGCGACAGAGCAAAATCAGAGGTGCTGAAGGAAAAGGAACCACTCATGACTCCATCAAATTTGACATTGTTGATTCTCAAGTCCTTAACGGCAAGGGCTCCGTCAGCCCCGAGCAGTTCCATGCGTGGAGTGCGCGGAATTTTCAGTATTCCAGGAGGGAGAATGGGTCTCTGTGCTGTGGTTCCCTTAAAGTATGTATCCGCGGAAACCTTCAGCAGTGGAGCGTTCTCCAAAGCCTTTCTCAGTCGCGGGTCTGACCAACCTGCTCTTCGTGCATCAAAATTTTGGACGGTGGTTCTCGCCTTCAGACGACGCGAGTCAGGCAGGTCCCCAAGCTTAATGTAAACGAGTCCCTTGAAGTCACCACCCCGAGCATGTCCCCTGCTTTCTCATCTTCGTCTTCCTTCATCTTCTCGACTTTCAACACCTTTTCGCTACCCCTGCCCCCCCGTAACCCGAGTTGTCTTCTACATTCTCCTCTGCGGTTTCGCCCCCTCCCTTGTCGTTCGAGGACCCTAGCCGAATCGGGGGAGGAGGACTTGTGGAGCGCCACACTGCACGGCAATTTGCATCTTTAGCATGTCCAGCAATTACAGCTTCGCCACTAACAAGACCAATGGAATTTGTTGCCATCTTTCCGTATTCCCCTCCGTAGTAATACAACAGGTCGCCTCCACTAACATTGCTTGCCTTGAAATCAAATCGCATAGAGTCGTAGGGGCGGAATGGGGCCTTCTCGTCAATTTCCATCTCATCCTCTGGCTCTGGTGGGAGCAAATATGCTGTTGATACTGAGTTTTGATTCCAATATGCTGCTTTCGGGCTTCTGGGACTATGAGCCTTCTGACTGATCCCGTATGGGGACTCTTTTGTCATATCGAAGAACAAACTACCAGACCCTGTGACTGCGCCACCGCCTTTCACCGCAGTATTGATTTCAGAAAACTTCAGAATGCCTGCAATCGCATCCCACTCAAATGCTACATTCGCACTTTTCAGTGGTAAGCGATCAAACATGTTACTCTCAGTCACACTTTCCGCCCACCCCTTCACCATCGGCTCCTCCAAGATACCTGACATCTGCACCTCCCCCGACACTAAGCCCTCAACAGGAACAAACTTGTCTACATCAAAGGTTTCTATAATCTCATTCACATCCACCGGCCTGACATAGCCCATCAAACTATACCCATCTTCCAAATGAATACTTCCCACTACTGTCATCGGCAAGGTTCCCAACTTTCCACCCGGTCCATCAAGAAACAATGTCTTTCCCTCAAACCTCAACTTGCCGTCAATTCCGCGAAACTCTGGCGTCTTCGGATCCGGATGAAACCTCAACCCTACGCCGTCTAACTTTGCTTCCCCCTCATCAAAGGCACTAATGATTTGCTGCGGTACAAAAACTCCATGCTAATGTCTCCCTCACATACTCCCTCGTCCGCGCGAAACGGCAAGCTCAAGAAACTCGCTACCCTCCTTGCCTGGACTCCCTCGCCCACCACTCTTAACGCTACGATTGGCTCCTCGGCTTTTACAGTCTGCAACTTGTTGCCGCTCACTTCGCACTCCAACTCAATCACCCCCCATCTACTGGCACACCTTTCACTGCTGCCCGAAATTCGCCCTCCATGTTTAAATCGCCGCTATCCCCCACTGAAAATGTTGGAAAGGTCATCTCTGCATTTGCGTCCCCTACTTGCACGACTTCATCACCATGGCCGTAATCCAAAAAGTCGGCCGGACACAGAGAAACATGAGCCCTTCTCACTATGAGCATCCCTGGCTGAACATACCGCAAGATTGTCGCCAAGGGGCGTACATCGAATGGATCTGATGAACTTGCCTTTGCGAGGATGGTGTCAATGCCAGGGTCCCACTGACCAACAGGAAGCCCCTTGACGCCGTCAACAACAATCTGAGAGACCGTCACATTAGCATCATCGAGTCTAATATCAAGCTTGAGCGGCTTACGAAGCACGAAAGCGCGAAGATATCCCGACAGTGACACAGTAAGCTGTTTTGCGGATATAACCGGGGCGGTAGGGCTGTCAGCAGAGGGATGGAGATGGACGTCAGTAAGGGTGATCCCGGTGAGCGGGTTGCACCGGGAGACACGGCCTATTTGCAACTGGCGAGAAAGAGTTTGCTGCACAATGGTATGCAATGTGCGGCTAGCAAATGAATTGAGACGAATGTAGGCGACTGACAAGAGAGCGACGAGTGCGACGAGTGTGGCCGAGGTGGCGATCTTGAGAAGCGGATTTTTGGCCGGGAGACGAAAGATGGGACGAGAGAGAGGGGAGGAGGGAGTGGTCGTGGTTTTGAGGGACTTGTTTTGAAGGAAGGTGGGGTTGCGCCAGGATTGGTAGGTGACAAAATATTGCAGTGGGGGGGTTTGGGTGGGGGTGGATCGGAAGGGGGGGATTGGCGCTGTTTGAGATGTGGAGAAGGGGTTTTGAATCTAGGCGGATGGATGGATGGGGTTTGGCGGTGTGGCGGAGCGGTTGGCCATGGTGGGTGGACCTGCGGAAATTAATGCGAGGGGTGAGGGGCTGGATTGCAATGAAGGCGGGAAAGGTTGGCCGGGTCATTCGGGGAGATGGTAGGGTGGGATGGCGGGTCTGGGTGGACGAGGGGAATGGTACATGACTTGTTGACGACGAAGATCGTCCATCGGCTACTGGGATAGCTGGGTAGTGGAGTGTCGGAGATTTGATGACAGAAATGTTTGATCGGAAGAACGGATCCCATTTACGCGTTACAGTGCACAGTGCACTGTATGGGTTTATCAAAGGCATGATACGCGGCGGATCATTTGTCGAGGTGATCTCTGTCCACAACTCAACGTTGCAATGCCGCAGTTGTTCATATCTTCAACGCGAACCGACTCCAACCTCCACATTCATTTTTCCAATCTCGCGGCCCGGCCCCTCCCCCCGGATCGAACACCCCACACATACTTCTTCTCCATGGATTTTTGTCTACTCATGCCGACCTTCTCTCTCTCGCCTCATCTCTGCAACCCCTGAATCTCCCCCTCATTCTCCCTGATATCCCCCTGCATGGTTGTTCCCGTCATTGCCGTCCCGCATCCCTGCCCCATGCCGCTCGTATTCTGGCATCAGCTCTAACCGAAATATGCCCTGCTTGTCAAGACGCCCCTCTCAAACTCATAATCGTCGGCTATTCCATGGGCGGCCGTCTGGCCATGGAACTAGTCAGCCTGTTAGAACAGGGCAACTATGGTCTTAGCGTCATCTCCCTAGTTTTAATAAGCGCCGCATTGCCGCCCCGTACAATGACAAAGGTAGACGAGAGACGCCGGAACGGCGCAAACATTTCAGGTTCAATAGAGCATGTCGCCGGGAACTATGCATTTCAACATTGGTTGGAAGAGTGGTATTCTCGTCCAATTTGGGGTCATTTGAAGGACTGCTCCGCATATGAACCGATGATTCAGCGAAAGTTGATCATCTTCGATGACGCAAGAGTAGGGGAATGGGCTACTGCCTCTCGAGTCATGGCTGACTACGAAAAGCCGTCTGGTCACAAATTGCGTGTGCCGGCCATGTATGTGCATGGGACCTTGGACGAAAAGTACAAACGTGTCGCAGATACGGTGACTGAAGCGTTTACGCAGTGTGCCGTGGTTGGAGTGGAGGGTGTAGGTCACAATGTAGTCGTAGAGGCTGAGGAGGAGTTGAGCAACTTGATAAACAGGTTTGCGATGGCGGCATTAAAAGAGAATGGTCACGTGGTTGAGATCAGTCGCATGTTTCGAATGGAATATAGCATAGGCTTGAAGAGGGAAATGGTTGTGGGAGGCAAAAGTCTGAGGTCAAGGGAGGGAGTCTTGGTCGTTGTCGAGAGTACCGAGGGGGTGCGCGGAATAGGCGATGTCTGCCCTTTGCCAGGATTACACGAGGAGCATATTGAAACCTGTGTGAATGAGGTAGACACCGCTTCACGGCGTTTGATTGGAGTAACCTTAAGGAAAGAGTCTACCTCCCTAGAGCAACTGGAAGACGTTTTAAGTGATGCATCCGGTGTCTCAAAGTGCGGCCTTACGGCAGCCATTCTGCATATGCTTACTCGAGCTTGGTGTATCGATCTGAACGCTGTTCTTACTATTCTACTGCTGAACAGCCCGTACCCTGCTCTAGGTGACATCGCAGGCCTTTTCGACCGACTAGAGCAAGTGGAAGTGAACGGAGTGCTGCCGCGTCTTCAAAAGTCCGAAGAGAACAGTAATTTGGTGCATACTGGAGATTTGGATTTCCAACATTTCTCACGAATCTCACCCTTCCGTGCCCTCAAATTGAAAGTTGGGATGACGGATTCCCCATTCCAAGAGGGGAAAGATTGCTGTGAGGTTGCTTGGCAGGCCGCGGGTCGAGGTCAGCAGATTCGACTGGATGCGAATTGTGCCTGGACAAAGATGGAGTTTCGTAGTTTTCGAGACGGCTTGGGGCGGTCTTCCGCCGATGTCGAGTTTATCGAGGAGCCTTTACGTTCGGTGGATGAACTCGTGGAGTATTTGGAGGAAGAGTCACTATCCTGCGGCACTGACCTTGCGCACCTCACATTGAATGTCGCACTCGATGAGTCTCTAAATGAGTCACCGCTAGAGGTCATCCAAGAAGTTGCCTCTTTCCCAATTGTGTCAAACTTTGTGATCAAGCCTGCAGTGATTGGATCTATATCGAGGGTTTTGAGTCTCTGCAAAGTAGCGCAGGAGTGCGGTTGTAAAATTGTCATGAGCACGGTTTTTGAAAGTGGAGTAGGGATTGCGTGGACAGCTCTTTTGGCTTCAGTCCTGGGAACCAAAGGGACCTGCCATGGGCTCGGAACATATGACTACTTATCGAGGGATGTAACAGAAGGTAGCTTTCAAGAGGCGTGCATCCTGGATACTTCTCGAGTCTCTGTCCGAAGCTGCTGGAGGTTTTTAGAGCAAGCTGCCGAGCACGTTGTGAAAACTACGTGTGACAAAACTCGAGACGTCAAGCCAACAGCGAGTGACACGAAATGCGCAATGTTTAACGTATAGCTCTTGACTCGCCAGTTTTTGCTGTGACCATCTACCAGGCTCAAGTATAGGGCAATAGATCGCGTGGTCTTTTGCCGCGCTATGTCCAAAGCAGCGGCCAATCTCGTCCAATTCCGTGGAGTGTCCACACTGAGACATCAGAGGCTATTTTATAGTCGTCCTTGACGCACTTACCTCCACAAGGGACTCTCCCAAACCATGCTAGCAGATCAACCAAAATCAACCAATAGCACGTGAACGTGGCGCCCCCATCTACGACTTTCATAATTTGTCGCGGCCTTGGATAGTTTCCACATCATCCTCGATGCCATCATTGAACCATTTTTTCTATACCAACCGATTCAGCAGTCGCTTCGATATCGATACCGCCGCCACCGCCTCCCAATTAATACCGGATTCCCTTTAATCCAGTTCATGCATCACACTCCACTGCACATCATGTCTGAGACCTGCGTTTGCTCCATATTCAGTTTATGAAATCTCCTCCATTCATCCCCTCTTTCGTGGCCTTCATTGCCAGAGTTCGCATCGGAACTGATCCGAAGTGACACCTCTTGGCCCGAGAGCAACAGAAAACAATGCAACATTCATGGGCGCTGAATCAGATGATAACATGTATCTAAATTTTACTAGGCAAATGAGTACCTAATGCCCACTTCTTAGCCTGTGAATCACATAGTAGTAGCAGTGAACGTTTGTTTTGTTTCTTTAACGTAAGGGTCAATGAAATGAAACTAAGCATTATTTCCAGCAGTCTCTGTTTGCTGTACGTCCTCAGAAGTGGGCTCCGTCTCCCTTGCTGTGTCAGTGCCAGAGGTTCTACTTTTGGATGTGGAATGAGCAGTGCTAGGCATGACGCCTCCATCCGATGCGAACAAAGCTTCCAGTACTTTTGAGCCTCCCGGATTGCTTCCCTCAAATCCACCGTGATATCCCATCCCTGCGATACCTGGCGTATCCACCACTGGAAACAGATTCTCTTGAATGAGCGGTGAAGCACTATTGTGTTGTATTTGTAAGTCAAGCCCGTCCTGTTCCGCTCCCAGGAAAGCAGAAGTCCGCTCCCTCTCAAGCTTTCGTCGCTTCCTCCGAACAACCGAGGCATTGAAGCTTGCCTTCGCGTTTGTCCAATCGAAATTCTCATGTTCAATGGTCGGGACAGAATCAGATTCAGACATCAGCGAGAGCAGCTGCTGAGAAGTTTCGACGGGCAGGTATTGGGCCACCCAAGTCAGAAGGTTTTTGTTTGGCGTGGCAAAGTCCTCCGCATACCACAGAAATATTCTCGGTAATGTGACCACCTTTCGCTCCATGTCTACCTTAACAGAATAGCTAAGAAACTCGACAGTTGCTTCGTGCAGCTCTTCTTGAACGTTATCGCCATCCAAGATTCGGATGGGAGGATCAGATCGGGTGCCTGCAGAGATGACAAAGTGAATACGCCCATCGCGCTTACTCAATACTTGCTGGCACTTGGGATCAGATGGTCGCAGTTGCTGCACAAACCTGAGCATAGGAGGACGCTTATTACCACGCAAGATGCCATGCTCAATATCATCGAGTGTCATGTCCAGACCGGAAATCCGGTAAGACAAGACTCGGAAAAAGGTCCATCGACGCAGAAGACTGTTCGGAGGCCCGTGAACCACGTGGGCATGGAGGCAGAGTAGGTTGTAACAGTTGACAAAGAATGCGACCCGTTCATCTTGATTCAAGGCGACAAGTTGCACACGTTGAAGCTCTGCGGCGGACAGATTGAACTGACGAAAAAGCTTGCTCTTTGCCAGTGCAGAATAGTCAATATCGTCATCAACGGTATACGTGGAAGGCATTGGAAGCACAGGCGAGGAAGCCATTCGATGAAACAACGGAGTTGAAAGCAGCGGAGACGCAAGATCAGCAGGAGTAGGTAACGGAGCAGTCATTGTTCTTGCCAGTGTTGGAGACACTGCGGAGAGAAAGCGGCCCGTGGCGGCAGCGGCAGGATGCTCCGGAAGGGATGGAGTGGTGGGGTTTGATTTGGACTGACGGGCACGTGGGGAGGAGAGTGGATTAATGGTGTCCTTGGTGGCGAGGATATGCTTTCGGTGTTCTTCGCAGAGAAGGGCAAGACGGGTGAGAAGATCCTTTGCAACGTCGACGGCAAAGCGAGCGGGAATGGAGGAATCCCAAACGCGTTTCATATTGAGAATATTGGACTCGTCATCCTCTTGGAAACGGTAAAAGTAGTATTGATTGGAAAAAGGTTCCGAATGGGTAACATGGTGAATTATGCCGGCATCCATGAGGCGTTGTCCGGTAGTGACAGCGGCGGACGTGTCGAGATTCAGGTTGTCGATCATCCATTGAACAGCTTCAGAGCCGACGAAACATTTTGTGTAAGAAATGAGTCTCCATCTACGATCGGCAAGGTTGAGACCGTTGACAGGATCTCGCATACGATTATACACACGCTGAAAATCTGGAATGGGGTAGTCAGAGTTAGCAAAAGGGTCGCCGGCATGCGGTGGGAAGACGGAATTTGAAGATGGGTTGCGGTGAGCAGTTGAAGGGTCGATGCCAGGGACCACTTGCTCTGAAATCTTCCGCTTCCGGGAGGCCGAAGCGTACATGGCTTGAAAGTCGGGCAGTGGGGGTTACGTTGATGGAGAGGTGTGACGAGACACGCCGCACACGATAAGGGCGGGGAAAGCACGCGACGACTCTTTGTCGACAGAACGGTTGCTACTCGTCAATGTCTGTTCGTGAGGCGTTGCCAACTTGGTCAATAATGTGTTTTCGTTTTGTGGTAGGTAGAGAATCTTTTGCCACACAAGGAAATGTACTTCATACAAAGCACGTCTTCCCACATGCGATGTTGGTGTTGACCAGTCGCCCTTGTCTTTGGATTGGCTCGTCAAAAGTAAACAAAATGCCCGAGATTTCTGTCTCATTTTGTCCCTTTTCGCATCCCAATCAACCCTGCCATACAGTGCACTACCGTATACGGCACATTAACGTATAGTGCAACACGCCTGCATGAGAAAAAAACCAGCATTTCACAGGAACATGCACTACAGTAGCCCGAGAACAAGCTTATTGAAATTCTCTACCTCTGATTTCCGAAACAAAATTCGCGGAAAGAGCTTGTAGTCGCACTACACTTTGACCAGTATTATCCAAGAATGCACTATACAACATTCTAGGAATCCAAACAAACCGCTCCGAGAACATCCAATAGTTTTGTGCTTACTGTCTCACCACTGCACCTACTGTATCTGTCAGTCACATCCGCGACTGGAACTGTATCTGCAGTACATTACAGAATAAATATTCCGCGCTGTTGATTATTCTAGAGGTATACTGTAATTCCAATTCATGCCAAGGTATCTGATTTATCCCAAATTATTGTGTATTACAGTACATTTTAGTCTACTGCAACCCCTTCCTGCATGGTTTAGGTCATTGAACAAATTAAAAGATTCCTCCCGCCAGATTTATATGCTGCACTTACAGTCCGAACGCTGTACGTCGACATTCTGTAAGGCATATTTTCAATTACAGAGGGGAATTTGTGATGCTTTACAGTCCTGATTAGGGATGTACAGTAGGACGGCTATTTCATCAGACAGGGAACAAGGCTGTCTACTTGAGGGTCTGCAATGGAGACAAAGTCAGGAACAGCTATATCTCAGTTGAGGATTTACAAGTCAATGGCAGCACGGGAAGCGCGAGCTGTTGCAAACGCAGCAGAAAAGCGGAACAAGAGGGACTTAGCTACGAAAGTGGCAGCGATTCCAGACGAGGCAATGCCGGGACGATCAAGGCTAGGATGGGATTTTGTACCACTAGCCTTCGACTCGTTAGGATCACCCTCTTTAGAAACATCCAAGGTTGTGGAGACATACGCGGCAGCAGTAGCGTCTCGTAGTGGATGCTCGACGGGAGGAGTGAAGACTCGCCTGTATCAGAAGCTTAGCTACTCAACCTGGTCAACATGTGCAGCATCCGTAATTGGTCGCGCACCGCAACACGCAGAGCTTAGTCACCTAACTCTAACTTTAAGTACTTTGCAACGTTGCACATTTGGACTGTACACCAGTGATAAATGACTGTAATGTACACGTATTCCCATAAAGTTATCACAATGGAGGAATTACGGTAGGCAGATTTTGTAGCTTTTCTCGTGTTTTTTTGTTACCCTTCCCCAATGATTCAATTTGGGACAGATGGTTAATTTAGGACAGTTTCGCGTCAAAAACAAAGAAAAGAGGCACTTCTATTGCTGAACAGAATATGGTCATTCATTTGTTTCTCTGCTTTCCCCATCCACTGGAACGATTTTGGAGCTTAAATAGCTCAACGAAAAGCCAAGGGTCCCAAAATGCCCGAGTCAGTGCGCCGCTAGACGAAAAAACCAAAACTCAGAACGAAGAAACGCGACGAACGCATCAATGATCTAAAAGAAGCTGTCAAACTAATCAAGAAAGAACGCTTTTCCGTTCGTCACATACCGAATATTACGGGAGTCCCCAAAACCACAGTCGTTACTTTGAAGAAACTCATGCGCTCAAAAGACCGGGCTGCCTTAGACCAAATGTTAGAGAAAACATCCCATGCTGGTCGAAACACAGTACTGACCAAAGATGAGGAAAATATGATCGAAGCAGGTTAAAGGAGGTAGCGCCAAGAGTTTTCGCAACTGGTGTGGATGACGTGAAAGATATGATGTCCCGCATTGCTGCAGATGGGCGCGTTAGGTGGAGAAATGGGTTCCGGTTGATGATGCAGTGAGGTCATTTTGTTCTAGAAACATAGATATTACCTACAGAAGAACAGAGAGTAAAGAGCAAGCGGAACTATGATCTGAGAACTTTCCACAAGTCAACAGATTCTTCGAGATATTCAAAAATCTTTAGGACAAGTATGAAGGACTCTTACGCAGTCCTTACCGTATCATTAATATAGATGAAACGAACGTTGACGCCAAATGTGGAAAACGACACAAAGCTTTCACTACAGTAGACTCCCACTATAGCTTAGTCGTGGGAGAGACGACGTGTTACGGTAATAGCCAGCACATAACTACTCTCTTGGTTGCAACTGCCTCAGGACTTATTCCTTCTCCTTTCTTTATCATAGAAGCTAAGCGCATGAACGAGCGCTGGTGGTCCTCAGTAACAGGGTCTTTCAGCGATGAAGTTTCAGGGATTTGTGTCAAGTACACAAAGCCAAACTAGCTTTCCAGCGGAACCCTTATTAAGTGTAGAACAAATGTCTCGATGGAGAAGCCAATTTTAGTTCCAGCAGTGAAACATATGAACACCTTTGTCCGCAGGTTCGTGCCAAGCGAAACATATCTTTTGTGCTTAGATGGGCATGCCTCTCGCAAGGGTATTGAATATGTGTAAGAAGGCATCAACAGTGGATGTGAAGCTGTGATACAGCCTGGTAACACGTCTCACTTAAAACCATGTGACCAGACGATCAATCAACAATTCAAACAAGGAATGCAGAGCTTCGTGATTCTTTTCGTCGTTAGAGAACTTTTGAACCACACCAGGTTAATTTCAATCTTGCATACGCCATCCTTACCTACGAAAAAATTAATTCAGCCCACATTATACACGCATTTAAAGTGACTGGTATGTTTCCTTTTCAGGCGGACTTTTCCGAAAGATTCAAGAGATCGCAAGATGGTTGTAAGGATAGGCCAGAGGAGGAGAGGAAAAATTTAGACGCTACGGGCCTGCCTCGCAAATAGTTTCGGTACGTGAGCGACGCAGTGAAAGTGACACTTTGAAGGTAACAAAAAAGATTGTCAACGGCACTTTGGCTCCCTCGCAATGTATACAGCAACTCAGAACCCTCCTCAATAACTCAGAGATCTTTAACTAGATCCTTATGGGCGCTAAACCATCTTCGTCTGCCGCTACAGCCCGAAGCGCGAACCGGAAGTCGTATAACCCCTTTTTTACAGGTGCAACTTCGGAGTTTGTAACAATAGGTGAAGTATTAGAACAGCGTCGTCGCAAAGAGGCTGAAGAAGTTCAACCTCAGCGAGCCAAAGAACGCGCACGTGAAACTAAGTAGTGGTCTGTGGAACTAGGTAGCGTAGTAATGGAGAGAAGTCAGAAAGAGCTGTCAGTTACGAAGAGAGGACGAACGAGGAACTCACTTGTTGGCTCAAAACTTCTCCTTTCCCTGCGGAAATTTCAGTTGCAGCTTTTTTGTTGTGTAACTGTAAATAGAGCAGAAGAAAGAGCAAGTAACCGTGATGGAGTCCCAAATTAACCTGCTTTTGGAGCGCTTGAGCTTCTGGAGTGAACCTCACTAAATTGAAAAGATCGAGAGTGGAAGAACTTTGTTAGGATTTTTTGAGAGCAATCCGGATCGCAGTCATGTGTTGAGAACGGTGGTGAAACGTAATCGGAGTATTGACCAGTTTTCGGTAACTTTATAATTAGATCTTTGCTAGGTATCCCAAATTGAACCATTAGGGAAGGGTACGAAGAGATAATCACGAAACTAGTCTGAAAATTATTGTACGGCTCGTGAATTTCGTGAATTTGATTACACCATTGGTTTTGGTGTTGAGAACCCTGCGGTAAGTCCGTTCTTCATCAACGTACCCTTCAACGTACAAAACTGCCATGCCATGCGAATCTCCGATTTCCTTATCTCGAGATGTATACATCGCTGGGATTTATAGATACTTGGGGCCATCGAAGTCATCCTTTTCGATATACCTCAGCAATTCGTACTATATGCTACGCAACAGATGCAATAGAGCACCTGAACGTACATAACATGCAAATTCGCACCTTTTTAACGCGGACGGCTTTTCTGAGCATCATTGTATCCAGAAATTCAGATATGAGAAAACAGATGCTCACCGAATTTATGGAATGATAGATTGGAATGGAGTAACAAGGCGGAAATAATATAGTTTTCATCCTCTAACAGATGCATGTATTTTCTATAACGGCTTTCGACTACTGCACAATCGTGAGATTGGACACAAGTTTGGGTATGTTTTTGTTACAGATATGCAAAGTTTTTAGGAAACTGCTAGAGATTTTTATCACAAAACACGGTTACCTCTTGAAACTTCGTAGCTCCATGCTCCAAAAGCGCGTTTTAATTTATGCGGAAGCAATCCGTGAAGCCTGAGAACCCTTACAAAACTCCATATGTTTTATAGATTACTACAAAATAAGAATGAATGGACCTGAATATCATACAAGACGCATACGAAGATGCTTTTCCGGGCATGAAAGTTCTCAATGCATCTTTAAAAGAACCATTAAATCCATGAATGGTTTTATATTTGTACTTTACGGCCCCTAGGACGTCAAGATTTGACGTTTTGCAGTCGAAGTAAATGTGAGGCCACTTTAGAAGTAAACTTCCTTATTGAAAGGGCATAGTATATCATTTATGAGGAATAAGCTTTTCTACAAAGACCTTGGATACAGCGATTGTACTGTAGTGATATTGCAACTAGGTATTCAACACAGAAATGAGCTACGTATGCGTTACAGTTGAACAAAATTACGAAGGCCTTTAGCGGTGCTGGATGGACAAGTCAAGATTTCGGTTTGAATCTTAAAGAAATAAAAGTAACGAGCTTGCCCTTACAAAGCATGTGCCAATTTACTAAACTTTCAGTCTTGCTTATACATGGGAGGAAAAGTTTTTGAAAAGTTTGGAATCAGAGATCCATCCTTGGGAAAGTATCTGAACATTCAATAAATGTCGAGAGGCAGTACACATATGATAGCATAGTTTTTAGATAAGTAAGTTGATTATTAACAACTGCACAAGGCTTTCGGTTCTTATTTGGTACTTTTTATTCTTTTCCTCCTCCCACCTCTCCTTTTGAAGCTGAATTTCCCCCTCACAAAGGTAAAAGGCACGCTCCCATGTTGGCCTATTTGATTTCAACTCTTTTGCAATAGTCTTCTGCCACTCTTCCATTCACATATATTTAACACGCTGATTTTGGGGGATGGCAGAACATGAGTCGGCAAATACTTCGGCGTCAACTTCACTGGTCGTGTATGATCTTTTGGACTGGCGTGCATTATCCTGCTGCTGTATTTATTTCCCAGCAGCAAAGAGCAGCTCCTCTCTTGCATCCATCTCATCTCCACCGCGCTTTCCTTGTAGATCCATATCTTCCTTTTCGAGAATAGGATGACCCAAAGGAAGATCAATCTCATCGCAGTCTTCAACACTTCCAGACGCGGCCTTGTTTGTCGCTATTACAGATTTACGATATTTAATCATGTCAAGATACTTTTCTCGAAGATTATTAACGCTAGGTTTGGAATCCGTTACTAGAGGTTGAGCCGAATCTTTGAGATAAATTTTTCAAGAACGCACTGAAATTTTCCATCCAGCTCGCCATGAGCAGCGCAGGTTGCATTGTGTTCACGAACAGACTGTAGAAATAGAAGTTTAAAGTACAATCACATAAAGTTTTGCATCGAAAAGAAACTGAAACGCTCCAAACAGGACGTGCGGAAAATAAATTTGCGTTCCCTACAGTTTTGTGCATCTTTATTCAACTCAAACGCATGTATTGACCATGATGGTCGCCCTGAGCTACGATTCAGAACGAGAGAGCTATTTCGTATAGCAAAAATCATGGGTGAGCACGGCTGCCTGACAAAGCCGTCACGTTATCGCTGTGAAAGCATTACAGATTGCTGCATTGCACTTCGAAAACTTGCAATATCTTGCAGATGGTGTGAACTCGAAAAGATATTTGGCATTGGGTCATCAAAGATGAAAGAGCTCTTTGGGGAGTTAGTAGAGGTATTTGCGTCTAAGAAAGGGAACTTGATAACAGATATAAGGGTAGAACTTATAGAAGAGTATGTGTAGCATTATGAAACGGCTATCAAGGAAAAATAATGATTTTACATACCTGTTTCGAGTTAACTGAGTGCTCAAAGATCCGGATGATTCGCCCCGGAGGAAAAGTAATCTTTCAGAGAAGCCGTTATTTGGGTCACGGAAGGATACAACGTTTGGTATATCAGACTATTAAAACACCAAATGGTATTATAATACAACTTTAAGGCCCTGAAGTCGGACGAAGACACGATCCCACATTACTTCGTAACAGCAGAATTGAGGATAAACTGCAGGAAATAATGGTCATGGACGGATTGCAGTACTGCATATGGCGATGTAGCTTACATGATTCGTCCATTGCTTCAAACTGTGCTCCCTCGTCTGAACTCGATGGCTGAACAATGCGTCTATAACATGAAAATGAGTGGCAATCGTGAATCAGTTGAATTTTACTACAAAGACATCAAGCAGATGTGGTCATCGCAAGATTATAAACGGAATTTGAATGTCAGAATGTCATATATCGCCTTACTCTACACTACTCTCGCATTGCTGTGAAATTTCAAGGTCTGCCTTGGGCTCTATGGGAAGATGGACTCTTATTTTTATTGCTTAGCTTCATTATTGGAACGGTACGTATCCATACCTGAGTATTCATGACTTCTTAAATGGATTTCAGAACAATTTCAAGCAGCCGGGACAAAGTCCGCAGGGAGGTAGACGGGGCCGACAAGCGAAGTACTTTTCCCGAAGATGCGAGAAATGGGCGTCGCGAGAAGCGCGCGAAATACGAGCCATACGCGGACGTCAATTCAGTCTGTGAGCAAGGGAATATAATACGTGTACCATGCTCTTTCGTTCCATTAAAGCTTCGTGTCTTTCTTCTATCTCAACATCCACCCTCCGCTCAGCAAGCATGCAATTCTCTCTATCATGAAGCTTTTCACCGAACAGAATTGCCTTCTCTTACCATACGTTCTCCATCTCAAGAAGATTCCCATCTATTTGAAGCTTTTGAGCACAGACTCGCCACGGGCCCGCATGTCATTTATTAGAAGTCGCTTGTCATCTTCGTCAGATTCGTATGTGACATACTTCATTTTTCCAGTGGGTGACAGCGCTGAGCGCTGTGTTTGCATCTATTATCCCCCTGCTCGATCTGGGACATCTCTGGACCCGTTCTGTGACTGTATGTTCAAAGAAAGCTCCGTCATCTATAAAATTCACGCCCATCAACGCACCTTCACAATACCTGAGGCCCCTTCTTTCGCCTTTTCTTCCTCACTAAGATTGCCAGTAATTTTGTTGAAGCGAATTCTAGGAGACGTTAAGGTCAGTGGCGTCACATGTGTTAAGCTCCCAGTCGGTGTTATCTAAAAGAACAGTTTTACAGACTCCTGATAAAATGCTTCTGTTTGTCCGTGCCGCGCAATATAGGCATCATAGACGTCAGCTGCCTTCAGCAGGTAGTTACAATGACGTATAGTAGCTGAATCGCCTAAGACGAAAACTTGAGGCGCCTTTAAGAGCTGTGATTCTTTCAGCATTAGCGCCTTTCGCGGCCGCTACCTCAGGGGTAACTGATGCTTGCGGGGTCTTGGTAAGGTGAGAAGAACTGGGTTCAGAAAAAGAAACAATTACTGGTGTTTTCAGATCTGACATGCGGTTGCCCGTTATGGAGATAAGAGATCACCATGACGTAAGGGGCATGCTGTGTAGAGATGCGATAATTTTGCAGCAGAGCGAGTAGAAAGGGCCGGGAGGATAAAGGCGGAGGGTGAGTTTGGTAGGATTTGAACTTAGTACAAAAGGTACATGAGCGGGAAATATCTTGTCATTTTTCATTGATTTTAATTCCAACCTTTTACGTATCATACGTGTGCCAAAATTTACATCACGAGCGCAAAACTTCTCGAGTGCGAAAAATCTCTAATATGAGCGTCTTAACACCTGTATAAAGCACCTATAATTTATATATGTACTAGTTTAGCTCATCTTAAGAACTTCAGAGACTGTTCACATCTCCGAAAAGGGGACATATAGTGCTACAAATTTTCCAAAGTTTAGAGCTAACTGGATAAATATTGGTGAACTAAAAAGAGAATGAAATTAAGGGTTTAAGCACCCTTAAATCACGAAGAATGAGCCAGGCTCGTTGTACGCAACCTAAAGAATCGTTCTCAAGGCCGTGTACGATGATGTTTTTGATATGCGCTTTGGCCTGATGAACGCACCGTCTACGTTCCAGCAAATGATGGATTACATATTGAAATATATACCATTCGCTGGAGTATATCTGGACGACGTTGTGTTGTTCTTAAACACAATCGAGTAGCATGTTATACACCTTCACATCGTCTTCGAAGCCATTAGAAAGGCCGGATCATTAAAATATCACCTTAGAATTTGCTTTTTTCTCAGTATTAACTTGCAGTAGCACTGCTGCTACCTGTTGCACGCATTTTCTTCTCTTTTAAAGCAATATTCTGCAGCCATTTCCTTGCTATAGCCGGTTCTGGATTGCTTGGAGATTTGTCTGCTTAATTACTGGGAGTCAAAAAATTGGTCGAATTGCAAATATAATCCTTTCACATGACCCTTGATTCAGTATCAACAGCTTCCCTTACACTGTTAACCCCTCTCAGGCTTGCGTCACCCTCGTGGGCTTGACTATTGATAGACCTATTTTTAATTGTGCTTCGAGAGTTTACTCTGATTTAAGGTGAGGGAGTTCTTCTGGATGTCGGGTCTCTACCAAACTTCCACATGTCGCAGACACTCTAACATAAATCTGGGAAGTACTGAAAAAAACATTTCACATCACAATGAGGACATGGAAGAGATGTTCCGTATCTTTTAAACTTCTCGTGGCCCCTTGCGCTTTTACTGAATAGAGTACATTTAAAATTCTTTTCGAACTGTTTTAGTATGTGAATTCGGATCGAAAGGTGTCAAAGGGTACCATCAATGCAGTTGAGAAATTGCAGTTGATTATTCTTCCTCGAATGAGCAAAATATATTAGATATTTACCCTTATCCTTACTGCCTCATCTTCAATATTCATAATCTATTTCACGGCGGTAAACATTTCTGAAACCTAAAGCAGTAATTGTTGGGAAACCTCGAACAAGAAGCCAGTATTTACTTGCATTTTTTGAAAGATTGGGATAGTCGTCCAGCCATGGAAAAGTCTCCGTTGATTCGAGAATGAGTACTTCCTTAAACATTCTACATGCTTTCGAACTTTTTTAGTTAAATTCTTGATACTATTACTCACAATACATTTCTCTTACTTTGAATGAGAAATGTAGCATCTCAAATTAGCTCTCTTTTGAGACTCTCTATCGACAACAGTAATTCTTCAGTTGTAAATGGTCTGAAAGGCATGCGTGAAAATGTTCAGAGAGATAAAGTAGCCGTTCTGATTTATTTTTTCATTTAAAATCTTCCGAAATATGTGTTTCCTGCTAACTAGTGTGGATATATTAAGCTCAATAAATGATGAAAGAAAACAAGCTTTTACCCTTTTGCGCTAATTGATATATCTCTTCTCACTGATATCATGTTTGGACACCTTCGTTTAAATTCAATATCGCTGGATATTCGTTGGAAAGCGCCCGCGATGGGCTTCACCTATCTTCGGTTTACGCACACTGTTGCGCCGAACGTAGGGGAGAAGCATGGCTTTCGCCCCAATCTGCCGATTTTTTACATGGAAAAGTTATTGGTCGCATGTTACCATGCGGTAGCAAAGACGTCCCGATAAGTTCATCAGCACATTGCACGTAAATTCCCACAGCTCCTCTTTGATTACGTGCCGCCCATAATTTGAAACCTCTATTCTCAAACTTTCCCGCTTCCTAATTTTAAATTTGAAGAAGAAATATGATTTCTAGTAATGACTGGTACAGTCATAGACATGTTGCTAGCAATCAACAAGTTGTATCGCAGTATCTTCGATATCCATATCATTGCGTGTCAGTAAAACCACAGGATCATCCATTGGCAGAAACTTTTTTATCAACGGTAAAGTAAATGATCTGCTTTGATGATTATTAAGACTGAGACTACTTCATCGCATGTACAATGCATTGAAAACATCGTCATAACCTGGTACTTGTACTGACATGGAGATGTTGTTCAATGCTGACTAAGTTAACAGAGGACTCTGTTTACTTCAATCAAACATGATAACATATTAATTTTCTTCTAATACAACCTTATGTTGTACTATTTAGATGCAACTTGGATAAATAGAATATGTCGGGAGTTTAAAAAAGGCCAGTTTCACTGTTTCAAATTGTGTCTAAAAACGTCATTGGTTGCGGTGTGACACCAGTGATATGCATATGTGAATTTTGATGACTTACCTCATTCATGTACTAGACCCTACTGCAGTAAGAACGGGAAAACGCAAGAGCATAATTATCATTGGCTGAAATAGATTAGGATAGTTATAACAAGAACAAAATGAGAGTCATCTATCCACATTCTGTGGTTTCTGTGCAACATCTGGACAAAATGAGACAAACCGAATAATGGCATAGCTGTGAGAACCATGGTACCATTAATCCATCAGAAACTCGTTATTGATGTGACACTACTGGTACCAGCATGACTGCAAAAATTTAATGTGCTAACTACCTCATGTTATTGGAGACGAAGCGTTATTCTCAAAGTAACACTGCTGAACAGTATGATCTAGAGGAGTTATGCATGAATAAACTCATAAAATTATGAGAAAAAGTGCTCTTGAAGTTGGCGGGAAGGTACTCTGTGAATGAAAACATATAACAAACAGAGATATAACAAACAGAGACACACGGGCCCCGAGGTGAGACTGCTGGTACCAGCATGATCTCGAGAAGATACCAGGTTAGGGTTGGAGAAAATACGCGGTTCTTGAAGTAACAGTGCGAACAAGCATGATTGCAAAAGTGTACTGTACAAAGCGGCTTTCTTGAATCGAAACTATCGGTCACCACAATGGCGAGGTGTTACGTCGTTAATGACCTCATGAGTTCTAGAGATCTCAGTCGACAAGCACTCTTGAAGTGATACTGCTGGTACCAGGAAGATCACCGAAAGGTACGCCGCGGCGTGAACGACCTCATTTTCGTTGGAGGTATATGAGAATTCTTATATTGAGAGTTGGTTCACCACATGATAATCGTTCGAGCGAACAAGGAGTCAACTAAATGAAAAAAACAAAACAATTGTTAATTATTGAAGAGCTGATACCATTGTAATCGCATGAGTGGAAATATCCCTTACTTGTGAATCAGAGATAGCACGAAGAAATCTGGTAGCTGCTGGAACCATCTTGAGCTAACTGAATTCAGACACTGCTGCCCAAGAAACTAGACTTTGGATTCCATAAATCAATGCTGAAGCACATGATTAGAGATGCATAGTACCATGACTCTTGATTCATATGTGATATCACAATTATATCGCAGTGCCGTAATACTGTATGGACGCAGCGCGAAGAAGCAATAGTAGGAAGCATGTGGAGCAAAAAAAGGTACCATGCTTCTAATTCGTCGGAACAGTGATTTTTCTCGATGGTAAGGAAGTTTTCCTAAAAGTTGTTGGCGAGGGAGGTAGGGAATGATAAAGAAGACATTTTTCACACTACAATCACGAGAACGTTCTCTGGTACCAGAGCGCACAATCTCCACACATTCAAATCGGCACGTTCAACCACAGTCATGCACCCTTCTTTGGAATGACTCGAAGCATGTGCCATTGACCAATGGAGCAATCTGTACAATGTCTGCTGGCAACTGGAGCCACTCAGTACAGAAATATCCATAATAAACCTGATGAATTGCCTATCTTGCGCCATGTGGCCTTGTCAAGTACAGGTATATGTAAGTACAAGATGTTTTAAGAACAGTAGTGCGCATTTCTTAAACTTAAAGCATGGTGTTCACATCACAGTGCAGTAATGTTCATTGCAGTTGCAATGCGCTGTTGATGATGTTGTCGATGTCGATGTTGATGTTAATGAGGGCATATGCTGATGTCAACATCAAAATTAACATCATGAATACCTCAAGTGCTGTAAAAAAAGTTATTGTAAGAGAAACAACTCACATTTATCTGACACTGTATTACACATTCATTTACTTAATATCAGCCGTTATTCAGTTCTGGGTGGATGACCAGTCCGGCCACATTAAATTGTCATGAGACCTCCACGAAGCAAAGACCTTGAATGTCTGACTCTTTGCAAGGAGGAGTCAAAACTGCAGGAGTTGTCTTTTATACCGTTAAAATCACAGCAATGGTACAAGCCAACCCTTCCGACACTATCTCGAAGCTTCACCATTTGCAGCTGACCAGTACTGACAAGTCCACCTGGCATATGCACGGAACCGGAATCATAAACGGTGCATTTCATAAATTAAGCCAGTTGAGGTTCAGATACTCGCCGTAGAAACAGAAACGTAGCGAAGTAGACTGTTTTCAAGGAATTAATTCCTGAATTTGACTTTTGGACCAAGAAAAATCTGCTACCTTCTTCAATAGATAGAATCTGAAAAGCGCAATCTATGCCCAAAGCATTGAGTCCATTCGGCTTCCCAACGACTTGAACTTCTCTTTTGCGTCGAATTAGTTTCGCTTCCAAACACAATTTATATTTAGATTCCGCCTCGGACATAACTGGGTACTCCTTTTTTAGCTTGCTTGTCGCATATTGTACAATATTTTCAAATGACAAGTTCCTTATGGAATCAAACGTATTGGAATGTTTCCTTTTCTTGAACTTTAGTTTCCTTATCCATTGAGATGTAGTTTTCAACCAGAAACTATCTGTACAGATGTTTTTTGTCCCCCCTTTCATTAGGGGCTTCTAAAAAAGATTTCGGAGTACCAAATCAACATTCTTGAATAAGTAACCGCAGTCAGTATCGATAAATTCTGTGTTGGTACCAAGATAAAGTCTTCCTATACTTTTCCAGTACAATTTATTTGTCTTGGAATTGTTACATATGGCCATTGTATGCAGTACTACAAGACGACAAATCCAATCAGAACATAACCTATGTTCCACCGCAGGAAAATGGGCATCAAGGTGATTACTTCTATCAATGCAACGTTTAAGAGATTGGTGTAAAGCCTTAAAAACCAGCTCCATGAACTCCCGTCAATGATCAATAGCTGGAATTGTGAAGTCGTACAACTTTATGAAATGTGCAAGTTTGGCTAATCCGAGATATCCCTGACATAGTCTAAGAGTTTTCACAACTCTTTGACCTCCTGCACTTAATTTCAGGCTATCCGGCTCAAAGCAACAATATTTTCTGACTGTAGCTGTCTAGTGTCTATCCGACCAAGCGCTGTCCTCATATGAGGCACACTTTGTCCTCATATGAGGACAAAAAAAAAAGGAAGTACTGTATTGTGGTAGCCAAATAATTTTTTTTGTCCCAATAAATATTAGTAAAACATTTGCACTGTAAGGAGTTACTTACAGTAGTGTTCGTCTGACCGACGTATTGAAGATGCAATAGCTTCCAACTTTATATATTCCCAGTCACTTCCTCGCATCCATCACTGGCATGGTGGCCTATGATGCGAATCATAGGTTGCTGACCCAGAGATCTTGAGTTCGATTCTCGCTGGAGTTCTGTAAGAAGCCCAAAAATTCCAACGGGAACTCGACTGGTTGTGAAAAAGCTGCTGTCTCAGTGCGCCATTAGGCATCCACTTGAACATGAGACAGAATACGATGACATCTCATAAAGGAGTAATTCAGTACGCCATAGACAGCAGCTAACTTCGCAAGTCAGATGATGCAACTACAACCAGTAGGTAGCTATAGAAATAGAACTCATTGATCATTTTTTCTTTTAAAACAAAAAGTCACACTATTTTATATCGAAAGATTTTCTGCGCTTGTCATACCAAGGTAGTTACATTCTCATTCATTTATTCCACTTCGTCGAAGTACTCTGTGTCTGGTGGCATTGCGTAATAACGAAGAATACTTCAAAGAAATGGAGGTTGTATGTCGGTATCTTGATTCAAGGGTTGTGATTGTCGGTAGTCTTCGAAAAGTACAGAGTGTACACGGAGAACTTTTATTATGTCCAAGCACACTGAAAGTATGTGCAGCGCCGGGATAGTTGCCGATGAAGCCCACAACATCCAGGAATATCTTACAAGGAGTACCGTCTGCTATTTCAACATCGACCCCGTTTACGGCCCCTTTTATGAGGTCTTCCACAATGTACGAGAGAACTTTGTTACTCAATACACCCAGCAATGTGAGAGAGATTACTCTAATCGAGCTACTGCTTCTTCTCAATTCTGGTGGAAGACCTAAAGCAAAAGATGTACACACCCCATCAAAATCTGAGAATACATGGTGGAAACTGGTTGAAATAATCGCAGTAAAGCAGCAGTACGTAAACGAAAAATGGTATACTATTAGATAGAAACCTATTATTTGACGTCCCAGCCATATTCCTGCGTTCAAAAGCACTCCTCTCCGGAACAGTATCAGATTGATCAAATTGCAATTCATGGATAGACCTCACCCTTTGCTCGCAAATGAAATTTACTGACCCATCCAAATGATTGATAGTGAACCAGTTTATGTTCGTTGTTGCATATACAAGTTCTAATATCCAGAATACATGACTTAAAACCCCTACCAAACTCGCTTCTTTCTCCGTTGTACTATGGAAAGGTCGGAAGGACGCATCTTGATCGATGAGATTCGAAGATGGTATGAAAATGGTGCATTAATCAAAAGGTCTAAATAATTTGACGTTATCACGTTCTCTATCCAAACCCTCATCACGCGCATAGGGATGATATGCTGTTGCATATGTGCTATTAATTAATTTTTCTGCGTCAATAATTCTGCCAGATCTTAGAATGGCATCGATGCTTTCAGACGCTTCGGCAACTCCACAGATGGTCCAAGTCGGATCAAGGATACCAACACTCTTATAACCTTCATCACCTATGTTTGAGACGACCTCACGGAAAGTAGGGATGGAACCGTCATCAATAAATATCTCCACCCCGGTACCGGCATGAGCTGCTATTTGTAAACCATTTCAATCGATACATACGCTCTTTTTGACATGCAAACTCATCATCTACACTTCACAATAGGGCTTAATTCAATGGTGGGGGTATTAAATGCTCCAAGAGTATCATTACTGTTTCCCGAGCGTCCATCTAGGATATGAACATGTAGGATATCTTCGCCATACATAATTGTGACCTTGACAGGATTTGTGACATCTTATGTCGCCCAAGAACTCGGAAGTACTACAGGAACAGATGCCTTCCGACCTTCATCGGGTGTCGGGGGATCGTTGGGAGTTCCTTGCGTAGGAAAATCATTTTCAGTATTTTGGTATTTTGACAGTTCTCATTAATATCATCATTACCAGATGTATTGACATTATCTGATATAGAAAAGTTCAGTTCTCGTCCGAGTACTCCGAAGTTAGAACTGACGTTGCCGAGATCAACCGCAACACTTGGTGGAAAGCAATAGCTGAGTACTTTGGTCCTTAACCTACTGATTTTCTTGTGGTTAGGGAGGGTTTTTTTGTCTGTGGGAGTCATGTTCCACGGCAAAATTTCCAAACTTACCGCGACTTGTGACTTGCTCATCACTATCTGATAGTGGTAAATCTGATTCTGAGTTATTTCCTGTCCTGCAAAAATCAAGATCTATTATGTTCTTCACGTATTTGTAATGGTCTTTTGTTAACCGTAAGCTTCCAGAGACCATAGAAAGTACCAAAAAAGCCTTCTCGTTACTCCAGTGCCTACGAATGTCACATGTTACCCTTCCCCGTTGGTCAACAGACAGGAGTTGCAATGAGCTCAGATAAGGTGAACTCACTCCAAACATGTCTTCCTCCTCTCCTTCATCAACCGAAAGCTGAAATTAAAAATGTAAATCATTATCTAAAAGTATCTTTACAGCCGGAGCTTGGATATGATCATCATATGAGGAGTCTCTGTCGTTTGTTTCGTCCTGAAGTGGGATGAACGCCGAGATAGTTTCGTCATCCGGGATCTTCAGTAGCTACCGGTCAGCAATGTTAGCAGTGGACGAATCAGGTGCGTAATCATGTACAGAATTATCATGAAGATGATCATTTTCAATGTTAAATTGGCTGAATGGCTTGATTTCTTTCACAGTGGCAATCTTTCGCTATTTTCTTAGATTTAAAGCATCGAAAAGATGGAGTCAAACGCCCTTCTCCGAACTGCAGGCACAGAGCATTTGTTCTGAACAATGTCTGAATTAATAACTAATCCAATACGTCACCATTGCAAGGAATGTGGTTAGTCTTGTGACATATTGCACCTTTCTGACCGACTTTACAGAACAAGGTACAGAAAACTGCGTAATGCATATGGGAATGAATGTCGCGCTCAGACCTATTCGCCTGGAATTAAAGATCTGTAATTATGAGTCATACTTGGATCAGGACTGTAATCTAAATTGTTACAAATCAAACTTCAACGCAACATAATTGTTGGCGGTTCGAAAAAATATATATATTTATAATAATCCGAGATGATATCGTTCAAAACATAGATTGAATAAACACGAGATCTCTCTGTAGAAGAAATAAACCCATACACACTACACTAGACACTAAGACGGTATATCACTGGTGTGCGTAAGGTGCAAAAAATCGCACTTTATAAGAATTTGCGGATGTGACCGTTACAACGTTATAACCAAAAACCGCCCCTCGAGTCCATTGGAAGGGAAAGTTTTAACCGTTATCAGCTTTTAACGGCTTACATAAAGAAGATTTAATGGGCATAATCGAGTACAGGATCCTTTCCGGCGTCGACTGGATTTTGAAATGCGAAGATACGGTCAAAATTGACTGCACCAAGTCACCTACTGCGCATGACTTCCACTATGCCAACCGTAAGACAATTTCAACCTCCTTGTTCGACTTCAACCCTATCTAACCAGGCAACAGGTGTTTCAGGCGATGCTATTGTATTTAATCCAACGCATAGGGAAAAAGGCTAACTACAGGGATACTTCTGCGTGCGGTAGCGTCCGGTGCAACAGTTATATCTAACGAGGAGGAAATAGTTAAATGTCCGGCTGTTTCTCAAAGAGGGTGTGGTAGGGGAAGGGGAGGTACTGTTGGGAGGGATCGTAGTAGGCAGAGAGGAAGGGGACGCGGTAGGGGAAGGTCTACAAGACCTGTCGAAGATGCTAGTGCCGGTTCAACTCAAAATGCTTCGAAGAATGGCAAGATATTGATGGCGAAGGAATTGTTCGAAGAAGTTTTACAGCATTGCGCTCGTTTGCTCTGCAGGTCTGCCATGAGTAACATGAAAATAGGGCTTCAGGTGAAGTTTCTTGCTAGTAAAAGGTGTGGCATCTTTTTTTGTTAATGAATGGCTTATTGAGGCAGCTTGTAGATTGGTTGAACGAATCGTTGAGGCTTGGAAATTTATTTGAGAGAGGTGATCAAGTAAGCCTCACGCTTGAGGACATGTATAGGTATCTCGCTGTGCTATTGGCCTCTCACAGTACGGGTTTCAGCTATGAGAAGGAAGTATCAATATTGCGTCAGGCTCGGAGCATCTCACCTCCCCCGGAGCGTATTATAATTATTTCGTCAATAATATTGGCTTATCCAGCGACTGGAAGGGGAACAAGTGGTGGTGAGACATGGGCGTTACAAAGGGAAAAGACGCAACATTTACGTGAGTTTGAAACAGTAGCGTTCAGTGAGACAAGATGAATTTTCTTTGTAGCCCTCCATCTTCTTGCAACGTTAGATGATGATCTTTTCCGGACAAGAGCCGCCGACAATCAGGTGAAGAAATTGAGGCAGAGGAAAGCTGACAAAGAAAGGAATTCAAAAGATGCAGTCGCTGACCCCTTGTTTAGGGTAACGCCGTAAATCAGATTTAGACGACAAGAGGAGCCACATGACGAGTCAATAAGAAAGCTTCTCGAGAAGCTCTTGGATGGTCGTGGAAAGGGATCTTTGGTAGGTTGTATTTTAACAGCAGATAGGGGGAATGGGAAGGAGTCTTTTGTGAAGGCATTGACGGAGTTTGGTCTCTGCGCCGTATTTGGGATGACAGAGCACATGCTTAGATGCCATCCTTTTGTGACAAAGTTCTACCTCAATCCTTACCGGGAATACATTCAAGAGGAGGGTAGGGAGGGCGTGGTAGTGGCGGAAGGCTCTGGGAAAGTGGAGAATGCAGTGTCAAGTCAGGGGTTACGGGTGATTCAATGGTAGCGCTTCAGCAAGTAGAGTCGAATGCTGCGCAATCGAGCGAAGCGCAAGCTGCCATCACCAATACTTCTGATGGGACAGTGGCAGAGTGGCGGACTGGATCTGTTTCTTCGGACAAGAGCAAAGAGTTTGTTATCGACGATGATCCGGAGATGGGTCTTGATGTGTTCTTTGCCTCTATGCAGTTAGGAGGTGCTGGGATAGGTATCGGTACTAATCATGTCACATCAATTTCTGTTCGTGAGTGTGGGACGGAAACGTTTTGCAAGGTTCTATGCTTTATGTTTTCTGTCCCGACTAGTCTTCAAAACAGTCTGAATACATGGATTGCTGTGCCGAGGTCCAACAATAATCTAGCATCTACCCTCTTCAGTGGGGCCAAGTATGATGATGATCTGGTTTTACAGCCTTCTCGGACTGTAGAAGATATGATTGGGTCGGTTTGCGATGTTTTGACTTTGGGGCAATCATGCGCAAATTGGTTTGTTTGCCGTCAGTTTCGACTAACTGGGACGAAAAATGGTTCATTGTTGTTGTCTTTTGGAAGTGTGAGGATACGTATGGGTCTAAGTGAGACAAAGGGTTCTCAAAAAACTCTCGTGGAAGGGTATAGGGTTTTGCCTAATGGTTGGTTCAGTTCTAAGGTGTCGACTAAGGCTATGAAGCGAGGTGCTGCTAATTAACCGGCTGTTGTTAGTGCCATTAACAACATGAGCTTTGTCAAAGCTGTATTCTATGTTGTTATGTTGGCTATAAAAGAAGCTAGATACATGGCTTGCGCCCCGGATGGTATAGCTGTCTCGGAAATCTCCGAGTTTGTTGATTGGAATTCAACTGTTCCACTGGAAGGTTTTGAGAGCCGGAGATTGGATTTATCATCCGTTAAAATCAAAAAAAAGGTTGCTTCAAGCTCCATCGGTGCTACGGTTTGGCATTCAACACCAGACGTTGAACGGTACGAGCTTGGGGATGATAATTTTAAGAAATACATACCAAAGGAGCACATGGGTCGAATAATACACCAAGAAATGATGTTGAAAGTTTATTTTTGTCTTCATGTAGCAGCAAGAGAGACTGGATTATTGCACGCAGTGATTGTTAGAGTTTCAGTGCAAGTACGACAAAGTTTTCATCAAGCTTTACTAGGAATTGGAAGCTCTCTTGTAGAATGGGCACACCGTGACCCTTGGCTATTCCTCGCCTTGTTGAAAACGACTTCAAAGCACCATTGAAGACAATACATAAGTTTTGGAACATCGTGGACGAAAAAATCGTTAAGCACGGTTGCTTTTTTCCTCTCAAGCTATTAAAGCATGCTGGTCAAACATTTTACTCGAAGACAAAAGCAAGTGTTGATGGTGCCACACAGCAACAAGCTATTTTGGGCAGCTCAACGTCTCATTTAAAGCGGGAGCAAAAGTTGGTTTCGCAGATTCTAAAGAAGCTTGCAGTGAATAGCTTTATTGTACGGAGGATGTTGCAAAGGGAAGTTATATTGGAACCCGACCAGCGCTTCCATTCTATGAAGCGTATCGAAATGCATTGAACAGAGTTCAATCAACAGCTTATTTTATGTTCGACGGAGCGCAGGAGCTACTGAACTATGCTTCTTGTACCAACTTTCAGAGTAGTGGAGAGGATGGAACAGTTATTGACGCAGTCGAAACTTTTGACGAAGAAGTTAAGCGCTTGATTGACATTGCACTTTCTAAGAAGCACAATCTTTTGAATTTATTCAACTCAATATAGGGTGTTGCGCTTCGTCTTTCTGTTACAGGACTCTATACGGGACAAGGAACATTGAATCATTGTGCATTATGCGGTCAACACGGTAATGGGTACAAGGTACATCGGACAATATTCAAGTATATTGTCTGTAACGTTCACCTTTGTCTCAAGGTTCCCCCTGGTTATCGTAAAAGTTGTGCGCAGATCTGGCACATTTCTAATGTTTTGGAAGCGAGTTTAATTTCAGCTAGGGCTGCTTCAAGATATACAGGTGGTACGAGCAACGCAGAGGTAATAAATGGGATTCAGGATGGAAGGGATGATCAGAATTTGGAGCAGGATAATGAAAGCTCACTGCAAATAGAGGAGAATGGAAGGCAAGAGGAAATTTTGCTGAGTCGGTGACGGGGTAGAGAACAAGTTCAAGGTTTGGGTCTGTATAGTCTTCTAGGAGACGGCCAGGTGAAAATGAGGAAGAGCACTACGAAGATCGACGCGGAGGAGGACATCTTATTGCATGGGTAGAGATTTCAATAATAAATTTGCGTGCATTGGGTGTGTTTTTGTAGATATGAGACCCTTTTCCAACCCCTCTCAACAAATTCCGGGGGCTTGAATCCAATGCTCCCTATCTCCGTCATTTCAAATCCATTTTGGATGAAACTTGATGGAGATTACAAGAGGATTACCTTGAACACTATATTATAGGGTTTAAGCATTAAGTACATGAACTACAGGATTGAAAAGTTAATGTGCTATAAAACATACGTATTATGGATATGTAATTTTAACAGAAAATTGAGGCAGACGAGGAGGAGAATGTATCAAAACGGGATTCCAAGAGACTGCCACATACCGTACTAAAAGACAAGCAAGACTCCAGAAAAGATTGGAATGCTCCTGCCCAGGTAAATTGCCGCGTTTGGAGGCCATGAAAGTTGATATGCGCCGTGCACAGGTCTCGAACCCTGCATCAATAACATCATAGATACACATTACCATAGGATGAAGCTCCATGTCTTCTTGTGGTGCGAAAATATATAAATAGACTTGGATATATTTTGTGACAAAACAAGAATACAAGTACAAAGTTTGCTTTCCTACAAATTACAGTACTTGAATCCTATTATATGCCAGAGGCATTCATCTGAATTATAGATAATCTGGGAGATTGTGAGCACATCTCATTCAGTACTAGTGTCAAACCAAATTGTGGTACCATATTGAAGCAAATTCATAAGGTGTGCATCATATTATACTACAGTGATCCCTCGATTAAAGTAATGTTATGGTGGAACCAGTACAATTTCGACAAACAAGGGATTTATAAGGTGAGGTAACCAAATTTACGAACTTGTACTGTGCTGTAAAGAGAAAAACTCGCCAACGGTTGCCTGTCGAAGCCCTTTCTGCTCTTGACGGCGGATGTCACGCAATAAGGACCTCATAGATGCATATTGACTAATGTTAAACTCTGGATGCATCTCAATTACTCGCATAGCATTTCGAATTGTCTCAATCTGCTTAGACACTGGAACCACTTGATTATGAACATTGTCGTCTTCATGCGCATTTAATTGTTCTGAAGTGTGATTAAGCTCCGAAACAATCGAATATTCTATTTGGTCATCCAAATTATCCTCCGTAACATCAGTGTCATCTTCATTTAAAAGTTCCGCAATTGTAATCCTTCCATGTGTACATGATAGCTGGTTCACGACCTCCATAAGAGACTTTTCCTCGTGTTTCACATCAACAGCTGCTTTATCTCTCAGTTCCTCACTACTCTAATCCTTGAGTACAGCGCATGAGTTCCAACAATTGTTGATCACATAGGTAGGCACATATTTCTACACTGCGACCAATCGCCTCATCGCGGTCAGCTGATCAACAGAATAGAAATCAGAATCATCTGTTCCCTCTTCATCCAAAACACGTCGATACTGTAAAGTTCGATAACGTTGCTTAAGGGATGCAATTATGCCAGCATCCATTGGTTGAAGTTTGGATGTAGTGTTCGGAGGAAGGTACTCAGTTCGTGTAGAGGTAAGGTTAGGGAGACAATAAGGGCGACCGTGACCAGAAAAGCTGTCAAGCAACAAGAGCACATTTCAATTTTCAAGTCTCATCCTAGAATCAAATCGCAATAACCAATAGAAGAAAATAGACATTGTCATCCACGCATTGTTGTTTGCCCAATAGCCAAAACCCATGTCTTTTCCACTACGTTTTCGAAAGCACCTGGGCTTTGAGGAACTGCCGATGAAAAGGAGGGGCTTCTTCTCTGTTCCTGACACGTTCGAGCAGACCAAGCGAGTTAATCTTTTTTTTGCATTTCTTCATACCATTCATTACTGAAGAAGATATTGTGCGATCAGGAGGCATGCAGTAGTTAATGCCAGTTTCATTGGCATTGAAGATGTCGTTTAAAGAATAAAGTTAACAGATGTATTTAAGTCGAGGTAAAACACGCTCGATATCCTCATCGTCCGCAGCTGACGCCTCACCGTGCAATCGCATCGACTTGAGATGCCATCGTTTTTGGAAATTCCAGAGCCATCCATTAGAGAAGTTTAGTTTAACCTGTTCTGTTCCCAGGAGCAATGAGTTTACATTTGCGAGAATTCGGCGTGCTTTCTCAAAAATGATATCCCCAGTGATGTAGCGACCTGCTGTGTTTTGATTCATTATCCAAGTGAAGAGTTTTTCTTCGATTGTGGGTTGGTCTTTAAGCTGACATCACTTCGAATCATTATTTAGCACGAAAAGGTCCTTCGCTCGAGATATTCTAGAGAGTACAGGATGTGACGGAGTGAAGGAAATTTTGAGAGCCAGCTTTGACCATTCAGCGATTTTTCGCAGGTCAGTGGACTCTCCTGGCGAACGGCGGCGATGGACTTTTTTTTGATGGATAGCTTCTGCCGGTTAGTGAGGTGGTTTCGTGGTATGGCTTTTCTGGTCGAAGAAGCTGCAATTGCTATGACTGTACGAAAAGGTGATGACATGAAAAACGTACTCTCGTCGTCGCTATGTTGTTGTATTAGTTCTGTAGCTTGTTGACTCCAGCTTTAACTTTTTGATTGTTACTGTAAAGTTGTTGTACAATATCCAGCCGTTCCTTCAAGAATTTAAAAGTGGTGCAAAGTTTAAGTAAAATTAAAGATCTTGAAATTTAGGTGGAATAAATGATGTTCTACAAATGAGGTAGAAAAAATCATTGAAATTGGACGAAAAATGAAGGAAAAGCTGTGGTGGACAACTCGATGTTTCTAAAATGCAAAGTATTTCTTATTGTGAGTGTTGTAAAACCGAGGGACCACTGTATAGTCTGATGCAAGCATTACGACGAAGAAGCAGTGCAAATTCGAACCCCATTGACAGACTTCATTACAAGTGAAGTTTGCAGGCATTAAAAATAATAATGTAGATCAATTAGTAGACACCAGATCCTGTATGTTATCCTTTGTATATATACATGTACAATTGAAAAGATATACTGTGTTATACGGCAGTACGATACAATCCAATTGAAAAGCTTCGTATGGCAGACTGAATACTGGGTCTACGACCTGGAGCCTCCACGCTGCCCCGTTGGAACCTGTACAGACTCCAATTCGGATGACCACGGACACATGAAAGCTAAAAACGCCACCCTATTTGTTGGGATAATGGACCTTAGGACAGAAAAGGTTAAGTTTAGGATAGATGAAGCCTTTCTTTGTGCAGTCCGTGGCTGATCTCAACGAACAGACTCAGCTCCAAAATAAAAAGGAAACAGTTTGCTTGTCGTTTCCGTGGTTCCTGGTGTACCAAGGAGAAACCATCAAAATGGAAGAAAACTTCCCCTGTATCGCTCAACGCAAAACGCCGCCACGCGTTATTCTCTCGCTACAATCCAGACCCCCCAGCTACCGCTCGTTCCAACCTCACCTCCCTACCTCCCTCCGCCCGTTATGACGTTATCTCCCACCATGACACTGCCTGTTCTGATCTCATCTCACAATCAGCCGGCGCCCGTTATAACTTCATCTCCAAGCAATTGCCAAGCCTAATTTCAATCCACTACCGAAATCGTCAAAGCAATAAGCTGCATTCTGCCTGTCAACTGCAACCTCCGACACTTCTACCAGCCAGTCGGCAACACCCAGCAGCTCCGCCCCGTCAAACACCCCGCCCACGCACAGCAGAGCTGCAGCTCGTTCACCGAACAACCAGCCGCCCACACCCAACAGAACTGCTCCGACCAACCCCCGCCATACCCAGTAGCACTGCTCCGACAAACTCTCCGTCGCCGCCCACAGCCATCTTAACGTGCTGTAATGCCGCAAAGAATCATAATCCTCCGTCACCATTCCCCACTCGCACTGCTCCGAACAATCTCCCGCGGCCACCTGCACCGAGCAGCACTACTGCAAACAACACTCCACTGTTACCCACAACCACCGGCACTGCTCCTAACCCGCCACAGGATTTATCTACCTTGTCACCCAAACCCAGCACTGTTCCTCCATTGCTCCCAACCCCTTTCCAATGTCTTCGATACGCTCCTCCATCTAATCTCCGGAAAAAATAACACCCTTCTCCACTGCTTTTAGCGCGCCGCCGTCATCCCCAACTTTTTCTATGGACATTGGAAGGAGCCACTCTCACATTTTCACTCCTCGTGCGCAAAAACATACCTCGCCTAGTCCTTCAGCGCATGTTGCTGCACATCGCATGCCAGCTCCGCACCGTACACTGGTCTTTCAACCTCAACCTTAACCGGTGTCCAATGTCGGTAGTACCACTCCAAATGCAGTACCGTTGCAAGGACAATCGCAGCGTGATCCTAATCTCGAGAGTGATCTGGAAACTTCGAGAATATCGTTGCATTCCGAGTGGAAGTCGAAGGCCATTTATTTAGACGACTTTGAGACAGAAATTCCAAGGGTGAGGAGAGGGAAGTTTAGTCTAAGACGCGATATGGTGATTCTTCTAGCTATGCTGGAGAGAGATCCCGATGTAGCACATGCTACATGGTAAAGGATTCAGATTCAGAAAAGCTACCGGCTACTTGATGGTTTTATATCAGCAGTTACAAATGTAAATGCGAGATGCTTACTCCATCAAGGCTGTTCATGACTACTTAGGTCTCTCCGTCGAGCACAAAACCATAGAAGGGTGCCGATACTGGCTGATTCTCTAAAATCTAGACCTTTTTACCGTGTTGCTGCATGCCAGCATCATCTCTATGAAAATTACTGAAGGAAAGAACATGGAATATGTATTACAGCGTAACACTTCTGTCCAGGTGTGACTGGTTGTACAACCGATGATCTGTGGAAATATTGGCCGCTGTTCATAGATAAGGATAGTGTTCAACCAGCAGGGATGCCCTTCCTAATGCTTTTGACTTGGGAGAAAGAGTAATTTGATGCATTAAAACTTAAAGTAGGTCGGGATTACATGATCCTCTCCATTTTGTCATGATACGGCAAATGTGCTTCTGGTGGTCGCGCTTTTGTTTGGGAGCAATTTACAATGCCAATCTAGAACTTTCTTGGGGTCACATTGACCTCGGATTGAAGCACATGGTTACCTCTATTATCCATTTTATGACAGAAATCAAGTCCACGGGACCATTAATACAGCAAAAAGGGTTTTATTTGACGACAACCGGGTAACATTATCATATTTCATGGCGATTGTGAAGGATGACGGCGATGAAGACTCTAACTCATGTCCTGTACCGGATAAATTTGTCTTGGATGTTGACATTATGCCCCTCAAATTGAGATTTGGGATACACGCTTGAAACTTAAGGTGTTGTGCCTAAAGGTGAAGGGTTTAGCCTAGAGTTGCGAGGAAGCAAAGTGCCACCGTCATCCTCTTCAAACAGTTTGGACAGGAAGAATGGAATAGTTTCCCTGTAGTTTACGCATTGTCGAAACGTCAAAATTGGTTGACCGATGAGGATGAGATTTCTGTACAAAATATTATCACCAATCCTTGCAATATGGTTCGCAGTGATTTGGGTTATTGCGTTCGAATCGCATATTCTTATCTCAATGCCCGTCAGAAGGTCTCACATATGGGGAGGTTTGTAAGGGATGCGTTGAACCGCAATGTTGACTTTGACTTCAGGTACCGCGGTCGGAAAAGGGGATATCAAAACTCAGTACCAAGTTTGGGATATGAAGGGTATGGAGGTTTCAGTTACGGTGGTTTCGTTTCTGATTCTAATTATGTGGAACCGAAGCGTGGACGATGGGAATATGGTAGTTCTTCGCGCCAACTATCGTATTTGGAGTACAAAACCATGAGGAGGACGAGGGTCGACAATCGCAACAAAGGCGCAACTATAACAGTTTTACCGCTGCAAATTATTCTTCATATGAACACGACCCGTACGAAAATGACTCCTAACCACCTGCGGGTAGCATTTCTCGCACCCCGCACGGGGGAAAGATGCAGGTAGTGCTAAACAAACTGCTACAATTTATATCACCAACGGAAGCCGAACTACCAATGACCCATACACTGGCACTTACACTGTGCCATAATCGTACGGTCAAGCTGGGTTGTAGGGTAATTATAGTGATCCTATGAGGAATCGAAACAGCTAGAGATTTCGTGGCAGAAATTTATCTACAATATACATAGCTTCCATTGTAACAGTACTGGGGCGAAGGTATCCAGAGGAAAGCAACCTAGATGCTAGATCTGTAGAAACATTCGGGAGGCTGAGAGAGCAGTAGCATTAGCTTCTAAAAAGTAGTGCAGATAGAACAGTATAACACTATAGTGTTGTAGCTACTGCTCCACGTGTGATTAACCAAGCATATATCTACTATATTAGTACTGAAGTATTATGTTTGGTTACTACGCGTATTACTCGTCATATCTGTTGTTAGTATCTGCCATGACACTGTTTATATCCCTGTATGTCAATCTTTGTCTAACATTACAAAGTTGTCTGAAGCTCTGGTTCCAAAAATATTATCGTCAAGAGTGACATAAAGGTGTAACAGTGAAAACATACCTTCCTTGTTTCCCAAAATCAAAGTTTTTCAAACTCCGAAAACTGCTTGGTGTGATCAGGCTGTGCATTCTATTCACTTGTGCCCCCATCTCCTTTGCATGTAGGCGAAAACTCCAGTGCGTGCTCCGAAATGAATCTTATTCTCTCCAACGATGGCGCTAGACAGTCAGATTATCTGAAAATTGACATTGCTTTCTCAAAATTTAATCCCGTAGTATGAGATAACAGCACAACGGAAACATAGCGCTACATATCAGCCAAGTTGCAAAGTATTCTGCAAGGTCCTTCAAGCGCAAGAGGTCATTGAGCCTCTCCATAAGTTTTTGTAGCAATGCATTACAAAACAGAACCACAAATCCAGCACGGGTTAGAGCGATTCCTCTGACATTCAGTTCCACCTTCATTTTGTCTACTGCCACAAAGCACAACGATCTTGAGCGATCGTGAATTACCTTTTCCGCGAAGTCTCCCTCCATCATGATTTTGCTGCAGTCGTCTGATTCTTTCCTCCATCCCAAGGACGGGTCAACAGCCCCAATTCCCCTTCTCAACCCACTGCGAGGAGCACCTCTTCGTCCATTCCTACCGTCTCCCCAACCTGCCGATGCACCTCTTCTACCTCTGACGGCTGTTGTGCTTCCCTAGGGCCTTCCTCTTCCGCTTCCTGTACCCCTGCCACATGGGCGACCGGCTCCTCTTCCTCGCTCGGCACGCGCAGGCTGCGCATCCGATTCCTCGTCAACTATAGCCCGGAAATGGGCAGATGGGAACTGTCTTGGGGTTCATGATGTCCTGGCCCTGCCGGATTGGTTTGGGAAGCGCAAGGGGACGTGTTACGCGTCAGAGCTGTTGATAACAACTTTTCACCCATGTTGCAAAGGCGAGGCGTGGAGTCGGGTAGGAAAACTCGCGTAACTTGGCCGATATTTGGCCGATTTCAGAAGTTAAACTTCTGGATTTAGAATTGGATCATAAAAAAAGTACAAAAGTTCTTAAGACTGTACAGCGCCTGAGAAGTGTGCTAAATCGTCCCTTTTCGTGCATAGTGAACAATATCCGATTTCAAGTTTTACAGTACACTATAGTGTCCGATAAAATCGTTACGGATATCTTTTAAGCAAAAAACCTGAACTTTTCCCATTAGTATCTTTCATTAGTACCCACTTGTACGAAAGCTCAAACGCCATTGGCCTTCTACGGAAATAGGGGGAAATTACTGGGCAAAAAAATAACAGTTTGTAGAAAAGCAGCAAACGTACTGTGGTACAGCAAGGAATTCACGCAAAAACTGTACACCCAACCGGGGCGTCGGCGGTGGCGTAGTACAGTACTGTAAGGAGTCGAGCGCAGCTCATCAATACTACCGCAGTTGCCATCTCAAAAGACCACCGACCGCATCTCCAAACGTCAGTCATCAAGCATTTCACTTCCTCAGCCTCCATACACTGTGCCTCTATTCTGCAAAAGAGCCCAACGCTGAACAGGCCAAGAGGATTGCGGAGACTTCCAGAAAGAAATTTCAATTATCATGCGCCCGCTAACTGAAGAGGAGACCGTTCTGGTCTTCGAAAAGTTGGCAAAGTATATTGGTCCAAACATCAAGAAGCTCATAGATACGCCGGAGGGCAATTTCTGTTTCCGCCTTCAGAAGGATCGCGTGTACTATGTCTCCGAACGGACGATGCGAATGGCCGCCAACGTCGCACGCGAAAATCTAGCTTCTCTAGGGGTCTGCTTTGGAAAGTTCACCCACCACAAAAACTTTCATCTTCACATCTTCTGCCTTGACTATCTCAGCAAGTACGCTTCTCAAAAGGTTTGGATCAAACCCTCCTCGGAAATGTCCTTCCTTTACGGAAATCATGTCCTCAAGACGGGGCTCGGACGGATGACAGAGAACACTGAAGGCGGCGCTGGCGTCGTAGTGTATAACATGAGGGATATGCCCCTCGGTTTCGGGCTCACCGCTCGCAGTACCGCGGAGTGTCGGAAGGCTGCCCCCACCGATATAGTTGTGCTGCATCAAGCAGACTTGGGAATGTACTTGAGGTCTGAGGAAACTACCCCGGCTTCAGCAGTATGAAACCAAACGGCAAGCAACCTGCATCAGTCATTGTAAATATCGCCATTCTTCGCTTTTCTCGGCGCAGTTTATTTTCCGACTTCATCAATATGATCTTCAATTCCGCTCTCGTGCCGCTTGGGTAGAATTTGTGTTTCCCGTAACGAATCCCTCACAGCATCAATTACCTTCTCTGTGGTATCAAATTCAGCATCCTCGAAATCCTCCTCTGTTTCCAACACTGTGAGCAACACATCCCCCTCAATAACCGGCTCGAGCAGCTTCTCATCCCCGAGCACCGTACTATCCCTACCCTCCAGCACCTGACGCACCGTACTCACCGCCTCCATCGGCTGTGCCCCCTCCTTGACAATCTTCCGCAGAAAGTTCACCAGCCGAATTCTCTCGAAAAAATCCAGCCGTGCCTTGTCCATTTCCCCTACCACATCAAAGTCATACTCTCTCTTAGCTCGCTCCAAACTTTCCACAGGATTACGGTCCATACTTTCATCAAGTAACCCCTGACAACACTCCCCTGCCGTAGTCCCAGCGTCCTCATCTTCAATTTCCGCCTCTTCCTGTTCATTATCCTCCGTAAACTCGTCATCAGTGTCCCATTCCAAAGGTTCAAACCGTCGATCCCCGCCCGGAAACGCCTTCTGTACACTCGCCGCCGCCTCGCGTGCTTGAACTAGCCGTCGAACCACATCCGGGCTCATTTGTTTCAACATTCTCGCCATATCCCGCACCGCGTCTGCAGCATCGGATGCTCGGTCGCGTGATGCACACTGAGATGGACCGCTGGGAACGGAATCATGTGCAGAGGCTTTTGTTTTCGTGCCCCCGCTTTCTTTTGGACCGACCATGTTTGTGTGTGGTTTTAGTACTGTGAGAAAATTGCGGAGGCGTGACCTGCTGATTTGGTCAAGAGTCAGGAGTGGCTCAAGTTTGATCTCCTTCAAGGTTCGATTCAGCAGCAACCTAGTGATTCCCGTATTCTTGCGCGAGGATGTCTTGGTCTTTTTGAGTTGAGTCAGGAATGCGTATTGGCGCTTGAGAAATAAAAGTTGCGGCCAACCGTCCTAATCTGTGCAAGTGAATCAGGGTAGAATTCGAGTCCTTTTCATGGGGGGAAAGGTGACTTTTTCATTTAAAATTGTCAAGTTGGGACAGAGACTACCTGGTCCTGCCGTAGGCAGTACTGTATTACTGAGAGCTGTCGCTAGTGATACGATTTTTGCTATGATTCGTCATAACAGCCGTGTACCGGGGGACGAACGATGAGACACGTGTACGCAGGGAATGAAACTCAGAATTACGGCATCTCGCACGCCTCTCAGCCATGAAGTTGCGAAGGTCTTGAAGAGCCTTGAGACCATATGTTCCACTCTGTCCATAGATGTCAATGGCGAGGGGGATGAGTTCTAAGCCTTCTTGGTCGCAAGCCGCAGAATAGTATGCTACTTTCTTCTTCTCGGCACGGTCAAGAGTAGACGCACCATTGTCAGCCAAGTTGCGGTATGGGGCAGAGTGGGGGCTGACAATGGTGACATCCAAGGCCATGGGAGATGCGCCGAACAGGGAATCGTCAATGACTAAGTCGAGAGCTCGCCGCTCATTGGGGCTCTTGTGCAGATCAGCTGCCGAGGCACGCTCCCGTTTGACGGAAAGGGAAATGCAGGGGTGCGAGATTTCGTGGTATACAAGGTCGCGCAGGCGGTTGTGCCGGCGTACCGCCCCGATACCACCCTTGCATATAGCCGCGTGATGTCCGAGCTCGTCAAGGATAGGCGGAACGTCGGAGTGGCCGGAGAGGCATGTAGGGCAGGGATCCGAGCCGTGGAAGACCGGAGCTCCGAGGCGTGAAGAAACCATCGTACGCCAGATCTCGCCAGGTGTGTACAGGCCATTGGATGGGAGGCGCAGGGTGGAGAAAGGGGCTGAGGCAATGGAGGACTGCACCGAGAGAAGGCGTGAGCAGTGATGGTTGTAGGGTGTGCGGGGAACGAGTGGCGCAACTTCACCAGGTGGGATTGGTACAGATGCTCGGTAATAGCATGTTGTAAGGAGCGCGAGGTCGTTGTGTCCAATCGGGGGATGGCCTCAAGCAGTGCCTCTAATTGGAGTTCCATGGGTAAGTCTAGGTCTGCGGAGAGCTTTTGAGAGAGATTTTCACGGTGCCTTTCCTGGAAAGCCACCATGAAAAAAAACTCAGGTGTTTTTAATAAAAATCGTGATTTTGATGACCACGTCTGATACCAATCGTCGCGAGTTAGATCCTGTCACATCCGAAAGGCTTACTGCTGTAGACTTTTGCCTCGCAACGGTTCTCGACAAAGCTATGGATTGGGTCTTCTTGAGCCAACTTTCGTGCTCTTCTCCCAGATTCGTCAATTAATTCATCCAAGTTGGTGCAAGCGGGGAACCACATTTCCCAAGAGTCTAACGGCAGACATTTTCTGTTCCTTCCGTAGAACCTTTGCCACTTTCCTCCAATTTGTATCAAATCAGCATTTGTTCAACTTCCCTTCGCCCCATTCCTAATATTCGGTAGGTATATTGCCAAACAAACCAAATTTTGGGTGCTCAAGGTCAGCCAACAAAAATGGGTGACAAGCCTCCGCAGCTATCGTTCCTCGTCCCAGGCTCCTATCCGCGTCGCAAAAGACGTGACCCGGACAGCCAATTCGACCCAACCGGCAAACTTACTTGCAAACGTATGGCACCTGCAAGGTTATCTTTTTTTCCCGCGAGGGCAACTCAAACGACCTATTCTGCTCAAACTCAGAGGCCAAGCAGCCTCTTCAAGTGCTGTGCGTCGCAAGAGTCTCCAGAGGAAGATGTGCCATTGCTCGAAATGCGTAATATAACCTTCCAGGCTCCCATGAATTTTGAAAAGTATATTTTCACAAACATGAACTTCAAAGTGTATCCGAAACAATTCGTCGTCGTTGTCGGCGAAAATGGAGCTGGGAAATCCACTGGTAAGTATTCAAACATCTCTCTGGAATATCACGCTTAATGCATACTATGACCTTGGCATGCGCGAAACTAACGGGCCTGCTTGACTTTGGCAATTTCGCCTGTCTCTCGTCATGGAAATCAAGCTGTGAATCTGATGTTGGGTTTCGCCAAAGTCCGAAGAGGCAACGGAGAACTCTACTGGATGGGCCAGAGAATGAGGCCAAAGAACATGATCAAGAAAATAGGTGCTATGATGCAGAACCCTGCCAACTTTTTCTACACCCAAACCGTGCTTGATGAATTGACGATGGGCCGTGATTGTACTCCCGACGATGTTCGCCGCGTTCTCACCGCAACAGGGTTGACGAATATATCGTTACTATCTGACCCAAAGTCGCTAAGTGGCGGACAAATTCGCCGCCTGGCACTGGCGTCTCAACTGATGCGAGAGCCTGTACCACCACTTTTTGTGCTGGATGAGCCGCTAGCTGGTGTTGACTGGACCGGTCGACGAGAGCTGATTCGTTTTCTGGGTTCTCTAAAGTCTCAGTTTGCAATCGTCCTGGTATCCCATGAACCTGCAGAGCTGCTCAAGTACGCTGACCGGGTTGTGCAGGTCCGTCAGGGTGCAATGTACGATATCGATCCGAAAATTATCAAAAGAGCGGTAGTGGTGCGGGAATGGCGGGAAGCAGAGAAACGAGCAAAGGCTTTAAAAGAGGCCGCCTTGTATAAACAAAGAAAGGCGTTTGAGGCAGAGGTGGACAAGGTTGTTTAGAGATGCATGCAGTTACGGGTGCAAGCGAAATATTCTGCCGAAAAGACTCCAAAGTAGACCAATAAATGGTGTTATTTGATGCTGCTGGGGCCATAAAGAGGCGGCGCAAGGACAAGACATTGTGGAGATGGCAGGACATGATGTCGCACTCCGCCAATAGCATCGTCAAGCGAGCGGTTGAATGCCGATGCATGAGCGGCCTCGGCCTCTTGCTTTTGACGCTTTAGCCTTCGTTGCAATCGCTTGAGGTGTATCTCCTCGCGTTTACGGGCTGCACGCTCTCTCCTATTCTTCTTCCGAATGGCCGCCTCGACAAGTTTCTTCCACGACGCGGCAACATTCTTATTGCGTGGTAGGGTTCCCAAAAATCGCTCGAGGCGCGGGGCCTGCTTTCCGACGGCGCCCTTGACCGCGAATGTTCCAAGCAGCATGCGAGCATACTCTAGCTCTTGAATATCATCAATTGGTATTTGCGGTGGATGGAGTTCAATAGACCGACGTTTGCGTTGCAGTTGCCACAACGCCTTTATGTAATGATGGGTCTCCTTTTCGTCAGCCGGAGCGCTTCCAAGATAGCGAGTGAGCTCATCCAGGACGGTTTGTGTGACTGGTTGGGACAAACGATGCCTCCTCTGCAGACATCCCAGGAGCACAAAGCAGCGGCCGACTGTGGCATTGGTGTGCGGGAGACGAATGGTGTCGAGGAGGCGTTTGCGATTCTTAAAACTAGTCGGGTGTGACAAATGACGTTTCCTAGGGTTTGTGGGGCGCTGCAGGGCGGCTTTCCACTGCTGAGCGACTTTGCGGTTGGTTGGTAAAAGACCAATGAGACGCTCTAGTTCCTCCTTCCTAGAAGTTTTGAGACCCTTGTGTTGGGTCAAGGCGCCAAGGAGCTCTATTGCTCTTTGCAAGTCGGCGGCGTCTGATGGGATTTTTGGTGGAGGACGAAAGCCGCCGCGGTTTCTCATGCGGCAGAAAAATTGGGCCTTTGGCATTCGGTAGGTGGTGCATGGTCGGGTGGTGTGGGTGGTTTGGTATTGGATGAATGGATTGAAGTTGGGACCGAGAATTGGACTCGGGGAGGGTAGAAACGCGAACATTGCTCGGTACGGGGCATGGAGGTTGGTACATTGGCTATGAGAAAGCTGTTATCAACAACGAAACGTGAAGATAATGGTCGCAAGCTGCAATGTCATGGCGCGGGAGATGAATGGAATGGGAGGGTTTTCCACCGACGAGTGAGATAAAGTTTACTTTCAAATCAACGGAGCAGCTACAAAAATGACCTGGCCAATACTGTATTGCGCTGTTTCGGAATGACATTTTGGTACATTGCGCCTCAAAATTGATCCATCTGAGATACTGTCCAGTACAGTAAACCTCCACAATATCAAATACTCTACTGTACTGTACTATACTATACTCCAATCCAATTCAAGCCCCGCCGACGTCTACTGTATCCCCCCCCTGAGGGATACTTGCCCCAACTGTACTTTTTACCAAAAAAATTTCAGACCATCATCACCACCCAAAAAGCACATCGAAGTGCCCTCGTCCGACCCACTCTTCTTCCATCTTCATCGTCCCCCCCACCAGTTCCCCACACAGCATCCCCACCAAAGCCACAGCCCCACCAGTCAAACCCACCCACTCACATCAAATTCCAACAAAACCACCCCCACACCCACCACACCCGCCGTCGACTGACCACACTCCTCACTCATCACACCCTGTCCTTCCCCCACCCCCGCCCACACACCTCCCCACAACAGTCAACACATCCCCATATCCCGTCCACCAAACCATGTCACTCCACACCTTCATTCCCCCATCTCACTTCCACGCCGCATTCACACCCGAATCTCCCGATCCACATTCCCCACCCCAACCCCTCTTCCAACCACAAAATCCTCCCGCCTTTCCCGGCCGCCTCGCAACCTACCGCGTCACCCCTTTTACGCAAGCGCGGCCGAACACGCGGAGGATTTCGACGAGGTGGAGTCATTAGACGATATTCTAAACATGGAGCACGACCTCACCCAGAGGAGCTGCAACTCTGCGGCCAATTTCCCCCGGATATTCCCATGATTAACAAATTGGTGTTGGTCGGCCGTTTGGGGCGCGACCCGCAAATTAAAACTGTGGGCAATGATTTGCAGGTATGCCGATTTAGTCTCGCTGTTCCAAATGAATATGACCCAGATGAAGGGCCTGACCAAGACAGGACCAGCTGGTTTGACGTTGAGGCCTGGGGCCGCTTGGCCCAGTACATTGCTGCAAACTCCCGCAAGGGAATGCGTGTTGGAGTTACAGGTTCATTCGGCATGAACCAATGGACAGGCAGGGATGGCCAGCTTCGCAACAATTATATCGTTACCGCTAATACATTTGAGGTTTTGCAATCGCGTTCAGAGCGTTCAGATACCTGGGCGCAACCCAATACGTCCGCCACCCCGCCTTACAAGCAAAAGGAAAAAGTTGAGCAACACGAGGAATTTATCGACCTTCCATTTTAGTCAAAACCGCGAGCACGCAATGCTAAAGCGTGCTGGTTCATTCTGAGTTACGAGGATACGTCAGCCAAAATGATCACGAGCAAACTCTTTCATAGTATAGCAAGTAAGCCTCGCTTGATAAAACATCCTTTTCGGACGCCCTTGAGATTCTCGAGTCATTGCAAAAGTACCAACCCCCACGGCTGTTCGCATCCACCCCTTCACGCACGTACGCCGTATAGTGGCCACCAGACAGAGAACCCCGTGCACAGTAACCCCAGTTAAAATATAACGATGCTTATCCGCCTTTTGTTCACCAGAGACATGCCCACGTTTCCGCTTCGACATTGTCGCCTTTGCACACCTCTTCTCCTCGCCCTCCTCACTAGGCTCGGCCTTCTCAACAAACGGCCCTAGATCCAGTTCAACAGGGAACGCAACGTGACCAGATATCTTGCGAAGCCCTCCGCGATAACCAGTCTGAGAAAAGCGCTTCAACTGAATCGACAAAACTACAGGCGCACGCTTCACCAGAAACCGCTTCTCAGCAGTACACCGCACGGTTGGGACATCAGTGTCCAAGCTCTGAAGCAGGTCGTCTTCCTCATCTGCAGAGAGAGCTTTCACGGAAAGCGTTCCGCTTGCTTCCTGGTCCTCCAACTCCTCTTCAATAACCAGTTCACCATCATCTTCAGAGCTGCCGCCACTGCTACTCTCACTACTTGTGACAGGAGACGAAGAGGCCAATACCCCGTTGCCAACTTCGTCCGTCGTCGTCGACTTGATGTGATGTCGATTGAGGAGATCGTTTCAGTCGAAGTACTGAGAACGCTTGAATCCTCATTCGCAGTCTGTTGTTGATCATTCTTTCCACAGGTATCGTGAGTAGACAAGTTATCAATAGTCGAAGTGGACGTCTTCCCCGCTTTTCCAACCTTGTTCATAGTCAGACCGTCGTTATTGCGACGTTGCAAGGCGATACGCAGCTTTTCCCTGCGTGTGCATTCGTCGCACCATACGCATTATCTCCCTCTAGAATTTCCACCTTTGTGAATTCTTCTAGACTCCCCATTAGTGATTTATACCCATAAGGTGCTGGCGCCGGCCCTCCAAACCCAAGAAGATTACCAAAGAATGCCGGCGTGCGGCGGGAACCAGTTGACTTTGCAGCTGCGCGTTGCTTGTTATGTTGAGATGCTGGAGGTCGAGTGGCCCCAGCCTTCCCCTTTTCGGTTGCGGAAGACTGATTTGCACTGCTCCTCGCGCCTCTTTCGCAGAATACGCGTCATGTTAGCAACGTCCTCGGCTGCGCTAGTGCTATCTTCCCCAAAGTCGGAATCAAAGAGTGATGATAGGCATCCAAATCCGTCAACCTCCTCATCATCGCCAAACACAGCGTTCACGTCGTCGTCTGTGGATGCATCTGCTTGGCCGATATGGGTCCCGTACAGCACGAGCTGACGCTCATGAGATTGCGGTTCAGGCTGCGCTTCATCCACATTTTGACGCAATTCTTTCATTAGATCACCGCCAGGAAAGGTACCAGTCCCAGGCGCCTTGGTAACTGGCGGTGGAGGCGGAGGCGGGAGGAGGAGGAGGGGGGCGGAGGAGGCGGACCCGCCTTCACAGGGGGCGCACGAGGAGGACCTTTGGGCGGCGCATTGGCAGGTGACCCTTCCGCCGCACTAGCTTCTTCGGCCTTTGCTGTCGGCGACTCTTCCTTAGATTTGATCTCTCCAGAGTCTGCAGCAACGATCTTTTCCTTGCCCACACTAGTTTCCTTTCCGACCTTGCCCACGTTCTCTGCTTTTCTTTCTTTCTCGGCCTTGTGTTCCTTCTCCTCCTTAGGAACCAGTGGAACTTGGATATCAAAAAAGGGTTCCTCAACGGATGATTTGGTGCCGCAGCCTCTGCAAACAATGGTAGACGTCAGGATACCTCCGACAGTACGCTCCACGACAGTTACAACGCTCTCGTGAGGAATGGACTTTTCCCCATTACTATCAAGTGCACTAGACGGATTACTGTTACTATGATCACGGCATTCAGGTGAGGATGCTTCGCTACTTTCCAGAGCAGTTGCTTCCTCCGTTGGAGAAGCCTTGTTCCTTTCGATAAATGACGGAGTGACATCGACCAGGTCATCGCAATTTTTCAAGTCATTGACCGTTGACGTGGGGGCAGCAATGTGAACAGGGTCAGCGTCAAGGTCCGCATCAGGGCCAGCGTCCATAGTCTCGATTGGAGGATCATTTGCATTGTTTGAGGCGTTTGACGAGGATGCATTCTCGGAATCGGCATCATCGTCGTGGTCGGGCTGTTCTGTGGTCAACAAGCGGGCAGCTTTGGTCAATCTTTCCTTCTCCTCCTCGACGACGGCGTCAAAAAGAAGTCGCATGAGTTCATGGGAATCCTGTTGGCTCTGCCTGCAAAGGCGGAATTCTTCTTTCCCACCTGTGCAAACAAAGCGGATGGATTGATGACTGAAGTTTCGCCCACAGTCCACATATCAATGAAAAAGCCTCTCAAAGCTGCAGTCATATCGCCTTCGCCAGGCAATTGGGGCTTCCCGACAAAATGGTGTCGAAATGCAGCAACTCGAGCCAAGCATTGAACAACGGCATTGAAAAAGCATGTATTTCCCAAATTGACCAACCCCCTCGGGGCGTGCGGCTCCCCTCTTGTGACAGCTTCGCGCAACATGAGCATTCTGTTTTCAGCGGCCGAAGCGGAGGATTGGTGCGACAGTAATCGAGCGCGTGCCCTCTCAGCACGCTTTTCCATAGCACGTTGACGTTTTGCATCTTTCTTTCGAGCGGCTTTTACAGCACGACGGGCCATAGCCGGTATTGCTGGGACGACGATAGGGGCGGGGAAGGGGAGAAAGCAAACGAGAAGGATGAGAAGGAAGAGGCGCGCGGTCTGCGCGCGGTTGAGTTGTGCGTGGCGGGTAGGTTAGAATTGCTCGCGCTTGGCAAGCGCGGCAAGTGTGGGGAACTTGTTTGATGGAGTGGTTAGGTTAATATGTGGATGTGTGTGTGTGTGTGCGTACGTGGGAGGAATAGCGTGAGATGGTGGGGTTGGTAAAATGGCGAGTGACGAAGAGGGTACGGCCACGCAAGCGTTATGTGGCGGTGGTTTAGTTTTTTTTTTTTTTTTTTTTTTTGATGATGGATGATGGAATGTCTTTTTGCTTTTCTTTATAGAAGCATTTTTGTTCCTCGGATGCCGTCGGGGACCACCTTTCGCCTTTTAACCGATTGACATGTGGTGGCTGGGCACTGGTTCTACAAAAATTACTGTACATATTTTAAACCAATTCTTTTTTCTTTTTCCTTCATTCCATTACAGTATTCCCGAATCTTAAATCCAATTTCCAAATTTTGCAACTTTATTCCAATTTCCCGATGAATGGAATAA